>OY821786.1:27452500-28817500 GCA_963682175.1 Triglochin maritima | reverse complement strand
CAGTTTCAAAAAAAGATACATCCCTGGAAATATACATCTTCAAGTTTTTGGATCATAACACTTGTATCTCGTTTTTTGAACAGAATAACCGAGAAAAATAGTTTTAACAGAGTTGCAGACTAATTTATCCATCTGATGTTTATAAACGAAATAAATACATCCAAAATCTCTAAGATGATCAACATGCATTTTACGATTGTGGAGTATTTCTAAGGGTTATTTATTTCCAATAACATGACTAGGAAGGCGATTAATAAGGTAGGTAGCAGTTAAAATGGCATCCGACCAGAAAATTTTAGGAACATTGTTTTGAAGCAGCAAAGATCTTGTTACGGTCAAAAGATGACGATTTTTTCTCTCAGAAATATTATTTGGTTCAGGGGTATTAATGCATGTCGTTTGATGAAAAATTCCATGTTGTTTTAAAAAAAATTGAAAGTCATTGCTAGTGTATTCCGAACCATTGTCAGACCTAAGAATTTTTATTGTAGCATTATACATATTCTCAACAAAAGCCACAAATTCACAAAAAAAATTGAAAAACTTCTGATTTAGTTTCACGCAAATATAACCATGTAATGCGTGAAAAGTCATCAATAAATATAACAAAATATTTAAAACCGTCGTGGGACTCAATTGGGATGGGTCCCCAAATATCAGAATGTATCATCTCCAGAGGCCGACCTGTTTTATTTTCAGAATTATAGAACAGAAGTCGAGTTTGTTTCGAGAAGCGACAAATATCACATAATAAATTATTTTTAACGCTAGGAAAAAGTTTCTTTAAGACTATATGGGACGGATGCCCCATGTGCAAATGCCAAAGATCCATTTTAGATGAGTTTGTTGTAAGAAAACACTTTTTTGATATATCAAACACATAAAGTCCATTGGCTAGAACTCCTCTACCAATCGTCTTCCTTGTGGTATGATCCTGAAATATCTCATCAAAAGGTGAGAAAATAACATTACAGTTTAAACTTCTAGTAATCTTGGCAACTAATATGAGGTTAGCATCCAAATTAGGCATATACAAGACCTTTTCAAGATTATTTAATAAGTTTATGTCTCCCAATCCTTTAATTTCTGCTTGATTGTCGTTAACAACGGTGACAAATTTATTTAATAGATCTAAATTGGATTGAATATTTTTAAGCATGTTGGGGGTTACCAGTCATATCATCAGTTTCACCTGAATCAATAATCCAACTAGAGTTACTCATGTTGTGTTGAGACTGGACAAAAAAACAATTCTCTAGATATTTAACTATACTTGTGATATTACCTGTTCTTGGGGGCTGCAGCTGCAAAACTTCATTCAGGTGGCCAGTAAGGAAGTTAGTTGGGTCGGATCTGGAGCTCTGCTTTGTTGTGTAGTGGATCCGGAGGCATAATCGGTGGCTTGTTTGGTATATTCGGGTGGAGGCATATTCGGGTGTTGATCGGAGCTATAAAATCCACGTAATCCGATTGGGAGCTTTCCATATCCATCATTCGCGTTTTCTCCTGCAAAGTTAGGATTTCCGAGAGGGGCCGAGTGGCCACCACTCACGTTAGGGTTTTGGGCGGCGAAGCCGCCGCCTACGTTGTACTGTCTGTCCCTTTTCCCGTCTCCTCCTCTCCTTTCTCTGTCTCTAGGCGGCCAGAGGTTGGGGAATAGGAACCAACAGTTGTTCCTTGTATGTCCGATTTTTTTACAATTATCGCAACTTTCATTCGGTTTATTTCCATACCTTTTCTTTGAGTTGTGGTTTTGGTCAGATTTCATCGCGGCGAATGCATGATTTTTGGATATGGTTTGTTGTGGTTGCGCCATTGTTTTCCGTCTGGATTCTTCGTTTGTATGGTTGCGATGATTGTTGCGAGAGGAGGTAACTCCGATGACATGAGGATTTGGCTCTTGATTTGTTCAGAACTTGAATCGAGTCCAAAGAAGAACTGGTACACGCGATTTTGATCTTGCCTTGCTTGAATGGTTCCTGGATTCGAGCTAGGTGGTTCGTAGACTCCTAACTCATCCCACTTGCCTTTGAGCGCCCCAACATAGTCAGTGACGGAGCCCTTTCCTTGCTTAGTCTGTGCAATTTCATTTTTTAGATTAAAAATATGTGCAATTTTTTTTGTTTACCATAGAGGCTGTAAGACGACTCCCATAGCTCCTCTGTTGTGTGTGAGTACACGAAGATATCCGTTCTGTTTGGTTCCATCGATTGTAGAAGCCAGGACATGACGAGATTGTTGTTGGAGTCTCATTCTTCTTGTTTGGCTTCACTGCCTGTCCCAGTTGGTTTTTGTGTTTTCCGGGTGATGAAGCTGAGTCTCCCTTGACCGCTGAGGGACAGGGTGACTACCCGCGCCCAAGAAAGGAAGTTATTACTGTGCGGTTGTGACACGATCCTCTGGTTCATGTTGCCCTTCGGTAGACCAAGCGAGGTCATTTTGTGTTTCGTTGGGTGTTTGGAATAGGGTCTGTGATGAACTTAGAGCTTCTGAGACCAACGTCCAATCTATGATGAGCTTAGAGCTTCTGAGATCGACGATTGTTGCTCTGATACCATGTAGAAAACGTGAAGATAAATTTTGGTTTTTGTATTATTGTCTATATTATGTTTATTTAAATTACAAGGAGTTTATATAACATACCCTAATAAGGCCATTGGGATTAGTCCGTTACAGAATTGCCTAATATGCTTGATGACACATATATTGCTTGAGATTGATTGTGCTTGAATAATTTCCTTGTGAAGCTTGATTCGGATGTATACTCCCCTTGATTTGAGGTGATGATGACAAGGATGTCAAACTGAGCGAGTGCCTTAATATGTAAGGTTTATTTCAACAAACTATCGTTCTGTTTTAAACTTGTTTTGGATTGTTTTTTACATTGATCAACATTTTCTGTTTAGCATTTTCGAGATTGCTTTTTAAATCAAAATTTGATGTTTAAAGAAAAATAAAACTTTGACATTTACCATCCAAGATGTTTGGAATTAATATAAATTGTTGGGTTAATTACAGTTTGACCTTTTCAATTATGCATTGATTTTATTTTGCATCATTGAACTTTAAAAGGTAATGATTAACTCTTGAAATTTCGTTTTGTAACACTTTGTTCCTCTGAGTTTTAGAAAATCATTATTTAAACACTCATTCACCATTATTTTGCAATGTTTTGCACTGTATCTCAATACACACTTAAACCTATATCGAATTGAATCAGATGTCATATCTAGTTCAAATTTAAGTTGGATTGGTATTAAATCTAACTCAAATTTCAACTAAATTTGACATATGATTCAATCCGAACTTTAACGTAAAGTTAAATAAATTTGTGTATTAATGATATAACACAAAAATTACAAAAAATTAAAAATGAGTGTTTAAATAATGGATTTAAGTTCAAATCGGCAAAGTGTTACAAAACGAAAGTTTAAGAAAGATAATTGTCACATTTTAAAATTCAGAGGTTCAAAGTAAAATAAATGTATAATTTAGGAGGCAAACTGTAATTAACCCTAAAAATATTATATATTTCAAAAGGAATCTCCTACTTTTAAATGTTACATTTGATATATGTTACTCAACAAATGAAGTAACAAATATTTTTGATGTAATGCTAACATATTCGTTTTAGCACATATTTCTCATGAAATAAACCTAACATGTCTCTATACCAATCTTGCTTTCTATTAAACCTCAAATACAAACTAAGAATCCAACACCATGACCTTTTTTATATATATCACACATACGAGAGTCAAAGATATCATCTCTCTTGAGTCTTGACCACTTCAAACTTACTACCAATGGAAGACAACCGCCGATCGCCGCCGCCAACCACCGTCGCCTTCTCCGGCCGGCCATGGTTCCGTTTGGCATCCCAACTCCGCCTCGACCAACCCACCCAACCTTCTTCTTCCCCACCACCACCACCACCTCAACCGAATCCACCTCGTTTGACTCCCTCTACTCCCTCGACTGAGGCAATTCCAGCCACCCCATCACCGGAATCGCCAAAAGTGATTCGTCCTACATCCCCCACTCCGCCACCTTCACCTAAACCAACCTCTGCTGACACACTGCGACAGGGAACATCTGATGACCTCCCTGTGGATGAAAAACATAGGTAACTTCAAGAATATTTTACAATCATTTAAATGTGTAATGTATTTTTACGTTACTTGGCTGCAATTGCAGATTTTCAAAATTTCATGAAGTACCGTAATAAATGTTACTCACGTATATATGTTCACGTGCTATTCTTACTTGTACAATTATCTGCCCGTTGATTCCGTAAAATAACAAAATCAACCATATTACAAGTTGGAAATTTGCATATATATATCTATACGAAGAAATCTGTACATCAATTAGTTTTATCATACGTATATAAAAAAGAATATTGAAGAATATACGAGGGTAAAAGTATTTATGAAATTAAGTTTAAGGAAAGAATTAGTTTTCGTAATACTATAACTACGGTTCTTTTACTTTGCTAAATATTTTCCATCATTTTATATATGAATCAACAATTCTTTACTTCGTTTGTCCTTTCAAAGAAACTTCTTATTTTTTGCTATATGGTGTAGTTTTCCGAAACCACCACCGCCTCCGGCAAGAACCGGATCTCCACCGGATACGGTGCAATTGGCTCGTGCAACTCCGGAAAAGAACCATCTCAAGTCAGAGCATCCCAAGACAGTCCAGCAGGATAAAAAGGTGTCTTTACCGGCAAGGAGGAAGACCCACCTCAGAGACTTTCCGGTGGAAGGCACTGAAGGGATAACTTTGTCAGGAGACAATACCGGAGCTCATATGGACCTCACTGGTGGCGAGGGTAGTTCTAAAAATTTGGGGTTTAATGGCATTTCACGTCGAGTTGGTGATAAAGAAGGTGAAAAGGAGGATATTTTGGTGGCGACTCCGACGAAGGTGGTGGTGAATAGCAATGTACAAGGGGTTAATAATTCGATTGTGTTTAATAGCCATTGTTGCCATGGGAATCCCGGAGTTCATGTGGTGCTCTCAAAGGCGAGAGGGCGGCGGCCGGAAGCGGCAGTGGTGAGGCCGGAGGGAAAGGTAGCCGGAGATGGTGGTGACGACGGTGAAGAGAAGGAATGAAATGCTGTTGTTGGTCCTGCTTGGAAGTTTGGTATTTGTGCGAGTAAAATAAGTTAACGGATATATGACAATAATGTAAAAGGGGAATAAATTTTTCTATGAATTATCTACTTTATTTTATCTAATTAAAAAGTTCAATTTGATTGTATAAGTCAAGCGTTCCAATATTTATTTTGCAAATTGAGTTGCAAGTGGTGACTACAACATATAAAATAATTAAACATATCTTTACATATTGTTCATCCTTTTTCCTACGTTGCATTTGTTATTTGCTTGATGTCGTTAAAAATCTGCGATATTTTAGATATGTCATCTGATATCTATGAATTAGTGAAATGAATTAGAAAAGTTGTCCAAATGTCATTACTTTTTTCCTTTACCATTCGATAGGTGCAGTTTTGTTACACATATATTCAAGAGTTTGATTACACATGTTTTGACTTCAATTTGTTTGTTTATTGAGTCTTGATCACATATTAAGATAAAAATATGTACAATACAAGTATATGTGCAATGTATGAAATATGTTTAACCAATTTGATCAAGATAAATGTTAGGTTGATTAATCATCAACTAAAATGATTAAGACTTAAAATCCAACACTATGAAATTACATTTTTAATCTATCATTATTATTGTGATCTCAAGTGTGTCAATCGAATTTTCCCATCCTTTCACGAAAAAAAGTGTCGCTTACTTCTAAAAGACTAAAACCCATTCTCTCCAACCTGGATCATAAGAAGCATGTTGATGGCTGGAGGCATGTCGACAGCGACGAGCCGATGATGGCTTCATCAACAACAAGGGTGTTTATTTGAGAGGTGAATTGGAATTGTCGACCCATGAAGTGCCCGAACAAATAAAGTTCGTAGCTTTAGGCAAACTAAGAATCTATTGTATATTGGGTTCAACCAAAAATCTTTATGCTCGGTTAGCAAGTTTTAATATGATTTAATGTTTGTTCTTTTTTTATCAAAAAGTTCAAGTAAAAATTTCAGTAACCAAAACAAGAGGAAAGCAAAAACAAAATGACCCACTGGAGCCAGAAGGTCTTTATACAAATGCTAATGTCGGTGCATGGTTTAACGAGGCTTAGTTCTTTGATTCGTTTTTATGATTTCATATTGTTTTAATTTCTGAAGCAAGGAATTCATGTTTTAACAAAGCTCAGGTCTTCATTCAAACATGAAGAATTGGAGATATTATATTAATAACTATTTCATTATACAAAAAATATATTTTAGGGTCCTTCACAGGACAAGTTTGGTTTGAGACCAGAAACTTTTTTTTAATTAAAATGCAACAGCATAATGAACAAAAAACGTGATAAGGTGACCACACTCGCAATGAGCTGCACCCGAAGCAAAATTTCTTACCCAAAAAGCAGTTCCTAGTTCAAAAGAGAATGTGAGAATGTGAGATGGATTGCATGAGTAACTCTGTTATAACAAGTTAACCATACTTTAATCACAATTTGATTTGAGGGTTGGTGAAAGAACTTTCGAATTTAAGCGCTATAAATGATATACCGTGTCTAGGAGGGCGTTCATGAAATGGGTGTGGATTTGGAGGGTATTGATGAAATTCTGCCAAAATTATAATCACATGACACAATGACACAAGCACAATAAATAAATAAATTATAAGGTCGATTGTGGTCTATTTATTTGAGGATCATTGACTTTTTTTAGCCTTTAAAACGAATACAAAATGTCACATTTACCATTCTTATTTTTGTCTTAATTACAAATCATATCATTCTTTTTCCCAACATTCATATTTCTCCCAATTCTCACTCCCAACATATTTCTCTCATAAATCCAACAAGCTCACTCCAATCATCCTACATAATACACTAGAGAATTAAGATTGATTCCATTATGTAACCTTTATTTTGATATTTTTTTGGTTTTAACACAAAAGGAAACAAACGAGCTGACTTCTTTTCAACAAACGAGCCGAATGACCTGGGTCGTTGTCGACCAAACGAGCTGGGTCGTTCTCACTAAATGAGTTGCGTCGTTTTATTCAAAGCATTCACATCCAAATATGAAATTTGAGGATTCCAGATACGTTGGAAAGACAATTAAAAGGAGCACATATTTGTTTTTCTTATGACTTGCCAAATCCTATGATACGTGGGTGAAAAACGTGTCTCGAGATGGATCGTATTTGGAAACTAGACAATCGACAATTATTCAATCATATGTGCATAACTCTCTCCTCCGATATCCAAATAAGGAGATTATAGACTCGTTACAAAGAAAATTGTGATAAGAAAAACTTTTATATTTTACATATTTTAATATTAGGAACCAAATGAGTCCATAATGGGCATGGATGACTATTGATTTGAGAGAACAGAAAACAAGCTGAATTGTTTTTTCCCAACGAGCTGGGTCATTTTATAAATAACATCCATATCCAAAAATAATTTTTGATAATATCAGATCCATTGAAAAGACAATTGAAAGGAGAACATATTCATTTCATACAACGAGACAAATTCCGATGATACAAGGGTGAAAAACGTGTGTCAACGTATTTGATAACTTGACAATCGACAGATCATCAATAATGTGTGTATAATTCTCTCGTCGGATATCGAAATAAGGTGATTCAAGATTCAGTACAAAGAAGATTTCAAGAAGCAAAACTTTCATATTTTACATATTTCCAAATTAAAAATCTAATGAGCTCATAACTGGCATTGAAGACGCATCAGTCCGGCTCGGGACACACTCGTCCCGCGCGTGACACATCACTTATTTTACTCACAACATCCACATCAATAATTTTTGCATAACTCTCTCCTCCAATATCCAAATAAGGCGTAAAGACTCGTTACAACAAATTTGAAACACATTTTTTTGTATTTAACATATTTCAAAATTCGAAACCTAATGGGGTCGTAAATGAATCAAGATAAATGAGTTGTCAAAATCAACAAACAAGCTGGGTTGTTCTATCAAACGAGCTGGTTTGTGTTTTAACAAATGAGACAAATTGTTGGCTTTTTGGCCTTAATCTATGTTTTGATGATTTAATTAACCTAATCTTAATTATGATCATGTAGAGTAGCACACATATTGCATTGCGTATATATTGCTTTGTGCTAACCTCTACAGGTGATCTAGACTCAAAGAAGAAAGGAAAACAAGTCAAGACATGTAATCAAGCTCTTTTGAAGACATGTATTTTGTATTTCTTTGAGTCTTTAGGAACTTGTGTATTTTGAGCATACTTGAGCTAAAATCAACTTAAACACATACTAGGTTCCTCATAGAAGTCACACACTAAATTTCACATAATTTGGACTTCAATAGATCACCCAAACTTAGATCGGAACACACTAAACCTGAACCCTAACTGTCTGCCCACATTCGGTCGACCGCAACAGGCCGTTCGGTCGACCGGATGATCAAGTATTCTATTTTGTGTTTCCCTGTCTAGTTTCGGTCGACCGCACATTCTCTTTCGGTCGACCGTTTGAACTTAATTTTCTGACCGTTATTCTTGTCGTATATACCCAACGGTCGTATTCGTATTAAACCAAACATACCCCAAATACAGTTCATGTATCGGTCGACCGAGGACCAAGATCAGGCGACCGTTTGTTCATCTCTTGACAAACCCAAATCTCCTGGACAAAATCGGTCGACCGCTAGACGTGTTTCGGTCGACCGAATATCTAATTGTTTGTCAACCCCAAAGTGCCTGGACGAAATCGGTTGACCGAACCCTTTTCTTGTGTTCGACCGATGACTTAAGTGTACCTAGGTCGTAGCGTTGGGCGGTCGACCGTTACCCAACCGGTCGACCGAACTTAGTTCAAAACTGCCAAACGGTCGACCGTTCATCCCGATCCGGTCGACCGAATTCATCCAGAATTGGGTCCTGTAGGTTCTGTTTTGTGTAATCACACATCAACTCATACCCATTCAATCCCAACGGCTCTATTCTCTCTAATGCCTATATAAGGAGTTGTAAAACACATTTTAACACAACTCTCCCACTACAAACTTGTCCCAAACATTAAAGAGAATCCCAAACATTCAAAGCCTCAAATTTCCACACTAAGAATCAATTTCAATCTCATTCAAGTGTGCTGAAGTTTAGAGAGTGTTGCTCCACTCAATTGTTTGTCAAAGGAAGCAAGGACTTCGGTGAAAGCCCGAAGTGTCCCTCTCGGATTGTGAGAGGAAGAATTCAAGCAAGCAAGGTTGTTCGCGGTGCTTGTGGTGTAAAGGCGTTCTCTCCCGGCCCAGAACGGGGAGTGGTTAGTGAAGACGTAGGCGGAGCTCGCGGAGTCGAGCGGAGCTTACAAGAGAGGACTAGGACCCGGGTGGGGTGCCGAACCTCTATAAAAACCGACACGTCTTTATGGTTTGCATTTTCGCTTTCGTTACTTGCTTGTTTTGTTTAAAATTCCGCTGCGCATCTTGATTGCTTAAACAAGTAGGCGATTAGCGTAAAAGTGATTAGTGGACCCATGACCCACACGATCAAACAATTGGTATCAGAGCCTTGTGCGCTAAATTCTATACTTAATCGTACTTTTAGCATGGCTAGTACATCTAATCACGTAGAGGGATTATGCACAACTCGACCTCCTTTGCTTAATGGGTCAAATTATGATTATTGGAAGAATATGATGAATATTTTCCTAATTTCTAATGACCTTAAGTATTGGATGTTTCTTCAAAATCCATACACACCCCCAAATGAAGATGAATTAGATTCACTTACAAGACCAAAAATGAAATAAATCGAAATGAATTCGAAAATCATGAACATCTTGTATTGTGGCCTTAATGAGGGTGAATATAATAGGATTAGAGGGTGGTTAGTGCATATGAAATTTGGCATAGACTACAAATGCATCATGAGGGGGATAGCAAAACTAAGGAAACTCGCATTAGTCTCCTCATGCATAAATATGAAATATTTTCTATGCAAATCGGTGAAAACATAAGCGAAATGAACACTCGCTTCACCGATATCATGAACTCTCTTTTGGTTCTTGGAAGAAGATTAAATGAAGGAGAAATGACAAGAAAATTCCTCCGGTCGCTAAGTCACGATTGGGAAGATAAGGTGGTTGTAATTGAAGAAGCACACGATCTTTCCCAACTCAAGATGGAGGAATTAATTGGAAACTTGATGGCGTATGAACTCCAAATCAACCATTGAAAGGAGAAGGAAGCATCCAAGAACAAATTCACTTTGGGATTACATGTAAATATTGACCAACCAAGGAGGAGTGTAGAAGATGAGGACATTGAAGTCCTAGCAAAAGACTTCTTTAAATACCTCAAGAAGGATAAGGGAGAAAAGAATGAAAGAAGAGGTAGAAGAAGTGAAAAGAGAGAAAAAGAAAAGGAGAAGGAGGAGAGTGAAAATGAGAGAAAAGAAGGGGAGAAGAAAAAGTACAGAAGGGAGAGGAGAAGAGAAAATGAGAAGAGCAAGAGAAGAGAAAGGAAAGAGGAAGCACACAAGGCTACATGGGATGATTCTTCATCACCATCATCATCGTCGTCTTCCTTGCAAAGTCGAAGAGAGGTGGCTCACTCATGCTTCATGGCCATTGAAGATGATCAAAGTGAGGTAGAATCTAACTCTTGCTCTAATAATTCATGCTCAACTAAGTCATATTATAGTGATAGCTCGCATTCTAGTGTTAATGAAGAAACTTATACACATGATGAGCTTCAAAATGCATTTCATGACTTAGTTAAACAATATGAGATCATTTGTGATAAAAATAAAAATGCTAGAAAGCATATTAAAGATCTCCAAAGCCAAATTGAAACATGCATGAATGAGAAAAATGAGGTAGTTGCTAAACTAGAAAACTTTGCATCAAATTTTGATAAATTAAAAGCAACACCTATAGATTGTGAACCACTAGATCTTCAAGGTTGCAATGTGCAATTAAGAAAAGATTTAGAAAAATTCACTAATGGAACTAAGATGCTTAACATGTTATTAGGGAGTCAAAGGCAATCTTTGCAAAAACATAGTTTGGGATACAATGCTAAATTGAAAAACCATGTATCTCACACTACATTAAATGGAAAGTTGTAAACCATAGTTCCTCAAGTGTGTGGGCTCCTAAAACCAAAATGGTTTGGGTTCCCAAAGCTAACACTCAAGGACCCAAAGTTGTTTGGGTACCGAAATCTACACTTGTAGGTGCTTGAGGAAGGAATCTGTGGTGACCGGGTGAGCTTAAGAGTTAAATTCAAATCCGGTTGCATCACCAAATGAGATTGGAACCAATTAAAGCTTCAAGTTGGTATAATTTCCTATCCTCTAAAATTATTGATTAAATTGGTTCTAGTCTAGACTATTTATATGCTTAATTGACTATCTTTAACCCTATTCATTGCAAATCATTTATCACATCCATTGATTATAAATGTCAAATTTTGAATGGATGTTAGAATAAGGCTTGAGTAGAAACTTAAATGAACTTAAATTGAATCATACTCTTAGCTTCCATATAGCCTTATTGATAAGGGGAGCTTAATGAATATCATTTTCTTAAAGTAATGAAGTGCAAAATTTAGGGGGAGCAACTTCATTACAAGACATCCACATTGACATTTAATTGTATAACTTTTGTTTTATTAATATCAATTTTTTGATGGATGTCAAAAGGGGAGAGATAATTAAGGGGGTAACTTGGAATTTTGGAATAAAATCTTTCAAAAACTATGCACATCCATAGGGGGAGCATTAATATGCATAGTTTACATACACAAATTCCATGTATTAAGATATAGTTAAGATATAGGTTGCCATCATCAAAAAGGGGGAGATTGTTGGCTTTTTTGGTCTTAATCTATGTTTTGATGATTTAATTAAACTAATCTTAATTATGATCATGTAGAGTAGCACACATATTGCATTGCATATATATTGCTTTGTGCTAACCTCTACAGGTGATCAAGACTCAAGGAAGAAAGGAAAACAAGTCAAGACATGTAATCAAGCTCTTTTGAAGACATGTATTTTGTATTTCTTTGAGTCTTTAGGAACTGTGTATTTTGAGCATACTTGAGCTAAAATCAACTTAAACACACACTAGGTTCCTCATAGAAGTCACACACTAAATTTCACATAATTTGGACTTCAATAGATCACCCAAACTTAGATCGGAAAACACTAAACCTGAACCCTAACTGTATGCCCACATTCGGTCGACCGCAACTGGCCGTTCGGTCGACCGGATGATCAAGTATTCTGTTTTGTGTTTCCCTGTCTAGTTTCGGTCGACCGCACCTTCTCTTTCGGTCGACAGTTTGAACTTAATTTTCTGACCGTTATTCTTGTCGTATATACCCAACGGTCGTATTCGTATTAAACCAAACATACCCCAAATACATTTCATGTATCGGTCGACCGAGGACCAAGATCGGTCGACCGTTTGTTCATCTCTTGACAAACCCAAATCTCCTGGACAAAATTGGTCGACCGCTAGACGTGTTTCGATCGACCAAATATCTAATTGTTTGTCAACGCCAAAGTGCCTGGACGAAATCGGTCGACCGAACCCTTTTCTTTTGTTCGACCGATGACTTAAGTGTACCTAGGTCGTAGCGTTGGGCGGTCGACCGTTACCGAACCGGTCGACCGAACTTAGTTTTGTGTAATCACACATCAACTCATACCCATTCAATCCCAACGGCTTTATTCTCTCTAATGCCTATATAAGGAGTTGTAAAACACATTTTAACACAACTCTCCCACTACAAACTTGTCCCAAACATTAGAGAGAATCCCAAACACTCAAAACCTCAAATTTCCACACTAAGAATCAATTTCAATCTCATTCAAGTGTGCTCAAGTTTAGAGAGTGTTGCTCCACTCAATTGTTTGTCAAAGGAAGCAAGGAATTCGGTGAAAGCCCGAAGTGTCCCTCTCGTATTGTGAGAGGAAGAATTCAAGCAAGCAAGGTTGTTCGCGGTGCTTGTGGTGTAAAGGCGTTCTCTCCCGGCCCGGAACGGGGAGTGGTTAGTGAAGACGTAGGCGGAGCTCGCAGAGTCAAGCGGAGCTTACAAGAGAGGACTAGGACTCGGGTGGGGTGCCGAACCTCTATAAAAACCGACGCGTCTTTGTGGTTTGCATTTTCGCTTTCGTTACTTGCTTGTTTTGTTTAAAATTCCGCTGCGCATCTTGATTGCTTAAACAAGTAGGTGATTAGCGTAAAAGTGATTAGTGGACCCATAACCCACATGATCCAACACAAACGACTTGGGTCATTTTTGTAGGATCGATATGGTCCTGATTAATATAATCAAAATCCTAATTCTCTACTTCCTTCAATCAAAGATGCATCGGAAAAAAATTAAAACAAGTAGAGAAATAATATGCAAACCACAATGAATACACATCGATTTTATAGAGGTTTGGCCACCCGCCTACTTCCTCTCTTGAAAGCTCCGCTCGACTCTGCGAGCTCGGCCTACGTCTTCACTATGCACTCCACGTTCCGGGCCGGGAGAGAATGCCTTTACAAGCAAGCCTTGTGAACTCCCTCGCAAACGTGGTTTCTTCTTCTCACAATCCAAGAAGGATGTTTCGGGCTTTCACCGAAACCTTTACACCTTGCTTTCTGGATTTCATCGAAACCTTTACAACTGCTTCGGGAGTTCACCAAAACCTATGCTTCTTAACAACTGAATTGAGTGGATCAAACACTCTCTAACTTGAGCACACTTTGAGTAAGATGTGGAATTGATCAAAGGTGTGAAGTTTAGGCTCTTGACCAAGTCATAATTTGTCGACCGATAGGGTAAGGTAAAATCACTATTTGAAAAACCATTAACTGTTAGAACCGGTCGAATGAAAAACTCGTTTCGGTCGACCAGGAAGGCAAAACTTTGGTTTAGGTGATTTTCCTACTTAAGTTTGGGTGACCTATTGAAGTCCAATTGATCTGAGATTTTGTATGTGACTTCTACAAGAAACCTAGTATGTATGTGAATAGATTTTAACTCTTGTATACTCAAGTACACATAAGTTCCTAAGACTCAAATAAAAGGTAAAATTTGTGTCTTCAAGTAGCTTGATTACATGTCTCGACTTCATTACATTTTTTCTTGAGTCTTGATTACCTATAAATGTTAACACAATATAATATATGTTCTTTCCATATTATGTGCTACTCTACATTTAATTGTGATTGAGATTAGGTTAGTTAAATCATCAGAACATGAATTAAGGCAAAAAAACAACAGTTTTCACCGACGAGTTGGGTCGTTTTTCACCTTCAAACGAGTTGGGACGCAGCAGTCCCGCGTGGGACGTACCAACGACCTAGCAGGACACACCAACGAGTTGGGTCACTCTCACCAAACAAGCTGGTTTGTTTTCACCAAATGAATTGGGTTGTTTGGTCGAAACGAGTTGGGTCATTGCAACTTAATTAACAATCTGGTTCATTTTAACACAAAAAATACTTCTCTCTAAGACATGAAACAATTTTCTACATGACACAACTTAATTAACATATACAATTACAGATGGTTGGTTTTAAGTGTTAGAACATTAATATGTGCACAATTTAATTTCTTAAGTGAACTTGTTTTGTTTAATTTCTAAATTATTTGTGTTGTTATGAAAAATTATATGTTTTGAGATAACTTTATGACACTATTGTTAGATTCAAATTCTATCAAGACAAACAAGTTGAAAACATAACAAGCCAACTTGTTAGACGTTAACTTGTATGGACACGAACATTGAGACGAGACAAACCAACTTGTTACATGAACATGTTGAAGCAAGATAAACGAGTTGTAAAAATAACCAAACAAGTTGGGTTGTTCTATCAAACGAGCTGGTTTGTTTTCAACAAACGACCCGAACAACCTGGCTCGTTTTCACAAAGCAAGCTGAGTCGTCCCCCAAGAAACGGGTTGACTTGGTTTCACCAAACAAGCTGGGTCACTTTGTCGAAACGAGCTGGGTCGTTGCAACTTAATTAACAACCTGACTCGTTTTAACACACAAAAAATACCTCTTTAAGACATGAAACAATTTGTTCTATATGACACAACTTAATTAAAAAAATACAATTACGGATGATTAGTTTTGAGTGTTAGAACATTAATATGTGTACAATTTAATTTCTTAAATGAACTTGTTATGTTCAATCGTTGAATTATTTGTGTTGTTGTGAAAAATTATATGTTTTGAAACAACTTTATGACACCGTTGTTAGATTCAAATTCAATCAAGACAAAGAAGTTGAAAACATCACAAACCAACTTGTTACAAGTTAACTTGTATGAACAAGATCACTGACACGAGACAAACCAACTTGTTACATGAACACGTTGGATCAAGATAAACGAGTTGTAAAAATCACCAAATAAGTTGGGTCGTTCTATCAAACGAGCTGGTTTGTTTTCAAGAAACGAACCAAACAACCATTGTAATTTTCACCAAACAAGCTATGCCGTTTTCCCCTCTCAAACGAGCTGGAACACACCAACGAGCTGACTTATTTTCACCAAATGAGCCAGATCATTTGGTCGAAATGAGTTGGGTCGTTGAAACTTAATTAACAACTAGACTCGTTTTAACACAAAAAAATACTTCTCTCTAAGACATAACATAATTTTTTATATATGACACAACTTAATTAACAACACATACAATTACAGATGGTTGGTTTTGAGAATTAGAACTTTAATATGGGTACAATTTAATTTCTTAAGTGAACTTGTTATGTTCAATTTCTAAATTATTTGCGTTATTATGAAAAATTATATGTTTTGAGACAACTTTATGACATCATTGTTAGATTCAAATTCCATTAAAACAAACAAGTTGAAAACATTACAATCCAACTTGTTACAAGTTAACTTGTATGGGGACGAACATCGAGATGAGACAAACCAACTTGTTACATGAACACGTTGAATCAAGATAAACGAGTTGTAAAAATAACCAAACAAGTTGGGTCGTTCTATCAAATGAGCTGGTTTGTTTTCATCAAACGAGCCAAACAACCTGAGTCGTTTTCACCAAACAAGCTGGGTCGTTTTTAATACCGCAAGTGCATGGCCGCGCTGAAGTGGTTGAAAGTATGGGTCGAGTTCATAAACAAGTGTATCAACTCTGGTTCTTCAGAATCAATTGGAAAATAAGAGGATAAGAAGTTTGATTACACTAAACTAACAACTAACAAATGGGAAAGATGAAAGCACAAGACTTACTAAAACTAATTAAGAAACTAAAAAAACAAGAAAGATGAAATTCAGTAAGAAAAACCCTATGGGGTGGAGTGTGTCTACACATGAAATAAGGTGGTGAAGAATGCATTCAATAAGGCACAAATATATATTGTGTTTTCATGCATAGGAGTGTCTAATGGATGTGGCAAGACCTATCAATCCAATCACCAACCTAATTGATTAACATAAGCATACACAAGTTGGTTATTAAGAACCTAAACAAGCATGAGAAGTGTCTAAAAGTTATGGCAAAACCTATCAAGTTAAGTGATGTCTCGTGATTGATCGTTTTATATTAACCGCAAGTGCACGACCGCATTGAAGCGGTGGCAAATACAGGTCGTCCACTGGGAGGTGTGTCGACGCTTGGTTTGTTCGAAGGCGAGAGGTAAAAGAAGGAGAGAAAGATGTATTACACTACACTACACTAAGGTGCAAATGGAAATGAAAGAAAAGCAAGAAAACTAAACCCCAAAGGGGGTAGAGAAATAATGTGAACATAAAGAAGTGTGTGTGTGTGTGTTCATTAAGCTCCTCACAACATGTAGTGCATGAAATCATAAAACTACATCCAACCTTGCCTCCACATGAATTAAGATAAGACTACATCATTAAAGCATACAAGACAATAATTGGAATGAAGCTACATGAACTCAAGTATAAAGACTAGACCCTACTATGCCTCCACGTGAATTAAGATAAGACTACATCATTAAAACATACAAGACATTAACTAAGGTAAAGGCAACAAGAGTACAAACACTACAAATTGTGTTTCCAATATTAATTCCATCCATATCCTAACCTTATCATTCCCCATAAAATAGGTCCACTAATCAAAGCATAAGCTAAGCTTCATTCAAGAGCATTAGCCTATCAAAGATAAGAGTGAAAACCCATTAGATGGTTATGGAAATCATATAAAGCTCAAGGGATTAAGATAACACACACTTAATACACTACATGATCATATCACATATTTCTCCACCCCTCAAGTGGGGATGGAACTACTCACTACTCATAACACTAACTATATTAACAAACTGAAGCATAATACTGAAATGAAATTACACTAAGCAAGCAAGAAATATTAACTAAACTTAAAAGGAAAGGAAAGACTAAACAAACATGCACAAATTAAAAGACAAGATTAAAAGAAACTAGAAGAATTATTTTATTAACAAATGACTCACATTGAAGGTAGCATTCTTCTCCACCTTGAGTTTTTGCTTCAAGGCTCACTCCTTAGTTGAGAGAATACCACAAAGCAATGGGTAATTACAATGGAAGGTGAAGAGTTCTATTTATAGGCATGGAAAAAGCTAATCCGGGACAATCCCCTGATGTGGGACTAAACCACCAAAAATAGGCTAAACAAACATTAATACAAGTCCAGGAGAAAACTTAGTGGATCTGGGATGATCCAGACCGCCAATTGGCGGCCTATAAGGCCCAGATCGCTTTGGTTTTGGTTGTGGGCTTTTCTTGATGTGTTTCTTGGTCCTGGATGCATCTACTTGGTTTGTTGGAGCTCCGACCCGAATCGAATTGCCAAAATACTCCCCATGATGGTGTGGAGTTTCCTGTTTTGCTCTTAGGTCCTTCGGTCTTACGATCAGGTCCTTCTCCCTTGCATCTTAGTCCCTGGGTCTCACAATTAAGTCTTTTTTCCTGCTTTTGGGTCCTTTCATGACTCTTCTCTTCAAACCTCTTTATTCCTGAAAACTAGACATAAAACTCGTCACGTAGCATTGCTTAAGTGTCAGATAATGGATATAAGATATCAATATGAGCATGAAATGATGTCAATCAAATACCCCCACACCTAAGTTTTTGCTAGTCCCGAGCAAAATAAAGAAAGAGAAAAGCAAACGAGAAACAAGAAATCCTAACTCACTTTCGAAGGAATCACGGTTGCACTTAGCACGTGCAACAAGCCGTTAAACCTACTTGTTGCCAAGGAGGAGGAGTGTTGTCTCCTGAGGGTTTTCAGCGGATATACCCACAAAATCCAAACAAGATGCATTATTCAATCTAGACCTCGACTCGTTGGACAAATTTTGTCGATCAATGGACGCGGTAATGCTACGGGCCGACTCTATATAGGTGATCAGTCCACACCTAGCCTAATGAACCATTCATGCAAGTTAAATAAGGAATTAAGTGAAATACATGGACAACCTCAACATCCTCAAGTGCTACAAAGTGTAAAGTCCCTTAAGGTTCTTATTTGCATTACCATTTTTTTCTTTTTGTTTCTTTTCAAAAAAATTCTTCTTTTTCTTTTTATTAGTTGGAGCTTCATTCTCCCAGGGTCAGGTTTCGTGCATCATTGCCCATGAGGACTTACACTATCATGTACACATTTCCCCAAATCTCCACATAGGGCAATCCTTACCACCCGTGTAACGGGAGTTCGGTCGGCGCATCCCAAGTCAGATGACTCAAAAGCACCAGGCACAAAGTCCCCTCAGACCTACTTTCCCGAGTGATAGGAGCCGTGCGAGGAGAGAGAACACCTACTCACTTATTTCTTATCTACACATGAACCAAAACCCCTACACTAATGTCTCACAACAAGATTTAGAGGGTCCTGTGACTACCACAAACTTCCATAAGTTAACAGACACGAATTATTGACTCACTAGGTTCAGGGTGGACTTCATTAAATGTTTGAGCACTGAAACCCTATGATTACTCACCCCCAAAGGAAAACTGGGGTGCATCCTAGCAACTCGATAAATCCTAAAGCCACTGTACTAGATATCCTAATGCATCAAGTTCAAGACAATTTTGGGAGCTTTCTTTTTACTTTTCCTCTCAACGGTTTTGCACATGCTAAACACACGCAAAACCCACAAAACATTTTCTTTCGAAAACAAATGAAGATTTTGAAAGAAATGTGAAAATTTTGAAGTACTAGGCAAGCAAAAGAAGACAAGTCACCCAAGGATCATGGCAAGCAGATAAATCGATATTAAATGCAGCACACTAACATGATCCTAAAAATGCAAACAAAAGAAAATCAAAAGAAAAGACTCGACTATGTACACACGTAAAACAACCCCCCACACCTACTTCGTGCATTGTCCTCAATGAATGCGAGCAAGATACTACATGGAGTTATGCATGAAAAAAGAGAGATCTCACCAACATGAAGTACAAAGGGAAGTTCAAGGTCATGCTGATGGACACAAACCCGAATTCCCTCAAAACCTGTGAGATGCTAAAGAAAGGATACAAATACGTGAAAGAAATGGAGCCCAAATACACAAAGGGTTGGGGCCCACAACAATCGATGCTCACTGAAGGAGTCTTTTATTGTACTTTCTTTTTTTCTATTTTTTCTTTTTTCTTTTTTTCTTTTTTCTTTTTTATATAACTATGTACAAACATAAGTTCTCATCTTCATTTGTCAAAAGACATCAAATGGGAACCTCAAGAGTGGGTCAATGCACTTGGAAAGGGAACATGACACCACGCGGGGCCAGAATATGCATGCGTGGGCCCCCTTCACAAAGAGCACCTGATGAAATGAGAGGTTCATGAATTGGACGCAAAGGCGTCTCATTCAAAGGATCAAACTGAAAGAGCTTGAACCTCTCAAGAGTTTGGGAAATGAGGGGCAACGGAAGAAGAGTTTCTCTCGTTGCGCTGCTGAAGTAATGATCGTCAATCCAAACTCTCCAACCAACAGACTGGTGCGTCGGAACGAGGTCAAGAACCTCGTTAGGCATGTCCAACACACCAGGCGAACAAAAAGTGGGTCTCATACCCAAGGTATCCTCCAAGGAAATCCTAATACCCTCCCTCATTAGCAATGTAGTTGTTTGATGTTCCATCATTTCCAAGATGATCAGGAACAATAGTGAGAGGCAAACTCTCATCAGGTTGATTGAAATTGAGGGGACTAGGGAGCTCTTGCTCCACCAGAGGTGAGTCCTTAGGAGGTACAACAATAAGGTCATGTGGCTCAAGGGCCACGGGACAAGAAGATAAGGCACAATCCTGTGCCGACTCATAATGAAGTTGGTCCAAGTTATTCTCAATTTGAATCGAATCCTCCACTAAGTGATCATGAATTGAAACCCCAAGTCCCTCAGACTGACTAGGAGTTTGACTTTGAAAGGTTGTGCTTTGAATTTGTGGATGTGGTGGTGGTTCGATATCAAAAGATGAATCCTCATGTTGACAAGAAAGGTTACCCTCTTCACGTTCATGGAATTATTGTGTCATTTGACTCACTTGCATTTCCATATTTTGCAAGGAATTCAAGTTGGACTTCAATAAAGTTTGAGTGGTTTCCATGAACGTTTGGAGGGTTTGTTTTAAGGAATCAAATTTGGGGTCAATAGTGAGGTCCAAGTCAGAGCTTGGGAAATGTTGGGGTTGGGTGTTGATGGGCTGAGAATGAGTCCAATGATTTGAAGTGGGGTGTTGGTAGAATTCTGGGTATTTGTAAGGAGGATACGGGGGTGAAAATGAAGTATAAGAATTTGGATAAGAATTGTCTCCCCACGAATCCATCACTCTCGGGTTGTACGCGGATGCGTAATGGTCACATTGAGCATTTTGGGAAAATGTATGTTCATACACAGGCTCAGGGGGAACATAAGGACATTCCCCGATAACATGACCACTCAACCCACAACAGTCGCACGGTACGGCTACTGGAGCCACCGGTGCACTCATGTTGTCTGCGATACGCATGAAAGAGGCCAAAGTTTGTTGTAATGTCTCAGATTGATGACCAACATATGATCTGACGTAACTAGATGGGGGTCTAGCAGTCGGTGCCTCTCTCATGTTACCCCTATATGAAGATTGCTCAGTCACACAATGAAGATTAGCCCAACTATACGGGGTGTTCGTCTGAGCCACCCCTGGTTGCATGGGTCCAGAATACCAGGAAGAATTGTCCTGGTCCCAACAATGATATGAATGGTCGCCCATGTAACCATCCATCTCAACAAACAACTCTCGAGTCGACCACTCTGACCACCACGAGACTAAGCTCGCAAAAAGTGCTCGACTCGACCCTAAAACGCTACGAGAGAGTGTAAAGGGGAGGAGACTAAAACGTAGAAGTAGGTGAGAAGAAGATGACTCAGAGGAGAAGGGAGGAATCCATAAAGCTAGCGTGGGTGAAGGGATCAGGTAGAAGCCTAACTAGCAAGCACGACTCAAACAATGTAAGGCAATGGGTCCTTAGGCTAGACGACGCCTAACTTCGAGGTCACTAGCCTCGACACGCCTCACCTCCCTACAACGAGGACCACAATGCCCAGCAAGTGATACCAGATCCAGAGATCCAGTACCTCCTACTATCGACAAGGTAGGCAACGCTGATCAGGTCATGGCGGTCTCAACTAGATTACTCTCCTAGTGCGTCCAAAATCCTAGGGCCAATGTCTACTTGCTTTTAGTTAAGGCTTGATTACGAGTGATTTTTGGGGCCAAGGAAAGGGTCATGAAATCCCCACCTTATCTTTTATGGGACAGCCCCTCCTTAGTAGCGTTTTGATCCTAAATCTAGCAATCAATCGCTCCAATCAAACGCTCACTCACTCTTGTCCTGATACAATTCCTACTAACTAATGCATGGGCATACGAGATGCATGAATGAGTGTAGGAAATTGCGTACCTCACGCCAGCGCTGAACAACTGAAAATAAAGCTAAAAGAAAAGACAACTATATGCCTCAGTTAATACATGATGTGTGACCTAAACAAGTAAGAACGTCTAGTCTTTTGCTTTGGATTTTAGGGCCAAGTTGATTAATGGGGAGTAATTAATGATCTGAGAGCAAACTAGAAGTCACAGCATGCAAAATAGGGCTCCCAGATAACGAAAGTGAAGCAATAAACCACCAGAAGAAAAATGAAAGCAGGAAGACCTCACCAGGCCACCAATTGGCGGTCCCAGACCGCTGATTTGCGGTCCCTTTTGAAGTGTTGGTGCTCCAACTCTTCCAGTAGCCTCCCCATGAGCTCTAGGATCCCTGAGACTAAGAAAAACTGGAAACAAAAAATAAAAAACCCCTCGAATCGTCCAAACCAACGTCTGGACAGAGCACCTCCCCGGCAACGGCGCCAAAAACTTGATTGATCGTTTTATAT
The DNA here is from genome assembly GCA_963682175.1 of Triglochin maritima. Taxonomy (NCBI): domain Eukaryota; kingdom Viridiplantae; phylum Streptophyta; class Magnoliopsida; order Alismatales; family Juncaginaceae; genus Triglochin; species Triglochin maritima. The sequence goes on along the minus strand of OY821786.1, from coordinate 28,795,011 downwards.
TAACCGCAAGTGCACGACCGCGTTGAAGCGGTGGCAAATACGGGTCGTCCACTGGGAGGTGTGTCGACGCTTGGTTTGTTCGAAGGCGAGAGGTAAAAGAAGGAGAGAAATATGTATTACACTACACTACACTAAGGTGCAAATGGAAATGAAAGAAAAGCAAGAAAACTAAACCCCAAAAGGGGTAGAGAAATAATGTGAACATAAAGAAGTGTGTGTGTGTGTGTGTGTGTTCATTAAGCTCCTCACAACATGTAGTGCATGAAATCATAAAACTACATCCAACCTTGCCTCCACATGAATTAAGATAAGACTACATCATGAAAACATACAAGACAATAATTGGAATGAAGCTACATGAACTCAAGTATAAAGACTAGACCCTATTATGCCTCCACATGAATTAAGATAAGACTACATCATTAAAACATACAAGGCATTAACTAAGGTAAAGGCAACAAGAGTACATACACTACAAATTGTGTTTCCAATATTAATTCCATCCATATCCTAACCTTATCATTCCCCATAAAATAGGTCCACTAATCAAAGCATAAGTTAAGCTTCATTCAAGAGCATTAGCCTATCAAAGATAAGAGTGAAAACTCATTAGATGGTTATGGAAATCATATAAAGCTCAAGGGATTATGATAACACACACTTAATACACTACATGATCATATCACACATTTCACCACCCCTCAAGTGGGGATGGAACTACTCACTACTCATAACACTAACTATATTAACAAAATGAAGCATAATACTGAAATGAAATTACACTAAGCAAGCAAGAAATATTAACTAAGCTTAAAAGGAAAGGAAAGACTAAACAAGCATGCACAAATTAAAAGACAAGATTAAAAGAAACTAGAAGAATTATTTTATTAACAAATGACTCACATTGAAGGTAGCATTCTTCTCCACCTTGAGTTTTTGCTTCAAGGCTCACTCCTTAGTAGAGAGAATACCACCAAGCAATGGGTAATTACAATGGAAGGTGAAGAGTTCTATTTAGAGACATGGAAGAAGCAAATCCGGGACAATCCCCCGATGTGGGACTAAACCTATACCAAAAATAGCCTAAACAAACATTAATACAAGTCCAGGAGAAAACTTAGTGGATCTGGGATGATCCAGACCGCCAATTGGCGGCCTATAAGGCCCAGATCGCTTTGGTTTTGGTTGTGGGCTTTCTTGATGTGTTTCTTGGTCCTTGATGCATCTACTTGGTTTGTTGGAGCTCCGACCCGAATTGAATTGCCAAAATACTCCCCATGATGGTGTGGAGTTTCCTGTTTTTCTCTAAGGTCCTTCAGTCTTACGATCAGGTCCTTCTCCCTTGCATCTTAGTCACCGGGTCTCACAATTAAGTCATTTTTTTCCTGCTTTTGGGTCCTTTCATGGCTCTTCTCTTCAAACCTCTTTATTCCTGAAAACTAAACATAAAACTCATCACGTAGCATTGCTTAAGTGTAAGATAATGGATATAAGATACCAATATGAGCATGAAATGATGTCAATCATCTCGTTTTAAATACCACAAGTGCACGACGTCGGTGAAGACGTGGCAAATACCGGTCGATCCACAGGGAGGTGTGTCGACTATCGTTCTTTCGAAGGCGAGTGAGAAAAGATGGGAGAAGAAGTTGATGACACTAACTGAACTACACTAAACTAGTAAGCAACAAACAAGGAAATAAAAGGACAAGAGGAACTAAACTAAACTAAACTAAAACTAAACTACTAATAAGAAAGATGAAATTCAGGAATAACAACCCCCAAGGGGTGGAGTGTGAACATATATGAGGTGAGAGAAGTGATGAATGACGCATGTAAGCATGTGTGTGTGTCAAGTGTGTGTGTTCATACATAGGAAGTGTCTACAGATGTGGCAAAACCTATCAATCCATTCACACAACATACTAGCAATTCCTACTTGATTATCACAAGATGAGGCTCAACATGAGAAGTGTCTAACATTATGGCAAAACTCATCAAAAACCCGGAACCAAGTTTCAAATTTATGTCAAAACCCATCAAACAAATTTTCTTCAATCAATCAGGCAATTAAATGGTCATATAAAGACACGACTAAAATGTAGCATATCCAACACCAAATTTCAGCCAATAATCATGAGGAAACCAAACTTGGGAAGTGTCTAAATCTTGTGGAAAAACCCATTCCAAATCCCCCAACATGTAGATGAATAAAACAAACCCGATGAACATACAAACATTCAAGTCTACACAATCTAAATTCATCAACCATTCAAACAATCTTTATTGCTCACTCACATCACAAGTAGCATCTCTCCACTTGAGTTTTGCTCCAAGTCTTTACTCTACGTAGAGAGAATGGCCACCAAGAGAGGAGATGTCTTACAAAGGAGGAGGAAGAGTTCTATTTATAGCCATAAAAAAAGGTAACCCGGGACAATCCCCCGGCATGGGACTAAACACATACTATAAATGGACATAAACTAACATAATCGAACACCCGACTAAACCATGAATCGTTTGGAGCAATTTGGACCGCCAATTAATGGTTTGGGATAGCCAATTGGCGGTCTAGATTGGGTTGATGGGGTCTGGTTTTGGGTGGATGAATTCTGGCTTGATTTCCTCATGTTTGCTAAACCTGATTTGGTTGTTGATGTTTAGACCCAGATCTAATTGCCAAAATACTTCTCATGATGGTATGGAGCTTCTTGATTAGCTCAATCGTCTTTTTTGGTTTACATCTGGGTCTTTCTCTCTTACATCTCAGTCCATAAGTCTTGCAATTCAGTCATTTCTCTTGTTTTTAGGTCCTTTTTGTGTCTCTTCTTCTCACTTGTCTTATTCATGAAACTTAAACATAAAACTCATTACGTAGCATTGCTTAGGTTAAAAATAAAGGATATAAGACACAAATATATGCATGATATGATGTCAATCAAATACCCCCATACCTAACATTTGCTAGTCCCGAGTAAAACAAAGAAATAGAAAAATGAAAGAAAGGAAAAAAACATTCGTAAAACAAGAAAATCCTAACTCACTTTCGTAGGAATCACGGTTGCACTTAGCATATGCAACAAGCCGTTAAACCCCCTTGCCTCCAAGGAGGAGGAGTGTTGTCTCCTGAGGGTTTTCAATAGATATACCCACAAAATCTGATCATAGATGCATTATTCAACCTAGCACATGATTTGATGGACTCATTTTTGTCGATCATTGGATACGGTAATATTACAGGATGGCTATAATATCATGCATATAATTGTGTCTTATATCCTTTATTCTTAACCTAAGCGGTGCTACGTAACGAGTTTTATGTTTAAGTTTCAGGAATAAAACAAGTGAGAAGAAGAGACACAAAAAGGACCTAAAGCAAGAAAAATGATTGAAGTACGAGACTTATGGACTGAGATGCAAGAGAGAATGACCCAGATGTAAACCAAAATGACCAATGAGCAAATCAAGAAGCTCCACACCATCATGAGGAGTATTCTGGCAATTAGATCCGGGCCTAAACATCAACAACCAAATCGGGTTCACCAAACATAAAGAAATCAAGCCAGAATCAAGCCACCCAAAACCAGACCCCATCAACCCAATCCAGATCAACAATTGGCTATCCCAAACTGCCAATTGGCGGTCCAAACGACTCCAATGGATTTCTGGTTTAGTCGGGTGTTCGATTATGTTGTTTTATGTCCATCTAAAGTATGTGTTTAGTCTCATACCGGGGGATTGTCCCCGGTTACTTTTTTCTATGACTATAAATAGAACTTTTCCTCCTCCTTTGTATTTACCCATTGCTTAGTGGCCAATCCCTCTACTTAGAGTCAAGCCTTGAAGCAAAAACTCAAGTAGGGAGATGCTACTTGTAATGTGAGTCATTTAATAAAAAACATTTTTTGTTAGTTTAATGTTGTATCTTTTATCTTCTTGCATGCTTAGCTTAATTTCGTTTCATTAATCTTAGTAGACTTAGTTAACATATTTTCCTCTCTTAACATAATAGTTAGCTTAATGATTAGTGAGTAATTTCATCCCCCTTTGGGGGGTGGAGATGATGTACATATATGTTGTGATGTTTGGATGTTTGATGAATTTTTGATTGTGTAAACTTGCATGTTTGTATGTTTATTGGGGGTATTTTAATCATCTACATGTTGAGGGATTTTTTATGGGTTTTGCCATAAGATTTAGAGACTTCTCATGCTTAGTTTCCTCATGTTTATTGACTGAAATTTCCTGTTGAATATACTACATGTTAGTTAAGTGTTTGTATTTGTGTTTGCTTGCTTGATTGTGGAAACTTTGTTTTGATGAGTTTTGTCATAAGATCTAGACACCTCTCAGGCTTAACTTTGTTCTTCACATAAGTTTATGGTTTTGATAAGTCTTGTCATATTTTTACACACTTCTCATGCTGAGCCTAATCTTATGATAATCAAGTAGTAATTACCGATACGTTGTGTGAATGGATTGATAGGTTTTGCCACATCTTTAGACACTTCCTATGCATGAAACACATACACGACACACACATACATGCTTACATGCGTCATTCATCACTTATTTCACTTCATATATGCACACACTCCACCCCTTAGGGGGTTTTCTTCCTCAATTCCAATCTATTTGTTATCCTTTTAGTTTCATTTTAATCAATCGTCAGTTGCTTTCATATGCATTTGTTACTTACTAGTTTAGTGTAGTTTAGCTTAGCATAATCAAATCTCTCTCTCCTTCTTTGCCACTTGATTTCTGACAAACCAGAGGCTACTCACCTCCCCGTGGATCAACCCATACTTACCACCGTTTCATCGTGGTCGTGCACTTGCAGTTATTAAAATGTTTAAACAACGCACGTAAAACACCCCCTTCACTTACTTCATGCATTGTCCTCAATGAATGTGAACATGATTCTACGTGGATATATGCATGAAAACGACAAGATCTCACCAATGTGAAGTACAAGGAAATTTTCATGATCATGTTGATGGACACAAACCCGAATTTCCCTCAAAACCTGTGAGATGCTAAAGAAGGGAGACAAATACGTGAAAGAAATGTGACCCAAATACGTAAGGGTTGTGGCCCACACAATCAATGCTCACTCTTGGAGTCTTCTTCTTTTTTCTTTTTTTGTTCACTTTTGTTTTCTTTTTCTTCAAATATAACTATGTACAACAATGGGCTTCCATCTTCATTTGTCAGGGGACTTCAAATGGGAACACACAATCTCTCGAGACAGAAATGCAACTACATGGGCTCACAACATAAGAAAAAAGAGGATTGTTGAGAGGTTTGTCAACCAAGGATGGTGGTTCATGCCTCTCAAAACTAGGGTCAGTGCAAGGAAACATAAACAAAGATGTTTCCACTCCACGATAGAGTTGTGGATCATCAATATATACCCTCAAACTGACATTTGGGTGCATCAGGATCATTTCATCCATACAAGGTGACACCCTAGACTTATTACCCAGATGACGAAGTCCAAAAACAGAATTTCTTGACCACCTGACCCCCTTATAAGCAATGTGGTTGTTTGATGTCTCTTGAGAATGAGAAAGATAGGATGCATGAATGAGAGGTGAATCTCCGTTTGGTTGTTTGAAATGTAGGGTATCAGGTGGTTGATTCTTAACCCACATTGGGTCCTCAACAGATATAGAGTGAAGAGCGGGTGGCCCAGAGGCCACAAAAATGGTATCTTGTGGTTCAAGAGCCACATGATCGAAAGGATGTGGCTCAAAGGCCACATGATCATAAGATAAGGCACCTTCTTATGCCAGCCCAGTTGAACATCTTTACAACCATCAGGATCTCCGTCGAAAAATTCTCTGAAATACTTGAAGGTGTCTTCAACTTCATTTTCATCTATATCCTGGATAAGATTGACCTCAACAAGGTCATCGAAGGCACCTGACTTTTTCCGATGGTGAAGATGAGGAAATCAACACATTGACTACCATATGTCAAGCGCATAAGACCATTACGACAGTTGATCAAGTCATTGGAAGTTGCTAAAAATGGTCACCCCAAAATAACAGGAATTTGCCCAAGTAGGTTTGACACAGGTTCATTATCCAAAACAAAGAAATCGACTGGATAAATGAACTCACCCACTTTGATCAGAACATCTTCCACCAAGCCCCTCAATTTCTTCATAGACCTATCAACCAGTTGAAGAGTGGTTTTTGTTTGTTTGAGATCTCCAAGGCCGAGGTGGACGTAGACCAAATACTATAGAAGATTGACAGATGCAGCAAGGTCCAATAAAGCTCAATGTATTGACACATCACCAATCACACAAAAATAGTAGGACAACCAGGGTCCTTGTATTTGACTTGCGTAAGTTGTGCCAACAATGAACTCACATTTGCCGCAAGAAAAACTTTCTTCAGAACATGGGTTTTTCTCTTCTTGGTGCATAAGTCTTTTGAGAATCTTGGCATAAGGTGGCATTTGCTGAATCACCTCTAACAGATGGATGTTCACCTTAACTTGCCGAAAGATCTCAAGCATCTTGTCATGCTGATCTGAGTTTTTCTTTTTAAGGTGCTCTGGGAATTGTGCCTTCAAGGCATAAAGGCCTTTCGAATGAACCTCAGAATTCTGGTCCATAGAAACATGAGTGGGGACCTCAAAATCTGATTCCTTCGACACAAGATGGGACAAGGGAACCTCAGGGTTCGGTCCCCTCGTAGATGTAGGTATCACTGCAGGTCTGGTGACACGAAGAGATGGTGATTGCAAGGAAGGCACTCCAATGTGGTTGTCCACCTCCTTACCGAACCTCAAAGTATGAATCACATTAAGATGATAGGTCGGTTCAGAGGTAGCTTGAGGTACTAGTGGCCTTCCTTGAGAATGGGTACCCCAGGGATTCACCTCGGGTTGACTTGGAAATTGTCATTTCTCACGTTTATTGAGCTGATGAGCCAACTGGCTGACTTGCATTTCCAATGTTTTAGACAAACTCTACATACTCTGCATGAACGCTTGAAGGGATTGATCAGGAGAGGGATCCTTAGGGTAAACCCTCTAGGGTAGAGTCTGACTAGAATAACCCGAAGGGGAGGCCTGAGTAGGGTCGTGAGTATGAGGCTGACACCTTTGATGTGGGGGTTGGTAGGTCGCCAATTGGCGTAGAGGATGATAATGTGGAGGTTGACCGTGCGAGCTCTGACCGTGGCCCCCACTAGCCCCCCATGAGAAGGTTGGGTGGGTTCGCCATCCTGGGTTGTATGAGTGACTGTACGGGTCGTCACAGGGTCACTCTTGATACATCGCATTTGCATGCTCAGTATCGCTTGGAGAGTAAGCACATTACAAGTCACTATGTCCTATAAGTCGACACCTACTACACGCGAGCATAGTGACCTGAGCTATAGGAGCATCAGAGTGGCCATTTTTGCCTCAGATGCTATAGTTGACTCAACTTGATATGATCCAGCTCGACCAGAAGATCGGCGGTTGTAGGCCCTCTTATGGTGCCTCAATCAAAGGTACGTTCAACCTTTCATTCAAAAGTATTACATGCCTCATCAATGGGTTTCATTTGGAAATCACCCTGACACATCGACTCCAACAATGTGTGAGTGTTGTAGTTGAGGCCCTCATAAACAATTTAGCACAACTACCACAACTCAATCCCATGTGGAGGGCACTGCAAGAGAATGTCCTTGAACCTTTCATAGAAAGCATGAACCAATTCGGTCTCAGTTTGATACATTTGATGTATCTGGTGACGCATTTGTTGAGTCTTTCTTTGGGGGAAGAACCTCTTCAGAAAGATTGTCACAAAGTCATCCCAAGACCGAATCGAGTTTGTCGGGAGACTGTACATCCATTTCTTCACGTTATCCTTCAACTCGAAAGAAATTATCCTCAACCGGATGGAGTCCTCTTCAAGCTGTTTAAGCTTGAACATGGAGCATACTTCCTCGAATTCACGTATAAAGATATACGGATCCTACTTATTAGCAGAGAAGGTAGGAAGCATGCTCACATATTGAGGTTTCAATTCATAGTTGTTCTCGCGAGCAAGCAGGAGAACTATGAAAGAAGGTTGCACGACCCGAAGATGATGGGTCCGCTTGATTGACATCATTTCATGCCTATATTTGTATCTTATATCCATTATCTTTCACCTAAACAATGCTACGTGATGAGTTTTATGTTTGAATTTCAGAAATAAATAGGTTTGAAGAGAAGAGGCATAAAAGGACCTAAAAGTATGAAAAAGGACTGAGTTGAGAGACTCAAGGACTAAGATGCAAGATCGAAGGACCTGAATGTAAGATCAAAGGACCAATTAGCAAACAAGAATACATCACACCATCATGGGGAGTATTTTGGCAATTCTATTCGGGACAGAGCTCCAGCAAGCAAAGTAGATGCATCAAAGACAAGCAAAGCCATCCAGAAAAGCCCAGAAGAAAATCCAGCGTGATCCGAACCATATAGATCGCCAATTGGCGGTCCACAACCGCTAATTGGCGGTCTGTTTTGCTCCAAATCCGCTAAGATTTCTGTGGGACGTGTCTTAGTGTGTATTTAGTCTATTTCTGGTATTTGTTTAGTCCCATACCGCGGGTTTGTCCCGTATTACCTTTTTCTATGGCTATAAATAGAACTCTTCACCTTCTATTGTATTCACCCATTGCATTGTGGCATTCTCTCTACTTGGAGCAATCCTTGGAGCAAATTCTCAAGGTAGAGAAGAATGTTGCTAGTGATGTGAGTCATTTAATAAAATAATTTTTCCGTTGTTTTGTTCTTATGTTGTTTCCTTATGCATGCTTAGCTTAGTTTTATTTCTTTGATTGTAGGCTAAAGTAGTTAGAATGTTTCCTTTCTTCTTTAGTTTAATTGTTAGAATAATGTGTAGTGAGTAGATCCATCCCCTTTTGGGGGTGGAGATGATGTTCATACATGCATTAAAGAATGGATACGAATGCTTTTATATTTTGATTGTGTTGATAAATGTGAATGTATGCTTGCTTGTTAGAGTAGAATACTACACTTGATGAGTTTTGCCACTCATCATAGACACCTCCCATGCTCGTTTAGGTTCTGAAATAACCAGCTTGTGTATATGAATGTTAATCAACTAGGTTAGTGAATGGATTGATAGGTTTTGTCATAACCTTTCGACACTTCCTAGGCATGAAAACACTACCTACATTTGTGCCTATAAAATGCATTCTTCACCATTTTTTTACATGTTTGCACACACTCCACCCCTAGGGGTCTTTCTCTTCTTGATTCCAGCTTAGTTTGACATTCTTTTAGTTTTGATTCGAAGTAATCGTTAGTTGCTTTACTTTGCGTTTTTCTTCTTATTAGTTTAGTGTAGCGTAGATTAGCATAGACAAACTCTTCTCCCTTTTTGTTGCCACTTGATTTCTGAAAAACCAGAGGCTACTCACCTCCCTGAGGATCGACCCGTACTTGTCACCGCTTCAACGCGGTCGTGCACTTGCGGTATTTAAAATGATTAAACAAGTTTTTAGCGTCGTTGCCAGGGAGGTGTCAGTCCAGACTCTGGTTTGGTTGATTCGAGTGGATTTAATTTATGTTTTGTAGTTTTCTTTGTTTCAGGAGACTTTAAGGATAGAGGGAAATCACCAGGAGAAATTTGGAGCAGAACAGAGAAGCTTGGACCGCCAATCAGCGGTCTGGTGAGCTCTGTTTCCTTCATTTTTTCTTTAGATTGTTGTATTATCTGATATAGTGATCTGGGACTCGATTTGGCATGTTTTGACTTATAGTGTGTTCCCAGATCAATAATCAAACCTCCTTTAAGCAACTTGGACCCTAAAACCCAAAGCAAAACATTAGGCATTATTTCTTCTTTAGGTCATGCATCATGTGCTCGACTTAGGCACGTAGTTTGTCTTTTCTTTTAGCTTTACTTTCAGTTGTTGAGTGCTAGCGTGAGGTGCGCATTTCCTTCTCTCATTCATGCATTTCGTATGAACATGCATTAGTTAGTAGGAAGTGCATTGCAACAAGTGTCAGTTGAGCGTTTGTTTGGAGAGTTGATTGCTAGATTTAGGACTCCAAAACGCTACTAAGGAGGGGCTGTCCCATATAAGATACGGTGGGGGATTTCATCACCCTTTCCTTCGCCCCAAAAACCACACTAATCAAGAGCCTAATTTTAAAATCAAGTAGACATTGGCCCTAATGATTTCGGGCGCATTAGGAGAGTGATCCGGTCCTGACCGTCATGGCCAGATAGGCGTCACCCACTCTGTCGATAGTAGGAGAGGCGAGATCTCCACATCTTGACTCACTTGCTGGGCTTTGTGGTCCTCGTCGTAGGGAGGTGAGACGTGTTGAGGTCGTGTGACGTCGTAGTTAGGTGTCGTCTAGCTGTAAGGACCTATAGCGACCGTAGGACTGTTTGAGCCTTGTTTTCTTGTGTGCTTCTACCTGTACCCACCCGCCGTAGCATAAGGACTTCTTCCTTTCTCTCCTGAGTCTTCTCTCTCTTCTGTGTCCCTCTGTCTTCTCCTCTATGCACACTCTTTATTTTTATTTTTAAAAAAAAGTTTTGGTTTGTGTGTGTGCACCTTTGTGCATGCTTGTGTTGGCACGAGACAAGAGTGGCCGTTTGACGAGGCGTGTCGTCAACCCTGCTTCGGTAGTCGATTTCTCGACACCTCCCTCCTCTCATGTCGCACATAGTTCGGGTTCAATGGCTGCTAATTTCCGCAAGGAGGAGCAGTTGCTGGACCCACCTGTTCCACTTGTTCCACTTGTTCGTCCTGTTGTGGCTCCCATACCTCTCCGTGATCGATGCTACCCGAGTCGTACCTCTCTACCCTCATGCATCGTATTGCCAGAGGCAAATGGGAACCACTTCGAGGTTAAGCCTCGGTTTATTTCCATGCTCCCCCACTTCACTGGGAACGGTGACCCCTATATCTTTCTCAGGGAATTTGAGGAGGTCTGTGCTATGTTCAAGCTGCAACAACTTAGCACAGACTTCATCCATCTTAGGCTTGTACCCTTTGCCCTGAAGGATGATGCCAAGAAGTGGTTGTACAGCAACCAGTCGGATGCCTTTAGGACATGGGATGAATTTCAATCTGCATTTCTCAAAAAGTACTTTCCAAATCATCGGACTCAAAAATTGAGGAACGAAATCAATTCGTTCTATCAACTTGAGACTGAAACATTTCATGCATATTTAGAGAGATTCAAGGAGCTACTATCATCATACCCTCACCATGGCATCGAGTTGTGGCACCTTTGTCAAAATGTCTACGAGGGTCTTCACATCCCGTCCTGAACGCTCCTTGAGTTCATGTGTCAAGGAGAGTTCTGAGGAAAGGATGAAAGGGAGGCATGGGCTTTCCTAGAAGACCTCACTGAGAAACCCATGCAATGGGAGAGTGTAAGGGAACTACCTGCATCATCTAGCATAGGAGCGAGGATCGCAAATGCAAACTCGACTAGACCGGGTGCCGTATTTTCCGTCGATACCACTACGGCCACTGAGGCACGCATGGCGGCCTTAATGCGCCGTATGGATTTGATTGAGCTCCAAAACCAGCACAATGTGTCTCATGTGTCTGCATCTGGTTCAGTTCCATGTCATTCATGTGGTAGGATAGGTCATGTAGAAAGAGAGTGTGTGTCCATTCCTCCTGAGATGGAACGTGTCAACGCCATCTATGATAGAGCTAGGAATGACCCATACTCATCAACTTATAATCCCGGATGGAGGAAACACCCCAATTTTTCATGGAACCAAAATAGTGCCTCGGGTGGTCCTTCAAACTACTCTCGACCACCTAACCAACCACACCAACCTCCCATGCATGCACAATCTTATCAGCCACCCCAAGCTCATATCACCAATCAATCGGGTTTCCCAAATTCCAACAATATGGAAACCTGATTCAATTCGCTTGAGACCTTGACTCATGGACTTGAAAACTCAATGAATTTTTTTATGTCAACCACAAGTCAAGTTCTCACTTCAAATCAGCAGACCATCAAATCTCTAGAGCTTCAAATGGGCCAATTGGCTCAGTCTGTACATGAAAGAGAGAGATGGTCTCTGCCTAGCCAGCCTGAGGCTAACCCCCGCATGTACCAGCAACAACACATGCAAAATGAGAATGTGGTACCTCGGGGGCGGCAAGTGAACCATGTGGAGGAACCTGTTCACCATGTCAATGCCATTGTAACCTTAAGGAATGGAAAGCAGGTTGACAATCACATTCCTTGCCACCACCACCATCTATGCAGCCCCTCAGTTGGAATGGTGGTGAAGAAGAGGTTGAGGGTGAGGGTAATACGCCAACGCCTCCTTCTCAGGCACCACAGAAAACCTACATGCCAAAAGCTCCATATCCCAGTAGGTTAACCAGAAAGAAGAGTGACACAATTGAGAAGATGTTAAAGGTGTTTAAGCAAGTGAAGGTAAACATCCGCTTGCTGGATGTCATCCAACAAATACCTCAATATGCCAAAGTGTTGAAGGATCTCTGCACAACCAAGAGGAAGACCAATGTTCCTAAGAAAGCATTCCTGACTGCGAATGTAAGCTCAATTTTGTCCAATCCCACCTACACAAAATACAAGGACCCTCGGTGTCCAACTATTCAGTGTACGATAGGGGACATTAGCATGAGTAATGTATTGCTTGATTTAGGATCAGCGGTCAACCTCCTCCCATTTTCTGTTTATCAACAGTTGAACTTGGTAGAATTGAAACCAACTAAGATCACCCTCCAATTGGCGGATAGATCCATTCGTATTCCAAAGGGGATTATCGAGGACGTGTTTATCAAAGTCGGAGATTTTATATTTCCAGTCGATTTTGTTGTCCTCGATACCAATCCTATTGCGCACACCCACTCTCAAATACCTTTGATTTTGGATAGACCATTTCTGGCAACCTCCAATGCGTTAATTAATTGTAGAAATGGTCTCATGAAGCTCTCATTCGGTAACATGAGTGCCGAGTTTCATGTGTTCAACTCTGGTAGACAACAGGAGCCCATGGACCAACCTTTAAATCTCATTCTCATCCGCCAATTAAATAAAGCACCGCAAAATCAACGAACACCCCTAACACCAATGCAACCCATTGAGAATGTTTGTGGGTCCAGCGAAAACTCATTGCCTGTCTTTGCAATGCAACATAGTGAGCTGATATCAAACATGAATGTCCAAAGGGAGTGTTCGTTGCATGATTCAATTGAAGACCATTAGTTGGGGGGACACACCTCAACATATGCCCATTCCAGAAGGTGTTGTCACCCTGTGTCCTAGGGCTATTGAGCCCTTTGAGCTTCAGATTGACTCCAACAATGACCCACCTACGACCGAGCTTATGCTTGATGAGATAAATGTTGGTGGGAGGTCCTTGTTGGATGACTTGGGGAGAAGCCTCATTCTTAGTGATGCAGGTCTGCTGCATCCATCGAATGAGCTTGAGGAACTCATTCGGATGCACCCACCTATTGGTTGGAGGATTTTGTTCGATGAGCAACTAAACCCTAGTGAGGCAAAACAACTTCACTCATTCATGTTGCCTACACCCAACCAATATCATGAGGGGTTCGAGACTTTCAGCTTTGACCTTTCACCCCTCATGACACCTCAGAGTACCAGTGAAGTTTGTCCATCTCGGCAAGTCTCTGGTCCTCATAACTCGATGTTCTCATTTGATGTTCCTTGACCAAATGATTTTGAGAATATCTTTGTTGATGTATATATCTTGTAAAAAACTTCAAAAAACAGAGTAATAAAAGACTCCATGAGTGATCATTGATTGTTGTGGGCCCCAACCCTTGTGTACTTGTGCCTCATTTCTTTCACGTATTTGTATCCCTTCTTTAGCATCTCACATGTTTTGAGGGAATTTGGGTTTGTGTCCATCACTATAACCCTGAACTTCCTGTTGCACTTCATGTTGGTGAGATCTTCCCTTTTTCATGCATAAATCCATGTAGTATCATTCTCACATTCATTGAGGACAATGCATTAAGTAGGTGTGGGGGGTGTTTTACGTGTGTACATAGTCGAGTCGTTTTTCCTTTGATTTTGTTTTCTTTTGTGTGTATTGTTAGGGTCATGTTAGTGTGCTGCATTTAATATCGATATATTTGCTTGCCATGATCCTTGGGAGACTTGTTTTCTTTTGCTTGCCTAGTGCTTTAAAATTTTCACATTTCTTTCAAAATCTTCATGTGTTTGCGAAATAAAATGTTTTTTGGGTTTTGTGTGTTTGGCATGTGTAAAACCGTTGAGAGGCGAAGTAAAAAGAAAGCTCCCAAAATTGTCTTGAACTTGATGCATTAGGATATCTAGTTTACTGGCTTTAGGTCTTATTGATTGGCATCATTTCATGCATATTTTTGTGTCTTATATCCATTATCTTACACCCCAAACAATGCTATGTAACGAGTTTTATGTTTAGTTTTCATGAATAAGTAGTTTTGAGAAGAAGAGGCATATAATGGACCTAATAGCAGGGAAAAGGACTGTGTTAAGAGACTCGAGGACTAAGATGCAAGATCAAAGGACCTGAATGCAAGATAGAAGGACCAATGAGCAAACAAGAGTACTCCACACCATCATGGGGAGTATTTTGGCAATTCTATTCAGGTCGAAGCTCCAACAAGCGAAGTAGATGCATCCAAAACCAACAAATACATCAAGAAAAGCCCAGAATGAAAACCAGCCTGATCTGGATCCTGTAGACCGCCAATTGGCGGTCTAAAACCGCTAATTGGCGGTCCGAGTGGGCCCGGGTCCGCTAATTGGCGGTCCGGGTGGGCCCGGGTCCGCTAAGATTTCTGGAACACGTGTATTAGTGGATGTTTAGTCTATTTTTGGTATTGGTTTAGTCCTATGCCGGGACATTGTCCCGGATTACCTTTTTCTATGGCTATAAATAGAACTCCTCCTCCTCCATTGTATTCTACCCATTGCTTGGTGGCATTCTCTCTACTTGGAGTAAGCCTTGAAGCAAAACTCAAGGTGGAGAAAAGTGCTACATTCAATGTGAGTTATTTTAATAAAAAAATTGTTCTTAGTTTCTTTTAATCTTGTCTTTTAATTTTTGCATGCTTCTTTAGTTTTACTTTCCTTTCCTTTTAGCTTCTTTAATATTTTTTGCTTGCTTAGGTTAATTTCATTTCAGTACAATGTTTCATTTTGTTAATATAGTTAGTGTAATGATTAGTGAGTAGTTCCATCCCCATTTGGGGTGTGGAGAAATATGTGATGTGATTATGTGATGTATTAGGTGTGTATTATCTTAATCCCTTGAGCCTTATATGATTTCCATAACCATCTAATGGGATTTCACTCTTGTCTTTGATATGCTAATGCTCTTGAATGAAGCTTAGCATATGCTTAGACTAGTGGACCTATTTTATGGGGAATGATGAGGTGAGGATAATGATGAAATTAATATAGGAAACATGACTTGTAGTGTATGTGCTCTTGTTGCATTTACCTTGGTTAATGTCTTGTATGTTTTAATGATATTGGGTTATCTTATTTCATGTTGAGTCATAGTAGGGTTTGGTTTTTATATTTGAGTTCATATAGCTTCATTCCAATTATTGTCTTATATGTTTTAATGATATTGTGTTATCTTATTTCATGTGGAGGCAAAGTTTGATGTAGTTTTATGTTTTCATGCACTACATGTTTTGATGAGCTTAATTGAACACACACACATACACATATCTTTGTATTCACACTCTTTTCTCTACCCCCTATGGGGTTTAGTTTTATTGCTTATCTTCCATTTCCTTTTGAATTTCAGTGTAGTTTAGTGTAACCAACATTTCTCTCCTTTCTTTCCCACTCGCCTTCTGATTGATCGTTTTATATTAACCGCAAGTGCACGACCGCGTTGAAGCGGTGGCGAATACGGGTCGTCCACTGGGACGTGTGTCGACAATTGGTTTGTTCGTAGGCGAGAGGTAAAAGAAGGAGAGAAAGATGTACTACACTACACTAATCTAAACTAGTAAACAAGCAAGCTGAAATGAAATAACTAAACAACTAAGCTAAACAACTAATGAAGAAGATAAAAAGACAGGAATGGAAACCCCTAAGGGGTGGAGTGTGTGTGCACATGAAATAAGTGTGGTGTTGAATGCATACTATAAGCTCAAGTGTGGTTAGTGTTTGTTCATTCATAAGAAGTACCTCATGGCAAGACCTATCATTTACAACACTAACCTAAGTGATTAATATGAGCAATGCAAGGTTGTTATTAAGAACATAACGAGCATGGAGTGTACCTAACTATGGCAGAAACCATCAAGTAAAGTTCTTATTAATTCAAGCAAGCATACTAATATCTCTCACAAACAATAAAATTTAGCATTCATACCACCTACATAACATGTACATACATCTACTCCACCCCCAAAGGGGATGGAACTACTCACACATATTTAAACTAACTACTCTAACAAACATGCACAAATTAAAAGACAAGATTAAAAGAAACTAGAAGAATTATTTTATTAACAAATGACATACATTGAAGGTAGCATTTTTCTCCACCTTGAGTTTTTGCTTCAAGGCTCACTCCTTAGTGGAGAGAATGTCACCAAGCAATGGGTGATTACAATAGAAGGTGAAGAGTTCTATTTATAGGCATGGAAAAAGCTAATCTGGGACAATCCCCCGATGTGGGACTAAACCAATACCAAAAATAGACTAAGAATACACTAATACACGTGCTCCACAAATCTTAGCGGATCGCCAATTAGCGGTCTATATGATCCAGATCGAGTTGGTTTTGGTTGTGGGCTTTTCTTGATGGATATGTTGGTCTTGGATGCATCTACTTTGCTTGTTGGAGCTCTGACCCGAATCGAATTGCCAAAATATTCCCCATGATAGTGTGGAGTTTTCTGTTTTGCTCTTAGGTCCTTCGGTCTTACATTCAGGTCCTTCTCCCTTGCATCTCAGTCCCCAGGTCTCACAATTAAGTCCTTTTTCCTGCTTTTGGATACTTTCATGGCTCTTCTCTTCAAACCTCTTTATTTCTGATATCCAAACATAAAACTCGTCATGTAGCATTGCTTAGGTGTAAGATAATGGATATAAGATACAAATATGAGCCTGAAATGATGTCAATCACCTTCACACAAACCAAAAGTCGACACACCTCCCTGTGGATCGACCCGTATTTGCCACCGCTTCAACGCGGTCGTGCACTTGCGGTTTATTTTAAAACGTATCACTTATCGAGTTGTTAGGATGCACCCCAGTTTTCCCTCGGGGTTGAGTAATCATAGGGTTTTAGTGCTCAAACATTTAAAGAAGTTCACCCTGAACCTAGTGAGTAAACAATTCGTGTCTGTTAATATAAGGAAGTTTGTTGTAGTCAGGTCCCTTTAAATCTTGTTGTGAGACATTAAGTGTAGCGGTTTTGGTTCATGTGTAGATAAGAAATAAGTGAGTACGTGTTCTCGCTTCTCGCACGGCTCCTATCACACGGGAAATTAGGTCTGAGGTGACTTTGTGTCCGGTGCTTTTGAGTCATCTGACTTGGGATGCACCGACCGAACTCCCGTTACACGGGTGGTAGGGATTGCCCTATGTGGAGATTTGGGGAAAGGTGTACGTGATAGTGTAAGTCCTCATAGGCAATGATGCAGGAAACCTGTGTTGGATTTCGTGCCCTATTATATTTATATATTTTTCGAAATTTTATAAACATATAGGATCGAAACATTCATATTTTCTTCGATTTTCATATAGACATGCATTTGTTTGTCCTAATTATTTATCATGCATTAGAACAAACAAATAATTGCAAAGAGGATCATACCTAGGGTTCTCTAAAACCTCTTGAAGATCCGGAGTCGCGTTGCCGGTCGAATCGCCCGGTGGATTGCCTCCGAGTGTTCACCAAACTCTAAACAAGGTTGGAGAGAAAGGAGCTAGCCAACCAATCTCCAAACGGGTTTAGAATCTAGCTAATAACCCCCTTTTCTTTCCTGAGATTTTACTCTCCAAAAACTCAAATTAATTAAGGAATTTCGGATGGATTAATTGGGGTGGTTAGAGAGAGAGAATTTTGCATATGCTTATTTTTAATGAAGAAAATTAGGCCTATTTATAGGCTCCTTTAATTTCCACATCATGGGCTATGCATTGACCCATTCTTCCATGTTTTTCTCTCTTAAGACCAATTCCCAATATTAAATTTATTAATCCACATCCAAATTTAATCATAATTGACCAAGTCAAAACCATGATCAATAATTCCTTAATTAATTTGCATTTATCGAATTTTGGATTAATTCCCAACAAAATTCGTTTTTTTTTGTTTTAGGAAATTTAATTAATTTGCCTTTATCGAATTTTGGTTTAATTCCCAACAAAATTCGTATTTGGGGTTTTAGCAAATTTAATTAATTAATTTGCCTTATCGAATTTTGGATTAATTCCCAACAAAATTCGATCTTTGGGGTTATAGCTAATTTATATATCCTATGCAATATATCATCATATGTAATATCAAACAATCACACCCCATGATATATTTACATCTCATATATAAATTCATGATTCTAAATATGTCATTTTCATGACATAATGATTTTATCGATTCACCACATGTATACGAAACTCGATACATCATATGAACATAAATTCACCTTCTTGTTTCCCAGTTTTATGTTGTGACCTATGGGAGGATCTAAGCTAAATTGGCAGTGATATTAATAGCTTAACATCACAAACTATAAGCGGTATCTAGCTACACATTATAGTTCCCAATTAGCTAGATGTCTTAATTCAGCTCGAACCAAAACCCGATCCAATTAGTGATGGAGTGCACCACTTGTGTCCGTCCCTTGCCTCATGATATTAAGAATACATACAAAGTAGTATTGCGTCATCTTTGTATTAGTATTCATTTCTTGATCTATTTAAGCTAGTTATAAATATGTGACTTAACTCAAATCACATTGTGTACATTATAACTTTGCTTTATCAAGGGGCCCATTAATATCATTACTCAATTAAGAGGGGCAATGATAATCTTTTGACTAATAATATTCTCCAACAAAAGTCTTACTTAACCAACCAATGCCTTTACACTACACTTATCGATAGCTCAAGACACTAGCATAATCAAGTATTTCTTAAGTGATCGGATATAAGTCTCATATCAAAGGACCAAGGACACAATAAAATATTAATGACACAGAAACACATTTCTATAATATTTTACTTATTAGGTCTATTCAGTATACAAAAGTAATATTTTCCTCTTTTGTGTACCCGTGTTGTCACTCACTTGTAGAGCTACAATGATCTATGACCAACACGACAATCTTAACTCGGTAATAAATGTCCCACGTTTATTACCATGATTGCGAATATCTTTTGTTTTATGCAAACCAATATCTTTTAGAGCTCTACGGTTAAGGACCAAGAGCATCTTCCTTAACACTTCTAAAAGACGAATAACATAAACAACGAACAAAATGATTTCTCATTCAATTCATAATAATTGACATTTAAAAATAAAACTTTTAGAACATATTCCCTTCAATCTCCCACTTGTTATCAAAGTTTTCTTTCACATACATTCTCAATGCATAAAACATTAATAACTAGGGTAACCTTCTCAAATCACCTATCAAGCCAATCCGCATAGATCCTTGGATCCATGGACTCGAAATATATTTCGTCTCTTAGCTTGGTATGAAGGTTTGTTGAATGGATCAGTTGTGTCACTGTTGTGTCCACCCATTTATTTATTTTGTCTTTCGTTGGTGGTTGAGTTAGTCGTAGTGATATTACTCCTAACTACACTAGCTCATGCCTTCACCTTTGATAATGATGACGCATCATCATCCCAACCTCCTATGGTCAAGAATCCTTATGAGAATTGCATCAAAACAGCCCTCAGCTATTTTCTCCTTTGTCTTTCATAAACAAGAACCTTATCTTTAGTCCGGTTAAGGTACTTCAGAATATTCTTGAGCGCAATCCCATGCCTAGGACTTGCGTCGGATTGGTGACTACCTGTCACTCTTAGAGCATACGAGATTTCGAGTCTTGTGCAAGTCATTGTGTACATGGTCCTTCCTTTTGCCGAAGTATAAGGGCTACCTTCATGTACTCCAAGTTTCTACGTGATTGAGCACGTTGAGACTCCTTGAGTTGCACACTTATACTCATATTTATTGGCACATTGTCTATATTGGAATTGTTCACCCTGAACCTTTCCAAGACCTTGTCAATGTATGCACGTTGACTTAGGCCAATGTATCTATGGGATGTATTTCAATGTATCTTTATTCTCAAGATGTGTTGAGCCTCATCCATTTCTTTTCATTGAACATACAGATTTCAATGAAATTTCTCGTTTGCTAATGCAAAGGTATATGATTGCTCATGAGCAATATGTCATCGACATATAAGATCAGAAGTATTGCATGACTCCCACAAATATCCTTGTATCAACAAGGTTTTCCTTTACTTTGAATGAAGTGAATCTTCTTTACCTCTTCGTCAAAGCGTTTGTTCCAACTCCTCGATGCTTGCTTCAATCCATAAGTGGATCCTCGAAACTTGCATTTCTTCTCGCTATTATTTGGATTATCAAAACCTTGAGGTTGTACCACGTACAAATCCTCCTCCAAGTTCCCGTTTAGGGAACGCCATTTTCATATCCATCTTCCATATCACATAATTGTGAAATGCGGTAATAGTGAGCATAATCCGAATAGATTTTAACATGGGAACCTCTCAAAAATCTCATCAAAGTCAATTTCTTGAATTTGAGTATAACTTTTGCTACAAGCCTTGCTTCGTAGGTTGTCAAGTTACTGTCCATGACTATCTTCCTCCTAAAAGCTCATTTATACCAAATGATATTTTCTCTTGAGGAAGGCAAATCAAGTTCCATACTTGATTATCATACATGGATTCTACTTCGGATTCCATGGCCTTTCACCATAGTTTGGAGTCTTTTCTTTCCATTGCTTCTTGGAAGGTCGAGGGATCTTTGGTATCTTGTACCATGATCTCATGAAGTCCCACATACTTATTGGGTTTCCTCATTTCCCTCGTCAACCTTCT
This sequence comes from Triglochin maritima, assembly GCA_963682175.1. Lineage (NCBI taxonomy): Eukaryota > Viridiplantae > Streptophyta > Magnoliopsida > Alismatales > Juncaginaceae > Triglochin > Triglochin maritima. The sequence goes on along the minus strand of OY821786.1, from coordinate 28,773,903 downwards.
CTATTCTTTTGGTTCTTCTCGTGTCTCTTGAACTTCTTCCACAATTTCCTGAGGAATAGGTTCATGTTCGACTCTCGAACGTACACTAGGTGGAGATGATTGAGATTCTCTCACAATTTTTGTAAGGATCTCGCTCATCCTCCCACTAACCAAATGAATCTCGGTTGGGTCTTCATGATTTTGAATGTCATCATTCATGTCATGATCTTGTAGAGTATCTTGAGTTTCCTCAAGCTTAACTCTACTCCCACTACTTTTCTCTCTTTTCCAGAAATTCTAGAAAAAACATATCTCTCTCTATAATCTTTCGATTGGAGGTGATACACCAAAAGTAGTATCCTCTTGTTAGACGAGGACAACCTATAAAGAAGCACTTATCCGCTTTTGGTTGAAGTTTGGTTGACATCAATCTCTTGATGTATACCTCACAACCCCAAATCTTGAGAAAGTCGAGCTTAGGTGTCTTTAAACTCCATAACTCACAAGACATCTTCTCTACGGATTTGGATGGAAAATTATTTAGTGAGTTTGTCATTATTTGTAGTGCATAATTCCAAAAGTAAATAGGCAATTTAAATTGACTTATTATTGATCGAACCATGTTGAGCAATATCTTGTTCCTACTTTAGGAATGAGTTCAAATTAGGTATCCTAAGCACTCACCCCTACGAACCTTTCATAGAGACTCGATATTCTTGTTGAGTCGGTTCACTACTTCATCCTCGAATTCCTTGAACTTGTCAAAGAATTCACTTTTGTTTCCCATTAGACAAATATAGCATAATGACTATAGTTGTCCGTAAACAAAATGAAGTACATTAAACTGTCTTTTGCAGTTGTACTTATTGGATCACATACATTGGAATGCATCATATCCAATAAGGCACTCGTTTTCGTTCCTTTCTTCTTGAAAGGTCTCTTGGTCATTTATTTGACCAATCCGATAGTGCTACAAGAATCAATCATTCACGTGAGTTATCTTAGTTTCCTTTTTGTTATTGTTTGTTTGTTTGAGTTTGTTTATTATTCATTTCAAGCAAATAGAAGTCATTCCATACGAATGTATTTGCATAGAGAATTCCATTCTTCGATATAGACAAGCAAGAATTAAAATATTTATTAAAATTTATCCATATCTAAAACTTGATACAGAAATGTTCTTGCTAATCGAAGGCACATAATAAACATTCTTCAAGGCATAAATTTAAATCACTAGACTATTGAAGTTCCATAGAATTTTGTACAGTCGCAGTGATGCTTGTACTATTTCCAATCTTCAATATCATCTCGTTCTTCATGAGTTCCTTTCCTATCCTTCAATAGTTGCACATCAAAATTATGTGAGCACAAGATCCGGTAACCATTACCAAATCAAGGATAGAGGTGATTAAATTTATCTCAATAACAAACATACCTTTGGCGTTTCTCGGGCGCCTACGTTCAATCATCCAATTTTCAAGGTCTTCCTTGTATTTGGGGCAATTAGGTCGGATGTGTCCCTTTTCATCGCAGTGAAAGCACTCCGTGTTGGGAGTTGGAGATTTGAAAGATTTCCCCCTTGAGGCACTCTCATGAGCACCTCCTACTCCCTTTCTCTTGATTGACGTATCTTTGGTAAATTTGCCTTTACCTTTGTTGATCTTTTTTCTCCTCTCATGGACGGCTAGGACTTGATTGTCCCGACCTTTGCCCATGTCAACTTCTGTCGTTTTGAGAGCGTTGTGAAGCTCCTCAAGACTCACCCTTTTTTTACGCACATGATAGTGCATCACAAAGTCCTTAAAGGACGGGGCTAGAGAGCCAAGAATCAAATCTTCGGCAATGTCCTCGGGCATTGGAGAAGAGAGCTTCGACAACTTCTCAAGGTATCCTTGCATCATGAGAAAATGCACGGATACCGATGTTCCCTCTGCCATATGACACCTTGTGAGTGCGATGGTGGTCTTATAGCGCTCCTTTCGGGCACTATCCATGAACATCTTTGTTAAAGCTTCCATGGTCTTCTTGGGTTTTGAATCCAAGTATTTCGCTTGAAGCAAGTCACCCATGGATGCCAACATTAGACCGTGAACTTGGTTCTCTTGGTCTTCCCATTTGGCTATCGCCTCTTTCTCATTACCGGTTGCCTTCTCATTCAATTTTGGGATTTCACCATCCAAAATATGAGATAGTTTTTCAAACCTCAACACGATATTAAGATTGAGTTGCCATTTCATGAAGTTTGAGCCATCATTTTGCAAAGGGTTCTTTTCGATCATAGATCGCACAATTGGTTGGATATTAGACATTTCTACAAAATAAATTATACATGATTTTAATGTCAATTTTATGTTTTAAAAAAACATACATATATATCGAATATAAATGTAAATATTGCAAATAAAATTTTGCCCGTAGATGCAGTAATCCAAGATCCTATCAATTGCAATATAGACTAGCTAAGGGCTATCGAATATATCACAATATCAAGGTAAGAAAAACTCTTTCTAATCACAACCTTTTTGAATTTTAGCAATATTAGCATCTTCAAACTCTTGTGATTCTTGTCGTTTTAATTATGAGGGAATATGACATATCCTCGTAAGAAAAACTTTTTCCCAAAACCGAGCGAGTGCTCTAGGTAATGTTAAGAAAACTTATTTTCATTTGATACGAGATATGTTTATCCATTGTATTCACAACTAAACATACTTGGGGTTCACTAGGGTGAAACGCACCTCATATATTTAATCGTGGCACAACAATAGACAACCATTATATCTCCCACTATTCCCAAAGATGAAGGGAGCTATCTCCCGCTAAGGGCGAGCAGAGTATCCCTCGATCAATGGCTGCTAATGGATGAAATAAGAAGGAAAATTACTCTTAATTTTGTTGGACAATTTCATATATTAACATGTGATTCAGAATTTTAGGTTATCATGCATATTACCATTCATACACATCCTAACATTCAATCACATTCATCACATGCATAACAGAAATTAAAAAAACAGAAATTAAACATTCACACAATCCACATCGTGTGAGTTTATATGTTCCCTTTGATCATTGATCTTCGATCCCTGTTCTTTGATCCTCGATCGATGCGCTACAGCGGCGACTTCCTCTAGCACCGGAGATGTACATTTTACAGAAAATAAACATGCTCCTCACATTCGATAAAAACCGACTAGTGCAAGTCCTATGTAAAACCTCTCAAATGCAATGTAATTATCTAAAAGATAGAAAGAGAGAATTTGGCTTTTACATACAAATAAGCCCCTGTATAATAATAATTCCATACATTCAAAGTTGCTGATTTGGAACATATAAACTCACAATTCCTGCAAAAACAACTCGACCAAAGCATACACGCATGTCCAATCTAAACAATTTAATCTAGATTATCAAGCATCTAAAATCAAACAATTCTAGAAAAATCATTTGAAATCCATTAAAATGATATTCATGCATCCATAGTTCAAAATTAATTATTTTGAACCATCGTTCATCCAATTTCCAAAAGGAAAGATGAACATTAGTCCTTTTCGGCTTTGTTGATTCCTTTATAAAATAATCATTTAAAATAAAACGAAAATTCTATAAATTAGAAAAATGTCTAAATTTCAATTCTAACAATCATGTGTGTTGTTTTAAAACATATAAAACCATCAAAACGAATTTATTAGAATTTTATCAACAAAACATCGAAAAACTCGAAAAAGACACAAAATCGAATTGTTTTGATTCTAGATGGTAGCCTAGATTGATTTTATAGTCTAAATCAAAGATAATATGAATCAAAAGCTTTGATACCACTGTTGGATTTCGTGTCCTATTATATGTATATATTTTTCGAATTTTTATAAACATATAGGATCGAAACATTCATATTTTCTTCGATTTTCATATAGACATGCATTTGTTTGTCCTAATTATTTATCATGCATTAGAACAAACAAATAATTGCAAAGAGGATCATACCTAGAGGTTCTCTAAAACCTCTTGAAGATCCGGAGTCGCGTTGCCGGTCGAATCGCCCGGTGGATTGCCTCCGAGTGTTCACCAAACTCTAAACAATGTTGGAGAGAAAGGAGCTAGCCAATCAATCTCCAAACGGGTTTAGAATCTAGCTAATAACCATCTTTTCTTTCCTGAGATTTTACTCTCCAAAAACTCAAATTAACTAAGGAATTTCGGATGGATTAATTGGGGTGGTTAGAGAGAGAGAATTTTGCATATGCTTATTTTTAATGAAGAAAATTAGGCCTATTTATAGGCTCCTTTAATTTCCACATCATGGGCTATGCATTGACCCATTCTTCCATGTTTTTCTCTCTTAAGACCAATTCCCAATATTAAATTTATTAATCCACATCCAAATTTAATCATAATTGACCAAGTCAAAACCATGATCAATAATTCCTTAATTAATTTGCATTTATCGAATTTTGGATTAATTCCCAACAAAATTCGTTTTTTTTTGTTTTAGGAAATTTAATTAATTTGCCTTTATCTAATTTTGGTTTAATTCCCAACAAAATTCGTATTTGGGGTTTTAGCAAATTTAATTAATTAATTTGCCTTATCGAATTTTGGATTAATTCCCAACAAAATTCGATCTTTGGGGTTATAGCTAATTTATATATCCTATGCAATATATCATCATATGTAATATCAAACAATCACACCCCATGATATATTTACATCTCATATATAAATTCATGATTCTAAATATGTCATTTTCATGACATAATGATTTTATCGATTCACCACATGTATACGAAACTCGATACATCATATGAACATAAATTCACCTTCTTGTTTCCCAGTTTTATGGTGTGACCTATGAGAGGATCTAAGCTAAATTGGCAGTGATATTAATAGCTTCACATCACAAACTATAAGTGGTATCTAGCTACACATTATAGTTCCCAATTAGCTAGATGTCTTAATTCAGGTCGAACCAAAACCCGATCCAATTAGTGATGGAGTGCACCACTTGTGTCCGTCCCTTGCCTCATGATATTAAGAATACATACAAAGTAGTATTGCGTCATCTTTGTATTAGTATTCATTTCTTGATCTCTTTAAGCTAGTTATAAATATGTGACTTAACTCAAATCACATTGTGCACATTATAACTTTGCTTTATCAAGGGGCCCATTAATATCATTACTCAATTAAGAGGGGCAATTATAATCTTTTGACTAATTATATTCTCCAACAAAAGTCATACTTAACCAACCAATGCCTTTACACTACACTTATCGATAGCTCAAGACACTAGCATAATCAAGTATTTCTTAAGTGATCGGATGTAAGTCTCATATCAAAGGACCAAGGACACAATAAAATATTAATGACACAGAAACACATTTCTATAATATTTTACTTATTAGGTCTATTCAGTATACAAAAGTAATATTTTCCTCTTTTGCGTACCTGTGTTGTCACTCACTTGTAGAGCTACAACGATCTATGACCAACACGACAATCTTAACTCGGTAATAAATGTCCCATGTTTATTACCATGATTGCGAATATCTTTTGTTTTATGCAAACCAATATCTTTTAGAGCTCTACGGTTAAGCACCAAGAGCATCTTCTTTAACACTTCTAAAAGACGAATAACATAAACAACGAACAAAATGATTTCTCATTCAATTCATAATAATTGACATTTAAAAGTAAAACTTTTAGAACACATTCCCTTCAACCTGACCCTGGGAGAATGAAACTCTAACTAGTAAGAAAAAGAAAAAAAGTAAGAAAAAAAAGAAAAAGAAAAAAAAAGTAATGCAAATAAGAACCTTAATGTACCTTACACTTTGTATCACTTGAGGATGTTGAGGTTGTCCATGTCTTGCACTTAAGTCCTTAATTAACTTTAACGAATGATTCATTAGGCTAGGTGTGTGGACTGATTACATTTATAGAGTCGGCTCGTAGCATTACCGCGTCCAACGATCGACAAAATGAGCCATCAAGTCGTGTAGCTAGGTTCAATAATGCATCTTTGTTCGGATTTTGTGGGTATATCCGCTAAAAACCCTCAGGAGACAACACTCCTCCTCCTTGGCGACAAGGAGGTTTAACGGCTTGTTGCACGTGCTAAGTGCAACCGTGATTCCTACGAAAGTGAGTTAGGATTTCTTGTTTTTCGTATGCTTTTCTCTTTCTTTGTTTTGCTCGGGACTAGCAAACGTTATGTGTGGGGGTATTTGATTGACATCATTTCATGCTTATATTTGTATCTTATCCATTATCTTTCACCTAGACAATGCTACGTGATGAGTTTTATGTTTGAATTTCAGAAATAAATAGGTTTGAAAAGAACACGCATAAAATGACCTAAAAGCATGAAAAAGGACTGAGTTGAGAGACTCAAGACTAAGATGCAAGATCAAAGGACCTGAATGTAAGATCGAAGGACCAATGAGCAAACAAGAATACTTCACACCATCATGGGGAGTATTTTGGCAATTCTTTTCGGGTCAGAGCTCCAGCAAGCGACGTAGATGCATCAAAGACAAGCTAAGTCATCCAGAAAAGCCCAGAAGAAAATCCAGCGTGATCCGAACCATATAGACCGCCAATTGGCGGTCCAAAACCGCCAATTGGCGGTCTGTTTTGCTCCAGATCCGCTAAGCTTTCTGTGGGACGTGTATTAGTGTGTATTTAGTCTATTTCTGGTATTTGTTTAGTCTCATACCACGGGATTGTCCCGGATTACCTTTTTCTATGGCTATAAATAGAACTCTTCACCTTTTATTGTATTCACCCATTGCGTGGTGGCATTCTCTCTACTTGGGGTAAGCCTTGGAGCAAATTATGAAGGTAGAGAAGAATGTTGCTAGTGATGTGAGTCATTTAATAAAATAATTTTTCCTTTGTTTTTTTCTTATGTTGTTTCTTTATGCATGCTTAGTTTAGTTTTATTTCTTTGATTGTAGGCTAAAGTAGTTAGAATGTTTCCTTTCTTCTTTAGTTTAATTGTTAGAATAATGTGTAGTGAGTAGATTCATCCCCTTTTGGGGGTGGAGATGATGTTCATACATGCATTAAAGAATGGATATGAATGCTTTATATTTTGATTGTGTTGATAAATGTGAATGTATACTTGCTTGTTAGAGTAGAATACTACACTTGATGAGTTTTGCTACACATCTTAGACACCTCCCATGCTTGTTTAGGTTCTAAAATAACCAGCTTGTGTATATGAATGTTAATCAACTAGGTTAGTAAATGGATTGATAGGTTTTGCCATAACCTTTAGACACTTCCTATGCATGAAAACACTACCTACATTTGTGCCTATAGAATGCATTATTCACCATCTTTTTACATGTTTGCACACACTCCACCCCTAGGGGTCTTTCTTTTCTTGATTCCAACTTAGTTTTACATTCTTTTAGTTTTGATTCAAAGTAATCGTTAGTTTCTTTACTTTCCATTTTTATTCTTAGTTGTTTAGAGTAGCGTAGATTAGCATAGACAAACTCTTCTCCCTTTTTGTTGTCACTTGATATCTGAAAAACCAGAGGCTACTCACCTCCTTGAGGATCGACTCGTACTTGCCACCGCTTCAACGTGGTCGTGCACTTGCGGTATTTAAAACGATTAAACACCGCTCCCATAGAGTCATCGGTCTATCCTGTCGAACTAAATGCGGTGGTGCACGAAGAACTCGATTCTGATCGACTCCCTCTTCCTCCTGAGTTGGAGGAGGAGGAGAAGGAGGTCTACGTGGTGGTGGGCGCGGACCGAGGTATTCCATGTATGGAACCCAGCCTCCCCCATCGCCACAAGACGATTCAGCCTCATGCTCCAAAGGAGCACGAGGTGGAGATGGGCGAACACCTAGCCTGTCCATCTCAGACAAATGTACTCTCTCAAGTCAAGCGCTTTCACCAGAACGAGGCCAACCTCACATAAAACGCTCAACTCGACTCTAAGACAACACACAACAAAAGGTGTAATCAGAGGAGGAGATGATAATGAAGAATATGGAGGAGGAGGAGACTCAGATGAGAAATGAAGAATCTGTAGAGCTAGTGTGGGTAGTGGGAGAAGGTAGAAGCACACAAGCAAACAAGGCTCAAACAGCTTATGGTTATAGGTCCTTAGGTTAGACGACGCCTAACTTTGAGATCACTAGTCTCGACACGCCTCACCTCCCTACAAAGAAGACCACAATGCCCAGCCAGTGATACCATAACTGGAGATCTAGTACCTCCTATTATCGACACGGAAGGCGACGCCGATTAGTTCATGACGGTCTCACCTGGATCACTCTCCTAGTGCATCCGAAATCCTTAGGGGCCAATGTCTACTTACTTTTAAAATTAAGTCTTTGATTAGTGTGATTTTTGGGGCTAAGAAAAAGGTGATGAAATCCCCCACCTTATCTTGTATGGGACAACCCCTCCTTAGTAGCATTTTGGAGTCTTAATCTAGAAATCAACTCTCCAAACAAACACTCAAGTCACACTTGTTGCAATGCAATTCCTACTAACTAATGCATGGTCATACAAAATGCATGAATGTGTACCTCACGCCAACGCTCAACAACTGAAAGCAAAGCTAAAACAAAAGACAAACTACGTGCCTAAGTCAAGTATATGATGCATGACCTAAACAAAAGAATGCCTAGTCTTTTGCTTTGGCTTTTATTGGCCAAGTTGATTAAAGGGGATTGATTATTGATCTAGGGGAAAACTACATGTCTTAAGATGCCAAATTGAGCCGACACCTCGCTATTGAATGTAGAAACATCCAGAATAAAGTAAAGAGCAAACTGAGCTCACCAGACCGCCGATTGGCGGTTCACCACCTCTGATTGGCAGTCTGTTTACCTCTATTCCCCTCCAAACTTCTCCTGGTGACGTCCCTTGATCTTTAGAGTCTCCTGAGACAAAAAAAACTACAAACAAAAAATTAAATCCACTCAAATCGTCAAAACCAGAGTCTGGACAAAGCACCTCCCCGACAATGGCGCCAAAAACTTGATGTGTTCGTTTTAAATACTGCAAGTGCACGACGTCGGTGAAGGCGTGGCAAATACGGAGCGATCCACAAGGAGATGTGTCGACTATGGTTCTTTTGAAGGCGAGTGGGAAAGATGGGAGAAGAAGTTGATGACACTAACTAAACTACACTAAACTAGTAACCAACAAACAACGAAATGAAAGCATGAGTGGAACTAAAATTAAACTAAGCAACTACTAATAATAAAGATGAAATTCAGGAATAAAATCCCCCAAGGGGTGGAGTTTTGTTTACTCATTTTGAATACCGCAAGTGCACGGCCGCGATGAAGCGGTGACAAGTACGGGTCGATCCTCAGGGAGGTGAGTAGCCTCTGGTTTTTCAGAAATCAAGTGGCAACAAAAAGGGAGAAGAGTTTGTCTATGCTAATCTACGTTACTCTAAACTACTAAGAATAAAAATGCAAAGTAAAGAAACTAACAATTACTTCGAATCAAAACCAAAAGAATGTAAAACTAAACTGGAATCAAGAAGAGAAAGACCCCTAGGGGTGGAGTGTGTGCACACATGTAAAAATGGTGAAGAATGCATTCTATAGGCACAAAATGTAGGTAGTGTTTTGATGCATAGGAAGTGTCTAAAGGTTATGGCAAAACCTATCAATCCATTCACTAACCTAGTTGATTAACATTCATATACACAAGCTGGTTATTTTAGAAGCATGGGAGGTGTCTAAGATGTGTGGCAAAACCCATCAAGTGTAGTATTCTACTCTAACAAGCAAGCATACATTCACATTTATCAACACAATCAAAATATAAAGCATTCATATCCATTCTTTAATGCATGTATGAACATCATCTCCACCCCCAAAAAGGGATTAATCTTCTCACTACACATTATTCTAACAATTAAACTAAAGAAGAAAGGAAACATTCTAACTACTTTAGCCTACAATCAAAGGAATAAAACTAAGCTAAACATGCATAAGGAAACAACATAAGAACAAAACAATGGAAAAATTATTTTATTAAATGACTCACATCACTAGCAACATTCTTCTCCACCTTGAGATTTTGCTCCAAGGCTTACTCCAAGTAGAGAGAATGCCACCAAGCAATGGGTAATTACAATAGAAGGTGAAGAGTTCTATTTATAGCCATAGAAAAAGGTAATCCGGGACAATTTCCCGGTATGGGACTAAACAAATACCAAGAATAGACTAAATACGCTCTAATACACGACCCACATAAATCTTAGAAGATCCAGACCAAAAGAGACTGCCAATTAGTGGTCTTGGACCGCCAATTGGCGGTCTACAGTGTTCGGATCGCTCTGGATTTTCTTGTGGACTTTTTTTGAATGGCTTGTCTTTGATGCATCTACTTTGCTTGTTGGAGCTCCGACCCAAATAGAATTGCCAAAATACTCCCCATGAAGGTGTGAAGTATTCTTGTTTGCTCATTGACATTCGATCTTACATTCAGGTCCTTCGATCTTGCATCTTAGTCATTGAGTCTCTCAACTCACTCTTTTTTCATGCTTTTAGGTCATTTTATGCCTCTTCTCTTCAAACCTATTTATTTCTGAAATTCAAACATAAAAATCGTCACGTAGCATTGTTTAGGTGAAATATAATGGATATAAGATACAAATGTAAGCATGAAATGATGACAATCAAGTGTGAACATATATGATGTGAGAGAAGTGATGAATGACGCATGTAAGCATATGTGTGTATGTGTCATGTGTGTGTTCATGCATAGGAAGTGTCTAAAGATGTGACAAAACCTATAATGTGAAGAACAAAGCTAAGCATTGGAAGTGTCTGAAATTTATGGCAAACCCCATCAAAACAAAGTTTCTTCAATCAATCAAGCAATTAAATGCTAATACAAACACACGATTAAAATGTAGCATATCCAACACGAAATTTCAGCCAATAAATATAAGGAAACCAAGCATGGGAAGTGTTTAAATCTTGTGGCAAAACCCATAAAAATCCCCCAACATGTAGATGAATAAAACAAACCCGATGAACATACAAACATTCAAGTCTACACATTCTAAATTCATCAACCATTCAATACCTCATAAATGTACATCATCACCACCCTCAAAGGGGAATGAAACTACTCACTAATCATTATGCTAACATTCATATTAAGAAGAGAAAACGTTCTAATTATACTAAGATTACTAAAACACTATTAAGCTAAGCATGCAAGAATTAGAGAAGATACAACATTAACTAAGAAAACATTCTTTATTGCTCACTCACATTACAAGTAACATCTCTCCACTAGAGTTTTGCTCCAAGTCTTTACTCCACGTAGAGAGAATGACAACCAAGAGAGGAGATGTCTTACAAAGGTGGAAGAGTTCTATTTATAGCAATGAAAAAAGGTAACCCGGGATAATCCCCCGGTATGGGACTAAGCACATACTATAAATGGGTATAAAACAACATAATCGAACACCCGACTAAACCATGAATCGTTTGGAGCAATTTAGACCGTCAATTAACGGTTTGGGACATCCAATTGGCGGTATGGATTGGGTTGATGTGGTCTGGTTTTGGGTGGCTTGATTTTGGCTTGATTTCTTCATGTTTGCTAAACCCGATTTGGTTGTTGATGTTTAGACCAGGATCTAATTGCCAAAATACTCTTGATGATGGTGTGGAGCTTCTTTATTTGCTCATTGGCCTTTTGGTTTACATCTGTGTCCTTATCTCTGGAATCTCAGTCCATAAGTCTTGCAATTAAGTCATTTCTCTTGCTTTTAGATCCTTTTTGTGTCTCTTCTTCTCACTTGTCTTATTCCTGAAACTTAAACATAAAACTCATTACGTGGCATTACTTAGATTAAAAATAAAGGATATAAGACACAAATATATGCATGATATAATGTTAATCATTAAGTATTCTTATTTAAACAAACAAGCATACATTCACATTCATCACATATTGCATAAGATAGCAGATTAGTAGCACGTCATACATTCTATTCATGTTATATATCTTTTATTTTACCCCAATTTTGTCCTACTCGAGTGTTTGTTTGTGGTTTTTTAGGTATTAGGTAATAAAGAAGAGAAATGAAGAGAAAATGACTGAAATGTAAGAAGAAATGATCCAAATAAAGAAAAATGGACATGTTTATCATGTACAATGACCCATCTGCAACTCAGGAAGTACCCAGATGAAATCCAAAGGGACCTGAACGCACGGAAAACATTCCAGGAGCAAAAATCCCTCAAAACCATGATCTTGAGGAGTATTTTGGCAATTAAAGACAAACAAGCTCAAACCAGCGGACCAGGAGTGCACCCCATGTGCAAAATAGGATGTTTAAGTTACCGAAGAAAATTGGGGCCAATCGGAACCAATTGATCCGCCACTGGCAGATCATTTTGGTCCAATGGGTCCCTAATTTCTCTCATGGCTTCGTCTTGATTATATGGGTGCAACGGACTATAGAGAAAATTATTACAACCGTCAAATTGCTCCCAGATTCATCTATAACACTCTTTCTTCTATAAATAGCAAGATTTCTTCTTCCTTTTCTCCTCTTCTCCACTTCCACCATTATAGTATGTTAGCTTTTACCCAATTTGGTTGCAAGTAGAGGAAGGTGAATGAAGATTGTAAGCTCACATTTTCTTTAATATAAGGTTGGATTCATGTTCCTCTTCTCATTAACTTTCTTTCTATCCAATTAGTTTTTGATTTTGTTGGTTAGTTTTCTAATTAGAGTTTTAAGCCATGTTTAGTCTTAATCTCTTTCTTTCCATGCTTGTTCTTATGAGTAGTGAGTAGATCCACCCCATTTGGGGTGGAGGAAATGTAGTTGATGGTGAAGTGTATGATGAGTTGTTCTTATCTTGTGTCATTTCATGTGCTTCATGTAGATCTATACTTGTAACTTGCTAAAACTTGTATTAGATGAGATAATGGCCACACTAGGTACTTCTCTCATGCTAGATCTAGAGTTTATATTATTGCTTGTTTGGTTTATCTTTGTATGGAAGTTGTTTGTTATGTATGAATGCTTGATTAGTAGAGAATGCATGAATGCATTAAGTTGTATGGATGATTAATTGATGTTGTAATGACCACAATAGGCACTTTGTTCATTCTTGAGAACCCAACGTGCATCTTAACTTCATGTCTAACTATATTTGTCATGTATTCATGTAAATCTAGTTGATGTTAATTAGACTCCACATTAGTTTCTAGTTGATGTCACATACTTTACACACTTGCACTTAATGAAATGAAGGCTCACTCATGCACACACACCTTACTATTGCACCTCCACTCCAAGGGGCTTAGTTTAATTGTTGATTAATTCATCATTTAATAGTTTGTTTAGTATAATCCCTTCATTCTCCTCTCCTTTCCCACTCGAGTATGGTAGTAACAACGCGCACAACTCCTTGTGGTACGACCCGTACTTGTCACGTCTTCACCGACGTCGTGCACTTGTGGTTTATTATAACTGATTCAATCAATAACATTCATTCTCATTCTTCATTACATGTATAAACTTAATCTCCACCCCAAAGGGGATGACAATTACTCACTACACATTAAGCTACAAATTATATTAAGAAAGAATGACATTCTAACTAATTATACTAAGATTAAGAAACAAAACTTAGCTAAACATGCAAGCATTAAAAGAGACAACATAAAACAAAAGTAGGAAAACTTATTTTATTGATGACTCACATCACAATTAGCAATTTTCTCAACTTGAGTTTTGCTCCACGTAGAGAGAATGACCACCAACTAATGAGTACCTTACAAAGGAGGAAGAATAGTTCTATTTATAGACTTGAAAAAGGCAACTGGGGACAATCCCCTGATGTGGGTGAATGGAATGTGTTCTAAAAGTATTCTTTTATATGTCACTTATTGTGAATTGAATGTGCAAGCATTTTGTTTCTTGATTAATGTATTTGTCTTTTAGAAGCATTAAGGAAGAGACTCTTGGTCCTTAACCGTAGAGCTCTAAAAGATAATGGTTTACATAAATGAAAAGTTATTCACAATCATGGTAATTGACATGAAGCATTAATTATCGAGATAAGATTGTCGTGTTGGTTAAAGAGTATTGTAGCTCTACAAATATTTAACGACACGAGTATATAAAAGAGGAAAATGGTTACTTTTATATATTGAAGTGAAACATTATGAGATTGTGTTATGTGTCATTAATGTTTCACTGTGTCTTGAATCCTAGGATATGAGACTTATGTCTTTTCACATATGAAGTGTTTAACTTGATTGTTGTCGAAAACTGTCATTAAGTATAGTGATAAATGTAATAGTTGGTTAAACATGACTTATGCTGGAAAAGATAGTTCATCAAAAGATTATCATTGCACATCTTTACTTGAGTAATGATATTAGTGGGTCCCTTGATAAAACGAAATTATAATATGCACAAAGTGACTTGTGTTAAGTTACATATTTATAATTACCTTAAGAGGTCAAGAAATGGATATATAATACAAATGTGACAATATTCTTGAGGCAATGGATAGACATAAGTGATGTTCTTACATCAGTAAATGGATCGTATTTAATTCAAGTGAACAAGACATCTTTGTTAATTGGGCGACTATAATGTGTAAATAGATACCGATTATAGTTTGTGATATTAAGTGTTTAATATCATTGTCAATATAACTTATATCCTCCTATCGGTCACACCACAAAATTGGAAAACAAGAAGTTTGATTTTATGTTCATATGATGTATCCGGTTTCATGAGGAATAGCATACATGTGGTGAATTAATAAAATCAACATGTCGTGAAAATGACATAGTTAGAATCATAAATAAATTCATATGAGATGTATGTATTATGGGGTGTAATGTTTTGACATTACGTATGATAATATTACATGATATGTGAATTTGCTAAAAACCCCACAGATGAAATTTTGTTGGATGTAAATCCAAAATTTGATAAAGGCAAAAATTCGGACAAAACGGTCGAACATTTTTGAGAATCGGTCGATTGGAAATTCAAAATAGGTTTTTGTGTTCGTTAACGGTCGACCGAAAACTTCCAGGAACTTTTCTTAGTAGTGGACGGTAGACTGGTTGAAGTCGTGGTTCAATCAAAAATTTACAAGAGCTTTTCCTGGTAGTAATCGGTCGACCGACTTGTAACTCAATCCGACCGAAAACTTCCAGTAGCATTTTCTCATGTTGAATTGGTTGACCATTTTGGTGTTCTATTCGATCGAAAAATCATAGTGGATTTTATAGTGCTTGATTGGTCGACCGCCCGGTTTCATGGTCCAACCGAAGCTGCAAGGAACTACCAATCGGTCGACTGGTTGGCTAATGTCGGTCGACCGGTGAGCATGATTTTTCCAGAATTAATCAGAGATTAGTGTTGATCATGGGTTGGATTTATTCCAATTGTGGTCAAACGTGGATGAATGATGATTATGTGTCAATTTGTGATTGGTTTAAGGGAGAGAAAAACAAGAGATCATGGGTAAGTGGAATACCCATGACGTGGGTGTTGGGAGAGTCTATAAATAAGTCTCATTTCCCTACTTGTTTTAATTAATGCAAAAGTTCTCTCTCTCCCTATCCTCTTCACTAATCGATCCGAAAATTTCTTAGTTAATCAAGCTCTAAGAGATTAAATTCTCAGGGACCTTTAAATGAGTTATTAGCTAGATTCTAACCTAGATTTAGAGATTGATTGACTGACTTCTTATCTCTCTATTCTTGTTTAGAGTTTGGTGAAAACTTGTAGGCGAATCGGCAGACGATTCAACAGGCAACGCAACTCCGAATCTTCATAAAGGTTTTAGAGAACCTTTGGGTCTGATCTCATACTATTTATTTTTAATATATATGTAGATTACATGATATTAGAATAAATATAATATAATGTACATGAAATCGTCAAAAATATGGAAATCGATTTTGTACGCATGTATAATTTTTTTTAAAATATACACATATATAAGGGCATGAAATCCAACAGTGGGACAACTGAAACTTGCATAAAATGGACATAAACATAATACACAACCACGAGAAGTCGGGTCAGATCATGACCAAACTAGACCGCCAATTGGCGGTTATGGTTGGTCAAATTCGATTCGGTTTCTGTTGGCTTTTTCATTGCTTCAATTCTTCACGTGGGGTGTACCCGGATTAGTTATTTGAGTCTGCGTCCAAATCTAATTGCCAAAATACTCCTCATGATGATGTGGCGTTTCTTGGTTTGCTATTTGATCCCTCATTGCTTACATCCAGATCCTTTCCTCTTGCAGATGGAGCCTTGTGTATGACTGATGTCCATTTTGCTTGATTTAAGTCATTTCTTCTTACGTTTTAGTCCTTTTTCTCTCCCCTTCTCTTCTTTATTACTTAGTACCTGAAATATAACAACAAACACTCGAGTAGCACAATATTAGCGTAAAATTAATGATATATAACATGAATATGATGCATGATATGCTACTAATCAGTTTTTCCCTTCAAACGAGTTGGGACGCACCAACGAGCTGTGTTATTTTCACTAAACAAGCTGGGTCGTTTCCCCCCAAACGAGCTAAGACGCAACTGCTGGAATGAGAGGCTGGACTGAGGGACTGGACGGAGGGACTTAAGGACTGGACTACTGCACGGAGCGACACAACTGCTAAACTGATAGACTGGCCTGCTGGACGCAACTGCTGGACTGATGGATGCAACTGCTGGACTGAGAGACGACACTGTTGTACTCTTCCCACGCGTGATGCATCACTTGTTTTACTCATAACATCCACCTACAAATATAAATTTTGATGATTCTAGATCCGTTGGAAAGATAATTGAAAGGAGCACATATTAGTCTCTTTTACGACTTGCCAAATTCAAATGATACGGGGTTGAAAAAATGTGTCAAGATAGACCATATTTAAAAACTAGAAAATCGGCAGATCATTAATAATTTGTGTATAACTCTCTCATCCGATATCAAAATAAGGCAATTCAAGACTCTTTACAAAGAAGATGTTGAGAAGCAAAACTTTCATATTTAATATATTTCGTTATTTAGAACGTAATTTGCTCAAATTAGTCCCGAGCTGTCCAAAGCTGTCTTGAGCAGTCCAGAGCAGTCCCTAGCTAGTCCCGAGCCAGTCCAGAGTAGTTGTCAACCAATCCCGAGCAGTCTTGAGCCCAGTCCCGAGCACTCCCAAACCAGTCCTGAACAAGCTGGGTCGTTTTCACCAAACGAGTGGGGTCGTTTTCACTAAACGAGTTGGGTCGTTTGACCAAACAAGTTGGGTCGTTTTATATATAACATCTACATACAAATACAGAATTTGATGATTCTAGATCCGTTGAAAACACAATTGAAAGGAGCACATATTCGTTTCTCATATGACTTGCCAAATTACGATGATACAAGAGTGAAAAATGTGTCTCAAGACAACTCGTATTTGGAAACTGGACAATCGACAAATATTCAATCATTTGTGCATAACTCTCTTCTCCGATATCCAAATAAGGTGATTCAAGACTCGTTACAAAGAAGATTTTGAGACTCAAAATATTCATATTAAAAAAAAAAATTAAGAACCTATTGAGTTCATAAAGGGTGTGGAAGACTGCTGATTTGAGGGAACAGAAAACGAGCTGGGTCGTTTTTTCCACCGAATAAGTTGGGTTGTTTTTCCACCCAATCAAGTTGGGACGCACCAATCCTGCACGGGAGACAACAGTCTCATGCGGGACACATCTACGAGTTGGATCGTTTTCACCAAATGAGTTGTGTTGTTTTCACCAAACGAGTTGGGTCGTTCGGTCGGAACGAGCGGGAATGTCTGATGGGTGGGGTTATCGGCAGGTTGGAATGTTTAAGATTTGGTGTAGTATTGAAGACGAGTTGGTGGATTTGTTTGTGACGAGGGATGAGATAATTTTAGGGATAATATTAAAAATATATTAAATTTTTGACATTCAAAAAAACGTGTATAATGATCGACATTGTGTAACATTTTGCTTCTCTACTTTAGTATTTTAATATATTTTCCCAATTAAAAGGATAAGAGTACGTTGTAATCGGGCACAGAATCCTGCTTTTCTGGTTTATCCAAGCCCGAAAACCCAAAAAACTCCTCGCGAAAAGTGAAGAACCCACCAAAGGTCCAAAACCCTAATCCGCCAAAATTTCTAGGGTTTTTCGGCAAAACCATGGACGACGCTTCGATCGAGGACGACGGGTGCCGCCGGGAAGGGGAAGCTTCTCCGGTTCTCGTGTGCATCCATCCCGAGGAGAAATCAGTCGCTGTCGCTGCCGGGTTCGAGCTCCGCGTGTTCGATTTGGTGTAAGCTTTTGATCTCTCGGAAAAACCGTGTTTTGGAGTTCTTTTGGTTATATTTCGTGGTGAGTTTAGGGTTTTGAATTGGAAAGGTGGGATCTTTAGCTGAATTGGATGAGATTGGAGGTATAGTGTTCACTATACGAAATCGAGATTGGAGAAGAAAATTTATGTGTTATTGTTGTTCGAATCAAAAAATATTGTTTAGCCGAAGAATCATTTTAGTTGGAATTACTGTTCATAGGTTTCTTCTGGTGAGCTAGATTTAGTTTCGTTTTAGCTGGAAATTCATGTGATGATTTGGTTATTCATCGGGAGATAAAATGTGTATTACTTCGGGTTAACCTCCTTGCAACAGATTCATGACCGACTTGGTGTAAACATATGCTCTTGCTGGTGAGGGCAATTTGTCTTTAGTAGGAAAGCTGAGAGTTTAAGCTAAAATAGATGTTGTAGATTTGGTTGCTTGGTTGGGATCCTGGTGTTGGCCTTAATTGTGATGGAAGGGGAAAATTAGAATCAAAAAACAAGGTTGAGGTTTAAGGTTTAGTTGGTAATATAACATTTACTGGCTTTGTTGATGAGATTGAAATCTATTAGTCGTGTATTGTGTAGTTTGCTTTCAGCTGGAGCTAATGATAAATTTTGCTGTTTAGGTTGAGCTCAAATGGTTTATTTGTGCCTACTCCCAGTAAGATGGAGTGGATTTTTAATTATAGAGTGAAGTAAAATTTTACATTTGGATTTATTCTTGACTTGGAGTCTGGCAGAGTACATCTAATTCTAAAGGATTCATTTAGTGGTGTGACGAGCTGTCGTTAAGCTCTCAAAATACCACAATTTATATCCTAAACTAGCAAGGATAGGTAGGGATTGAATCCACAAGGAAGAAGTTAAGAAGTAAATCTTAATTCACAGAAATTATATTGAAAGAAAAACGAAATTGATGTAGTTTTTGAGTTTAACTATACTAACACAAAACAAAAACAAAACTTATCTAGGTGAAATTCTATATAAAACGAATTCTAGGGTTCGGAATCCACAAGTAATTTGTGTTGATGATTTACTCACTACCAATGACCATGCAATTACCTTAGTAAATTAGGAAGATGTGTTTGGACTAGATAGTGAGTGCAAAAACAACTTACACTATCCTCAATGTATCATACAGGTGCAAGCAACTTATACGATGCAAATAATCTTGATGACTAATTCATGCATTCACGTCTATTAAATTAATAACGAGCAATACACAAGTTATAAATCCCCACACTGAACAAATCTCACAACAATGATTTTGACTTGTTAGAAGAATTCATCTATTATGTTTGATTATATGCAGCGGACAACCGTCAACATACAACCACCAAGTCAAGTTCATGAATCTTAACATGTAATAAATCAAACAGACGAAAAAATTACTAGAATAATTGCAAATAACATTGAGGTAGCAAATTACATCAACCCATCATACATGCTTCATCTTCACCCTAGAGAATTATTTAGCTACTCATTGTACGGAACAAATAACAACAAAATACTGAAATTTGATTCATAAATGAGAAACTAGGATTTTAAAGGAGTAGAAAAGTGCTTAGAAATTGGTAGAGATGACAGAAAAACACAGACAACAACTCCTTCCCGCTCCAGCAGTCACGACAACCTTCTTTCTCCTTCGGAAAACCCAATCAGTACTCCAAACTTACTCCTGTTGATGTTGAGATGGTTGGAGACAAGTTTTTCAGGCTAGAGTTAGCTTTTTTGGATGCTTTTGATGGGCTTTTTGTTAGGGTTTTTTAAAGT
The DNA here is from genome assembly GCA_963682175.1 of Triglochin maritima. NCBI lineage: Eukaryota > Viridiplantae > Streptophyta > Magnoliopsida > Alismatales > Juncaginaceae > Triglochin > Triglochin maritima. The sequence goes on along the minus strand of OY821786.1, from coordinate 28,753,775 downwards.
GACGAATTTGAGGGATAATTTTCCCTTTTCTTTCATTGAGGAATGTGGAAATAATTTTGGAAGGTTTTGTGGTGTCATCGGGATCATAATTGGTAACTTTTCATTTCCTCTTTCAATAAAAATCTTTCCTTCTTTGTGAAGATTTGCAGTCATCTACAAAAAAGAGAAAAGAGTAATATTTAAAGTGGATAATATCTAAAATATTTCATAATTCATGATTATTTCCATAAATATGCTTATTATTATGGTAATAATTATGTACTAAATGTGATGTTATCGTGGTGTTTGGAGAATAATTATTATTTTTCTGGTTTGTGCTTTAAGATGTTTATTCTTGTTTGTTTATGAGGAACACAATAGCATAACAATTGAATCCCCTCGTTTATGATTACATTAATACTTCTCATACACTGTAGTGCAGGCAATGCTATTGCTTTTCCTAGTGATGTGGAGGAGCACTCACATTCAGATTCGATAAGAGCAATATGCTTTAGTGCAGATGGTAAGCTTTTTGCATCTGCTGGAGACGACAAACTTGTGAAAATCTGGAAGGTTGATACTTGGAAATGTATCCGCACCGTGTGAGCTTCTTTTCATTTTGGTCTTTAGAATCTCATCTTGACATAAAACATCATCTAACTTAACTGAACATATTTGTAGATGCTCGGACAAGCGAGTCAGTGCCATTGCCATCAGTCCCAATTGTTCATTTTGTTGTTTTGCCGATAAGTTTGGGGTTGTTTGGATAATAAATTTGGATGATGAAGTTGATAATCAAGCTTCAGTTGATAAAAAAGCCTTGCCTCTACTGGGCCACTACTGCAGCATTATTACTAGTTTGGTACAACCCAATGTTTCTTTAACATATTTTTCGTAGTGTATTCATTAAGCATTTCTGCAATTGGTTTTGGGCTCCTCAGATATTCTCCGGAAGTATATGTGTTTTAAGTGTTAACCATTCACAAGTTAAATGTAGTTTTGCAGTGGACAGTGGTGCACTTGGTTATAGGTCCTTCCTTTGTGTGTCACTTGCATACATGTGCTGATAACTGCTTTTTCATAATTCGTTTGTGATTTATATATGCAGAAATTTTCTCCAGACGGGAGTTTTATTGCCAGTGCTGATCGAGATTTTAAGATCCGTGTATATATTTTACCCAAAATATACATTTTCTTGTCTCTAAGATCAGAGCTGTCTAGCTTATAAAACTCTGTTATTTTCAGATCACTGCATTCCCTAAAGCACCTCAAGGTGGAGCGCATGAGATACAAAGCTTCTGCCTTGGCCATACTGAGTAAGCAAAAGCTGTTGCATTTGCACATTTGCACTTAACTATTGTTACCATATAATTTGGTTGGTGTTATTTTCCCTGTAAGAATACTATCTGGACCTTTTTTCTTTATCAGTTTTGTATCGTGCATAGTGTTTGTGCACCCTCCAAATTGCCCTCAAGGGTTTCTCCTGTCTGGCGGTGGTGATTCAACAGTGGGTACATTTCCCATCTGCTAACTGTTTCATGTATTGTTTGTGCGGAATACCAATAGTGATTTGCTGATTTTTCCAGGTTCGACTGTGGGATTTTCTTTCAGGTTCTCTGCTTGACACTTGTGATATTGTTGCTCAGGTGATTTTCCCCCCACTGCTTCTTGATTCCAACTGTACAACTAACTTCTCTCAAATCTCATAGAGACGAGGAGGATGAATTTTTTTTTGTGATAGCATTCTTTATATATTTGCAAATAGCAGTTTGGGCCTCACTATAGAAGTTGGATAAAGCTATATAGTTACTAGTTCTGTAGCTCATATCAGCTTCTAGCGAGTTAATATGTGTAGAGGGTTCAGAGCTTGCCTTTTATTCTGGTGCCTGAAGTACCTCTTAAAGCAATTTATTAATTTATATGCGAGCATTGCCTTCAATTTTTCTTTTGCAGTTGACATGCACAGAGTACAATGAAAGAGCCAAAGAGGATTATTCAGTGATCACCAACTTATGTGCGTCTCCTGATGGTTCAGTGATTGCAGCCTCTATCCAGAGGCAAGAACTACGTATCCTTTTCTAAAAGTTTGCATGTTGTCTGCAACTGCGAATACATTCCTCATCGCCTTTTTTGTTATGACAGCTTGCATGGTGTTGTTCTTTTGAGCTGGAACTTCCATGCCAAAACACTTGGGGTTGCTAAGGTTAGAGAAAAGTCAAACATGCTTATGAATGTGTGCAAGAAATTCATACATATACTGATCACTTTGGAATTCTTAAGAACCCTCGTTTTATGTTACATGCATAATCCTGTCTTTTTAAACTTATTTGGCAACAAAACAATTAGATCTCATAACCAATGTTCCTTACAGGTCATTTCGGTAGGCAAGAACTTCATTCCCACAACCTTAGGAATGAGCAATCTTGCAAACCACTTGTGGTTGGCCATGGGCGCATCTCTACCTTCATCAGGTAGAACCATGACTCCTGTTCGTGTCAAGGTTATTGCAGGTTTTCAAGAACCCGGAAGCCCATCTGCTTTGGAAGATCCCAAAGTTCCTGGTGGTGTGAAACTGCTCGAGACATTACAAGGCAGTCTAGGCACGGCAACAGACGAAGAATCTTTCACTTCAGCTGCCGAAGTGCTAAAATTGTCAATGCGAAATTTATTGATCAAGAAGCAGTATTCAGCAGAGAAACGAGAGCTCAGAAAGAAGAGTAGAAACGACAGGAAGTCTAAACAGTAAATGTTTTAGGGTCTATTGATCTTCCTTATAAATGTATTCTAGCATTTATGGTGTAATTTTTATTTGTTCCTTTTTTTGGTTCAATGTTGACAGTAAAACCGTAGATTTTGATGTTTTAGTGTAGAAGTGGTGACTAAAATTTTTGAGGAAGTATTCGATCATATTGAGAAAGTATGATGTTATTGAGCACGCAAATGGCAAATGTTTTTTCTAATTATCAAGCGGCAAGGGACGTGGGAAGATGGATATCCAAGCTGCGAAACCGTTGTGGGCTTCAACCAAATCATGTGGTTGATGGTAATCTAAGAACCGATATCAGGGGTGGGATCAAGCGGGGTCAGTTATCTTCTGCTGGAATTTTGGATTTTTTTGTAGTATTATACAATGTTTTTCAAATGGTATAATAAAATATCAGAGGTAGTTCTTGAAACTTCAGAATTATTTAAAATAATAGTATAAAATATTTTTCGAAAAGTATAACCAAACAACATCGGAGTGTTGTTTTTTTAATTTGGAAAATTATAAGGAAGTAGTAACTTACAATATTTTTCTTAAAAATGTTATGTTTCTTAATATTACTCTATTTTGACGAATTCTTTTCTAAACTTTTAGTATTTGCATTTTTTTAAGAGTGAAACTAACATCATGGGAGTATGTGTCCATTTCTTTCTCTTAATTTCGAGAGAGACTGAGTAAAAGAAATGTAAGATAAGGACTCGAATAAGCCATTAAAGGAAGAGCACTTATTTTTTTAAGTTAGTTATGAAATTGTGATTGATATTATGGAAGAAAAATTTATACTAAATGACCAACCGCGTCGAAAGTGTCAAAAAATCACAAATCTTTATCATCATCATCATCATCATCGTACTTAGCTGTTTTTTTTGTTATAAATACAAAACTTAAAGAATTATACAACCATTTTAATGAAAGAAATACATAATTATTTATTTACATGTCGTGCTTAGATCAAAACTAGTTCGTTTAATAGAATAATATCCTAATGAATTCTCCACTACAGATCATGCTAGACTTTCTAATGAGATTCAAACATATATCTTTAACATGCGTAGTTCGGGTGACTTTTATTACTTGGAAGAATTTTGTATTTTAGGAGAGAAAATGGTTGCAACGGCAACCGTTGAAAGAACATTTTCGACAATATTTTTTTTGTTGAGAATCATTTACGCAATCGAGTAGAAGATCATTGATCGAACGACAATTTCGTGGGTTATATTGAGAAGATCTTAACGATGAGACAATCATGTATTAATTTCAAAATATGAAAACTTGTGAGGTCAATTGTAATTTTTCTCGAAATATATAATAATTTTTTACTTTGTGTTTTCACCTCCCCCTAAAATAATTCCTGGTTTACGCCACTGTCTAAGATGATCAACTATCATTCATTCTAAAGTAAGTTGAATCTATTTGATTCCAATTTGTGTTGGATCCGACGCATTGATATCTATGTCTTACTACTATTTTGAGTTGTAGGTTTTCTCTTGAAACAAGTGTTTATTTTTTGATAAATATATAAATACATATGTTGTAAGAAATGATACAAAAGAGCCGTGGAATAAATATTTTTTTAGGATGATTTGCTTGCATGCCAATAAAAAACTATGGTTTGATACTTACGAATTAGTGCAATGCCATAGAAATACTAGGAAAGTTGTCGAAATGCCATTACTTTTTCCCCCTCCATTCCGTAAGCACCACTCTATTGCCTCTAACCTTTTCGATCATTAACCACTAATCACTCCTTTAACCTTTCCCGCTAGACCTAACAAACTCCCACCACCAACCTATGCAGTGCAGGTCTTCGATAAAATGCTCCTTACATTGTGGTCAAATCTCTCTCTCTCTCTCTCCACCCGATGTGTAACATCCCGAAACATCAGAAATTTAAAAATTTAAACAATCAAGAGATCATCAGATAAAACTCATCAACATGAATGTTACTCATATAAATCAACAGTCAGTGTACCAAAAATACAACAGAGTTTGTCAAAAGACATGATTACAACAATACTACGAAGGACATGTACTAGTAATCATGACGATCTCGAAGACTCCGAAGAGGATCCTGGCCCCAAAATTTGTGCGTCATCTATCACCAACCGACAGAACCTACTGCGGTCCTGAAACATGAATCAAACAACGATACCTGAGTTTCCCATTAGGAAACCCCGTATGCCAAGCTTGCCTATATGAATGCAACAGTACGATAAATGAACCTATCATACTAGTAGCATGTCATATCAATATCTGCAATGTATCAAATCCCTCCAAGGGTAAACGGGACCTCAGTCCAACAACACAAGGACCCTCAAAGGTCAACAAGGACATCAGTCCAGCAACAACAACGGGTCTCCCTCGGAAACCTACAATAGGCACATATGGTCTTACAGACGGTACGCGACGCACCCCCACGCGACTACTCGAGCCAAAGAGATCAGTGAAGAGCGTCCGCACCTCCGCGCAAAGTAACCATGTGGTCTACACCACCTCAACAGAGTTGTAGCCCGGTCGGTCAACATCCCAATATAGGTGCCCAATCGGGGTTCATCGTCGGAACAACATCGCTGGCACAATATCAGCGGTACAACATACGTCCGGCATAACATCGGACGGCACAACCACAAGCCGGAACATCGTCGGCACTATCATCGCTGGCAAAAACCTCGGCGGCATTGCCGACACAACCTCGGCAGTACAACATACGTTCGGCACAACATCGGACGGGTCCAGACCGTAGTCTGCAGGGTCATCATACTCCATGAGCCATGCATCAACATGCATTGGGATCCGCGATCCCTCAGGTCTGCTACTCTACAAAGAGTTAAGCAACAACACGTCACACCACTGTCCATCAATGACGGTGGCGCGACCCAAGTGTCCACACTCTTCCACACGGCGGTCCCTGGGAAGGCACGAGCACGTACCCACCGTCACCTCTAGGCTCATGCTCTAAGCGAGGACACATGTTTCTGTGGACAAAGTTGACACAACACAAGGACCAGGAATTCAGTTCTGCGCACAAACGGTCGACCGAAAAAGCCTAACCGGTCGACCGTTCCCAATAGGTTCGGTAGACCGAAAGTCTGCAACGGTCGAACTATTCTGCGCATCACTTAGGTCCAAACAGTCGGACCACGATCGAAAACCGGTCGACCGAATACGAGGTCAAAATCACACAAGACTATTCGGTCGACCGACTTAGGGGTCCCGGTCGACCGAAAATTACCAGGTTCATCCTAATAGTCTACGTCATAGAACGGTCGAACAATATATCAAAATTGGTCGAACAACATGCATAAAAGTCAAGTACACTTAAGTTACGGTCGAACCAAAAGCTCGGAACGGTCGACCGAAATCCAACAGAAAGCCTCCAACCCACCAGCACACATGCAACCGGTCGACCGCCATACGACATCGTTCGACCAGTGTTGGTTCAAGTTGGGCAAAATAGTAAAACCGTTCGACCGCCCAAAGGCACAGGTCGACCGTTGGTCGACAACAACTTCGCACCTGTCGAGGATTTTACGTCGTTCTCCCGTCGCCGGCGAGGTATCCGACCTCCTGTGACCGACCACAACTTCCCACCAACGTGGGGAACAACAAAACCAAGCTAAACAACCGACATACCTCAAAGGAAAGACAGAGCACGCCGAAATTCACTCAACGTCGCCCACCGACCGTAACCTCCGATCACACGCGCCTCACGCCCACGCCTCCGCTACCTTAAGCTCGTCCCCCTTCGCCGGAGCTGCCACAATGTCATCTGGTCACCGGAAAAGAAGAGAGGAAATGGTGAGAGATGAGTGAGCAAGTGAGAGAGAGGGAGAAAGATTGATGGATTTGCTTTAAACCCAACACAACCCACTTCCCGCTACAAAAACCGGCCCCTACCCATCACCCATCACCCATCATTATTCTTCCTTCCCTTCCCCATGCTAAACCTCCACTAATCACATGATTAGCCCACTAACCAAGGTTAGGGTCCTAACAAGATGACCATCTTCTTCCTCATTCACTTTTGTTGCCAGTAGCCATATTTGACGAAGCACCCACCTCCGCCACTCTCTTTATTCAACAACACCAAAGAAACGAAAAAAATTCCAAAAATTCACAATTTTTTTGTCATCTCTACACCAATCTATCAGTACACAAAAATCCCAAACAGAGAAAAACACTAGACCAAACAACACCAGATTATACAGGATTCAACAACAAAAATTGTCTTTCTTTATTAGTTGATAAAACAACGATTACAACAACATAAAAACCTTTAAGTAACATCTGAAACTACAACAACATAGAACACACGACCACCAACAAATCCACCTCCACCACCACACCAGAGGAGAGTCACGACATCCATTAACATTTGGAGGAGGGTGGAGTTGAGGAGAAAGGCGTGGCAGTGGATGACGAGGGGGGGGGAGTAGGGGGAGCCAGAGGGCACTGAACTCGCAGGCGCGACAACGTGATAGAGGAGCTTCAGGGCGAAATCGGGGGCTTCCCGAAGCAAATCGCACACAACAACTCATGGGGTGGAGGAGTTTGAGGGCGAAGAGGGGGGAGGTGGTGCGGTGACAGACCTTTTAGATGGTGCCGCCGTCGCTATGGTCGAGGACCTCGAGCTTGTTGTAGTTGGAGAGGAGGGTGGGAGTAGTTGATAGATGAGAGGTGAGTTTGAGGGAGGAATGAGGAGTTGAGATTTGTCAACCAAACAGTTGACCATAAGTTTTCAACGGTCGACCGTTGCATAACAACATATTTCACTCTCAGTTTGTCAATTTGATCGACTGTTGATGGCCCCGATCGATTGTTGACTTAAGACTTTAAGTGAATGATCGAATAGATCACCAAATGGTCGATCGTTTTCTGTAGCTAGCTTTTTCTGCACTTGATCTTTTCCTCATTTGTTTTTTCCACCTACTCCCAACTTTCTTCATTGCCCATATGGTCGTGAATGCTTATAAATATGGATTCATTATTTTGTTCTCACAAGCCTAACACTCCCTATTGTTCTATCATGTGGAATGAAACTCTCAACACTTTCTTTAGCTCTTGTTCTCTACACTCAAGCTTAAACATCAACACTTGTGTACATTTTTTCGATATATATCCTACCAAAGTGATTAAGTCTAGAGTGTTGTGGTTTCAATTTCCTTATCCAAGAATCACCAAGATTGTAAAAATTTGGGAAGAAGCATCCCTCTCGAGTTGTGATAGAAGAATCAAATTCGGTGAGAGATGTTCTTGGCTTGCTTTGTAAAGACTTGATCTCGGTCTGGAAAGGAGATCAGATTAGTGAGGATGCAAGCGGGGCTCAAGGTTGAGCATGGATTGTAAGAGATGACTAAGAGTCAATTAGGGTACCAAACCTTTATAAAAATCTTGAGCGCCATTTGTGGTTTGCTTGTTCTATTCTCTGAATTTCCTTTTGCATCATTGGTAGAACAATTAGTTGGATTAAAATTTGATTAGTGTAGGGACATCGATTGTGATACATAGTTGGGGGTTAACCTAACTCAACTTGAGTTAAAGGATGTAATGGAAGGGTATTGATATAACAACTTTGGAATTTGGTGGGTATTCATGAAATAATATGGATTTGAAAGATATTGGTGAAATTTCGCATGATAATTTTTCTTGACGGTAAGGTCCCTTTGACTCGAAGGCGTTGGGGAGTGGTGGTGGTGGTGGATTTTTTTATTATACAAAATTCCTAAGAAGTGGTGGTGGGGAGCGGTGGCGGGTAGGCAGTGGCTTTACAAGGAAAAAATACTCAACTTTCAAAGCATGGTCACCACCAGAATTAGAGTATTGGTACATCTTTACTTGTTTAAAGCTACCACAACACTGAGCTTCCACCACAACGCAAACATAGAAGTCAAACGATGCCTAAGAGTGTTGTTAACTAAAAATCCAATTGGGTTGTCTCTAACGGGCGAATGAGTTAACATAGGAGAAATTTGAGTTTTTATGCTTATAGTGGCCAAATATTTTTAAAAAAGATCTCACATTGACATCCTCTTACAAATATACTTATATTTCCATTTCCACCCAAAATACCCCTACCTTTAAGAAAACCAAAGAAACCTCTCTCTCACATATCTTTTTTTTGGCACAACAAAAGGGAGGCATAGCCTCGAAATTACATTAATGAAACTATGAACACATCTCTTCTCTCTCTCTCTTTCTCTTTCACGCATACCTTCTCTCTTGCACTTTACCCCTCAATCGAACCCAGCCTCGGACCCTGTTGAACCCAGAATGAACTTCTCCATCGTAGTCGAACCCAGATCGGAGAACAACTCCTCCATTGAACCCGACGACGAAGGTCAGTTTTCGGCACATTTTTCTTTCTTTTTTGATATAGATCTGATGGTTTTTAAGGTTAGATTATTGTTTCTATCAATAATGTAGTTTATGACCTCCATTTATTGGTATTGATCCGTATTTTGTGGACTGAGTTGAATCGATGAAAGTCGGACCGATTTTCTATGTTTCCAACGAAGCTCGATAGGAACTTGATTGTTGTGCTCAATAGGCTCGATTCCTTTTAGATGTGAGTTCGATAGGAGTAGATTGAGTGTTAAGAATTGTGAGCTTGATGGGCTTGATATGACCTCATATGATGAAGTAAGGTACTCCGATTTGTTGGGCTCAATGAGCTCTATATAGATTTATTTGTGCTTGATGCATTTTTACATGTGAGCTCGATACGATTACCTTAGGCGATAAGAATTTTTGAGCTTGATGGGATCGATAGGATTTATTTTGCACTTGATGTAATGTTGGATTTGATCTCAATAGTTTTGAGTTGTTGTTATTTACTGGAATATTTAGTTTGCTCGATGAGTTCGATAAGCGCTCGATATGACCTTGAGAGTTTAGATTTGTTGTTATTTACTGGAGTGTTTACTTTTGTTTGATGGGTTCGATAAGTGCTCGATATGACCTCGATAGTTTTGATGTGTTATTTACTAGAATATTTAGTTTTTGTCAATGTTCTCGATATGAACTCGATCGTATGCTTGATAGGCGCGATGAGTTCGATAAGTGCTCGATATGAGACAATGTTTTTTTTTGTTCCAATTTTCCCATATTTTTAACTGCTTGTGATTTTTTCCTGTTTTGTTTTAGTAGATTTCAAAGTTAATAATTCAAGTTAAGGATCAGTTTCCCGACCATGTGACATATAATGATAGTAAGCATATGAATGACATAAAAATAAGTTTCAAGAGTACGGGTTAATGGAGAGGCAAAGGAATCCCTGTTCAAACAATTATTTGAAGGGGCGAATTACAGTTCTCTGGTGTTGTTGTCCATCAGTTATTATTCCACCAGATCCACAGTAGTAAGGATGACAAGGTTCATTTCTATTCGGGTTCTAAGGCTTGTAGATTCAATCGATATGAGTTTGCACTGGTCACTAGTTTTAACTTCAGCACCATACCGTAATAGGCTGAGTTGCAGGCTCACCTTACCTGTGACCGCCTAATAAGAGATTATTTAATGGAGAGCCAAAAATTCAGATATCGCAGTTGGAGGCGACATTCAAAATCTGTAGAAATGTTGATGACGTGTGCAAGTTGGGTTTATGCTTCCTCCTTGAAGGTGTTTTATATACGCAAGGAGGCAAGCTATTCGTATGGGCGGATATGGTGAAGATGGTTGAGGAGCTGAATTATTTCTTCAAGTATCCATTGGGGAAGTCGTCTTACAAGAAGTTGATAACATCATGTCAAAAAGACATGATTAAGCAGAAAGAAAACTATGACAAGTAGAAGGAAGTGAAGGGCAACAAAAAGAGGTGAAATACAATATATATTGTTATTTCCATGTGTTACAGTGTTGGGTGTATGAGGCCATTCCGTAGGTTGCCACCCAGTATGCTGTGAACTATGGATACCAGCTCCCCAGGATGCTCAGTTGAACGAGCCATGAGAAAAACGTCCCGCAGAAGGCTGATGTTGCACGATTGTTTTCTTCAAAAAGAGGCATAAGTTCATCTTCATTATTGTTAATTCATTTGATCCATTTATTTATTGATGTTGCTTTACTTATAATTTAACCTAACATATTGCTTTTATATTTATCGCAGTTGACGGTGTACTCTTATTTAGGGCACCGTACACCGGAGACTGATTTTTACAACAACCTTACAGAGGGTGATGACCCCCTACCTCCTGGGCTTGAGGAGGATGTTGATGAGGGTGATGATGACACTGGAACAAACCCTGATGTGGAGAAGGTGGCTGAGAGATAGACTAAGGTTGCCAAAGAGGCAAACCTTTTTGTAGATGATGTTGTAGCGTAGCATTCAGCTATCCCTAGCTATAGCCCAACCGCAACCTCATCCCAAGCAGCAACCCAACCGCAGTCCCAACCCCTGCTTCAGCCCCATCTCATGATTACAAGCTTTGGTAGAAAGGTTAGAGAGGGTGGAAATAACGCAAATATCGATGGAAGCAAAACATCTATCGATGGAAGCAACACAACTATCGATGGAAGCAAAGCAATTGTCAATGGAAGCAATGCAACTGTCAATGAAAGCAAAACAACTATCGATGGAAGGTCAATTGAAGATTGTCGTTAAGAATCAGTTATCCATGATGGACCAGATGGCTAAGATCTTGTCTTTGGTAGAAGAACCTTCGAGACCACGATTTGATGAGGAAGACGATCTACGTAACGGTTACGAAGTTGAAGTAGATCCTTCCACCCCGTTGGCTATAGTAGTATATCAGAGGAAGAGGTGTCCCCCAAAATATCTTCAGGATGTCTACACCGACCCAACTGAGAAACGACATCCATCGAACCTAGATGACGAGCCTTTAGTTCTCAACCCTTTGAAGAAGCTAGTTGAAAGGAAATTGAGGATATTGGGACGGTGGGTATTTGGGAGGATCCCTAATGAGAAGAACATTGATGTGAAGACAGGGAGTTACGGTCCACAGTGGTTCTTGACAATGAAGACAATCAAAGGATGACTCTAGGATACACCGACGAATTTGTATCCGTCGGTGGGGTGATTGAAATTAAGTATTAACCGCAAGTGCACGACCGTCGATGAAGACGGGACAAGTACGGGTCGATCCGTAGGGAGGTGTGTCGGCTCTGGTTCTTCGGAAATCAAAAGGGAAATAATGGTGGAAGAAGAAATTATTACGCTACTAGTAAAAAGACAATTACAATAGAATGCAAAACAAACTAGATTACAATGCAAATGAAAACTAAAGAAATGCAGCAAATGATATGGATGAACCCCTAAAGGGTGGAGTGTGAACACATATGAGGTGAGAGAAGTGATGAATGACTCATGTAAGCATGTATGTGTATGTGTGTCATGTGTGTGTCTTCATGCATAGAAAGTGTCTAAATATTTGACAAGATGTATCAATCCATTCGCACACCATATTAGGAATGACTACTTGATTATCATAAGACGAGGCTCAGCATGAGAAATGTCTAAAATTATGGCAAAACTCATAAAAAACCAGGAACTCATGTGAAGAACAGAGCTAAGCATGGGAGGTGTCTGAAATTTATGGCAAAACCCATCAAAATGTAGCATATTAAACGCTAATACAAGAACACGACTAAAATGTAGCATATCCAATAGGAAATTTCAGCCAATAAACATGAGGAAACCAACCATGGGAAGTGTCTAAATATTATGGCAAAGCCCATCAAAAATGCCCCAACATGTAGATGAATAAAACAAACTTGATTAACAAACAAACATTCGCGTCTAAACAATCTAAATTCGTCAAATATTCAAAACCTCAAAACATAAATGTGCATCATCTCCACCCCCAAAGGGGGATGAAACTAATCAATACTCATTAAGCTAGCATCTATATTAAGTAAAGAAAGCATTCTAACTAATTATACTAAGATTACTAAAACAAGATTAAGCTATGCATCCAAGAATTAAAAGAGACAACATGAAACTAACAAAGATTTATTTTATTACTCACTCACATTACAAGTAGCATCTCTCCACTAGAGTTTTGCTCCAAGGCTTTCTCCAAGTAGAGAGAATGACCACCAAGCAAGGAGTAAAATACAAAGGTGAAAGAAGAGTTCTATTTCTAGGCATGAAAAAAGGTAACTGGGGACAATTCCCCGATGTCAGACCAATGAAACTTCTCTAAATGGACATAAACGATATAACAAACATCCAAGCCAAAGACGGCTGGATTTGGGCTATAGTTGACCGCTAATTGGCATTCTATGGCTGCTTATTAGCGGTCACTTTTGTCCTGATTTGCCCCGGATTTGGTTGCCTTCTTCATTGCTTCAATTATTTACGTGGGTTGCACTCGGATTGGTTGTTTGAGTCTAGGCCCGAATCTAATTGCCAAAATACTCCTCGTGATGGTGTGGAGTTTCTTGATTTTCTTATTGGTCCTTTTGGCTTACATTTGGGTCCTTCCCTCTTGCAAATATGTTCATAAGTCTCACTGATCAACCATTTTCTCGCGTTCATGTCCGTTTTGTGTCTCTTCTTCTCAAACATGTTTTTTTCTGAAACTTAAACATAAAACTCATTACATAACATTGCTTAGATTCAAAATAGGGGATATAAGACACAAATATATGCATGATATGATATCAATCAAATACCCCTACACCTAGTTTTTGCTAGTTCCAAGCAAAACTACGAAAAGAGAAACTACGAAAGGAAAACACAAAATGGAGAATAAGATAAATCCTAACTCACTTTCGTACGAATCACGGTTACACTTAGCGTGTGCAACAAGCCGTTAAACCCCCTTGTCGCCAAGGACAGGAGTGGTGTCTCCTAAGGATTTTCAACGAATATACCCACAAAATCCAAACATAGATGCATTATTCAACCTAGCAACACGACTCGATGGACTCATTTTTGTCGATCATTGGACACGGTAATTCTACGGTCCGACTCTATATATGTATTAAATCAACACACCTAGCCTAGGGAACCATTCGTGAAAGTTAATTAATGACTTAAGTGAAAGATATGGGCAACCTTAACATCCTAAAGTGATACATCGTTTAAAGTCTATTAAGATTCTTATTTGTATTTTTTCCATTTTTTTCTTTCTCATTTTTTCCAATTTTTTCTTTTTGGAGCATTAGGAATTACAACTAGTTGTTGTTTAATTCTCCCAGAGTCTGATTTCATGCATCATTACCTGTGAGGACTTACACTATCACGTATACGTTCGCCCAAATCTCGACATAGGGCGATCTCTACCACCCGTGTAATGGGAGTTCAGTCGGTGCATGATTGTGAAATTTAGTTTAAACCGCAAGTGCACGACCGTCAGTGAAGACAAGACAAGTACGGATCGATCCACTGGGAGGTGTGTCATCTCTGATTCTTCGGAAATCAAGTGGAAAATAAAGGGGAAGAAGGAGTTTGATTACACTAAACTAAGCTACACTAAACTAGCAATCAACGAACAAAGAAGACGATAGCGAGAGGAATTGAAACAAACTAAACTAAGCAATATCAAAGCAAGATGAGGATCATGAAGAAAATCCCCCAAAGGGTAGAGTAGGTACACATGAAATAAAGTTATGAGGAATGCATTCGATAGGGCACAAGTGTAGGTTGTGTTTTTATGCATAGGAAGTACCTAATGGTTGTGGCAAGACCTATCATCCAAATCACTAATCTAGTTGATTACATGAGCATAAACGAGTTTGTTATGAAGAACCTAAACAAGCATGTGATGTACCTAACGATTATGGCAGAAATCATCAAGTTAAGTATTCTCTTTTATTCAAACAAGCATACCCACATTCATCACATAAAACAAAATATAGTATTCATCACATTCTTCATGACATGTATAAACATCAACTCCACCCCCAAAGGGGGACTCACTACTTATTAAACTACAAACTACATTAAGAAAATGAAACATTCTAATTACTTCTACTAAGACAAAATAAATTTAAGTTAAGCATGCAAGAAATAAAAGAGAAGACAACATTAAAACAAACTAAGAAAAAATATTTTATTTACATGACTCACATTACAAGTAGCATTCTTCTCCACTTGAGTTTGATCCAAGGCTTACTCTAAGTAGAGAGAATGCCACCAAGCAATGATAAATACAAATGAGGAAGAAGAGTTCTATTTATAGGCATGAAAAAAGGTAATCGAGGACAATCCCCCGATGTGGGACTAATGAAACCTTCCAAACATGGATATAAACAACATAACCAACATTTGAGCCAAAGATTGTTTAATTTGGATCATAATGGGTCGCCAGTTGACAGTCCATGGCTGCTGATTGGCGGACATAAAATGTCGGATCCAACTAGTATTCATCTGCTGCCTTTCCATCTCCAGCTGTTAATGTTAGGTGCACCCGGTTTAGCCATAGGGATCTAGATACGAGCGGAATTGTCATAATACTCCTCATGATGGTGTGGAGTTTCTCAATTTGCTAAATGATTCTCTTGGCTTGCATGTAGGTCATTCCCTCTTGCACATCGGTCCATAAATCTCACCGATCAACCATTTTCTCACATTTTGGTCCTTTTTATCTCTTCTTCTAAAACCTCTTTATTCATGAAACTTAAACATAAAACTCGTTACATAGCATTGCTTAGGTTCAAAATAGAGCATATAAGACACGAATGTATGCATGATGTGATGTCAATTAGTGCATCCCAAGTCAGATGACCCGAGAGCACCAGGTACTAAGTCCCCTCAGACCTAATTTTTCGAGTGATAGGAGCCGTAAGAGAAGAGAGAACACCACTTAATTAGTTCTTATCTACATTGGAACCAAAACCCCTACACTTAAAGTTTCACAACAAGAGTTTAAGGGTCCCTGATGACAACAAACTTCCTTATACTAACAGACACGAATTATTTGACTCACTAGGTTCACGGTGGACTTCTTTATTTATTTGAGTACTGAAACCCTATGATTACTCTCCCCCGAGAGAAAATTGTTGTGCTTCCTTACGACTATATAAGACTTAAAACCGGTGTAATAGATATCCTAATGCATCAAGTTCAAGTCAATTTTGGGGGCTTCCTTTTACTTTCCTCTCGACGGTTTTGCACATGCCAAACACACGCAAAACCCACAAAATATTTTCTTTCGCAAACACATGAAGATTTTGAAAGAAATGAAAATTTTAAAGCACCAGACAAGCAAAAGAAGAAAAGTCACTAAAGGATCATGGCAAACAGATATGTTAATATTAAATGCAACACACTAACATGTCCCTAACAATGCAAACAAAAGAAATCAAAACAAAAGGAGAAAGACTCGACTATGTACACTTACTTCATGCATTGTCCTCAATGATTGTGAGTATGATACTACATGAATTTTTGCATGAAAGAGTTAAGATCTCACCAAACTTTGAAGCACAAGGAAATTTTTGTGGTCATGTTGATGGACACAAACCCGAATTCCCCTCAAAACCTATGAGATACGTAAGAAGAGAAACAAATACGTGAAACAAATGTGGCCCAAATACACAAGGTTTGGAGCCCACGACAACCTATGCTCACTCTTGGAGTCTTTTTGTCTTTTTTTCTTTAAAATATAACTATGTACAAAAATGAGCTCCCATCTTCATTTGTCAAGGGACATCAAATGGGAATCCGCCATCTCTCGAGCCAGAAATGCAACTGCATGGACTTGCAACATAAGAAACAGGAGGATTGTTGAGAGATTTATGAACCAAGGATGGTGGTACATGCCTCTCAAAACTAGGGTCTGTGAAAGGAAATGGAAACAAATATGTTTCCAGTGCACGACAGAGCTGAGGATCATCAATATATACCCTCCAACTGACATTTGGGTGCACTGGATCATTTTATTCACACAAGGTGAAACCCCTGACTTATTACCCAGATGGCGAGGTCTAGAAACAGAATTGCTTGACCACTTGACACCCTTATAAGCATTGTGGTCGTTTGATGTCTCTTGAGAATGAGAAAGATAGGAGGCATAAATGAGAGATGAATCTATGTATAGTTGTTTGAAATGTAGGGTATTAGGTGGTTGATTCTTAACCCACATTGGGTCCTCAACTTATATAGAGTGAAGAGTGGGTGGCCTAGAGGCTACAAAAATGGTATCTTGTGGTTCAAGAGTCACATGATCGAAAGGATGTGGCACAAAGGCCACATGATCATAAGATAATGCACCTTCTTGTGCTAGCCCAGTTGAAACATCTTTACAACCATCAGGATCTCCATCGAACAACTCTTTGAAATACTTAAAGGTGCCTTCAACTTCGTTCTCATCCCTGTCGTGGATAGGATTGACCTCAACAGGGTCATCAAAGGCACCTGACTGCTTCCTAATGGTGAAGATGAGGAATCAGCACATTGACTTCCATATGTCAAGTGCATCAGACCATTACAACAATTGATCAAGGCATTGGAAGTCGCTTGAAATGGTCACCCCAAAATAACAGGAATTTGTCCAAGTGGGTTTGGCACAAGTTCAGTATCCAAAACAATAAAATCGACCGGATAAATGAACTCACCCAATTTGATTAGAACATCTTCCACCACACCCCTCAGTTTCTTCATTGACCTATCAGCCAGTTGCAGAGTGGTTTTTGTTTGTTTGAGGTTTCCAAGACCGAGGTGGACGTAGACCGAATACGACAGTAGATTGACTGATGCACCTAGGTCCAATAAAGCTCAATGTATTGATACCTCACCAATCACAGAAGAAATAGTACGGCAACCAGGGTCTTTGTATTTAAATTGCGTGGGTTGTGCCAACAATGAACTTAAATTTGCCGCAAGAAAAGCTTTCTTAGGAACCTGAATTTTTCTATTTTTGGTGCATAAATCCATGAGAACCTTGGCATATTGAGACATCTGTTGAATCACCTCCAACAACAGAATGTTCACCTTAACTTGCCGAAAGATCTCAAGCATCTTGTCATGCTGAAATGAAGTTTTCTTTTTCAGGCACTCAAGAAAAGGCACCTTTGGGGCATAAGTGTCTTGTGAAGGAACCTCCAACTCTGATTCTTTCGACACATGATGAGACAATGGAACCTCAGGGTTCGGCTCCATTGTCATGAAACTTAGACACATGATGTGTCTCTTCTTCTCACTTATTTTATTCCTGAAACTTAAACATAAAACTCATTACGTAGCATTACTTAGGTTAAAAGTAGATGATATAAGACACAAATATATGCATGATTTGATATCAATCAAAAAGTGACCATCGATTGGCGGTCCTAGACAACCAATTGGTGGTACAAAATGCTCAAGATCTGACCCGGCTTCTCGTGGTTGTGTAATATGTTGTTTTTATTCATTTGTAGAAGTTGCATTAGTCCCACATCGGGGGATTGTCCCTGATTACCTTTTTCTATGACTATAAATAGAACTCTTCCTTCTCCTTTCTAATACTCATTGCTTGATGGCATTCACTCTACTTAGAGTAAACCTTGGAGCAAAACTTATGTAGATAAGAATGCTACTTGTAATGTGAGTAATGTAAATAAAATAAATTTTCTTAGTTTGTTTTTGTCTTCTCTTTTAATTCTTGCATGCTTTGTTTAATTTCGTTTTGTCTTCTTTTCTTAATGATTAGTGAGTAGTTCCATCCCCCTTTGGGGGTGGAGATGATGTACATATATGTTGTGAAGTTTGGATATTTGATGAATTTTTTATTGTGTAGACTTGCATGTTTATATGTTCATCGGGGGTATTTTAATCATCTACATGTTGGGGGATTTTGGATGGGTTTTGCCATCAGATTTAGACACTTCCCATGCTTAGTTTCCTCATGTTTAATGACTGAAATTTCCTGTTGAATATGCTCCATGTTAGTTATGTGTTTGTATTTGTGTTTGCTTGCTTGATTGATTGAAGAAATTTTATTTTGATGGGTTGTGCCATAAGATTTAGACACCTCCCATGCTTAGTTTTGTTCTTCACACGAGTTCATGGTTTTTGATGAGTCTTCCCATATCTTTAGACACTTCTTATGTTGAGCCTAGTCTTATGCTAATCAAGTCATAATTGCCGATACGTTGTGTGAATCGATTGATAGGTTTTGCCAAATCTTTAGAAACTTCCTATGCATGAAGATGTTGGCTTTTTGGCCTTAATTTATGTTTTGATGATTTAATCAACCTAATATTAATTGTGATCATGTAGAGTAGCACACATATTGCATTGCATATATATTGCTTTGTGCTAACATCTACAGGTGATCAAGACTCAAGGAAGAAAGGAAATCAAGTCAAGACATGTAATTAAGCTCATTTGAAGACATGTAATTTGTATTTCTTTGAGTCTTAGGAACTTTTTGTAATTGAGCATACTTGAGCTAAAAACTACTCAAACACACACTAGGTTCCCTATAGAAGTCACACACAAAATTTCACATAATTTGGACTTCAATAGATCACCCAAACTTTAGACCGAAAAACACTAAACCAAAACTTGAACAATCTGCCCACATTCGGTCGACCGAAACAGACCATTCGGTCGACTGAGTGATCATATATCCTGTTAGTGTTTAACTGCCCAAGTTCGATTGGCCGTCCAGATCTTTTTCGGTCGACCGAGTTAAACATTTTTTCCGACCGTTTGTTTTGTCGTATTATACCCAACGATCGTATTCGTATTATCTCCAAATACCCCAAATAGATTTTGTGTATCGGTCGACCAAACTTATGTCCGTTGACAAACCCAAAGTGCCTATCGTTTTCGGTCGACCGTGGACCTTGTTTCGGTCGACCGAATATGATCTTATTTGTCAATCCCAAAGTACCTGGTGTGAATCGGTCGACCGAACCTATCTCGGTGTTCGACCGATCACTTAAGTGTACCAAGATTGTAGCCTTTGGCGGTTGACGGTTACTTAACCGGTCGACCGAACCTTAATATAAATTGCCAAACGGTTAACCGAACAACCCGATCTGGTCGACCGAACTTACTCAGAATTAGGTCCTGTCAGTTTCTGTTTTATGTATCTTACACAACCTTTACCCAATTCATCCCCAACGGCTATAACTCTTTTGGAGCTTATAAATAGAGTTGTAAAACACATTTTAACACAACTCTCCAACTACTATTTGTCCCCTAAATTAGAGAGAAAGCTCCAAACACTCCAAGCCTCAAACCTTCCACACTTTAGTCTTAAATCCTATTCTCACTCAAGTGTGCTCAAGATTAGAGTGTTGTTCCACTCCATTGTTGTCAAAGAAGCAAGGGTCTTGGTGAAAGCCCATGACAAGAGTATAGACTTCGGTAAGATCCAGAAGTGTCCCTCTCGGATTGTGAGAGGAGGATCCAAGCTCGGCGAGGGTTGTTCGCGAGTTTGAAGATTGTAAATACGTTCTCTCCAGGCCCAGAAAGGGGAGTGGTTAGTGTTGTCGTGAGCGGATCTTGCAAGAGAGGACTAGGACCCAGGTGGGGTGCCCAAACCTCTATAAATATCCCCGGACTCCTTGTGGTTTGCATTTTCTATTCTCTACTTGCTTGTTTAGTTTTAAATTCTGCTGCATATCTTTGATCGTTAAACAAGTAGGTAATTAGGGATAAAAGTGATTAGAATTAGAGACCCTCACGATCCTACAGAAGACACACACATACATGCTTACATGCCTCATTCATCACTTATTTCACTTCATATGTGCACACACTCCACCCCTTAGGGGTTTCCATTCCTGAATTCCACCATGTTGTCTTAGTTAGTTTAGTTTCATTGTTGCGTGCTATCATTTCCTTGTTTATGCTTACTAGTTTAGCATAATAAACATCTTCTCCCATCTTTTCCCACTTACCTTCGAATGAACCAGAGTCGACACACCTCCCTGTGGATCGACCCGTATTTGCCACGTCTACACCGACGTCGTGCACTTGCGGTATTAAAATGAACACAACAAGTTTTTGGCGCCGTTGCCAGGGAGGTGCTCTGTCCAGACTCTGGTTTGGACGATTTAAGTGGGTTTAATCTTTTGTCTTTAGTTTTTGGTTGTAGCAGGGACTTTGTATCATCAATGGGAGGCACCAGGAGATGTTTGGAGGCAAACAGAAAGAAACAGACCGCCAATCAGCGGTGGTGGACCGCCAACTGGCGTCCTGGTGAGCTGAGCTTGCTCTCTCCTTTTTCTAGTTATTTCAGGTTTCAATATAGAGGTTTGGGGCTCAATTTGGCATGTTGTGGCTTGTAGTTTGCCCCCGGATCAATAATCAATCCCAATTTTAAGACAACTTGGACCCTAAAACTCAAAACAAAAAACTAGATTATTTGCCATCTAGGTCATGCATCATTTCTAGACCTTGCACGCATCTTGTTTGTCATTTGTTTTAATTTCTCGTAGTCAATTGCTGGCGTGTGGTACGTGCACCCGTTCTCTCATTCATGCATGTTTAAAACATGCATTAGTTAGTAAGGTGCATCGGGACAAGAGTGAGGCAAGTGATTGATTGGTGAGGTTATTGATAGATTCAGGATTCAAAACATCTTAAAGGGCACCTCATATAGTCTTCAAGATAAGGTGGGGGATTTCATCACCCCTCCCTTAGCCCCACAAACCACACTCAAGTAAAGCCTTAATCTAAAATCAAGTAGACATTGGCCACTAAGAGTTGGGCGCATTAGGAGAGTGATCCGGTCACGACCGTCATAGCCTGATTGATGTTGCCCACTTTGTCAATAGTAGGAGAGACGAGATCTCCGGATCTTGCCACATTTGCTGGGATTTGTGGTCATCGTTGTAGGGAGGTGAGGCGTGTTGAAGCCGTGTGATCTTGCAATTAGGCGTCGTCTAGCTGTAAGGACCCATAGCCAGCCTAAACTTGTTTGAGCCGTGTTTGCTAGACTAGGCTTCTACCCTCACCCTTTACCCACGTTAGTTTTTAGGGATTCTTCCCTTCTCCTCAGAGTCATGTTCTTCTCACCTTCCTCTACGTTATAGTCTCCTCCCTTTTACACTCTTTGTTAGCATTTTAAGGTCAAGTCAATCACTTTTTGCGAGCTTGGCAACATGGTGGTGAGAGTGGTCGACCCGAGAGTTCTTTGTCAAGATGGGTGGTAACATAGGTGATCACGCATTTCATTGTTGGGACTAGGACTATTCTCCCTGGTATTCCGGACCCATGCAACCTGGGGTGTCTCAGACAAACGTATGGTTGGGACAATCTTAATTGTGTGGCTGAGCAATCTTCAAAATGGGGTAACATGAGAGAGGCACCGACTGCTAGAATACCGTCTAGTTATGTTGGATCATATGCTGGTCAACAAACTAAGACATTACAATAAACTTTGGCATCTTTCATGTGTGCGGTAGACGACATGAGTGCACCGGTGGCTCCAGTAGCCGTACCGTGTGACTGTTGCGGGTTGAGTGGTCATGTTATCGGGGAATGTGCTTATGTTCCCCCAGAGTCTGAGTATGAGCATATATTTTCCCAATATGCTTGATGTGACCATTAAGCATCCGCGTACAACCTGAGAGGGATGGATTCATGGGAGACAATACTTATTCAAATTTTTATACATCATGCCCACCCCATTATCCTCCTCCTGAATACCCATATCCCTACCAGCCACCACCCATGACCAATCATTGGACTCATTCTCAACCCACAACATCCAACCCAACAATTTCTCAAATTCTGACTTGAACCTCACAGTTGACCCCAAACTTGACTCCTTAGAACAAACCCTCCAAACGTTCATGGAAACCACTCAAAATATGTTGAAGTCCACTCAAAATTCCTTGCAAACTATGGAAATGCAAGTGAGTCAAATCACACAACAAATAAGTGAACGTGAGGTGTGTGGCCTTTCTTGTCACCATGAGGATTCATCTTTTGATATTGAACCACCATCACATCAACAAATTCAAAGCACAATCTTTTAGAGTAAAACACCTTGTCAGTCTGAGGGACTTGGGGTTTCAATTCACGATCACTTGGTGGAGGATTCGATTCAAATCGAGAATAGCATGGACCAGCTTCATTATGAGTCGACACAAGATTGTACCTTACCTTTTTGTCCCGTGGCCCTAAAGCCACAAGATCTTGTTGTTGTGCCTCTTAAGGACTCACCTATGGTGGAGCAAGAGCTCCCTAGTACGCTTAACTTCATACGACTTGATGAGAGTGTGCCTCTCACTATTGTTCCTGATCATCTTGGAAATGATGGAACATCAAACAACTTCATTGCCAATGAGGGTATTGGGAGTTTTATTAAAGAATACCTTGGGTAAGAGACCCACTTTCTGTTCGCCTGGTGAGTCGGACATGCATAATGAGGTTCTTGATCTTGTTTCGACCCACCAGCCTGTTGGTTGAGAGTTTGGATTTACGATCATAACTTCAGTACCGTAACGGGAGAAACTCTTCTTCCATTACACAATATTTCCCAAACTCTTGAGAGGTTCGAGCTCTTTCAGTTTTATCATTTGAATCAAAAGCTTTTGCATCCAATTCATGAACCTCTCCTTTCATCTTGTGCTCTTTGTGAGGGGGGGCATGCATGAGTATTTTGGCCACGTGTGGTGTCATGTTCCCATTCTATGTGCATTGACCAATTTTGAGGTTCCCATTTGATGTCTTTGACAAATGAAGATGGGAACTTATTTGTGTACATAGTTATATTAAAAAAACAATAAAAGGCTCAACCAATGAGCATTGATTGTTGTGGGCTCCAACGTTTGTGTATTTGGGCCCCATTTTTTTCACATATTTGTATCCCTTCTTTAGTATGTCAAAGGTTTTGAAGGGAATTCAGGTTTGTATCCATCAACAACCATGAACTTCCCTCTGTGCTTCACATTGGTGAGATCTTTTCTTTTTCATGCATAAATTCATGTAGTATCATGCTCACATTCATTCAGGATAGTGCATGCAGTAAGTGTAGGGTGTGTTTTACGTGTGTACATAGTCGAGTCTTTCTCCTTTTGTTTTGTTTTATTTTGTTTGTATTGATAAGGTCATGTTAGTGTGTTGCATTTAATATCGATATATCTGTTTTCCAATATCTTTTAGTGACTTGTCTTCTTTTGTTTGCCTTGTGCTTTAAATTTTCACATTTCTTTCAAAATCTTAATGTATTTGTAAAAGAAAATGTTTTGTGAGTTTTGTGTATGTTTAGCATGTGCAAAACCATTGAGAGGTAAAGTAAAAAAGAAAACTCCCAAAATTAACTTGAACTTGATGCATTAGGATATCTAGTACACTGGCTTTAGGTCTTATCTAGTCGTGAGGATGCACCCCGGTTTTCCCTCGGGGGGAGAGTAATCATAGGGTTTCAGTACTGAAATAAACAAAGAAATCCACCCTGAACCTAGTGAGTCGAATAATTTGTGTCTATTAGTATAAAGAGGTTTTGATTCATGTGTAGATAAGAAATAAGTGAGTAGATGTTTTCTCTTCTCGCACAACTCCTATCACTTAGGAAATTAGGTCTGAAGGGACTTAGTGCTTGGTGCTTTTGAATCATCTGACTTGGGATGCACCGACCGAACTTCCGTTACACAGGTGGTAGGGATCGCCCTTTGTGGAGATGCGAGGAAAGGTGTATGTGATAGTGTAAGTCCTCATAGGCAATGATGCATGAAACCTGACCTTTGGAGAATTACACACCAACTAGTAAAAAAAGAAAAAAGACAAAAAAGAAGAAAAAGAGAAATGACAATTCAAATAAGAACCTTAATGGACATTACACTTTGTATCACTTGAGGATGTTAAGGTTGCCCATGTCTTTCACTTAAGTCCGTAACTAACTTGCACGAATGGTTCATTAGGCTAAGTGTGTGGACTAAATACCTATATAGTGTCTGTCGAATTACCATGTCCAATGATCGACAAAAATAGGTCCAACGAGTTGTGTTGCTAGATTCAATACTGCATCAATGTTCGGATTTTGTGGGTATATCCGCTGAAAACCCTCAGGAGACAACACCGTCATGAGGTATTTTGCCAATTAGATTCGGGACTAGACTCAAACAGCTGATTCGAGTGCACTACATGTGGCACATTGAAGTAATAAAGAAGCCAACCGAAATCAGGTCGAATCCGACCAAAGGTCACCGCCAATCGGCTGTCCAAAATGCTCAGGATCCAACCTGGCTTCTCGTGGTTGCGTAATATGTGTTGTTAATCATTTGTAGAAGTTGCATTAGTCCCATATCGGGGGATTGTTCCCGATTACCTTTTTCCATGACTATAAATAGAACTCTTCTTCCTCCTTTGTAATTACCCATGACGCTCGCCGACGCCGCTGCTATCGTCGCTCTGATCCCTCCAAATCAGCGCCAAACCACCTCCGCCAGCGTCCACAAATACCCAAGCCCCAGCCACCACCACCCTCAGCCCCAGCCACCACCCACCACCGACATCCACCACCCCCAGCCCCACCCACGACCACCTCCACAGCCAGCAACTTATTTTGTTGAATGATTATAATTTTTTAAATCAACTAATTTGAATGTAATTGTTATTTGTAGGATTAAATTGTTGATTTGTATGATAATTACTGTAAATTAATTTCAATTTGTAGGATTGAAGTGGTGATTAAACTGGTGATTTGTATGAAAGTAATATTTTAATTGTTTATTTTAATTAATTAGACATTTTATTATTATTTTATTATAGTTTGTATGATTAATTTAATTTTGTATATTTAGTTTGTGTGATTAACTTAATTTTGTATATTTGAAATAGTTTGACGTGATTAACTTTATTATGTAGGATCGCGAGGGTCTCTAATTTTAATCACTTTTATCCCTAATTACCTACTTGTTTAATAATCAAAGATATGCAGCGGAATTTAAAACTAAACAAGCAAGTAAAGGAATGGAAAATGCAAACCACAATGGAGACGAGAGATTTTACAGATGTTCGGCACCCCACCCGGGTCCTAGTCCGCTCTTGTCAGCTCCACTTGGATCACTAAACTCCGCTCACGACTTCACTAACCACTCCCCGTTCCGGGCCGGGAGAGAACGCCTTTACAACACTAGCACCGCGAACACCCTTGCTTGCTTGACCTTCTTCCTCTCACAATCCGAGAGGGAACACTTCGGGCTTTCACCAAAATCCTTTCTTCTTGAATAACAAATGAGTGGGACAACACTCTCTAAATATTGAGCACACTTTGAGTATGATTTGGCTATGATCAAAGGTGTGAAATTAGGCTTAGAGTGTAGGATTGGGGAAATTTGAGCTTGGGAGCTTCTCTCTAGTGTATGTGACAAATGGAAGTGTGAGAGATGTGTTAAAATGTGTTTTACACCTCTATTTATAAGCACTAGAGAGAATATAGCCGTTGGGGTTAAGTTGGGTAAGAGTTGTGTAAGATACACAAAACAGAAATCTGCAGGACCCAAAATTGAGTAAGTTCAGTCGACCGAATCGGGCTGAACGGTCGACCGTTTGGAAATTTTGAATTCGGTTCGGTCGACCGGTTAAAGAACGATCAACCGCAAAAGGCTATAATCTAGGTACACTTAAGTTATCGGTCGAACACCGAGTAAGGTTTGGTCGACCGAAAACTAACAGGCTCTTCTGGGTTGACAAACAAGATTAAATTTGGTCGACCGAAATAAGTCCATGGTCGACAGAAAATCAACAGGAAGTTTTGTTTTGTCGAGACTTCTTAAGTTCGGTCGACCGAACAAGGTCCTCGGTCGACCGATACATTAAATGTATTAGGGTATTTATGAATAATACGAATACGACCATTGGGTATATACGACAAAACAAACGGTCGGAAATATGTTGTTACTCGGTCAACCGAAAAGGTCTGTCTAGACGGTCGACTGAACTTGGGCAGTAAAACGCTAACATGATATATGATCACTCGGTCGACCGAATGTGGGCAGACAGTTCAAGTTAAGGTTTCGTGTTTTCCGGTGTAAGTTTGGGTGATCTATTGAAGTACAAATTGTATGAAATTTTGTGTGTGACTTCTATAAGGAACCTAGCGTGTGTTTGAGTAGGTTTTAGCTCAAGTATGCTCAATTTACACAATGTTCCTTAGACTCAAAGAAATGCAAATTACATGTCTACAATAGAGCTTGATTACATGTCTTGACTTGAATCCTTTCTTTCTTGAGTCTTGATCACTTGTAGAAGTTAGAACATAGCAATATATATGCAATACAATATGTGTGCTACTCTACATGATTACAATTAAGATTAGGTTGATTAAATCATCAAAACATAAATTAAGGCCAAAAAGCCAACAATCTCCCCCTTTTTGATGATGACAACCTATATCTTAATACTTGAAAATTTTAGACGTAAACTATGCATATAAACGCTCCCACTAAGGATGTGCATAGTTTTTGTTCAATTATAATTAAATTTCAAGTTACCCATTTAATTATCTCCCTCTTTGACATCCATCAAAAATTATAAGATTTAAGCATAGAATTGTGGATGTCTTGTAATGAAGTTGCTCCCCCTCAATTTTGCACTTCATTACACTAAGAAAATGATATTCATTAAGCTCCCCCTTTCAATATGAATATGATTTTTCGATTAAGTTCAATTATATTTCTCCCCTATTAACATCAAGTAAATATTACAATATAGCATGTGATGTATTAATTCCCCCTTTTTGACATCCAACTATATATTTTACGTTTAAGCAATGGATGTGATTCAAATTTTAAAGATTTACAATGAATGAATATTGGATTTGTCAATTAAGCATATAAAATCTAGACTAGAACCAATTTATTGAAAAATTTAGAGGATAGAAATTTATACCCACTTTGAAACTTCAATTGGTTCTATCCGTCATTCGGTGATACAACCAGCTTTGAATTTAACTCTTAAGCTTGCCCGGTCACCACCGATCTCCGTTTCAAGGACCTTCGAAATTTAGTTAAATTTTCAATTAAATTTAAATGTGTTTGCGGTTTAGTTATATTGAGTTGGATCTTATATTATTGTTAGATTGGTTAATTAATTTCGCTACATTTATTTGGATGAGTTGCATGTGTTAATTAGATTTAGTTAGATTGATAAGTATTTTTAACTTGTTTTGTTTAACATGTTTTATTTCAAATGAATAGATTTGTTAGTAATTTGAGATTTAGGAAAAAATGTAGGATTTCGATTTAGTATTTAGGATTGGATTGTATGATTTAAGTTTGACAAATTGACGATATTGTGATATTTGTCGTTCAAAAGTGGACACTTTTCTTGTCAATACAAGTATTCAGAAAAATTCCGATATAAAAAATATAGGGAGGTTCTGCCAACATTTAGTTATCTTTTCAATTAAATTTAAACGTCTTTGCAGTTTAGAGTGAAAATTATGAAGTCTCTGAACACCAAATGGAAAGAAAATAAGTACAAGTTATACCTTGATGTGGCAGATCTAGAGTCTAGAGAGGCACGGTTGGCCGCTAAACCACAACATATGTCCCCGAAAGTTTGATCTACTCTCTTGGACTACTCGTTCAGTTTCACCAAATTGTTAGTTTTTAGTTCAATTATAATTAATGACTAAAAACTAACAATTTGGTTATATTGGTAATACAGAAGAAGAGCGAGACTAATAAGAAAATTGAGCGAATTTAGTCATACCACACCAGTGTGGTACGAAATCGGTGGTGCGATACAAGGAGAAGATGGTGAGATCTTATTTATTTATTTTTGAATTTCTTCTATATTCATTATTTTTTCAAAATAAACTGAGCCAATATTGCTATTGCAGAATGCAGAACATCCGGATGCTCCTGAGCAAAATTGTACAGATATATAAATATGGCTGCATGACAAGACACTCCCCAAAGCTGCGACCATTATTGTAAGTTTAATATTAATGTTGTTTTCAATTAGTTAATGTTATTTGATATATTTATTTGTGAATTTATGATAATTTTATTCTTTTAGGAACAATTAGAGGCTCTATGAGGACTGGATATGACTAACTCTCAGGGCTCTATCAATTTAGTGGCTACCGCCCAGGATTCGGTCGAGTCTCTTCTTTGTGATGGGCACAGACGTTTGAGGATGTACTCCAGTCTCGTCACCCCGATCAATATGTATGGATCATGCGGGACACCATCCCAAGCAGAGACGGACGCGAGAGTGCAGGTTGAGAAAGATTAGAAGATGAAGAAGATGGAAAACAAGATAACGGAGACAAAAAAGAGGCTCACAAACATGGAGTCGATGATAGAACCATTGATAGAGAATGGGGTTATAATATTGAGGTATTCTATTTCTAATTTAATAAGTTTTACATTTACTAAGTTAGTTTATATGCATTATGATCTTAATGTATAATGTTTAAATAGAGCAAGATTTTAATGTGACATCCATTTGCACACCACCTCCGCCTCTAAGTCGAGATAACGACAATGGTCCATCGGGTGGACAAGGCACTGGAGGTTTGGTAGTGTAGTCTTTGTGTTTTTTGGATGTTATTTGGCTAAGTTTTTTTCAAGTACTTTTACTTTGGAAATTGTTAAAAGGTAACTTTCAATGAAACTACAACTTTTACTTTTGAGTTTATAAGTTTGGTGGTGTATGAATGTTTGAATTGTGATGTATAAATCTTTGTGTGATTGAGCTATGAGTTATGAAGGTTTGAATTGTGATTAATGAATTGTGAATGATGATTGAATTGAATTGCGATGATATTTTTGTTTGAACAAGGAAAATCGGAACCTGGAAAGAGCAAACAAGCTCTTTTGGGTTCTGGATAGGGCCTACACCGATGGATCTTATCCGTCGGTGTAGATCATGTCATTTTTTATGTGAGTGTCATCTGTCAGTGTAGGTGGTGACAGACGTACACTGACGGGACGTCTCTGTCGATGGAGGTCATTCTGTCGGAGTCTATATTTGTTGATGTAAGGGACACCATTATATATTTCTGTCGGTTATTAAAACCGACGGAACGTCCGTCGATGTTATTCGAGGCGACGAAACAAGGTGAAATTTCTTGTCGAGAAATTTCACGCCAAAATGAACATCGACGACCCCATTCCGTCGGTACATCCGTCGGAGTTGCTCAACATCGACGGATACGTATCCATCATAGTAGATCTACACCGACGGATGTCGGATTCCACCGACGATTATGTACCATCAGTGTTGCCCTGTACTGTAGTAGTGTAATTTAAAGAATTCAAATTTCATTATTTTATAGGCGTAACTTGATAGACTCGATATGAGTTTGATAGGAACCCAATTCCTTTTACATGAACTTGATCCCTTTTACAAGTGTGCTCGATATGATTAAAATGAGTGTTAAGAACTTTGGGCTTGATGGGCTCGACGAGCTCGATAGTGTATACCAAAACGAGCTCCATCAGCTCGACAGTGTATACCCAGAAGGAGCTCGATAAGCTCGACCGTGTATGCCTGAACGAGCTCGATAGAGGCGATATAAACTCGATAAATACTCAACAATAGTTGCATGAATATATTTGAGGATATTCTTCCTAACTTTCAACATGTTGATGTTTTTGTGGCATATTGATGTGGCTCAGCATATGATGAGGAAACGTCTCATTACCTTCCCAGGTTCATACCGCAAAGATGTCGTGGTCATGAGAAAGTGGTTCTCTCAATGGATTTCATCCATGGGCGACCAGTATTAGAACAATACAGGGAAGTTTACTTGGGATTCCAACTATGTCTCATTCGTCACCGGGCTCGAGGGTCAGGTTATGCCTTCTTGGAAGGGAAACGACTATGTGTACTGGTTCCAGTGCTAGAAGAACATGCATTGGCGATCGAGGCATCAATTCCCGATTGGACATTTAACATCTACAATTTGATGTGAATCATTTCTGAGGCAGCTCTGGAGTCGTTAATAAGGCCATGGTGTTGCCTCCTCCCTTATTTGATGTCTTGTTCCTCGTTTTTCAATGACCACCCAAAACTGAAGACCTCAAGAGAATACAAACCACCAGAGTTCGGATGGCACCGTCTAACACCACAGGAGGTCCCCAAAACCCACCGAAAGGTAAATTTCATGATTACTTCAAAGTTAAAATGGTTAATGCTTTTATCCTATATGTTTAAGATTAAGGCTATTAATTTTGCATGGGTACTCTAAAACTTTTTCGAAGATCCAGAGTCGCGTTGCACTTGAATCGCCTCGTAATTCCTCCAAGTGTTCACCAAACTCTAAACAAGATTTAGAGAGAAATGACCTAGCCAATCAATCTCTAATTCAAGGCTAGAATCTAGTTAATTCCTTCTTTGATGCTCCTGAGAATTTAATCTCTCAAACACTCAACTAACAAGGGAATTTTTGGATGGATTTGGTGGAGAAATATGGAGAGAATAATTTTGCATTCATATATTAACAATGAGAAGAGGAGGGTCCTATTTATAGGACTTCCTCAAAACCTATTCATGTGCAACCCACTTGCACATGATTCGTTGTTAGCAACTCCTCTAATTCAATCATATTTCGACACATAATCATCACTTAACCTCTTCTGACCGAATTGGAACAATTCCACCCATGATCAAAGAATTTCTCTTATTAAATTAAGCAAAAACGTGTAGAAACGGTCGAGAGATTACCAATTGGTCGACTGATCGATCAAAAATCGACACCATCGTTTGGACTTGTGTTCCTAGTCGGTCGACCGAAAGTTCCTGATAATTTTGGTTGACCCACACCGGTCTATGTTGAGATTTTTATTTATACCGCAAGTGCACGGCGTCAATGAAGACGTGGCAAGTACGGGTCGAACACAAGGAGGGAGAGATCTTGTTATTTTGTGATTTTCGATTAAGGGAAAGAAGGAGAGAAATATGTTTGGTTTGAGATTTTTGGTTTTTTA
This sequence comes from Triglochin maritima, assembly GCA_963682175.1. Taxonomy (NCBI): domain Eukaryota; kingdom Viridiplantae; phylum Streptophyta; class Magnoliopsida; order Alismatales; family Juncaginaceae; genus Triglochin; species Triglochin maritima. The sequence goes on along the minus strand of OY821786.1, from coordinate 28,722,241 downwards.
ATTATCTAAAGCAAGAAACATAAACAAATAAAACTAAAACAAGAACAAAGATGGTGAATTCCGTTGGGTGGAGGTTTAGATATCAGGTTTAGATTAGAGAATTCAGAAACTTATAGTAAATCATATTAGTTATAAAGCATTACATGATAAATGATTTAACACAAACTCAAGTAATCAAAATATACTAACACGAAATTAAAATAATAACTTTTATTCTCTTCTCATCACCCTAAATCCGTCACCTCCACCCTTTGGAAAGAGTTAGAAACTCATGGATGGAAGGATGGAGAAAGGGTCCTAGAGGAATTACAAAAGAAAACTAAAAAACAAGAAATAAACTAACAAAATTTTATTACTAAAAAAATGGAATAAAACAAGAACTTCTTTACAACATCGTTTCCGGGCTATTTATAGCCGATACAAGGGATCCCAATATATAAACGGAAAGTACACGCGTCAATACAGCATTGGTAAAAATTTGAGCACACGAATCAACTTTTGTGCGGAGGAATCGCCGCAATTTGTACATGTGGTGCGGCGGAATCGCCACCTTTTTGGCTCAGATTTGACCCGGATTTTTCCTGTGTGTTTATGGTATGATTTAAATGTCCTTTGCGTGTCCGGATTTATTTCTTGCCTTTTCGTTGAGATCCGAATTAATTCCTTCATATATTTGGAGATCCAAATTGATTTTTCTTTAAAACTTTTCCAAAATAATATTTTGATACTTTAATTTGCAGTCGGGTCCTCGGCTTTTTGCAATTAAGTCCCTGACTACTTTTGTGCTTAAGTCCTTGATCTTTTTGTAATTAGGTCTTTGAATGCTTTTATGCTTGGATGGACTTCCATTTGAAACCCGATAATCTTGACTTGGTCTTTATGATAGAAATGAGTCTCTTGCATGTGTTTATGCTCAGGATATGGGTAATTTGCATTCAGGTCCCTGTATTCTGTAAATAAGACTAAACACATACCTTAGTAGCATTTATTGATATAAAATTAATCTAAATGAAAGACATATGATGCAATGTATGCAATGCATCAAATACCCCCACACCTAGATTTTGCTAGTCCCTAGCAAAACAGAATATAAGGAAAATGAAAACAGAGAAATCCTAACTCACTTTCGTAGGAATCACGGTAGCACTTAGCATGTGCAACAAGCCTTTAAACCCCCAAGTTTCCTTAGAGGACGAGTTTTGTCTCGTGAGGGTTTTTAGTTGACACACCCACAAAGTCTTAATTCAACATTCCATTAATAACTCTCAATATCTCCACCTCAACCTTATACATCTCACTTAGAATTCTTGCATGCTCATTATATAAATCTAACTCATACAAATTCTGACTTGGTCTTCATTCCTCCAATATTCACACCACTAACCCTTCTACACATGTTATTACTTAAATTATTTTGCACGCCTCCTCTGGTGGTGAAGTATCATTCGGATCAACCATGACATGGATCATTCTTTTAGCTTTGGGCCTTGAGTATTTTTTTCTTTTCTTTTTCCGTGATTCAACACATTTTCTTTTTCTGACACTTTTACCCTTTTTGCATTCGTGTAGCGAGTTTGGTCGATAATCCCGAGCTGGCAGACTCAAGTTACCGGGTTTTAAGATACCCCTACGGACCAGTGACTCGAAGGCTTGGGCTTTTGTAATCATTTTGCAAAATGTGCTTACTTTTATTCCTCTTTTATTTTCCTCAAGGCTTAATTGCTATTAGAAGTTCACACTTCCCGATATATTTTCCTCAACCTCTGCTTTTTATTAACCACTTCAAAGATTTGATTCATCCAATTTAAGTGCATACATGTCTTAAAGGGCAATGGGTTATTGTAATATATATTTGTTTCTTAATCTCTCAAGCTAATTATAAATATGTAACTATACACAAGTTACATTGTGCACATTGTAATTTCGCTTTATCAAGGGCCCAACAATATCATCACTCAAGTCAAGAGGGGCAATGACAATCTTTTGACATATCAACTTTTCTATCACAAGTTATGTATAACCAACTGATTGAATCAGTTAAAATAACCGCAAGTGCATGACCACGTTGAAGCGATGACAAATACGGGTCAGTCCACATGGAGCTCGTGTAAGTTGGATTCACGATACTCGAGTGGGGGAGAACAAGAGAGAGATGGATGGAAATTAAACTACAATGCGTAGGAAATTGGAAAAACAACATGAAAACTAAACCCCTCAGGGGGTAGAGAAAGAATGTGGAATGAAAATGTGTGTTTATTTGTGCTCAACAAAACATATCATACATGAAATCCATAAAACTCAATTCCAACTCTGCCTCCACGTGAAATAAGATAAAATCTTATTATTAAAACATACAAGACAATAATTGAAATGAAGCTAATATGTTCACATGCATCATAACTCAAATCCAACTATGTCTCCACATGAAATATGATTTATCATAATCATTAAAACATACAAGACATTAATTTGGTAAAGCCAACATGAGCACATGCATGCACATGTCTTGTTTGCTTCTTCCACTCCATCCTTATCCTAACATCATCATTCCCCATAAAATAGGTCCGCTAATATAAGCATGTGCTAATCTTCATTCAAGAGCACTAGCATATCAAAGACAAGAGTGAAATCTCATTAGATGGTTATGATAATCATGTAATGCTCAAAAGATTAAGATTCACACACACTAATTCATCACATGATCAAACCACCTTATTATCCACCCCCCCCCCCCCCCCCAATGAGGATGGACTACTCTCTACGCATCTCTACACTAAAGAAAGCATGAAAAGAACATAAACCCATGAAAGAAATTGCATAAAATGGAAAACATCAACATAAAGAACAAGAACTAAAGTAGATTAAGAAATAAAAATACAAAGTTTGCTCATCTCCAACCCCCTTACTACACTACTAAAATAGAAAACTAAAACCTACTCTAATGGGGGAAGGAGGAAGAAGAGGTGGAGAGGAGGGATTACAATGGTATTTATAGAAGAAATAAGAGTTTGGATGGATCTGAGAGCAATCTGACGGTTGTCATAACTTCCTCTGTACTTTTGTGCGCCCAATTAATCAAGCTATGGGAGAAATTAGAGATCAATTGGAGCAAAACGATCCGTCAGTGGCGGATCGTTGCGCCCTATCGGTCCAGATTTCTTCTAGGAGCTTCAATTTTGTATTTGCCACGTTGGGTGAAGCCCTGGTCCACTTTCTTGAACCGCTTTGAATTTAATTGGCAAAATATTGAGTTGTTCAAGTCAGGTGTCACAATACTTTGCATTTCACAATCAGGTCCTTACGGGTTTTCGCTTGGGTCCTTCCTGATTTGCGATTCAGTCCTTGTGCGTTATAAATGGGTCCAGAAGTCTTCGATTCAGTCCATTCTTGTTGCATTCAGGTCCTTTTTGTTCACTTTTCTCTTCTTTATTACCTAACACCTGAACCACTACAATAATAACTCGAGTAGCACAATATTGGGGTAAAATAGAGGATATATATAGCACGAATATGATGCATGATATGCTACTAATCACCAACTAATACCTTTATCACTATACTCATTGATAGTTTTTGATAATAATCAAATTATATACTTCTCATGTGAAAAAGACATAAGTCTCATATCTTAGGATTCAAAGACATAATGAAAATATTAATGACACAAACACACTTCCATAATGTTTCATTTCTTAGGTCTATTCAATATATGAAAGAAAACATTCTCCATTTCATATACTCGTGTTGTTAAAATATTTGTAGAGCCACAATATCCTTTAACCAACATGACAATCTTAATTAGGTAATCAATGTCTTGTGTTAATTACTATGATTGTGAATTACTGTTAATTCATGTAGACCATTATCGTTTAGAGCTCTACGGTTAAGGACCAAGAGCATCTTCCTTAACACTTCCAAAAGATGAATACATTAATCAATGAACAAAATGTTCAATACATTCAATTCATAATAAAAGACATTTAAAAGTAAAACTTTTAAAACACATTCATTTCACTTCTACCCTTAGGTCTAGGTGGATTAAGTGGATGGGTGTTATTATTATCTTCAGTTTCATATGTTAAAGTCATGAAAATTAGTAAAAATGCGAACAAAATGTGAATTTGTTTCATAAATGAGAAAGTCGTGATGATGATTGTTGAACTAAAATTAACTACTAAAATATATTAGAAACGTCTGGGAAATGAAGAGGGGTTGAGTCACAAAATCGGGTGGTCAGTGGTCTGTTTGACGTTTTAGGCTTCACACTTTAGCTCAAACTCGACATGTTTCCAACAAAATCAGAGCAAATAGAAAAATAGTAAAGAAGACTTGGAGAGCTAGATTTAGAAACAAAGTTGAATGAATTTGGTATTAAGAAAATGAGAAGGGTTGAGGAGTTTATATAGGATGAGAGGAATGTATTTTCATAAATAAATAAAAAATAGTTGTTAAAAAGACGTTAGCTGCTGATGTCAACAGCCCAACTACTATTATAGCCGTTGGGCTAATGGGCCGTGCCGGCCCGACCCGCGCACAAATATCTAAAATATATTACATTAACCTGGTGCGTGTGTGTATATTTTTGGTCTTGTCAATTAACACCTAAATTCCAACAATTATTCTATATGACACTTTTTTGATTCGTACGTAGAAACAGAGTTAGGAAGTAAAGTAAACAAACCTTGTTAACCCAAACACAATAACAATATCAAACAAAATTCAGGGTTAATTGCAATTCACCCTTCACTTTTCAACGCAAATGACCTTTAAAACGTGTAGCAGTTTGTCCCATTGTCATTTCACTTGTTTGCATTTTGCCTCTGTTAATTTTGATCCCCAAACTGATCAAAATGCCCTTAACATGAAATTTAAGAGCTCTTTATTTTTTTTTTTGAAAACATTAAAAACATTACTATTAAAAATAAACAAGAAACTCTATAGGTTATTTTTAATGTTTTTCTAAAAACATTGTGGTAATTTTGGATTTTCAAGTTGAGTCAATGTTGTCATATTTTGGGGTCTAATCTTTGAGAGGAGGGGAAAGTGTTAACAAGTGAAAGGATACGAGGTAAACTGCTACGTTTTAAAGGTAATGAGTGCAAAGTGTCAACGATTGAAAGATCATGGGGTAAACTGTAATTAATCTTAAAATTTTGTCGCGATGAGTTTGAATAATAAAGACAATAAAAACCTTGTAAACTTAAAATAACAATATCACGAAAAAATAAGAATTCATAAACAATAACATAAACATTATGAACAAACGAATATAACCTTTGACAGCTTCTGCGGTCTTTTGAAATGTCGTGGCTTTCAAGGTTTTCTGAACTTTTTATCCTTCGTTAGTAAGACTTGGTACAAACTCAATTGCATATTGGATCCATGATTTTTGCAACCTAAAACAATGTACTCCTTTCCTTGAACTAGAACACCTAAAAAGTGAGGGTTGCTCCCTCTTGTTGATTCATCTATTATGTTTCCTGATTGGGTTTATGCATATCGCCATTGGATTAACAATCAAGTGATAACCTTCTTGATTGAAAATAATGAATAATTTTGAAGAATGTGTTAGCTTGTGAGACTATTACATTATCTTGTAGTTTGATTAATATTGTTATGGTGAACCTCGTGATAAGCATTGACGGACCCACGTTTGGGGGGGGGGGGGGGGGGGGGGGGGGTGGCTTTTAGAAAAACATTCCCATAATATATTTATATTGTATATATATCTATGTAAATTACTATAAAAATTCATGATTTTGATCCATCTAATGTAAGATGTTTTAAATTCATGATTATATCCATGATTAATCTATTAATTAGCTGAAAATGACCTATGAAGCAAATCTCTACGTAAAAACTAAATGTTCGGTGTTTTATGCAGTGGCGGACCCATGAATATTCAAATGGAGTCACCAAATATGAACCTTAACTCAGAATACATAATCATAAAATCCAGTAAAAATATATTTATATATAAAACTTGATTACAACATTTTCCTTCGAATGATACTCATCTGGATTTTGGTTCACACAACTATTAGGCTCTTTTTCTTTCACTTTATCAAATAATATTGTTTTAGACGATCAATGATTTTTTTCTTTACTTTTGAAATATCTTTCCATGGTGAAAGCTAAATTTCACAAAAAAAATAATAAAACATCAAGTTAAACATGCAATCCAAATTAATGAAACAAAAAAGTAGGCAAAACATCAAAAGTAGACAATACACAAAACCACATCATACTTTTGTAAATCTCACTTACAATTTTCTAATCTATTTCTTTAATCCATTTTTACAATTATTTTTAGAATCCAATTATAAGGAAAGATAAATAAAAGTAGAACATGCAAAGTCCAAAACTCAATAAAGATTTTGTCAACCACAGTTGGAACCACCACACAAAACTCCAATCTCTCAACACATTCTCTCAAAATCCTTGTTGGTTAAGCTAACTTCAACTTCTCATTAACACAAAGTCAAACCAAAACAAATGCTTAAATCAAACCAAATACAAGAGAGATTTGTTACCTTTGTGTTGGAAACCCCAAAACTTTGAACCAATCTTTGTTTTGAAGGTTTGGGTTAGAGGAAGGTGGAAGAAAATGAGATTTTTGTGATTTTGGGGTGTTGATTTTAGGTTCTCAATTATTTTTAAATGCCTTCATTTTTTTCCAAAGGGGGTTCCATAGGCTCAAGGGAGGTCCGCCCTTGATTTTATGTTTATACTATTTTCATCAATGTATTGTCTTTACTGATTAATTGTCCAAGTAGTGCCTTAAATACAGAAGTCAATTTGATGGAAGATTGAGTTTGAGATTTATGACTTCACATCTTCCACTTGCACTAAATCTTATAATAATGCAATTTAACTTTTTAATATTATGATGGAAAGATTTATTGGAATTTTCTTCACGAGTTCAAGCGGAAGTAAACGTGCCATAGATTACACATCTTCATTACTTCAAGAATGACATTTTTCATGCAATGATTAATACCCAATTACAAGAGCTTAATGATCTTCTAATGATTTTTATGTGTGTGTTTTTATGTTAAACATTTGAGTTTATTAATCGTTTAGTTCGATTGCAGTGGAAAAAAAATTGCCCTACAGTCCCTATGAAAATTTCCTGGATCTGCCCCAGGTAATAACGTCAAAGATTGGAGAAACGATAATTACATTCCAAGGAGGTTTTGGACAAATTATAATTGTGCATGTTAAGAATTTTCCAGGATGTTTATCGAGATTTTCCTAGTTATAGTAATCGTGTGATTTGAGAAACACAGTAAGATAATACAAAAGATAATAATCGTTTCAACAAGAGTTGCATCCTCAATTATTCAGGCCACTTGGTATCCTACAGAAGATAATAAGCGTTGCGTTTGGAGTTGTTATGCCTTCTTGTTGGTACGTGTCTTGTGCATCCGTGTGGAGGGAGTAAATAGGATTTTAATGGAAGTGGATTTTAAACCACACAAGTGGCGTCTGTATTTTCGTTGATAATGGAAGTAATTGAGGTTTTGTGATCAATTGAAAATTCTATATCATTATCTCTGACTTATAATTTTCGAGGGCGAAATTTCTAAAAGGCCTTTACTTAAAGTAATCTAACTACAATTATCTAGATTTCATGTGTTGGTGTGTACTAAGCTAAACTTTAAGTGCATGGTTGAAAATTTTCCTTCACTTAGCTACTTAAGTGAAAATTTTCATTTATATACGTCGGTTCATCAACATTAGATATGCGTGGATGTGAAAAAAGAGGAAAGTAAAATGGATGAAATAAGGCTTAAAAGAGGGACGAAACGGGGATACAAAGAGAGAGGGTGTTCTTGGGAAAAATAAAGGGGGTTACTATTTATCGTCGGAAAACTATTTAAATCGTCCCAAAAATTACCGTTTTGCCCCTAACGAATCAATTAATACTCATTTCGTCCTGCGTCTTTAAACAAAGTTTTTGACTCAGTTTTACTCACATTCCTAGTACCAACACCACAAAAATATTTGGCGAAACACCTGGATCCGGCGAGGTAACAAAGGTGGATTTTTTCTTCTGACTCGGGCGTCTGGCTAAGACGCCTCCACCAAGGTGGAGGCGTCTTAGCGAGGCGCCTCCCCCAAGGTGGAGGCGTCTAGCACAGACGCCCTGTTTTCTTTATTATTTAAATTTTCTGTTAAATTAATTTTTTTCAGATTTCATTGCAAGGTTTCGGTGGTGATGGAGTAGATTACAATGAGTTTTTTGATAATAAACAAATATTTACAACAATCGAGGAAACTTGTAAATGGGCAAAACAAGTTGCAATAAGAGCCGGATTTTTTTTGTTATATCATCATACAAACCAAAAGCAGATAACCGGATGGATTGCTACCTGAGATGTGATCGTAGACATGAAATGAGTTATCGTCATACAAGTATTGCACTACGAAAGAACACAAAAAGAAAAGGAGAAATTCCTGGAGGATAATCCCAATCAAAGACACATTTATAACTTCAGAGAGTACATGAGGAGGACGAAATCTGAAGACAAGAATCCCGCTCAGTAGTTTCTCAGTCAGGCAGTGCAGTATAACTATTTGCATTGGATTGTGGCAGATGAAGAAACTAATGTCCTCACTCACGCATTTTTGGCACATCCGACTTCAGTTCAGTTGTTGCGTACATACCATTTCGTAATCTGCATGGATTCGACGTATAAGACGAAAAAGTACAAGATGTCTTTCTTTGAGATGGTTGGGGTTACTCCAACAAACATGAATTTTCTCGTCGGATATGCGATTTTGAAGGATGAGACCGAGTCTAGTTACCGGGGGGTGTTGGAGAGGTTGCGAGATCTGTTATTGAATATTATTAGCCCGACTGCAATAATAACGGACCGGGAGATGGGTGTGATGCGACCAGTGGCAGAGGTTTTTCCTGAGTCTGCTCATTTACTTTGCACCTGACATATCAACAAAGACGTGTACAACTACGCATACCACATATTCGGCAAGAGCAAGCAGCTTGCAGAGAGTTTTAGGCGTGGAAAGTGGAGGAGAGTTATGCTTTCTGATTCACAGATAGATTATGATAGATCAGTCCGTAATCTGAAAGATTCTTTCAAGTCCTGGCCAGATCTCACGGAGTATGTGGAAGACACGTTGTTTGTGCATAAAGAAAAGTTTGTGTTGAATTGGACGAATAAAGTTCTTCATTTCGGCAACACTACGAACTGCAGGGTGGAAAGTGCACATTCGACTCTGAAAGAATGGATCACTACATCGACTGCCGCTCTCGACACTCTTTTCGACCGCGTGAACTTGGTTATTGAAATGCAGCTGACGAATATTCGGAACTTTTTTGAAGATTCGAGACGTCAAAATTTGGCAAAATACATAGGTCTTTTGTTTCAACATATAAATAGCCGAGTTTCGCATCACTGCTTGTCGTTATTGACTCGGGAGTTGAAGAGAATGCAAGACTTAAGTAATGAAGTTGAATATCGTTGCGGGTGTGCTTTTCTGACATCACATGGGATTCCTTGTGCCTGTACCTTGTACGAGTGTTTTACGTCAGGTGATGGAATTTATTTAGAGCAGATTCATCCATTCTGGAAAACACTTGTCATTGAAGAAGGAGTCTAGATGTCAGAGTTTGTGGATCAGGCAACACAAGACCTCGAGCATTTTTTGAAGCTCGTTGATGAGATTTCGGAGAGTGACCCTGCAGTAATTCGTAGTGCCTCTCGTATTTTATACGAAGAATTACACCCTGATCAGTCGAACTATGGAGAACCCGTAGAAAATACTAAGCTACGAGCTCGACCTAGGGGAAAGTCGACACGTCGGGACCCGAGTGCATTCGAGTATGTTGAGTGAGGTCGTGGTCGGTCTGCAAGTAGTGGGAGCAGGGGTCGTGGTCGGTCTGCTAGTAGTGGGAGCATGGGTCATGGTCGGCCTTCCAATTCGTCTCGATCGTCCGTGAACACGGGCACATGATCTGGTATGACGATATCTTTGTTGTTATTTAATATATATCACTAATCTAGATGGGGTTGAATAGATTATCTCCTAATTTTGTTGTTTTAATGAATTGCTATTTCTCTATCTTACAGTGTCCGGACGGACTGACATGGATAACTTCCCATATGTTTGATAGATAGCCAGGAATCATTTTACCATTTCTGGAGAGGTGGAATGACGTACGTGTTGATGGCAACTGTGGATTTCGATGTGTTGTCGATGTCTTCCATGGTGGTCAAGACAACTAGTCGTACGCTTGTCGTGCGATTTCTAATGAGATAAGTGCACATCCTATTTATGAGAGTGTCTATTTCGACAATGTGGTACAGGCTCGTCAACGAATTGATTGGGGCGGGGGAGCTTGTGACGAGGATCATTATATGGAGGTTTGAGCCGACTTGTTCCCGATTGCTAATTTTTACAAGTGTGCGGTCATGTATTTCTGAATGGGAACGGATGGTTCGTTGTTCTTGTGTCTTACTGTGCTACCTTGGGAGAGTCCGTCTGTCATGACGAGGTCTGTCAGAGAGTTGGTCATTGCTCATTTAGGGAGTTATAAATATTTTATTCGTTTGGAATTAGATGATGATTTCCCAGTACCTCCTAGAGCGACCTTGTGATATCATTTGCGAGATGAGAGTGTTGTTGGATGGGAGGATCAGTACGAAAGTAGGATGACGTATTGGAACCGGTTACGTAGTACATTTTGATTGTAATTTGTAATGCATTGGTAATGTATGATATATCATGTATTTGTACTTATACCGTGTTGTTCTTTTACCATATTTTAAATTCAAGTATTAAAAATACGATATCTAAAGAAATAAGTAGAAGATATGTTCGTGAGAAATAAGTATTAAAAATACGATAGTTAAAGAAATAAGTAGAAGATATGTTCGTAAGAAATAAATAATAAGAGTACACAGATAAGCATAAGCAAATACCAACAAATATAGTAACAGTGCAACATATAATAAAACGAAAGTAAGAGCAAGTCAACTAGAGCTCAGCATCCAAATCATGGTCCGAAATGCCCAACTGGTTGTTCCAATCCTCGATGAGGTGATCACAATCTGTACATGCATGTCTCGTTTCCTCAGTCGGCATCATGTCTCTTTGTCGCAAGAACGGCTGCGTATACTGTCTCGCCCTACTCATCCACTGTATGTAACATAAAAATTAGCGTACATTAACAATAAAAACAAAATATACATTACAATTACAAATTAAATTAGATAAACTTACCGCATCGGCACATGTCCTATCCAGTGGTCTCTCCGGTCTCGAAATGATACCGCGTATGATAAGTGGATGTGAGCACCTACCGAACCACTGCAAATAATCTGCATCACAAGTGCAGGGGTTGCGGCTATGACTCAGATCGTCCAGGTGAAGTCGTCCTACTCTCGGAAATGTCCTCCAAACCGATTCTACGAACGAAACGCTATGCCTGACGTCGTACGTCGTCGCTATCGCAGACCGTACTGCATACTCGGGCGTCGAGATGTCAATCGGGATCACCTGAACGTAACCTAACTGACGTAACATGCGATCAGGTAAATAAGGCTTTGTGATATCCCTATAACGAATAACGCCTATAAACGTAGTCCTCAGCACAACTACAACAGTCTCGGGACCATACGGCAACCACTCCACTTAAATGTTTATATGTTAATAATAATAAAGTTGAAGTTTAAATAAACGTGAATGATATATACATTATATACCTGTGATGCAGTCATCTGATCTAGCCGTCTACGAATAGAAAGAAGTCGACCCTCGCTCTTATCCTCGGCCCGGACAACCCACATACGTGAACGAGGATGACCACACTCAATAATCTTCCACTCCCGATGCAGGCGGAAAATTAGAAAATACTCATAGATCCAAGCCTTCAAAGTGTAAGACAACTTGTAATCCCAGAACAATTAGCACGACTCGATATACCCAGCTGGCGATACAGATATGCCAATGTCGCCAACCCCCATGAGTACTGACCAATGGTTTCTGGCTCTCTCGCCTCCAATAGGTCGTGTGGTCTGACTCTGCAACCGCTCTTGTGAAGGGAATGTGTTCTAAAAGTTTTACTTTTAAATGTCAATTATTATGAATTGAATGAGAAATCATTTTGTTCCTTGTTTATGTTATTCGTCTTTTAGAAGTGTTAAGGAAGAGACTCTTGGTCCTTAACCGTAGAGATCTAAAAGATATTGGTTTACATAAAACAAAAGATATTCGCAATCATGGTAATTAACATGGGACATTGATTACCGGGTTAAGATTGTCGTGTTGGTCATAGATCATTGTAGCTCTACAAGTGAGTGACAACACGGGTATGCAAAAGAGGAAAATATTACTTTTGTATACTGAATAGACCTAACAAGTAAAATATTATAGAAATGTGTTTCTGTGTCATTAATATTTTACTGTGTCTTTGGTCCTTTGATATGAGACTTATATCCGATCACTTAAGGAGTTCTTAATTAGACTAGTGTCTTGAGCTATCGATCAGTGTAGTGTAAAGGCATTAGTTGGTTAAGTATAACTTTCGTTGGAGAAGATAGTTAGTCAAAAGATTATCATTGCCCCTCTCAATTGAGTGATGATATTAGTGGGCCCCTTGATAAAGCAAAGTTATAATGTGCACAATGTGATTTGAGTTAAGTCACATATTTATAACTAGCTTAAAGAGATCAAGAAATGAATACTAATACAAAGATGACACAATACTACTTTGTATGTATTCTTAATATCATGAGGCAAGGGATGGACACAAGTGGTGCACTCCATCACTAAATGGATTCGGTTTTGGTTCGAGTGGAAATAAGACATCTAACTAATTGGGAGCTATAATGTGTAGCTAGATACCGCTTATAGCTTGTGATATTAAGCTCTTAATATCACTGCCAACTTGGTTTAGATCCTCCCATAGGTCACACCGCAAAACTGGGAAACAAGAAATGGGGATTTTGAGTTCATAAGATGTGTCGGGTTTCATGTAGAAAATATGACACATGGGGTGAACAAGCAAAATCAAAATTATGTTGTGATTAATAACATAATTAGAATCTAAATAAAATTCATATGTGATGTAAATATTATGGGGTGTAATGATTGAGCATTGCATAAGATAATATGTTACATAAGTTGTGAATTTACTAGTAATCCCGAAATGTCAAATTTTGTAGTGGTTAAACCGAAATTTGACAAGTCTGCAAAAAAGTGCTCCAACGGTCGACCGGTTAGCAGTAAACGGTCGACCGATCGGGCACGGTCGACCGGACGTGTCTCGACCGATAACAGGGAGTTTTCATCTGTTCGAACGGTCGACCGATTGTGATCGGTCGGTCGACCGAACATTGCGATGGAATAGTTCCTGTTACGAACGGTCGACCGAGTTATTGAACGGTCGACCGAGTTATTGAACGGTCGACCGAAACCTGGTTCGAGCGGTCGACCGAACCTTGAAACGGTCGACCAGTCCAGACGGTTTTTAGCAGAATTAATTTAAGAATTAATTAGATCATGCATGGAATTGGTCCATAATTGAATTAATTCGTGGCTAATATTATTTATTATTAAATAATGGATGGTTAGATGGAATTTTGCATGAAATCATGGGCAAGAGGTTGCACATGAATATGTAATTTGGAGAGAACTTAGAAATACAAGTTTATCTCATTACCACATTAATTATTCATTGCTTTCTCATGCAAAAATTCTCTCCCATAATTCTCCACGAAAATTCCTTAATTCTTAAGTTTAGTTTTAGTTCTTAAGAGATCATCTTCTCAAGGGAATTAAAGAGGGGTTAGTAATTGAATTCTAAACCCTATCGGAGATTGAGAGACTAGCTTCCCTCTCTCCGATCTTGTTTAGAGTTTGGTGAATACTCGGAGGCATCCGGCGCAGCGAGAAGCATCCCCAACGTCTCCGAATCTTCAAGAAGTTTTAGAGAACTTCTAGGTATGAATTTCGGAGCCCATATTTGTTTTAATAAAGTTTTGAAACTAGTTATTGAAACAAATTGATGCATGCATGAAATAAATCATAGAAAATTGTAAATTGATCCTTATTGTGCATAAAAATTTCGAAAATAAATATGTACAATTAAACATGAAATCCTACATCTTGTTGACAAACAAGACGTAGCCTAGCAGTAAGAATAGTAGGCAGTCATCTGCGTATCCTCAGTCTGTGGTGGTCGCCCCCGTCTGCAACAGTCGTCTACAACCTCGAAACTAAGATGTCGGATCTTGGAGTGCTTATATCCGACGTATATACCCCCGTACATCTGAAGTATATTCCCTTTTCTGTAGTAGTGCCACCGCCACTCCAAAATGAGCTATCTTGCCCAAGACCCTCGAGGCTGACACCCAGCAACTTTGATACAAAAAACTTCAGCTCAGACGTTGGCGCCTGCGCACTGACCATACGACCCTCAACAGGAATGTGCAGAATCTGAAAGACGTCATGCAACATAATCGTCATCTCTCCGAACGGCAAGTGGAAAGTGTTGGTGTCAGGCTGTCATCGCTCCACGAAAGCCGAAATCAACAGCATGTCAATGCAGGAACACATGTTGTACGGCAAGTGACCGAATCCACTGTCACTAATGGTCGCCGTCATATCATCAGTCATCACTGAACGCCAAGCCTACAATATAATACAGGCTTGGTGCCGATTATGGCACTTCAAAACATTCCGATCCTCGCCATCCCAGATGCGTCTGGCGATGTGACCTCCGAAACTAAGAATGACGCTGCCATCTAGAGGACCACCAGGCATCATATCCGTAACGATCCAAGACTCGTCCTCACCCTTCTTCTTTTTCTTCTGAGCTCGGGCGTCTGCAGTGCACGAACTCGAATCACCGGTCACAAACCGGCCACCTCGACCCTTCCGAATGACCCACTCAGCCGAAGAAGGACTACCATGTCGCCCCCATCCTCCACCATACTGTTGTCTCGCCTCCTCCTGCGGCTCCAAGCCCTACCGGTCCCCATCGTCACTCTCGTCGTGACTCCTCAACTCATTTGAATCATCCTCGTCGTCAAAAGAATCCTCAGGTGTCTGACGATGACGTAAAAGATCTCTCTCTCCTAACTAAAGCAGAAATACCCTGTCTACGTGGATGACGAGGACCTGACTCATCTTCTACACTACGTACCGCGCGTAAGGGAATTGATTTCCCTTTTCCTCCACCGTAACCCGATGACTATTAATTCAATTTTAAAAATAAAAATTTGTTAATGGATTTACTAAAATAATTGAACTAATTATTAACTTAATAATCAATTTATTTAGCAATTATCACAAATTATAATCAATAATTCTTTACTAAAATAATTAAACTAATTATTAACTTAATAGTCAATTTATTTAGTAATTATCACAATTTATAATCAATAAAGGATTTACTAAACTATTTAATTAATTATTAACATAATATTCAATTTATTTTGCAATTATCATAATTTATAATCAATTTAAATAATTAAAAAATAATATAAATTTTTTTGGGACATCTACCGGAGCATAAAAAAAACTAAAAAAAAACTAAACAATGTAATTTACCAGATTTGAGTAATCCGGGGCGTCCGCTGGTTCTTTTTCCTCCATTCGGGATATTTTTTCTTGTGAATATAAGAGTAATATGAAGAGAGTGGATTTAGGAGAGTAAAATTATGAGTTATATAAGTAAAAATGGTAGAAGGGCAAAATGGTAATCTGTACGGACGATTTAAATAGTTTTCCGGCGATGAATATCAGTTCAGAAAATAAAAGATGGTCAACGAGTTCAAGATGATGTCGGAGAGAGACAGAGAGAGATTTGAAGTGGGAAGAGCAGGAAGAATAAGCGAGAAGAAAAGAGAGAGAATAACATATAAAAGGTTGAACGTCAAGGGAGGAGAAAAAATAATTTAATAATCAGGTATTGCAAATTGAGGTTCAATCCCTGAATGTTAAGTTTCATTTCTATCTATAGATAAATGGGTAAATTGTCCTTAGTAGGAAGTAAATTCTAGTGAACAAAATATTTGTTGTATTAGCAGAGCATTTAGTTTGTGATTAGAATATCATCAATTCTAACGTATGCAAGTTTGGACAACATCATCAAAAAAAAAATCTAATGCTTAATTGTTCTCTCTTCTCTCTCTAATGACTCCAAACAACATCTTCAAACAAATTTTTAATTGCTCTTCTGTTCAAATGTTTGGGAGATGTATTCAACGATTGATATTAATCTAACGCCGGGAATAAATAATTGTTTTCGAATAGGTGTAAAAATCAACTCGATTTAAACTTATGGAATGGAATGATTTAATACATGCCTTTTGTTGGGCTATTTAGCGTGAAAGAAACGATCGTATTTTTCGTGGTTCTTCCAATAATTCTTTTGTGCAAGTTATGGCTAATTGCTTTGAGTCATTACTTTTATGGTCAGGCTCTCGCATAAGGGAAGCCGAACAACTATCTGAAGCTCGCATCAAACGTGTGCGAACAAAGAGGTTGGCTTTGTTGCCCGATTCCATCACCGTCCGCACTACCACTCCTCCAGCCAATGTAAAACCTGGCACTACAACCAACCCCAGGAGCTTCTGCTTACTCTACCATGGATCCAAATGAAAACGAGTCGTGAGGATTCATGTGGCGACGCGTAAGGAGGAGATGGTCCAGGGCAACTGGAATCGAGAAAGCTCGTGCCTAAGAAGCGGAGGAGCACATCAGATACTTTGAAAGTTTGAAGCGACCAGATTCCACCCACATGAATCCACTTCGGCGGAATCATAAGAATAGGGAGGTCAAGGCTTATGTTTTAGTTCCAATGTTATTTTTTGACAACCGTAACGGTTGGAAACTATGGGATGCATATCGAACATAACATCTTCGATATAGTTACTTTGATTAAAGATAACTTTGTTGATGATCATTCTTACTATTATCGAATCCAATCTATCTTGTTCCTAAAAAAACATATTCGAAAAAGTCTATAGAACATATAAAATATAGTTAATTGTAGTTTGCCCCATGTCTTTTACCTCTGTTGCACTTGGCACATCTATTCTCTAAAATAAGGCAGTTTGCCTCGTGGCATATCATATTTTAGCAAGTTGCACCGTTGTATCCAATATTTTGATAAATTGTTTCTAAAATGCCCTCCACTTGTTTTTGTAATTTTCTTTAGCCAAATGACCTGAAAACCGGTTTTGTATTTGGCATTTAAAGTCAAAATTGACAGACAAGTTGGAAAATATTAGAAACAAATATATGGTTCTTGAACAGTGTGATGCTTGCATTTGCGTTGACGAGTTTGACAGGAAATGTGAATACTGATTTTGTAACGCCCCCGATCCCGCGGGTACGCACACTGGGAAAGACTACAAGTGTTGCGATCAAAGACCTCCGTGACGACCGAATGAGTTACAAAAGACAGACCAAACAATGACTCGACAATACGTAGAGAGATCATACATGGATAGACTAACATAAAACATAACTGAAAAGTGAAAGATTGTCCATATATGGTAACAAGGTCAAATACATTACATCAAGTTCAAAAGAGAAATACATCATAAATAATGCGGAAGCAAAAGACAAACTGAAGAATCTGGTCGACATTCCCATCGTGTACACAATCTTCGACTACTCGTCCAGTCTGCCCTGTTGAAACCTAAGTACCTACAAGCACCGCATTAACAAATGCGTGAGTTTTCATTTAAGAAAACTCAGTATGCCCCTAGCCCAATCAGAGTTATATGGAAGAATGCATGCAATCTATCAAAGACAAAAGCATCCATAACAAAAACAGAAAAGCACATAATGCATCAGAAGGATACAACTCCATCAGTCGTGTCAATCGGGTAACACCCACAGAAATCCGTCCAAGGGAACCAGAATACCAACCATGCTGGTCAGAACAGAACAGAAAGTATCAAATGCAACAGAAGGCTACGACTCCATAAGCGTGCCGGTCGGGCGCACCCGAACTATTCCTCGAAAGGAACCAGAACACCAGCCTCGCTGGTCAAAGGCGGTCACTCGACAGTGACCCACCGCTTGGCACAAAGCAGTGCGCCAGATAAGTGTCCAAATTCGCGGCAAGTGACCTACATGGTGTCATCGCAAACTTGGGAACACCTACCCTGAGACAGAATGGCAGCATGCCTGCCCAGGACTTATCTTACGCCTAACCTCCCAACGTGAAGGTCTTATGCGAATGGTCTCTGGAGCTAGAGGACCCACTCGTGGCCCGTCGGCCCAGAAAACAAAACATGCCCAGAATTATTAATTAGATTAAATGCAATGCAAGCTACTTAAACATCTAAAATCTAATGCATCTACAGTGTATGGAACGAGCTCAAGGAGGAGTATCCGGATACCCTCCTAGTAGCCCCGAACCAACTCGGAAATCAAACATACCAATCAGGAATCAAACCACACTCACAACAGCAAGCAATCATAACCAGATCGGCAATTCAAGGTAACCAACAAATCAAGTCATCTATGGGTCACGATGAGGAAGTCATAACGTCTGATTTCCTAAGTGCCACACATAATCAACCATAATACTACACAACAGTAACATATAACCATGACATGAATGATAGAACAAGGGCAACAGTAAAAGATACCACGGATAACCACTACAAGCATTCAATAGAATGAATGCTAAATTTCGGAACATATATGCGTTGGAAACTTAGGACTTGATCTGATATTATACGAATATAATCACGAGATAATGCATGAAAATATGGTCTTTAATCAGCAACAAATCACGGGGAATTATCTGAATATAATCATGGAATGACGCATGGACATATGATCTATAATCAGCCAACAAATCATGGAAGATTATCTGAATATAATCAGTAAGCAATGCATGGACATGTGATCTGAAATCAGCAAACACATCTTGGAATATTATCTGAATATAATCACGAAATAATACAAGAACATATTGTTGACTTTTTGGCCTTAATCTATGTTTTGATGATTTAATCAACTTAATCTTAATTACGATCATGTAGAGTAGCACACATATTGCATTGCATATATATTGCTTTGTGTTAACCTCTACCGGTGATCAAGACTCAAGGAAGAAAGGAAATAAAGTCAAGACATATATTTGAAGCTCATTTGAAGACATGTATTTTGTATTCCTTTGAGTCTTAGGAACTTTGTGTAATTGAGCATACTTGAACTAAAAACTACTCAACCACACACTAGGTTCCCTATAGAAGTCACACACGAAATTTCACACAATTTGGACTTCAATAGATCACCCAAACTTAGACCGTAAAACACTAAACCTGAACTCAAACTGTCTGCCCACATTCGGTTGACCGAAACAGACCGTTCGGTTGACCTAGTGATCAATTAATCTGTTAGTGTTTAACTGCCTAAGTTCGGTCGACCGTTCAGACCTTTTCGGTCGACCGTGTCCCAAGTATTTTCCGACCGTTTGTTTTGTCGTTTATACCCAATGGTCGTATTCGTATTAACCAAAAATATCCCAAATACATTTCATGTATCGGTCGACCGAGGACCTTGTTCGGTCGACCAAATTTATGTCTCTTGACAAACCCAAATCTCCTGCTGAAATTCGATCGATCGTAGATCTTGGTTCGGTCGACCGAATAGAACTTTGTTTGTCAACCTCAAACTGCCTGGTGTGAATCGGTCGACCGAACCCTATTCGGTGTTGGACCGATCACTGAAGTGTACCTAAGTCTTAGCGTTGGGCGGTCGACCGTTCCTTAACCGGTCCACCGAACTGAGTTCAAAATTGCCAAATGGTCGACCGAACTGCCCGATCCGGTCGACCAAATTAACTCAGAATTGGGTCCTGCTAGTTTCTGTTTTGTGTATCTTACACCAACTCTTACCCAATCAACCCCAACAGCTATATTATCTCTAATGCTTATATATAGAGTTGTAAAAACATATTTTAACACAACTCTCCCACACATACTTGCCCAATACATTAGAGAGAAGATCCAAACACTCCAAGCCTCAAACCTTCCACACTTTAGTCATAAATCCAATCTCACTCAAGTGTGCTCAAGTTTAGAGAGTGTTGTTCCACTCAAGTTTGTTGCTGTCAAAGTCAAGGAATGGTTTCGGTGAAAGCCCGTAGCATCCCTCTCGGATTGTGAGAGGAAGAAGGTCAAGAAAGCGAGGGTGTTCGCGGTGCTTATTTTGTAAAGGTGTTCTCTCCCAGCCCGGAACGGGGAGTGGATAGTGAAGAAGCGAGCGGAGCTCGAAATGTCGAGCGGAGTTTGCAAGAGAGGACGTAGGTGGCAGGCCGAACCTCTATAAAAAACCTCGTGTTGCATTGTGGTTTGCTTTACTTACTTGTCTATTTTAAATTCCGTTGTGCATAACTTGATTGCTTAAACAAGTAGATAATTAGCTTAAAAGTTATTAGAATTAGAGACCGTCACGAACCTACACATATGATCTATAATCAGCAACAAGATCATGGGATATTGTCATGCATATAATAACTAAGTAATGCATGGACATGTGATCTGAAATCAGCAAACAAATCCTTGAATATTATCTAAATATAATAACAAAATAATGCAAGAACATATGATAGATAATTAGCAACAAGATCATGGGATATTGTCTGCATATAATCACTAGGTAATGCATGGACATGTGATTTATAATCAGCCAATAAATCATGGAAGATTGAATATAATCACAAACTGAAGCAAGAACATAAGATCTATAATCAGCAACAAAATCATGGGACATCGTCTGAATATAATCGCTCAATTATGCATAGACGTATGATCTATAGTCAGCCAATGAATCATGGAATAATATCTGAATACGGTCGTTAATTAATGCATGCACATACGTCTTATAACCCGCAACATATCATGGGAAACTCATCTAATCATGGCCACAAAAATATGCAAGTCATATGATCAAAATCGGAATGAGTCATGCAACATTAAATGGACCTATTAGCTAGATCACCCTTGGATATAAAATCTGAAGTTAGAAATGGCTCACGAACTAACAACATAACAAGTCATGAAATCATGCAAGATCATGTGGTCTACAATCACTGATATCTCGTAGAAAACCACATATTATACGAAGTTAGAACACCATCAACCAATCATCAATTCATCACAAACTCAACGACAAAAGGGAGAGTTGCACCACACGCATGTATGCATTCTAATACCCTTCCCGACGTGCTCCCAACAACCCAGCCTCCTTACCTCCGGTTTCTTCCTCAAACCACTGAGGAAAAGTATGAGGTGAGGGTCGTGATGATGAGAGGGATGCCCAGCTAGCCTCTGAAATTCAGAGAGTGCACCACAGTCCACCCTATCGGGCAAATCTCCACTTGTGCAACCCCAAACCTCAGACCGACCAGCCCACTAGTTCTGGACTCAACTCCATCCAACACCCCCTACTACCCCTTACACTACAGGGCCAGAAGCATACCTGAGTTGGAGGTTGTTGCTGCTAGAAGATCGCCGGAGAGGAGCTGCTGCAGTCTTCTACACGCCTAGCCTTCTTGCGTGTTGCACACTTGGCTGCCCGGAGTTGTTTCTGGTCAGAACGTGGGAGAGGGAGGAGAAGGGTTGAATTTCGTGTGGGAGGAGGTAGGGAACAAGAAGGGACGGCTAAGGTAGAGGGGTTTTTTGTTACAAGCAGGAAGAGAAAAAGGAAACTAGTGATTGCAAATATCCTCCCATTAAAACATGCCTTAAACATGATAATTCAAAAGTTTGCACACCAAATTGGATTCCCCCTTGCTGACTAGGATGCCACACCATCCTCCTCCAGCCCACTCATCCCTGGACCCCACGAAATCAGCCCACAAGCTAAGAGGAAATAAATCCAAAGTGCAACTTACCAAAATGCAACACCAACATGTGCACCGAAATCTCCCCTTGATTCTACCATCCTTTTCCTTGCAAAATCAGATCTTCATTTGATGACATGGAGCCACCTCACATGGCCACTCATCACGCCTCACACACCCCTAACAACTAACCAAATCGATTCATACAAACAACTCGCACACGATTGACCCGATTGAGTAAATCAGTTACAAGTTGCCCGATGAATCACACCCGCTTGAGAGTCGATTTGACTCACCCAAAAAGGGAACTTTTCCCCGAACGGAAACTTTCCCCAAACAAAGCATAAAATCACAAAAATACATCAAGCATAAAGATAACACATAAATAAGTATAAGGATGAAATAAGACTTAATAGTGTAGTAGGAGAGCGGGTCTTACAGATTTACTGAATTGAATTTGCAGAATAACGATCGATAGAAGTTAACTTATGATATTATAACAAGATAGGTTCTCTGAGTTACTCATTCTTCTCATAGTAGTGATATATGTGCTCCAAATTGGGCTCCTAACCATTTCCAATTGTGGAGGTGGTTGGTTATGCAAAATTTCTATTTTAATTGAAATAAATATAATATTCGGGTCTAAACCACAAATATTGCACTAAAATAAATCATTTTCTCTCCCATTTCAATTCAAATTTCAAACTCACTTCATTTCCAATCCTCCCTCCCTCCTCATCCCTCCTCCTCCTCCTCCTCCCACCATCCTCTTCTTCCAACCTCCTCCTCTTGCGGCGTTCTTCGACCTCCTCCTCCTCTAGCATCCTCTGACCTCCTCCTCCTCGGTATCCTCCTCATCGTCCTCCTCTAATCTTCATCCTCCTCCGACATTTTCCTTCAATGTCATCCTCCGACCTCCTCACACCTTCATCCTCCTCCGGCCTCTACCTTGATAAGTGTCGTTAGTCCAACAGTCTAGATTTGTCCAGACGAAGTCCATCGTCCAGATTTGTCCAGACATGCGGGAGCAATCCAGCCATCCAGATTTGTCTAGACAAAGTCCAGCATCCAGATTTGTCCAGACGAACGGGAGTCGTCCAACCATCCAGATTTGTCCAGACGAAGTCCAGAGCACTGTTTCCCCATTTTCAACTGGCGACTTCTTATTTTGATCGGATTCCTCGCCGGAATCCTATCATGCCTCCTCCTTCGACCTCCTCCTTCAGCGTCCTCCAACTTTCATCATCCTACAATCTCATCCTCGTCCTTTGGCTTGTGGACATATTTGTTTGTGATTATTTAGTAGTGTTTTTTGTGGTTATTGATTTTGTGAGATATGTCCGCGATAAAATTGCATTGATTTTTTCTTGGATAGGAGTTGAGTGAGAGCAGGAATAAATACATATTGGATATCTGGATATCTGATACGTTGATACGTTATTATCTGAATATCTATCTGGATGTGTGTGAGTATGTAGATATCCAGATTTGTTTAATTTTTTTTTAGTTTTATGAAATTTGATATGTTTACTGTTTTTGTGTGATAACATTTTATTTGATGTTTTTAATGTTCATCTTGGTAGAATCAGATATTGTGTTTGAATGAGTTTATTTTTTTATGATGTTGTACATGTTCGGACTAAATGTTTTGAGGTTCCATAGATGTTTGGGTGATATGTAATAATTTTGTATAACTGGATATTTATGTGGATATATCTAATTATTTTTTCGTGTTGACAAGTTAACGAAGTACAAAAAGAATTACACATTTGATATATGTCTCGATATGTGATGATACACGATAATTGTGCATTGTCTAGATCTTTGATACCTTCTATGTACGTCCAGACAAAGACAGTTACCCATGTAGCTCTTTTTTCTGGAAGAATTAAAACCACAAAGGTTGAAACTTATCCAAATAATATATAAGGTTGTAAAAGTCATCCCAACACTTGGGAAATCTGATCCAGAAGGTGAGGACTATAATGTACGACGATAAATCAAGATATAAATACAGACATTGTCAATGTAAATCAAATCTCAGATATCAATCTATTAAATCTCAGATATCAAGACGTACATGTTCAGATATCAACAAAACATTGAATCTTAACTTATAATTTGTGACACACAGTAGTCTGGATATTACGTATCACAATTCCACGTTGAAAAGTGATAAATGAGCTCAAAATTAAGCTCAGTCCCGACAAAGACAGTCAAACACATGTTTGGTATGTCCAGGAAGTATAAACACAAGCGTAAGACAATAAATCTGAATAGGAAGGGAATATATTTGTCCAGACGAAGTTCATCATCTAGATTTGTCCAGGTTCGTCCAGATTTGTGTGTGGGGAGAGAAAATGTGGTTTGTATGTGGGGATGTTCTTTAAACAATAGATAATGATTACAACCATTTAATATGGTGCACATGAGGGATTTGTTGTTTGGAGGTAATTTGGCAAAATATGGGAGACTGATGGTAAATTGCCCATATCATGCGACATGGAGGGCTTTGAGTGGATGGAAAGCTCACTCCCCCAATTGATGGGAGGTCAAGAGTTTGGAGTCCAATTTGGAACCCAAAACAGGACCCTCTAGCTTTTTCCTTCAAAGAAGCATCACACTGTTACACAAGAAAGTTCAAGAAAAGAAGTGTACCAACATGTTGGATCGTGAGGTTCTACAAAACTAATCACTTTTATCTCTAATTACGGAATTGTTTAATGATCAAAGATATGCAGCGGAATTTAAAACTAAACAAGCAACTAAGGAATAGAAAATGCAAACCTCAATGGACTCGGGGGATTTTACAGAGGTTCGGCCACTGCCTACGCCCTCTCTTGCAAGCTCCGCTCGACACTTCGAGCTCCGCTCGCGTCTTCACTATCCACTCCCCATTCCAGGCCGGGAGAGAACGCCTTTACAATCTTTAAGCTCGCGAACAATCCTCACCGAGCTTGGCTCCTCCTCTCACAATCCGAGAGGGATACTTCGGGCTCTCACCGAAGTCTATACTCTTTGTCTTGGGATTTCACCAAGACCCTTGCTTCTTTACAAACAAATCTTGAGTGGAACAACACTCTCTAAACTTGAGCACACTTGAGTAGAATAGGATTTATGACTAAAGTGTGGAAGGTTTGAGTCTTTGAGTGTTTGGATCTTCTCTCTCATGTATTGGACAAGTAGTAGTAGGAGGGTTGTGTTAAAATGTGTTTTACAACTCTATTTATAAGCATTAGAGAGAATATAGCCGTTCGGGATGAATTGGGTAAAGATTGTGTAACATACACTAAACAGAAATCTGCAGGACCCAATTCTGCTGAAAATTGGTCGACCGAAATGGGTAGTGAAGGAAATGTGTTCTAAAAGTTTTACTTTTAAATGCCAATTATTATGAATTGAATGAGAAATCATTTTGTTCCTTGTTTATGTTATTCGTCTTTTAGAAGTGTTATGGAAGAGGCTCTTGGTCCTTAACCGTAGAGCTCTAAAAGATATTGGTTTACATAAAACAAAAGATATTCGCAATCATGGTAATTAACATGGGACATTGATTACCGGGTTAAGATTGTCGTGTTGGTCATAGATCATTGTAGCTCTACAAGTGAGTGACAACACGGGTATGCAAAAGAGGAAAATATTACTTTATATACTAAATAGACCTAATAAGTAAAATATTATAGAAATGTGTTTCTGTGTCATTAATATTTTACTGTGTCTTTGGTCCTTTGATATGAGACTTATATCTGATCACTTAAGGAATACTTAATTAGATCAGTGTCTTGAACTATCGATAAGTGTAGTGTAAAGGCATTGGTTGGTTAAGTACAACTTTCGTTGGAGAAGATAGTTAGTCAAAAGACTATCATTGCCTCTCTTAGTAGAGTAATGATATTAGTGGGCCCCTTGATAAAGCAAAGTTATAATGTGCACAATGTGATTTGAGTTAAGTCACATATTTATAACTAGCTTAAAGAGATCAAGAAATGAATACTAAGACAAAGATGACACAATACTACTTTGTGTGTATTCTTAATATCATGAGGTAAGGGACGGACACAAGTGGTGCACTCCATCACTAAATGGATCGGGTTTTGGTTCGAGTGGAATTAAGACATCTAACTAATTGGGAGCTATAATGTGTAGCTAGATATCGCTTATAGGTCACACCACAAAACTGGGAAACAAGAAATGAGGATTTTGAGTTCATAAGATGTGTCAGGTTTCATGTAGAAAATATGACACATGGGGTGAACAAGCAAAATCAAAATTATGTTGTGATTAATAACATAATTAGAATCTAAATAAAATTCATATGTGATGTAAATATTATGGGGTGTAATGATTGATCATTGCATAGGATAATATGTTACATAAGTTGTGAATTTACTACTAATCCCAAAATGTCAAATTTTGTAGGGGTTAAACCGAAATTTGACAAGTCTGCAAAACAGTGCTCCAACGGTCGACCGGTTAGCAGTAAACGGTAGACCGATCGGGCATGGTCGACCAGACATGTCTCGATCGATAACAGGGAATTTTCATCTGTTCGAACGGTCGACCGAATGTAATCGGTCGGTCGACCGAACATTGCGATTGAATAATTCCTGTTACGAACGGTCGACCGAGTTATTGAACGGTCGATCGAAACATGGTTAGAGCGGTCGACCGAACCTCCAAACGGTCGACCGGTCCAGACGGTTTTCAGCAGAATTAATTAGATCATGCATGGAATTGGTCCATAATTGATTTAATTCGTGGCTAATATTATTTATTATTAAATAATGGATGGTTAGATGGAATTTTGCATGAAATCATGGGCAAGGGGTTGCACATGAATAAGTAATTTGGAGAGAGCTTATAAATACAAGTTTATCTCATTACCTCCAAAACTTAATTCATTATTTTCTTATGCAAAATTCTCTCTCCATAATTCTCCACGAAAATTCCTTAATTCTTAAGTTTAGTTTTAGTTCTTAAGAGATCATCTTCTCAAGGGAATTAAAGAGGGGTTAGTAATTGGATTCTAAACCCTATCGGAGATTGAGAGACTAGCTTCCCTCTCTCCGATCTTGTTTAGAGTTTGGTGAATACTCGGAGGCATTCGGCGCAGCGAGGAGCATCCACAACGTCTCTGAATCTTCAAAAAGTTTTAGAGAACTTCTAGGTATGAATTTCGGAGCCCATATTTGTTTTAATAAAGTTTTGAAACTAGATATTGAAACAAATTGATGCATGCATGAAATAAATCATAGAAAATTGTAAATTGATCCTTATTGTGCATAAAAATTTCGAAAATAAATATGTACAATTAAACATGAAATCCTACAGTGGTATCAGAGCATAGAGTTCAATTTTCTCATGATTTATGGTTGTAAACGAATTTAGTTTATCATCTAGGATTTAAACAATTCAATTTACCAGTTTTTTCGGTCTATGAATGTTTGTTGATATAATTCTCCATAATAATTCGCTCTGAATGTTTTAAGTGTTTTAAAACATGTCATGTAATTATTAGAATTAAGATTTAGACATTTGTCTAACTTGCAATAATTTCGTTTTAAGTATAAACGATTATTTTGTAAGAAAATCAACAAAACCGAAAAACTGCGGTTCATCTTTCCATTGGAAATTGGATGGATGATTGGCATCATTTCATGCTTATATTTGTATCTTATATCAATTATCTTTCACCTAAACAATGCTATGTCACGAGTTTTATGTTTAGTTTTCAGGAATAAATAGGTTTGAAGAGATGAAGGATAAAAGGACCCAAAAGCTGGGAAAAAGGACTGAATTGTGAGATCTGGGGACCAAGATGCAAGGAAGAAGGACCTGATTGCAAGACAGAAGGACCTAAGAGCAAAACAGAATACTCCTCACCATCATGGGGAGTATTTTGGCAATTCTATTCGGGTCGGAGCTCCAACATGCAAACTAGATGCATCAAATACCAACAAAGCCTTCCAGAAAAGCCCACAAGAAATTCCAGAGCGATCCGGACACTGTAGACCGCTAATTAGCGGTCCAAGACCGCTAATTGGCGGTCATTATTGGCACAAATGCGCTCAAATTTCTCCAGCACATGTATTAGAGGATGTTTAGTCTATGTGTGGTATATGTTTAGTCCCACATCGGGGGATTGTCCCGGATTAGCTTTTTCCATGCCTATAAATAGAACTCTTCACCTCCTTTTGTAATCACTCCATATTTTAAGTGGCTATTCTTCCTACTAGAAGTTAGGCCTTGAAGCACACACTAAAGTAGGAGGATGCTACTTTTAATGTGAGTCATTTTATCAATAAAGTTTTGTGTTTCTTTCATTGTTTGTTTATGCTTCTTTTATTGTTTGTGCATGTTTTAGTTTAATCGTCTTTTATTTCTAGCTTAGTTTTAATATGCTTTCTTTGCTTAGTTTAATAATTAGTGTAATATTTAGTGAGTAGTTTCATCCCCTTTGGGGGTGGAGTAGATGTACATACATGCATTAGAGAATGTGATGAATGCTTTATTTTTGATGTGTTGATAAAACATGAATGTATGCTTGCTTGTTTAGGATAGAATTTATAACTTGATGAGTTTTGCCAAAATGATTAGACACCTCTCATGCTTGTTTAGGTTCTGAAATAAACAACTTGCATATGTAAATGTTAATCAACCAAGTTGGTGAATAGATTGATAGGTTTTGCCATAACATTTAGACACTTCCTATGCTTGATAAACACCACCTTCATGTGCTTAAAGAATGTATTCTACACCCACCTCTTTGCTTGTGTGCACTCACTCCACCCCTTAGGGGTTTTCCATTCCTGAAATTCCAGCATTCTTGTTTTGTTCTTAGCTTAGTTCTTATTTCATCGTTCGTTTGCTTCTTTCACATTTCATACTTCTTAGAGTAGTTTAGTGTAGAGTAGCTTAATAAATCTTTCTCCCCCAATCTTTGCCACTTGATTTCGTACAAGCAAGAGACTACTCACCTCCCTGAGGACGACCCGTACTTGCCACCGCTTCATCGCGGTCGTGCACTTGCGGTTTAAAATAAAACGTTCAACAGTGTTTTTGGCGCCGTTGCCGGGGAGGTGCCAGTCCAGACTCTTGTTTGGACGATTCGAGTGGATTTAATTTTTGTTTGGTAGTTTGGTAGTTTGGCTTTGTTTCAGGAGACTTGGAGTCGTCAGGAGGAGCACCTGGAGAAGTTTTGAAGCATGCTGGGCACTATAGACCGCCTATCAGCGGCCTGAGACCGCCAATTGGCGGTCTGGTAAGCTCATCTCGCTCTCTTATTTCTTTGGTCTGTTTACTTTATCTGATATAGTGGTCTGGGACTTAATTTGGCATGTTTTGACTTATAGTTTGTTCCCAGATCAATAATCAAACCTCCTTTAAGCAACTTGGACCCTAAAACTCAAAGCAAAAGATTAGGCATTCTTTTTGTTTAGGCCATGCATCATGTATGTGACTTAGGCACTTAGATTGTCTTTTATCTTAGCTTTATTTTCTGTTGCTGAGAGCTGGCGTGAGGTACGCACCTTCTACTCTCATTCATGCATTTCGTATGAACATGCATTAGTTAGTAGGAAGTACATTGCAACAAGTGTGAGTTGAGCGTTGTTTGGAGTGTTGATTGCTAGATTTAGGACTCCAAAACGCTACTAAGGAGGGGCTGTCCCGTAAAAGATAAGGTGGGGGATTTCATCACCCTTTCCTTCACCCAAAAAACCACACTAATCAAGAGCCTAATTTTAAAATCAAGTAGACATTGGCCCTAAGGATCTTGGACGCATTAGGAGAGTGATCTGATCCCGACCGTCATGACCTGATCGGCGTTGCCCACTTTGTCGATAGTAGGAGAGACGAGATCCCCGGATCTTGGCTCACTTGCTGGGCTTTGTGGTCCTCGTCGTAGGGAGGTGAGACGTGTTGAGGCCGCGTGACCTCGCAGTTAGGCGTCGTCTAGCTGTAAGGACCTATAGCGACCTTAGGATTGCTTGAGCCTTGTTTGCTTGTGTGCTTCTACCTGTACCCATCCGCCGTAGCATAAGGACTTATTCCCTTCTCTCCTGAGTCATTCTTTCTCTCCTGTGTCCCCCCGTCTTCTCGTCTACGCACATTCTTTATCAAAAAAAAAGAAAAAAGGAAAAAAAAAGGTTTTGGTGTGTGTGCACCTTTGTGCATGCTTTCGTGGACACGAGACGAGAGTGGTCGTTTGACGAGGAGCGTTGTCAATCCGGCTTCGGTCATCGATTTCTCGACGCCTTCCTCCTCTCGTGTCGCACGTAGTTCGGGTCCAATGGCTGCTAATTTCCGTGAGGAGGAGCAGTTGCTGGACCCGCATGTTCCACCTGTGCTTCCATCTGTCGTTCCCATACCTCTTCGTGATCGATGCTACCCAAGCCGTACCGCTCTACCCTCATGCATCGTATTACCAGAGGCTAATGGGAACCATTTTGAGGTTAAGCCTCAATTCATTTCCATGCTCCCTCGCTTCACTGGGAAAGGTGACCCATATATCTTTCTCAAGGAATTTGAGGAGGTCTGTGCTATGTTCAAGCTGCAAGAACTTAGCACAGACTCCATCCATCTTAGGCTCGTTCCTTTTGCACTAAAGGATGACGCCAAGAAGTGGTTGTACAGCAACCAGGCGAATGCCTTTAGGACTTGGGATGAGTTTCAATCTGCCTTCCTTAAGAAGTACTTTCCTAATCATCGGACTCAAAAATTAAGGAACGAAATCAATTCGTTCTATCAACTTGAGACCGAGACATTTCATGCATATCTAGAGAGGTTCAAGGAGCTACTATCCCCATGCCCTCACCATGGCATTGAGTTGTGGCGCCTTTGTCAGATTGTGTACGAGGGTCTTCACATCCCGTCCAGAACGCTCCTTGAGTCAATGTGTCAAGGAGAGTTCTTGGGAAAGGATGAAATGGAGGCATGGGCCTTCCTAGAAGACCTCGCTGAGAAAACCATGCAGTGGGAGAGTGTGAGGGAACCACCTGCATCATCTAGTATATGAGCGAGGATCGCGAATGCAAACTCGACTAGATCGGATGCCGTATTTGCTATCGATACCACTACGGCCACCGAGGCACGCATGGCGACCTTAATGCGCCGTATGGATTCGATTGAGCTCCAAAACCGACAAAGTGCACCTCACATGTCCACATCTGGTCCAGTTCCTTGTCATTCATGTGGTAGGATAGGTCATGTAGAGAGCGATTGTTAGTCCATTCCTCCTGAGATGGAGCGTGTCAACGCCATCTATGACAGAGCTAGGAATGACCCATACTCATCATCTTATAACCCTGGACGGAGGAACCACCCCAATTTTTCATGGAACCAAAATAATGCCCCGGGTGGTCCTTCAAACTCCTCTAGACCACCTTACCAATCACACCAACCTCCCATGCATGCACATTCCTATCAGCCACCCCAAGCGCAAACCACCAATCCATCGGGTTTCCCAAATTCCAATAATATGGAAACCCGATTCAATTCGCTTGAGACCTTGACTCGTGGACTTGAAAACTCAATGAAAATTTTTATGTCTACCACAAGTCAAGTTCTCACTTCAAATCAGCAGACCATGAAATCTCTAGAGCTTCAGATGGGCCAATTGGCTCAGTCTGTACATGAAAGAGAGAGCGGGTCTTTTCCTAGCCAGCCTGAGGCTAACCCCCGTGTGTACCAGCAACAACACATGCAAAATGAGAATGTGGTACCTCGGGGGAGGCAAGTGAACCATGTGGAGGAACCCTTTCACCATGTCAATTCCATTGTGACCTTAAGGAATGGAAAACAGGTTGACAATCACATTTCCTTGCCACACCCACCACCATCTATGCATCAGTGGGAATGGTGGTGAAGAAGAAGCTGAGGGTGAGGGTAATACACCAAAGCTTTCTTCTCAGGCACAGCAGAAAACCTACCTGCCAAAATCTCCCTATCCAAGTAGGTTAAACAAAAAGCAGAGTGACAACATGGACAAGATATTAGAGGTGTTTAAGCAAGTGAAGGTTAACATCCCCTTGTTGGATGTCATCCAACAAATACCTCAATATGCCAAAGTATTGAAGGATCTCTACACAACCAAGAGGAAGACCAATGCTCCTAAGAAAGCATTCTTGGCTGCAAATATCAGCTCACTTTTGTCCAATCCCACCTACACAAAATACAAGGACCCTGGGTGTCCTACTATTCAGTGTACGATAGGGGACACTAGATTGAGCAATGTTTTGCTTGATTTAGGATCAGCGGTCAACCTCCTCCCATTCTATGTTTATCAACAGTTGAACTTGGGAGAATTGAAACCAACTAAGATCACCCTCCAATTGGCGGATAGATCCATTCGTATTCCCATGGGGATTATCGAGGATGTGCTTATCAAAGTTGGAGATTTTATATTTCCAGTCGATTTTGTTGTCCTCGATACCAATCCTGTTGCGAACACCCACTCTCAAATACCTTTGATTTTGGGTAGACCATTTCTGGCAACCTCCAATGCTTTGATTAATTGTAGAAATGGTCTCATGAAGCTCTCATTCGGTAACATGAGTGCCGAGTTTCATGTGTTCAACTCTGGTACGCAATAGGAACCCATGGATGAACCTTTAAATCTAAATCTCATCCGCCAATTGGAGAAAGCACCACAAACTCAACGAACACCCCTAACCCCAATGCAACCCGTTGAGAATGTTGGTGGGCCCAGCGAAAACTCATTGCCTGTCTTCGCAATGCAACAGAGTGAGCTGGCCTCGAACATGAATGTCCAAAGGGAGTGTTCGTTCCATGATTCAGTTGAGAGTACTAGTGAGAGTGAGACACCTCATCATATGTCTATACCAGAAGGTGTCTCTATCTCATGTCCCTTGGCCACTGAGCCATTTGAACTTCATCTTGACTCCAACAAGGACTCACCTATGACCGAGCTTTTGCTTGATGATCTAAATGATGGTGGGAGGTCCTTGTTGGATGACTTGGGGAGCAGCCCTGTTCCTAGTGATGCAGGTCTGCTGCATCCATCGAATGAGCTTGAGAAACTCATTCCGATGCACCCGCCTATTGGTTGGAGGGTTTTGTTCGATGAGCAACTAAACCCTAGTGAGGCAACACAACTTCATTCTTTGTTGCCCACACCTAACCAATATCATGAGGGGTTCGAGCCGTTCAGCTTTGACCTTTCACCCCTCATGACACCTCAGAGTACCAGTGAAGTTTGCCCATCTCGGCAAGTCTCTGGTCCTCAAAACTTGATGTTCTCATTTGATGTTCCTTGACCAAATGATTATGAGAATATCTTGGCTGATGTATATATCTTGTAAAAAAAAGAAAAAAAGAAAAAAAAAGAAAAAAAATGTGTAATAAAAGACTCCTTCTGTGAGCATCGATTGTTGTGGGCCCCAACCCTTGTGTACTTGGGCCCAATCTCTTCACGTATTTATCTCCCTTCTTCAGCTTCTCACAGGTTTTGAAGGAATTTGGGTTTGTGTTCATCAACATGACCCTGAACGTCCCTTTGTACTTCATGTTGGTGAGATCTTTCCTTTTTCATGCATATCTACATGTAGTATCTTGTTCACATTCATTGAGGACAATGCATGAAGTAGGTGTGGGGGGGTGTTTTACGTGTGTACATAGTCGAGTATTTTCTTTTGATTTTTTGTTTTCTTTTGTGTGCATTGTTAGGGTCATGTTAGTGTGCCGCATTTAACATTGATATATCTTCTTGCCATGATCCTTGGGTGACTTGTCTTCTTTTGCTTGCCTAGTGCTTTAAAATTTTCACATTTCTTTCAAAATCTTCATGTGTTTGCGAAAGAAAATGTTTTTGTAGGTTTTGCGTGTGTTTAGCATGTGCAAAACCGTTGAGAGGCAAAGTAAAAAGAAAGCTCCCAAAATTTTCTTGAACTTGATGCATTAGGATTTCTAGTTTACTGGCTTTAGGTCTTATCGAGTCGTTAGGATGCACCCCGGTTTTCCCTCGGGGGGCGTGTAATCATAGGGTTTCAGTACTCAAACATTTAAAGAAGTCCACCCTGAACCTAGTGAGTCAAATAATTCGTGTCTGTTAGTATAAGGAAGTTTGTCGTAGTCAAGGGCCCTTAATCTCTTTTTGTGAAACTTAAGTGTAGGGGTTTTGGTTCCCATGTAGATAAATAAATAAGTGGTGTTCTCTCTTCTCGCACGGCTCCTATCACTTGGGAAAGTAGGTCTGAGGGGACTTTGTGCCTGGTGCTTTCGAGTCATCTGACTTGGGATGCACCGACCGAACTCCCATTACACGGGTTGTAGGGATCGCCCTATGTGGAGATTTGGGGGAACGTGTACGTGATAGTGTAAGTCCTCATAGGCAATGATGCACGAAACCTGACCCTGGGAGAATCAAATACCAACCAATAAATGCTCCAAAGAAAAAGAAAAAAGAAAAGAAAAAAAAGAGTCAAATAAGAACCAAAATGGACTTTACACGTTGTATCACATTCAGAAGTTAAGGTTGCCCATGTCTTTCACTTAATTCCTTAGTTAACTCTCACGAATAACTCATTAGGCTAGGTGTGTGGACTGATTACATATATAGAGTCGACCCGTAGTATTACCGCATCCCATGATCGACAAAATAAGTCCAACGAGTCGTGTAGCTAGATTGATTAATGCATCTTGTTCGGATTTTGTGGGTATATCCGCTGAAAACCCTCAGGAGACAACACTCCTCCTCCTTGGCGACAAGGAGGTTTAACGGCTTGTTGCACGTGCTAAGTGCAACCGTGATTCCTACGAATGTGAGTTAGGATTTCTTGTTTTTTCGTATGCTTTTCTCTTTCTTTGTTTTGCTCGGGACTAGCAAAAGTTAGGTGTGGGGGTATTTGATTGACATCATTTCATGCTTATATTTGTATCTTATATCCATTATCTTTCACCTAAACAATGCTATGTCACGAGTTTTATGTTTAGTTTTCAGGAATAAATAGGTTTGAAGAGATGAAGGATAAAAGGACCCAAAAGCTGGGAAAAAGGACTGAATTGTGAGATCTGGGGACCAAGATGCAAGGAAGAAGGACCTAATTGCAAGACAGAAGGACCTAAGAGAAAAACGGAATACTCCTCACCATCATGGGGAGTATTTTGACAATTCTATTCGGGTCGGAGCTCCAACATGCAAACTAGATGCATCACATACCAACAAAGCCTTCCCGAAAAGCCCACAAGAAATTCCAGACCGATCCGGACACTGTAGACCGCTAATTAGCGGTCCAAGACCGCTAATTGGCGGTCAGTATTGGCCCAAATGCGCTCAAATTTCTCCAGCACATGTATTAGAGGATGTTTAGTCTATGTGTGGTATATGTTTAGTCCCACATCGGGGGATTGTCCCGGATTAGCTTTTTCCATGCCTATAAATAGAACTCTTCACCTCCTTTTGTAATCACTCCATATTTTAAGTGGCTATTCTTCCTACTAGAAGTTAGGCCTTGAAGCACACACTAAAGTAGGAGGATGCTACTTTTAATGTGAGTCATTTTATCAATAAAGTTTTGTGTTTCTTTCATTGTTTGTTTATGCTTCTTTTATTGTTTGTGCATGTTTTAGTTTAATCGTCTTTTATTTCTAGCTTAGTTTTAATATGCTTTCTTTGCTTAGTTTAATAATTAGTGTAATATTTAGTGAGTAGTTTCATCCCCTTTAGGGGGTGGAGTAGATGTACATACATGCATTAGAGAATGGGATGAATGCTTTATTTTTGATGTGTTGATAAAACATGAATGTATGGTTGCTTGTTTAGGATAGAATTTATAACTTGATGAGTTTTGCCAAAATGATTAGACACCTCTCATGCTTGTTTAGGTTCTGAAATAAACAACTTGCATATGTAAATGTTAATCAACCAAGTTGGTGAATAGATTGATAAGTTTTGCCATAACATTTAGACACTTCCTATGCTTGATAAACACCACCTTCATGTGCTTAAAGAATGTATTCTACACCCACCTCTTTGCTTGTGTGCACTCACTCCACCCCTTAGGGATTTTCCATTCCTGAAATTCCAGCATTCTTGTTTTGTTCTTAGCTTAGTTCTTATTTCATCGTTCGTTTGCTTCTTTCACATTTCATACTTCTTAGAGTAGTTTAGTGTAGAGTAGCTTAATAAATCTTTCTCCCCCAATCTTTGCCACTTGATTTCGTACAAGCAAGAGACTGCTCACCTCCCTGAGGATGACCCGTACTTGCCACCGCTTCATCGCGGTCGTGCACTTGCGGTTTAAAATAAAATGTTCAACAATGGACAGCGGTTCATAATTAATTTTTGAACTATGGATGCATGAAAAACGTTTTTAATGGATTTCAAAATGTTTTTCAAAGAATTGTTTGGGATTCTAGATGCTTGATAAACTAGGTTGGATAGTTTATAGCGATACTCCGTGCATGGATGATCGAGTTGTTTTTGCAGGAATTGTGAGTTTATATGTTCCAAATCAGCACCTATGAATGTTTATAATTGTTATAATACAGGGGCTTATGTATGTAAAAGCCAAATTCTCTATTTCCATCTTTTAGATAATAGCATATGCATATGAGAGGTTTTACATAAGACTTGTACTAGTCGGTTTTTATCGAATGTGAGGAGCATGTTTATTTTTCTGTAAAATCTACATCTCCGGTGCAAGAGGAAGTCGCCGCTGTAGCGCATCGATCGAGGATCGAGGATCGGGGATCGAGGATCAAGGATCGAAGGGAACATATAAACTCACACGATGTGGATTGTGTGAATGTTTAATTTCTGTTTTTAATTTCTGCTATGCATGTGATGAATGTGATGAATGTGGTGAATGTTAGGATGTGTATGAATATTAATATGCATGATAACCTAAAATTCCAAATCACATGTAAATATATGAAATTGTCTAATAAAAATTAAGAATAATTTCCTTCTTATTTCATCCACTAGCAGCCATTGATTGAGGGATACTCTGCTCGCCCTTAGCGGGAGATAGCTCCCTCCATCTTTGGGAATAGTGGGAGATATAATGGTTGTCTGTTGTTGTGCCACGATTGAATGTATGAGGTGTGTTTTACCCTAGTGAACCCCAAGTATGTTTAGTTGTGAATACAATGGATAAACGTATCTCGTATCAAATGAAAATAAGTTTTCTTAACATTACCTAGAGCCCTCGCTCAGTTTTGGGAAAACGTTTTTCTTACGAGGATAGGTTGTATTCCCTCATAATTAAAACGACAAGAATCACAAGAGTTTGAAGATGCTAATATTGCTAAAATTCAAAAAGGTTGTGATTAGAAAATGTTTTTCTTACCTTGATGTTGTAATGTATTCGATAGCCCTTAGCTAGTCTATTTTACAATTAATGGGATCTTGGATTGTTGCATTTATGGGCAAAATTTTTATTTGCAACATTTACATTTGTATGTATGTATTTTAAAACATAAAATTGACATTAAAATCCTGTATAATTTATTTTGTAGAAATGTCTAATATCCAACCAATTGTGCGATCTATGATCGAAAATAATCCTTTGCAAAATGATGGCTCAAACTTCATGAAATGGCAACTCAATCTTAATATCGTGTTGAGGTTTGAAAAACTATCTCATATTTTGGGTGGTGAAATCCCAAAATTAAATGAGAAGACAACCGGTAATGAGAAAGAGGTGATAGCCAAGTGGGAAGACCAAGAGAACCAAGTTCACGGTCTAATGTTGGCATCCATGGGTGACTCGCTTCAAGCGAAATACTTGGATTCAAAACCCAAGAAGACCATGGAAGCTTTAACAAAGATGTTCATGGATAGTGCCCGAAAGGAGCGTTATAAGACCACCATCACACTCACAAGGTGCCATATGGCGGAAGGAACATCGGTGTCCATGCATTTTCTCACGATGCAAGGATACCTTGAGAAATTGTCGAAGCTCTCTTCTCCAATGCCCAAGGACATTGCCGAAGATCTGATTCTTGGCTCTCTAGCCCCGTCCTTCAAGGACTTTGTGATGCACTATCATGTGCGTGAAAAAGGGGTGAGTCTTGAGGAGCTTCACAACGCTCTCAAAACGGCAGAAGTTGACATGGGAAAGGGTCGGGACAATCACGTCCTAAACGTCCATGAGAGGAGCAAAAAGATCAACAAAGGTAAAGGCAAATTTACCAAAGATAAGTCAATCAAGAGCAAGGGAGTAGGAGGTGCTCATGGGAGTGCCTCAAGGGGGAAATCTTTCAAATCTCCAACTCCCAACACGGAGTGCTTTCACTGCGGTGAAAAGGGACACATCCGACCTAATTGCCCCAAATACAAGGAAGACCTTGAAAATGGGATGATTGAACGTAGGCGCCCGAGAAACGCCATAGGTATGTTTGTTATTGAGATAAATTTAATCACCTTTATCCTTGATTTGGTAATGGTTACCGGATCTTGTGCTCACATAATTTTGATGTGCAGCTATTAAAGGATAGGAAGGAACTCGTGGAGAACGAGATGATATTGAAGATTGGCAATTGTACAAGATTCTATGGAACTTCAATAGTCTAGTGATTTAAATTTATGCTTTGAAGAATGTTTGTTATGTACCTTCGATTAGCAAGAACTATTCTATATCATGTTTTGGATATGGATAAC
The DNA here is from genome assembly GCA_963682175.1 of Triglochin maritima. Lineage (NCBI taxonomy): Eukaryota > Viridiplantae > Streptophyta > Magnoliopsida > Alismatales > Juncaginaceae > Triglochin > Triglochin maritima. The sequence goes on along the minus strand of OY821786.1, from coordinate 28,683,773 downwards.
TTAATATATATTTCTAATTTTTGCTTGTCTATATCGAAGAATGGAATTTTCTATGCAAATACATTCGCATAGAATGATTTCTATTTGCTTGAAATAAATAATAAACAAGCTCAAACAAACAATAACAACAAGGAACTAAGATAACTCACGTAAATGATACAATCTTGTAGCACTATCGGATTGGTCAAATAAATGACCAAGAGACCTTTCAAGAAGAAAGGAACGAAAACGAATAACTAATTGGATATGATACATTCTAATGTATGTGGTCCGATAAGTACAAGTGCAAGGGACGTTTGAGGTACTTCATTTTGTTCACGGACAACTATAGTCATTATGGCTATATTTGTCTAATGGGAAGCAAAAGTGAATTCTTTGACAAGTTCAAGGAATTCGAGGATGAAGTAGTGAACCGACTCAACAAGAATATCGAGTCTCTATGAAAGGTTCGTAGGGGTGAGTGCTTAGGATACCTAATTTGACTTATTCGTAAAGTAGGAACATGATATTGCTCGACATGGTTCGATCAATAATAAGTCAATCTAAATTGCCTATTTACTTTTGGAATTATGCACTACAAATAAACTCACTAAATAATGTTCCATCCAAATCCGTGGAGAAAATGTCTTGTGAGCTATGGAGTTGAAAGACACCTAAGCTCGACTTTCTCAAGATTTGGGGTTGTGAGGTATACATCAAGAAATTGATGTCAACCAAGCCTCAACCAAAAGCGGATAAGTGCTTCTTTATAGGTTGTCCTCGTGTGACAAGAGGATACTACTTTTGGTATATCACCTCCAATCGAAAGATTGTAGAGAGAGATATGGTTTTTCTGGAATTTCTGGAAAAGAGAGAAAAGTAGTGGGAGTAGAGTTGAGCTTGAGGAAACTCAAGATACTCTACAAGATCATGATGTGAATGTTGCATTCAAAATCATGAAGGCCCAGCCGAGATTCATTTGGTTAGTGGGAGCATGAGCGAGAGATCCTTACAAGAAATTGTGAGAGAATCTCAATCATCCTCACCTAGTGTGCGTTCGAGAGTCGAACATGAACCTATTCCTCAAGCAATTGTGGAAGAAGTTCGAGAGACACGAGAGGAACCAAAAGAACTAAGAAGGTCAATGAGGGAAAGGAAGAAACCCAATAAGAATGTGGGACTTCATGAGATCATGGTACTAGATACCAAAGATCCCTCGACCTTCCAAGAAGCAATGGAAAGAAAAGACTCCAAACTATGGTTAAAAGTCATGGAATCCGAAGTAGAATCCATGTATAGTAATCAAGTATGGAACTTGATCTACCTTCCTCAAGAGAAAATATCATTTTGTATGAATGAGCTTTTAGGAGGAAGATAGACATGGATTGTAACTTGACAACCTACAAAGCAAGGCTTGTAGCAAAAGTTGTACTCAAATTCAAGAAATTGACTTTGATGAAATTTTTGAAAAGTTGCCATATTAAAATCTATTCGGATTATGCTCACTATTACCGCATTTCACAATTGTGGGATATGGAAGATGGATATCAAAATGGTGTCCCTTAAACAGGAACTTGGAGGAGGATATGTACATGGTACAACCTCAAGGTTTTGTTGATCCAAATAATAGCGAGAAGAAATGCAAGTTTCGAGAATCCATTTATGGATTGAAACAAGCATCGAGGAGTTGGAACAAACGCTTTGACGAAGAGATGAAGAAGATTCACTTCATTCAAAGTAAAGGAAAACCTTGTTGATACAAGGAGATTAGTGGGAGTCATGTAGTACTTCTGATCTTATATGTCGATGACATATTGCTCATGAGCAATCATATACCTTAGCATTAGCAAACGAGAAATTTCATTAAAATTGGCATTTCAATGAAAAGAAAAGGATGAGGCTCAACACATCTTGAGAATCAAGATACATTGAGATACATCCCGTAGACTCATTGGCTTCAGTCAACGTGCATACATTGACAAGATCTTTGAAATGTTCAGGGTGAACAATTCCGATATGGACAATATGCCAATAAGTATGAGTATAGGTGTGCAACTCAAGAAGTCTCAATGTGCTCAATCACACAAAGACTTGGAGTACATGAAGGTATCCCTTATGCTTCGGCAAAAGGAAGGACCATGTACACGATGACTTGCACAAGACTCAATATCTCGTATGCTCTAAACGTGACAAGAGGTCACCAATCCAACGCAAGTCCTAATCATAGGATTGCGGTCAAGAATATTCTGAAGTACCTTAATCGGACTAAAGATAAGGTTCTTGTTTATGGAAGACAAAGGAGAAAATAGCCGATGGCTGTTTTGATGCAATTCTTATAGGAATTCTAGACAATAAGAGGTTGGAGTGATGATGCGTCATCATTATCGAAGGTGGAGGTATGAGCTAGTGTAGTTAGGAGTAATATCACTACAACTAACTCAACCACCAACGAAAGACAAAATAAATAAATAGGTGGACACAACAGTGGCACAACTGATCCATTCAACAAACCTTCATACCAAGCTAAGAGACGAAATATATTTCGAGTCCATGGAACCGAGGATCCATGTGGATTGGCTTGATAGGTAATTTGGGAAGGTTACCCTAGTTATTAATGTTTTATACATTGAGAATGTATGTGAAAGAAAACTTTGATAACAAGTGGGAGATTGAAAGGAATGTGTTCTAAAAGTTTTACTTTTAAATGCCAATTATTATGAATTGAATGAGAAATCATTTTGTTCCTTGTTTATGTTATTCGTCTTTTAGAAGTGTTAAGGAAGAGGCTCTCGGTCCTTAACCGTAGAGCTCTAAAAGATATTGGTTTACATAAAACAAAAGATATTCGCTGATTGACATCATTTCATGCTCATATTTGTATCTTATATCGATTATCTTTCACCTAAACAATGCTATGTTACGAGTTTTATGTTTAGTTTTCAGGAATAATTAGGTTTGGAGAGATGAAGCATAAAAGGACCCAAAAGCTGGGAAAAAGGACTGGATTGTGAGATCTGGGGACCAAGATGCAAGGGAGAAGGACCTGATCGTAAGACAGAGGGACCTAAGAGTAACACAGAATACTTCACACCATCATGGGGAGTATTTTAGCAATTGGATTCGGGTCGGAGCTCCAAAAAACGAAGTAGATGCATCAAAGACCACCAAAAGCACAAAGAAAAGCCCAGAATAAAACTGAACTGGATCCGGACATTTTGGACCGCCAATTGGCGGTCTGGATTAGTCCAGATCCGCCAAGATTTCTCCTGGACTTGTATTAATGTTCGTTTAGGCTATTTTTGGTGTTTGTTTAGTCCCACATCGGGGGATTGTCCCAGATTAGCTTTTTCCATGCCTATCAATAGAACTCTTCACCTCCTATTGTAATCACTCCATATTTTAAGTGTCTATTCTTCCTACTAGAAGTGAGGCCTTGAAGCACACACTAAAGTAGGAGGATGCTACTTGTAATGTGAGTCATTTTATCAATAAAGTTTTGTGTTTCTTTCATTGTTTGTTTATGTTTCTTTTAATGTTTGTGCATGTTTTAGTTTAATCGTCTTTTATTTCTAGCTTAGTTTTAATATGTTTTCTTTGCTTAGTTTAATAATTAGTGTAATGTTTAGTGAGTAGTTCCATCCCCTTTGGGGGGTGGAGTAGATGTACATACATGCATTACAGAATGTGATGAATGCTTTATTTTTGATGTGTTGATAAAACATGAATGTATGCTTGCTTGTTTAGGATAGAATTTATAACTTGATGAGTTTTGCCAAAATGATTAGACACCTCTCATGCTTGTTTAGGTACTGAAATAAACAACTTGCATATGTAAATGTTAATCAACCAAGTTGGTGAATAGATTGATAGGTTTTGCCATAACATTTAGACACTTCCTATGCTTGATAAACACCACCTTCATGTGCTTAAAGAATGTATTCTACACCAACCTCTTTGCTTGTGTGCACTCACTCCACCCCTTAGGGGTTTTCCATTCCTGAAATTCCAGCATTCTTGTTTTGTTCTTAGCTTAGTTCTTATTTCATCGTTTATTTGCTTCTTTCACCTTTCATACTTCTTAGAGTAGTGTAGTGTAGAATAGCATAAACATCTTTCTCTCCCTATTTTTGCCACTTGATTTCTGATAAATAAGAGGCTGCTCACCTCCCTGAGGATGACCCGTACTTGCCACCGCTTCATCGCGGCCGTGCACTTGCGGTTTAAATAAAACGTTCAACATTCGCAATCATGGTAATTAACATGGGACATTGATTACCGGGTTAAGATTGCCGTGTTGGTCATAGATCATTGTAGCTCTACAAGTGAGTGACAACACGGGTATGCAAAAGAGGAAAATATTACTTTTGTATACTGAATAGACCTAATAAGTAAAATATTATAGAAATGTGTTTCTGTGTCATTAATATTTTACTGTGTCTTTGGTCCTTTGATATGAGACTTATATCTGATCACTTAAGGAATACTTAATTAGATCAGTGTCTTGAACTATCGATAAGTGTAGTGTAAAGGCATTGGTTGGTTAAGTACAACTTTTGTTGGAGAAGATAGTTAGTCAAAAGACTATCATTGCCCCTCTTAGTAGAGTAATGATATTAGTGGGCCCCTTGATAAAGCAAAGTTATAATGTGCACAATGTGATTTGAGTTAAGTCACATATTTATAACTAGCTTAAAGAGATCAAAAAATGAATACTAAGACAAAGATGACACAATACTACTTTGTGTGTATTCTTAATATCATGAGGCAAGGGACGGACACAAGTGGTGCACTCCATCACTAAATGGATCGGGTTTTGGTTCGAGTGGAATTAAGACATCTAACTAATTGAGAGCTATAATGTGTAGCTAGATACCGCTTATAGCTTGTGATATTAAACTCTTAATATCACTGCCAACTTAGTTTAGATCCTCCTATAGGTCACACCACAAAACTGGGAAACTAGAAATGGGGATTTTGAGTTCATAAGATGTGTCGGGTTTCATGTAGAAAATATGACACATGGGGTGAACAAGCAAAATCAAAATTATGTTGTGATTAATAACATAATTAGAATCTAAATAAAATTCATATGTGATGTAAATATTATGGGGTGTAATGATTGATCATTGCATAGGATAATATGTTACATAAGTTGTGAATTTACTACTAATCCCGAAATGTCAAATTTTGTAGGGGTTAAACCGAAATTTGACAAGTCTGCAAAACAGTGCTCCAACAGTCGACCGGTTAGCAGTAAACGGTAGACCGATCGGGCACAGTCGACTGGACATGTCTCGATCGATAACAGGGAATTTTCATCTGTTCGAACGGTCGACCGAATGTAATCGGTCGGTCGACCGAACATTGCGATGGAATAATTCCTGTTACGAACGGTCGACCGAGTTATTGAACGGTCGACCGAAACATGGTTAGAGCGGTCGACCGAACCTCCAAACGGTCGACCGGTCCAGACGGTTTTCAGCAGAATTAATTTAAGAATTAATTAGATCATGCATGGAATTGGTCCATAATTAATTTAATTCGTGACTAATATTATTTATTATTAAATAATTGATGGTTAGATGGAATTTTGCATGAAATCATGGGCAAGGGGTTGCACATGAATAGGTAATTTGGAGAGAGCTTATAAATACAAGTTTATCTCATTACCTCCAAAACTTAATTCATTATTTTCTTATGCAAAATTCTCTCTCCATAATTCTCCACGAAAATTCCTTAATTCTTAAGTTTAGTTTTAGTTCTTAAGAGATCATCTTCTCAAGGGAATTAAAGAGGGGTTAGTAATTGGATTCTAAACCCTATCGGAGATTGAGAGACTAGCTTCCCTCTCTCCGATCTTGTTTAGAGTTTGGTGAATACTCGGAGGCATCCGGCGCAGCGAGGAGCATCCCCAACGTCTCTGAATCTTCAAGAAGTTTTAGAGAACTTCTAGGTATGAATTTCGGAGCCCATATTTGTTTTAATAAAGTTTTGAAACTAGATATTGAAACAAATTGATGCATGCATGAAATAAATCATAGAAAATTGTAAATTGATCCTTATTGTGCATAAAAAATTTCGAAAATAAATATGTACAATTAAACATGAAATCCTACAGGTAGACCGGTCGACCAGTTGGTCAAATTATGGATATCACTTAAGTTCACTTAAGTGAACGGTCGAACGGGCTCAGGGGTTTCGTCGACCGTTCTAGGGTTTCTGGTCTGAGCAAATGGGATCGGTCGAACTAGGCAAGAGGTTGGTTCGACCGAATACGTCCAAACACTTCTGGGTTTGGGAAGAATTGAGTTTCGGTCGACCGGGGTCAAAGACACGTTCGACCGAATTAGTCCAGAGTGTTCAGGGTGACCAAAAATATGTTTGATCGGTCGACCGCCAGAAAGGTTTCGATCGACCAGATGTTTGGTAAGTTTGGGGTTTTGGGAAATCCGACCGTTGTAGAAAAATGACAAATCAAACGGTCATGTGACACGTGTGATCAGTTGAACAAATATGTGAAACGGTCGTCCGGTGTTAACACTTAATCCTATAACAGAATTAACAACCCGATCGGTCGAACGAAGAACTCGTTTCGGTTGACTGATTTGGTCGAGACAGTTCAGGTTAAGTTAAGTGTTTTCCGGTTCTAGTTTGGGTGATCTATTAAAGTCTAAATGTTATGAAATTTCGTGTGTGACTTCTCTAAGTAACCTAGTGTGTGTTTAAGTTGATTTTAGCTCAAGTATAATCAATTACACAAAGTTCCTAAGACTCAAAGAAATACAAAATACATGTCTTCAAATAAGCTTGATTACATGTCTTGACTTGATTTCCTTTCTTCCTTGAGTCTTGATCACCTGTAGAGGTTAGCACAAAATAATATATATGCAATGTAACATGTGTGCTACTCTACACGATCTTAATTAAGATTATGTTGATTAAATCATCAAAACATAGATTAAGACCAAAAAGGCAACACAACATACCACCCAAAACTACGGGTGAGCAACAACCGGTCCGGTCCGGGTTTCGGTCCGAGCCGGACGCAACCGGTCTTGCTATAGAACTTGCTATAGAACACATTGCTAGCCCCTACCCAACACATTCCGAACTTGCTATAGAACATAAATAAATAAAACATGCCACGTGCTTCCTCATCTCACCTCTCTCTCCAACCGATGCCAAAATGTTTCCCACTTTATTACTTCCGAAGCCCAAATCCCTGAATTTCTCCTATTCGCGTCCCCAAACGCGATTCCCGTCGAATACGCTTTCCAAAACGCGATTTGTCCGCTTCTCGTTGGAGGAGAGGCGCATGGGCGACGGCGTCTGGGATGTGGAGAGGGGGGAGAAGGTGGAGAAGGAGAGGTTGCTCGGGGGCTCCGAGGTCGAGATCGGAGGTGAGTTCGGAGGGAAAGATTCCATCTTTTTGTGTTTCGAGTTATGAGTTCTTTTGGGTATCCGACTTTGATGTTTTTTCGGGATGAGGGTTGGTGATTTTATTGTTTTTGGGATTTGTGGTGGAATTTTTTTAGTTCAATTCTGGTGTTTTGACTTTTGAGATGGAATGCGAGGTGAGGTTTGGTGTTTTGGAGGTTTTTGGGTTGAAACATTTGATCTTTTTGAATTTTAGTTTTTTTTTTCGTCTTGAGTTTTGGATTTTTTTGGGATCTTTGTTGGAAGGGTTTTCATCGGTTTTTTTGGGAGGGTTTAATATTGTTGCTTTAATGTTAGGTGAGGTTTCGATTTTGGAGGGTTTTTTGGTTGAAAGTTTGAGCCTTTTGGGCTCAAAGCTTGTTTTTAAATTTTGGAGTTGTGGGTTTTGTGGTGGAAAAGTTGATACTGCTTAGTTCGATGGGCGTTTTGATTGAGTTACTCTTGTTGGGTCATGAGATCGAAGATTTTGATCTCTTTTAGTTAATCTGGTGAATTCGGTGCTGAATTTTGTAGAAAATTGTGCTATTTTGGTGTTGAATTGAGTTTTCCCCTAGCTGTATCTTTTTTTGAGATCCGTAGGGGAATTTTTATATGTTTTAGCTCAATTTGGTGTAGTGATGTTTTAATTGTTGTATTTTGCAAATTTAGTTCAATTCTGATGTTTGGATTTGGGGGTTAAAGATTTAATCTTTTAAGGTTCTGGACTTCAGTTTCGATGTCTGACTTGTAAGTTTCTGCTGGTGCTGAATTGGAAAAATTACGTTGATATTGCTTGTGTTTTGAGATAGAAAGGGAGGTTTGGTTGAGATTTTAGAGGGTTTGAGGAGGGGATGTTCGTTTTTGGGTTCTTTGGCATAGAGCATTTTTTCTTTTGGTTAAAGTGTGCTGCTTTGGTTTGTGTTTTCTAGGTTCAGTTGTAGAAAAATATAGTTCATTTTTTTAGTATCAATTGTGATGTTTGGTTGGGATTTTGAAGTGTTCTAACTGTGTGAAATATCCAATCTTTTTAGGTTCTGTGCTTCTATTTTGGTGTTACGATCGGTAGATTTTTTGAGGTTCTGTGGCAAATTGGAGTTATTGTAATTGAAAAGTTCATTTCAAAATTGTGTGTAGATTGGTGCGCCTTTTGGGTTCTCCAGTGAAATTTTGATCGTTTTAGTTAATCTTTTGTTCATGATTGGTGTACTCTGTGGGTTCTGTGATGGAAAATTTTGATATTTTTTTGTTTGAACTGTCATTGTTTTCAGTTAATTTTGTTAGATCCGCGGATGAAAAGTTTAGTTCCATTTTGACTTTCTCGTTGGTGTTTCTTTTCTTTGTCCAATTAAACAAATTTGGTGTTTTGATTGATGTGTTTTGTTTTTCATATGGGTTTTTCGTGTCTAATTGTCGTGTTCTGATTGGTGGGTTTGGGCTCTGTGATGGAAAAAGTTGACTGCCTTCAGTCCAATTGTGATGTTGTGATTGGTGATTAGAATAATTGCCGTGTTCTGATTGGCTCTGTGATGCAAAAAAGAGTTGACCTTTTTCTGGCCAATTGTGATGTTGTGATTGGTGTGCCTTGTTGGCCTGGGCATGGGGAAAAATGGTCTTTTATAGTCCAATTCTGGTTCTTTTGATTGTCGTATTTCTGGATTATGAGATACGGATTCTGAGTTTGAAGCAGTATTTGATCGGCTTATTGTTTAGTCCATTCAGGGTTTTTTGTTTGTCATGTTTTTGGGTTGTGAGAAGGAGATTTTAAGTTCAATAGTGGTATTTGATTGGTATATTCCTTAAAAATGTATGTAGGATGTAATGTTGTGCTGTAGCTCAGTTATTGATCATAGTTAGAAGTTCTAATATGGAATTTGAACTGAATGATAAATCATGCTTTTCTCGCTTTCTATGTGTAGGTTACACATCGCCGAGGAACAAACTAAGTTTTGACAAGGGTGATCAATTCAATTCAGATATTGAAGGAGCGAGCTATAATCCTTCAAAAAGCTATCGAAGAAAGAGCAAATCTTACTTTAGCAGCTTAAAACCTTTTGGAGTAGAAATGTCCCCCGATAATTTTGCAGTTGCTATTGTATATTTCGTTCAGGGAGTCTTGGGCCTTTCTAGGCTTGCTGTGAGCTTTTATTTGAAGGATGATCTCCACCTTGATCCCGCAGAGGTGCTTATATCCTCAATACGTTATCCGTTGGGCATTACCGAACTATTTTCTCATTAGTATTCGCATGACCTGTTTCAATTTAGACAGCGGTTATCTCTGGGGTGTCTTCTCTACCATGGCTCATCAAACCTCTTTACGGGTTCATAAGGTCTCTATCTTCACTATGCAAAACATATTTTTTATTTTTATGAAGTTTTTTGGGTGAAAATGGTTTTTCTATTAGTGGTGGAAATGCTATTGTCTAACATGTTCTTACTTTGTACCAGTGATTCCATTCCCCTTTTTGGCTATCGGAGGAGATCTTATCTCTTTTTATCGGGACTTCTCGGTGCATCTTCTTGGAGTTTGATGGCCACAATGGTCGATAGCAAGTATGCAACAGCATTATGCATTCTTCTTGGCTCTCTTTCAGTTGCTTTTTCTGATGTTGTAAGTGAGTTGTCGCTGATTCTTCTTTTGAAACTTTAGTAGGCGGTATTTAATTGTGGAAGCACAGCTAATAATTAATAATTTTGATATTTTCTGGAGTAAGTCACTAACAATAATTTTGATGTTTTCTAAACTTTTCCGATTTGCATGTCGTGTGAATTAAAAAAAATCATAGGTTTCACAACGTGTATATAATAAACTCATTTTTATTTGTAAACAGTAGGTATGAACCAAAGAAATGCTGTGCATATAAACAGTATACCCTGAGGCCTAAAACAGATTGTTGTTTTCTCCATTAATATGAGATTCATTTTCTTACACAGAAACCCTTTTTCATTCTGTAGTCAAGAGCTGTTTTTTAATGAAGAGATTTAACCGCCCATAAGCTTTGGAGTATTTTTACTTGTACAATTGACCGTTTGTATCCACCTAGTTGCAAAATTTCAATAACCAACCTATGCTCTTTATTTTTAATTTCAGTTTTGGTTTTGGCTTTCATATATTTGGTTCTGACGCTGCGACCGATTTCTCTTGCAAGCATTTCTGTTTGATCTTTTGTAGTTCGACTTTCTTTCGGGCAAACATCTATCAGCATGTATCACCTTCATTAAAATCATTAAACTCGATGCCTATTTAGTGGTTACATTATCACCCAAAGTTACAACAATTCCCCTTCACACCTGTATGATTTGTTGCTTGTTTAAGTTATTGACTTGTTGTAGTTTTCCTTTTTAAATACCTCCACAATACTATTATGGGTTATGTTGGTTTTCTACCATAGGTTAGTGATTTTGTTTATCAAGGAGTTTTTCAAACATCGACATTTTGAGCTGTCAAGTTTGTTTTTTCCCGCCAATATATTTTTTATATTTTTACCAGGAATGTGTCCAGTTTTTGATTTTGTACTTACAAAAGGACAATATCGCCTGCAGGTCGTTGACTCTATGGTGGTTGAAAGAGCCCGAGGTGAATCCCAGAGTACGTCTGGATCTCTTCAATCATTATGTTGGGGTTCCTCTGCTTTTGGTGGGATTGTGAGTTCTTACTTTAGCGGTTCTCTTGTGAATACGTACGGTGTCAGGTAAATACAATGGTGACTCTTTGTTGAGTCTTTTCAAACTTCTACGTCATCTTTCGTTAGACAATTGACACGACAACGTGCAGATTTGTTTTCGGCGTCACTGCATTTCTTCCACTGATGACATCGGCGGTTGCTGTTCTTGTGAAGGAGCAGTCAGTGTCTTCAAGGGGTCCTAATGCATCAATTTTGTATCCTGGTGGTTTTCTGGCAAGTTCTACGAAGAACATCATCAACTTGTGGAATGCTGTCAAACAACCAAACATTTTCTTCCCTACATTGTTTATATTCTTGTGGCAAGCAACGCCACACTCAGAGTCAGCAATGTTCTATTACACGTATGTTATGAACAATCAACTCTGTCGTGTATTACGACTGTGCATTGTCATATGTATTCTTCATATGCCAAGTCCTCATCAAATGTCTTGATTTCAGCACAAACAAGCTTGGCTTCTCCCCAGAATTCCTTGGACGTGTCAAACTTGTCACTTCAGTGGCATCGTTGGCTGGTGTTGGTCTATACAACGGGTTTCTGAAGAATGTCCCATTGCAAAAGATTTTTCTTTTGACGACGATCTTCGGTTCAGCCCTTGGAATGACACAGGTACTGTGCATGTAAGATATCCTCTAACAAGAAATGAATGAAGTAATCAGCAGGGTCATTTTAGGAAATTATGTTAGGAGGCTTGGATGCTGTATAAGAATGACACTATCATGCTATTTTACGAACTTTGGGTATTGGAAATAAAATCCCAAGTCGAATAATACAATAATAGTTACAGTTGCACTCTTTTTGTCCATACCCTTTTACCCTTTTGTGCTTTCTTACATTCAAAGGATCATGTAACCTCTGATCACAATGTGGCAATTTACCTTGTCGTAAACTTGACATTTGATGGTATTATTTTTGTTCAGGTGATTCTTGTTACCGGATTGAACCGGCAATATGGTATTAGTGACGAATGGTTTGCCATCGGAGACTCCTTGATCCTAACCGTCCTTGGTCAGGTAAATTGCGTTAACTCAAATTGGGTTTTAAGCTTGCCTTTTAAAACCGATAAACAAAAAGGCATGCTTTTAACAGATCTCATCCCTCTTTTCATTTATGTTCAATTCTCCACCTCTCACTATGTCATTTTATGGTTTCCATGAGCCAAAATGCTTGTTTTTGTCGCTCATCTGCAGGCTTCTTTCATGCCTGTTCTGGTATTAGCCGCCCGACTATGCCCGCAGGGAATGGAGGCGACTTTGTTTGCTACCCTTATGTCCATCTCTAATGCTGGAAGCGTGTCAGGTGGGCTTCTTGGAGCCGGACTGACCCAGCTTTTTGGCGTAACCAAAGACAATTTTGAAAACTTAGCTCTCCTTATAGTCATATGTAACCTCAGCTCCCTGCTCCCATTGCCGCTCCTAGGCCTCCTTCCGAAGCAAAACCCAGATGAAACAGATACAAGCGATCCGTCGAAATCGTCTTGATGTCAACTTCACCGAGAAATACAAACTTACCCCATCACCTACGAAACACAAAATTTTCCCTCTCACTTCAGTTTCTGTCTGAATCATTGGAGCTGATTAACTGAGCCAACCACTGTCACATTTTCTCCTGTAACAGGTCTGATATATAAGTTTACTTAAGTGGCATCACATTCTTGGTTCTTCCAAACATATAGGGCGGAGGATTTTTTTTAAATGTATGATGGTGTATTTAGGTTTTTCTTATTTATCAAGAAATGTAAGTGTTAATCTAGTGTAGTCGCTTCTCGTTTTCTTTTCTTCATTTGTAAATTGTGATAATATGGAATGGAGATTAAATCCTAGTAATTTGAAATTTCGATATGATTGATTTGGAGCAAGTAATAAATTCCAGTGAACTCTTGCAAGTTGCCATGTGTACAAAAACTGGTTCATCTTGGGAGAAAAAGTAGTTCGGGGTGTAGGATTCAGGAAAGAGACTCAAGGTGGGTTGTGAATCTTGTCGTGTAATTTCGGAATGTTATATTTTCAAAGAAATATATCGTATTGAGATTTGTAATGAACAAATATTAAGACATGAAATTTTCATAACAACTATTGTCAAGTTCTAGATAATTAATTAGACTACAAAAAATGCGTAACGTGTTTACTTTGTAAATTAAATCATCGTAACTAACTTAAGCAACCACGTATTTTTTTTAAGTTATAGTGTATCATTTCGTGTTATTGTGTTGTGTAAGAAAGTGACATACCAGTGGGCACAATGAAACTAATGTTAAATTAGAGATTAGGGCAACATAAATTATTATTGTTACATTACTAAATTAAAGTTAAATTTGACTGTTATCAAATGTTTTTTGTTACAATAGTTTTCAACAATTTTTCATGTTATCTATAATAGAGGCTTTAAATATTGTTCGTTAACCAGAGAACGCCAATGCTGCTTAAAACAAAGGAAAACATGAAGTACCTAATTTGATTGGGTTTAATATAGGTATGATTTATGTGGACTAATGTGGGTAGAAACTTGATTTTTATTTATTTTATTTATTTATCTATATGTTATTAGTGATGTATGTTTGTACTTTCAGCGTTAAATTACAACTAACCTTAAATTTACTCTAAACCCAAAGCTTAGGGATCAAAGACACTAAATTCTTAAACTATATGTGGTGATCGTGGAGCAGAAATATCGGAAAACTGTGGGAAACTTGTAGAATGATAGACACCAATAAATCAGTTCGCTCGGTGAGACAGAAACTCGTGTTTTGAAAAAAGGCACCACCTGCTTTCTAAAATGACTTCTGTAGAAAATCACAAAAAAATGGAAACAACGGGAAAGACAAAGTGACCGCTAAAAATAACAATGCAGGGGTATAATGCTCATAGATCTAGTTTCAGGACTTTTGTTATCGTAGTTTAAACTGCAACCCAACGATCGATCAGAGATGTAAGTGGGTAGCGTAAAATTCGTTTAACCGTCGTAACAGCAATGTCACGTACCTGTGGGTAGAAAAATTCTAACCATTTAAGGAAAGGGTTGGGTAATTAAGGAAATGAAAATGTAACCATTTATAAACGAGGCTGGTAAGGGTATGACATTTCACTAGCATTTAACCTCAAAAATTAATAAATTATATTTATATAATTATATACATAATATATATGTGATGTATGGAACAATTGGGTGTTTTATGTCATTATGTTGTTTTGATTTATGTCATTACGTGGAACAATTGTATGTTTTGTCGTTTGTAGATGTTTGATTATCAATTTGTGGATGTTTTATGTTAAATGTTGTAGGATTATAAATTTTTAGCTAGTTATCCGTTTAACCATTTAACATATTTTTACCCATTTACCACATTTATCCATTTTAGTATTCATGAAGTTTTACCCATATAATTATTTATCTGCCTAAAATCGTTTACTTAAATGAGGTGGATAGGGTCATCGGTAGAGGTCAAAATTAACATATTTATCTGTCAATTTGTGATTGGTTTTATGGAGAGAAAAATAAGAGATTATGCGTTAGTGGGTAGTCCACGATATGGGTGTTGGGAGAGTCTATAAATAGGTTTCATCTTCCTACTTGTTTTAAGTTAATGCAAAAATATTCTCTCTCCATAACCTCTCCCAACGTTCAGGCACCGCCTAGGCGAGCCTAGGCGGCCGGCGGCGTCCGGTCGCCTGGGCGATCGCCTAGGCGGTTGTGCGACCGCCCAGGGCTGGGCGGTAATTTTTTTTTTTTAAATTCAATTAATTTTCATAAAATAGATAAAAAAATCAGGAAAAATCGGGAAAAATAGAAAAAAATACACAAATATTTTCTAAAACTACCATACATGTTTAGGCTTCGAAAAGACACCTAGTTCCTCGACCAAGGCCTCACTAGGCACCCCCTCTACCCACCTAAACACTTAGGTATACAATTTATTGCTCAGTAGTACGATTACAAAGTAACTCAGAGTTCATACAATAGTAGATAAAAGAGAAAGTAGAATTACAAGCTAACTAACTAATTCCATTGGACACATTGATCTAATGTCCAACTGGGAACCATATCATATCCTCCACCACCATCAGAGTCGTCGGAGTCGTTCTCATTCGGATTGTCGACGTAGACATCATCTTCTTCAGTTTCTTCATCGTCGGTTTGGACATATTGCTCGTCGATGTCCATCGGTGGTTGAGAACTCGATGCACCTGGATCTCTAGAACTGATGTGAACGATGGCATCATCCATGCCACGACCTAATAATGGCGCGTCAGATGCAGTAGAACACCGCGGGTCAGATGCAGTGGACATGGATCGAGCAAAGCGTCTCCGTGAAGAAGAATGTCCCAAAGCTGCTTCCTCGACATCGGCCCATGTAAGCTCCTCTCCAGCGAAGACCGGATCTTCAGTTTCTACCAACCACGGATGCTCGTCGAAGAGATCGTACTCCACACTGATGGGGTCATAAAATCCAGGCTTCTCCATCCTTTGCTGAAACCTTTGCCTTAACTTTTGGTTGTAGTTCACATACACCAAGTCATTCATCTTCTTCACAGCCAACCTGTTCCTTCTCGTTGAGTGCAACTGCTCGAAGACACTCCAATTCCGCTCACAACCTGATGCCGAACATGTCAATCCCAACACCCTCACGGCCAACCTCTGTAATGCAGTCTCTCCCATGTCTGCGCCATACGATTGCCACCAATCTATAGGTCTTCTTTCCGACCTTTGTCTGACGACCATATCCCTCGAGAATATTCCGAGGGAGTTCTTGTAACGATCAAGTAAACCGCAAATCTTGTCTTGTTCTGCAGGAGTGGGGACGAGCCGCTCTACGACATCCATGAATCCAGGCATATGCTCATTGAAAGCTATATTTCGATCCTGAGGTGGGACGGAGAAGAAGGTACCAGGGTTGAGTAAGAAACCAGCAGAATGTAGCGGTGATGACATCATCTTCCCTGGACCCCACCTGGTGTCGATGAGGTCGATGACTTGCTTGTACAACCTCGGGTTTCCGTCAAAGTTCCTCATGATTTGTTCTTTGGCTTTCTCCATCGCGTCACACAGATATCCCATCGCTGGTTTCTCATCGCCGTCAACAAGTCTAAGAACCTGAACCATAGGTTGTGAGGCCTTCAGTGCCTTTACGACGTTGGTCCAGAAACCACTTTGTAGAATGGTCTCGGCAACTTCAGTAGAGATCTCCTTCTTTTTCTTGTTCTTTATCCAACTTGCATTAGGATCGTTGTACCCCGGGGAAACAACAAAGGCTCGGAGTTTGTCTTTCTTCAGAAATAACCTTTGCAAACTCAGAAATGCGGTGGCAAATCTCGTGACAGCAGGGCGTAGCAGGTTCCCTTCAATGGCAATTCGCATCCTCTTCAACAACATGGCAGAGCTGTTGAAATGTTTGATGATCTTCCGAGCTAAAGCAATAGTCTTCAAAAACAACTTGCCAATATCCTCCAAGATGAGATCGATGCAATGCGCTGCACAGGGAGTCCAAAACAATCTCCTTCTTTTTTGTTGCAACATCCTACCGGCAAGTACGTACGCGGCGGCGTTGTCGGTGACCACCTGAACAACGTGTTCTTCGCCAATCTCGCCAACTACCTTGTCCATCAGCTTGTACAGGTAGTCTGCGGTGTGAGAGTGACCGGAAGCATCTACAGACCTCATGAACATGGTACCTGTCGGACAATTTACTAGAAAATTGATTATACTCCTACCGGACCTATCAGTCCACCCATCTGTCATCAACGTGCACCCGTATGTTGCCCAATCTTGTCTGTACGATTCTAGTATACCTCTAGTGTAGTCAATTTCTTGTTTAAGGCACGAGTCACTAACTTCATGATACGTCATGGGTTTAAGTCCGGGTCCGTAAGTACTAGTAGCGGATATTGCTTCCTTCCACTCAGGCGTCCTTACAGTGTTGAATGATATACCACATCTATAGAAAAACCTAGCCCATTTTTGATTAATTGTTTTCCTATCTTCTTTTCTAAAGGTTCTTTCGATGGTTGTTTGTTGGGGGCCGGAAACCACGTCCTTCCCACGTCCGCAAAATGGTGCCCACAAACGTTGTTTTTGTCTCTTTCGACCAGGAACGGGGCGAGAACGGGAGGTTGGGGTCGGAGCAGAACCGGAACCCGACCCGGTTTCTAGATCAAATTCTATGTTTTCTCGGTCTACATAATCATCAAGACATACATTTTCGTTTTGTAATGTCCTACTGTTTCTAATCATGTATGCAGTTATGTCTTGTTTAATAGAGTCAGGAACTTTATCACAAGGTCTAGCATTGCTACCGGGTGTGTGTGCAAGATGTTGTTTGTGACGGGCTATACCACCTCTAGTTTCCTTACCACATAACTCACAGACAATACAATTTTTATCATTAGCGCTAATGTAATGGGCAGTATTCCAACCGGGGTCATTTGTACGGGTAGGTCTTAGGTCATCGTAACTCTCGTGATGCATAGGTAGACTAGTGCCGGGTACGTAAGCCATATCTTAAAACTAGACTAATATAAAATTTAGACTAATATGAAAATAAAATACTAATTAATTTAATTCTAAAGAGAAGTTAGAAAGAGTGCACTTGATTTTGACGGTTGAAGAATGAAGAAACGGATCGGAGATTTCACTTTCCAACTTCAAAACTAAGCACCAGACCGGAGACTTAATCGCAAAACTTGATGATTAGGAAGGTTGATGATGAGAATAGGATTATGAAGAAGAAGAGAATGAGAGATGTGTGAAAAATGAAGAGGTTTGGAGGGGTTTATATAGGATTTGGGGCTAGTGGCAAAGTTGTAATTTTTGAAAAAAAAAATAATAAAAAAATTAAAAGGAGAGAGCCGTTGGAGAGCCTCCAACGGCTCTCGCCTAGGCGATCGCCTAGGCGAAATGATCGCCTAGGCGATCGCCTATTTCGCCCAGCTCTGCTGGGCGAAAGGCGGTGGTCGCCCAGGCGACCACCGCCACCGGCGACCGCCTAGGCGACCGCCTAACGCCTAGGCGGTCGCCTAATCCATCCGAATTTCTCTTAATTATTTCGATCTTTTGGAGATTAAATTCTCAAGGAGCTTTAGAGGGGTCATTAGCTAGATTTTAAGCTTGATTTAGAGATTGAATTGGTTAGCTCATTTCTCTCTAATCTTGTTTAGAGTTTGGTGAACACTTGGAGGTGAATCGACATGCGATTCAACGCGCAACACAACTCCAGATCTTCATAAAGATTTTAGAGAACCTTTGAGTGTGATCATCGTCTATTTGTTTTATTATATATGTAAATTACATGATATTAGAAAAATAAAAAATAGTGTACAAGAAATCGTCGAAAAAATGGTAATTGATCCTAGAGGCATGTATAAAATTCGAAAAATATATACATAGATAGGGGCACGAAATCCTACACTTCCACATCATATCACTCTCAATAATAACCATGCTAAGATTTTTGAGAGAGTTAGTAATATTAGTAAAACGAGTGTTCGTCTCGCTAATTGTTTCACCTTGTTTCATAGAGAACATTTCATACTTTTGCATAAAGGAGTCTACTCTAGTTTCCTTAACCGATGAAGTTCCCTCAATGAGATTCGTGTAGTTTCCATCCATCAAATGATGAATCAAATGCCACACATGAATTTGTCAAGAAGTTTCACATTCATTTCAGCCATATGAAGTTCATCATTCGTCATGGTTTATGGACTCTTAGCATGAATGTATGGAACTTGAAGAAAAACAAAAAACGTAATGTCATAAGATTGGATGAACGTGCTCATGTGTTTCTATCAATAAGCATAGTTGTTGCCGGTAAAAAGGTTAGCCTAAATGTATGAATGTCTTCTCTACTTTGATCCATTTTGCTTACTATGATTAAGTAAATGAACTAAGCACTTAGCTCTGACACCAAATGTAGGATCTAAATAACCCCAATAGATGTCTAAGGGGTGAATATGTTGGTTTTTTGGTCTTAATCTGTGTTTTGATGATTTAACTAAACTAATCTTAATCACAATCAAATATAGAGTAACACACATTATGCGTACAACATATATTGTATTGTGCTAACATCTACAAGTGATCAAGACTCAGAGAAGAATGTAATGAAGTCAAGATTGTTGGATCGTGAGGGTCTACAATACTAATCACTTTTATCCCTAATTACCTACTTGTTTAACGATCAAAGATATGCAGCGGAATTTAAAACTAAACAAGCAAGTAATGAATAGAAAATGCAAACCTCAAGGAACACGAGGTTTTTACAGAGGTTCGGTCACCGCCTACGTCCTCTCTTGCAAGCTCCGCTCGCGTCTTCACTATCCACTCCCCGTTTCGGGCCGGGAGAGAACGCCTTTACAATCTTCAAGCTCGCGAGCAACCCTCGCCGAGCTTGGCTCCTCCTCTCACAATCCGAGAGGGATACTTCGGGCTCTCACCGAAGTCTATACTCTTTGTCTTGGGCTTTCCCCAAAGTTTATAGATGGTTTGAGATATCTTAAAATTTGTTTGACAGTTGTCCAATGTTCTTCAGTAGGATGATGCATGAATTGGCAAACCTTAATTACCGCAAAAGTTATTTCAGGACGGGTAAGAGTAAGATATTGAAGAACGCCTACAGTACTATATGGAACGAGTCGGTCATAAGATAGTTAGTACGTTTGGAGTGTTTGATAGTTGGGGGAATGATAGGTGGTGGAGAGAGTGTTGTAGGTGGGTGATCTGGTTGTTCAGGAGGTGAGTTATATGGTGGATCAAGAGATGGTTTAGTGGTAGAGACTGATGGGGTCAGAGTGGGCCCAGGCATAGGGACAATTGGAGTGATGTCAGAAGTAGACAACAAAGGTATGGTAGATGTAGAGGTACTACAACTTTGAGATACCTTTGTTGTGGGTGCCTTGAAAAGGGAAATATTTTTCATCAAATATAACATTACGAGCAATATACATCCGACCAGACCTAACATGGAAACATTTATAGCCTTTATGCATAGTACTATAACCTAGAAATATACATTGACGAGAATGAAGTTCTAATTTATGTGCATTATACAGTCTAAGACAAGGAAAACATGAGCAACCAAAAACTTTTATAGAAGAGTAATCAGGTGCTTTGTTAAATAATTTTTTAAAAGGGGAGACGGAAGAAGTCATAGAAGGTATTCTATTGATCAGAAAAGCAGTAGTAGTAAATGCATAATCCCAAAACAGAGACAGTAAAGATGCATGAGAAAGTAGAGATAAACCACAGTCAACAACATGTCTATGTTTATGTTCAATTGATCCATTTTGTTCATATGTATGAGGACAAGATACTTTATGAAGGATACCATTAGCTTCTAAGAACTTAGAGACTGACCGAAATTCACCACCCCAATCACTCTGAAAACTCTTAATTTGACAGGAAAAATATTTCTCAACCTGTAACTTGAATTTTTGAAAAGTTGGTAAAACATCAGACTTCAAAGCAATAGGAAATAACCAAGTATAACGGCTATAATCATCAAGAAAGCTAACATAAAACCTACATTCAGTATGAGAGATAACAGGTGCAGCTCCCCAAACATCAGAGTAAATGAGTTCAAGGGAGTAGCTTTAGCGTGAGTATGAGTAAAAGGTAGATTGTGATTTTTAACAGAAAAGCAAGTATGACTAGTATTTAACAAGTTCCTTCCATACGTAGAAAGAGCATTATTATGAAGAATATTATGAACAGTTTTAGCAGAGGGGTGACCAAGTTGTGGTGCCATTTATCAGCAGTAGTCCTTTCTCCAAGGAAGGCAAGTTTGCGAGGCAAGGTCCTAGAGAACTGAAGACGATAGAGACCATGATCAAGATGGACCCGGAGAAGAACCTAGCCCGAGTGCAGATCCTTCACAAAACAGGAAGTGGGATAAAACTCAAATTAGACATTATTATCAATAGTGAATCTAGCAACACTAAGAACCTTCCGAGTTACACTAGGATCATAAAAAACTTCATGCATTTTTAATATTCTAGAAGAGGAGGGAATAGTAAGAGAACCAATACGCCTTATTGGCAAACTTGTACCATTGGCAGACCTAATGAAGTTAGAACTAGTGTAGTCATGAGAGTGTTGAATAGTGGATTGGTCATTGGTGAGGTGATTAGTGGCTCCGGAGTCAGGATTGTAGGATTTTGTGCCCCTATGTATGCATATTTTTTTTTTAAAATTATACATGCATACAAGATCGTTTTTCATATTTTCAATAATTTCATGTACATTGTTTTACATTTATTCTAATATCATATTATTCACATATATATATATATTAAAACAAATGTAAGAGAATCATACCCAAAGGTTCTCCAAAATCTTTACGAAGATCCGGAGTTGCGTCGCACGTCGAATCGCCGGTTGATTCGCCTCCAAGTGTTCACTAAACTATAAACAAGATTAGAGAGAAATGAGACAGCATATTCAATCTCTAAATCAAACTTAGAATCTAGCTAATAACCCCTCTAAAGCTCCCTGATATTTCAATCTCCAAAAGCTCGAAAATTAAGAGAATTCGGATGGATTAGTGGAGAGGTTAGGGAGAGAGAATAATTTTGCATTAACTAAAATAAGTAGGGAGAGGGACCTATTTATAGACTCTCCCAACAACCACATCATGAGCTAACCACTAACCCATGATCCCTTGTTTTTCTCTCCCTAAAACCAATCACAAATAGACACATAATCATCATCAAAACTATTTGACCATAATTGGAATAAATCCAACCCATGATCAAGACTAATCTCTTAAAAATTCTAGCAAAATCGTGTCCACTGGTTGACCGACATTAACCAACCGGTCTACCAATTAGCAATTAATCAGGGTTCTGGTTGGACCATGGAAGCTGACGGTCGACCCACCACACGCTCCCAAAGCTACTGTGATATTTCGGTCGAACAGAACACACAAAGGGTTGACCGTTTCTATATGAGAAACAACTACTGGAAGTTTTCGGTCGGACAAAATCTCAAGTCGGTCGTCTGGTTGCCACAAAGAAAACTTCACGAAAGTTCCTGGTGGTTTTTGATCGAACCACGACTTCCACCGATCGACTGATCCATCCTAGAAAAGGTTCCTGGAATATTTCAGTCGACTGTTCTCACATGCAACAGCTACTGTGAATTTTTGGTCGACCGGTCTCTGAAAACGTTCGACCATTTTGTCCAAATTTTGCCTTTATCAAATTTTAATTTATCTCCAACAAAATTTGATCTTTGGGGTTTTTAACAAATTCACATATCATGCAATATATTATTCTATGTAATGTCATACCATTACACCCCATAATACATACATCTCATATGAATCTATTCATAATTCTAATTATGTCAATCATCATGACATACTGATTTTATTGATTCACCACATGTATCTCATTTCATATGAAACCCGATACACTATATGAACACAAAATCAAGCTTCTTATTTCCCAGTTTTGTGGTGTGACTTATAGGTGGATCTAAGCTATATTGGAAATGATATTAAACACTTAACATCACAAACTAAGTGGTATCTAGCTACAAATTATGGTTACCCAACTAGTAAAGATGTCTTGTTACCTCGAACTAAACACGATCCATTTAGTAATGTAAGAGCACCACTTGTGTTTATCTCTTGCCTCATGATATTAAGAGTATTATACACAGTAGAAATGTGTCACATTTGTATTATATACTCATTTATTGATCTCTTAAGCTAATTATAAATATGTAACTTAACACAAGTCACATTGTGCACATTATAATTTTGCTTTATCAAGGGGCCCACTAATATCATCACTCAAGCTAAGAGAGGCAATGATAATCTTTTGACTAACTATCTTTTCCAGCATAAGTCATGCTCAACCAACTATTGTCTTTACCACTATACTCATTGATAGCTTTTGACAATAATCAAATCAAACACTTCTTATGTGAAAAGATATGTCTCATATCTTAGGATTCAAGACACAGTGAAAACATTTATGACACAACACAAATCTATAATATTTCACTTGCTAGGTCTATTCAATATATAAAAGTAATAATTTTCCTCTTTTATATACTCGTGTCGTTAAATATTTGTAGAGCTACAATACTCTTTAACCAACACGACAATTTATCTCGGTAATTAATGTTGCATGTCAATTATCATAATTGTGAATAACTTTAATTTATGTAAACCATTATCTTTTAGAACTCTACAGTTAAGGACCAAGAGTCTCTTCCTTAACACTTATAAAAGACGAATACATTAATCAAGGAACAAAATATTTGCACATCCAATTCATAATAATTGACATATAAAAGTAAACTTTTAGAACACATTCTTTTCAATCTCCCACTTGGTATCAAAATTTTCTTTCACATACATACCCAATGTATAAAACAATAATAATTAGGATAACCCTCTCAAATCACTCATCAAACTACTCCACATGGTTCTTCAGACCCATGGACTCGAAATGCTTTTCGCCTTTGGCTTGGGATAAGGGTTTGGTGAATGGATCAGCTGTATTGTTGTTTGTGTCCACCCATAATAAATCTATTTTTCCTTCGTCGATGAAGTCACGTGTGACAAAGTACTTGTGATCCATGTACTTCACTTCACGGAGTCGGGATACCAAGCTTCATCTGCTATGTTGCAAGAGGCTGCTATCATAGCAGTTGGAGGTACTTCTTGGTAATTCTGATCATAATGATTATAGCACTGTAGTGCAGAATGTCCATTTTGGAACAACTCTGGCACTGGACTCTAGGGCGACCTGGATTGGATGAGTTGGGTGGGGTACAATTGGTATTATTGGAGTACCAACCACGGTCGCGACCTCTGGATCTATTATTGTACCCACCACGAGTATTATTAGAAGCTCGGACTGCGACATTAACATATGATCATGAGCAATCGTGTTTCTCTCAAGCCTCGTTTCATGATTTAGTAACATAGCCTGAAACTCTTCCCAAAAGGTAGGGGAATCATAGCGTAGGGGAATCATAGCGTAGGGGAATCATAGCGTGTGGATATACAGACCACAAAATAGTCATACTCTGTTCCTGATGAGAATTAAGTTTTATACCGCAAGTGCACGACGTCAATGAAGACGTGGCAAGTACGGGTCGAACACAAGGAGGGAGAGATTTGTTATTAGTGTGATTTCGATTGGGGGAAAGGAGGAGAGAAGAATAAATTTGGGTTTTTGAGATTTTTGATTTAATTATCTAAAGCAAGAAACAAGAACAGTTAAAACTAAAACAAGAACAAGGAGGTGAATTCCGTTGGGTGGAGGTTTAGATTTAAGGTTTAGATTAGAGAATTCAGAAACTTATAATAAATCATGGTAGTTACGAAGCATTACATGATAAATGATTTAACACAAACTCAAGTAATCAAAATATACTAATCACGAACTTAAAATAATAACATTTATTCTCTTCTCTTCACCCTAAATCTGTCACCTCCACCCTTTGGAAAGAGTTAGAAACTCATGGAGGGAGGAAGAAGGGGTCCTAGAGGCATTACAAAAGAAAAGTAAAAACAAGAAATAAAAGACAGAATTTTATTACTAAAATAAAGAAAAATAAAAACAACAACTAAAAACTAGGTCTAAGGCCAAGGACCCTTCTAATATCGTTCTCGGGGCTATTTATAGTTGTTACAAGAGACCTAAGTATAGAATTGGAGAGTACACGTGTCCAGACACGACTGGACAAAATTGGAGCACACAGATCG
Organism: Triglochin maritima; assembly: GCA_963682175.1. Taxonomy (NCBI): domain Eukaryota; kingdom Viridiplantae; phylum Streptophyta; class Magnoliopsida; order Alismatales; family Juncaginaceae; genus Triglochin; species Triglochin maritima. The sequence goes on along the minus strand of OY821786.1, from coordinate 28,658,983 downwards.
CTAAGGGGGCGGAGAAATTGCCGCAGATGGAAGGTATGGTGCGGCGGAAACGCCGCATATAATGCTCTGATTTTGTCCGGATTTTGGTTGAATGTTTATGGTATGATTTGATCCTCCTTTGCGCGTCTGGATTGATTCTTTCCATTCTTTTGAACTCCGAATTAATTCCTTTATATGTTTGGAGATCTACATTGATTTTTCTTTAGATTTTCTCCATAATAACTCGTGAATTGCAATTAGGTCCCCGGCTACTTTTGTGCTTAAGTCCTTGTTCTTTTTGTAAATAGATCTTGAATGCTTTTATGCTTGGATACATTTCCATTTGAAACCCGATAGTCTTGAGCTTGGTCTTTCTGATAGAAATAAGTCTTTTGCACGCGTTTATGCTCGGAATGTGGGTAATTTGCATTCAGGTCCCTGTATTCTGTAAATAGGACTAAACACATACCTTAGTAGCATTTATTGATATAAAAGTAATCTAAATGAAAGACATATGATGCAATGTATGCAATGCATCAGTTCCCAACCCTGCAAGTACATGTAATACCAAATCACAGTCAGAAATAATATGCGCAACAACAGACAGACTATCAAAGATGGATTTCAATCTTCTGAATATAGTAAAAAATAGAAATGTCTCCCCTTTTAGTTGTCTGTAACTGAAGGTGCAATTGTAAAATACGAGACCTAGACTCAGACTCAAAAACATGTTCTAAAGTAGTTCAGGAAGACTGCGAAGTAGTACAACCAACTATTTGTCCAGAAACTCCCTCCGTTAGAGAGGCGAGTAACCATCCCAACAAAAGTTTGTCCTGATAAGACCAAATCTTAAACTTAGATTAGGGATGGTTAGAGTAGCATCTAGAAACTGAGAAGGAGAGGGAGTTGAACCATTCAAAAACCCGTACAAGTCATTACCATGAACAATATGCAATACTTTGGATCGTCATAGTAAGTAGTTTGTGCAATCTAGTCACACATGTATGGAAAACGAGGGAGTCAAAGAAACATGCATAGAGGTAGAGGTGCTAGTGGAGGAACTGGTTTGAGAGCTCTGACTAGATGTCGTCATAGCTTAAACAAATGGCAAAACAATGATTACAAAAGGTGTAAGAAGAAAAAAGGATCATTGAAAAGGGAAACACACCAAAAACTTCTGAAATAAAAGACATTTCAAAGAAAACCAGAAACTGTGAATGACTTGTACCGGTATTTGCTTAAATCAATAAAGAGGCACAGATGGTGTAAGATCTGCCATTTTTTTACCAAAAGAAACTAAAGGAACCGTGATTAAGACTGAAATCTTGTATACCAAGATGAGAAAATCACAATACAGAAGACGAAGATTAAGAATAACTACAAAACTTACAAGATTCAACCAAGAAAACTAGAAAAGAGTGGACGAAGAGGAAACGAGAGCACCGGATTCACCAGGAGAGAGTTAGGGTTTGTAGAGAAAATATTTGCTTTGTTGGGGCGAGGAGTGGTTATATATGTTGGGGAGAGAAAACCACAATTGTTGGATGCAGATGAACGAATGAGATCACTTTCGGGAAACTTCAGAGAGGTGTTGAACGGGAGTCGTTGGATGAAAACAGTGTAGGATTTTATGTTTAATTGTACATATTTATTTTCGAAATTTTTATGCACAATAAGGATCAATTTACAATTTTCTATGATTTATTTCATGCATGCATCAATTTGTTTCAATAACTAGTTTCAAAACTTTATTAAAACAAATATGGGCTCCGAAATTCATACCTAGAAGTTCTCTAAAACTTCTTGAAGATTCGGAGACGTTGGGGATGCTCCTCGCTGCGCCGGATGCCTCCGAGTATTCACCAAACTCTAAACAAGATCGGAGAGAGGGAAGCTAGTCTCTCAATCTCCGATAGGGTTTAGAATCCAATTACTAACCCCTCTTTAATTCCCTTGAGAAGATGATCTCTTAAGAACTAAAACTAAACTTAAGAATTAAGGGATTTTCGTGGAGATTTATGGAGAGAGAATTTTTGCATGAGAAAGCAATGAATGAATTAATGAGGTAACGAGATAAACTTGTATTTATAAGTTCTCTCCAAATTACCTATTCATGTGCAACCTCTTGCCCATGATTTCATGCAAAATTCCATCCAGCCATCCATTATTTAATAATAAATAATATTAGCCACGAATTAAATCAATTATGGACCAATTCCATGCATGATTTAATTAATTCTTAAATTAATTCTGCATTAACCGTCTCGACCGGTCGACCGTTTGGAGGTTCGGTCGACCGCTCGAACCTGGTTTCGGTTGACCGTTCAATAACTCGGTCGACCATTCGTAACAGGAATTATTCCATCGCTATGTTCGGTCGACCGACCGATTACATTCGGTCGACCGTTCGAACAGATGAAAATTCCCTGTTATCGGTCGAGACATGTCCGGTCGACCGTGCCCGATCGGTCGACCGTGTACTGCTAACTGGTCGATCGTTTGAGCATTGTTCTGTAGACTTGTCAAATTTCGGTTTAACCCCTACAAATTTTGACATTTCGGGATTAGTAGTAAATTCACAAGTTATGTAACATATTATCCTATGCAATGATCAATCATTACACCCCATAATATTTACATCACATATGAATTTTATTTAGATTCTAATTATGTTATTAATCACAACATAATTTTGATTTTGCTTGTTCACCTCATGTGTCATATTTTCTACATGAAACCCGACACATCTTATGAACTCAAAATCCCCATTTCTTGTTTCCCAGTTTTGTGGTGTGACCTATGGGACTATCTAAACTAAGTTGGCAGTGATATTAAGAGCTTAATATCACAAGCTATAAGCGGTATCTAGCTACACATTATAGCTCCCAATTAGTTAGACGTCTTAATTCCACTCGAACTAAAACCCGATCCATTTAGTGATGGAGTGCACCACTTGTGTCCGTCCCTTGCCTCATGATATTAAGAATACACACAAAGTATTATTGTGTCATCTTTGTATTAGTATTCATTTCTTGATCTCTTTAAGCTAGTTATAAATATATGGCTTAACTCAAATCACATTGTGCACATCACAACTTTGCTTTATCAAGGGGCCCACTAATATCATCACTCAATTAAGAGGGGCAATGATAGTCTTTTGACTAACTATCTTCTCCAACAAAAGTTGTACTTAACCAACCAATGCCTTTACACTACACTTATCGATAGTTCAAGACACTGATCTAATTAAGTATTCCTTAAGTGATCAGATATAAGTCTCATATCAAAGGACCAAAGACACAGTAAAATATTAATGATACAGAAACACATTTCTATAATATTTTACTTATTAGGTCTATTCAGTATACAAAAGTAATATTTTTCTCTTTTGCATACCCGTGTTGTCACTCACTTGTAGAGCTACAATGATCTATGACCAACACGACAGTCTTAACCCGGTAATCAATGTCCCATGTTAATTACCATGATTGCGAATATCTTTTGTTTTATGTAAACCAATATCTTTTAGAGCTCTACGGTTAAGGACCAAGAGCCTCTTCCTTAACACTTCTAAAAGACGAATAACATAAACAAGAAACAAAATGATTTCTCATTATTCAATTCATAATAATTGGCATTTAAAAGTAAAACTTTTAGAACAAATTCCCTTCAAACAGAGGGCTGGATTTAAAGGCACAATCTGTGTGCGTAGACGAAAGACAATCTTGGTCGTGAATTTGAAACGACGAAAGGCTCAGATTGTTTCAAGAAAACACAGTTTTGGTTGAAAGGATTGCAAAATCCTGACCGTTGGACTTTAGGGAGAAAAGAAACATTTTCTTTGGTGACTGGGCTTGGTGTTCTTGATTTAATTGTTTATTTGGGCCGGACTTTTGGACTGAGATGGAAAAGTTTGGCTTGGAAGAGAGGAGAGAAAAAAGAATGGATCAGGGAAGAAGGTTGGGTGGGAAAGTAATGATGTTGTTTTTAACCTTTCCTAAGCTATTGATACCCTATTAGTAGGGTTGTAAATTGGCGGTTCGTGAGCGGTTATAAGGCTTACCTGTGACCCTACCAGCCTAATTAAACGGTTCGCGGTTCGGCTAGAAATCCGTTTATTTTTACCTCTACTCATGACCCTAGTCGTTTAATTTAATAAAAAGGTTTTGGGCGGTTATATGTTAAAATATAATGGACACTAAAATCGATATAAGAATTAGGTAAATAGTTAAATGTATAAAAACTTGTCAAACTTGTTTAAAACATCAAACATCCATAAAATTTATAATCAAAACCTCCAAAATTTCATAATCTATCATCCACACATACATAATGACAATAATAATACAAAAAAGTATATGTATATAGTATATATAACAATATTATATAAAAATATATATTCATTATGTTATGCAGTTAAACAGACGGGTAAAAACATGTAACATTATCCGTCGATTTATTAAACGGTTATGATTTTCATAACTCTTATCCGTTCATTTATTAAACGGTTATGATTTTTACAACCCGTTATCCTACTGTCGGTTCGGTTGGGCGGTTAAACAGTTTTTACTCTGTCCATTGACAGCGCTACCTGTTAGAATTCAAGAAGAAATGAATACCAAAATAAAACCTTCTCAACTTGAATACTCAAGTGTGAGAGGTGGATGTATTTATAGTATTAGAGATGTATAATATTCATTGAACCTAGTCATACAATAATCTAGTAGATTCTAGATTATTCTAATACAATAGATGTAGTCACAAATATGTATACAAGTAGATTTAGATAAGGCTAATGAGTCTGGAATTGGATATCTTCATGAGCTTCAGCCTAGGCATTGTTCCTTAACACTACCTTACCACGTTAATTTATTGTTTGCTCAATTCTCAAGTTAACTCAACCACATAAATTTCTTTTATTTTTACTAACTAACTAGTTGTACTTTTTCATTATAATAACTTTATGTTTCTCCAAACCTAGGTTAAGTTTTGTATTTTTGTCCAATCTTAAGTAATCATTGAGAAGGGTATATTGGTAAAATCATTACCAAAACGCATGAACAACTCCAATCACCCAAACAATATTGCGTTTTGGGGAAGAAAATCTTGAAACGCATCCTCGCAAGAAAATATAATAATCAAAACTTACCCGAAAACCAAAGTTTTACAACTGAATTGCTAAACATCGTCCCAAAATTACTTAAATCGCCCCTTAAAATTACCATTTTGTCATTCTCTCATTTCTACTGTTATAACGCGACATTTTACCCTCCTATCACACATCTCTCTTCATCTTTCTCTTATAATCATAAAAAATAATGTTTTTGAGGTCAGTAATGAGCCAACGGACGCCTCAGTGTACTCGAATCTGGTAAAATATCTAACATGTTTTTAATAACAAAATAATAAAAAATTACGGGCGTCCGAAGGAGCCGACGAGGTGGAATGCCGCTCGCTCACCGGGGAGCGAGACCCCTGAACGACCTGTCGAGGTGGTATTTGTAAGTCATGATGTTTTACCGCCGGGGGATTTTGGATCTTAAAAAATGTTGAATCTGGAATTTTTTTGAATCTTCATCACTTGTAAAAAACACATTGTAATCCGACCGGTTACCACCGAAAACTTGCAAAGAAACGTCAAATAATTTGAGATAACATACCATATAATTTTAATTTGACAGAAAAAATTAAAAAAAAAACGGGACGTCTGGCTAAGACGTCTGTACCATCGTGGAGGCGTCTGGCTAAGACGCCTCCACCATGGTTGAGGCGTCTTAACCAGACGCCTAGACAATGGTATAGGCGTCTGGCTAAGATGTCGGTACCATCGTGGAGGCGTCTGGCTAAGACGCCTCCACGATGGTATAAGCGTCTTAGCCAGACGCTCGAGTCGGAAAAAAAAATCTGCCTCCGTTACTTCACCTGATCTAGGTGTTTCGCCAGACATTTTCATGGTGTTGGTAATAAGAATGTTAGTAAAACTGAGTCAATAACCTTGTTTAAAGACACGGGACGATATGAGTATTAAATATATTGTTAAGTGCAATTTGGTAATTTCAAGATGCGATTTAAGTAGTTTTTGTGTGACGTTTAGTAGTTTCCTTTTACAAACCGCAACCTCAAACACGAAGGATCCACATGGACTAGTAACTCCTTTCTATGGCAAAAGAAGACACATTTTGAAGAAACAAACATAGTATACTCATAGATGCCTAAAAAAATTCAAAAGTGAGGTTAGAAAATTAATTTCAAAAAAAAACTGATGGTAAATCCGTAATAAACAATAAACCCATGCCTACTTACCTCTTAACTCCCTTCCCAGGACCGACCGTTGGAATTTAAATTTCAAATTCTCCCACTTAAAAGACTACCAACGCAACACCAAATCCAGACTTCGCCCACGAAAAAAAAAGAACATCAAATCTCAGCTCAATACCATGGCAGTCTCACCGGACCTTTCCAATTCTCCGGTCACTGACAGTGCTTACTTCCCTGGTTGCCGAAAAGACACCAACTGCCATTGTGAGATGTGCGTCGCGAGCATCCAAGCAACCTTAGACCTCGTTTCCTCTCGTTCCACAATCCAACCAAGCTCAATTACAAATTCTTCCGCCGCCACGGCTTCGGACCCTTTGAAAACCCCGAAGGCGTGGAAAAGAACTGGAGTGTTACGATCTCCTCCACTTGAGTCGACTGCTAAGTCGATGGCTCAGAAGGAGATAAAGAAGAAGGAGACGAAAAGGGGTTTTGGCTCCCGTTTGGTTTTGTTGGTCGGGTTGGTTTTGTTGGTTTTTGGAGTGGATTGGGTTGTTCCAGTGGTGGTTTTCCGGATTGTCGGTGGACCGAAGATGTCTTCGGAGGTTGTGGGGAGGATAGGGGAGGAATTGGGGGAGAATAATGATGGATTTCGGGAGAAGTTGAGGGTTTTGGAGGACAGATTTGAGCAGGTTTTGGATGGAGAGGTTTGCAAGTGCAGTTCAAGTAACTCTACTTGGGTATTGGTTCAGGTATAGTTTTTTTCTTAGTTGTTTGATTTGGAGACAGTGTTTCTTTTAATTTAATGGGTTTATCTCTGCTTTTGTTGTGTATGAGAATTTTGTTGATTTTATGCAAATAGAAAGTTTTTTTCTTTTTCCTTTTTTACCTTTGAGCTCACTGTCCTCTTGTGATGGGTACTCAATTTGTATATTATAATTTGAATATTATGGTTTGGCTGTTTTTTAGTTGATCGGAAACATGAGATTGATGATGCCTACATATTTTATCATATGTTTTTGGTTTTGTTGTGTTTGAGCATAAGAGACAAGAACTTGGTAGCTACTTAAATTATTCTTCATATAGGTGTAATAAAGGATGAAATTTTAATCGAAGTAAAAAAAAAAGTCTGACTTGGATGGTGTCTAATTTTTTTCCATACTGGACTCTTTAGTTTGGGATAAATGATGAGGTGATCTTGAGGGTACTGCATTTCTTGTTATTTTTAAGCTCATTGTAGACGTGATTTTAAACGTTCAAATACCATAACGTTCATATGAACTTTAATCATTAGGAGAGATCTTCAATTTTTGTTCGATGGCATTAAGCAAGAGTTTAGAGTTTCCTTTGGTAATAAAAAGATTATTTGAAGAAATACACCTGAACTGGAGAAGTTGCAATGCAGGATGACACCGTTGTCCACATGAAATGTGTTCTGTTCAGTAGCTTTGTAGAAGAAATCAGCATTTGGGGCTTCCCCTTTCAGACCTCCGGACAGCTGGAGTCCGGTCTAAAGTCGCGGTTTTTCACCGTGATCTCTGGCAAACTGATCCAAGTAAGCACAATTTGTTCGGTTCGTTTCATTTTCGTTTTCATAAAAAAACCCATGAAAACTAATGTTTTGCTCTTTCTTAGTTACGTATGTATGTTATTCCATTAAGAAATGGTCCCCTGGAAGGAAAATATCAAAACAATATTAGTGGAACTATACAATATTGAACTAATCGTCCAATAGGAACTAGTTCATGTTGTTGTTGAATTTGATATTGTAAGCTCAAAATTGAAATTAACTATTGGTTCTTACTCTTGTATGCTCACGATCATAAACTGCAAAGTTGAGGATTTATACGTTTGGATTAAATTTTACATTTTCCGGAGAGAAAAATGGATTCAGCTCAGTTCAACTGAACTATTGTGAGAATCCCACTAAAGCGTCGTTCAGTTCTAATAAGCTGAACTTGATCAAAAACCTTTCTAACAAAACCATAAGAAGTTAAATAACTTTTGCTTTTTCACTGCTATCAGTGGTTGGAAGGGAAGATAGACCTCCAAATCAGACGAAAAGGTGACTCGTGGGCGATGCAGAGGAGGAGCGTGATCGCGACCCAGTTGGCTGAGAACACTTGGGTACTGGAGTACCATCAAAGTCCATTCATGGAAGAGCCAAGACTTGTGACATTACTATTGGAGTTTATGAAGATTAGAATCTCATTATTAGCCAAAGAACTTAAGAAGGGTGAATGGTTTCTACAATCTCCCAATGTGGTTCATGGTGAGGATGGACATTTCACACCTCCAACTTAGATTGTGTTTTAGATATCTCAAAGGTTTCATTTTGAATATCTCAAACCTTGTGACATTTCTTTTAATTTCTTGGTCCAATGTTTTTGTTGTGGTATTAGGATTGTGAAATGTGATGATGTAAATATTTTCAATTTTTGGTGGACTATGGTTTATGTGGTTTGCGATTTTACTATACTTTTTTTTTCAGGGTTAACAAGCATGAAATAAACAAATCCAGCTTCAATAATGTGCAGAAACATTATTTTATCGTATTCTTTTTGGTAAGGTGAATTTTCTTGTTCTCACATGTGAAGACACCACGATTTTTTTAAAGCAGTTATATATTACGTGAAATAAAGTGATTTAGGTATGATCCACAGCTAAATCCAGAATTCAACAAGGTGCAGGAAGACTCGTATTCGTCTTTTGAAAGTGTTAATGAACAAATAGGAAGTTTTGTATATAAAATTGTTGAAAAATATAAAAATCGATCCTAATTGCTTGTAAAATTTTAAATATATATATATATACAAGTATGAGGCATGAAATCCAACAGTAGTATCAGAGTTTTTGTTCATATTTTTAATAATTAGGCTATTTAAAAAGGTTTAGTTTGTCATCTCTAATTAAGTAATTCATGAATTTTGTCATTTTAAGTCATTTCTGATTTTTTATGGATGTATCAAATTGTAATCATGAATTTTTATGTTTCTTATTTTCTACATTAATATGTAATGTTAGAAAATATGTTAGCCATTAAGATCAATGGAATAATTCTGATCTTTTGATTTTAATTATTCTTTTGAGAGTTTTAAATATTTTAAAACATGTCATATGATTGTTAGAATCAAGTTTTAGACTTGTGTCTAATTTTGTAAAATTTTCATTTATTTTAAATGATTATTTTACTTGGAATTGACAAAACAAAAGGAGGAAATAAGTTTATTTTCAAATGATTCTGGAATTATTTAATTGAGAGACGAATGATCAACTAAATAGTGTAAAATAGCATATATACAAAATTGTTGCACTTAGTCTATTTTGCAGGAATAAGTGAGTTTATATGTTCCATCGAAGCTATATGTGAATGTATGATATGTATATCACTATTGTTAATCAAATGGGCTTATGTATATGTAAAAGTCATTTATTTTGTATGCATGCATATGAGAGGACTTTACATAGGACTTACACTAACCAATTTAATTTTAACAAAATTCAAATTGTGAGATGTATGTTTAAATATTGTGCAATATTTATATTCATGATGCAAGAAGAAGTGAAGATTGAGCGTCCGGGAACATATAAACTCACACCAATGTGTGAATGAATTTATTTTATGTTTATGTGTTTGATTATATGTGATTGAATGGTTATGGTGAGTGTGAATGAATGCATACATGAGTACCTAAATTCTAAAATAATATATGAATTGTTTAATTGTCCAAACTAAAAATTATGAGGACATTTATTTCTTATTTCATCCTCTAGATGTCATTGATTGAGGGATATTCTGCTCGCCCTTAACAGAAGATAATTTTCTCAATCTTTGTAAATAGTGGGAGGTATTAGGATATACATTATTGTGTCATCAATAAATACATAAAGTGAGTTTCACCCTTAGTGGAAACTAAGTGTATTTGTATATGGATACAATGTATATCTCGTAACAAATGAAATAAGTTTTCTTAACAAAATTAGGAGTCCTAGCTCGATTTTGAGAAAGAGAATTTTCTTAAGAGGATTGGACAAATTCTCTCTTAATTAAAACGAGAAGAATCATAAGAGTTTGATAAACACAAAAGTTTGTGAAATCTCAAAATGGTTATGATTAGAAAATATTTCTTACCTTGAGTTTATGACATATTTGATAGCCCTTAACTAGTCTATGCTATAAATGATAAGATCTGAAATTACTGCAATTATGGACATGTTTATTTATTTACAGTACAAATTTTTATAAACATAAAATTGACATGAAAATCCTTATAAATTATTTTGTAAAATGTCGAACATTCAACCTATTGTGCGATTTATGATTGAAAGACATCCATCGGCAAATGATGACTCTAACTTCAATAGCTGGCAGCTCAATATCAACATTGTGTTGAAGTTTGAAAAACTATCTCAAATTTTAGATGGTGAAATCCCAAAATTAAGTGAGAATGCAACTGATGCTGAGTGTGAGGCTGCAACAAAGTGGAAAGACCAACAGAACCAAGTTCACGGTCTAATGCTTGCCTCCATGGGTTACTCGCTTCAAGCGAAATACTTAGATTCAAAACCTAAGAAGACCATGGAAGCTCTAACAAAGATGTTTATGGATAGTGCTAGGAAAGAGTGCTATAAGATCACCATAGCACTCGCAATGCAAGGATACCTTGAGAAGTTAGAAAAACTCTCTTCCCTGATGCCCAATGACATTGCGGATGATGTGATTCTTGGCTCTCTAGCCTCATCGTACAAGGACTTCATCATGCATTACCTTGTGCGTGAGAAAGGGTTGTGTCTTGAGGAGCTTCATAATGCTCTCAAAATGGCTGAAGTTGATATAGGCAAAGGCAATAACAAGAATGTTCTAGCCAACCATGGTCGAACTAGAAAGATCGCCAAGAGTAAAGTTAAAGGCAAATTAACCAAAAAAGACGTCAATCAAGGACAAGGGAGTAAGAGTTGCTCGTGGGAGTGTCTCAAGGGGGAATTCTTCGAAATCTCCAACTCCCAACATGGAGTGTTTTCACTACGGTGAAAAAGGACACATGCGGCATAATTGCCCCAAGTACAAGGAAAACCTTGACAATAGAATGATTGAGCGCAAGCGCCCAAAAAAGGCCAAAGGTATATTTGTTATTGAAATGAATTTAGTTGCCTTTATCCGTGATTGGGTATTTGATACCGGGTCTTGTGCTCACACAAATTCCAATGTGCACCAACTAAAGGATAGGAAGGACATCGCAAGAGGAGAGATGATTCTGAAGGTCAGAAAGGGTGCAAACATCGCTGCGATTGCATAAGGTTCTGTGGATCTTCATTTATCTAGTGGTCTACTTTTAAGTTTAAAGAATGTCTACTATGTACCTTCGATTAACAAGAATATTATATTTGTATCGTGTTTTGATATGGATGACTTTATAATAAATAATTCAAATTCTTGCATGTCCTTATCGAAGAATGAGTTTTATATGGAAATGCTTTCATAAGAAATAGACTCTATTTGCTTGAATTGAATAATAAAAAAGTTTTAAACAAAAATAGCAAAAAACTTAAGACAACTCACATGAATGATACAATCTTATGACACTATCACCTTGGTCACATCAATGAAAAACACATCAAGAAATTGCAAGAAACTAACCTTCTTGGTCCCACAGATTTTAAATCATTGGAGACATACAAATCTTGCCTTATGGGCAAAATGACCAAGCGACCTTTCAAGAAGAAAGGTTCAAGAGCAAGTGACTTGCTGTATTTGATACATTTTGATATATGTAGTCCATTTAGTACAACTGCAAGAGATGGTTATAGGTACTTCATTACGTTCACGAATGATTATAGTCGTTACGGTTATATTAATCTAATGAGAAACAAAAGTGAATCCTTTGACAAGTTTAAAGAATTCAAGAATGAAGTAGAGAACCAACTCAATTACAAGATCAAGTCTCTACGAACTGATCGTTGAGGTGAGTATTTGAGTACCGAATTCGACTTATTCCTAAGGAATGTGGTATTATACCCAACAAAATGGCTATGGAACTCATGTGAGGTTCAAAGGTTAGGATGAACACACACTTAATACATCACATAATCACATCGTCTTCTTTTCCACCCTTTCCACCCCCAATGGGGATGGACCACTCTCTACTCATCTCCATAAACAAGAAAACAACAAAATCAAAACAACTTATAAGCAAATAAAAAAACTAAAAGTTAACCAAAGCAAGTGAACAAAATTTGCATCAAATGAAAGATAACAACATGAAGAACATAAAAACTTAACTTGATTAAGAAAATGAAGATTACAAAATTGCTCATCTTCTCCTCCACTACACTACTAATCAATAAGCTAAAACCTATTCTAAAAAAAGAAATAAAACATACTCTACTAAACAAGCAAAGAACTAACCTAAGGAGGAGAGGAAGGAAGAAGAAGAAAGGAGGCATTACAAGTCTATTTATGGAAGATTAGATGGTTTGGAAGAATCTGGGCGTAATAAGACAACTGTAACTCAAATCTGGATGTTGCATATATCTCTGATCCGACAACCCGGCCAGTCGCCAAAATTTAGGCTAAAACGGAGCAAAAATATCCACCAATGGCAATGGCGGATGAAATGGCTCCGATCAGCCTAGAATTTCACCAGGTGGTTAAGTTTGATGTTTTGCACGTGGGGTTCAGCCCTGGTCCATTGTCTCGAGCCGATTTAATTTTAATTGTTGATTTACTCCTCAGGTTATGGACTTTTGTGACACAATTTCTTTTACACTTTAGTCCCTCCAGGTTTTCACTTGGGTCCCTCCATGTTTTCAGTCCAGTCCTTGGGCATTACAAACAGGTCCATAAACCTTCCAAATCAGTACATTCTTCTTACATTTAGGTCATTTTCTCTTCATTTCTTTTCTTTATTGCCTAATATCTGAAATATAACAACAAACACTCGAGTAACACAATATTAGGGTAAAATAAATGATATATAATATAAGTACGATGTATGATATGCTGCTAATCAATTGATTTAGACCTCTAAATTCTTGCTCCGTTATTTTGCCACTGTAAAAACGCACTGTAAAAACGCCCCAGATCCTTTAAGATATGGTCCTTAAGGTTAACATGGTATTGTTGTAAAAAAGAAATATTAAAACAATATTAAAACCGTCGGGTCCTCGAGATTTGCTTGGAGTTCATGCGAATATAGCATTAAATTTGTGGTGATCCTATTTCAAGGACTCACATAAGGATTATAGTGATTCGTGCCAAAAAAATATATGCGAACACTTCACAATGATACTTTGGGTTGTTTTTGAAAAAAATGCAAGGAAATGGTCCTTTTCCCATTTTTACCTAGTAAATTGTTGTATTTTAACCAATTTAGTTAGCTATTTTGCATTTGTCAATTTAAGTGTTTAATTCTCCTTGTTGCTTTTATAAATACTAAATTCCAAGGTAATTTGGCCATAAAAAATGGATCCTAAGACATGGACACTAACTGCATTACCCCAATTCGATGTTATTCTATATGACATGTTGTGTTGAAGTAGAGAAGTTGATTGGGATTTTGGATCATTCTTCACCAAAAGGTCTTTATATTTTTATTGTTATGCAGGTTTCTTTGTAATTCAGCCCCTTTGATTTTTTAATTTGATACATCTTTCCACCTCATTCTTTGAAATCAAACATATAGAGATTCACAAAGGGTTTCTCAATGATGAAAGTATATATTTCTAATCCTCTTATCAAGCCGGTCAATTTGGATACCACTTTAGATATAATTCGATCACTTTTTTATTTGTCATTTTTATAAGGTATGCTCAAGAACCGCATAAGAAAAAATCCAAACCACAAGGTATTGACCAATAGCCACACGGGTCTATGTGTCCAACGAATAGGTCCCATCCCTTAATGAATGGACTTCATGTTCGTGTAGTGAGTTGATTATAGAACCCATCTAACATACATGAGCTGACAAAAAATCACAATATTATCGCAAATTCCATGCTCCTTACAACTAATACTCAGGTCAAACGATACTAGAACCCAATTAGCTTACGTGACCTGAAGAAGAATTACAACACTTTCATCAAATTCATGCTTGTTATAAATAATACTCAAGTTAAATGATACCAGAACTCAAGTAACATAGGTGACCACACGAAAAATACAAAAATCGACATACCAATGCGATGAGGGAACTTAAGGTGTGCCGAAGAACTACATAAGAAAGGGTATAAACCACAATGTATTGACCAATGGCCACAAGGTCTGGGTATTCAACGAATAGGTCCTCGTCCCTTGTGGTCAGTCAATTCTACAACCCATTTAGCATACATGCCCGACGAGGAATCACAATACCTTCATCAAATCCATGATTCTTACAACTAATACTTAGGTGAAAGGATAATAGAACTCAAGTAGCATAGTTGACCCATGAAAAATCCCAATCGATGTGCTAATAATGCAATGCAGGATCTTAAGGTATGTGCAAGAACTAGACAAGAAATGGTTGTAACCACATGGTATTGACCAATAGTCACACGATCACATTTCCCAACGAATAGGTCCTCGTCTCTTAACAAATGGACTTCATGCCCGTGTCATGAGACGACTATAGAACCCAAATATCATAAGTTGACCCGATGAATAATCACAACACTATCGCAAAATCCATGCTTCTTACAACTAATACTCGGATCATAGGATACTATAACTCGATTAGCATACATGACCCTACGAAGAATCACAACACCTTCATTAAATCCATACTCCTTTACTCAGGTCAAAAAAGAACTCAAGTAGCATAGGTGACCCCACGAAGAATCCTAAAATCAACGTGCTAATGCAATGCGAGAACTTAGGGTGTGCCCAAAACTACATAAAAATGGTCCATACCACATGGTATTAACCAATAGTGCGCCACACAATCTCGGTGTCCAATAAATAGGTCTTCGTCACTTAACAAATGGATTCCATACTTGTCTAGTGAAACGGCTGTGTAACTCAAATAGCATAAGTGACCCGACCAAAGACTCATTGATTTTCAATGTCCTAATAAAAATAAAGGGGTAGTGTTTATCGATTTACAAGGTTTACAACTTTACATGTAACAATATAAAAGTCGTGTTGTGATTTACAAGGTCATAATCTATAAGTAAATGGTCGTGACGTCAATTTATAAGGTCAAGACCGTATGTAAGAATATAAATCGCAATGTCATTATGTAGAATATCAGTAACATAAATCATGAGGTCATCATTATCATATAGAAACTATGTTCACTAATAACTAATTAAAGTAAAATTACACATTCAAAAATTGTTCAAAACGTAGCAAATGTATTACTCCAATGAACCAACTCGATGAGAAGAACTTAAATTTATGTATACATCTCTCAAAAATACCTTGTAGTTTTTAAAATATCATATTAAACCAAAAAATTGAGAAGTTGTGACTTGTAATTGGAAACAAACAAATGGGCTGAAATGCAAAAAACAAAGATAATCATAAAAAGTAAAGATTTTATGGTAGAGACTCAACATCTCAAACTTCTCTCGTTCCTATTACAATTCCCTCTCATGCCACGTGTGATCATCTCTATCCTCCATGTCAACATTAATTTGGCACAGGAATTAAGCATCCATGGATCATTATCCTAAAAACACCGATCAAAATGCAACAAGAGAAGGTTCCCAAAACATCAAAAAAGGTGGGATCCAAATGCTGCACAGTTCACTTTAAAGCATTGTTTGCTCCCTGAGCATCCAAATGCCAATGATCCTTTACCCTAAGACGTTGTACAATCAAAAGTGATTAACATCATTTCATGCATTCATTTGTATCGTATATCTATTATTTTGAACCTAAATAATGCTACGTAACGAGTTTTATGTTTGAATTTCAAGAATAAACAAGTTTGAAGAGAAAAACATAAAATGACCTAAGCACCAAGAAAAAGGACTGAGTTGTAAAACTTGGGGACTGAGATGCAAGAGGAAGGACCCGGATGTAAGCCCAAAGGACTAATTAGCAAAATCAAGCACTCCACACCATCATGAGGAGTATTTTGGTAATTAGATTCGGGTCGCAACTTCCACAACCGATTAGGGTGCACACCAGGAGAAGAAACAAAGCTACAAACTAGTCGGACAAAACTGGGACGGATCCAAGAGAACAAGACCGCCAATTGGTGTTTCCAAACCGCCAATTGGCGGTCCATTTGTCTCTGGATCTGACCCATCTTCTACCGGATGTGTATTATGGTGTTTTATGCTATATTTGGTATGCGCTTAGTCCCATACCGGGGGATTGTCCCAGATTACCTTTTTCTATGGATATAAATAGAACTCTTCCTCCTCCTTTGTATGCATCTCCTCTTTTGGTGGCCATCCTCTCTGCTAAGAGTAAAACCTTGAAGCAAAACTCTGGTGGAGAGAGGCTACTTGTAATTGAGTGAGTAATAATAGTTGTTTTGTTAAGTTTTCTTGATGTTGCCTCTTTTCAATTCGTGCATAATTAGTTAACTTGTTTGTTTTAGTCTTTTTAGAATTAGTTTAATCGTGTTTTCTTTCCTTAGTATGAATGTTAGTTTAAATATGTGCGAGTAGTTCCATCCCCCTTTGGGGTAGAGTAGATGTCTATACATGTTATGTAGATGGAATGAATGCTAAACATTGTTGTATGTGAGAAATGTTAGTATGCTTGTTTGAATTAATAAGAACTCTTACTTGATGGTTTCTGCCATAATGTTTAGGTACATTCCATGCTTGTTTATGTTCTTAATAACAAACTTGTCATGCTCATATTAATCATCTAGGTTAGTGCTTTGAATGATATGTCTTGTCATTAGGTACTTCTTATGCATTAACAAACACTAACTACACTTGAGCTTATTGTATGCATTCACCACACCTATTTCATGTGTACACACACTCCACCCCTTAGGGGTTTTCGATTCCTAATTTCTATCTTCTTTTATTAGTCGCTTAGTTTTAGTTCGTTTTGTGCTTTCATTTTCTTCCTTGTTGCTACTAGTTTAGTGTAGCTTAGTTTAATCAATCTCTTCTTCCCTCTTTTCCCACTCGTCTTCTAACTAACCAAAGTCGATACACCTCCTTGTGACCGACCCGTATTTGCCACCGCTTCAACGCAGTCGTGCACTTGCGGTTAATTAAAAAGAACACATCAAAAAGTTACAGTTTTAAATCCATGTGTAGATTTACAAGTAAAATGTCTCTCTATTATTGTCACTTCTAAAATCAGAAGTTTGGCATGTCCTTGTACCATAATATTGCATGGAATTTTATTACAATTTAAACAAAATGTAGAATAACGATTTATTAACCTAGTAAGATGATATAAAGAATCAAGATAAAATACTTTTTATACAATTTAAACATAATATAGCATAACGATTTATTAACCTAGTAAGATAATATAAAGAATCAACAAAAAAGACAATCATATTTAAATTTTAAATTTCTAATGAAAATGAAACGCCCTACATCCTTTGTAGGCTAATCAGTTGTCTTTTACTTGTGTATGGTTTCTTGAAGAAGGTTTATACTATGAAGGCACAAACATTTTTTAGGTATTGGTTATCATTCATCCGAGTCTACCGAAACACACTGCTGGAAAAACACGCTACAACATCGATATGTCACGTCGGATATTGAGAAACCAACGTCAAACACGTTTATCACGTCGGATTAACAAAAACCGACGTGAAATAAACATATTTCACGTCGGGTTTTGTTAATCCGACGTGGTTTCTAACACATATGTCACGTCGGGTAAGAAACACCGATGTGATGTAGCGGACCAAACATTATCATGTCGGTATTGATGAAACCGACGTGAAATGTCCACCAAAACACGTATGTTTTATCAAAACCGACGTGATATGTGGCTTTTGTCATATTTTAGTAAAATCGACGTGACATGTCAATTTTTTTAATGTAATAGTAGATCTCCCTCACTCACATTCTCACTCTCTCTCTCTCACACACACACGTCTTCTTGTTTCCTCCGCCCCACGTCAATCCGAGCTCTAACCGCCTCCTTGCACCGCCACCGTGCGAGGGTAAATCTCCCCTCCTCTCTCCTCCCTCCTCGTCGTCTCGATCCCCTCCCTCCTCCCTGTCCCGAACCCATCTTGACCCCCTCCCTCCCCGTCCCAAAACCCCTCCCTCCTCCCCATCCCAAACCCCTCCCCTCCATCTTATTTAATGATATTAAATAATTGCAAAAATTATTGATTATGTAGTTTGTGGATTGTTGTGAAAAAATAAAAAAGAAGGTAAAAAGAAATGATGTGGGGGGAAAGAGAGTGTTGAGATATTGGGTTGTGATGGTTGAGGGTTTTTGTGTTGGGTTAGATAAAAACTTGGATTAAAGGTTGTGTTGATGTGGTAGAAAAAAAATATGTTGGGTTGAGTTGGATTAATGGTTGTGGTAGTGGATGACTTAACATAAAAGTTTGGTATGTAGGTTGGTGGATAGTGTATGGATGAGTTTAAATATTGTACACGAGGCATGTTTTAATTGGGTGAACTTTCTCCCGCGGTTATAATTTTTAAACGGAAAATGCTAGGCGAGCTCAAATTCGGGCTCCAAAGCTTCACACTAACATCACATGGGATGAAAAGTAAGTTGCACGAAACAGAACTTGCCACGTTAGCCCGTTATGACATTTTTCATGTCCATCACTTTTCTTCTTAAATATCACTCAAAAACCAGCAGCCCTCATGTGCAGATATTATTATTTAATTCCTTTTGCATGTTGTACAATCCTGCTATACGACAACCAAGATTTAATCTCTGTCTCTTCAAACAAATGTTGTATTTTGAGCTTGACAATTGTGGACATATTTGTTAGCTTATGCTAGTTGTGTGGTAGTGAACATGTTCGGACAATACTATCATGATAAGAATGAAATTATATATTATTCCGTTATTATGTTCTATATGTGCTTGACATATCCAAACAACTTTGTATTTTAGATATATCAAATGTGTTATTGTATTGCTACTATCTTGTTTTGCTGCCTAACTCAAAATGGTATTCAGACCACTAAGTTAGCTAGATATATCATTATATATGGGGTATGAAAGTTGCATTTTCGTCTGGATATAGATCAATAAGTTTATGAAACTGATTATTGGCAACAAATCGATGTTTGCCGTTTAGATTTTCATATGCTTGTGTTTGCTGGACATGTCAGCAAATGTTTGAACAAGATATATTGTAAACAAATATCTGGATAACCAGTTGTTCAGATATATGTTGGTAATATGTCTACACCTACAAAAACTTGTATTATTACTATTCCAGACATATAAGTAACCAGTTAACTTGTATAACCATTTTCATTTGCACACACTATTGTCTCTTCCTATCCAGATATATTGTCTTTCGCTTATGCTTGTGCTTGCTGGACATGTCAAACATGTATGGACTTAGCCCAATTTTGAGCTCATTTATCACTTCTCAACGTGGAATTGTGATCTATAATATCCAGACTATACTATATGTTACAAATTATAAGTTAGGGTTTAATATTTTGTTGATATTTGAACATGTATGTCTTGATGTCTGAGATTTAATAGAATGATATCTGAGATTGTTTTTACATTGACAATGTCGACATTTATATCTTGATTTAGCGTTGCACATTACAATCTCACATTCTCTCACCACATTTAATGCAAGGTGATAGTGGTTGATGCATTGCATACATTGCATCATATGTCTTTCATTTAGATTAATTTTATATCAATAAATGCTACTAAGGTATGTGTTTAGTCTTATTTACAGAATATAGGGACCTGAATGCAAATTACCCATATCTCGAGCATAAATGCGTCCAAGAGACTCATTTCTGTCATAAAGACCAAGTTCAAGATTATCGGGATTCAAATGGAAGTTCATCCATGCATAAAAGCATTCAAGACCTAATTACAAAAAGGAAAAGGACTTAAACACAAAAGGAGTCAGGGACTTAATTGCAAAAAGCCAAGGACCTAATTGCAAATTACGAGTAGTTTTTGTTATTATGGAGAAAGTCTAAAGAAAAATCAATGTGGATCTCCAAATATATAAAGAAATAAAGTGGGAGCTCAAAAGAAAGGAAAGAATCAATCCAGACGCGCAAAGGATATTGAAATCATATCATAAACACACAGGAAAAATCCGGATTAAATCAGAGCGAATATTGAGGCGATTACGCCGCACCTTATGTGTAATATGCGGCGATTCCGCCACACCCCTTGTGATCTGTGGCTCCGGATTTTGTCCAGTCGTGTCTTGCCACGTGTACTTTCCTATTTTATACCTAAGTCCCTTGTATCGGCTATAAATAGCCCTGAAACGATGTTGTAGAGGATGTTCTTATTTTTATTCCATAATTTAGTAATAAAGCTTTGTTGTTTTATCTTGTGTTTTTAGTTTTCTTTTGTAGTTCTCTAGGACCCCTTCTCCTTCCTCCCATCCATGCGTTTCTAACTCTCTCCAAAGGGTGGTGGTGACGGATTTAGGGTGATGAGAAGAGAATGATGTTATTATTTTAAGTTCGTATTAGTATATTTTGATTACTTGAGTTTATGTTGAATCATTTATCATGTAATGCTTTATAACTAATATGATTTATTATAAGTTTCTGAATTCTCTAATCTAAACCCTATATCTAAACCTCCACCTAACGGAATTCACCATCTTTGTTCTTATTTTAGTTTTATTTGTTTATGTTTCATGCTTTAGAAAATTAAAAAACCAAAAATCTCAAAACCAAACTTATTCTTCTCTCATTCTTTCCCCTAATCGAAAATCACACAAATAACAAATCTCTCCCTCCTTGTGTTCGACCCGTACTTGCCACGTCTTCATTGACGTCGTGCACTTGCGGTATAAATTTAATTCTCATCAAGTTTTTGGCACCGTTGTCGGGGAGGCGACGCAGATTTTGTTTATTATTGTGTTCTCGATTCTATTCTGTTTATCTTGTGCGCGATCTAAGTATTTGGATTTGTGTTTCAGGAGACAACAGAGTGCACGGTGAAATATGAACGCAGCCGGAGCAAGCAGGGCGGCGAAAACGCCGCATATCAAGCACAAGCTGCGGCGGATCCGCCGCACAACAGAGGCTTCTGGGCTTCAAATTTTTCTGGGGTTAGCACCATCTCTGGGTGGACGCGTGGAGCTACTGAAATTTCGAGAGCGGGTGGTGAACCCGACTGAGCATTGCATAGGTAACTTTTGTTGCCTCTTTCCTCGTAATTTCTAGTTTTGGAAAATTTCCTTTTGTAGAAGTGCACGTGTTAAGCTGAAATTCCATAATTGGCCATAATTCAACTCTGACCTAAAAATTGGCAAAACTAGAAGAACTTAGTGCATGCATCATATAATGTTTTGTTTGCATTATTCTTGCTAAATTCTTGCAAATTAATTCTTGTTGAAGAGTGCTGGAGGCAAGGTACGTATCGCGATTTTTATTGATTGCATTTAAGCATATAATCTAGTTTGCATACAACCTTCCAATTGCCCCCAATTAAAGACCATTGTTTGATTATCTTTGCTAGATTTAAGTTAAACTATCTTAAGGGCAACTCCGTAGGAAAAGATACGGTGGGGATTTCATCACCTTTACGTGGCCCACAAATCACAATCCTAAAGTGTCACCCAAGCTTTAAAATTAAAATCAATTAGACATTGGCCCATAAGGACTCAGACTCAATTAAGGAGAAGATTGGTTTGACTTGCTATGACCTGAAGCTGATCGAATTCAATTTGGTGTCTAGAAAGTGTTTTTGTGTTGACGAAAGTCTTCCAAGCGAAGTGATTGTCTAATTGGCACCAACTATGTCGGAAGCGCCCCCACTAGCTATACACTGCCTGACCAATTTGGTTTGATTAGTGAGGGAGGTGAATCAAGCAAATCAATTCGACTCAACCAGTTAGGAGTCGTCTAGATTTAAGCGACACCAGGTCTAGGATTGTTTGAACCGTGCTTGCTGTTGAACGTTTTATTTTAAACCGCAAGTGCACGGCCGCGATGAAGCGGTGGCAAGTATGGGTCGTCCTCAGGGAGGTGAGCAGCCTCTTGTTTGCACGAAATCAAGTGGCGAAAATAATGGAGAAGAGAGTTGGTTACACTACTCTACACTAAACTACGCTAAGAAGTACGAAATGCGAAAGAAAGAAATAAACGATCAAATAAAAACTAAGCTAAGAACAAAATAGAAGTGCTGGAATTTCAGGAATGGAAAACCCCTAAGGGGTGGAGTGAGTGCACACAAGCAAAGAGGTGGGTGTAGAATACATTCTTTAAGCACATGAAGGTGGTGTTTATCAAGCATAGGAAGTGTCTAAATGTTATGGCAAAACCTATCAATCTATTCACCAACTTGGTTGATTAACATTTACATATGCAAGTTGTTTATTTCAGAACCTAAACAAGCATAAGAGATGTCTAATCATTTTGGCAAAACTCATCAAGTTATAAATTCTATCCTAAACAAGCAAGCATACATTCATGTTTAATCAACACATTGAAATTAAAGCATTCATCCCATTCTCATTTGCATGTATGTACATCTACTCCACCCCCCAAAGGGATGGAACTACTCACTAAACATTACACTAATTATTAAACTAAACAAAGAAAGCATATTAACTAAGCTAATAAAACTAATGAAATGAGATTAAGCAAAGCAAAACAAGAAACATAAAACAAACAACATAATAAAGAAAACTTGTATTAAAATGACTCACATTAAAAGTAGCATCCTCCTACTTTAGTGTGTGCTTCAAGGCCTCACTTCTAGTAGGAAGAATAGCCACTTAAAATATGGAGTGATTACAATAGGAGGTGAAGAGTTCTATTTATAGCCATGGAAAAAGGCAAACCGGGACAATCCCCCGATGTGGGACTAAACAAACACCAAAAATAGCCTAAACGAACATTAATACAAGTTCAGGAGAAATTTGAGCGCATTTGGGCCAAAAGTGACCGCCAATTAGCGGTCTTGGACCGCTAATTAGCGGTCTACAGTGTCCGGATCGGTCTGGAATTTCTTGTGGGCTTTTCTGGAAGGCTTTGTTGGTATTTGATGCATCTATTTTGCATGTTGGAGCTCCGACCCGAATAGAATTGCCAAAATACTCCCCATGATGGTGAGGAGTATTCTGTTTTGCTCTTAGGTCCTTCGGTCTTGCATTCAGGTCCTTCTTCCTTGCATCTTGGTCCACAGATCTCACAATTCAGTCCTTTTTCCCAGCTTTTGGGTCCTTTTATGCTTCATCTCTTCAAACCTATTTATTCCTGAAAACTAAACATAAAACTCGTAACATAGCATTATTTAGGTGAAAGATAATGGATATAAGATACAAATATGAGCATGAAATGATGTCAATCAAATACCCCCACACCTAACTTTTGCTAGTCCCGAGCAAAACAAAGAAAGAGAAAAGCATGCGAAAAAAAAACAAGAAATCCTAACTCACTTTCGTAGGAATCACGGTTGCACTTAGCACGTGCAACAAGCCGTTAAACCTCCTTGTCGCCAAGGAGGAGGAGTGTTGTCTCCTGAGGGTTTTCAGCGGATCTACCCACAAAATCTGAACAAGATGCATTAATCAATCTAGCTACACGACTCGCTGGAATTATTTTGTCGATCATGGGACGCGGTAACACTACGGGTCGACTCTATATATGTAATCCGTCCACACACCTAGCCTAATGAGTTATTCGTGAGAGTTAGTTAAGGACTTAAGTGAAAGACATGGGCAACCTTAACTTCTGAATGTGATACAATGTGTAAAGTCCATTTTGGTTCTTATTTACTTCTTTTTTTTCTTTTTCTTTTTTCTTTTTTTTCTTTTTTTTGTTTTGGAGAATTTTATTGGTCGGTGTTTGATTCTCCCAGGGTCAGGTTTCGTGCATCATTGCCTATGAGGACTTACACTATCACGTACACCTTCCCCCAAATCTCCACATAGGGCGATCCCTACCACCCGTGTAACGGGAGTTCGGTCGCCGCATCCCAAGTCAGATGACTCGAAAGCACCAGGCACAAAGTCCCCTCAGACCTACTTTCCCGAGTGATAGGAGCCGTGCGAGAAGAGAGAACACCACTTATTTATCTATATGGGAACCAAAACCCCTACACTTAAGTTTCACAAAAAGAGATTAAGGGCCCTCGACTACGACAAACTTCCTTATACTCACAAACACGAATTATTTGACTCACTAGGTTCAGGGTGGACTTATTTAAATGTTTGAGTACTGAAACCCTATGATTACACGCCCCCCTAGGGAAAACCGGGGTGCATCCTAACGACTCGATAAGACCTAAAGCCAGTAAACTAGAAATCCTAATGCATCAAGTTCAAGACAATTTTGGGAGCTTTCTTTTTACTTTGCCTCTCAACGGTTTTGCACATGCTAAACACACGCAAAACCCACAAAAACATTTTCTTTCACAAACACATGAAGATTTTGAAAGAAATGTGAAAATTTTAAAGCACTAGGCAAGCAAAAGAAGACAAGTCACCCAAGGATCATGGCAAGCAGATATATCAATGTTAAATGCGGCACACTAACATGACCCTAGCAGTACAAACAAAAGAAAATAAAACCAAAGGAAAAAGACTCGACTATGTACACACGTAAAACACCCCCCACACCTACTTCATGCATTGTCCTCAATGAATGTGAACAAGATACTACATGGATACATGCATGAAAAAGGAAAGATCTCACCAACATGAAGTACAAAGGGACGTTCAGGGTCATGTTGATGGACACAAACCCAAATTCCCTCAAAACCTGTGAGAAGCTGAAGAAGGCAGATAAATACGTGAAGAAATTGGGGCCCAAGTACACAAGGGTTGGGGCCCACAACAATCGATGCTCACTGAAGGAGTCTTTTATTACACACTTTCTTTTTTTGTTTTTTTTGTTTTTTTTTGTTTTTTTGTTTTTACAAGATATATACATCAACCAAAATATTCTCATAATCATTTGGTCAAGGAACATCAAATGAGAACATCAAGTTATGAGGACCAGAGACTTGCCGAGATTGGCAAACTCCACTGGTACTCTGAGGTGTCATGAGGGGTGAAAGGTCAAAGCTGAAAGGCTCGAACCCCTCATGATATTGGTTGGGTGTGGGCAACAAAGAATGAAGTTGTGTTGCCTCACTAGGGTTTAATTGCTCAACGAAGAAAACCCTCCAACCAATAGGCGGGTGCATCGGAATGAGTTCCTCAAGCTCATTCGATGGATGCAGCAGACATGCATCACTAAGAATGGGGCTTCTCCCTAAGTCATCCAACAAGGACTTCCCACCATCATTTAGATCATCAAGCATAAGCTCGGTCATAGGTGGGTCTTTGTTGGAGTCAAAATGAAGCTCAAATGGCTCAATGGCCATGGGACATGAGGTAGAGACACCTTCTGGCATAGGCATATGATGAGGTGTCTCACCCTCACTAGTACTCTCAACTAAATCATGCAACGAACACTCCCTTTGGACATTCATGTTCGAGGCCAGCTCACTCTGTTGCATTGCAAAGACAGGCAATGAGTCTTCGCTAGGCCCACGAACATTCTCAATGGGTTGCATTGGGGTTAGGGGTGTTCGTTGATTTTGTGGTGCTTTCTCCAATTGGCGGATGAGATTTAGATTTAAAGGTTCATCCATGGGTTCCTGTTGCCTACCAGAGTTGAACACATGAAACTCGGCACTCATGTTACCGAATGAGAGCTTCATGAGACCATTTCTACAATTAATCAAGGCATTGGAGGTTGCCAGAAATGGTCTACCCAAAATCAAAGGTATTTGAGAGTGGGTGTTCGCAACAGGATTGGTATCGAGGACAACAAAATCGACTGGAAATATAAAATCTCCAACTTTGATAAGCACGTCCTCGATAATCCCCATGGGAATACGAATGGATCTATCCGCTAATTGGAGGGTGATCTTAGTTGGTTTCAATTCTCCCAAGTTCAACTGTTGATAAACAGAGAATGGGAGGAGGTTGACCGCTGATCCTAAATCAAGCAAAACATTGCTCAATCTAGTGTCCCCTATCGTACACTGAATAGTAGGACACCCAGGGTCCTTGTATTTTGTGTAGGTAGGATTGGACAAAAGTGAGCTGATATTTGCAGCCAAGAATGCTTTCTTAGGAACATTGGTCTTCCTCTTAGTTGTGCAGAGATCCTTCAACACTTTGGCATATTGAGGTATTTGTTGGATGACATCCAACAATGGGATATTAACCTTTACTTGCTTAAACACCTCTACTAACTTGTCCATGTTGTCACTCTGCTTTTTGTTTAACCTACTTGGATAGGGAGCTTTTGGCAGGTAGGTTTTCTGCTGTGCCTGAGAAGAAAGCTTTGGTGTATTACCCTCACCCTCAGCTTCTTCTTCACCACCATTCCCACTGGGGGGCTGCATAGATGGTGGTGGGTGTGGCAAGGAAATGTGATTGTCAACCTGTTTTCCATTCCTTAAGGTCACAATGGAATTGACATGGTGAACAGGTTCCTCCACATGGTTCACTTGCCTCCCCCGAGGTACCACATTCTCATTTTGCATTTGTTGTTGTTGGTACATGCGGGGGTTAGCCTCAGGCTGGCTAGGAAAAGACCCTCTCTCTCTTTCATGTACAGACTGAGCCAATTGGCCCATCTGAAGCTCTAGAGATTTGATGGTCTGCTGATTTGAAGTGAGAACGTGACTCGTGGTTGACATAAAATTTTTCATTGAGTTTTCAAGTCCACGAGTCAAGGTCTCAAGCGAATTGAATCGGGTTTCCATATTATTGGAATTTGGGAAACCCGATTGATTGGTGGTTTGCGCTTGGGGTGGCTGATAGGAATGCGCATGCATGGGAGGTTGGTGTGATTGGTAAGGTGGTCTAGAGGAGTTTGGAGGACCACCCGGGGCATTAGTTTGGTTCCATGAAAAATTGGGGTGGTTCCTCCATCCAGGATTA
Source organism: Triglochin maritima (assembly GCA_963682175.1). Taxonomy (NCBI): domain Eukaryota; kingdom Viridiplantae; phylum Streptophyta; class Magnoliopsida; order Alismatales; family Juncaginaceae; genus Triglochin; species Triglochin maritima. Next base: position 28,631,753 of record OY821786.1, on the reverse strand, counting down.
TAAGATGATGAGTATGGGTCATTCCTGGCTCTATCATTGACGGCGTTGACACGCTCCATCTCAGGAGGAATGGACTCACACTCGCTTTCTACATGACCTATCCTACCACATGAATGACAGGGAACTGGACCAGATGTAGACATGTGAGGTGCACTTTGTTGGTTTTGGAGCTCAATCGAGTCCATACGGCGCATTAAGGCCGCCATGCGTGCCTCGGTGGCCGTAGTGGTATCGATAGCAAATGCGGTACCCGATCTAGTCGAGTTTGCATTCGCGATCCTCGCTCCTATACTAGATGATGCAGGTGGTTCCCTCACACTCTCCCACTGCATGGTTTTCTCAGCGAGGTCTTCTAGGAAGGCCCATGCCTCCCTTTCATCCTTTCCCAAGAACTCTCCTTGACACATGGACTCAAGGAGCGTTCTGGACGGGATGTGAAGACCCTCATACACAATCTGACAAAGACGCCACAACTCAATGCCATGGTGAGGGCACGAGGATAGTAGCTCTTTGAACCTCTCAAGATATGCATGAAATGGTTCGGTCTCATGTTGATAGAACGAATTGATTTCGTTCCTCAATTTTTGAGTCCGATGATTAGGAAAGTACTTCTTGAGGAATGCATATTGAAACTCATCCCAAGTCCTAAAGGAATTCGCCTGGTTGCTGTACAACCACTTCTTGGCATCATCCTTCAGCGCAAAGGGGACAAGCCTAAGATGGATGGAGTCTGTGCTAAGTTGTTGCAGCTTGAACATAGCACAGACCTCCTCAAATTCCCTGAGAAAGATATAGGGGTCACCTTTCCCAGTGAAATGAGGGAGCATGGAGATAAACTGAGGCTTAACCTCAAAATGGTTCCCATTAGCCTCTGGCAATACGATGCATGAGGGTAGAGCTGTACGGCTCGGGTAGCATCGATCACGTAGAGGTATGGGAACGACAACTGGAAGCTCTGGTCGAACAGGTGGGTCCAGCAACTGCTCCTCCTCACGGAAATTAGCAGCCATTGAACCCGGACTACGTGCGACACGAGAGGAGGGAGGTGTCGAGAAATCGATGACCGAAGCCGGATTGACAACGCTCCTCGTCAAACGACCACTCTCGTCTCGTGTCCACGAAAGCATGCACAAAGGTGCACACACACAAAACAAAACTTTTTTTTCTTTTTTTTTCTAACAAAGAATGTGCGTAGAGGAGAAGACAGGGGAACACAGGAGAGAAAGAATGACTCAGGAGAGAAGGGAAGAAGTCCTTATGCTACGACGGATGGGTACAGGTAGAAGCACACAAGCAAACAAGGCTCAAGCAATCCTAAGGTCGCTATAGGTCCTTACAGCTAGACGACGCCTAACTGCGAGGTCACACGGCCTCAACACGCCTCACCTCCCTACAACGAGGACCACAAAGCCCAGCAAGTGAGCCAAGATCCGGGGATCTCGTCTCTCCTACTATCGACAAAGTGGGCAACGCCAATCAGGTCATGACGGTCGGGACCGGATCACTCTCCTAATGCGTCCAAGATCCTTAGGGCCAATGTCTACTTGATTTTAAAATTAGGCTCTTGATTAGTGTGGTTTTTGGGGCGAAGGAAAGGGTGATGAAATCCCCCACCTTATCTTTTACGGGACAGCCCCTCCTTAGTAGCGTTTTGGAGTCCTAAATCTAGCAATCAACTCTCCAAACAACGCTCAACTCATACTTGTTTCAATGCACTTCCTACTAACTAATGCATGTTCATACGAAATGCATGAATGAGAGTAGAAGGTGCGTACCTCACGCCAGCTCTTAGCAACAGAAAATAAAGCTAAGATAAAAGACAATCTAAATGCCTAAGTCACATACATGATGCATGACATAAACAAAAAGAATGCCTAATCTTTTGCTTTGAGTTTTAGGGTCCAAGTTGCTTAAAGGAGGTTGATTATGGATCTGGGAACAAACTATAAGTCAAAACATGCCAAATTAAATCCCAGATAACTACATCAATTATGAAAACCAACCAAAGAAATAAGAGACAAAAACGAGCTTACCAGACCGCCAATTGGCGGTCTCAGGCCGCTGGTTGGCGGTCTTAAATGCTCAGATTCACTCCAAACTTCTCCAGGCGTTCCTCCTGATGACTCCAACTCTCCTGAAACAAGGAAAAACTACACAACACAAATTAAATCCACTCGAATCGTCCAAACAAGAGTCTGGACTGGCACCTCCCCGGCAACGACGCCAAAAACTTGTTGAACGTTTTATTTTAAACCGCAAGTGCACGGCCGCGATGAAGCGGTGGCAAGTATGGGTCGTCCTCAGGGAGGTGAGCAGCCTCTTGTTTGCACGAAATCAAGTGGCGAAAATAATGGAGAAGAGAGTTGGTTACACTACTCTACACTAAACTACGCTAAGAAGTACGAAATGCGAAAGAAAGAAATAAACGATCAAATAAAAACTAAGCTAAGAACAAAATAGAAGTGCTGGAATTTCAGGAATGGAAAACCCCTAAGGGGTGGAGTGAGTGCACACAAGCAAAGAGGTGGGTGTAGAATACATTCTTTAAGCACATGAAGGTGGTGTTTATCAAGCATAGGAAGTGTCTAAATGTTATGGCAAAACCTATCAATCTATTCACCAACTTGGTTGATTAACATTTACATATGCAAGTTGTTTATTTCAGAACCTAAACAAGCATGAGAGGTGTCTAATCATTTTGGCAAAACTCATCAAGTTATAAATTCTATCCTAAACAAGCAAGCATACATTCATGTTTAATCAACACATTGAAATTAAAGCATTCATCCCATTCTCATTTGCATGTATGTACATCTACTCCACCCCCCAAAGGGATGGAACTACTCACTAAACATTACACTAATTATTAAACTAAACAAAGAAAGCATATTAACTAAGCTAATAAAACTAATGAAATGAGATTAAGCAAAGCAAAACAAGAAACATAAAACAAACAACATAATAAAGAAAACTTGTATTAAAATGACTCACATTAAAAGTAGCATCCTCCTACTTTAGTGTGTGCTTCAAGGCCTCACTTCTAGTAGGAAGAATAGCCACTTAAAATATGGAGTGATTACAATAGGAGGTGAAGAGTTCTATTTATAGCCATGGAAAAAGGCAAACCGGGACAATCCCCCGATGTGGGACTAAACAAACACCAAAAATAGCCTAAACGAACATTAATACAAGTTCAGGAGAAATTTGAGCGCATTTGGGCCAAAAGTGACCGCCAATTAGCGGTCTTGGACCGCTAATTAGCGGTCTACAGTGTCCGGATCGGTCTGGAATTTCTTGTGGGCTTTTCTGGAAGGCTTTGTTGGTATTTGATGCATCTATTTTGCATGTTGGAGCTCCGACCCGAATAGAATTGCCAAAATACTCCCCATGATGGTGAGGAGTATTCTGTTTTGCTCTTAGGTCCTTCGGTCTTGCATTCAGGTCCTTCTTCCTTGCATCTTGGTCCACAGATCTCACAATTCAGTCCTTTTTCCCAGCTTTTGGGTCCTTTTATGCTTCATCTCTTCAAACCTATTTATTCCTGAAAACTAAACATAAAACTCGTAACATAGCATTATTTAGGTGAAAGATAATGGATATAAGATACAAATATGAGCATGAAATGATGTCAATCAAATACCCCCACACCTAACTTTTGCTAGTCCCGAGCAAAACAAAGAAAGAGAAAAGCATGCAAAAAAAAACAAGAAATCCTAACTCACTTTCGTAGGAATCACGGTTGCACTTAGCACGTGCAACAAGCCGTTAAACCTCCTTGTCGCCAAGGAGGAGGAGTGTTGTCTCCTGAGGGTTTTCAGCGGATCTACCCACAAAATCTGAACAAGATGCATTAATCAATCTAGCTACACGACTCGCTGGAATTATTTTGTCGATCATGGGACGCGGTAACACTACGGGTCGACTCTATATATGTAATCCGTCCACACACCTAGCCTAATGAGTTATTCGTGAGAGTTAGTTAAGGACTTAAGTGAAAGACATGGGCAACCTTAACTTCTGAATGTGATACAATGTGTAAAGTCCATTTTGGTTCTTATTTACTTCTTTTTTTTCTTTTTCTTTTTTCTTTTTTTTCTTTTTTTTTGTTTTGGAGAATTTTATTGGTCGGTGTTTGATTCTCCCAGGGTCAGGTTTCGTGCATCATTGCCTATGAGGACTTACACTATCACGTACACCTTCCCCCAAATCTCCACATAGGGCGATCCCTACCACCCGTGTAACGGGAGTTCGGTCGGCGCATCCCAAGTCAGATGACTCGAAAGCACCAGGCACAAAGTCCCCTCAGACCTACTTTCCCGAGTGATAGGAGCCGTGCGAGAAGAGAGAACACCACTTATTTATCTATATGGGAACCAAAACCCCTACACTTAAGTTTCACAAAAAGAGATTAAGGGCCCTCGACTACGACAAACTTCCTTATACTCACAAACACGAATTATTTGACTCACTAGGTTCAGGGTGGACTTATTTAAATGTTTGAGTACTGAAACCCTATGATTACACGCCCCCCTAGGGAAAACCGGGGTGCATCCTAACGACTCGATAAGACCTAAAGCCAGTAAACTAGAAATCCTAATGCATCAAGTTCAAGACAATTTTGGGAGCTTTCTTTTTACTTTGCCTCTCAACGGTTTTGCACATGCTAAACACACGCAAAACCCACAAAAACATTTTCTTTCACAAACACATGAAGAATAGCCACTTAAAATATGGAGTGATTACAATAGGAGGTGAAGAGTTCTATTTATAGCCATGGAAAAAGGCAAACCGGGACAATCCCCCGATGTGGGACTAAACAAACACCAAAAATAGCCTAAACGAACATTAATACAAGTCCAGGAGAAATTTGAGCGCATTTGGGCCAAAAGTGACCGCCAATTAGCGGTCTTGGACCGCTAATTCGCGGTCTACAGTGTCCGGATCGGTCTGGAATTTCTTGTGGGCTTTTCTGGAAGGCTTTGTTGGTATTTGATGCATCTATTTTGCATGTTGGAGCTCCGACCCGAATAGAATTGCCAAAATACTCCCCATGATGATGAGGAGTATTCTGTTTTGCTCTTAGGTCCTTCGGTCTTGCATTCAGGTCCTTCTTCCTTGCATCTTGGTCCACAGATCTCACAATTCAGTCCTTTTTCCCAGCTTTTGGGTCCTTTTATGCTTCATCTCTTCAAACCTATTTATTCCTGAAAACTAAACATAAAACTCGTAACATAGCATTATTTAGGTGAAAGATAATGGATATAAGATACAAATATGAGCATGAAATGATGTCAATCACTTGCTTAGGAAATTTCTGACCGACCCTCTTTTCTATCTTTAGAGTTAAGTTTCCCTTCTCATCTGAGTCTTCTTTCTCTTCTCACCTCAATTCTCTAGATTATGATTCATTTCTCATCTTTCCCCATTCTATTGTTTGTTTCCATTTTTTGAAGAATTTTTTTAAAAAAAAATTAATTAAAAAAAATAAATCAATTGATTCTTGAATTTGAATTTGGAATTTAAATTTAGAATTTGAATTCAAAAATTGATTCAAACCGGTGCACTCAGATTTGGATTCGGGACTTGAGTAATCGACTCTCACGAGTTCATCTAGATTCCAGTCTGGAGCTTAGCCCCAATCCACCTGTTGCACCACCTCACCCAGATCCAATGGGTGAGAATGTAGTGGACCCGCCTGTTGCACCACCTATGACTCTGAGGGATCGGTGCTACCCAACAATGGCTACTCAGTCATCGTGCATCGTTATGCCCGTCATACCGGGTCGCGACTTCGAACTGAAGGCACAATACATGAGTATGTTGCCCAAGTTCACCTCTAGGGAAGACCCATATCTCTTCCTTAGAGAATTTGAGGAAATCTGCTCTCTTATGCAATACCAGCATATCTCTGAGGAGGCAGTGCGTCTGAAAATCGTACCTCTAGCACTGAAGGACGACGCTAAGAAATGACTATATAGTCTAGCCGAAAGATCTATTAGGAGTTGGGCCGAGTTTGTTCAAGTTTTCTTAAAGAAATATTTCCCCAACCATAAGACTATTAGGATTAGGAATGAAATTGTTGCATTCGTTCAATCTGAGAGCGAGCCGTTCTATTCCTATTTAGAAAGATTTAAAAGTCTATTGACCCAATGCCCTCATCATGGAATTCCAAGATGGCAATTGTGCCAAATTATCTATGAGGGATTGAAACCCACATCTAGGGTTATGCTAGAATCTGTAAGCCAAGGAAGCTTTATGTCCAAAAATGAGAATGATGCCTGGACTTTTCTTGAGGATTTAGCTGAAAGCAGTATGCAATGGGACAATGCTAGAGCACCGCTTAACCCGAGTATTGGATCTAGAATAGCAAGTCAACCCAAACCAGGTGTCTTAGCTGTAGATGCCAATATAGCGGCTGAAGCAAAACTAGCTACCCTTATGCGCAGAATGGAAAGTCTAGAGCTACAAACCCGACCCCGAGTGAATCAAGCCTCGACTATCCCTTGCTCTAGATGTGGTCAGACTGGTCATTTAATGGAGGATTGTGCGGACTGGGAACAAGTTAATGCCACGTTTAACCATGCTAGAAATGACCCATACGCATCAACCTATAACTCGGGTTGGCGTAATAATTCCAATTTCTCATCAAGCCAACAAGGTCAACCTCCTAGACAACAACCAAACCCGTATAACCACAATAATACATCATCTGGGTTTAGTAACAATGGAGATTATGATGTTAGGTTGACAAGCTTGGAAAATTTGATGAAGACTTTTATACAAACAACCAACCAGTCCTTCCAAAGGCTAGAGACACAAGTCAGCCAACTCTAACAAATTGTAGGTTCAAGAGAAAAGGGGCAGTTTCCAAGTCAACCTGAGGTGAATCCTAGATCTAATAATCAATATCAACCCTATCAACCACCTCTAGGAAGTAACAACTCGAGACCAGTTCAAATGGTTAATGAGGAAGGACCATTCCAACAAATAAATGCAGTAGTATCATTACGGTCCGGAAGACAAGTTGATAGCAATGTGGTAAATCCTAGAACGTCTAATCAATCTAGCCATAAAACAACCACATATGACCTAACCATTGAACCTGACGTCCAATCTGAAATGCCCAACCCACCTACTCAACCTGAACCCATAGCTCAACCTGAGCGAGTCTATGTTCCTAAACTTCATTGCCCAATAGACTCAAGAAGAACTCTAGTGCACAAATGGAGAAAATCTTGGAAGTATTTAAGCAAGTTAAGGTGAATATTCCACTCTTAGATATGATTCAATAAATACCTGCTTATGCTAAATTCTTAAAAGATCTGTGCACTAAAAAGAGAAAAACGAACGTACCAAAGAAGACATTCTTAACTGCAAACATAAGCTCAATTCTGTCAAACTCTTCTCCTATAAAGTATAAGGACCCCGGGTGTCCCACAATTTCATGTGCGATAGGAGATACTTTTATCAACAAAGCCCTTCTAGACCTTGGTGCTAGTGTTAACCTACTCCCGTTCTCAGTCTACGAGCAACTCAACCTTGGTCCACTAAAACCCTCTAAGACAACTCTTCAATTTGCTGACTGCTCTATTAAGAAACCAAGAGGTGTAGTCGAGGACGTTTTGATCAAGGTGGGTGACTTCATTTATCCAGTGGATTTTGTCGTACTAGATACTGCACCTGTTGTAAATCGTAATAGACAAATCCCTGTAGGCAGACCCTTTTTAGCAACTTCTGAAGCATTGATAAACTGTCGAAATGGGCTCATGCAATTATCTTTTGGGAACTTAAAAGCTGAATTTAATATCTTTCATGTTGATAGTGAGCCAGAAATAATATGCAATCAAAGTGATGTTGTGATGAGAGCACGTATCTATAAGATTTCTGAATCAAATAAATCATCGCAAAATCAAAAAGGAAGTGAGAAAAAGGGGAGTAATTCTTCGACACACCCACCATCACTCGAGCAAATAAGAGAACCAATACATGTGAGGGGTGTGGAATCTGTGACTCAGGACTCTCATTGCAACATGGGGAACAATTCAACTGGATCCATGCACCAAAATGGTGTCATTCAATCCAGTTCTGACTATGGTTGACTCTAAGCAAATTCAATCCCTCCACCACAGTTGACGCAGGTAATAAGTGCAATTGATTTATCTTTGCATACATTGAGGACAATGCATGATTTAGGTGTGTGGGGGGTGTTTATCTATCTTTATATGTTGTTTAAAAAAAATCAATGTTCCATGACATAGCTTAAGATTGAACTGCCAAAACCCGTGTACAAAATGCATTGAGTTTCTGTTCCTTATTATATAGTTTTGCTTGTAGAAATTATGACATAAATCAAAGTTCCAAAGAAATAACCCATTACCCTTTAAGACATGTATGCACTTAAATTGGATGAATCAAATCTTTGAAGTGGTTGATAAAAAGCAGAGGTTGAGGAAAATATACCGGGAAGTGTGGACTTCTAATAGCAATTAAGCCTTGAGGAAAATAAAAGTAAAAATAAAGGAATAAAGGGAGGAAAACACATTTTGCAAACTGATTACAAAAGCCCAAGCCTTCGAGTCACTGGTCCGTAGGGGTATCTTGAAACCCGGTAACTTGAGTCTGCCAGCTCGGGATTATCGACCAAACTCGCTACACGAATGCAAAAAAAGGGTAAAAGTATCAGAAAAAGCAAATGTGTTGAATCACAAAAAAAATACTAAGGCCCAAAGCTAAAAGAATGATCCATGTCATGGTTGATCCAAATGATACTTCACCACCAGAGGAGGCGTGCAAAATAATTTAAGTGATAACATGTGTAGAAGGGTTAGTGGTGTGAATGTTGGAGGAACAAAGACCAAGTCAGATTCTTTATGAGTTAGATTTATATAATGAGCATGCAATAATTCAAAGTGAGATGTATAAGGTTGAGGTGGAGATATTTAGAGTTATTAATGAAATTTTGAATTAAGACTTTGTGGGTGTGTCAACTGAAAACCCTCACGAGACAAAAAAACTCGTCCTCTAAGGAAACTGAGGGGTTTAAAGGCTTGTTGCACATGCTAAGTGCAACCGTGATTCCTACGAAAGTGAGTTAGGATTTCCCTGTTTTCATTTCTCTTATATTTTGTTTTGCTAGGGACTAGCAAAATCTAGGTGTGGGGGTATTTGATGCATTGCATACATTGCATCATATGTCTTTCATTTAGATTAATTTTATATCAATAAATGCTACTAAGGTATGTGTTTAGTCTTATTTACAGAATATAGGGACCTGAATGCAAATTACCCATATCCCGAGCATAAATGCGTCCAAGAGACTCATTCCTGTCATAAAGACAAAGTTCAAGATTATCGGGATTCAAATAGAAGTTCATCCATGCATAAAACATTCACGGCCTAATTACAAAAAGAAAAAGGACTTAAGCACAAAAGGAGTCATGGACTTAATTGCAAAAAGTCAAGGACCTAATTGCAAATTACGAGTAGCTTTTATTATTATGGAGAAATTCTAAAGAAAAATCAATGTGGATCTCCAAATATATAAAGAAATAAGGTCGGAGCTCAAAAGAAAAGAAAGAATCAATCCAGACGCGCAAAAGATATTGAAATCATACCATAAACACATAGGAAAAATCTGGATTAAATCAGAGCGAATATTGAGGCGATTACGCCGCACCTTATGTGTAATATGCGGCGATTCCGCCGCACCCCTTGTGATCCGTGGCTCCGGATTTTGTCCAGTCGTGTCTTGCCACGTGTACTTTCCTATTTTATACCTAAGTCCCTTGTATCGGCTATGAATAGCCCTGAAACGATGTTGTAGAGGATGTTCTTATTTTTATTCCATAATTTAGTAATAAAGCTTTGTTGTTTTATCTTGTGTTTTTAGTTTTCTTTTGTAGTTCTCTAGGACCCCTTCTCCTTCCTCCCATCGATGAGTTTCTAACTCTCTCCAAAGGGTGGTGGTGACGGATTTAGGGTGATGAGAAGAGAATGATGTTATTATTTTAAGTTCGTATTAGTATATTTTTACTTGAGTTTATGTTGAATCATTTATCATGTAATGCTTTATAACTAATATGATTTATTATAAGTTTCTGAATTCTCTAATCTAAACCCTATATCTAAACCTCCACCTAACGGAATTCACCATCTTTGTTCTTATTTTAGTTTTATTTGTTTATGTTTCATGCTTTAGAAAATTAAAAAACCAAAAATCTCAAAACCAAACTTATTCTTCTCTCATTCTTTCCCCTAATCGAAAATCACACAAATAACAAATCTCTCCCTCCTTGTGTTCGACCCGTACTTGCCACGTCTTCATTGACGTCGTGCACTTGCGGTATAAATTTAATTCTCATCAGTGGTGACATCCTTCTATACCTATATTAATATCTGTATATCATAATAAAAAATTTGGATATCCAGTTATTCAGATATAGGTTGGTAATGTGTCTACACCTACAAAAAAATGTATCATCACTATTCCAAACATATAAGTTAATCAGTTAACTTTAGCATCATTTCCATTTGCACACACTATTGTCCATTCCTAACCAGATATATTGCTTTACGTTTTTGTTTGCTGGACAAGTCAAACATGTTTTGACATAAAATGTATAAATCCAAAAGCGATATCGTAATCAAATGTTATAATGAAATCCAGACATAACTTCAGAAATATTTGACAAAATATGCAGACATAGGTAACATATTCCAGACGTAGCTAAAGAGAATCCAGACAAATACTTACTTAGACAAACTAAACATGATCCAGACAAAATCTATTAAATATCCAGACATAGGTAAAAACTGAAACATAATACTATTAAATATCTAGATGTCTGTGATTTGACATGAGTCATCACACATCCCAGCAACCGTGGAACAGTTACCCAAAATTCCCCAAGTTTTCAATTTGATCCTAATCTTCTATCCAACCACAATTATTTGTTATTCTTGCAAGGTTTTAACTTAGAAACCCCAAATTTTCAGCAATACCACAAGTTCCACCACAATTTCTGTCACAAATTCCATCGCAATTTCAACATGGAAATTATAGTGGCTATGCAAATGCTGGGGGAAGTGGAAGTTGCCATGAAGAAGAAGAAGATAATATGAAACATGAGCCTGCTGAGATTCAAAAATGAGGATGAGACCACTCCACCTATTCCTTCTCAAGCATTTATAGGCTACAAGAAATCTTGGTCAGTGGTAGAAGATGAAGGTTTAATTTCGTCTTTTATGAACACCATCACTGATGTGGTTGGCACTGATCAAACAAAGGGGCAATTATGGATAGGGGTGAGCATAACCCGGTCCAGTCCTGTTTTTTGGACCGGATCCAACCAGTCCGGGTTCCGGTCTGGGCCTTTTTAAATTTGTGGTTTCGGTCCGGTCCGGACGGGTAAGATTTTCGTTTTTTATATAAAAAATTCCGGTTTTGGACCGGACCGGACCGAACTTGATCGGTCCGGTCTGGTCACCGGTCCAAAGCCATCCGGTCTGGTCCGGTCTTCGGTCCAGACCCCGGAAAAAATTCCGGTCCGGACCGGACCGGATGCTCACCCCTAATTATGGCAGAAAGTATAGGCATCTTATGAACGAACATGAGAGGATAACCCCCGTAGGATTTTTGAAAGAAATATTAAATAAGTAACGATATATGAGCTCCAAATTGAGCTCCTAACACTTTCCAATAGTGGAGGTAATTGGTTATACAAAATTTTCATTTTAATTGAAATATTTAGAATATTAAGGTCTAAACCACAAATATTCCACTAACATAAACCATTTCTTCCCCATTCAAATTCAAGTTTCAAACTCACTTCCTTCTCACTCCTCCCTCCACCATCATCCTCCCCCTCCTCCTCCTCCCACCGTCCTCTTCCTCCGACCTCCTCCTCTTGCGACGTTCTCCGGCCTCCTCTTCTAGCGTCCTCCGGCATCCTCCAACCTCCTCCTCCTCCGTCTCTGGCGTCCTCCCACAAACCTCTTCTGGTGTCTTCCTTATCTGGCCTCCTCCAATCTCCTTGGATCTCCTCTTCCTCCAGTCTCCTCTTCATCGTCCTCCTTCGGTCTCCTCTGATCTTCATCCTCCTCCGGTGTCTTCCTTCAGTACCATCCTTCGGCCTCCTACAGCCTCCACCTCCTCGCCATCCTACTCTTCCGACCTCCTCCTTCAGCGACCTCCAAATTTCATCATCCTAAAACCTCATCCTCGTCCTTTGGCTTGTGGACATATTTGTTTGTGATTATTTAGTAAAAAATTTCTGTGGTTATTGATTTTGTGAGACATGTCTTGGATAAAATTGCATTGGTTGTTGGATAGAAGTTGTGTGAGAGCAAGAATAATTACATATTGGATATCTGGATATCTGATACGTTGATATCTTGATAACTGTCTGAATGTATGTGAGTACGTAGATATTCAGATTTGTCTAAATTTTTTGTTTAGTTTTATGAAATTTGATATATTTACTATTTTTGTGTGATAACATTTTATCTGATGTTTTTAATGTTCATCTTGGTATAACCACTTGTTGTGTCTGAATGAGTTTACTTTTTTTATGATGTTGTACATGTTCGGATTAAATGTTTTGAGGTTTTATAGATGTTTGGGTGCTTTGTAATAAATTTGTATATCTGGATATTTATCTAAATATAACTGATCAAATATAATAGATATATCTGAATATTTTTTGGTGTTGACAAGTTAACGAAGTAGCAAAAGAGTAACACATTTGATATATGTCTGGATAAGTGATGATACAAGATAATTATGTATTATCCAATTATTTGATACCTCCTATGTATGTCCAAACAAAGACAGTTACTCATGTTACCTTTTGTGGGAGAAGCAAAACCAAAAAGGTTGGAACATTATCTAGATAATCTATAAGGTTGTAAAAGTCATCCCAACCCTTGACAAATCTGATCCAGAATGTAATGTCTATTTGTATTTATTTGTTGTCTGAATACCATCACATATCTAGTCTTTTATTTGTGTATATTGGATGTGTGATCCACAACCCTAGGTACCACCAATGTTATTATGTGAATATCTGACTCAAATCAACCTCATTAAATAGTAGTGTAACATTAGGAAGTAAAAATATTAGATATATCAAACGTACATCTAGCAAACTTCACAAGGAAAGAGTAGATATCCACCAAGATCTTAATTTCTAGAGATATATCCAAGTTGATTAATTGTTGACCAGTAGATATGACTATATATCCGGATAAACCAAAGCATGAAGTGAAATGAGTGTTGAAGAAGATGTAGAAGTTTGTCATCACCGTCATCTTGCATTAAATGTGATGATTAAAACTATTTCTTCTTTAAACAATAGGAAGAGAATGTGATTTGTATGTGAGGGATGTTCTTTAAACAATAGTGTAATGATTACAACCATTTAAATATTAAGTAGACATATTACCAACCTATATCTGAATAATTAGATATCAAGATATTTGATTACGATATATCTTGTTCAAAGATATATCTGAATGACTGGATATCCAGATATTTCCTGACATGTCTAACAAATCTAAACGACAGACATCGATATATTGTCAAAAATCAATTTGATAAATTTCTTAATCTATATCCAGATGATAAATATAGACACCCTATATATTTTCAGACTTCATACTATTTTGGAAAATGTTGGGTGATATATGTCTGGATAAGTGATGATATAAGACAATTGTGTATTGTTCAGCTGTTTGATATTTTTTTTGCATGTCCAGACAAAGTCAGTTACCCATCGAAAAAGTAAATGATATGTAGACAACATAAGTGACGCACAAATGCATGTTATTCTCTATCCATGTATATTTGGAAAAGGTGAGATGACATATGTCTGGATACGTGATGATACAAAATAATTGTGTATTGTCCAACTTTTTTATACATCTAACTATGTCTTGACAAAATGCTATTTTGCATAATGTTTATCAAACATATTATCTATACGTAGGCATGTGATCATGTATCTTAAAAACTCATGGCTGTTCAGATATTTGATTGGATATCTCTTTTTAATTATACATTTTATATCAAGAAATGTTTGACATGTCCAGCAAGCTCAAGCGTAGGATAATATATGCCTAGAATAGTGAGGATACAAGTTTGGGTAGATGTAGAGATATTGTCAACCTATATCTGAATAACTGGATATCCAAATATTTCATAAAGATATATCTTGTTTGGTGAAGGCAAGAAGAAGTCAAATGGAGTGTTGAGGAAGGATGCAAGGACATGAGTGTATGACATCATCTCCTATCACGTTGCATTAAATTTTGGTTGGGACATGTGATGATTGTCTGTATTTCTCCATTAAACAATGAGGAGAGAAGTTAACAAATCAGTTATTTCACACAAGTTGGGGGACTGTGTGCAGTTTGCCCAAAAGATTCGAGGTGGAAATCTTTGATATGATGGACACCACGTGAATACAGCCCATGTGTGTGGGAAGAGAATGGAGCCCAAAAAAGAGCCCAAAACGGAGTACGTTGAGCATTTTCCATATTGAATCGTTCAAAAGTGAGTGAAGAAGAATAAGAGGGTCCACATTGAAATGAGTGTCTTGCTATGAATAAGCGCTAAGGAGGAATGGAATGAATGAAGAAGATGTTATTTCGGAAGCTCATGTCATTTTTCAATACACTCATAATTGAAATTTGAGTCTTATGCTTAGAGTGACTCAATAATTGAAAAAAAGTCCATACTTTGACATCATCATAGAAATATACTTATGCTTCCTGTGCTACCCAAAATACTCCTTGCATAAATCATTCCCTTTCTCAATGGTACTCGATGGAGCTCGATGAGTTTGATAAGTTCTCGATATGAGCTCGATAAAGTTCGATGAATGACTATTTCTTATAGTTGAAACTTATTTGTTCGATGAGTTTGATAACATAAACATAAATACTCAAATTATTAACATAAGCATTACCGATGGGTTTGATAAGTTCTCGATAGTATGCTCGATAGGCTCTATGAGTTCGATAAGTGCTCGATATGAGACAATTTTTTGTTGTTGCAATTTTCCATGTTTTTTTAACTGGTTTTGGTTTTTTCCTATTTTGTTTTTGCAGATGCCGAAGTTAATACTCCAGTTAATGATTATTTCCCAGTCGTGTGACATATAGGGGGCACTAAGCATATGAATGACAAAAAAGTTAATAGTCGATACGTTAACCATCTCAAACACTATTGTACGCAGCCAATACGTTGACAGTCGAACATGATACAACAAAAAAACATGTCAAAAAAGTGAAATTCAAATTAAAATTCATAAGTTATCGAGCTCTATAGAGTTCAATGTGTCTTCAACCATAAGAAATAGTCATTCATCAAACTCTATCCCGCATACTATCGAGTTCATATCAAGAGCTTATCGAACCCATCGATCTCCATCGAGTATCATTGAGAAAGGGAATGGTTTATGCAAGGGGTATTTTGGGTAGCACAAGAAACATGAGCATATTTCTACGATGATGTCAAAGTGTGGATTTTTTCCAATTATCGAATCACATTAAGCATAAAGACTTAAATTTCCCATTGTAAGTTTCTCTTCGAACATGCTTGGAAAATTTTAAAAGAGTTTGAAATTTTACAGAAATCTTGTCTCACTCTACTGTGAACCCTACTCGTGGTCCTCCTCCTCTGGCTAGTAGTCTGGAAACATGAAGTAGTGGAAAGAGAACACGACCTTTTGAATTTGAAGGTTTCTCAACCCCATCTAATCCAGAAACACCAACTAGCGGAGACGTTGGAATGGGATCTTCTAATTGCTCCAAAGGTTTGAAAAAGGCCAAAAAGAAGGACAAACAGAAGTTTTCGCAGCAAAAGATATGGATGTTGTGGTTAATTTAAGTGATAGAATTGAAGATTTGACGTGAACGATGAGTGGTATGCATGACTATCAACGAGAAAAACTTGTTTACAAGAAATGACAAAATAAAATGGTAGTTCTTAAAGCTTTCATTGAAAGGGGAGAAGCAAATTTGCCCGAAGTTGAAAAATAGATGTATAAAGCATTAGGTAAAAAGTTGGGGCTTTTGTGATTTCTAGTCTAAGTAAGTTGATGGAGTTGAATTCTAGTGTTAGTAAAGTGTTGTAGTTAATAAGTTGTAATTGGTTTCTATTTGTTTGGTAAGTTGTTGTAGTTAGATGGTTTCTAGATGGTTTAAGAAGTTGTAGTTGGTTTCTAGTTGTTTCAATAAGTTTTTGTGATTGTTTTATGAAGTATTTTTAATTCAAATGTTCTTCTTTTATGCTTTGTGTTGAAAGTAAGTTTTGTGTTGTCAAATTCGTGATCAACATTTCAGAAAGTTAAAGATGCAGTTCTTTGTGGTTATTGACAACTTTTTATGGATGGTTTGTGTTGAAATCAAGTCTTGTGTTGTCAAAATCGTGATCAACTTTTCAAAAAAATCATGATCAACTTTTTCAGAAAGTTAAGATGCACTTATGTGTGGTCATTGTTAAGGGTGGTTTGTGTTGAAAGCAAGTTTTATGTTGTCAAATTGGTGATCAACTTTTCATAAAGTTATAGATTCACTTCCGTGATGTAAATTTCAAGTTAGATGGATGGTTTGTGTTGAAAGCAACTTCTGTGTTACTTATCTTGTTCACCGTTGTCATCTATATAAACTATATCTTAGTCATTACATTCATTCAACCAATGACTTCAAATCCAATTTATTCATCCGTTAGTTCAACTAGTTCATCTTCTAGCTCTGATGATGAAGTACAAGAAGTTGTTAGTTTTATGCCTCAAATATTACCTTTAATACATTATGTTGTCGTTCATGATAGGAGAGGGAAACATTAAAATAGATGAGAATAATATGATTTACCTCGACCTAGAAGAAACTATGAAGAGGCTACATTCGCTTATTTAGTGACTACTTCGATGCAAATCCTGTCTATAATGATAGGAATTTTTCGATGAAGATTTAGAATGCAAAAAACATGTCTTTCATCGTATTGTGGAAGTTTTGCAACATCCTGATGCAGACGGTAGACTCAGCATATCTGGGTTGAAAAAATACACCCCAACTATACATATGTAAGACCATATTTTCCTTTTGATCCAACGCTCTCGGGAGATCCACGTCACCAAGCATTACAAATCCAACAACAGATATTATACATAATACGGATGCAATAATTGACCTGAAGGGCAACTGAGTAGATATCCACAACAAGGGGCAAAAATATCTGATATTTTCGTCTTCATCCGGCACAAAGTACAAATACCAATTACTACAGGTGAACAAAACCAGATATCCGATTTTTCGGATACCCGAAATCCGGATATCCGGTTTTCCAGATCACCAAAAAATCCAATCTGAAACGGATCCGGATAAAACCGGTTAACCAGTTTTCCGGATATCCGAATAAACGGATAAAATTCCGGATATCCGATTCAGAGGCAAGAATTCAAAATTTTACAAAATGCTGATACCGTAAAGAGTAAAACGTAGTCTACCCTCAAATTAATGTTTGCTGGCAGTTATCTGGTAGAACCAATTCAGGTAATGCAATATTAATTTTCATCTTAGGATAGCGTATAATAATCTTCGGTGTATATTTTTAATCCCACTCGTAGATTGTATCTCAACTGTACAACAGATGAAGATTGGAAAATCTCAAGACCGAAGATCTTGTCCAAACATAACAACATATGGATAGATTTGATTCCTTAACAGGGAAAATCACACTTAAAGTAATCACAAGAAAGAAGTTAACGAAAATCACATGTGTAACATCCCGAAACAGCGGAAATTTAAAAAAAATAATAATCAAGACAATCAACTCAATAATCAAAGGCGGGACTGTTACTTCTCATAAATCATAAAAGTGGTGCACCAAAATACGTCAGAGTTTATCAAAAGATACATGATTACTGCAAAACGACAACAGAAGATAAGAAGGTAATCATGTCGACCTCAGCGGCCCGAGAAGAGGATCCAACTCCAAAATGCGCGTCCCCGCCGATCACCACCCAACTGGACCTACTGCGGTCCTGAAAATATATAACAACGATGCCTGAGTTTCCAGAAGGAAACCCCGTATGCCAACTCACCTATATGCATGCATCACATAATGAACCTATCATACTAGTAGCATGTCATGGCAGCAACAGAAGGTAAAACAGTTCCCCCGAAGGGTAAAACAGGACATCAGTCCGACAATCAACAACGAGTCTCCCGAGGAGACCTACTGCAGGCACATGCAGTCTAGTAGCCCGCGACATCGCACCCCCCACACGCAGCTACACTACACAAGGGTTCGGCAGGGAGCCTCTGTCACGTCTACGCGCCGATAGAAACAGATCTGTAAATCTCAGTGGTCGGGGCCACAGGGACCAACGGGGCCGTCGCCCGGAAGGTATAACAACATCATCTCGGTAGGTGCCCAGCCGAGTAAAACAACATAGCCGGCACAGCCTCGGCCCAACAATCATCATCGCCGGCACAACCTCGGCGGCATCACCGGCACAGCATCGGTGGTCCATCACAACAGTCCGGCACAGCATCGGACAGATCCAGACCGAAGTCTGCCAGGTCATCGGGCTCCTCGAGCCGCGAACACCAACCGCGCCGCTATAAAAGCAGGGCAGCGACCTCCGTAGCCCCAAGGGCCGGTAGTCACCTCACCCAACGCTAGTTGCGTGCCCGCACAACATCAACATTGGGATCCGCGATCCCTCAGGCCTGCTATACTACAAAGTGCCAACACACATCTCAAAAGTCACGGTCCATACATGGAGCTGACGCGTCCCGAACACCCACACTCTTCCCAACGGCGGTCCCTGGGCAGGCACGCATCATGCGCCCACCGTCACCTCCCGGCTCACGCACAAGGCGAGGACACGGGTTTCCGTGGACAAAGTTGGCATTCACAACGGGACCCAGGAATTCAGTTCTGAGCAGATTCGGTCGACCGAAATAGTCTAACCGGTCGACCGTTTTCACGAGGAATTCGGTCGACCGAAAGTCTGAATCGGTAGAACTCACTGCGCAACACTAATTCCCCAACGGTCGAACAAAAGTCTAAAACCGGTCGACCGAACGAGGTCAAAATCCGGAGTCTGGTCAACATCAAATCCAATCTATCGGTCGACCGACTCATGGGTCCCGGTCGACCGAAAACTAACAGGGTCAACCTAGTATTCTACGTCATCAAACGGTCGGACGTAAACATACTACCGGTCGAACAAACATGCAATCGGTCGAACGCAATATAAAATCGGTCGAACAATCAAACAATAATAACAGGTACACTTAAGTTCCGGTCGAACACAACAAGGACCGGTCGACCGATAACAGGTAGAAAATCCCAACTCACCAGCAATAATGCACTACCGGTCGACCGCCCCAAGGCATCGTTCGACCGGTGAAGGTTAAAGTCGGGCAAACAGTGCTAAAACGGTCGACCGCCCTAAGGACCCGGTCGACCGTTGGTCGTCTTCAACCTCGCGCCAGCCGAGGTTTTACGAAGAAACGCGTCGCCGGAGAGGTCCTCGACCTCCCCCGACCGACCAACAACACCCTTCCACAAGGGTGAGCAACAAAATCACACTAATGAGCGGCATACCTCAACCAACGACGGAGAAACGCCGGAGCAACGCTCGCGCCTCCGCACCTCCGCACGCGCTACCTCCTCCTCGCCGCGACCTCCTCACGCCGGAGCCTCCGCGCCTTCTTCCTCTGCTGGTCGCCGGACAGAAAAATGGAGAGAGAGTGAGAGAGAGCAAGTAAGGGAGAGAGAGAGAAAACCCAACTTAAATACTCTACCCCCACCACCTCACCCTCACCCTACACCATACTCCTACACTCCAACCCATACCTCCACAACAACTCCACCATACCTCCTCTCTCCTCCAAGTCAAACCTCACTTAACCCTAATTAAACCCTAAACAGGGTTAGGGACATAACAATCCACCCAACTTAAAAGGATTTCGTCCCGAAATCAAGCAACTACTCACCGAAAAGCTCTGGATACTGCCTTCTGACATCCTCCTCAATCTCCCAGGTGGCCTCGCGCTCGCTGTGATGCTGCCACCTGACCTTCACCATCGGAATGGTCCTCCTCCTGAGCTGGTGATCCATGCGATCAACAATCTCGACTGGCCTCTCCTCGAGCGACAAGTCCTGCTGAATCTCGGGCACTGCTATCTCAATCACGTGCGATGGATCTGCCACATACTTCCTCAGCATAGACACATGGAAGACATCGTGCAGACCTGAAAACTGCGGCGGCAATGCAATCCTGTAGGCAACCTCTCCAACCCGGTCGAGGATCTCAAACGGTCCAACATACCTCGGACTGAGCTTCCCCTTCTTCCCAAACCTCATCACACCTCTGGCTGGGGAAATCTTCAGAAACACATGGTCGCCTACCTCGAAACTCAACTCACGTCTGCGTCGATCAGCATAACTCTTCTGCCTGCTCTGTGCTGTGGCCAGTCTCCTCCTGATCACATCAACCTTCTCTGAGTACATCTGCACAATCTCTGGCCCCACCAACTGCCTCTCGCCCACATCACTCCAGCATACCGGTGATCTGCAAGGCCTCCCGTACAGCGCCTCGTACGGTGCCATCCCAATACTCGAATGGTAGCTGTTGTTGTAGGCGAACTCTATCAGTGGCAGGTGCTCATCCCAGTGCCCTGCCCAATCCAACGTGCATGCTCTCAGCATATCCTCCAAGGTCTGTATCGTCCTCTCTGACTGACCATCGGTCTGCGGATGAAACGCTGTACTGAATCTCAGACGCGTCCCCAAAGCCTGCTGCAGACTCCCCCAAAATCTGGAAGTGAAACGAGGATCTCGATCGGAGATGATGCTCACTGGCACTCCATGTAACCTGACTATCTCCTCCACGTACAACTTAGCCAGACCCTCCAAAGGCAACGTGGTCCTGATCGCTAAGAAATGCGCCGACTTGGTCAGTCGATCGACTATCACCCAAATCGCGTCGTGGAATCTCCTCGTCTTCGGCAATCCCGTGACAAAATCCATCGTCACGTGCTCCCACTTCCACTCAGGAAGCTCAATACACTGCATCGGTCCTGCCGGCCTCTGATGCTCAATCTTCACCTGCTGGCAGACTAAGCATCGCTCCACAAACTCTACAATATCCTTCTTCATGCCCTTCCACCAGAAGTTCCGCTGCAGGTCCTTATACATCTTCGTGCTCCCCGGATGAATGGTGTATCTAGCTCTGTGTGCCTCCTCCATGATGTCATCTCTCAGCCCATCAACCTTCGGCACCCAAATCCGACTCCTGAACCTCAGACCACCATCAACCCCCACACTGAAATCTGATCCATCTCTGGAAGCCAACTGTAGCAGACCAGCTAACTCCTCATCCCCCTGCTGAGCCTGAACCAACCGTGAGACAGTCTGCGGCTCCACCCGAAGCCCAGCAATCACTGCTCCCTCTGAGCCCTCTGTGAACGGTCTCCACTCTGACAAAGCCTCGAGTAACCTCCACTCCTGGATGCACAGACTCGCAACTGAAACCTCCACCTTCCTGCTCAGCGCATCTGCAACCGAATTCGCCTTCCCCGGATGATAGGAAATGGTGAAGTCGTAGTCCTTAATGAACTCGAGTCATCTGCGCTGCCTCATATTCAGCTCCTTCTGCGAGAACAAGTACTTCAGACTCTGATGGTCGGTGAAGACCTCGAACTGCTCGCCATACAGATAGTGCCGCCAGGTCTTCAACGCATGAACTACTGCTGCTAACTCCAGATCGTGAGTCGGGTAGTTCTTCTCGTGCACCTTCAGCTGCCTCGAAGCGTACGCGACCACCTTCCCATGCTGCATCAGAACACAACCCAGGCCTATCCCTGATGCATCGCTGTAAATCACGTAGCCTCCACTGCCACTCGGTAGCGTCAGAATAGGTGCTGTCGTCAATCGCCTCTTCAGCTCCTGAAAGCTGTCCTCGCACTTCTGGGACCAAACGAACTTGACGCCCTTCTGCGTCAACGCTGTCAGCGGCGATGCAAGTCTGGAGAAATCCTGGATAAAGCGCCTGTAATACCCTGCCAGTCCAACGAAACTCCTGATCTCCGTCACGCTCGTCGGGGCTCTCCACTGAGTCACTGCCTCGACCTTCGCCGGATCCACTGAAATCCCATCCGCTGACACAATATGCCCCAGAAAAGCCACCTGATCCAACCAAAACTCGCACTTCGTGTACTTGGCATATAGCTGCTGATCCCTCAAGATGCCAAGCACAATCCTCAGGTGCTCTCGATGCTGCACCCTGTCAGGCGAGTATATCAAAATGTCGTCTACGAATACCACAACAAAACTGTCGAGGTACGGCTGGAAGGTCCTATTCATCAGATCCATGAATGCTGCAGGTGCATTCGTCAGTCCAAATGGCATCACCAAGAACTCGTAGTGGCCGTACCGCGTCCTGAAGGCTGTCTTCTGAACATCTGCCTCCCTGATCCGCAACTGATGATAACCCGAACGCAGATCGATCTTCGAGAACACTCTCGCCGTCTGCAACTGATCAAACAAATCGTCAATCCTGGGCAAAGGGTACCGGTTCCGAACGGTAACCTTATTCAGCATCCTGTAGTCGATACACATCCGCAACGATCCGTCCTTCTTCTTCACGAAGAGCACAGGCGCTCCCCATGGAGAAACACTCGGTCTGATGAACCCGGACTCCATCAACTCCTGCAACTGCTTCTTCAGCTCTGTCAACTCAGCAGGTGCCATACGATACGGTGCCTTCGACTGAGGTGTCGTACCCGCTACCAGCTCGATGCCGAACTCAATCTCTCGGTGCGGCGGTAATGCTGGAATCTCTGCTGGAAATACATCCGGGAACTCCTGCACAATCTCTATATCCTCCAGCCTCCTCCTCTCAGAATCAGGAACTACCAGCGTGGCCACAAACGCGCTGCATCCCTGCTGTACCAGCCTCCGTGCCTTAACTGCAGACACAATCAGACGACCGTCTCTTCTCCTCGTACCTCTGATCAAAACATCTGGCAAACCCTCCATCGGAATCAGGATCTTCTTCTCACGGCAAAAGACCCGCACGTCGTACCGGGACAGCCAGTCCATCCCCAGTATGACGTCGAAGTCCACCATCGGTAACAAGACCAGATCTGCCGGAAAATCGTGGTCTCCCGAAGCAACTGTGGTGCCGGGGAAAAAGCTCCCCACAGTGCCCACCTCACCCATGGGCGTGCTGACCTCCAAAACATCAGTCAGCAGCACAGGGGTCCGACCCAACTCGCCAGCAAACTTCTCCGAAATGAAGGAGTGAGTGGCGCCGCAATCAAACAACACACGCGCTACAGAACCAGAAACTGAAAGCGTACCTTCCACGACGGTGTTGGAGTCCCTCGCCTCCTCAGCCTGGATAGTGAAGACTCGCCCGGTCCTCCTGCTCTGGCCCGGTGCAACAACTGATCGGCTGCCTCCGCCTCTGCCTACTGCTGGTGGTCCCGGCCTCCTGCTCGGCTCACCCTGCCTCTGAGGACAATCACGGACAAAATGCCCCATCTGGCCGCAACCCATGCACGCTCCAGTCCGACGGGGGCACTCCTGCCCTGGATGGAACCTCCCGCAGTAAGTGCACGCTCCTGACTGACGTGCTCCTCCACCATCGAACCTGGGCCTCTTGCCCGAGTTCCCTGCTCCACGACCAGCTACTCTGCTGCCGGTGCTCACTGGCGCCTTCCGCGCCTCCTGAATACACTCTCTCTGGTCCTGCTCGATGATCGTAGCATGCTTCACCGCATCAGCAAGGGTCCGCGGCATGCTGTTGATCACCCGAGATCGAAGCGGCTGTCTCAGTCCCTTCACGAACTTCCTCGCCCGCTGCTCTGGGGTCACACAAATATCAGGGCAGTAACGCTCCAAAGCGTTGAACCTGCTGATGTAGCTCGTCAGTGTCATGTCCTTCTACTCGAGCGACATAAACTCCTCCCTCTTCTGATCCCTGACATGCTGGGGAAAGTACTGCTCGTGGAACACCTCCAAAAACTCCTCCCAGCTCACATCTGTACGGTCGTCAAACAGAACTGTGGACGTGGACCTCCACC
The DNA here is from genome assembly GCA_963682175.1 of Triglochin maritima. Classification (NCBI taxonomy): domain Eukaryota; kingdom Viridiplantae; phylum Streptophyta; class Magnoliopsida; order Alismatales; family Juncaginaceae; genus Triglochin; species Triglochin maritima. The sequence continues at coordinate 28,607,645 of OY821786.1, read as the reverse complement.
AGTTGGCGGCCTCGCCATCGAACACATAGGTGGCCAGCTCCACCATCCTCCCAGGTGCTACACCAATAGCACGGAAGATCTTCTCCATCCGGAAGATCCAATCCTCCGCAACCTCTGGGGCCCTCCTGCCATCAAACGTCGGCGGGTGCTGACGCATGAACCGATCGTGCTCAGCCCCCACTCCGCCCTGGGCGCTCTGAGCTGCCTGACGCTCCAGAAACTCGCCCAACCTGTCCCACTGTGCACCCGATGTGTCATCACTGGGATCACGATCGCGTGGAGAACTCCTCACACGCCTGGGTGCCATCTGCCAGAAGAAACAATCACAACTTCAGCCATGTATGCATGCTAAAATAAAAATGCATGAATCCTATTACTACAAGGGTGATTTCATTGGGAACCGCATAGGAATCGACCGCTCTGATACCAAGTTGTAACATCCCGAAACAGCGGAAATTTAAAAAAAATAATAATCAAGACAATCAACTCAATAATCAAAGGCGGGACTGTTACTTCTCATAAATCATAAAAGTGGTGCACCAAAATACGTCAGAGTTTATCAAAAGATACATGATTACTGCAAAACGACAACAGAAGATAAGAAGGTAATCATGTCGACCTCAGCGGCCCGAGAAGAGGATCCAACTCCAAAATGCGCGTCCCCGCCGATCACCACCCAACTGGACCTACTGCGGTCCTGAAAATATATAACAACGATGCCTGAGTTTCCAGAAGGAAACCCCGTATGCCAACTCACCTATATGCATGCATCACATAATGAACCTATCATACTAGTAGCATGTCATGGCAGCAACAGAAGGTAAAACAGTTCCCCCGAAGGGTAAAACAGGACATCAGTCCGACAATCAACAACGAGTCTCCCGAGGAGACCTACTGCAGGCACATGCAGTCTAGTAGCCCGCGACATCGCACCCCCCACACGCAGCTACACTACACAAGGGTTCGGCAGGGAGCCTCTGTCACGTCTACGCGCCGATAGAAACAGATCTGTAAATCTCAGTGGTCGGGGCCACAGGGACCAACGGGGCCGTCGCCCGGAAGGTATAACAACATCATCTCGGTAGGTGCCCAGCCGAGGAAAACAACATAGCCGGCACAGCCTCGGCCCAACAATCATCATCGCCGGCACAACCTCGGCGGCATCACCGGCACAGCATCGGTGGTCCATCACAACAGTCCGGCACAGCATCGGACAGATCCAGACCGAAGTCTGCCAGGTCATCGGGCTCCTCGAGCCGCGAACACCAACCGCGCCGCTATAAAAGCAGGGCAGCGACCTCCGTAGCCCCAAGGGCCGGTAGTCACCTCACCCAACGCCAGTTGCGTGCCCGCACAACATCAACATTGGGATCCGCGATCCCTCAGGCCTGCTATACTACAAAGTGCCAACACACATCTCAAAAGTCACGGTCCATACATGGAGCTGACGCGTCCCGAACACCCACACTCTTCCCAACGGCGGTCCCTGGGCAGGCACGCATCATGCGCCCACCGTCACCTCCCGGCTCACGCACAAGGCGAGGACACGGGTTTCCGTGGACAAAGTTGGCATTCACAACGGGACCCAGGAATTCAGTTCTGAGCAGATTCGGTCGACCGAAATAGTCTAACCGGTCGACCGTTTTCACGAGGAATTCGGTCGACCGAAAGTCTGAATCGGTAGAACTCACTGCGCAACACTAATTCCCCAACGGTCGAACAAAAGTCTAAAACCGGTCGACCGAACGAGGTCAAAATCCGGAGTCTGGTCAACATCAAATCCAATCTATCGGTCGACCGACTCATGGGTCCCGGTCGACCGAAAACTAACAGGGTCAACCTAGTATTCTACGTCATCAAACGGTCGGACGTAAACATACTACCGGTCGAACAAACATGCAATCGGTCGAACGCAATATAAAATCGGTCGAACAATCAAACAATAATAACAGGTACACTTAAGTTCCGGTCGAACACAACAAGGACCGGTCGACCGATAACAGGTAGAAAATCCCAACTCACCAGCAATAATGCACTACCGGTCGACCGCCCCAAGGCATCGTTCGACCGGTGAAGGTTAAAGTCGGGCAAACAGTGCTAAAACGGTCGACCGCCCTAAGGACCCGGTCGACCGTTGGTCGTCTTCAACCTCGCGCCAGCCGAGGTTTTACGAAGAAACGCGTCGCCGGAGAGGTCCTCGACCTCCCCTGACCGACCAACAACACCCTTCCACAAGGGTGAGCAACAAAATCACACTAATGAGCGGCATACCTCAACCAACGACGGAGAAACGCCGGAGCAACGCTCGCGCCTCCGCACCTCCGCACGCGCTACCTCCTCCTCGCCGCGACCTCCTCACGCCGGAGCCTCCGCGCCTTCTTCCTCTGCTGGTCGCCGGACAGAAAAATGGAGAGAGAGTGAGAGAGAGCAAGTAAGGGAGAGAGAGAGAAAACCCAACTTAAATACTCTACCCCCACCACCTCACCCTCACCCTACACCATACTCCTACACTCCAACCCATACCTCCACAACAACTCCACCATACCTCCTCTCTCCTCCAAGTCAAACCTCACTTAACCCTAATTAAACCCTAAACAGGGTTAGGGACATAACAACATGTCTAATAAATAAAAACTAAACACGAGCTCTAAAGTTATGATGTTCTCAGAAAAGCCTACAACATGCAGATTAACATGAACATGAAACTTATTTACAATTTTTCGAATTTGAACCTGCCAAGATCATACAATCAATTTGAACAACAAGCATTTGGGAAGATAAGACAATTAAGATAACATATTGGGTCAAAGATTCTTAACATGGTTATGTTCGGTGCTGGAAAAACTAGCAGACATATGTTCTACAATAGAGGTTGAAATTTGCAATACGGGGATCCACATCGAAGGTATAACAAATTAACAACACTTAGTTGCTATCAATTTCCAGAGAGAACCCCAATTTGAGGCCTGGGCAAATAATAATGAAATCAAAAGTGGAAATAAGACCTCTTAACTTACATCATGAACTAAAGTTTTGATAGATTTGATAGGAAAGGGTAAACCAGTAAAGAAAAGGAAAAGGCTGACCTCCATGAAGGAGACCCTAATCTTAAAGAGGAATTGTGTGTTAGAATAGTGTTGGATTTTGTTGAAAATGGCATCCATGACTTTGGGTATGACGCCTTGTGGGGAGGTGGAGGTGGTTCCCATGGTGTAGATCTTGCCTGAACCAGTCTGTCCGTAGGCTAAGACGGTGGCATTGTAACCCTGAAAGATGGCGTTGATGAGAGGAGCGACGCATTGGAAGTTCAAGTTTGACCAGGGAGAAGAAGAAGAGGTGGTGCCGTAGACGTGATCGTACGTGAAGAATGGGATCCGATTGGAACCTGAGGCTCGCCCGGAGCGACGTTGATGCAGTCTACGCACCCATGCGAGACCTTCGGTGTACAAGACCATCACATGAAGAATCTGCATTGAGTATCTACACAGATGACCCTATTCTGAATTCGGATTCGGATATTCGATTTTTCCCAAGGTCTGTCCCAAATCCGGTCCGAAAAAGTGTATAGAAAATCGGATCGGATACCCGATCCGAAATATTAGGATCGGATATCCGATTATTCGGATTTAATAAACTGGATACCGGATCGGAAATACGGTTATCCGGTTATTTGGATTTTTCTGCTCACCCCTCCCGATTACCACACACTTTCCGTTTTCGAAAACCCCCTGAAAGTTTCCAAAATTTCGAACGAGGAATCTCGAGATAAAACTCCTCAATGAGCTCTTCTTCCACTCTCTCCTAGGGTTAGGGTTCGAGCGGAGACCCACAAATTCTCCTCGTTGGCGACTTCGATCCATCCGAATTCGCCTTCCGATCTTCTTCGGAGGGGCAATCAGTGTCGGGATTGCGGTTTCCGGCGTTAAACTTTGATCTTGGTTGGTGTTGGGGAGAATAAGGTTTGCGTTCCGGCGATTTCTGCTCCGATAACGCTTGGAAACCCGTTGCCTCTGGTTCTTGTGGGAGAATTGAGGCAGGGAAGGAGTTTTGTTGCGTAAAGATTCTATCTTTTTCGGTTTCTGGTAAGATTTGAGAAGATGCGGTCCTGGAATGGAAGCGGTTTAGAGTCTTAGTGGCTTTCGGTTGGGTTCTTTTTCTCTCATTAGTGTTTTTGTTGTTGGTGTTTAAGTTGTAGGGCTTGATTTGGGTCTGTTGTGGCTTTTGTTTGATTTCAGATTATTCTGGTGTTTGGTTTGGGGATTATAGGGTTTCAGTGCCTTTTTTTTCGGATTTGAAAATTGGGTGTTTGAGATCTGTCGCCGAATTCGGATCGAAATATCTGATTTTGTCAAAACCAGTGTGCTGTAGTTTGGAAGTTGTAAGGTTAGGTTTTGGATTAGAAAGAACTTTGAACATGAAGGTGCATCCGGCTCCGAGGAAGAGGAATATCACTTTCCAATACAACCGGAGCCTCACAGCTGGGGAAGCCCTTGCAGGTCGGCAGAAGAAGCTCCGGAAGTTGCCCCATGTTTTTAGCAAAGTGCTCGAGCTGCCCTTTGATTCCGATGCTGATGTGGAGATCCAGGAGGATGCCACCGGATTCCAATTCGTAGTCGCGGCTGATGATGTTGGGGATGACGTTCGGGCACATGCAATTCAGATATATCCCGGGGTTACGAAGGTTGTTATCAGAGAAGGTGACGGTGGGCTGGAGCTTCTTGTTGACGGCCTCAAGCTTGATCGATGGAGGTTTAGGCTTCCGTCGTGCACCCGTCCTGAGCTTGCCGCTGCGGTTTATGTCGGTGGCGAGCTTGTCGTGACAATCCCGAAAGGTGAGCCTGTTGAGGATTTGGACGATGAGGAAACAGGTGTATGGGGAGATGCGAATGGAGGTCTCGGTTGTGGAGGGATTGGACGGCTCGTTTATGTACAGTAACCTTTCCTTTCTTATCAATTAGACATGCTCCTCTGCTGTTGGATGAACCGAAATCTTACTCTTATCAATGTGCTTGATTAATAAACATGGCATTTTTCAATGGTTATCTCAGATGGCAAACCCCATCATTATGCCGATCTGTTCATTGTTTCGATCTTTTTTCTCTTCAACAAATTCCTATTCCATATATTTCAGTGGTCAGACATAGGAGGGTTAATTTTTGCTTTACAAAGCAAATGCTTTGTTGGCTTTCTAAAGGAAATATTTTGTTGTCATGTCTGTTTTCACATACTCGATAAATAAAATTGCATCTTCCATTTAGTCATGAGATTGCTAATTTCTTCATTTCATTTTGCTAATTAGCGTTACTTGTGTTGTTCTTTTGTTAACACTCTTACCTAAATATAGAAAAACACAGTAGGTTAATTGTCTGCCTACCTCTTCACCATGTTTGTCTTCTTCGGTGACTATCTTTGTTTTGTGTATTCCTGTTGCAGTTTATGAGTTCTTGTTTTTGATGGCATATGGCAGTACCCGGCCCAGTTGCAAGCCATTGTCACTGTTTTGTTGTGCAAAAACTTTTTTCACACAATTTTTGTACTTGTAATTCTGTATCTTCTCGTTGATATGCTTGTAAGAAACTTCCCTTAAAACTACTTCTCTAGTTTTTGTAACGTTTTGCCTTAATGGTTTATAACTCTACAGCTTCTGAATATTACTTGTCAGTGACTTCCTGAAAAATAATTATGCTGTTCTTTTATTATTTTGGTTTTTATGGTTTATGACAATTTTAATACGTGTTGATATAGTTAGTAACTCTGTAGCTTCTTGTCGTTATGTTTTTATGGTTTACAATGTCTTGAATGACTCTTGGTTAGTAAATCTGCAGCTCAGCAGCTCCATGTAATTAATTTTCCTTGAAAACCGTTCTGCCATTTTACTGTTTTTGTAAACTTTGCATTAGGTAAACTCCGCTGATTCCGGTTATTTTTTGGGAACTACTATTAGTTGTCGGAAAACTACTTAAATCGTCCTAAAAATTACATTTTTACCCTTAACAAATCAATTAATACCTATTTCGTCCCGTGTCTTTAAACAATGTATTTAACTCAGTTTTACTCACATTCTTAGTACCAACATCACGAAAATGTCTGGCGAAACACCTGGATCCGGCTACATAACGGAGGTGGATTTTTTTTTCCGACTCGGACGTCTGGCTAAGACGCCTCCACCATGGTGTAGGCTTCTCAGCCAGGCGCCTCCACGAACGTGGAGGGGTCTGGCTAAGACGCCTCCACATAGGTGGAGGCGTGTTAGCCAGACGCCTCCATGTTGGTGGAGGTGTGTTAGTCAGACGTCCGTATTTTTTTAATAATAAAAAATTAAAATTAAAATATAAATAAATTCTTAAAATTATACGGTGTGTTATCTCAAATTATTTGAGGTTCTGTTGCAAGTTTTTCGGTGGTAACGGGGTCAAATTACAATGAGTTTTTTTGCAACTGATTAATATTCAAAAAATTTAAGATCCAAAATCCCCGATGGTAAAACTTCCCGACTTACAAATACCACATCGACAGGTCGTTTGGATTTTGAAATTGTTGGATCTGAATTTTTTTTAATGTTGATCACTTGCAAAAACTCATTGTAAGGTGAGGATGTCGGACGATCGACCGTTTGCTTCTCGGTCTACCGAACATGTTCCATGCAGATGACCGAGTTTTTATCGGTCCACCGTGATCGTAAAGACAGTAAGTTTTTAATCTTCCTAGAATCATTGGGTCGGCTTACCGATCTCTACCCGGTTATCCGAATATTTATTCTCAGTAGCTTCGACATTTCTCTGGAAATCTCTATTCGGTGTACCGAAAAGGGTATCGGTCATCCGAATATAGTAATTATTAACTTATTAATTAATTAATTTAGCAATTATCTAAATTTATAATCAATTATCTTTTTAATAAAACATTGCGGGTGTCTGATGGAGCCGCCCAGTGTAGGAGAGGGGCGTCTGGCTAAGACGCCCCCCCCTTGGGCGAGGCGTCTTCGCCAGACGCCCGTCCTATTGGAGGGGCGTCTGGGTAAAACGCCCCCCTAGGGGGAGGCGTCTTAGCCAGACGCCCGTCCTATTGGAGGGGCGTCTGGGTAAAACGCCCCCCTAGGGGGAGGCGTCTTAGCCAGACGCCCGTCCTATTGGAGGGGCGTCTGGGTAAAACACCCCCCCTAGGGGAGACGTCTTACCCAGACGCCCCTCTCCTACGCTGAGCGGCTCCGTCAGACGCCCGTAATTTTTATTATTTTTTTATTAAAAAGATGTTGGATATTTTACCAGATTCGAGTACACTGGGGCGTCCGTTGGTTTATTACTGACCTCCAAAACATTACTTTTTATGATTATAAGAGGAATATGAAGAGAGATGTGTGATAGAAGGGTAAAATGTCGCGTTATAGCAGTAGAAATGAGAGAATGACAAAATGGTAATCTGTTGGGACGATTTAAGTAGTTTTAGGGCGACGAATAGCAATTTAGTATTTTTTCTTGTAAAAAAGTTTGGTTCCAAACTTTTTGCCTTTTTTGCTATCCTTTTGCTTTTTTAGAGGATATATTATCGTATCTGATGAAAAGTATATTTTTTGATATTCTCTTCGGATCATTGATAGGTTTGCAATTATCCCACTAAAATGTGTATGCCGGTGGTCTTCTTGATACAATTTTCCTTATGTTTTTACTTCTTTTTGCGTAGGGAAAGTGACTACATTCTAGTTGTTGGTTTATGGTTATAGAAAAGAGAGCAAGTCCCATCACCATCAGCTCATAATATGCTTCTCTTGTAGCGATGATATGCTTTTTTGGATTTATTCTTCATAAAAGTCCTGCCGTCAAAATCAAAGTCTTCTGATTCCTTCTTTCAACTGATAACTAGAGCCAGTCGTAATTGATTTTTTTGGCATATTTGTATGGGAATTTTTCAAAATAATATATAATTTTTAAAATTCTCATCCTAAATCTTTCCGAGAAATTTCTCGTACCAGACCTGTTATTACCACGTGTCGTGACGGTGGTGGGTCTTGGATTTTAGTGTTCTATAGAAATGAAGAATTTAACAGAACTCGACAATTGAGATGTTAAGTTCTAAGAATTGAACTTCCAGTTTGGAGTTCAAATTGAACTTGGCAGTTGTAATATCGAATTTATGTCCTAGAATGTCGTGTTCTAACACAGAAATTTGGTTGCCAGTTCAGAATCCAACTAAACTTGTATGCGGTTGTAACGTCAAGTTCATTTCATGGAATTCGGCAACTCAGATGTCGAGTTTTTTTTAAAAGAACATGACATTCTGGATGTAGATTTATGTATCACTAATTTGACTTCTAAGATGTCGAGTTCACTACAAGTGTTCAGGCTAGGAACACATAAAACCATGTTTAGGGGAAAATTGTAAGTGTTAGTACTCGACGTTGCATATGCCGAATTCTATGTAATGAATTGGGCATTGCAATCGTCTAGTTCAATTGGTAGTGCACACTTCTGTCTAGGGGTGCACATGAGTTGGGTTCAACCCGAAACCCAACCCGAACCCGACTGGTTGGGTCGGGTTGGGGAGGGGTTCGGGTTGGGAAAATCAAAAACCCGAATTTTCGGGTCGGGTTCGGGTTGAGGGGTCGGGTTGACCAACCCCAACCTGATTTTTTTCCCCAAATAAACCGGTCGACCGAACATCACTCGATCGACCGAACATCACTCCATTCACTCGGTCGACCGTTTCCAACCCGAAAATTTTGGGTGTTCAAGCCACCGGTCGACCGTTTAAGCACCGGTCGACCGAACCCGACCAAGTTTGGGAGAAAATTTCCGAATTCGGGTTCAACCCGACCCAACCCGAAAATTTCAGGTCGGGTTGGGTTGAACCTAAACCGATTCGGATTCGGGTTGGGTTTTTTCCCAACCCGAAAATTTCGGGTTGGTTCGGGTTGAAGCCCAAACCCGACCCAACCCGACCCATGTGCACCCCTACTTCTGTCTGTGTGGGTGAAATTTTAGGTGTTAGAATTCGACGTTGTATATGTCGACTTCTATGTAATGAACTCGGCAATGCAATCGTCGAGTTCAATTTTGTATTCCAAACAGACAGCGTACATTCCTGGTTGTGTGGAGAAAATTCTAACCAAACTCGGCTTGTCAATTGTCAAGTATGTGAAATTCTTCGTTTCTAAAAAAATGTTCTGTAAATACTAAAATCCAAAATCAGTCGTCGTCACGTGTCATGACGTGGTTTAGAATGAGATTTTTTAATAAAAATAAATATTTTGAAAAAAATTCTTATTGGTAAGTTGTATGACTTGTATCCTCTGGTCGGTGGTTTTATATACTTCAATTTGACTTTTGCAATATTACCTCTCTTCGAAAAAAATATATTTCGTTAATCTATTACTTTTGATTTCCAGAACCCAAGATCTCTTTGCCTTTCGGGTGAAAAGTTATTAGATATATTTATTTGCATGCCACTTTAGTAATTGGCCGGATGTTAGCGGTGGGTTCAAGAAAAAAACACAATGTGAGTGGGATTTATCATAGATGAATTACAAAATAACGTTAAAATAGAGAAAATATTTTTTCAAAATTAAAACCATTGTCAATCCTCCTTTCATTTATTTGTTTTTGACAACTGCTGATGCATTGTTTTGTGTTTCTCTTTTCGTGTGTAACTTATATAAGGATATGTTATATGATATATATATATATCTATTTCTGTTCGGCTAGATGGGTTTTCAATTTGAAAGAGCCCATAAACCTGTAAATTTGATTTAGTGGACCAGAGACTCAGAGATGAAACGTTGTCAATCAAGAAGCTCTTTTCATAATCTTTCAGGTTACGGTTTCTGTGACACAAAATTCTTCTTACGTTGTGTTAAGAATCACAATTTAATAATCATATATTGATTACCAATAATGAAAACTCAAATGTTATTGACAGTTGATATATAAAAACATAGAATCTACGTACTAAGGTTTGGTACAATTGGGAATTTATTTCAAGATTGATCGGATTTAAAATAATAGATAACTATCAAAATGTGATTTCAAACAGACATTTTAGAATCTAGATTGCACAAAAGTTTGTTGCGATTTTTGTTGTTGTTTGAGGTGGAGTTCGCCTATGAGAACGGATGGGTCGACATTGTCCATCACCAACACCATATCCCTTACTCCGAGTCCATCTTTGTCGTCGACTCAAACAATTAATGTTGTGGAGGAGCTCTTTCACCTTCTTCGTGTTTCCTTGGCAACGTATGTTCAATTGTTCACGTTCAGAACTGTGGAATTTTGCTTTCTGCATTCACGTATAACACAATTACTTCCTTTTGAATAAATAATGGAATGAATAGTAGAAAGATAGATACCTGCAACGTATTATTGTTATTGGGTCCAAATTGGACCAACCTTGATTGACAATGCCTACGTAAAAACAGAAAGATCAGATTGATCGAGTAAAGATAAATGAAGGCAAAGATTGACAACATTAAAATTTGTTGTGTTACGTCAAATTGATTTAGCAAAGATTTATAAATAAAGGTTAAGTTATTTAACCTTCGACCTGTAGGAAAATTAATTAACACCAACGAATAAGAATGCAAAAATGTAACTCAAAACAAAAAAGAAGAGTTAGCAACGTACCATTAATTGTTACATATATATAATTGTAACATCCTCAAAAGCGGAAGAAATTAAATTTTTAATAAAACACAACACGAGGATATTACCAACGAAAAGGTCAACTTGTGCACCAACATATATACAATATATATATCTGAGAGTTTACAAAAGTGTGATTACAACAAAAGATAAGGAAAATATACATGTAATCACTCGGACCTCCAAAACAGGGAAAGCAGGATCTGGTCCCGAAGGCGCTCCTCCGCGGTCACCACCTCCTAATGCTGCCTACGACCTGACATAAAACATGAATATGCCTGAGTTTCCCGAGAGGAAACCCCGTATGCCAAACCTCTATAACAATAAATGACTAAATATCTAAAGCATGTATGATATGAAATGCGATAGACCAACAAACGTCTCACTGGGTCCTCAGCAACTCTCTCCCTACCACAGTTGACACCAACAGTGACGGGTCCCACGGGTCCTCTAGCCCAACCCTCACACACGTGCCCCAGGCACCTCAGCCGGAAACTCCCTCGGCAACAACACACGTGCCCCAGGCACCACGACCGGAAATATCCTCGGTCAACACACACATGTGCCCCAGGCACCGCCGGATTACTCTCAGGTCGGTATCCTCTGTACCGCTGCCATCTTGAGCTGTCCAGAAGACCACTCTCAGGCCGGCACCGTCACCCCTCTAGGGCCGGAGATCCGTTGCCATCTTGAGCTGGCCCCACACGCGAACCACCCTCAGGCCGGCACCGGTCACCCCACTAGGGCCGGAGATCCGTTGCCTTCTTGGGCTGGCCCGACAACACCCGTGAACCACTCACTGGCCGGCACCGTCACCCTCCAAGGGCCGGAGATCCGTCACCAACATGAGCTGGCTTCACGACACAAGAACACGCGAAAACCGTACCAAACGGTCGAACAAAATGTCCCAACCGGTCGACCGAATTCTCTCAGCAGGACTGGCCCAACCAACAAAACTGTCAATCGGTCGAACGGCAAAGGGGTCCCGTTCGACCGAATTCGACCAGTAAAACTTGTGCCACAGTAATATGCACCAACGGTCGAACGACCCAAACTCACCGGTCGACCGAAAACGACCAGTACCAAACTCCAAAATCCGCATAGTGCACCGGTCGACCGGAACATCTCACGGTCGAACCAACTTAAGTTATTTTTAATCGCCGGTCGAACAAGTCAACAAGGTGGTCGACCGTTTGGATGGTCAACGCCCCCAACCGACTTACAACAGTGCTTTCGGTCGACCGGCAAAGGGGTCCCGTTCGACCGAAAACACACAGAGCCTTTTCTCCCTTGATCAAACGTACCACCGGTCGACCACTCGAAGAGTATTGTTCGACCGGTGCAAGGGTTTTCCGCCCAAATTCCTCTACAACCGGTCGACCGAACCATGCCACCGGTCGACCGATTATAGTGCAGAAAGCCGCTGCACGGGTCCGACGAGCCCTCCGGCCTACCGTCGACTACCCCAACACCCACCAAAGCACAAGTGAGCATCAAAGTAAAGCTTGACATACCTTGAAGACTTGAAGAAGCCTTCGAAGACTCGACGGCGAGCTTTTCCTCGCAAATCACCTCCTCCGGTGAAAACCAACCGAACGACGATCTACCCTCACCGGCGAACGTCTGATCCTTGCCTCGCCTTCAGAACCGCACGGCTCGAGCTCCTCCACGCACCGGAGGTCTGATCAGAGAGAGAGAGAGAGAGTTTGAGCGGTGAGAGAGAAAAACGCGAGAGAGAGGGAGAGAGAATCACACACTCACCTTAAATCCTTCTCTTCCAATCTCCACCCTTCATCTCATCTCAACCAAACCAAATCAATCTCAGCCCTCCATCATAAACCACTCAATTAAGCCCCTAATCAAAGCCAAAACATGATTAGTCCTAATAAGGATTAAGGATATTACAATAATCCTCCATGAACTTTGAAAAAGAATAATATTGATGTCCGTAGATTTTGCATTAAGATGTGGGTTTTCACCACCACCGGTCCGTCAAAAGCGAATAGGAAGTATTGACGGGCAGGGAATGGTAAAAAAACACATCCAACACAGTTAGGTTAGAAAATGCTAGATAACAAAAAAGTGTAGAGTAAGTGGTATGGTATTTATAGGTAGAAGTGGCAATGTAACGGCCGATTCTGATTGGCTGCAGCACCCTATCCAGAATTCCAAATCCGTATCCGAACAGAAAATAATTCACATTCGAATTCATGTCCAACGAATAAGGATTCGATTTAGACATATCCACATCTGTACACGCAGATGTTTTGGATTCTGGATTGGTACATATCATATCATATTTTCAGAAGCAACATCCGAATCTTGATCAATTGTTCAGTAATTGGAGGGACTACCTCTAAATTTTATGGGGGAGCATAGGAGTGGAGTTTCCAAGTAGAACGATGTGGGACTAACCGTATGAAATGAAATAAAAATTTGACAGGATTTTAAAAGAATAGTCCCAGAATGTGTAAAAATGAACGCAACGAGAGTCCAACTTGGGCATTGAAATTTAAAATGCTGCCAATCTAAACCACCACTCCATCTAAGTGTTTGTATTATTTCTATAGTTAAAACATATTTATTTGATAAATAAACAGTCCACATTGGTACTATAATTATATTATAGATATAATTGAAAAATAAAACAAGTAATATGTACTTATGTTACGTATATGAGTATTTGTGTCATATACATACATATACGAAAAGAATATCATGATATGGATATTTACTTTCGGGGTGGATATTATTCGGATTGGATGGACCAATATTCATATTCGCTTCGCAACCTTATATATATTCAATATCAGATACAAATATGATCTGAAGGATACATTTTTCCCAAATAAAATTTTGAATTTCAATAAGGACACGGTCGGATTGCAAGATTTTGGATATCCATCGACACCCCTATAATGTTAAAGATAATTACAGCATTCTAGAAGGATGCCATACTTGGTATACAAGAAATACATTGGATGTGAACCAATTACAAGTACGGATGCAAACTGTAAAGACCCTAACTTTGGTTAGGTATTAATGGGTGCTTAGGGTGCTAATTGGAGAGGTTTGCATGCGAGTTGGGGGAGGAATAGTGGAGGTATGGTGGTGATGGGAAGTAGGGTGGTAGGGTGATGGTGTGGAGTGGTGAGGTGAAGGGTGAGGTGATGGAAGCATGGGTTGGCTGGTGGAGAAAACCCATCTCTCTCCTTTTCTTCTCACTCTCTCACGTTTCCTTCCTCTCTTCTTTTCTTCTTCTTCAACCTTTCTCCTCTCCATCCATCTCTTCCTCTCCCTCTGTGGCTCGAGCACTGGTGGTGAAGGTGCGCGTGAGGCAAGGACGTGGCAGGAAGAAGGCGCAAGGAGGAGGTGCATGTTGTGCGGACCGGAGTTGGTTGCGGAGCTCCGACGTTCTTCGTCTCTTTGGAAGTGAGGTATGCCAAGTTCTTGCATTAGATGTCTTTGTTGCTCACCCACGTTGGGGTGGAGTTGTGGTCGGTCGCGGGAGGTCGGAGACCTCACCGACGGCGAGAAACGACGTAAAATCCTTGGTTGGCGCAAGGTTGCTGTTGACCAACGGTCGACCGGTTTAGTGTAATTTTCCCAACTATAACCAACACCGGGCGAACGATGCCTTGTGGCAGTCGACTGGTCGTGTTTGTGCTGGTGGGTCAAGGTTTGCCTGGATGTTTTCGGTCAGACGAGATCCTTGAGCCGTTCGACCGTTGCTTTGTGTTTGGCTTGGACCGGACATTGACCATCCAAACGGTCGAACGTCCCTGGCCTTTAGTCCGACCGGAACTTAAGTGAACTTAATTGAATAGTATGTTGTTCGACCGATTGTTGTATTTTGTTCGACCGAAGATGACCTAGAATGCTACGATGCCCATGGTAGTTTTCGGTCGACCGGGACTCCTGAGTCGGTCAACCGAATAGACTTGTGTGATTTTAAACAGACTCTGGATTTTGACCACGTATCGGTCGACCGGTTTCAGACTTTTGTTCGACAGTTGGGAATCAAGTTTTGAGCACAGAGTTCGACCGTTGTAGGCATTCGGCCGACCGATTCCTTTGCGGAAGCGGTCGACCGGTATACCTTTTTGGGTCGACCGTTTGAGCCCAGAACGGAATCCTAGTCCAAGTGAAGTGTAAACTCTGTCCACGGAAACCCGTGTCCTAGCTTGGAGTGTGAGCCGGGAGGTGACAGTGGGTACATTGCGCGTGCCTGCCCAGGGACCTCCGTGTGGAAGACCGTAGATACTTCGGACATGTCGCCTCTGTATTGTAGAGTGATTGACATCATTTCATGTTTATATTTGTATCTTATATCCATTATCTTATACCTAAGCAATGCTACGTGACGAGTTTTATGTTTGAATTTCAGAAATAAAGAGGTTTGAAGAGAAGAGGCATGAAAAGACCCAAACGAAGGGAAAATGACTTAATTGTGAGACCTGGGGACTAAGATGCAAGGGAGAAGGACCTGAACGTAAGACCGAAGGACCTAAGAGCAAAACAGAAAACTCCACACCATCATGGAGAGTATTTTGGCAATTTGGATCGGGTCGGAGCTCCAACAAGCGAAGTAGATGCATCCAAGACCTACAAATATATCAAGTAAAGCCCAAAACAAAATTTAGCCAGATCCGGATCCTGTAGACCGTCAATTGGCGGCCTGGAACCGCCAATTGGCGGTCCGGATCTTCCCAGATCTGCTAAGATTTCTGGAGTGTATGTATTAGTGTCTGTTTAGGCTATTTTTGGTATTTGTTTAGTCCCATACCGAGGGATTGTCCCGGATTACCTTTTTCTATGGCTATAAATAGAACTCTTCACCTTCTAGTGTAAATCACCCATTGCTTGGTGACATTCTCTCTACTAAGGAGTAAGCCTTGAAGCAAAACTCAAGGTGGAGAAAAATGCTACCTTCAATATGAGTCATTGTTAATAAAAGAATTGTTCTTAGTTTCTTTTAATATTGTCTTTTAATTCTTGCATGTTTCTTTAGTTTATGTTCCTTTCAATTAGCTTCTTTAATATTCCTTTCTTGCTTAGTCTAATTTCATTTCAGTAGAATGTTTCATTTTAATGTAGGCTGTAGTGTAATGATTAGTGAGTAGTTCCATCCCCATTTGGGGGGGGGGGTGGAGAAATATGTGATATGATCATGTAGTGTATTAGGTGTGTGTTATCTTAATCCCTGGAGCCTTATATGATTTCCATAACCATCTAATGAGATTTCACTCTTATCTTTGATATGTTAATGCTCTTGAATGAAGCTTAACTTATGCTTAGATTAGTGACCTATTTTATGGGAAATGATAAGGTGAGGATATTGATGGAATTAATATTGGAAACACAATTTGTAGTGTATGTACTCTTGTTGCCTTTACATTGGTTAATGGCTTGTATGTTTTAATGATATTGGGTTATCTTATTTTATGTGGAGGCATAGTAGGGTCTATTCTTTATACATGTGTTCATTTAGTTTCATTTCAATTATTGTCTTGTATGTTTTAACGATATAGTCTTATCTTATTTCATGTGGAGGCAAAGTTGGATTTAGTTTTATGATTTCATGCACTACATGTTGTGATGAGCATAATCGAACACACACACATCTTTTATATTCACATTATTTCTCTACTCCCATTGGGGTTTAGTTTTATTGCTTATCTTTTATTTCCTTTTGCATTTTAGCATAGTTTAGTGTAACCAACCTTTCTCTCATTTCTTTGCCACTCGCCTTCACACAAACCAGAAGTCGACACACCTCCCTGTGGATCGACCCGTATTTGCCACCGCTTCAACGCGGCTGTGCACTTGCGGTTTAATATAAAACGAATCAATCAAGTTTTTGGCGCCGTTGTCGGGGAGCTGCTCTGTCCAGACCTTGGTTTGGACGATTCGAGTGGTTGTAATTTTTTGTTTTTAGTTTTTGTTTGTTTCAGGGAACCTTCGGATTAAGGGGAGGCTACTGGACGAATTGGAGCACAAAATCTTCAACAGGGACCGCCAATCTGCGGTCTGGGACCGCCAATTGGTGGCCTGATGAGCTTTTCTAGCTCTCAGTTTTGTTCTGGTAGTTGTTTGCTTCAAAGTAGTTGTCTAGGAGCACAATTTGGCATGTTTTGACTTCTAGTTTGCTCCCAGATTATTAAACCAATCCCCATTAATCAACTTGGCCTTAAAATCCAAAGCAAAAGATTAGACATTCTTACTTGTTTAGGTCACGCATCATGTACTTGACTTAGGCATGTATTGTCTTTTATTTTAGCTTTGTTTTCAGTTGTTGAGCGCTGGCGTGAGGTACGCAATTTCCTACACTCATTCATGCATCTTGTATGACCATGCATTAGTTAGTAGGAATTGCACCAGGACAAGAGTGAGTTGAGCATTTGATTGGAGTGTTGATTACTAGATTTAGGATCAAAACACTACTAAGGAGGGGATGTCCCATAAAAGATAAGGTGGGGGATTTCATCACCCTTTCCTTTGCCCCAAAAATCACTCTTAATCAAGCCTTATTCTAAAAGCAAGTTGACATTGGCCCTATGATTTTCGGACGCACTAGGAGAGTGATTTAGTTGAGGCCGTCATGGCCTGATCGGCGTCGCCTACCTTGTCGATAGTAGGAGGTGTGGTCTTCGTTGTAGGGAGGTGAGGCGTGTCGAGACTAGGGATCTCGAAGTTAGGCGTTGTCTAGCCTAAGGACCCATAACCTTAAGTTGTGTGAGCCGTGCTTGCTAGTTAGACTTCTACCTGATCCCATTACCCACGCTAGATTTAGGGATTATTCCCTTCTCCTCTGAGTCATCTTCTTCTCACCTACTTCTACGTTCTAGTCGCCTCCCCTTTACACTCTCTGGTAGCGTTCTATGGTCGAGTCGAGCCTTTTTTGAGAGTTTAGCCTCGTGGTGGTGAGAGTGGTCGACTCGAGAGTTTTTTTGTTGAGATGGATGGTTACATGGGAGACCATCCATATCATTGTTGGGACCAGGACAATTCTTCCTGGTACTCCAGACCCATGCATCCTGGGTGCCTCAGACAAACACCCCGTATGGTTGGGATAATCTTAATTGTGTGACTGAGCATTCTTCATATTGGGGTAATATGAGAGAGGCACCGACTGCTAGACCACCATATAGTTACGTCGGATCATATGTTGGTCATCAAACTGAAACATTACAAGAAACTTTGGCCTCTTTCATGCGTGCGGTAGACGACATGAGTGCACCGGTGGCTCCAGTAGCTGTGTCGTGCGACTGTTGTGGGTTGAGTGGTCATGTTATCGGGGAATGTCCTTATGTTCCCCCTGAGCCTGAGTAGGAGCATACATTTTCCCAAACTGCTCAATATGACCATTACGCATCCGCGTAGAACCCAAAATAGATGGATTCGTGGGGAGACAATTCTTATTCAAATTCTTATACTTCATTTTCACCCCAGTATCCTCCTCCCGAATACCCAGAATTCTACCAACACCCCACTCCAAATCATTGGACTCATTCTCAACCCATCAATACCCAACCTCAAAATTTCCCAAGCTTTGACTTGGACCTCACAGTTGACCCCAGACTTGATTCTTTAGAACAAACCCTCCAAAAACGTTCATGGAAACCACTCAAAATTTATTGAAGTCCAACTTGAATTCCTTGCAAACTATGGAAATGCAAGTGAGTCAAATGACACAGCAATTACGTGAACGTGAGGAGAGTAACTTTTCTTGTCAACATGAGGATTCATCTTTTAATATCGAACCACCACCACATCCACAAATTCAAAGCACAATCTTTCAAAGTCAAACTCCTAGTCAGTGTGAGGGACTTGGGGTTTCAATTCACGATCACTTAGTGGAGGATTCGATTCAAATTGAGAATAACATGAACCAATTTCATTATGAGTCGGCACATGATTGTGCCTTATCTTTTTATCCTGTGGCCCTTGAGCCACATGATCTTCATGTTGTGCCTCTTAAGGACTCACCTCTGGTGGAGCAAGAGCCTCTTAAGGACTCCCTAGTACACTCAATTTCAAACAACCTGATGAGAGTTTGCCTCTCACTATTGTTCCTCATCATCTTGGAAATGATGGAACATCAAACAACTACATTGCTAATGAGGGTATTAGGAGTCCCTTGGAGGATACCTTGGGTATGACACCCACTTTTTGTTCGCCTGGTGAGTCGGACATGCCTAACGAGGTTCTTGACCTCGTTCCGACGCACCAACCTGTTGGTTGGAGAGTTTAGATTGACGATCATAACTTCAGTACTGCAACGGGAGAAACTCTTCTTCCGTTGCCCCTTATTTACCAAACTCTTGAGAGGTTCAAGCTCTTTCAGTTTGATCATTTGAATGAGACGCCTGTTCGTCTAATTCATGAACCTCTCTTTTCATCTTGTGCTCTTTGTGAGGGGGGCCGAAACATGAGTATTCTGGCCCCACGTAGTGTCATGTTCCATTTCCATGTGCATTGACCCACTTTGAGGTTCCCATTTGATGTCTTTTGACAAATGAAGATGGGAGCTTTTGTTTGTAGGTAGTTATCTTTAAAAAAAAGCTACAATAAAAAGACTCCATGAGCGAGCATTGATTGTTGTGAGCCCCAACACTTGTGTATTTGTGCCCCATTTCTTTCACGTATTTGTATCCCTTCTTTAGCATCTCACAAGTTTTGAGGGAATTCAGGTTTTTGTCCATCAACATAACCTTGAACTTCCTTTTGCGCTTCATGCTGGTGAGATCTTTCCTTTTTCATGCATAAATCCATGTAGTATCTTGCTCGCATTCATTGAGGACAATGCATGAAGTAGGTGTGGGAGGTGTTTTACGTGTGTACAACTAACCTAAAGTTGTGAAAAAAATGTTGATATCTTTATTTGCAAATAATAAAACAACTAGCTCAAATGCTTTTGAGAAAGTAACTAAATAAACAAAATAATTTAACTTACTAAAACTAGTGGAATGGATTTTTCGTGGGAAACCCCCAAAACAACTCAAATGTAACTTCATTGTGGACTTTAATGTCAACCGTCTAACCAAACATTGTAACTTATCGGCGTTACAACTTTCAGAGTGTAAGTGCCACACAGGGGAAGTTGTCCAACTTTCCCTACTTTCCAGCATATAAAAGCACACTTGGAAATACGATTTTTGACCCATTCACTCTAGGAAAGCAAGGGAAAAAGAAACCCTAGCCCTAATCCCACTAACCACCTTCCTAACCATCCATCTCTGACTACACTCATCAGATGGCTGACGTACTCCGCAAGACGGCACGAGTACCCCAATGACGGGACGACAACCTCCGGTGACGACACGACACCTCCGCCGTTGTTGAGTCATGTTTATGTAAATTTTTTGTCATGATTTTGAACGTGGTTTAAATTAAAGATTTAAGTATTGCATGCGACCATATTTGTGGTGCATTCTGGATCAAACTAAACAAACACTGATGCATCGATCCACTTGTTTCCATGGTAATATGGTGGCATGCAACTTTAACATGGAATTTACATATATTTTTGCTGGTTAAGAGGGTTCAGCGGCCAACACTCAAATACTACAAGATGCATTGACTCAAGAAAATGGTTTGAAAACACCACCATCAGGGGAACTTATATTTATAATAAAATTATGCTATCAAATGACTTATGTTTTATTGAGGTTCCTTAAAAATATTTGAATTTTATACAGGAAAATATCATCTCGTAGATGTTGGCTATCCAAATAGGCTAGAATTTATTTGTCCTTATCATGGTGCAAGATATAATTTAAGTGAATATGATAATGACCGATTACCATCCAATGCGATTGAAAATTTTAATTATCGACATTCTCAACTGAGATATGTCATAGAACATTTTTTTGGAGTTGTTAAACATCGATTTGTCATATTAAAGGGGAGTATGCATTTTCCTTTAGATACTCGAGTGATGATTGTTATAGCATGCTTTATGTTATACAAGTTCATTTGTAAAGAAGACAATGCTGATTTGCTTGAAGATTTTGGTGACAAACTGGATGATACACAAGGTAGAAATTTTAACATCTAAGTTTTGTTAACATCTAACTTAAGTTTTAAACTTTAATGGGAAATCCAAACCTTAGATCTTAATTTAATACTCATATTATCTAAGTGTGCCAAAAATTTGAAAATCATTTGATACACGGTCAAGAGATGGAAAATGAATGTATTACATTCGTCAAAAACTTGATCGCTTGATCTCATATCAATGGACTCCCATATTTTTTTGATTTTCGGCACAAATAGATATGAGTCTTACATCAAGATCTTTGGTTTCAATTCTCTGTTTAAAGTTTAAAATTTAAGTTATTAGGAAGAATAAATTGATTTTAACAAAAATTAAGGATAGTGGATTATTCCTCATTGAAAAATCGTTGATGTCTAATGCTGTGTAAAGTAGAATAAAATAAAAAATTTAGATCAAATGCTCTTGTACAAAATAAAACTAAAGAAATAAAATAATTTAATTCAAAAACGACTTGTGGAAGATGTTTCACGTAAAAAAAGAGAACCCCCGAAGAAAAGTAAGCAACTCAAATGTAACTTCATCATGGACTGTAAGTTTGTAACGTTAAAATTCCAAACAAACTAAAAAATTCGAGGGTGGAGGAAGTGCTCCCTTTATATGATATATAAATTTAAACTTAAAAATCCAAACAAACTAAAAAAATTCAACGGTAAATAGATGGATGTTTTTAATTTTTCTCGTTTCTGTTTTTTTAAGAATATTCTTGTTTCTTTTATACGTACGATATATAAATATTATATTTATATATAAATAGATAAATGTTTTTAGTTGTTCTCGTTTCTGTTTTTTTTAAAATATTCTTGTTTCTTCTTTTATACACATGAGCGGTACTTGACTGGACTTCTACATAGCTGAACAGTAATCTTGTGAAATTAGGGTGTTTTTTTGTCGTACAAACTGTCTCCGGTCTTTAAGTTGATAACCCAACTTAGTTTTTTTTCTTTTACCCGGCAAAAAAAAACCCAACTTAGACCACTTTAACTGTTCCCAAAAAAATAAAGTTGGTGTAGGTCCTTACTGGTGTTGCTTTCGTTATTTTCCTTGGTGTTGTAATATCTAAGTGAGACTATGCCTTTGTGTGCTTGGGTGATTCATGATATAAAATAAAAACTTTGAAAAAAGAGCACAAAGATATGAGGGATTTTGACACAGTTTCATTAATTTACTAGCCTATATATAAGCAAATACAATACTTTATGGATAAACGTAACATGTCACTACACGATGTAGCCAAACTAATTACAAACATGAGATCATGCATGACAACCATCAACACACTAACATCCACTAATTTGACTCTTACAAAACCAACACATTGAAATGCAACAACCGAAAGTAATAAATTGAAACAAAACAAACATCATTCTCAACAATCCCTCCCTTGAACTAATGTTTACCAACATTCAGTTTACAGCCTTCTTTGTTTGTAGCTTGCACACACCCAACAATCTTCTTAATTTCACAAATTACTCCAATTTAATGGCCTTGGTGAATATGTTGTTGGCTTTTTGGCCTTAATCTATGTTTTGATGATTTAATTAACCTAATCTTAATTATGATCATGTAGAGTAGCACACATATTGCTTTGCATATATATTGCGTTGTGCTAACCTCTACAGGTGATCAAGACTCAAGGAAGAAAGGAAATCAAGTCAAGACATGTAATCAAGCTCATTTGAAGACATGTATTTTGTATTTCTTTGAGTCCTTAGGAACTTGTGTATTTTGAGCATACTTGAGCTAAAATCAACTTAAACGCACACTAGGTTCCTCATAGAAGTCACACACGAAATTTCACATAATTTGGACTTCAATAGATCACCCAAACTTAGACCAGAAAACACTAAACCTGAACCCTAACTGTCTGCCCACATTCTGTCGACTGCAACAGGCCGTTCGGTCGACCGGATGATCAAGTATTCTGTTTTCTGTTTCCCTGTCTTGTTTCGGTCGACCACACCTTCTCTTTCGGTCGACCGTTTGAACTTATTTTCTGACCGTTATTTTTGTCGTATATACCCAACGGTCGTATTCGTATTAAAACAATAATACCCCAAATACATTTCATGTATCGGTCGACCGAGGACCAAGATCGGTCGACCGTTTGTCCATCTCTTGACAAACCCCAAAGTGCCTTTGAAAATCGGTCGACCGCTAGACCTGTTTCGGTCGACCGAATATCTAATTGTTTGTCAACCCCAAAGTGCCTGGTACAAATCGGTCGACCGTTCCCCTTTAGGTGTTCGACCGATGACTTAAGTGTACCTAAGTCGTAGCGTTGGGTGGTCGACCGTTTCCTTACCGGTCGACCGAACCTTGTGCAAAACTGCCAAACGGTCGACCGTTCTTCCCGTTTCGGTCAACCGATTTTATCCAGAATTGGGTCCTGCAGTTTCTGTTTTGTGTAATCACACTTCAACTCATACCAAATCAATCCTAACGGCTCTATTCTCTCTGATGCCTATATAAGGAGTTGTAAAACACATTTTAACACGACTCTCCCACTACAAACTTGTCCCAAACATTAGAGAGAATCCCAAACACTCAAAGCCTCAAATTTCCACACTTAGTCTTAATTCCAATCATACTCAAGTGTGCTCAAGCTTAGAGAGTGTTGCTCCACTCAAATTGTTGTTGTCAAAGGAAGCAAGGACTTCGGTGAAAGCCCAAAGTGTCCCTCTCGGATTGTGAGAGGAAGAATTCAAGCAAGCGAGGTTGTTCGCGGTGCTTGTGGTGTAAAAGACGTTCTCTCTCGGCCCGGAATGGGGAGTGGTTAGTGAAGTCGTGAGCGGGGCTCGGTGATCCGAGCGAAGCTTGCAAGAGAGGACTAGGACCCGGGTGGGGTGCCGAACCTCTATAAAAATCCCTCGACTTCTTGTGGTTTGCATTATCTTCTTTCTCTACTTGTTTCGTTTATTATTCCGCTGCGCATTTGATTGCTTTATCAAGTAGAGTTTGTTTAGGATTAAAATCGGTAATTAGCCCTAATTGTGGACCCATAGACCCACACGATCCCACATATGTCAGCCACTTGATCTTCACTCCCCCGGTAAACCAAATCAATTATTCCATCATTGCTAAGATCTCTCAAGAAATAAAACTTCACATCAATATGCTTGCTTCTTGCATGTAGCACCGGATTCTTGGAGAGTTTGATTGCTGAGTTGTTATCGTAAGTAAGATCAAACACTAATCTAGAGAGAGATGAATAGATTAAAGTGCAATTATTTTTAATAATGCGGAATTGAAAAGTAAAGTACTAGAATTGCAAACCACAAATTGACTCCAACGATTATTATAGATGTTCGATTACAACCACCATGATCTAATTTTGTTCTCAAGTTCCGATCGATCATCCGATTCCTACTCGAGTATCACCACAATCCGGAAGCTCTACAAGGGGTGGGTTCTGGAAAGATCACCACAATCACCAACTTCCAGTAACTTTTCAATTTTGACCAATTAAATTTATGTTCACCGCATTGGGTTCGGTTAGTCATTCCAAAGTGGATAATAAGAATTGATCGGGTTCTGATCAAATTGATTTGGTTGACCTTACCATAGTCAGTCGTCCGATATGTTGGTTGTGTCGAAGTCAAGAAATGCACTAACAGTTAAAAATCAAATATCCGTTGAGAGTCCAACGACTATGTTGACACGTGGAAAAGTATGTTGCGCTAGTAACCAACAAAGGAACCAATCAACCAAGAATAATCGTAGACCAAAATATCTGGTTTTCAAATATTTGTGCTTGACAACAAAAAATAACTCCATTGAGAATTCTCAACGGATCTTTGCCACTTGGGCAAATGAGAACTAGTAAGGTCGGATTTGATTGCGAAAAAGACTGGATGACTAAATGAAAGACGGTTGCCTGAAATGAGAATTCGAGTGAAAATTGAAAATTTTCTGAGTAAAGGTTTTGGATGACCGAAAGCCTTTCGGTCGTCCGAACCAGTTATTTCAGTAAAGATTCGAATTTACTGACGTTCGTTTGGTCGTCCATTCTGAGAATTGACTGAAGGTTTGACAATCAACTGATACAATCGCATGTCTTTGGTGCATCAAGTGAACATTTGATTGTAAGACTTAAGTAAAATAAAAAATACATGTCTTTCTCCTTGAGCTTTGATTAAAAGTCTTGAGCTTTGATCTGAAAGTTGATTTGTTCTTCGGTTTAAGCACTTACAATGTTAGGAATATACAATATACAATATACAATATATATATATATATATATATATATATATATGAGTGTGTGTGTGATGCATTCATTAAAGTTATGCATAATATTAATTTGTTCATCATCAAAATTAAAAGTAACGAGGTCAAAAAGCCAACAGTTATCGCAAAACTTAGAGCATCAGCTATCATGACCTAGGTCATCCTTAGGGGTGTACATGGGTCGGGTTGAACCCGAAAACCGACCCGAACCCAACTGGTCGGGTTGGGTCAGGTTGAAAAAAATATGGAAACTGAATTTTTGGGTCGGGTTCGGGTTGAGGGATCGGGTTGACCCAACCCAACCCGAACCCGAAAATATTTTTGTAAATATTTTTCCGAAAAAATCCTGACCGTCCATCCTACACCAAACCGACTAACCCTAACAATTCCCAACACTTCCTCCTGTCCTCCCAACACCACCCCAACACTTCCGTCGCGTCCTCTCCCTCCCCTTCCCTCCTCGCCTCCTTCCACCTCCTCTCTCGCTCCTGCCTCTTCCTCTTCCCTCTCCCCCTCCCCGCCTCCTCTCTCACCCTCGATCCCATCTCAGGTAAAACCTTCCTCACCACTCCTTCCTCCCTCCTTATCTCCTTACCTCCCCCTCACGGAAATATGGTTAGGATCGACTCCGAAAATGGATCTGCCAGGAAGGTTGTGGTAAGAGGAAGAGGTGGTTCTGTATTTGAGAATGTGACTCAGGTTGCGGTGAGGTTGGATGGTGTTGTGGTTGTCGTCGGGGGAGAGTCGGTGTGGGTGTTGAAGACGGGTGGGTGGAGGCGGGCGTGTATGATGAGATCAAGATTGGGGAGGGGAGGATGGTTAGGGGTGTTGCGGTTAGGGATGGGAGGAGAGTGTTTGTGATGAGTGAGGGGAGGGGATTGGAGAGTCGAGGAGGTCGAGTCGGAGCGCGAGACCGATGGCGAGTGGGTCGGGTTGATGGTTATGGGGTGTGTTGGGTTTGGAGTGTTTTTGTTCTGGAGGTTTCAGATGAGGAGGCTTGTGGGTGATATGAACAAGAAGATTGCTTGATCCGAGCACCTTCAGACTGAATGTCTACAGGCACACCACACAAATTGGTTCGGGTTTCAGAAGTTTTCTTGGTTCGGGGCGGTTAATCGGTACGCAAGTTGTTTGTTGTGACAAAGGTTTGGCATAAGTTCAGTAATTTAAGTTGGGTTTTTTTCTTTAGAAGCTGCAAATACAGACATAGCTTTTGATTGCTTGATTTGTAATGATGTTTGTTTGATTTGTTTCCCTTTTTTTTGTTTAGAGTAAGAAGAATTTTTTTATTTGGTTTCTGAGGTAGCATTGTTTTTTCCCTGATGATGTGCAGATTAACTAATATAATGTGGTTAATTATGTGTATATGAGAATTTTATTCGACTCTATGTATTTGTTTCATTTTTAGAAGAATGAGTTAGAATAGTACAACCAAAGATGCAAACGAACTGACCCAACCCAACCTGAATAATTCTAAAATATCATGTTCATGTTGGTTTTTAGGTGAGATTTGACAAAACTTAATTGATTCTGGTCCAACCCGAACCGACCCAACCCAACGCACACCGACCCAACCCAACCCAACCCAACCTGTGGGGAGGTCATCTGCGGATGACCGACCCATAGTGGATGGTCTTAGTGGCTCCCGGTTGCTTAAAAGTGTAACTCCTCGAGAATTCTCCTTAACCAAGTGGCTTGACATGCGCATGATGTAGCAGCAACAAATTCAGCTTCTGACTTGACAAAGTGAGAATTGGTTGTTTATTAGATTGCCACGAAATTGCACCAGTGCCAAGCATAGAGGCATGACCAGAAGTGCTCTTTCTATCATCTTGATATAAAACAAACCAAAGTCTCTAGTGCCTTTCAAGTAGTGGAGGATTCTTTTTGCTTTGCTTATATCTACTGATGCAACTCGGTTGGACTTTCCATATATCTACTGATCAAACTCACTGAATACATTATATCTGGTCTTGTTGCTGTTAGATACATCAAGTTGCCAACAATTTGTTTGTAAAGTGTGCTGTCAACCTCCCTTCAATATCTTTGTGTAACTTCAAACCAACCGCAACTAGAGTGTTCACGGGATTACAATCCCGCATCTTAAATCTGTCTAAAATTTCTCCGACATATTTCTTCTGAAAGACAAAGATCCCATCACACTTCTGTATTACTTCTAGCCCAAGAAAGGAATGCATCATCCCAACATCAAACATTTCAAACTCACCAATCATGGATTTCTTAAATTTTCCTGCAAAAAAATAAACCCTAAAGCTCCTGAATTTTCCTGCAAAATTTTTTTCTTGAAATTTTTTTTTCCTGCAAAAAAATAAAGATAATTAAATACGAAAATTTTGCTTCGGTGCACCTCCAAAAGTTGTTTATTGAGTCTTTGTACTTATGTATTTTTATATTGTTCCAGAATGCTCAGGAATCAAACTAATTGCTTGGGTGCACCTACCACAAACTCCGTCCACCCATTCCGTCACTCCATTTTGACGCCGTTAGAAAATCCATTAAGTCCAAAATAACCAATCAAATCAACTCATGGTTTGAGCCATACCCACTAAGTCATTCATCTCGACTCAACCCGAACCTGCGACCCAATAATCTTGACTCCCACCGAACCAACCCCGAGTCCCACGAATCCAGCCACCCACTTGACCCAATCTACTGTTGGTGATTTTAGTGTCATCAATTCATTTTAGTCGTAATGTGATTTACTTGAGACCGATGCGATTTATCGTTAGGCTCGGTAACGAGTTTGGGTAGTGCGGAGTGCACGCTTGTTGAGCTAACGGTTTATCGACCACGAATATGAAGCAGGGGTCGAGGGGGTAATACCAACCCAAAAGGTGAATAATACCAACCCAAAAGGTGTTTGTGTAACCGCCCAACCCAAAAGGTGTTTGTGTTATCTTATTATAAGAGGGATTCGGTACTCAAAAACAGATATACGAAAAAAAATTGATACTCCTTCTCTACTTTTCTGATCGAAGTTCATATTGCCTGAACTCGATTGTTCCTTCTCGGATTATCCCCGCAAGGTATTCGTGCAACCCGGGCAGTGTAATAGGGTCGAATAATCTTGTTCGGAAAGTGATCCGTACACGATTTGAGAAGAATCCAGGATTATCACAACCCAGTTTCCAACAAACGAACAAGATTATTGGTTGATAATGGCTGGAGGAAGTACTGTCAAGGAGATGACTACGAATTTCGGAAAGCTTGAGAAGTTCCAAGGCCACGATTTCCGTCGCTGGCAGAAGAAGATGCATTTCATGCTTACGGCTTTGAAGGTGGTGTACGTCCTGTCTACACCGATGCCCGAAGTCGAGGATGATGGACCGGTTGAAGCAATAAGGCGCAGATCCAAGTGGGAGAACGATGACTATATCTGCAGAGGACACATCTTGAACGGTATGTCTGATCCCTTGTTCGATATTTATCAGAATATAGAGTCTGCGAAGGAATTGTGGGATTCTTTCGAATCCAAATACATGGCAGAGGATTCTTCTAGTAAGAAATTTCTGGTTAGCGATTTCAACAACTACAAGATGGTTGATTCGCGGTCTGTCATGGAACAATTCAATGAAATTCTCCGGATCCTCGGTCAATTTGCACAACACGGTTTGAAGATGGATGAATCCATTTCTGTTTCAAGTGTCATTGATAAGTTGCCTCCATCCTGGAAAGAGTTTAAGCATACTCTGAAACATGGGAAGGAGGAACTATCTCTGGTTCAACTTGGAAGTCATCTTCACATTGAAGAGTCCTTGAGAGCTTCGGAAGATGATAAGGGCAAGGGCAAAGATATTGCTGGACCCTCGGTCAACATGATCGAAGAGGGTGGTAAGAACTTTAACAAGGGCAAGGGAAAGAAGCGTGCTTTCAACAACCACAACAAGGGCAGTTTCGGTTCTAACAAGAAACCGAAACTCGAGTGTTGGAAATGTGGCAAAACTGGCCACTTCAAGAGGGATTGCCGATCTGGCAAGAAGCACGACAACACGAGCGCATGTGGTTCGGGAAAGGGGTCTACGGACCAGTCCCGAAACCAAGGTCAGAATCTAAAACGTGATTTGAATAATGTGATTGAATATTCAGTTTCACTAATTTCTGAGGCATATTATGTGCAGGATGATGCGATCGCATGGTGGATAGATTCTGGCGCCACTACACACGTATGTAAAGATCGTTGCTGGTTCAAGACACTTGTACCAGTGGATGACGGTTCTGTTCTTTACATGGGAGACGATCACTACGCTCCCGTGGAAGGCAAAGGAAGTGTGCTGCTAGAATTTAGTTCCGGAAAGTCTATGTCTTTGTGTAATGTTTTATTTGTGCCTAAGTTGCGTAAGAACCTTATTTCTGGCCCGGTTTTAAATAAGCTTGGTTACAAGCAAGTTTGTGAATCTGACAAGTATATCTTGTCAAAGTGTGGTGTGTATATTGGGTCTGGTTATTATAACAATGGGATGTTTATGATGAATTTGAATGGAGTTCCGCATGATTCTGGTTCTGTATTTATGGTTTCTTCGAATGTGATTGATTCATCTTTATGGCATGCTCGTCTAGGACATGTGCATTATAAAAGGATGCTTCAAATGTCTAAAGATGATTTGATTCCTGTTTTTGATAAGAATTTAGGAAAGTGTAATACTTGCATGCTAACTAAGATCACTAGACAACCGTTTAAGAGTATAATGAGGAAATCTGTTATACTTGAATTAATTCATAGTGATTTATGTGATTTGCATGCTACTCCATCATTAGGGAACAAGAAGTATGTCATTACTTTCATAGATGATGCATCTAGGTTCTGCTATGTTTATATGCTGCATACAAAGGATGATGCCTTAGATAAATTCAGAATTTATAAAACTGAGGTTGAATTGCAACAAAATGGTTTGATTAAGACTTTACGCACGGATAGAGGTGATGAATATTATGATCCGGTATTTTTCCAGTCCGTAGGAATCATTCATGAGACTACGGCTCCTTATACACCACAACAGAATGGTGTGGCTGAAAGGAAAAATAGAGCTCTTAAGGAAATGGTAAATGCCATGTTGTCTTACTCTGGTTTGAGTGAGGGGTTCTGGGGAGAAGCCATGCTAACGGCTTGCTATTTGCTAAATAGGGTTCCTAACAAGAGGAACAAGACTACCCCATATGAACTTTGGTATAAGAAACGACCTAACTTGACATTCTTGAAAGTTTGGGGTTGTAGGGCCGTGGTAAGACTCCCGGACCCTAAGAGGAAAACTTTGGGTGAAAAGGGGATTGATTGCATCTTTGTTGGATATGCTGAGCATTCCAAGGCTTATAGGTTTTATGTCATAGAACCTAATGACTCGGTTTCTATTAACACAATTATAGAATCGAGAGATGCTATCTTTGATGAGAAACGTTTCTCTTCAATACCTAGACCAAAGTATCCCATACCGAGTTCGGATGAAACTCCAAAGGATGATCATTCAAATGATGCACCAAGCGAGACGCCTGAACCCCGTAAAGGCAAAAGAGCTAGGAAACCTAAATCTTATGGTTCTGATTTTCAGCTATACTTAGTTGAGGGATCAAAAGATCAGATTGAGTCCCAATACTCTTACTGTTACAGTATTGAGGAGGATCCAAGGACATATGATGAGGCCATTAAATCTCGAGATTCTGCTTTTTGGAAAGAAGCGATCGATGATGAGATTGGCTCAATCATGGAAAATAATACTTGGATCTTGTCTGATCTACCACCAGGCTGTAAGCCACTGGGATACAAATGGATCTTCAAGAGGAAGATGAAAGTCGATGGTACAATTGACAAGTTTAAGGCTCGATTGGTTATCCAAGGCTTTAGACAAAGGGAAGGGATCGATTACTTTGATACCTATGCTCCTGTTGCTCGTATCACTACTATTAGATTGTTGATTGCTTTGGCGGCTATTCACAATCTAGTGATCCATCAAATGGATGTCAAAACAGCATTTCTTAATGGTGATATGGAAGAAGAAGTGTACATGAAGCAACCGGAAGGATTTGTATTGCCCGGTAATGAGCATAAAGTGTGTAAGTTGATTAAATCATTGTATGGGCTGAAACAAGCACCGAAGCAATGGCATCAAAAATTTGATGAGGTTGTCTTGTCTAGTGGCTTCATTCTGAACCAAGCTGACAAGTGTGTATATAGCAAGTTTGATGCATCTGGGAAAGGTGTAATCATTTGTCTATATGTAGATGACATGTTGATTTTTGGTACTGACCAAAATCAGGTTGATAAGACCAAGATCTTTCTATCATCCAGGTTCTCCATGAAGGATATGGGAGAAGCGGATGTAATTCTTGGTATTAAGATCAAGAGGGAGAACAATGGGATTGTTATTACACAATCTCATTACATTGAGAAGATACTGAAGAAGTTCAATCATGAAGGTTGTTCTCCGGTTAGCACTCCCATGAATATGGAAGAGAAGCTTATGCCTAATACAGGGAAACCTGTGGATCAACTTGAATACTCAAAGGCCATAGGCTGTTTGATGTATGCTATGACTAGCACTAGACCGGATATTGCTTATGCGGTTGGTAAGTTGAGCAGATTCACTAGTCACCCTAGTAGACATCATTGGCATGCTATAACAAGGGTTTTCAAGTACTTAAAAGGTACTATGATGTATGGTTTGTCATATATGGGATTTCCTTCGGTGCTAGAGGGTTATTCGGATGCTAGTTGGATAAACAATGTTGAAGACTCATCTTCTACAAGTGGATGGGTTTTCTTGCTTGGGGGAGGTGCCATTTCCTGGGCTTCTAAGAAGCAAACATGTATAACTAGCTCTACCATGGAATCTGAGTTTGTAGCATTAGCCGCCGCTGGTAAAGAAGCTGAATGGCTAAGGAACTTAGTGTATGAGATTCCGATATGGTCTAAACCAATATCACCTATTTCTATCCGTTGTGATAGTGCTGCCACCTTGGCTAAAGCCTATAGTCAAATCTACAATGGCAAGTCTAGACACTTGGGGGTTAGACATAGTTTGATTAGAGAGCTAATCATGAATGGGGTAATATCCGTTGAGTTTGTTCGGTCGCAACAAAACTTGGCTGACCACTTGACGAAGGGGTTAGGAAGAGACTTAGTGATTAAGTCGGTAATTGGGATGGGATTAAAGTCCATCTAAATCTACTAGCTGTGGTATACCCAATTCCCTTCTAATACAACGTTAGGAGCTGAATTCAATGTGGAAAGACCATAGTTAGAGATTGGAGCACAAAATGATTTCCCAAGGTATGTGCTCAGACCTGCAAGTGATGTTAGGTTGAAGTATATCTTCTTAATGGTTCTTTTGACAAATTGCAAAGGCAGGTGCAAGACTAAAAGGACCACCTATATGAGCATGGAGTTTTGCCGCTTCAAGAAGCTTGGACTTGGCTTCCTATATGGTTATGAATGGATAAGGACACATGGCTTGTATAGTGTCAAGTATGAATAGTAGAGTGTTGTAGAAACATTTGTGTATGATATCTTCAGGTATTCAAATGGGTTGACGGGTTCAATCGTTACGACACCCCGATTCTCGAGTATTTGGAATGTGTATTGTACTAAGATGAAAATTCAATCGCAAGACATTTTCATTTATGCATTTGTTTGATCGTAATGTTTGTGTGTTATACACTTGTATATATTATTATTATATATACTGAGTAGATCAAGGATTACACTAAAATGGGGGGGATATGTTGGTGATTTTAGTGTCATCAATTCATTTTAGTCGTAATGTGATTTACTTGAGACCGATGCGATTTATCGTTAGGCTCGGTAACGAGTTTGGGTAGTGCGGAGTGCACGCTTGTTGAGCTAACGGTTTATCGACCACGAATATGAAGCAGGGGTCGAGGGGGTAATACCAACCCAAAAGGTGAATAATACCAACCCAAAAGGTGTTTGTGTAACCGTCCAACCCAAAAGGTGTTTGTGTTATCTTATTATAAGAGGGATTCGGTACTCAAAAACAGATATACGAAAAAAAATTGATACTCCTTCTCTACTTTTCTGATCGAAGTTCATATTGCCTGAACTCGATTGTTCCTTCTTGGATTATCCCCGCAAGGTATTCGTGCAACCCGGGCAGTGTAATAGGGTCGAATAATCTTGTTCGGAAAGTGATCCGTACACGATTTGAGAAGAATCCAGGATTATCACAACCCAGTTTCCAACATCTACCCAGGTACCACATAATCAGCCCCCAAACCCATTCCGACCTAGCCTACAATCCAATATTTAGAATATTGATGCATGTGGAAGATTGATGGTTGACTGCACAATATTCAGTCCAATATTCCAACCAATTCAACATACAAACTTAGCACCAAATATTCAGCCCCAATTCTACAAAAATGCAGCCCCAATACTAAGTGCAATCGCAATGCATCTCTAATTTCAGCATATTTTAGTGGAAAATAATCCACACTTCAGTAGTTCAGCTACAAATCCAATCCAGAAATCAACAAGACAATTCAATCGAATATCAAAACCAAAATATCAGATTTCAGACTTAATTTCAGCACCAATCTGGCAAACCCTCGCTCAACCCACATATGAGCCCCAGCCGGATGATGGGCTCCCTCTCCTTGACCGGCTTCCGACACACTGAACACATGGACCATGACTTAAACCACGTGTCAACACAGTCGACATGAAAACCATGACTGCAGTAATATAAAAATATACGGGTGCAAAAGTCCAATAAATAACTTTTGGAAGTGCACCCAAGCAAAAATCCCAATTAAGTATCTTTTACCACCGTTAGAAGATGGGGTTGTTGGACCACAAATGTAAGAGTGCACCAGCTCCAAAACATTCTTTGCTCTCCGTGACTTCCCTTGTTGAAAGTGAGAACGATGTTGTTTGATAACAACACATTCTTCACATACCTAAGTGGGAGTTGTAATTTGGGGAAGACCTGTCACCATGTCTTTCTGCTGGAGAGTCTTCAATCCACCAAAACTCAAGTGACCATAGCGAAAATGCCGTAACCCACGATGGGTCTTTCACTTCAGCCATCAAACAAGATTGAATGTTGTCAATCTTCAATGGAAATAATTTGTTCGAACTCATCTGAACAACTTCAATGGCACCTCTAGCATAATCATAAATTTCAGAAGAACCATTCTCAACATATTAGTCTTCAAGGCAGGAACAAAGAGCACATTAGTGATAGTTTCCACAAAACCATTCTTGGTATCAATTTTGATATCAGCTTTCCCATTACATCAACTGCAGATTGATCACCAAAACTCAAAGTAGAATGAAAATCTTCATCTAAATCAGAAAAATAAGGCTTACATCCACACATATGATTACTACAACCAGTATCCACGTACCAAACATTCGACTCTGATTTGTTTTCATCATGAACAACCAACAACAATGTTTCTACTTCTTTTCTGCAGCTTCAACAAAATTCGATTTCTCTCCCTTTTCTTTATCATTAACTTGTTGGACCCAAAGTTCTAATATCTAATTAAATGTGACTTGACTAACCTAATCAATTAAGTAAGCTAGCTTATTAGGGAACACGTTAAGGTAGTGTGGTACTTGAGTATATTCTAGCACATTATGCGGTGTGTTATATAAAAATCTCTAAGGTTTCAATACAACACTTCATCAATTCATTATGTGATCCACATCATCTCTGTGAGAGAGAGGCTCGACCCATAGGAGTCCGGAGGCGGTGTTAGTGGGGATCGCGAGAAGACTTCGACCGAGCACCAAAAAAAACGACATGACATCGTCAAGTAAGTCCTATAAGGTTCCATCACAGCCAGCCTATATAATGACCAGATTTGTGACATCTAAAGCACTATACCTTGGATTTTGCAAAATCCTTGTTACTTCTGAAATGTATGTTGCCATCTTTATTTCCTCGACCACTCCTTCCTCTAAATTTTTGGAATGAGTATTAGTAGAGGCCTTCAAAGTTGTTGGCAAAACATGATTTACCCTACGGGATCGAAAATACCTCTTCTAGATCCGAACTCGGGCAACGGAAGATGAATCGAGCGGTCGTCTTACAAAGTCTTTCTTCTTCTACCGGACGGTCTCCAACTCTTTTGGAGGAGGAGCGTGAATCCACGAACCAAGTGTCCTTCAGGTGGTGCACGTGAGACAAAGAGGTGGAGATGACAACTTGGGTTAGGGTTTTCTCTCTCTTGGAATTGGAGGCCCTACACTATATTTATATGTGTCCTTCTTATAACCCTAATAGACTTGGCCAGTACAGACACACCACGTGTGGGTGGCTTGGGTAAATATTAACTTAATCCAATACCTCCCAGTTGCACAATGACACGTTACTAGCATGTCACCTCCTTATATGTCCTTGACACATATGTATACATCCCTAATATACACACACAATTCTTTCTCTAATAACATATCCTTGATATGTGAGTCTCTAATCATATGTAAATTATTATGAATTGGATGTGCAAACATTTTGTTCCTTGATTAATGTATTCGTCTTTTAGAAGTGTTACGGAAGATGCTATTTGTCCTTAACTATAGAGTTCTAAAAAATAATGGTTTACATAAATCAAAAGTTATTCGCAATCATGATAATTGACATGGAACATTAATTATCAAGATAAGATTGTCGTGTTGGTTAAAAAGTATTGTAACTCACAAATATTTAATGGCACGAGTATATAAAAGAGGAAAATGTTACTTTTATATATTGAATAGACATGACAAGTAAAACATTATGGAATTGTGTTAAGTGTCATTAATGTTTCATTGTGTCTTGAATCCTAAGATATGAGACATATCTTTTCACATAAGAAGTGTTTAATTTGATTAGTGTCAAAAGCTATCATTGAGTATAGTGATAAAGGCAATAGTTGGTTGAACATGACTCATGCTAGAAAAGATAGTTAGTCAAAAGATTATCATTGCTCATGTTAGCTTGAGTGATGCGATTAATGGGCCTCTTGGTAAAGCAAAATTATAATGTGTATAATGTGACTTGTGTTAAGTTACATATTTATAATTAACTTAAGAGGTCAAGAAATGAATACATAATACAAATGTGACACATTTGTACTTTGTATAATATACTTAATATCACGATGCAAGGGATAGACACAAGTGATGTTCTTACATTACTAATGGATCGTGTTTTGTTCGAGTGAACAAGACATCTATGCTAATTGAGTAACTATAATGTGTAGCTAGATACCGTTTATAGTTTGTGATATTAAGTGTTTAATATCATTAGCAATATAGCTTAGATCCTCCTATAGGTCACACCACAAAACTGACCGGTTGACCAAAAATTCACAGTAGCCATTACGTATGTGGACGGTCGACCGAATGGACGTGTTGGTCGACTGAAATATTCTAGGAACTTTCTCTGGGATTAATCGATCGACCGGTAGAAGTCGTGGTTCGACCGAAAAACTACAGGAGCTTCTGCGAATTTTTTGGTGGTAATCGGTCGACCGACTTGTGACAAAATCCGACCGAAAACGTCCAGTAGTCGTTTCTCATGTTGCATTGGTCGATCGTTCAGTGGGATCTTTCACTCACATTTTTTTCCACCAAGAACGTTTTATGAAACTCTTTGACCCCCGAATTTGGAGTATCCTACTTTCACGCGATTCACAGGGTTCAACAAGGAATCAATATTTCACGATCAAAGGTGTAGTACTACTTGTAGTAGTGGTCCTTATATCTCGTATTAACAATCGAAAGATGGTCGAAAGAAAAAATCTCTATTTGATGGGACTTCTTCCTATACCTATGAATTCCATTGGACCCAGAAATGAGACATTGGAAGAATCTTTTTTGTCTTCCAATATCAATAGGTTGATTGTTTCGCTCCTGTATCTTCCAAAAGGGAAAAATATTTCTGAGAGTTGTTTCATGGATCCGCAAGAGAGTACTTGGGTTCTCCCAATAAATAAAAAGTGTAGCATGCCTGAATCTCACCAGGGTTCGTGGTGGTGGAGGAACCGGATCGGAAAAAAGAGGGATTCCAGTTGTAATATATCCAATGAAACCGTAGCTGGAAGTTTGTGTGTTTTGTTCTACCAAAATATCACAGTAGCTTTGGTAGCGTGTGATGGGTTGACCGTCGGGTTTCATGGTCCAACAGAAGCCACGATTAATTGCTAATCGGTCGACGAGTTGGTTATCACGGTCGACTGGTGGACACATTTTGCCAGAATTATTAAGAGAATAATGTTGATCATGGACTGGATTTATTCCAATTATGGTCAAACGTTTTTGTAGGATTTCGTGTCCCTATGTATGTATATATTTTAAAATTTTAATACAACATATAAGATCGATTTTCATATTTTCAACAATTTCTATGTACATCACTTTGTGTTTATTCTAATATCATGTAACCCTACATTTATTAAAATAAACCACAAAGGTAGAATCATACCTAAAGGTTCTCTAAAACCTTTTTGAAGAACCAGAGTCGCGTTGCCCATTGAATCGTCCACAGATTTGCCTCTGAGTGTTCACCAAACTCTAAACAAGATTAGAGAGAAATGAGCTAGCCAATCAATCTCAAATAAGGCTTAGAATCTAGCTAATAACCCCTCTTTGAGCTCCTGAGATTTCTATCTCCTAAACTCAAAATTACTAAGAGATTTTCGTGGTGATTAGAGGAGAGATTAATGAGAGAATTTTTTTTGCATTAGTATTAAACAAGTAGGAGTAGGTGCCCTTTTATAGGCTACCAAAACATCCTTATCAAGAGCTATTCTTTAGCCATGATCCCTTGTTTATTCTCTCCTAAAATTAATCTCTAATTTCCACATAAGCACCCAAAAAATGTTTTAATTAAATCTAGAATTAATCCACCCATGATTTAATTAATCTCTTAATAATTCAGGGTGAATCGTTCTGTTCGGTGGACCGAGAACTATTCGGTCAACTAACCCATTCGGTTAGAACACGTGTTCGGTGCACCGTGAGCTAGACGGTCGACCGATTCCGTATGAGAAAAATTCCCTGGAAAAATTCGGACAAACCACGTCTTTTACTCGGTCTATCGTTGACCTACCAGAATTTCTCCTGCGACATAGTCTACGGATGACCGTGTCACATTCGGTCGACCGAAAATACTACTTCCTTGGTTGAGCATTCACATTCGGTTAACCGAACCCGATTATCTAGGCACTCCAGACAATTTCGGTCAACCAATTGTGCTTACTACTTCCTCGGTCGACAGAACCTTGAACGGTTCACCGTGTGTGACCCCGATTTTGCGTTTGTCAAATTTTGGATTTATTTCCAACAAAATTTGAGATTTTGGGTTTTTAGCAAATTCACATCTTATATAATATATTATCATATGTAATATTAAATTATTACACCCC
Source organism: Triglochin maritima (assembly GCA_963682175.1). NCBI lineage: Eukaryota > Viridiplantae > Streptophyta > Magnoliopsida > Alismatales > Juncaginaceae > Triglochin > Triglochin maritima. Next base: position 28,569,341 of record OY821786.1, on the reverse strand, counting down.
ATAATATATATACCTCATTTGAATTTATTATTATTCTAGTTATGTCAATTCTCAAGACATATTTATTTTATTCATTAACCACATGTGTCCTATTTTCACATGAAACCTGACACATCATATGAACTTAAAATCAAGCCTCTTGTTTCCCAGTTTTGTGTTGTGACCTATAGGAGGATCTAAGCCAAATTGGCAGTGATATTAAGCACTTAATATCTCAAACTATAAGGGTATCTAGCTACACATTACAGTTTCCCAATTAGCATAGATGTCTTTGTTCCACCCGAACCAAAACACGATCCATTTAGTGATGTAAGTGCACTACTTGTGTCCGTCCCTTGACTCATGATATTAAGAATATATACAATGTGGAAGTGTGTCATCTTTGTATTATATTCATTTCTTGATCTCTCTAAGCTAATTATAACTATGTAACTTAACTCAAGTTACATTGTGCACATTATAATTTTGCTTTATCAAGGGGCCCACTAATATCATCACTCAATTAAGAGGGGCAATGATAATCGTTTGACTAGCTATCTTTTACAACATAAGTCATGCTCAACCAACTATTGTCTTTATCACTACACTCATTGATAGCTTTTGACAATAATCAAATTAAGTACTTCTTGAGTGAAAAGATATAAGTCTTATATCTTAGGATCCAAGACACAGTAAAAACATTAATGACATGAAACACAATTCCATAATATTTTACTTGTTAGGTTTATTCAATATATAAAAGTAATTTTTTCCTCTTTTATATACTCCTGTCGTCAATTATTTGTAGAGCTACAACAATCGATAACCAACACGACAATGTTATCTCGGTAATTAATGTTCCATGTTAATTACCATGATTGTGAATAACTTTTGATTTATGTAAACCATTATCTTTTAGAGCTCTACGGTTAAGGACCACGCGCCTCTTCCTTAACTCTTCCAAAAGACGAATACAATAATCAAGGTACATAATGTTTGCACATCCAATTCATAATAATTGACATATAAAAGTAAAACTTTTAGAACACATTCCTTTCAATCTCTCATTTGTTATCAAAGTTTTCTTTCACATACATTGTCAATGTATAAAACAATAATAACTAGGGTAACCCTCTCTAATCACTCATCAAGCCAATCCACATGGTTCCTGAGACCCATGGACTCGAAATGCATTTCGCCCTTGGCTTGGGATAAGCGTTCTGTGAATGGACCAGCTGTGTTGCTTTTTGTGTCCACCCATAACAGATTTATTTTTCCCTCGTCGATGAAGTCACGTGAGATAAAGTACTTACGATCCATGTACTTCATGTTGTGGTGTGATTTAGGATCCTTGATTTGCGAGATAGATACACTATTATCGCAAAATAGCTCTACTGGTCTCTCTCTCGAGGGAACTACTCCAAGCTCTTCAATGAACTTCTTAATCCACACTACTTCCTTGCTCGCTTCAGCGACAACCATTACTTCGGAAGCGGTGGTTGAGTCGGCTGTAGTGCTTTGCTTCCAACTACGTCAACTCACAACTCCACCATTTAGAAGGTAGACGTATCCTGATTGCGACCTACTATCATCGGGATCACTAATGAAACTCGCATCCGAATAGCCCTCGACTATTAATTCCCTTTGTCCTCCATAAACAAGAAACTTATCTTTGGTCCGGTTAAGGTACCTCAGAATATTGTTGACCGCAGTCCAATGCTCAGGACCAGCGTTGGATTGGTGACGAGTTGTTACACTTAGAGCATACGAGACATCGGGTCTTGTGCAAGTCATCGCGTACATGATTGATCCTATTGCCTAAGCATAAGGTATATCTTTCATGTACTCCAAGTCTTTACGTGATTCAGCACGTTGAGACTTCTTGAGTTGCATACCCATACTCATTGGCACACTGTCCTTTTGGGAGTTGTTCATGTTGAACATTTCCAAGACATTGTCAATGTATGTACGTTGACTTAGGCCAATGAGTCTACGAGATCTATCTGTATATATCTTGATTCCCAAGATGTATTGAGCCTCACCCGTATCTTTCATTGAAAATGCACATTTCAATGAACTTCTCGTTTGCTCAAGCAAAGGTATATGATTTCCCATGCGGAGTATGTCATCGACATATAAGATCAAGAACACTATGTGGCTCCCACTAACCTTCTTGTATATACAAGACTCTTCCTTACTTTGGATGAAGTGAATCTTTTTGACTTCTTCGTCAAAGTGCTTGTTCCAACTCCTTGATGCTTGCTTCAATCCATAAATGGATCTTTGAAGCTTGCATACCTTCTCGCTATTCTTTGGATCTTCAAAACCTTGAGGTTGTACCATGTACACATCCTCCTCCAAGTTCCCATTAAGGAAGGCCGCTTTGACATCCATTTGCCATATTTCATAATCATGAAATGCGGCAATAGTGAGCATAATCTGAATAGACTTGAACATAGCAACCGGTGAAAAAGTTTCATCATAGTCAATTCCTTGAACTTGAGTGAAACCTTTTGCTACAAGCCTCGTTTTGTAGGTTGTCAAGTTCCCATCCATGTCGATCTTCCTCTTGAAAACCCATTTATTTTGAATGTCATTTTTCCCTTGACGAAGGTCAACCAAGTTCCATACTTGATTATCATACATGGATTCTATTTCAAATTCCATGGCCTTGAACCGTAGTTTGGAGTCCTTTCTTTCCATTGCTTCTTGAAAGGTCGAGGGATCATCGATATCTAGTACCATGATCTCATGAAGTCCCAAATACATATCGGGTTTCTTCCTTTCCCTCGTTGACCTTCTAAGTTCTTTTGGTTCTACGTGTACTTCTCGAACTTCTTGCATAATTTCTTGTGGAATTGGTTTGTGTTCGATTCTTGAACATACACTAGGTGGGGAAGATTGAGTTTCTCTCACAATTTCTTGCGAGGGTCTCTCACTCACGCTCCCACTAACCAAAGGAATCTCGGTTGGGCCTTCATGATCTTGAATATCATCATTCATATCATGATCTTGTAGTGTATCTTGAGTCTCCTCAAGCACAACTCTACTCCCACTACTTTTTATTCTTTTCAGAAATTCTTTTTCTAGAAATACGGCATCCCTCTCTACAATCACTCGATTGGAGGTTATATGCCAAAAGTAGTATCCTCTTGTCTCACGAGGATGACCTATGAAGAAGCGTTTATCCACTTTTGGTTGAAGTTTGGTCGACATCAATCTCTTGACGTAGGTCTCACAACCCCAAATCTTGAGAAAATTGAGCTTAGGTGTCTTACCACTCCATAGCTCATAAGACGTTTTCTCTATGGATTTGGATGGAACATTATTTAGTGTGTAAGCCGCAGCTTCTAGTGCATAACTCCAAAAGTAAAGTGGCAATTCAGCATGACTCATCATTGATCAAACCATGTCGAGTAATGTCCTATTTCTCCTTTCGGAAACCCCATTCCACTGAGGTGTACCGGGAGGGGTGAGATGTGGTACAATACCACACTCCTTTAGGAATGAGTCATATTCGGTACTTAAGTACTCACCTCCACGATCTGTTCGTAGAGACTTGATTTTTTTGTTGAGTTGGTTCTCTACTTCATTCTTGAATTCCTTGAACTTGTCAAAGGATTCACTTTTGTTTCTCATTAGATAAATAGAGCCATAACGACTATAGTCATCCGTGAACATAATGAAGTACCTAAAACTGTCTCTTGCACTAGTACTTATCGGACCACATACATCGGAATGTATCAAATCCAACAGGTCATTCGCTCTCGGTCCTTTCTTCTTGAAAGGCCTCTTGGTCATCTTGCCCATTAGGCAAGGTTCGCAGGTCTCCAATGATTTAAAATCAAGTTGACCAAGAAGGTTAACTTCTTGCAATTTCTTGATGCGTCTTTCATTTATGTGAACAAGACGATAGTGCCACAAGAGTGTATCATTCACGTGAGTAGTTTTATGTTTTTTGTTATTGATGTTTAAGATTTGTCTATTATTCAATTCAAGCAAATAGAGACCATTCCTCACGAATGCATTTGCATAGAAAATACCATTCTTCGATATAGACAAGCAAGAATTTGAAATATTTATAATAAAATTATCCATATCCAAACACGATACGGAAATAATGTTCTTGCTAATCGAAGGCACATAATAAACATTCTTTAAACATAAATTTAAACCACTAGATAATTGAAGCTCCACAGAACCTTGTGCAATCGCAGCAACGCTCGCACCATTTCCGACCTTCAAAATCATCTCGTTCTTTACGAGTTCCTTCCTATCCTTTAGTAGCTGCGCATTAGAAATTATGTGAGTACAAGATCCAGTATCAATTACGCAATCATGGACATAGGTGGCAAAATTTATCTCAATAACAAATATACCTTTGGCCTTTTTGGGGCGCTTACATTCAATCACTCATTTGTCAAGATCTTCCATGTACTTGGGGTAATTTGGCCGGATGTGTCCCTTTTCACCGCAGTAAAAGCACTCCGTGTTAGGAGTCGGAGATTTCAAAGATTCCCCCCTTGAGGCACTCCCATAAGCACCTCCTACTCCCATGCTCTTGATTGACGTATTCTTGGTGAATTTGCCTTTGCCTTTGGTGATCTTCTTGCCCCCTCCATGGACGACTAGGACTTGCCTGTCCCGACCCTTGCCCATGTCAACTTCAGCCGTTTTGAGAGCGTTGTGAAGTTCCTCAAGACTCACCCCTTTCACACACACATGATAGTGCATAATGAAGTCCTTGTAGGACGGGGCTAGAGAGCCAGGAATCAAATCTTCCGCAATGTCATCGGGCATCAGGGAAGAGAGCTTCGACAACTTCTCAAGGTATCCTTGCATCGCGTGAAAATGCATGGACACCGATGTTCCCTCCGCCATGTGGCACCTTGTGAGTGTGATGGTGGTCTTATAGCGCTCTTTTCTAGCACTATCCATGAACATCTTTGTTAAAGCTTCCATGGTCTTCTTGGGTTTTGAATCCAAGTATTTCGCTTGAAGCGAGTCACCCATGGAGGCCAACATTAGACCGTGAACTTGGTTCTCTTGGTCTTCCCACTTGGCTTTTGCCTCTCTCTCACTATCAGTTGCCTTCTTATTTAATTTTGGGATTTCACCATCCAAAATATGAGATAGTTTCTCCAACTTCAACACGATATTGAGCTTGAGTTGCCAGCTTATGAAGTTTGAGTCAAACTCTTATGACTCTTGTCGTTTTAATTAAGAGGAAATTTGACCGATCCTCGTAAGAAAAACTCTCTTTCTCAAAACCGAGCTAGGGCTCCAGGTCTTGTTAAGAAAACTTATTTCATTTGATACGAGGTATGTTTATCCATTGTATTCACAAACAAATATACTCGGTATCCACTAAGGGTGAATTGCACCTCATGCATCTATTCATGGCACAACAATAGACAACCTTATATCTCCCACTATTCCCAAAGATGGAGGAAGTTATCTCCCGCTAAGGGTGAGCAGAATATCCTTCGATCGATGACTGCTAGTGGATGAAATAAGAAAGAAAGATACTCTTAATTTTTGGTTAGACAATTTAAACATTAATATGCGATTTTAGAATTTCGGTGATCATGCATATTTATCATCTATACACATCCTTGTAGGATCGTGTGGGTCTATGGGTCCACAATTAGGGCTAATTACCGATTTTAATCCTAAACAAACTCTACTTGATAAAGCAATCAAATGCGCAGCAGAATAATAAACAAAACAAGTAGAGAAACAAGATAATGCAAACCACAAGAAGTCGAGGGATTTTTATAGAGGTTCGGCACCCCACCCGGGTCCTAGTCCTCTCTTGCAAGCTCCGCTCGGATCACCGAGCTCCGCTCACGACTTCACTAACCACTCCTCGTTCCGGGCCGGGAGAGAACGCCTTTTACACCACAAGCACCGCGAACAACCTCGCTTGCTTGAATTCTTCCTCTCACAATTCGAGAGGGACACTTCGGGCTTTCACCGAAGTCCTTGCTTCCTTTGACAACAACAATTTGAGTGGAGCAACACTCTCTAAGCTTGAGCACACTTGAGTATGATTGGAATTAAGACTAAGTGTGGAAATTTGAGGCTTTGAGTGTTTGGGATTCTCTCTAATGTTTGAGACAAGTTTGTAGTGGGAGAGTTGTGTTAAAATGTGTTTTACAACTCCTTATATAGGCATTAGAGAGAATAGATCCGTTGGGACAAGATTTGATAGGGTTTTGTGCAAGATACACAAAGCAGAAAATTCGGGCTGCAAATCTGTCCAGAAACGGTCGACTGAACGGTGAAACGGTCGACCGAACTCTTAGGTTCTTTAAGGATACGGTCGACCGAAATATGGAGAGGTCGACCGAAATCTTAAGTCAATTAAATAAACGGTCGACCGAACAGGGTTACCGGTCGACCGAATAAGCGTTTCGGTAGAGGGATAAATGGACCGGTTGAACGAAATCGTATCGACCGATAGCAGGGATTTTTGACAAGGTTAAACGGTCGACCAAACTGGGCAAATGGTTCGACCGTTTGGTAAAGTATATGGAGGTGTATATGGTTTTAATACGAATACGACCGTTGGGTAAATACGACAAAAATAACGGTCGGAACAGTAAGGTTAAACGGTCGACCGAAAGAGATGGTGCGGTCGACCGAAACTAGACAGGAAAACACAAACTGGATTACTTGATCATCCGGTCGACCGAACGGCCTGTATCGGTCGACCGAATGTGGGCAGACAGTTAGGATTCAGGTTTAGGTGTTTTCCGGTCTAAGTTTGGGTGATCTATTGAAGTCCAAATTATGTGTGTGACTTCTATAAGGAACCTAGTGTGTGTTTAAGTTGGTTTTAGCTCAAGTATGCTCAAAATACACAAGTTCCTAAAGACTCAAAGAAGTACAAAAATACATGTCTTCAAATGAGCTTGATTACATGTCTTGACTTGATTTCCTTTCTTCCTTGAGTCTTGATCACCTGTAGAGGTTAGCACAAAGCAATATATATGCAATACACTATGTGTGCTACTCTACATGATCATAATTAAGATTAGGTTAAATAAATCATCAAAACATAGATTAAGGCCAAAAAGCCAAGAATCCTAACATTCATGCATACAATCACATATATATCAAGCACACAAACATAAATAAATCCATTCACACACATTGTGTGAGTTTATATGTTCCCGCGTCCTTGATCCTTGATCCTTGCGCTTCTTCAGCTTCTTCCTCTTGCACCATGGATGTTGATATTGCAAAAATATAAACATGCATCTCTCAATTTTGAAAATTGTCTAGTGCAAGTCCTATGTAAAAATCCTGTCATATGTATGCATATACATAGAAATAGAAATTTGGCTTTTACATATACATAAGCCCCTGTGATTGAATAATAATAACATACACATTCATTTATTCATTCACACATGGCTTCTTCGGAACATATAAACTCACATATCCCTGCATAAGAGAACTCGAGCAACGCATGTACATATACTATATATTACTCGATTTAGTTTATCATGCATCTCTAAATCAAACAATTCTAAAATCATTTGAAATCCATTAAAAATGATCTTATGCATCCATAGTTCAAAACATAAAATATTTGAACCGCTGTTTATCCAATTTCCAAAAATAAAAATTTAAAGAAAGATAAACAAATGCCTTTTTCGTTTTGTTGATTCCTTATAAAATAATCATTTAATTAAAAAATGAAAATTTTATATATTAGACATAAGTCTAAGTCTAAATTTTAATTCTAACATTCACATGATGTGTTTCAAAACATTTAAAACTATCAAAAGAATCAATTAGAATTAAATCAACAAAACTATCGGAAAACTCGAAAAAGACATAGAACATGAATTGTTTTGATTGTAGATGGTAAACTAAAATTAATTATATAGTATAATCATTGAAAATATGAACTAAAAACTCTTATACCACTGTAGGATTTCGTGTCCCTATGTATGTATATATTTTAAAATTTTAATACAACATACAAGATCGACTTTCATATTTTCAACAATTTCTATGTACATCACTTTGTGTTTATTCTAATATCATGCAACCCTACATTTATTAAAATAAACCACAAAGGTAGAATCATACCTAAAGGTTCTCTAAAACCTTTTGAAGATCCGGAGTCGGGTTGCCCATTGAATCGTTCGCCGATTCGCCTCCAAGTGTTCACCAAACTCTAAACAAGATTAGAGAGAAATGAGCTAGCCAATCAATCTCTAATACAACTTAGAATCTAGCTAATAACCTCTATTTGAGCTCCTGAGATTTTTATCTCCCAAACTCAAAATTAATAAGAGATTTTTGTGGTGATTACAGGAGAAATTAATAAGAGAAAGAATTTTTGCATTCACATAAACAAGCCTATTTTTTATCAGTTTTGTGGTGTGACCTATAGGAGGATCTAAGCCAAATTGACAGAGATATTAAACACTTAATATCTCAAACTATAAGCGGTATCTAGCTACACATTATAGTTACCCAATTAGCATAGATGTCTTTGTTCCACCCAAACCAAAACACGATCCATTTAGTGATGGAAGTGTGTCCGTCCCTTGCCTCATGATATTAAGAATATATACAAAGTAGAAGTGTATCATCTTTGCATTATATTCATTTCTTGATCTCTCTAAGCTAATTATTACTATGTAACTTAACTCATGTTACATTGTGCACATTATAAATTTGCTTTATCAAGGGGTCCACTAATATCATCACTCAATTAAGAGGGGCAATGATAATCGTTTGACTAGCTATCTTTTCCAACACAAGTCATGCTCAACCAACTATTGTCTTTATCACTACACTCATTGATAGCTTTTGACAATAATCAAATTAAGCACTTCTTGAGTGAAAAGATATAAGTCTCATATCTTAGGATCCAAGACACAGTAAAAACATTAATGACACGAAACACAATTCCATAATGTTTTACTTGTTAGGTCTATTCAATATATAAAAGTAATCTTTTCCTCGTTTATATACTCGTGTCGTCAATTATTTGTAGAGCTACAACAATCGATGACCGACACGACAATCTTATCTGGGTAATTAATGTTCCATGTTAATTACCATGATTGTGAATAACTTTTGATTTATGTAAACCATTATCTTTTAGAGCTCTACGGTTAAGGACCAAATGTCTCTTCCTTAACACTTCCAAAAGACGAATACCATAATCAAGGAACAAAATGCTTGCACATTCAATTCATAATAATTGACATAAAAAAGTAAAACTTTTAGAACACATTCCTTTCAGTTTTTAAGGATGATTATGTATCAATTTGTGATTGGTTTAAGGGAGAGAAAAACAAGATATCATGGGTTAGTGGGTAGCTCATGATGTGGGTGTCGGGGGAGCCTATAAATACGTCTCCTCACCCTACTTGTTTAAGTAAATGCAAAAATATTCTCTCTCCCTAACCTCTCCACTAATCCATCCGAATTTCTCCTAATAATTTCAAGCTTTTGGTGATTAAATTCTCAAGGAACTTTAGAGCGGTTATTAGTTAGATTCTAAGTTTGATTTAGAAATTGAATTGGCTGACTACTTTCTCTCTAATATTGTTTAGAATTTGATGAACACTTGGAGGCTAGTCGACGGGCGATTCAACGAGCGACGCAACTCCAGATCTTCATAAAGGTTTTAGAGAACCTTTGGATATAATGCTCTCCTATTTATTTTAATATATATATGTAGAATTACATGATATTAGAATAAATATAAAACAATGTACATGAAATCGTTGAAAATATGAAATCAATCTTGTATGCATGTATAAAATTTTAAAATATATACATACATAGGGACACAAAATCCTACATCCCTGACACATGACTATTAGTATCCCTGATAAAAGGATCGTGCGGCCGGTGATGTACCTACATTTGGGAGCCTCAAACTAGAAACCTTACTAGAAGGCCTTAATGACAACATCCCTATAAAACACCAAATAACCAGTCAAATATACATCATAGTTCCCCATGTTTAGTCAAGACTCACTTGACATAAATGGTATCTCGACCCCTCGGAGAGAATACCTTGTCGTCCTCAAAGTACTTGCTACTGTATCTAATATAGTTGGGCCCAGCAAACACTTTCAGTGCAGTCGAATCAAACCATTCCCTTCCCTTTACCATAGATCACCACTACACTTAGAGTTGATTCCTTTCCCGAAGATGCCCCTTTAGACTGAATCACGGTTGGTCATAGGCAACATCCCAAAGTAGCCACATCAACTCTTTGCTTCATGATGTCATTAAAGGTTACACAAGGGCAACTAAAGACAATTAAGTCTCGGACTCACACAGTGAAGGAGCAGGTATCCATCCTTCCACTTCCAATGGTCATTCAACACATGATGTATGATAAACATGCTCTGGTGGAGCACATTGTACACAATAGAATGTATGTCTCTCAAACACCATACAGGTCTTATTGTAGTCGCACCCCTTCTGCGCCTAACTCGAGCTTTATCATTGTCGCCTCAGCACTATGTGAGTGATACCTAGCCCTACATGTGATACTCGCACCTGGCTATAGGCTACATGAATCATGGGAATATTCATGTAAATTCTATTACCATGGAGAATGATTGATTGTTTTATATTTAACCGCAAGTGCACGACCGCGTTGAAGCGGTGGCAAATACGGGTCGTCCACTGGGAGGTGTGTCGACATTTGGTTTGTGCGAAGGCGAGTGGTAAACAAATGGAGAGAAATGTTGATTACACTAAACTACACTAAGTTGCAAAAGAAAAAGAAAGATAAGCAATAAAACTAAACCCCATAGGAGGTAGAGAAATAATGTGAATATAAAGATGTGTGTGTGTGTTCAATTAAGCTCCTCACAACATGTAGTGCATGAAATCATAAAACTACATCCAACTTTGCCTCCACATGAATTAAGATAAGACTACGTCATAAAAACATACAAGACAATAATTGGAATGAAGCTAAATGAACTCATGTAAAAAGACTAGACCCTACTATGCCTCCACATGAATTAAGATAAGACTACATCATTAAAACATACAAGACATTAGCTAAGGCCAAGGCAACAAGAGTACATACACTACAAATTGTGTTTCCAATATTAATTCCATCCATATCCTAACCTTATCATTCCCCATAAAATAGGTCCACTAATCAAAGCATAAGCTAAGCTTCATTCAAGAGCATTAACATATCAAAGATAAGAGTGAAAACCCATTAGATGGTTATGGAAATCATATAAAGCTCAAGGGATTAAGATAACACACACTTAATACACTACATGATTATATCACATATTTCTCCACCCCAAATGGGGATGGAACTACTCACTACTCATTACACTAACTACATTAACAAAATGAAACATAATACTAAAATGAAATTAATCTAAGAAAGCAAGAAATATTAAAGAAACTTAAAAGGAAAGGAAAGATTAAACAAGCATGCACAAATTAAAAGACAAGATTAAAAGAAACTAGAAGAATTATTTTATTAACAAATGACTCACATTGAAGGTAGCATTCTTCTCCACCTTGAGTTTTTGCTTCAAGGCTCACTCCTTAGTAGAGAGAATGCCACCAAGCAATGAGTGATTACAATGGAAGGTGAAGAGTTCTATTTATAGGCATGGAAAAAGCTAATCCGGGACAATCCCCCGATGTGGGACTAAACCAATACCAAAAATAGACTAAGAATACACTAATACAAATGCTCCACAAATCTTAGCGGATCCAGAGTAATATGGACCGCCAATTGGCGGTCTATTGGATTTGGATTCATCTGGGATTTGTTGTGGGCTTTGCTGGTGGTCTTTGTTGGTCTTTGATGCATCTACTTTGTTTATTGGAGCTCCGACCCGAATTGAATTGCCAAAATACTCCCATGATGATGTGGAGTTTCCTGTTTTGCTCTTAGGTCCTTCGGTCTTACGATCAGGTCCTTCTCCCCTGCATCTCAGTCCCTAGGTCCCACAATTAAGTCTTTTTTCCTACTTTGGGGTCCTTTCATGGCTCTTCTCTTCAAACCTCTTTATTCCTGAAAACTAAACATAAAAATCGACACGTAGCATTGCTTAGGTGTAAGATAATGGATATAAGATACAAATATGAGCATGAAATGATGTCAATCAAATACCCCCACACCTAAGTTTTTGCTAGTCCCGAGCAAAACAACGAAAGAGAAAAGCAAACGAGAAACAATGAATCCTAACTCACTTTCGTAGGAATCACGGTTGCACTTAACACGTGCAACAAGCCGTTAAACCTCCTTGTTGCCAAGGAGGAGGAGTATTGTCTCCTGAGGGTTTTTAGCGGATATACCCACAAAATCTGAACAAGATGCATTATTCAATCTAGACTCTCGACTCGTTGGAAATATTTTGTTGATCATTGGACGCGGTAATCCTACGGGCCGACACTATATAGGTAATTAGTCCACACACCTAACCTAATGAACCATTCGTGCAAGTTAAATAAGGAATTAAGTGAAAGACATGGACAACCTTAACATCATAAGGTGATACAAAGTGTAAAGTCCATTAGGGTTCTTATTTGCATTACCATTTTTTTTTCTCATGTTTTTTTCTTTTTATTAGTTGGAGCTTCATTCTCCCAGGGTCAGGTTTCGTGCATCATTGCCCATGAGGACTTACACTATCACGTACTCCTTTCCCCAAATCTCCACATAGGGCAATCCCTACCACCCGTGTAACGGGAGTTCGGTCGGCGCATCCCAAGTCAGATGACTCGAAAGCACCATGCACAAAGTCCCCTCAGACCTACTTTCCCGAGTGATAGGAGCCGTACGAGAAGAGAGAACACCTACTCACTTATTTCTTATCTACACATGAACCAAAACCCCTACACTTAATGTGTCACAACAAGATTTAAAGGGTCCTTGACTACAACAAACTTCCTAAATTAACAAAGACGAATTATTGACTCACTAGGTTCAAGGTTGACTTCTTTGAATGTTTGAGCATTGAAACCCTATGATTACTCACCCCCAAAGGAAAACTGGGGTGCATCCTAACGACTCGATAAATCCTAAAGCCACTGTACTAGATATCCTAATGCATCAAGTTCAAGACAATTTTGAGAGCTTTCTTTTTACTTTGCCTCTCAACGGTTTTGCACATGCTAAACACACGCAAAACCCACAAAACATTTTCTTTCGCAAACACATGAAGATTTTGAAAGAAATGTGAAAATTTTAAGACACTAGGCAAGCAAAAGAAGACAAGTCACACAAGGATCATGACAAGCAGATATATCGATATTAAATGCAGCACACTAACATGACCCTAACAATGAAAACAAAATCAAAAGAAAAGACTCGACTATTGACACACGTAAAACACCCCCCACATCTACTTCATGTATTGTCCTCAATGAATGTGAGCAAGATACTACTTGGATGTATGCATGAAAAAAGGAGAGATCTCACCAACATGAAGTACAAAGGGAAGTGCAAGTTCATGTTGATGGACATAACCCGAATTCCCTCAAAACCTGTGAGATGCTAAAGAAAGGATACAAATACGTGAAAGAAATGGGGCCCAAATACTCAAGGGTTGGAGCCCACAACAACCGATGCTCACTGAAGGAGTCTTTTATTGTATTTTTTTTCTTTTTCTTTTTTTATTTTTTATTTTTTATATAACTATGTACAAACATAAGTTCCCATCTTCATTTGTCAAAAGACATCAAATGGGAACCTCAAGAGTGGGTCAATGCACTTGGAAAGGAAACATGACACCACGCGGGGCCAGAATACGCATGCGTGGCCCCCCTTCACAAAGAGCACCAGATGAAATGAGAGGTTCATGAATTGGACGCAAAGGCGTCTCATTCAAAGGATCAAACTGAAAGATCTTGAACCTCTCAAGAGTTTGGGACATGAGGGGCAACGGAAGAAGAGTTTCTCCCGTTGCGCTGCTGAAGTTATGATCGTCAATCCAAACTCTCCAACCAACAGGCTGGTGCATCAGAACGAGGTCAAGAACCTCGTTAGGCATGTCCGACACACCAGGTGAACAAAAGGTGGGTCTCATACCCAAGGTTTCCTCCAAGGAACTCCTAATACCCTCATGAGCAATGTAGCTGTTTGATGTTCCATCATTTCCAAGATGATCAGGAACAATAGTGAGAGACAAACTCTCATCAGGTTGTTTGAAATTGAGGGGACTAGGGAGCTCTTGCTCCACCAGAGGTGAGTCCTTAGGAGGTACAACAATAAGATCATGTGGCTCAAGGGCCACGGGACAAGAAGATAAGGCACAATCCTGTGCTGACTCATAAAGAAGTTGATCCATAGTATTCTCAATTGGAATCAAATCCTCCACCAAGTGATCGTGAATTGAAACCCCAAGTCCCCCAGACTGACTAGGAGTTTGACTTTGAAAGATTGTGCTTTGAATTTGTGGATGTGGTGGTGGTTCGATTTCAGAAGATAAATCCTCATGTTGACAAGAAAAGTTACTCTCCTCACGTTCACGTAATTGCTGCGACATTTGACTCACTTGTAGTGCCATATTTTGTATGGACAGTTGAATGGTTTCTATGAACGTAAGGAAAGTTTGTTTTGAGGAATCAGGTGTGTGGTCAACTATGAGGTCCAAGTCAGAGCTTGGGAAATTTTGGGGTTGGGTGTTGATGGGCTGAGAATGAGTCCAATGATTTGAAGTGGGGTGTTGGTAGATATTGGATTAATCTAGGATTAATAAGATATTTGCCTAAAGTACTGACACATGGCGCCTCCCTATTGGACTATACATTTAAGGGTTTAGGGTGGAGCCATCTATGTAAGGAGGGGAGCCTCCCATTGGATGAAAATGAACAATTGTGCAAACCCTAGCCTCCACCCACCCTAGCCGCCACCTTCTCTCTCTCCCATTTCGTCCCTCCACCTCCACCAAGCTCATTCCGTGGACTCTTGGGTTGTGGACTCGCGCTCCTTCTCCAAGAGAGTATGAGACCAACCGGTGAAAAGGATTCCGTAAGGTGACCTCCGATCTTCCTTCCGCTGCCATAGGTTCTCTCCAAGAAAGGTACTCCTGAACCTGTAGAATCGTTGTTTGCTAACAGTTGACAACTCAAATTTGAGCATTCACCTAATACCCCCTCCTTTGCTAACTTATTCATTTGGTCAACACCAATGTGTTCCAGTCTAGTATGCCATATAACTGAATCAATATTCATAGAATTTTGGCACATAAAAGTACTAGTCTTACGATCATTAAAATCATAAATTGCGTCCAACACAATAAAATTGTCCAAGAGAGAAGCACGACCATAAAAAAATACAAGCAAGGTATAAACCCACATCATTCTTTTCAAAAACAACTTTAAAACCATGTCTCATTAAAACAATAACAGAAACAACATTTTGTCGTACATACAACACATCGTGAAACAATAGGATTCAACCACTTTGCAAAGTCACTTTGCATGTGTCAATCCCAAGAACTTCAATACTAGAGTTGTTTGCCATGCTTAATTATTTGCCTCCCACTTGGAACAGACGATATTCCATCAAGGTGGAACGATCTTTCGTTACATGGTCTATTGCACTGATTAGTAGCATATCATACATCGCATTCATGCTATATATCCTTCATTTTACCCCAATTTTGTGCTACTCGAGTGT
Organism: Triglochin maritima; assembly: GCA_963682175.1. Taxonomy (NCBI): domain Eukaryota; kingdom Viridiplantae; phylum Streptophyta; class Magnoliopsida; order Alismatales; family Juncaginaceae; genus Triglochin; species Triglochin maritima. The sequence goes on along the minus strand of OY821786.1, from coordinate 28,553,704 downwards.
TTGTTTGTGGTGTTTCAGGTGTTAGGTAATAAAGAATAGAGGAAGAGAAAATAACTGAAATGCAAGAAAAAATGTTGGATTTCGTGCCCATATATTTGTATATATTTATAAAAAAATTATACATGCATACAATATCGATTTCCATATTTTCGACGATTTCATGTACATTATTTTATATTTATTCTAATATGATGTAATCTACATATATATTAAAATAAATAGCAGAGGATCATACCCAAAGGTTCTCTAAAACATTTGTGAAGATCTAGAGTTTCATTGCCCGTTGAATCGTCCGCCGATTCGCCTCCAAGTGTTCACCAAACTCTGAACAAGATTAGAGAGAAAGAAGCTAGTCAATCAATCTCTAAATGAAGGTTAGAATCAAGCTAATAACTCCTCTATATCTCCTGAGAATTTAATCTCCAAAAACTTGAATAATTAAGAGAATTTTCGAAGGGATTAATGGGGTGGTTAGGGAGACAAAGAATTTTTGCATTAGTATATACAAGGAAGGGAGGATGGACCTATTTATCAGTTTTTCTCTAATGCACATCATGTGCAAACCACTTATACGTGATCCCTTATTAATCTCTTCACTAAATCACATCATGTGCAAATCACTTTCCACAAGATCTCTTGTTATTTTGCCACATCATCATCGCATAACTACCTTTGACCAAGGTGGATTAAATCCAGTAATTAATCAGTAAATATTCTCTTATTAATATATGCAAAAACGTGGTCAAACGGTTGGACCATTTTTCACTGTTTTTGACCATACATAATTTTGGATTAATATCCAACAAAATTTGGACTTAGGGTTTTAGAAAATTCATATGTTATAATGTTGTAGATCACATTATATCATGTAATATATTATCATAAATAATGTAAAAACCTTATACCCACAATATATATACATCTCATACGAATTTATTTATTATTCTAACAATGTCGTTTTTACGACATATTGATTTTATTATTTTACCACATGTATATTATTTCATAACACATGAAACTTAATACATCATATAAAATCTAAAATCATATTTCTTGTTTCCCACTTTTGTGGTATGACCTATAGGAGGATCTAAGTTATGTTGGCAATGATATAAAACACATTATATCATAAACTATAAGCAATATCTAGCTACATATTATAATTGGGCCGTGATAGACGGACGCGCGTGTCCGTGACACGCCTTACGTGGAGGAGTTTCGATTTGATGAGTCAGCGTCCAGTCAGCTATATCTTCTGTGCGGGCTTGATTTATTTGAAAAAAATGACGGCTGGTTGGGTGGGACGGTTCATTTCCCCAAATCACGATTAGACGGTTACACTTCACGTACACCAGTAGAGTCTGTAGAGCATTCGAGTATCTGTTTGTCCACTTTCCTAATTGCCCCTTTCCGCATTTCCTCTTCCCATCCAAAAACCGTCGTCCCATTTCGAGTCGAAGAAAAAACCAGAGAAGGCGAAAATGGATTCTTCTGTCCCTGAAACCTCCATCGCTCCTGAAATTCTAGCAGTGCAGGTTTGTCGTCAACCCGGATGTGTTTTTTGATGATTTTAGGGTTCAACATCGACTTTTAATATTTTTTTTGGTTATTTCAGGGAAGCACGTACTACTTCCGCGAAACTAAGTGTGGTTTGACGGCCATTCACCGGCAGTTCAGTCGGATGAAGGGGGAAGAGAAGAAGGTTTTCAAAGGGACGCCTTTCGGTCACTTCCTCACTTTTCCTCACATGACAACTGATAATGAGATCGTGGGTTGGTTCGTCGAACACTTCGACGCCAATGAGGTCGGGTTGAGAATAGCAACTGGGGTCGTCCCATTTACGGTAGAAGACGTCGCCCTGATACTGGGGCTAAGAGTGCATGGGCTGAGAGTTGATATGGAACCCATGTATGTAGAGAAGAGAGACGGGGTTAACCTCGACAACACTCAGCTACTGGGTCATCTTACTGCGACGAGTGCAATGGGCGACGAGGAGGAGAACAACCGTCTCCTTATTTGTTTGATCTTCAATCATTTTTTGTTCTTCGATGGATTACTGCGAACTAAAGCGTGGTACATGATCCATTGCATACATTGCATCATATGTCTTTCATTTAGATTGCTTTTACATCAATAAATGCTACTAAGGTATGTGTTTAGTATTATTTACAGAATACAGGGACCTGAATGCAAATTACCCACATCCCGAGCATAAACGCGTGCAAAAGACTCATTTCTATCATAAAGACCAAGTTCAAGATTATCGGGTTTCAAATGGAAATGTATCCAAGCATAAAAGCATTCAAGACCTAATTACAAAAAGAACAAGGACTTGCGCACAAAAGTAGTCGGGGACTTAATTGCAAAAAGACAAGGACCTAATTGCAATTAAAGCACCAAAATATTATCTTGGAGAAAATCTAAAGAAAAATCAATATAAATCTCCAAACATATAAAGGAATTAATCCGGAGCTCAAAAGAATGGAAAGAAATCATCGAGACGTGCAAAGGAGGATCAAATCATACCATAACCACTCAGCAAAAATCCGGAATTAATCTGACTATATTGTGCGGCGTTTCCGCCGCACAACACATACACCATGCGGCGAATCCGCCGCCCGCCTTGCGATCCGTGTGCTCTAATTTTGTCCAGTCGTGTCTGGACATGTGTACTCTCCAATTCTATACTTAGGTCTCTTGTAACAACTATAAATAGCCCCGAGAACGATGTTAGAAGGGTCCTTGGCCTTAGACCTAGTTTTTAGTTGTTGTTTTTATTTGTAGTCTTTTCTTTGGATTAATAAACTTCTGTCTTTTATTTCTTGTTTTTACTTTTCTTTTGTAATGCCTCTAGGACCCCTTCTTCCTCCCTCTATGAGTTTCTAACTCCTTCCAAATGGTGGAGGTGACGGATTAGGGTGAAGAGAAGATGAATGAATGTTATTATTTTAAGTTCGTGATTAGTATATTTTGATTACTTGAGTTTATGTTAAATCATTTATCATGTAATGCTTCATAACTAACATGATTTATTATAAGTTTCTGAATTCTCTAATCTAAACCCTAAATCTAAACCTCCAGCCGACGGAATTCACCTCTTTGTTCTTGTTTTAGTTTATTTGTTCTTGTTTCTTGCTTTAGATAATTAAAAACCAAAAATCTCAAAACCCAATTTATTTCTTCTCTCCTTCTTCCCCTCAATCGAAAATCACACAAATAACAAGATCTCTCCCTCCTTGTGTTCGACCCGTATTTGCCACGTCTTCATTGACGCCGTGCACTTGCGGTATAAATTTAATTCTTCATCAAGTTTTTGGCGCCGTTGCCGTGGAGGCGACGCAGATTTTATTTTTTTGTTGATTTTGATTCTATTATGTTTATCTTGTGCGCGATCTAAGTATTTGGATTTGTGTTTCAGGAGACCACAGAGTTCGCGGCGAAATCTGAACGCAGTCTGAGCAACAAGGGCTGCGGAATCGCCGCACATCAAGAGGAACCTGTGGCGGAATCGCCGCACAATTGAAGCATCTGGGCTTCACATTTTTCTAGGGTTAGCACCATCTCTGGGTGGACGAGTGGAGCATCTGAAATTTCGAAAGCGGGCGGTGAACCCGACTGAGCATTGCGTAGGTAACTTTTGTTGCCTTTTTCCTCGTAATTTCTATTTTCAGAAAATTTCCTTTTCGTAGAACTGCATGTGTTAAGGAAAAATTCCATAATTTGCAATAATTCAACTCTGACCTAAAAATGGCAAAATTAGAAAGGCCTTAGTGCATGCATCATCTAGTGTTTTGTATGCATTATTCTTGCTAAATTCTTGCAAATCAATTTCTGTTGAAGAGTGCTGGAGTCAAGGTACGTATCGTGATTTTCATCGATTGCATTTAAGCATATAATCTAGTTTGCATACAACCTTGCAATTGCCCCCCTCTAAAGACCATTGTTTGACTATCTTTGCTAGATCTAAGTTAAACTATCTTAAGGGCAACTCCGTAGGCGAAGATACGGTGGGAATTTCATCACCCTTCCGTGGCCCACAAATCACAATCCTAAAGTGTCACCCAAGCCTTAAAATAAAATCAACTAGACATTGACCCCTAAGGACTCAGACTCATTTAAGGAGAAGAATTGGTTTGACTTGCTATGACCTGAAGCCGATTGAATTTAATTTGGTGTCTAGAAAGTGTTTTTGTGTTGACGTAAGTCTTCCAAGCGAAGTGGTTGTATAATTGGCACCGACTCTGTCGGAAGTGCCCCCACTAGCTATACACGACCTGGCCAAGTTGGTTTGATTAGTGAGGGAGGTGAATCAAGCGAATCAATTCGACTCAACCAGTTAGGAGCCGTCTAGATCTAAGCGACACTAGGTCTATGATTGTTTGAACCGTGCTTTCTTAGGAATTTTCTGACCAACCCTCTTTCTATCTTTAGAGTTAGGTTTCCCTTCTCATCTAAATTCTCTAGATTAGGATTCCTTTCTCATCTTTCCCGATTCTATTGTTTGTTTCCCTTTAAAAAAACATTAAAAAAATATATATATATAAAAAAATTGTAATTAATTCTTGAAATTAAATTTGGAATTTAAATTTGGAATTTGAATTCAAAAATTGATTCAACCCGGTGCACTCAGATTTGGATTCGGGACTTGAGTAATCGACTCTCACGAGTTCATCTAGATTCCAGTGTAGAGCTTAGCCCAATCCACCTGTTGCACCACCTCACTCAGATCCAATGGGTGAGAACGTAGTGGACCCACCTGTTGCACAACCTATAACTCTGAGGGATCGATGCTATCCAGCGATGGCTGCTCAGCCATCATGCATCGTTATGCCCACCATACCGGGTCGCGACTTCGAACTTAAAGCACAATACATGAGTATGCTGCCTAAGTTCACCTCTAGGGAAGACCCATATCTCTTCCTTAGAGAATTTAAGGAAATTTGCTCTCTTCTGCAATACCAACATATTCCTGAGGAGGCAGTGCGTCTGAAATTCGTGCCTCTAGCACTGAAGGATGACGCTAAGAAATGGTTATATAGTCTAGTCGAAAGATCTATTAGGAGTTGGGCTGAGTTTGTTCAAGTATTCCTGAAAAAATATTTTCCCAACCATAAGACTATGAGGATTAGGAATGAAATTGTTGCATTCGTTCAGTCTGAGAGCGAGCCGTTCTATTCCTATCTAGAAAGATTCAAAAGTGTTCTGACCCAATGCCCTCATCATGGAATTCCAAGATGGCAATTGTGCCAAATTATTTATGAGGGATTGACACCCACATCTAGGGTTATGCTAGAATCTGTAAGCCAAGGGAACTTCATGTCGAAAAATGAAAATGATGCCTGGACTTTTCTTGAGGATTTAGCAGAAAACAGTATGCAATGGGACAATGCTAGAACACCGCTTAACCCGAGTATTGGATCTAGAATAGCGAGTCAACCCAAACCAGGTGTCTTAGCTGTAGATGCCAACATAACGGCTGAAGCAAAACTAGCTACCCTTATGCGCAGAATGGAAAGTTTAGAGCTACAAACCCAAAACCGAGTGAATCAAGCCTCGTCTATCCCTTGCTCTAGATGTGGTCAGACTGGTCATGTAATGGAGGATTGTGCGGACTGGGACCAAGTTAATGCCATGTATAACCATGCTAGAAATGACCCATACGCATCAACCTATAACTCGGGTTGGCGTAGTAATTCCAATTTCTCATCAAGCCAACAGGGTCAACCTCCTAGACAACAACCAAACCCGTATAACCAAAATAATACATCATCTGGGTTTAGTAACAATGGCGATCATGAGGTCAGGTTGACAAACTTGGAAAATTTGATGAAAACCTTTATACAAACAACCAACCAGACCTTCCAAAGGCTTGAGACACAAGTTAGCCAACTAGCACAAATAGTAGGTGAAAGAGAAAAGGGTCGGTTTCCAAGTCAACCTGAGGTGAACCCTAGATCTAATAATTCCTATCAATCCTATCAAGCACCTTCAGGAAATAACAACCCTAGACCGGTTCAAATGGTTAACGAGGAAGGACCGTTCCAACAAATAAATGCTGTAGTATCATTACGGTCCGGAAGACATATTGATAATAATGTGGTAAATCCTAGAACGTCCAATCAATCTAGCCATCAAGCTACCACATATGACCTAACCATTGAACCCGACGTCCAATCTGAAACGCCCAACCCACCTACTCAACCTGAACCCATAGCGCAACCTGAACCTGAGCGAGTCTATGTTCCTAAAGTCCCATTCCCCAATAGACTCAAAAAGAACTCAAGTGCACAAATAGAGAAAATCTTGGAAGTATTTAAGCAAGTTAAGGTGAACATTCCACTCTTAGACATGATTCAACAAATACCTGCTTATGCTAAATTCTTAAAAGATCTGTGCACTAAAAAGAGAAAAACGAACGTACCAAAGAAGGCATTCTTAACTGCAAACATAAGTTCTATTTTGTCCAACACATCTCCTATAAAATATAAGCATCCTGGATGTCCCACAATTTCATGTGCAATAGGAGATACTTTTATCAACAAAGCCCTTCTATACCTTGGTGTTAGTGTTAACCTACTCCCATACTCTGTCTATGAGCAAATGAACCTTGGTCCACTAAAACCCTCTAAGACAACCCTTGAATTTGCTGATTGTTCTATTAAGAAACCAAGAGGTATAGTAGAGGATGTTTTGATCAAGGTTGGTGACTTCATTTACCCAGTGGATTTTGTCATACTAGATACCGCACCTGTTGTAAATCCTAATCGACAAATCCCTGTAATTCTAGGCAGACCCTTTTTAGCCACTTCGGAAGCATTGATAAACTGTCGAAATGGGCTCATGCAATTATCTTTTGGGAACTTAAAAGCTGAATTTAATATCTTTCATATTGATAGTGAGCCAGAAATAATATGCAATCAAAGTGACGTTGTGATGAAATCGCGTATCTATAAGATTTCTGAATCATCACAAAATCAAAAAGGAAGTAAGAAAAAGGGGAGGAATTCATCTACACACCCACCGTCACTCGAGCAAATAAGAGAACCAATTTATGTGAGGGGTGTGGAACCTGTGACTCAGGACTCTCATTGCAACATGGGGAACAATTCAACTGGATACATGCACCAATGATGAGAATTAAATTTATACCGCAAGTGCACGACGTCTATGAAGACGTGGCAAGTACGGGTCGAACACAAGGAGGGAGAGATTTCGTAGTTGATGTTATTTTCGAGTAAGAGGAAGAAGGAGAGAAGAATCAATTGGGTTTTTTGGTTTTTGGATTATAATTATCTAAAGCAAGAACAAGAACAAATAAACTAAAACAAGAACAAAAAGAGAAATCCGTTGGATGGAGGTTTAGATTTAGGTTTAGATCAGAGAATTACTGAAACTTATTGTAATTCATGTTAGTTATGAAGCATTACAAGATAAATGACTCAACATAAACTCAAGTAATCAAAATATACTAATCATGAACTTAAAATAATAACATGCAATTCATCTTCTCTAACCCTAATTCCGTCACCTCCACCCTTTGGAAAGAGTTAGAAACTCATGGAGGGAGGAAGAAGAAGGGATCCTAGAGACATTAAAAGAAAAGAGAAACAAAACAAAATAAAACAGAAATTTATTACTAATGATCCAAGACCAAAGGTTCAAAGATGTGTTACATTCGTCCTACGAGGCTATTTATAGCCGATACAAGGGATACCAATACATAAAAGGAGAGTACACGCGTCATCGCACCACAGGCCGAAATTTCAAAGTTCAAACCCTAAGAGGGGCGGCAAATTCGCCGCCTCTTATGTACAATATGCGGCTAAAACGCCGCCCAGGTTGAAGATATTGCGCCCGGATTTCTGTCATGTGTTTATGGTATGATTTTATCCTCCTTTGCATGTTGGATGGATTCTTTCCAATCTCTTGAGCTCCGGATTAATTCCTTCCATTGTTGGGGATTTATTTTTGACTTTTCTTTTGTCTTCTCCAACACAATAACTTTGCCCTTTTATTTTGTAGTCAGGTCCTTGACATTTTGCACTTAAGCCCCTGACCTTTTTGTGATTATCTCCTTGAATGCTTTTGTGCTTGGATGCATTTCCATTTGAAACTCGATAAACTTGAACTTGTCTTTATGATAGAAATGAATCTTTTGCACGCGTTTATGCTCGGGATGTGGGTAATTTGCATTCAGGTCCCTGTATTCTGTAAACAAGGCTAAACACATACCTTAGTAGCATTTATTGAATTAAAAGCAATCTAAATGAAAGACATATGATGCAATGTATGCAATGCATCAACCAACATGGTGTCATTCAATCCAGTTCTGACTATGGTTGACTCTTAGCAAGTTCAACCCCTCTACCGTAATTTGACTCAGGTAATAAGTGCATTTGTTTTTTTCTTTGCATACATTGAGGACAATGCATGATTTAGGTGTGGGGGTGTTTATGTATATATTTATCTATATATCTTGTCTTTTTAAAAAAAAATTAATCAATGTTTCATGACATAGCTTAAGATTGAACTGCCAAAACCCGTGTACAAATTGCATTGAGTTTTTGTTCCTTATTATATAGTTCTGCTGGTAGAAATTATGACATAAATCTAAGTTCCAAAGAAATAACCTATTGCCCTTTAAGACATGTATGCACTTAAATTGGATGAATCAAATCTTTGAAGTGGTTGATAAAAAGCAGAGGTTGAGGAAAATATACCGGGAAGTGTGGAATTCTAATAGCAATTAAGCCTTGAGGAAAATAAAAATAAAGGAATAAAGTGAGGAAAACACATTTTGCAAAATGACTACAAAAGCCCAAGCCTTTGAGTCACTGGTCCGTAGGGGTATCTTGAAACCCGGTAACTTGAGTCTACTAGCTCGGGATTATCGACCAAACTCGCTACACGAATGCAAAAAGGGTAAAAGTGTCAAAAAGCAAATGTGTTGAATCACGGAAGAAAAAAAAATACTCAAGGCTCAAAGCTAAAAGAATGATCCATGCCATGGTTGATACAAATGATACTTCACCACCAGAGAAGGCGTGCAAAATAATTTAAGTGATATCATGTGTAGAAGGGTTAGTGGTGCGAATGTTGGAGGAACAAAGACCAAGTCATATTTTTAATGAGTTAGATTTATATAATGAGCATGCAAGAATTCTCAGTGAGATGTATAAGGTTGAGGTAGGGATATTGAGAACTATTAATGAAATGTTGATTTAGGATTTTGTGGGTATATCCGCTGAAAACCCTCAGGAGACAACACTCCTCCTCCTTGGCAACAAAGAGGTTTAAAGGTTTGTTGCACATGCTAAGTGCAACCGTGATTCCTACGAAAGTGAGTTAGGATTTCCCTGTTTTCATTTTTCTTATATTCTGTTTTGCTAGGGACTAGAAAAATCTAGGTGTGGGGGTACATGATGCATTGCATACATTGCATCATATGTCTTTCATTTAGATTGCTTTTACATCAATAAATGCTACTAAGGTATGTGTTTAGTCTTATTTACAGAATACAGGGACCTGAATGCAAATTACCCACATCCCGAGCATAAACGCGTGCAAAAGACTCATTTCTATCATAAAGACCAAGTTCAAGCTTATCGGGTTTCAAATGGAAATGTATCCAAGCAAAAAAGCATTCAAGACCTAATTACAAAAAGAACAAGGACTTACGCACAAAAGTAGCCGGGGACTTAATTGCAAAAAGACAAGGACCTAATTGCAATTAAAGCACCAAAATATTATCTTGGAGAAAATCTAAAGAAAAATCAATATAAATCTCCAAACATATAAAAGAATTAATCCGGAGCTCAAAAGAATGGAAAGAAATCATCCAGACGCGCAAAGGAGGATCAAATCATACCATAACCACTCAGCAAAAATCCGGAATTAATCTGACTATATTGTGCGGCGTTTCCGCCGCACAACACATACACCATGCGGCGAATCCACCGCCCGCCTTGCGATCCGTGTGCTCCAATTTTGTCCAGTCGTGTCTGGACACGTGTACTCTCCAATTCTATACTTAGGTTTCTTGTAACAACTATAAATAGCCCCGAGAACGATGTTAGAAGGGTCCTTGGCCTTAGACCTAGTTTTTAGTTGTTGTTTTTATTTGTAGTCTTTTCTTTGGATTAATAAAATTCTGTCTTTTATTTCTTGTTTTTACTTTTCTTTTGTAATGCCTCTAGGACCCCTTCTTCCTCCCTCTATGAGTTTCTAACTCCTTCCAAAGGGTGGAGGTGACGGATTAGGGTGAAGAGAAGATGAATGAATGTTATTATTTTAAGTTCGTGATTAGTATATTTTGATTACTTGAGTTTATGTTAAATCATTTATCAGGTAATGCTTCATAACTAACATGATTTATTATAAGTTTCTGAATTCTCTAATCTAAACCCTAAATCTAAACCTCCACCCGACGGAATTCACCTCTTTGTTCTTGTTTTAGTTTATTTGTTCTTGTTTCTTGTTTTAGATAATTAAAAACCAAAAATCTCAAAACCCAATTTATTTCTTCTCTCCTTCTTCCCCTCAATCGAACATCACACAAATAACAAGATCTCTCCCTCCTTGTGTTCGACCCGTATTTGCCACGTCTTCATTGACGCCGTGCACTTGCGGTATAAATTTAATTGTTCATCAGTACACCAGGCACCTGAAGAACCTCAAGAGCCTCAAGAGATATGCGTGGGCAAATGCAGTTCACGCTTGTTTGGTTAGGGGTCTGGAGGAAGCCAAAAGGGACCTGTCGAGGAGGAGATTGGCTGGGAACTTCACTCTGAAGCAGGGCTGCGTGTTTGGATGCGTTGCCATATTACAAGTAAGCAACTTGGTCCGGTAGTAGTGTTTTGTCTTTCCGGAATAAGTATTGTGTCTGTCCGGAATAAGTGTTGTCTGTCTGGAAAACGTGTTGTGTCTGTCCGGAATATGTGTTATGTCTGTCTGGAATAAGTGTTGTGTCTGTCCGGAATAAGTGTTGTGTCTGTCCGGAATAAGTGTTGTGTCTGTCCGGAATAAGTCATGAGTCTGTCCGGGATAAGTGTTGTGTCTGTCCGGAATAACTGTTGTGTCTGTCCGGAATAAGTCATGGGTCTGTCCGGAATAAGTGTTGTGTCTGTCTGGAAAACGTGTTGTGTCTGTTCGGAAAACGTGTTCTGTCTGTCCGGAATAAGTGTTGTGTCTGTCCGGGATAAGTGTTGAACGTTTTATTTAAACCGCAAGTGCACGCCCGCGATGAAGCGGTGGCAAGTACGGGTCGTCCTCAGGGAGGTGAGTAGCCTCTTGCTTGTACGAAATCAAGTGGCAAAAATAGGGGGAAGAAAGTTGTTTATGCTAATCTAGACTACGCTACACTAAGAAGTATGAAATGCGAACGAAACAAACAAACGATGGAATAACAACTAAACTAAGAACAAAGGAAGAATGCTGGAATACAGAAATGGGAAAACCCCTAAGGGGTGGAGTGAGTGCACACATGCAAAGAGGTGGGTGTAGAATACATTCTTTAAGCACATGAAGGTGGTGTTTATCAAGCATAGGAAGTGTCTAAATGTTATGGCAAAACCTATCAATCCATTCACCATCTTAGTTGATTAACATTTACATATGCATGGTGTTTATTTCAGAACCTAAACAAGCATGAGAGCTGTCTAATCATTTTGGCAAAACTCATCAAGTTATAAATTCTATCCTAAACAAGCAAGCATACATTCATGTTTAATCAACACATTGAAATTAAAGCATTCATCCCATTCTCTAATGCATGTATGTACATCTACTCCACCCCCAAAGGGGATGAAACTACTCACTAAACATTACACTAATTATTAAACTAAACAAAGAAAGCATATTAACTAAGCTAATAAAACTAATGAAATGAGATTAAGCAAAGCAAAACAAGAAACATAAAACAAACAACATAATAAAGAAAACTTGTATTAAAATGACTCACATTAAAAGTAGCATCCTCCTACTTTAGTGTGTGCTTCAAGGCCTCACTTCTAGTAGGAAGAATAGCCACTTAAAATATGGAGTGATTACAACGGAAGGTGAAGAGTTCTATTTATAGCAATGGAAAAAGGCAAACCGGGACAATCCCCCGATGTGGGACTAAACAGATACCACAAATAGCCTAAACATCCTCTAATACATGTGCTGGAGACATTTGAGCGGATTTGGGCCAAAATGGACCGCCAATTAGCGGTCCTGGACCGCCAATTAGCGGTCTATATGGTTCAGATCCTGCTCATTTTTGTTTTGGGCTTTTATTTCTGGTATTGTTGGTCTTTGATGCGGTTACTTGACTTGTTGGAGCTCCGACCCGAATCGAATTGGTAAAATACTCCCCATGATGGTGTGGAGTATTCTGTTTTGCTCTTAGGTCCTTCTGTCTTGCAATCAGGTCCTTCTCCCTTGCATCTTGGTCCCTAGATCTCACAATTCAGTCCTTTTTCCCAGCTTTTGGGTCCTTTTATGCTTCATCTCTTCAAACCTATTTATTCTTGAAAACTAAACATAAAACTCGTGACATAACATTGTTTAGGTGAAAGATAATGGATATAAGATACAAATATGAGCATGAAATGATGTCAATCAATAAGTCAAGAGTCTGTCCGAGATAAGTGTTGTGTCTGTCCAGAATAAGTCATGGGTCTGTCCGGAATAAGTGTTGTGTCTGTCCGGGATTCATCATGAGTCTGTCCGGGATTTATTATTTCTGTCCGGTTTACGTTATGAGGCTGTCACTCCTAACTCATTCTTATTTATTTATTTATGTCTCTCCTAACTCATTCTTATTTGCAGGTGTGGCTTTGCGAGAAGTTCAAATTGGGGATCCCAGTTCAGCATTTCCACGGTTCAAATGTTGGACAGAAATGTTTGGGAGACGTCTCATCCTGAGGAAATTGGAGGAACGCGGCATCAACTTGCATGGGATTTATTGGGCCAAATTTGAGTTGAAGGGCAATCTGACACTCAGCGAAAGGGAGCATGAACTGATGATAGAGGATCAAATTCCTCCTCCAGAAACAACTCCCGCACAAAAGGTCGCCTCGAAGGATACACCTTCAACATCCACTCTACCAAGGGTACAACTTAGTGAATGCAGCATTCCAAGTGACCCACTGCTACAAGAGTTGGAACTGAGTGAGGTTAAGACGAATTGGCTGCAAGCCGAAGCAGCCCTTAAGCAGGCGACCGAAAAAATTAACAGACTGGAGGAAGAACTGAGGATCTCTCAAGAGGAGTGTCGGAGGCTGAGACACGAAATCGGTCTTGAAGGACTCCGTGGGAAGGAGGAAGAGAGGAATAGGAGGGAGGAGGAAGAGAGGAAGAAGAGGGAGGAGGAAGAGAGGAATAGGAGGGAGGAGGAAGAGGAGGGACGAGGAAGAGGAGACGAGGAAGGAGGAGGAGGAGAGGAAGAAGAGGGAGGAGGAAGACAGGAAGAGGAGGGAGAAGGAAGAGAGGAAGAAAAGGGAGGAGGAAGACAGGAAGAGGAGGAAGAAGGAAGAGAGGAAGAAGAGGGAGGAGGAAGACAGGAACAGGATGGAGGAGGAAGAGAGGAAGAGGAGGGACGAGGAAGAGAAGACGAGGAAGGAGGAGGAGGAGAGGAAGAAGAGGGAGGAGGAAGACAGGAAGAGGAGGGAGAAGGAAGAGAGGAAGAAGAGGGAGGAGGAAGACAGGAAGAGGATGGAGAAGGAAGAGAGGAAGAAGAGGGAGGAGGAATACAAGAAGAGGATGGAGAAGGAAGATAGGAAGAAGAGGGAGGAGGAAGAGAGGAAGAGGAATGAGGAAGAGAGGACGAGGACGGAGGAGGAGGAACGGAAGAGGAAGGAGGAAGAGGAAGTTAGGATGAGGAAGAAGAGGAAGGAGGAGGAACGGAAGATGGCAGAAGAGGAAAAGAGGATTAAGAAGAAGAAAGAGGAGGAAGAGAGGAAGGAGGAGGAGGAACGGAAGAGGAAGGAGGAAGAGGAAAATAGGATTAACTTGAAGAAGGAGGAGGAAGAGAGGAAGAGGAATGAGGAAGAGAAGACGAGGAAGGAGGAGGAAGAGAGGAAGGAGGAGGAGGAACGACAGAGGAAGGATGAAGAGAGGAAGGGCAAGAGGGAGAGGGAAATGCACCCAACAAAATTGCTGACCAAAAGACCACGCTTGCGCACAGAAAGAGCCGAAGCGTACAGGAAATCTGGCCAAGAGGGGGTAGAGAAGAAGGCCGCAGAAGCCAACAAAGAGATAGAGGAGACCAAAGAAGCCGCCAAAGATGTTATGGTCGCCCATGTTTCCTCGACGAGACCTGATCTGGATGTGACCGCCTTGAGATCGTTGAAACCTGATGAGGTACAACGTTTATTGAATCTCACGGCTCCCGAACGCGACGAAAAAGAGGTGATCTGGAGGGGGGACCTCTGCAATATAACCCGTGAAAATCTCAAGGAAATAATAACGCCAAAATCAGAATTCAGCAACGAAACAATGGACGCCCTAATCGAGGTCCTGGTCAGAAGAGGAGGGCCGCAAAAGGTTGTTTGCATATCAACCTTTGAATCGGGAAGAATTGTGGAGGGACAGGGAGGAGATATAATGGAAGACTGTCTACTCCCCAAAATTGTTGGACTAAATGCGGCGGAGACCATCATCGCACAGCCATGCTGGAAGTCTGGCCACTGGACTCTGTTCGTTGCCCACGGACCGAGATCAGAGTTCATTCAGTACAACAGTATGTCCCGTTCACTGGGAAAAGGTGAAGATCCTTCCCGGTGTCTCGGTATTCATGAATGCACAACATTTCAGTTGATGGAATTTTGGCGAGAGTTGTTGAAGGTCGATTGGCCGCTGATAGTTAAGAGGAAGGCTAGCCAACGACAGCTAGCCGGGAGTAACGACTGCGGGACATACGTTTTGTACTGGATGAAGTGTTTGATGGTGAATGCTGATCCGACGAAGCCGAAGCAGACCAAGGTGATCCACCGTGTGAGGGGCGAATTGGCTAACTGGTTACTTGAAGACTCTGTGGTGTGCGGTCAACAATAATCGGCCAAAAATACTTGTTTTACTTTACACCATTAATTGTTACATAAACCATTGTTTTTTTATAGCTTATACTTGTTCAAATTACATAGACTATTTGTTAATTTTTATACTATTGTTAGGAACAATACATGGATGAATGATTAGTGTTGGGTTGAATGATTGGAACAATACATGGACAATTAGTGTTGGATTGAATGATTTGAACAAATAACGTAATCCGGACAGACCTAAAACGTAATCCGGACAGACATAAAAGAAAACCGGACAGACAAATAACATAATCCGGACAGACATAAAACGTAATCCGAACAAACAAATAACGTAAACACGACAGACATATAAGGTAATCCGGACAGACAAATAACGTAAACCGGACAGACAAATCACGTAAACCGGACAGACATAAAACGTAAACCGGACAGACATTAAACGTAAACAGGAAAGACATAGAACGTAATCCAGACAGATAAATAACTTAAAACGGACACACAAATAACGTAATCCGGACAGACGTACAACGTAAACTGGACAGACATAGAACGTAATCCGGACAGAGAAATAACTTAAAATGGACAGACAAATCACAATAATCCGGACAGACATACAACGTAAACCGGACAGACATAAAATGTAAACCGGACAGACATATAACGTAATCCGGACAGACATAAAACGTAAACCGGACAGACATATAACGTAATCCGGACACACATAAAACGTAAACCGGACAGACATATAAGGTAATCCGGACATAATAATAAGTTTGAAGTTTTACATAGACTAATTGCAACAACGGACAAAATCAATAATCTCGGAGGAACTCCCTCGTAATACAAACTCATGTCCCAATCATTGAAGTCGTGATCCCCAGGTTTGGGTGCGACTGGGTGCAACGACAGTGGAGCCTTCTTCCTGATGATTCTCCTATCGTTACTTTTAATTATTTTCTCAGACAAAGAAATCCGTCGTTTGCTCGGCGGTCTTCCTTTCCGTCTTGTCTTATCCGGATTGAGAATGGATGTACCCTCCAGCCCAGGATCAGCTCGTTGCATACGTTCCTTAAGCAAGTCAAGTGCCTCAACCGCATGAACATATCTGTCGTGTGAGATGAAAGCGGCCTGGGCGATCCAAACCGCACGACCCATTATATCGTCATGGCGACGAACCGCATCGTTCTCCGTCGTGCAATTTTGAAGGGAAAACTTGTCTCGATAGCTCGTTCGGATGTCCTTCCTCCATCTGTTGACGATGTAAGACTCGGGGAGCAACGCGTTGGGACGTAGTCGTGCAATAACAACATAAACGTGACAACAAAGGAGAGCGACGTGATCAAACATTCTGCAATTGCATGACCACTTCACATCTCTAATTTGCACTGTGAACCGTTTCGACAATGGGAGCATATGTGTCAATACATGTTCAGTCACATTGAAGTGGAATGTGTCCTCGTTGAACTCGTCCGTGATATCGCAGTACATCATCTTCCTAATTTCTAATTGCACCTTCTTGAAGACCCCCACCGTATACAACTCGCTCAATTGCCTCTCGAATGAATATTTCAAAATCAATTGCGGAGCCTTATGAAGACAATCGAAATCCGACTGAGCTTCCTTCTCATACTTGTGGCGGAGTGCGAGTTCATATTGTTGAACGAACTGCTTAAGTGTCGTCCTAGATGTGAGGTACTTATCGAAGAAGGCGTTCATACTCTCACTTCTCTGGGTTGATGTCATTCCGGCGAAAAAACAATCTCGCGCAAATGCAAGTATCCAGTACTCTCGAATTGCATAAATGGATCGGAGCCAACTATTGTCGTGGAACTCGAAATCATCGAGAAAACCCTGCCAATTACGCTGAAATTCATCCGGAGTCTTGGAATCGAATACACAGTTTTTGAGCTCAAACAACGTATGCTCCCGGTACTTCGTGGGCAGCCTCACAGGCGCTTTATTCATTATGTGCCATATACAAAATATGTGCCGCGCTTCAGGGAGCACAATCCTCACCGCCGCAGTTATGGCGCCACATTGATCTGTTATGATCTCCTGGGGGCTTATATCTGCACATAACGTAAACCAGATAAAAACGAGATGGTAATCCGGACAGACATAAAACGTAAACCGGGCAGACATAAAACGTTGTCCGGACAGACATTAAACGTAAACCGGACAGTCAAATAATGTAAACCGGACAGGCATACAACGTAAACCAGACTGACATACAACGTAAACCGGACATACGTGTTACGTAAACCGGACAGACAAATAATGTAAACCGGACAGACATACAACGTACACCGGACAGACATCCAACGTAAAACGGGTAGCCATAAAACGTAAACCGGACAAACAAATAACGTAAACCGGACAGACAAAGTACGTACCGTTCATGCATGTCAACCATGTTTGGAACAACCAAATGTAATTTTGTGTCGACTCGGAAGAGAGGAGTGCGCAACCGAGAAGGACGGACTGGTAATGGTGATTTACCCCCACAAATGGGGCAAAAGGCATGTCGTACTTGTTGGTTATGTAGGTTGTGTCGAAACATATGGCATCACCAAAGTAAGAGTACGCAGCTCGAGAACGACTGTCGGCCCAGAACACGTTTCGTAGTCTGCCTTCGTCGTCCATATCCATTACGTAAAAAAACTGGGAATCCTTCTTCTGCATCCTGATGAAATAATTTTGGATAGCTTGGGCATCGCCTGGTCCCATCTTCAGGTTTCTAACCTCGTACACAACATTCCTGCAAAACACAATTTTTATGACAAAGCAAAATGGGTAACATCAACCTAGTTAAGTAGAAAACAAAACACCTTAGGTCCCGCTCGTTGAAAGACAATTTGTCATGACCTCCGGCTTCGACCACAAAAGATTGCATGGTCTTGGTGGACGATATCCCGACAGCATCATTACACGAAATGCATGCTATGGTGGAATCCGGGACGGATTGTTTTTGTCGAAGGAAGCGCATCTGGTCGTCCGACAGCATGGCGTGGTTATGTTGGAGATCTACGTAGTTAATTACGTAGCCTCTGGATGGATTTCCGGAGACCCTGATCCGAGCAGTGCACTCGACCCTACCGGATAACCTATGTTTTGGTCTACCTTCACCTTGGTTTCCCGGAGCATTACCCTCCTTGGAGCAAGTAAGAGTGGCCCGTATAACAACACCACGATCGTAATGAGATTGCCTTATCTTCACACCAAAACCACAGGAATCGGCATAGGAAACGTAAAATGCTTTGGCTTCTTCGAAGGAAGGAAAATACATCTTCTCTTGCGGGACGTTTGAGGCATGCGTCGGCTGTGAACATTCATTAACGAGTGCCATTACAGTACAACAAAAAGGGAGGAAGAAAAAAAGAAGGGTTCATAGGATCCGAATAAGGTAGCCAAAACATTTTGTATCTCCGTGAAGCGCCAAAAAAGAAGAAATGGAGGACGTGCTGATTTGAAGAGCATTAAATGCGATTGTGGACTCATCGGGAAAATAAAAGAAAAAGGCAACATTCCGGAGTAAGTAGTACGCTTGTCCGGAATAAGTGTTCCAACTGTCAGGATTACATAGTAACTGTGTCCGGAATAAGTCATGCGCTTGTCCGGAAAAAAAAGAAAAATGAGTAAAAAAATAGGTGACGTGACACGTTAAGGGATCTTTAGTGGATCTCCATTGAGCGCCAAAAGAAAAGGTGGTATCTCCGTAGATACACATTTAATGCATCGGGAAGACAAATAAGAAAGACATCATTGCTCTGAGAAACTTAGTGTATATGCTGACTGGATGCTGAATGGACAAAAGTTCTCCGTCACGTCAGTCGCGTCCGTGACACGCGCGTCTACTAAACATTTTCCATTATAATTACCCAAATAACAAACATGTTTTGCTCACTCGAACTAAACACGATCCACTTAGTGATATGTAAAATATCACTTGTCTATGCCTTGCCATATGATATTAAGAATATTATACAAAGTAGAAATATGTCACCTTTGTATTATATATTTATTTCTTAATCTCTAATGCTAATTATAAATATGTAAGTTAACACAAATAACATTGTCCACATTATAATTTCGCTTCATCAAGGGGCCCACTAATGTTATTACTCAAGTAAAGAGAGACAATTGTTATCCTTTGACGAACTATCTTTTCCAGTATAAGTCATACTTAACAAACTATTGTCTTTATCACTACACTCAATGACAACTTTTGATCAAATTAAACACTTCCTATGTGAAAAGACATAAGTCTCATATCTTAGGATTCAAGACACAGTGAAAATATTAATTACACATAACACAATTCCATAATGCTAGGTTTATTCAATATATAAAAGTGACCATTTTTCTCTTTTATATACTCGTGCCGACAAATATTTGTAGAACTATAATAATCGATGACCAACACGACAATCTTATCTCGATAATTAATGTTCCATGTCAATTACCATGATTGTGAATAACTTTTGATTTATGTAAACCATTATCTTTTAGAGCTATACAGTTAAGTACCAAGAGTCTCTTCCTTAACACTTCTAAAAGACGAATACATTAAGCAATGAATAAAATGTTTGTACAATCAATTTGTAATAATCGACAAATAAAAGTAAACATTTAGAACACATTCCCTTAAAAAAGGACTCAAATGAAGCAAATTTGATATGTTTGTTATACATAAGGACTCATCTGCAAATCAGGAATGACTCACATGAAATCCAGAGCGACCTCGACACAGGAAAAACATTTCAAGAGCAAACATTCTTCAATACAATGATCTTGAGGAGTACTTGGGGAATTAAGAACAAACGGGTTCGAACCAGTGGACCAAGAGTGCACCCCACATGCAAAATAGAAAACTTAAGCTTCTGGGAGAATTTGGGGCGGATCAGAGCCAGTGGCGGATTATGGTCCAAATCCCCACAAAATTCTTCCGTGGCTCGAACGTGTTTATTGAAAGGAATGTGTTCTAAAAGGTTTAATTTTATATGTCAATTATTATGAATAAAATGTGTAAACATTTTATTCCTTAATTAATGTATTCGTCTTTTGGAAGTGTTAAGGGAGATGCTCTTTGATTGACATCATTTCATGCTCATATTTGTATCTTATATCCATTATATTACACCTAAGCAATGCTATGTGACGAGTTTTATGTTTAGTTTTCAGGAATAAAGAGGTTTGAAGAGAAGAGCCATGAAAGGATCCAAAAGCAGGAAAAAGGACTTAATTGTGAGACCTGGGGACTAAGATGCAAGGGAGAAGGACCTGATCGTAAGACCGAAGGACCTAAGAGCAAAACAGAATACTCCACACCATCATGGGGAGTATTTTACCAATTCGAGTCGGGTCGGAGCTCCAACAAGTCAAGTAACCGCATCAAAGACCAACAATACCAGCAATAAAAGCCCACAACAAATTCCAACACGATCCGAAGATTTTGGACCGCCAATTGGCGGTCTTGGACCGCTAATTGGCGGTCTATATTGCTCAGGATCTGTCGAAATTTCTCCTGGACTTGTATTAATGTTCGTTTAGGCTATTGTTGGTATTGGTTTAGTCCCACATCGGGGGATTGTCCCCGATTAGCTTTTTCCATGCTTATAAATAGAACTCTTCACCTTCCATTGTAATTACCCATTGCTTGGTGGCATTCTCTCTACTAAGGAGTGAGCCTTGAAGCAAAAACTCAAGGTGGAGAAGAATGCTACCTTCAATGTGAGTCATTTGTTAATAAAATAATTCTTCTAGTTTCTTTAAATCTTGTCTTTTAATTTGTGCATGTTTGTTTAGTCTTTCCTTTCCTTTTATGTTTCTTTAATGCTTCTTGCCTTCTTAGTTAACTTTCATTTCAGTATTATGCTTGCTTTTGTTAATATAGTTAGTGTAATGAGTAGTGAGTAGTTCCATCCCCATTTGGGGGGTGGAGAAATATGTGATATAAACATGTAGTGTATTAAGTGTGTGTTATCTTAATCCCTTGAGCTTTAAATGATTTCCATAACCATCTAATGGGTCTCCACTCTTATCTTTGATATGCTAATGCTCTTGAATGAAGCTTAGTTTATGCTTTGATTAGTGGATCTATTTTATGGGGAATGATAAGGTTAGGATATGGATATGAATTAATATTGGAAACACAAATTGTAGTGTATGAACTCTTGTGCCTTTACCTTGGTTAATGTCTTGTATGTTTTAATGATGTAGTAAAATCTTAATTCATGTGGAGGCATAGTAGGGTCTAGTATTTATACTTGAGTTCATTTAGCTTCATTCCAATTATTGTCTTGTATGTTTTTATGACGTAGTCTTATCTTAATTCATGTGGAGGCAAATTTGGATGTAGTTTTATGATTTCATGTACTGGGAAAGTTTGAGCAACAGAAGCCACAAAGAGACCGCCAATCGGCGGTTGGAGACCGCCAATTGGCGGGGTAAGGGCTTCCTGCTCTCAAATTTCTTCTGGTGGTTTATTGCTTTACTTTAGTTATCTGGGAGCCCAATTTTTCATGCTGTGATCTTTAGTTTGCTCCCAGATTTAATTTCAATCCCCTTTAATCAACTTGGACCATAAAACTCAAAGCAAAAGATTAGACTCCTTGCCATCTAGGTCATGCATCATGTGTAGACCTTGCATGCATTTGTCTTTTCTTTTCTTTACATTTTGTTGTTGATTGCTGGCGTGAGGTACGTGCACCCACATCCCTCATTCATGCATGTTTCGTTCATGCATTAGTTAGTAAGGTGCATCGGGACAAGAGTGAGAGAGCGTTTGTTTGGAGCGATTGATTGCTAGATCTAGGATTAAATCGCTACTAAGGAGGGGATGTCCCATAAAAGATAAGGTGGGGGATTTCATCACCCTTTCCTTGGCCCCAAAAATCACTCTTAATAAAGCCTTAACTAAAAGCAAGTAGACATTGGCCCTAGGATTGCGGGCGCACTAGGAGAGTAATCTAGTTGAGACCGTCATGACCTGATCGGCGTTGCCTACCTTGTCGATAGTAGGAGGTACTGGATCTCCGGATCTGGTATCACTTGCTGGGCATTGTGGTCCTCGTTGTAGGGAGGTGAGACGTGTCGAGGCTAGTGACCTCGAAGTTAGGCGTCGTCTAGCCTAAGGACCCATTGCCTTTCATTGTTTGAGCCGTGCTTGCTAGTTAGGCTTCTTCCTGATCCCTCTACCCACGCTAGCGTTAGGGATTCTTCCCTTCTCCTCTGAGTCATCTTCTTCTCACCTACTTCTACGTTTTAGTCTCCTCCCCTTTACACTCTCTGGTAGCGTTTTAGGGTCGAGTCGAGCACTTTTTGCGAGCTTAGTCTCGTGGTGGTGAGAGTGGTCGACTCGAGAGTTGTTTGTTGAGATGGATGGTTACATGGGTGACCATTCATATCATTGTTGGGACCAGGATGATTCTCCTTGGTATTCCAGACCCATGCAACCTGGGGTGGCTCAGACGAACACCCCGTACGGTTGGGATGATCTTCATTATGTGACTGAGCAATCTTCATATAGGGGTGATATGAGAGAGGCACTGACGGCTAGATCTCCATCTAGTTATGTTGGATCATACTCTGGACAACAAACTTTGGCCTCTTTCATGCATGCGGTAGACGACATGAGTGCACCAGTGGCTCCAGTAGCCATACCGTGCGATTGTTGTGGGTTGAGTGGTCATAATATCGGGGAATGTCCTTATGTTCCCCCAGAGCCTGAGTATGAGCATACATTTTCCCAAAATGCTCAATATGACCATTACGCATCCGCGTACATCCCGAGAGTGATGGATTCATGGGGAAACAATTCTTATTCAAATTCTTATACTTCATATTCACCCCAGTATCCTCCTCCCGAATACCCAGAATTCTACCAGCACCCCACTCCAAATCATTGGACTCATTCTCAGCCCATCAACACCCAACCCCAAAATTTCCCAAGCTCTGACTTGGACCCCATCGTTGACCGCATACCTGATTCCTTGAAACAAACTCTCCAAACATTCATGGAAACCACACAAATCTTATTGAAGTTCAACTTGAATTCCTTGCAAAGCAGGGATATGCAAGTGAGCCAGATGACACAACAATTCCATGAACGTGAGGAGGGTAACTTTTCTTGTCAACATGAGGATTCATCTTTTGATATCGAACCACCACCACATCCACAAATTCAAAGCACAATCTTTCAAAGTCAAACTCCTAGTCAGTCTGAGGGACTTGGGGTTTCAATTCACGATCACCTAGTGGAGGATTCGATTCAAATTGAGAATAACTTGGACCAGCTTCATTATGAGTCGGCACAGGATTGTGCCTTATCTTCTTGTCCCGTGGCCCTTGAGCCACATGATCTTATTGTTGTACCTCCTAAGGACTCACCTCTGGTGGAGCAAGAGCTCCCTAGTCCCCTCAATTTCAAACAACTTGATGAGAGTTTGCCTCCCACTATTGTTCCTGATCATCTTGGAAATGATGGAACATCAAAGAACTACATTGCTCATGAGGGTATTAGGAGTTCCCTGGAGGATACTTTGGGTATGAGACCCACTTCCTGTTCTCCTGGTGAGTTGGACATGCATAACGAGGTGCTTGACCTCGTTCCGACCCACCAGCCTGTTGGTTGGAGAGTTTGGATTGACGATCATAACTTCAACAGCGCAACGGGAGAAACTCTTCTTCCGTTGCCCCTCATTTCCCAAACTCTTGAGAGGTTCAAGCTCTTTCAGTTTGATCCTTTGAATGAGACGCCTTTGCGTCCAATTCACGAACCTCTCATTTCTTCTGGTGCTCTTTGTGAAGGGGGCCCACACATGAGTATTCTGGTCCCGCGTGGTGTCATGTTCCCTTTCCAAGTGCATTGACCCACTCTTGAGGTTCCCATTTGATGTCTTTTGACAAATGAAGATGAGAACTTATGTTTGTAAATAGTTATATAAAAAAAGAAAAAAAAGAAAAAAGAAAAAAAAAGAGTTCAATAAAAGACTCCTTCAGTGAGCATCGATTGTTGTGAGCCCCAACCCTTGTGTATTTGGGCTCCATTTCTTTCACGTATTTGTACCCTTTCTTTAGCATCTCACAGGTTTTGAGGGAATTTGGGTTGTGTCCATCAACATAGCCATACACTTCCCTTTGTACTTCACGTTGGTGAGATCTCTCCTTTTTCATGCATAAATCCATGTAGTATCTTGCTTGCATTCATTGAGGACAATGCATGAAGTAGGTGTGGGGGGGTGTTTTACGTGTGTACATAGTTGAGCCTTTTTCCTTTGATTTTGTTTTCTTTTGTTTGCATTGTTAGGGTCATGATAGTGTGCTGCATTTAATATCGATATATCTGCTTGTCATGATCCTTGGGTGACTTGTCTTCTTTTGCTTGCCTAGTGCTTCAAAATTTTCACATTTCTTTCAAAATCTTCATGTGTTTTCGAAAGAAAATGTTTTGTGGGTTTTGCGTGTGTTTAGCATGTGCAAAACCGTTGAGAGGCAAAGTAAAAAGAAAGCTCCCAAAATTGTCTTGAACTTGATGCATTAGGATATCTAGTACGTGGCTTTAGGATTTATCGAGTCGTTAGGATGCACCCCAGTTTCCCTTTGGGGGTGAGTAATCATAGGGTTTCAGTGCTCAAACATTCAAAGAAGTCCACCCTGAACCTAGTGAGTCGATAATTCGTGTTTGTTAATTTAGGAAGTTTGTTGTAGTCAAGGACCCTCTTAATCTTGTTGTGAGGCATTAAGTGTAGGGGTTTTGGTTCATGTGTAGATAAGAAATAAGTGAGTAGGTATTCTCTCTTCTCGCACGGCTCCTATCACTCGGGAAAGTAGGTCTGAAGGGACTTTGTGCCTGGTGCTTTCGAGTCATCTGACTTGGGATGCGCCGACCGAACTCCCGTTACACGGGTGGTAGGGATTGCCCTATGTGGAGATTTGGGGAAAGGTGTACGTGATAGTGTAAGTCCTCATTGGCAATGATGCACGAAACCTGACCCTGGGAGAACGAAGCTCCAAACTAATAAAAAAAAATTGTGAAAAGGAACAAAAAGAAAAAAATATTGTAATGCAAATAAGAACATTAATGGACTTTACACTTTGTATCACTTGAGGATCTTGAGGTTGTCCATGTCTTTCACTTAATTTCTTATTTAACTTGCACGAATGGTTTATTAGGCTAGGTGTGGACTGATTACCTATATAGAGTCGACCCGTAGGATTACCGCGTCCATTGATCGACAAAATATTTCCAACGAGTCGAGGTCTAGATTGAATAATGCATCTTGTTCGGATTTTGTGGGTATATCCGCTGAAAACCCTCAGGAGACAACACTCCTCCTCCTTGGCAACAAAGAGGTTTAACGGCTTGTTGCACGTGCTAAGTGCAACCGTGATTCCTACGAAAGTGAGTTAGGATTTCTTGTTTCTCATTTGCTTTTCTGTTTCTTTGTTTTGCTCGGGACTAGCAAAAACTTAGGTGTGGGGGTATTTGATTGACATCATTTCATGCTCATATTTGTATCTTATATCCATTATATTACACCTAAGCAATGCTATGTGACGAGTTTTATGTTTAGTTTTCAGGAATAAAGTGGTTTGAAGAGAAGAGCCATGAAAGGATCCAAAAGCAGGGAAAAGGACTTAATTGTGAGACCTGGGGACTAAGATGCAAGGGAGAAGGACCTGATCGTAAGAACGAAGGACCTAAGAGCAAAACAGAATACTCCACACCATCATGGGGAGTATTTTACCAATTCGAGTCGGTTCGGAGCTCCAACAAGTCAAGTAACCGCATCAAAGACCAACAATACCAGAAATAAAAGCCCACAACAAATTCCAACACGATCCAAAGATTTTGGACCGCCAATTGGCGGTCTTGGACCGCTAATTGGCGGTCCATATTGCTCAGGATCCGTCGAAATTTCTCCTGGACTTGTATTAATGTTCGTTTAGGCTATTGTTGGTATTGGTTTAGTCCCACATCGGGGGATTGTCCTCGATTAGCTTTTTCAATGCTTATAAATAGAACTCTTCACCTTCCATTGTAATTACCCATTGCTTGGTGGCATTCTCTCTACTAAGGAGTGAGCCTTGAAGCAAAAACTCAAGGTGGAGAAGAATGCTACCTTCAATGTGAGTCATTTGTTAATAAAATAATTCTTCTAGTTTCTTTAAATCTTGTCTTTTAATTTGTGCATGTTTGTTTAGTCTTTCCTTTCCTTTTATGTTTATTTAATGCTTCTTGCCTTCTTAGTTAACATTCATTTCAGTATTATGCTTTCTTTTGCTAATATAGTTAGTGTAATGAGTAGTGAGTAGTTCCATCCCCATTTGGGGGGGTGGAGAAATATGTGATATAATTATGTAGTGTATTAAGTGTGTGTTATTTTTATCCCTTGAGCTTTATATGATTTCCATAACCATCTAATGGGTCTCCACTCTTATCTTTGATATGCTAATGCTCTTGAATGAAGCTTAGCTTATGCTTTGATTAGTGGACCTATTTTATGGGGAATGATGAGGTTAGGATATGGATGAAGTTAATATTGGAAACACAATTTGTAGTGTATGTACTCTTGTTGCCTTTACCTTAGCTAATGTCTTGTATGGTTTAATGATGTAGTGAAATCTTAATTTATGTAGAGGCATAGTAGGGTATAGTCTTTATACTTGAGTTCATGTAGCTTCATTCCAATTATTGTCTTGTATGTTTTAATGATGTAGTCTTATCTTAATTCATGTAGAGGCAAAGTTGGATGTAGTTTTATGATTTCATGTACTACATGTTGTGAGGAGCTTAATGAACACACACACACTTCTTTATGTTCACATTATTTCTCTACCCCCTTTGGGGCTTAGTTTATTGCTTATCTCCATTTCCATTTGCATCTTAGTGTAGTTTAGTGTAACTAACCTTTCTTCCCTTTCTTTACCTCTCGCCTTCGCACAAACCAAGTGTCGACACACCTCCCAGTGGACGACCCGTATTTGCCACCGCTTAAACGCGGCCGTGCACTTGCGGTTAAATATAAAATGATCAATCACTCTTGGTCCAAAAAATAATGATTTATGATTGATCGTTTTATTTAAACCGCAAGTGCACGACCGCGTTGAAGCGGTGGCAAAAACGGGTCGTCCACAGGGAGGTGTGTCGAGTTTTGGTTTGTGCGAAGGCGAGTGGTAAAGAAAGGAGAGAAAGATTGACTACACTAAACTACACTAGAATGCAAAAGGAAATGAAAGATAAGCAATAAAACTAAACCCCAATGGGAGTAGAGAAATAATGTGAATATAAAAGATGTGTGTGTAT
Source organism: Triglochin maritima (assembly GCA_963682175.1). Taxonomy (NCBI): domain Eukaryota; kingdom Viridiplantae; phylum Streptophyta; class Magnoliopsida; order Alismatales; family Juncaginaceae; genus Triglochin; species Triglochin maritima. The sequence continues at coordinate 28,526,371 of OY821786.1, read as the reverse complement.
TCGATTATGCTCATCACAACATGTAGTGCATGAAATCATAAAACTAAATCCAACTTTGCCTCCACATGAAATAAGATAAGACTATATCGTTAAAACATACAAGACAATAATTGGAATGAAACTAAATGAACACATGTATAAAGACTAGACCCTACTATGCCTCCACGTGAAATAAGATAACCCAATATCATTAAAACATACAAGCCATTAACCAAGGTAAAGGCAACAAGAGTACATACACTACAAATTGTGTTTCCAATATTAATTCCATCAATATCCTCACCTTATCATTCCCCATAAAATAGGTCACTAATCTAAGCATAAGTTAAGCTTCATTCAAGAGCATTAGCATATCAAAGATAAGAGTGAAATCTCATTAGATGGTTATGGAAATCATATAAGGCTCCAGGGATTAAGATAACACACACCTAATACACTACATGATCATATCACATATTTCTCCACCCCCCCCCCCCCAAATGGGGATGAAACTACTCACTAATCATTACACTATAGCCTACATTAAAATGAAACATTCTACTGAAATGAAATTAGACTAAGCAAGAAAGGAATATTAAAGAAGCTAATTGAAAGGAACATAAACTAAAGAAACATGCAAGAATTAAAAGACAAGATTAAAAGAAACTAAGAACAATTCTTTTATTAACAATGACTCACATTGAAGGTCACATTCTTCTCCACCTTGAGTTTTGCTTCAAGGCTTACTCCTTAGTAGAGAGAATGTCACCAAGCAATGGGTGATTTACACTAGAAGGTGAAGAGTTCTATTTATAGCCATAGAAAAAGGTAATCCGGGACAATCCCCCAATGTGGGACTAAACAAATACCAAAAATATACTAAAAATCCTCTAATACACGCGCTCCAGAAGTCTTAGCAGATCCTGAGTGATCCGGACCTTCAATTAGCGGTCTACAAGATCCAGATCGAGTTGGTTTTTATTCTGGGCTTTTCTTGATGTATTTGTTGGTCTTGGATGCATCTACTTTGCTTGTTGGAGCTCCGACCCGAATCGAATTGCCAAAATACTCCTCATGATGGTGTGGAGTTTTCTGTTTTGCTCTTAGGTCCTTCGGTCTTACGTTCAGGTCCTTCTCCCTTGCATCTTAGTCCCCGAGTCTCTCAACTCAGTCATTTTTCCTATCTTTTAGGTCCTTTCATGCCTCTTCTCATCGAACCTCTTTATTTCTAAAATTCAAACATAAAACTCATCACGTAGCATTGCTTAGGTGTAAGATAATAGATATAAGATACAAATATAAGCATGAAATGATGTTAATCAGTTTACATAAATCAAAAGTTATTCACAATCATGGTAATTAACATGGAACATTAATTACCGAGATAAGATTGTCGTGTTGGTCATCAATTATTATAGCTCTACAAATATTTGACGACACGAGTATATACAAAAGGAAAAGATTACTTTTATATATTGAATAGACCTAGCAAGTAAAACATTATGGAATTGTGTTTTGTGTCATTTGTGTTTTACTGTGTCTTGGATCCTAATATATGAGACATATCTTTTCACATAAGGAATGTTCAATTTGATTATTGTCAAAAACTATCAATGAGTATAGTGATAAAAGCAATAGTTGGTTAAACATGAGTTATGCTGGAAAAGATAGTTCGTCAAAAGATTATCATTGTCCCTCTTTACTTGAGTGATGATATTACTGGGCCCCTTGATAAAGAGAAATTATTATGTGCACAATGTGACTTATGTTAAGTTACATATTTATAATTAGCTTAAGAGATCAAGAAATGAATATAAAATACAAAGGTGACACATTTCTACTTTGTATAATGTTCTTAATATCATTAGACATTGAACGGACACAAGTGGTGCACTTACATCACTAAATTGATCGTGTTTGGTTCGAGTGAACAAGACATCTATGCTAATTGGGTAACTATAATGTGTAGCTAGATACCGCTTATAGTTTATGACATTAAGTGTTTAATATTGTTGTCAATCTAGCTTAGATCCTCCTATAGGTCACACCACAAAATTGGGAAACAAGAATGTTGATTTTATATTCATATGATGTATCGGATTTCATGTGACATAGTATACATGTGGTGAATCGATAAAATCAATGTGTTTTGAAAATGACAGTTAGAATCATTTATAAGTTCATATGAGATGTATGTATTATGGGGTGTAATGATTGACATTACATATGATAATATATTACATGATATATGAATTTTTTAAAAACCCCAAAGCTCAAATTTTGTTAAATATAAATCTAAAATTTGGTAAAAGACAAAAAACGGTTTGTAGAACCCGAATTAATACGGAATTAATATTAATCATGTATTGGAATTATTCCAATTATGGTTAAATGTTGATGTTGATGATTACGTGTCAAATTGTGATTGATTTTAGGGAGAGAAAAACAAGAAATCATGGGTTAGTGGTTAGCCTATGATGTGGGTGTTGGGAGATCCTATAAATAGGTCTCATCTCCCTCCTTGTTTTAATTAACGCAAATATTTCTCTCTCCCTAACCACCCTATTAATCAATCCGAAAATTCCTTAATTATTTCAAACTTTTGGAAATTAAATTCTCAGGGAACATATTGGGGTTATTAGCTAGGTTCTAACCTTGATTTAGAGATTGAATTGTATAACTCATTTCTCTTTAATCTTGTTTAGAGTTTGGTGAACACTTGGAGTCAAATTGGTGGGCGATTCGACGTGCAACGCAACTCTGGATCTCCATAAAGGTTTTAGAGAACCTTTGGGTATGATCATCTTATATTTGTTTTAATATATAGTTATTATATGATATTAGAATAAATATAAACCGATGTACATGAAATTGTTGAAAATATGGAAATTGATCATGTATTCATGTATTAAAATTTGAAAATATACACATACATATAGGCACAAATACAACAGTGGTATCAAATCATTTAGTTCATATTCTTAATGATTAGATATAATTAATCTTAGTTTACCATACAATCGAAACAATTCATGTTTTATGTCTTTTTCAAGTTTTCCAACAGTTTTGTTGATTTAATTCTGTTTGATTCTTTTGATAGTTTTAAATGTTTGGAAACATATCATGTGAATGTTAGAATTAATATTTAGACTTATGTCTAATTTATAAAATTTTCATTTTTAATTAAATTATTTTTTATAAAAAAATGAAAAATAAAAAAAAGACATGTTTATCTTTCCTTAAATTTTTATTTTTGGAAATTGGATAAACAACGGTTCAAATGTTTTGTATTTTGAACTATGGATGGGTAAAATCATTTTTAATGGATTTCAAATGGTTTGGGAATTGTTTGATTGAGTGATGAATGATAAACTAAATCGGGTAATTTATAATAAATGTACATGTGTTGCTCGAGTTCTCTTTTGCAGGGATATGTTAGTTTGTATGTTCCGACGAAGTCATGTGTGAATGAATGAATAAATGAATGAATGTGTATGTTATTATTATTCAATCACAGGGGCTTATGTATATGTAAAAGCCAAAATTATATATCTATGTATATGCATGCTTGCATATGAGAGAGTTTTTACATAGGACTTGCACTAAATAATTTTTGAAATTGTGAGATGCATGTTTATATATTTCAAATATCTACATCCATGGTGCAAGAGGAGGTTGTGGAGAAGACGCTGAGGACGCGCAAGAGTCAATGACGTGGGAACATATAAACTCACTCCGATATATGTGTGAATGGATATATTTATGTTTGTGTGCTTGACATGTATGTGATTATGTAAATGAATGTTAGGAACTTAGGATGTGTATAGATGATAAATATGCATGATCTCCTAAGTTTTAAAATCACATATAAATGTTTAAATTCGCCAACAAAAAATTAAGAGTATTTTTCTTTCATATTTCATCCACTAGCAGCCATCGATCGAGGGATATTCTGCTCGCCCTTATGGGAGATGACTTCCTCCATCTTTGGGAATAGTGGGAGATATAAGGTTGTCTATTGTTGTGCCATAAATAGATGTACCAGGTGTGATTCACCCTTAGTGGACACCGAGTGTATTTGTTTGTGAATACAATGGATAAACGTATCTCGTATCAAATGAAATAAGTTTTCTTAACATGACATGAAGCCCTAACTCGGTTTTGAGAAAAAGAGGTTTTCTTAGGAGGATTGGTTAAATTCTCTGTTAATTAAAATGACAAGAGTCATAAGAATTTGAAAATGGAAATATTGCAATATTTCGAAATGGTTATGATTAGTAAATGTTTTCTTACCTTGATTTTATAATATATCTGATACCCTTAGCTAGTTTATATTATAATTGATAGGATCTTGAATTACTGCATTTATGGACATGTTTATTTGCAGTATTGATTTTCAAACATAAAATTGACAATAAATCCTATGTATAAAGTTATTTTGTAGAAATGTCGAATATACAACCTATTGTGCGATCTATGATTGAAAAACATCCTTTGGCAAATGATGGCTCCAACTTCATAAACTGACAACTCAAGCTCAATATCGTGTTGAAGTTTGAGAAACTATCTCACATTTTGGATGGTGAAATCCCAAAATTAAATGAGAAGACAACCGATAACGAGAAAGATGCTAAAGCCAAGTGGGAAGACCAAGAGAACAAGTTCACAGTCTAATGTTGGCATCCATGGGTGACTCGCTTCAAGCGAAATACTTGGATTCAAAACCCAAGAAGACCATGGAGCTTTAACAAAGATGTTCATGGATAATACTAGAAAAGAGCACTATAAGACCATCATAGCACTCACAGGGTGCCACATGGCGGAGGGAACATCGATATCTATGCATTTTCTCACTATGCAAGGATACCTTGAGAAGTTGTCAAATCTCTCTTCCCTGATGCATGATGACATGACGGAAGATTTGATTCTTGACTCTCTAGCCCCGTCCTACAAGGACTTCGTTATGCACTATCATGGGCGTGAGAAAGGGGTGAGTCTTGAGGAGCTTCACAAAACTCTCAAAACGGCTGAAGTTGACATGGGCAAGGGTCGGGACAAGAACGTCCTCGCCATCCATGGTGGGAGCAGGAAGATCACCAAAGGTAAAGGCAAAAAGAAATTGGCCAAAAAGGCATTGAAGGGAAATGGAGTAGGAGGGGCTCATGCGAGTACTGTAGGATTTTGTGTCCCTGTGTATGTGTATATTTTAAAAAAATTTAATACAAACATACATGATTGATTTCATATTTTCATTGATTTAATGTACATGTATATGTTTATTCTAATATCATGCATTCCTACACACATTAAAATAAACAAGAGAGAGAGGATCATACTCAAAGGTTCTCTAAAACCTTTTAGAATATCCAGAGTTCCATTGCCCGTCGAATCGTCCGTCGATTCGCCTCCAAGTGTTCACCAAACTCTAAACAACAATAGAGAAAAAGGAGTTAGCCAATCAATCTCTAATTAAGCTTAGAATCTAGCTAATAACCCCTCTAATAGCTCCTGAGATTTTTATCTCCAAAACTTAAAATACTAAGAGAATTTTCGGATGGGTTAATTGGGTGGTTAGGAAGAGAAAGAATTTTACATGTAAATAAACAAGTAGGATGATGTGTCATTTTATAGGCTCTCAAAACACTCATATCACGAACTATTCTCTAGTCATGATCTCTTGCTTTTTCTCTCCTAAAATTAATCCCAATTTGCCACATAAGCATCACCAAAAACGTTTGATCAAATCTGGAATTAATCCAAACCATAATCTAATTATTCTCTTAATAATTCAGGCAAAAATAGTGTTGTTCGGTTAACTGAGATTTTCATTCGGTCGACCGAAACATTCAGTTTTACGCAAGTTCAGACGATCGTGAGCTAGCCGGTCGACCGAATGTTCATGAGAAAAATTCACTGGAAAAGTTTGGACGATCCAGGTCTAGCTCCGGTCGACCGTTGACTCACCAAAATTTCTCCTGGTAAATCTCTTCAAACGGCCGTATCACTTTCAGTCGACCGAAATATCACAAGACAGCTCTTGGATATTTTCTTTTGGTTGACCGTTAACTCCCGGTTGACCGAACCCAATTGTCCAGGCACTCCAGACAATTTTGGTCAACCAAACGCGTTATCCGATTTTCGTCCGTAAGACCATTACTAAGAAGCCCCGGTCGACCGAACCCAAAACGTTGAACCGTTTTGATCCTGATTTTGCCTTTGTCAAATTTTGGATTTATATCCAACAAAGTTTGATCTTTTTGGGTTTTTAGCAAATTCATATCTTATGTAATATATTTTCCTATGTAATATTAAATTATTACAACACGTAATATATACACCTCATATGAATTTATTCATGATTCTAATAATGTTAATTCTAATGACATATTGATTTTATTGATTCACCACATGTGTCCCTTTTCACATGAAACGCGACACATCATATGAACTCAAAATCAAGTTTCTTGTTTCTAAGATTTGTGGTGTGACCTATAGGAGGATCCAAGCTAAATTGGCAGCGATCTTGAACATCCAATATCTCAAACTATAAGCGATATCTGCTACAAATTATAGTTACCCAATTAGCACAGATGTCTTGTTCCACTCCAACCAAACATGATCCATTTAGTGGTGTTAGTGCACCACTTGTGTCTGTTCCTTGCCTCATGATATTAAGAATATATACAAAGTAGAAATGTGTCACCTTTGTATCATATTCATTTCTAGATCTCTTTAAGCTAATTATAACTATGTAACTTAACTCAAGTTACATTGTGCACATTATAATTTTGCTTTATCAAGGTACCCACTAATATCATCACTCAATTAAGAGGAAAATGATAATCGTTTGACTAGCTATCTTTTCCAGCACAAGTCATGTTCCATCAACTATTGTCATTATCACTATACTCATTGATAGCTTTTGACAATAATCAAATCAAGCACTTCTTGAGTGAAAATATATGTCTTATATCAAAGGATCCAAGACACAGTAAACCATTAAAGACACGAAACACAATTCCATATTGTTTTACTTGTTAGGTCTATTCAATATATAAAAGTAATCTTTTCCTCTTTTATATACTTGTGTCGTCAATTATTTGTAGAGCTACAACAATCGATGACCAACACGACAATCTTATCTCGGTGATTAATGTTCCATGTTAATTACCATGATTGTGAATAACTTTTGATTTATGTAAACCATTATCTTTTAGAGCTCTACGGTTAAGGATCAAGCGCCTCTTCCTTAACTCTTCCAAAAGACGAATACAATAATCAAGGTACATAATGTTTGCACATCCAATTCATAATAATTGACATATAAAAGTAAAACTTTTAGAACACATTCCTTTCAATCTCTCATTTGTTATCCAAGTTTTCTTTCACATACATTCTCAATGTATAAAACAATAATAACTAGGGTAACCCTCTCTAATCACTCATCAAGCCACTCCACATGGTTCCTCAGACCCATGGACACGAAATGCATTTCGCCCTTGCTTGGGATAAGGGTTTGGTGAATGGATCAGCTATGTTGTTGTTTGTGTCCACCAATAACAAATTTATTTTGCCTTCGTCGATGAAGTCACGTGTGACAAAGTACTTGTGGTATGATTTAGGATCTTTGATTTGCGAAATAGATGCACTATTATCGCAAAATAGGTCTATTGGTCCCTTGCATGAGGGAACTACTCCAAGCTCTTCGTGGAACTTCGTAATCCACACTCCTTCCTTGCTCGCTTTAGCGACAACCATTACTTCGGAGGCGGTGGTTGAGTCGGCCGTAGTGGTTTGCTTCCAACTACGCCAACTCACAGTTCCACCATTCAGAAGGAAGACATATCCTGACTGCGACCTTCTATCATCGGGATCACTCATGAAACTTGCATCCAAATAGCCCTAGGCTATTAGCTCCATTTTTCATCCATAAACAACAAACTTATCTTTGGTCCGGTTAAGGTACCTTAGAATATTCTTGTCCGTAGTCCAATGCTCAGGACATGCGTTGGATTGGTGAGGACTTGTCATTCTCAGAGCATACGAGACATCGGGTCTTGTGCAAATCATGGCGTACATGATTGATCCTATTGCCGAAGCATAAGGAATATCTTTCATTTACTCCAAGTCTTTACGTGATTCATCACGTTGAGACTTCTTCAGTTGCACACCCATACTCATTGACACATTGCCCTTTTTGGAGTTGTTCAAGTTGAACATTTCCAAGACCTTGTCAATGTATGTACGTTTACTTAGGCCAATGAGTCTACGGGATCTATTTTTATATATCGTGATTCCTAAGATTTATTGAGCCTCACCTATGTCTTTCATTGAAAATGCAGATTTCAACAAATTTCTCGTTTGCTCATGCAAAGGTATATGATTTCGCATGAGGAGTATGTCATCGACATATAAGATCAACAACACTATGTGGCTCCTACTAACCTTCTTGTATATACAAGACTCTTCCTTACTTTGGACGAAGTGAATCTTTTTGACTTCCTCGTCAAAGCGTTTCTTCAAACTCCTTCATGATTGCTTCAATCCGTAAATGGATATTTGAAGCTTGCGTACTTTCTCTCTATTCTTTGGATCCTCAAACCCTTGAGGTTGTACCATGTACACATCCTCCACCAAGTTCCCATTAAGGAACGTCATTTTGACTTCCATCTGCCATATCTCATAATCATGAAATGCGGCAATAGCGAGTATAATCTGAATAGCCTTGAACATGGAAACCGGTGAAAAAGTTTCATCATAGTCAATTCCTTGAACTTGAGTGAACCTTTTGCTACAAGCCTTGCTTTGTAGGTTGTCAAGTTCCCATCCATGTCCATCTTCCTCTTTAAAACCCATTTATTTTGAATGACTTTCTTTCCTTGAGGAAGGTCAACCAAGTTCCACACTTAATGTTCATACATGGATTCTATCTCGGATTCCATGGTTTTAAACCATAGTTTGGAGTCCTCTCTTTCCATTGCTTCTTGAAAGGTCGAGGGATCATCGGTATCTAGTACCTTGATCTCCTGAAGTCCCAAATACATATCGGATTTCTTCCTTTCCCTCGTTAACCTTCTAAGTTCTTTTGGATCTACATGCATTTCTTGAACCTCTTCCACAATTTCTTGCGGAATAGGTTCGTGTTAGATTCTCGAACGTACACTATGTGGGGATGATTGAGTTTCTCTCACAATTTCTTGCGAGGGTCTCTCACTCACGCTCCCACTAACCAAAGGAACATCAGTTGGGCCTTCATGATCTTGAATGTCCACATTCATATCATGATCTTGTAGAATATCTTGAGTTTCCTCAAGCACAACTCTACTCCCACTAATTTTTATTCTTTCCAGAAATTCCTTTTCTAGGAATACGACATCTTTCTCCTTTCGATGGTTGATTTGAAGCTCATAAGCCACGAGATTTCGAACGAGTTCCTCCATCTTTAATTTGGAAAGATCGTGCACCTCTTCAATTGCAACGACTTTATCTTCCCAATCGTTGCCAAGTGACTAAAGGAATTTTCGAGTCATCTCTCCTTCATCAAGTTTTCTTCCAAGAACATAAAGAGAGTTAGTAATATCAGTGAAGTGAGTGCTCATTTCGCTTATGTTTTCACCGATTTGCATAGAAAAGATTTCATATTTATGCATAAGGAGAGTAATGTGAGTTTCTTTAGTTTTGCTATCACCCCATGATACATTTGCAATCTATGCCATATCTTATGATCACTCTCACAACCCTTAATCGTATTATATTCTCCCTCATTAAGCCCACAATACAAGATGTTCATGAATTTTGAGTTCATCTATTTATTTCATTTTAGCCCTAGATAATGTAGCAAGTTCTTTTTCCTTAGGAGGGGTGTAAGGATTTTGAAGGAACATCCAAAACTTTAGGTCACTAGAAATTAGAAATATTTTCATAATATTCTTCCGATAATCATAATTTGACCCATTTAGCAAAGGAGGTCTAGTGGTGCAACATTCCTCTACATGATTCGATGTACTAGTCATGCTAAAAATATGATTATGTTATTTAGCTTATAAGGCTCTCATACCAAATGTGAGATCGTGAATGTGGCTTAGTTCTAATCAATTTTAACCTAATTACCTACTTGTTTAACAATCAAGGAATGCACAACGGAAATTAAAACTTAAACAAGCAAGAAAAGTAAATTCAACAAACCACAGAAAGGCACCAGATTTTTATAGAGGTTCGGCCTCCCGCATACTTCTTGTTTTGCAAGCTCCGCTCAATCTCCCTTGAGCTCCGCTCACGTCTTCACTATCAACCTCGTTCCAGGCCGAGATAAAATTTTACACCACAAGCAACGTGAACACCCTCGCTTGCTCGATTTTCTTCGTCTCACAATCCGAGAGGAACACTTTGGGCTTTCACCAAAGACCTTGCTTCTTTACAACAGGAAGTTTGAGTGGATCCCTCACTCTCTCTAACTTGAGCATAGTTAGCTTATGATATGTAATTGATCTAAGATGTGGGCGTGTAAGCTTGAAGAGTAGGATTTTCGGGAATGGGAGACTTGGAGCTTTCTCTTAAGTGCATATGACAATAGGAATTGGAAGAGTTGTCTAATTGTGTCAAAAGAACACCTATTTATATCTCCTAACGGGTTATATGTTGGATTTCGTGCCCTACTACATATATATATTTTTCGAAATTTTATAAACATATAGGATCGAAACATTCATATTTTCTTCGATTTTCATATAGACATGCATTTGTTTGACTTAATTATTTAACATGCATTAGAACAAACAATTGTAAAGACGATCATACCTAGAGGTTCTCTAAAACCTCTTGAAGATCCGGAGTCGCGTTGACGGTCGAATCGCCCGGTGGATTGCCTCCGAGTATTCACCAAACTCTAAACGAGATTGGAGAGAGAAGAGCTAGCCTCTCAATCTCCAATAGGGTTTAGAATCCAATTACTAACCCTCTTTAGTTACCTTGAGAAGATGATCTCTGAAAACTAAAACTAATCTTAAGAATTAAGGAAATTTCGTTGAGAACTATGGAAAGAGATTTTTGCATGAGAAAATAATGAATTAAATTGAGGTAATGAGATAAACTTGTATTTATAAGTTCTCTCCAAATTACCTATTCATGTGCAACCTCTTGCCCATGATTTCATGCAAACTTCCATCTAACCATCGATTATTTATTAATAAATAATCTTAGCGACGAATTAAATCAATTGTGGACCAATTCCATGCATGATCTAATTAATTCTTAAATTAATTCTGCATAAAACCGTCTGGACCGGTCGACCGTCTGTAGGTTCGGTCGACCGCTCGAACCAAGTTTCGGTCGACCGTTCGCAACAATAAAGTATTTCATCGCAATGTTCGGTCGACCGACCGATATATTCGGTCGACCGTTCCGAACAGACGAAAATTCCATGTTATCGGTCGAGACGTGTCCGGTCGACCGTGCACCGATCAGTCAACCGTGTTCTGTTAACCGGTCGATCGTTTTTGCACAGTACTGCAGACTTGTCAAATTTCGGTTTAACCCCTACAAAATTTGACATTTCGGGATTAGTAGTAAATTCACAACTTATGTAACATATTATCCTATGTAATGATCAATCATTACACCGCATAATATTTACATCACATATGAATTTAATTTATATTCTAATTATGTTATTAATCACAACATAATTTTTATTTTTCTTGTTCACCCCATGTGTCTTATTTTCTACATGAAACCCGACACATCTTATGAACTCAAAATCCCCATTTCTCGTTTCCCAGTTTTGTGGTGTGACCTATGGGAGGATCTAAACTAAGTTGGCAGTGATAGTAAGAGCTTAATATCACAAGCTATAAGCGGTATCTAGCTACACATTATAGCTCCCAATTAGTTAGATGTCTTAATTCCACTCGATCCAAAACCCGATCCATTTAGTGATGGAGTGCACCACTTGTGTCCGTCCCTTGCCTCATGATATTACGAATACACACAAAGTAGTATTGCGTCATCTTTGTATTAGTATTCATTTCTTGATCTCTTTAAGCTAGTTATAAATATGTGACTTAACTCAAATCACATTGTGCACATTATAACTTTGCTTTATCAAGGGGCCCACTAATATCATCACTCAATTAAGAGGGGAAATGATAATCTTTTGACTAACTATCTTCTTCAATGAAAGTCATACTTAACCAACCAATGCCTTTACACTACACTTATCGATAGCTTAAGACACTAGTCTAATCAAGCATTTCTTAAGTGATCAGATATAAGTCTCATATCAAAGGACACAGTAAAATATTAATGTCACAGAAACACATTTCTATAATGTTTTACTTATTAGGTCTATTCAGTATACAAAAGTAATATTTTCCTCTTTTGTGTACCCGTGTTGTCACTCACTTGTAGAGCTACAATGATCTATGACCAACACGACAATCTTAACTCGGTAATTAATGTCCCATGTTAACTACCATGATTGTGAATATCTTTTGTTTTATGTAAACCAATATCTTTTAGAGCTCTACAGTTAAGGACCAAGAGCCTCTTCCTTAACACTTCTAAAAGACGAATAACATAAACAAGGAACAAAATGATTTCTCATTCAATTCATAACAATTGACATTTAAAAGTAAAACTTTTAGAACACATTCCCTTCAATCTCCCACTTGTTATTAAAGTTTTCTTTCACATACATACTTAATGTATAAAACAATAATAACTAGGGTAAACCCCATTACATATCAATCATCAAGCCAATCTACATGGTTCCTCAATCCCATGGACTCGAAATGCATTTCGCCCTTGGCTTGGGATAAGGGTTTTGTGAATGGATCAGCCGTGTTGTTGTTGGTGTCCACCCATAAAAGATTTATTTTGCCTTCGTCGATGAGGTCACGTGTCACGAAGTACTTACGATCCATGTACTTCACTTTGTGGTGTGATTTGGGATCCTTGATTTGCGACATAGATGCACTATTGTCGCAAAATAGCTCTATTGGTCCCTCGCTCGAGGGAACTACTCCAAGCTCTTCAAGGAACTTCTTAATCCACACTCCTTCCTTGCTCACTTCAGCGACAACCATTACTTCGGAAGCAGTGGTTGAGTCGGCCGTAGTGCTTTGCTTCCAACTACACCAACTCACAGCTCCACCATTCAGAAGGAAGACGTATCCTGATTGCGACCTTCTATCGTCTAGATCACTCATGAAACTCGCATCCGAGTAACCCTCGGCTATCAATTCTCTTTGTCCTCCATAAACAAGAATCTTATCCTTAGTCCGGTTAAGGTACTTCAGGATATTCTTGACCGCTGTCCAATGCTCAGGACCTGCGTTGGATTGGTGATGACTTGTCACGCTTAGAGCATACGAGACATCGGGTCTTGTGCGAGTCATCGCGTTCACTAGGGTGAATAGCCTTTTTCCCTTGAGGAAGGTCAACTAAGTCCCACACTTGATTATCATACATGGATTCAATTTCGAATTCCATGGCCTTAAGCCATAGTTTGGAGTCTTCCCTTTCCATTGCTTCTTGGAAGGTCAAGGGATCATTGGTATCTAGTACCATGATTTTCTGAAGTCTCAGATACAAGTCGGGTTTCTTCCTTTCCCTTGTTGACCTTCTTAGTTCTTTTGGTTCTTCTCGTGTCTCTCGAACTTCTTCCACAATTTCTTGAGGAGTGGGTTCACGTTCAACTATTGAACGTACACTTGGTGGGGAAGATTGAGTTTCTCTCATAATTTCTTGCGATGGTCTCTCACTCATGCTCCCACTAACCAAAGGAATTTCGGTTGGGCCTTCATGATCTTGAATGTCATCATTCATGTCATGATCTTGTAGAGTATCTTGAATTTCCTCAAGCACAACCCTACTCCCACTACTTTTTACGTTTTCCAGAAATTCCTTTTCCAGAAATGTGGCATCCCTCTCTACAATCACTCGATTGGAGGTGATATGCCAAAAGTAGTATCCTCTTGTCTCACGAGGATAACCAATAAAGAAGCACTTATCCGCTTTTGGTTGAAGTTTGGTCGACATCAATTTCTTGACGTAAGCTTCACAACCCCAAATCTTGAGAAAATTGAGCTTAGGTGTTTTACCACTCCATAGCTCATAAGGAGTTTTCTCCACGGATTTGGATGGAACATTATTTAGTGTGCCGCAGTTTGTAGTGCATAACTCCAAAAGTAAAGAGGTAATTCCGCATGACTCATCATTGACCGAACCATGTCGAGCAATGTCCTATTCCTCCTTTCGGATACCCCATTCCACTGAGGTGTACCGGGAGGGGTGAGCTGAGGTACAATTCCAAACTCCTTTAGGTATGAGTCAAATTCCGCACTTAAGTACTCACCTCCACGATCCGTTCGTAGAGACTTGATTTTCTTGTCGAGTTGGTTCTCTACTTCATTCTTGAATTCTTTGAACTTGTCAAACGATTCACTTTTGTTTCTCATTAGATAAACAAAGCCATAACGACTATAATCATCCGTGAACGTAATGAAGTACCTGAAACCATCTCGTGCACTAGTACTCATTGGACCACATACATCGGAATGTATCAAATCCAACAAGCCACTCGCCCTTGGGCCTTTCTTCTTGAAAGGCTTTTTGGTCATTTTTTCCCATTAAACATGGTTGGCACGTCTCCAATGATTTAAAATCAAGTAGACCAAGATGGTTAGCTTTTTGCAATTTCTTGATGCGCTTTTCATTTATGTGACCAAGACGATAGTGCCACAAGAGAGTATCATTCTCGTGAATGGTCTTAAGTCTTTTGTTATTGATATTAAAGATTTGTTTATTATTCAATTCAAGCAAATAAAGACCATTCCTTATGAATGCATTTGCATAGAAAACACCATTCTTCGATATAGACAAACAAGAATTTGAAACATTTATATTAAAATTATCCATATCTAAACATGATACAGAAATAATGTTCTTGCTAATCGAAGGCACATAATAAACATTCTTTAGACATAAATTTAAACCACTACATAATTGAAGCACCACAGAACCTTGTGCAACCGCAGAAACGTTCGTACCATTTCCGACCTTCAATTCTACCTCGTTCCTTACGAGTTCCTTCCTATCCTTGAGTAGTTGCACATTAGAAACTATGTGAGCACAAGATCCGGTATCAATTACCCAATCCTGGATAGAGGTGGCTAAATTTATTTCAATAACAAATATACCTTTGGCCTTTTTGGGGCGCCGACGTTCAATCACTCCGTTGTCAATGTCTTCCTTGTACTTGGGGTAATTTGGCCGGATGTGTCCTTTTTCACCGCAGTGAAAGCACTCCGTATTGGGAGTTGGAGATTTCTGAGATTTCCCCCTCGAGGCACTCTTATGAGCACCTCCTACTCCCTTGCTCTTGATTGAACCACTTTTGGTAGATTTGCCCTTTCCGTTACCAATCTTTTGGCTCCTCCCATGGACGGCAAGGACTTGCTTGTCCCTACCCTTACCCATGTCAACTTCAGCAGTTTTGAGAGCGTTGTGCAGCTCCTCAAGACTCACCCTTTTTTCACAAATGTGATAGTGCATCACAAAGTCCTTAAAGGACGGGGCTAGAGAGCCAAGAATCATATCTTCAGCAATGTCCTCGGGCATTGGTGAAGAGAGCTTTGTGATGGGAATTAAATTTATACCGCAAGTGTACGGCGTCAATGAAGACGTGGCAAGTACGGGTCGAACACAAGGAGGGAGAGATATTGTTATTTGTGTGATTTTCGATTAAGGAAGAAAGAGAGAAAAATAAGGTTGGTTTGAGATTTTTGGTTTTTTTATTAATTTCTAAAGGAAGAACGACAAAACAAATTAAAAATAAAGTAAAGATGGATGAGAGTCCAGCGGGTGGGGGATTAGATATCGGGTTTAGATTAGAGAATTTTGAAACTTATAATAAATCACATTAGTTATAAAGCATTACTTGATAAATGACTCAACATAAACTCAAGTAATCAAAATATACTAACACGAAATTAAAATAATAACTTTATTCTTCTTCTCATCACCCTAAATCCGTCACCCCCACCCTTTGGAGAGAGTTAGAAACTCATGGATGGAGAGAAGGAGAAGGGGTCCTAGAGAAACTACAAAAGAAAACTAAAAAAACAAGAAATAAAAGAACAGAATTTTATTACTAAAATATGGAACAAAAACTAATGACCCTTTACAACATCGTTTCGGGGCTAGTTATAGCCGATACAAGGGATCCCATTATACAAAAGGAACGTAAACGCGTCAATACAGCATTGGTAAAAATTTGAGCGCACGGATCAACTTTTGTGCGGCGGAATCGCCGCAATTTGTACATGAGGTGCGGCGGAATCGCCACCTTTTTGGCTCAAAATCGACCCGGATTTTTCCTATGTGTTTATGGTATGTTTTAGCTGTCATTTGCGCGTCCGGATTAATTATTGCATATCTTTGGAGATTCGAGTTAATTTCTTCATATATTTGGAGATCCAAATTGATTTTTCTCTAGAACTTTTCCAAAATAATCTTTTGGTACTCGTAATTTGCAGTCGGGTCCTCGGCTTTTGCAATTAAGTCCCTGACTACTTTTGTGCTTAAGTCCCTGCCTTTTTGTAATTAGGTATTTGAATGCTTTTATGCTTGGATAAACTTCCATTTGAATCCCGATAATCTTGACTTGGTCTTTATGATAGAAATGAGTCTCTTGCACGCATTTATGCTCGGGATATGGGTAATTTGCATTCAGGTCCATGTATTATGTAAATAAGACTAAACACATACCTTAGTAGCATTTATTGATATAAAATTAATCTAAATGAAAGACATATGATGCAATGTATGCAATGCATCACTTTGCCAACTTCTCAAGGTACCCTTGCATCGTTTGAAAATGCATAGATACCGATGTTCCCTCCGCCATATGGCACCTTGTGAGTGCGATGGTGGTCTTATAGCGCTCCTTTCGGGCACTATCCATGAACATCTTAGACAAAACCTCCATGGTCTTCTTGGGTTTTGAATCCAAGTATTTCGCTTGAAGTGAGTCACCCATGGATGTTAGTGATGCATTGCATACATTGCATCATATGTCTTTCATTTAGATTAATTTTACATCAATAAATGCTACTAAGGTATGTGCTTAGTCTTATTTACATAATACAGGGACCTGAATGCAAATTACCCATATCCCGAGCATAAATGCGTGCAAGAGACTCATTTCTATCATAAAGACCAAGTCAAGATTATCAGGATTCAAATGGAAGTTCATCCAAGCATAAAAGCATTCAAATACCTAATTACAAAAAGGCCAGGGACTTAAGCACAAAAGTAGTCAGGGACTTAATTGCAAAAGCCGAGGACCCGACTGCAAATTACGAGTACCAAAAGATTATTATGGAAAAGTTCTAGAGAAAAATCAATTTGGATCTCCAAATATATGAAGAAATTAACTCGGATCTCCAAAGATATGCAATAATTAATCCGGACGCGCAAATGACAGCTAAAACATACCATAAACACACAGGAAAAATCTGGGTCAATTCTGAGCCAAAAAGGTGGCGATTCCGCCGCACCTCATGTACAAATTGCGGCGATTCCGCCGCACAATAGTTGATCCGTGCACTCAAATTTTTACCAATGATGTATTGACGCGTGTACTTTCCTTTTATATATTGGGATCCCTTGTATCGTCTATAAATAGCCCCAAAACGATGTTGTAAAGGGTCATTAGTTTTTGTTCCATATTTTAGTAATAAAATTCTGTTCTTTTATTTCTTGTTTTTTTAGTTTTCTTTTGTAGTTTCTCTAGGGCCCCTTCTCCTTCCCTCCATCCATGAGTTTCTAACTCTCTCCAAAGGGTGGGGGTGACGGATTTAGGGTGATGAGAAGAAGAATAAAGTTATTATTTTAATTTCGTGTTAGTATATTTTGATTACTTGAGTTTATGTTGAGTCATTTATCATGTAATGCTTTATAACTAATGTGATTTATTATAAGTTTCGGTATTCTCTAATCTAAACCCGATATCTAAACCTCCACCCACTGGACTCTCATCCATCTTTGCTTTATTTTTAATTTGTTCTTGTTGTTCTTGCTTTAGAAAATTAAAAAACCAAAAATTTCAAACAAACCTTATTTTTCTCTCTTTCTTCCTTAATCGAAAATCACAAAAATAACAATATCTCTCCCTCCTTGTGTTCGACCCGTACTTGCCACGTCTTCATTGACGCCGAGCACTTGCGGTATAAATTTAATTCTCATCAGGTAGCATAAGACCGTGAACTTGGTTCTCTTGGTCTTCCCACTTGGCTTTAGCATCTTTCTCTTCATCGGTTAATCTCTCATTCCATTTTGGGATTGGACCTTCCAAAATGTGAGATAGTTTCTCAAACTTTAACACGATGTTGAGTTTGAGTTGCCAACTAATGAAGTTTGAGTCATCATTTGCTAAAGGGTGTTTTTCTATCATGGATCGTACGATAGGTTGGATGTTCGACATTTTTCTACAAAATAAATCATACAAGATTTTAATGCCAATTTTATGTTTATTATACATACATACAAATGTAAATGCTGCAAATAAAAATTTTGCCCATAAATGCAACAATCCAAGATCCCATTAATTGTAATATAGACTAGCTAAGGGCTATCGAATACATTACAATATCATGGTAAGAAAAACATTTTCTAATCACAACCTTTTTGAATTTTAGCAACATTAGCATCTTCAAACTCTTGTGATTCTTGTCGTTTTAATAATGAGGGAATACGACCTATCCTCGTAAGAAAAACTTTTTCCCAAAACCGAGCGAGGGCTCTAGGTGATGTTAAGAAAACTTATTTTCTTTTGATACGAGATGCGTTTATCCATTGTATTCACAACTAAACATACTTGGGGTTCACTAGGGTGAAGCACACCTCATACATTTAATCGTGGTACAACAATAGACAACCATTATATCTCCCACTATTCCCAAAGATGGAGGGAGCTATCTCCCGCAAGGGCGAGCAGAGTATCCCTCAATCAATGGCTTCTAGTGGATGAAATAAGAAGGAAAATAACTCTTAATTTTTGTTGGACAATTTCATATATTAACATGTGATTCAGAATTTTAGGTTATCATGCATATTATCATTCGTACACATCCTAACATTCAACACATTCATCACATGCATAGCAAGATTATTAAACAGAAATTAAACCATTCACACAATCCACATCGTGTGAGTTTATATGTTCCCTTCGATCCTCGATCCTCGATCGATGCGCTACAGCGAAGACTTCCTCTTGCACCGGTGATGTAGATTTTACAGAAAATAAACATGCTCCTCACATTCGATAAAAACCGACTAGTGCAAGTCCTATGTAAAACCTCTCAAATGCAATGCAATTATCTAAATGATAGAAAGAGAGAATTTTGCTTTTACATACAAATAAGCCCCTGTATAATAATAATTATATACATTCATAATTGCTGATTTGGAACATATAAACTCACAATTCCTGCAAAAACAACTCGAGCAACGCATACACGCATGTCCAATCTAAACTATTCAATCTAGATTATCAAGCATCTAAAATCAAACAATTCTAGAAAAATAATTTGAAATCAATTAAAATGATTTTCATGCATCCATAGTTCAAAATTAATTATTTTGAACCGCCGTTCATCCAATTTCCAAAAGGAAAGATGAACATTAGTCCTTTTCGGTTTTGTTGATTCCTTTATAAAATAATCATTTAAAATAAAACGAAAATTCTATAAATTAGACAAATGTCTAAATTTCAATTCTAACAATCATGTGTGATGTTTTAAAACATAGAAAACCATCAAAACGAATTTATTAGAATTTTATCAACAAAATATCGAAAAACTCGAAAAAGACATAAAACCGAATTGTTTTGATTCTAGATGGTAGCCTAAATTGATTTTATAGTCTAAATCAAAGATAATATGAATCAAAAGCTCTGATACCACTGTTGGATTTCGTGCCCTATTACATGTATATATTTTTCGAAATTTTATAAACATATAGCATCGAAACATTCATATTTTCTTCGATTTTCATATAGACATGCATTTGTTTGTCCTAATTATCTAACATGCATTAGAACAAACAATTGTAAAGAGGATCATACCTAGAGGTTCTCTAAAACCTCTTGAAGATTCGAAGTTACGTTGACGGTCGAATCGCCCGGTGGATTGCCTCCGAGTATTCACCAAACTCTAAACGAGATTGGAGAGAGAAGAGCTAGCCTCTCAATCTCCAATAGGGTTTAGAATCCAATTACTAACCCCTCTTTAGTTACCTTGAGAAGATGATCTCTGAAAACTAAAACTAATCTTAAGAATTAAGGAAATTTCGTGGAGAACTATGGAAAGAGATTTTTGCATGAGAAAATAATGAATTAAATTAAGGTAATGAGATAAACTTGTATTTATAAGTTCTTTCCAAATTACATATTCATGTGCAACCTCTTGCCCACGATTTCATGCAAACTTCCATCTAACCATCCATTATTTACTAATAAATAATCTTAGCCACGAATTAAATCAATTGTGGACTAATTTCATGCATGATCTAATTAATTCTTAAATTAATTCTGCATTAAACCGTCTGGACCGGTCGACCGTTTGTAGGTTCGGTCGACCGCTCGAACCAAGTTTCGGTCGACCGTTCGACATTCGATCGACCGTTCGTAACAATAAAGTATTTCATCGCAATGTTCGGTCGACCGACCGATATATTCGGTCGACCGTTCCGAACAGACGAAAATTCCCTGTTATCGGTCGAGACGTGTCCGGTCGACCGTGCACCGATCGGTCGACCGTTTTCTGTTAACCGGTCGACCGTTTCTGCACAATACTGCAGACTTGTCAAATTTCGGTTTAACCCCTACAAAATTTGACATTTCGGGATTATTAGTAAATTCACAACTTATGTAACATATTGTCCTATGTAATGATCAATCATTACACCCCATAATATTTACATCACATATGAATTTAATTTAGATTCTAATTATGTTATTAATCACAACATAATTTTGATTTTGCTTGTTCACCCCATGTGTCTTATTTTCTACATGAAACCCGACACATCTTATGAACTCAAAATCCCCATTTCTCGTTTCCCAGTTTTGTGGTGTGACCTATGGGAGGATCTAAACTAAGTTGACAGTGATATTAAGAGCTTAATATCACAAGCTATAAGCGGTATCTAGCTACACATTATAGCTCCCAATTAGTTAGATGTCTTAATTCCACTTGAATCAAAACCCGATCCATTTAGTGATGGAGTGCACCACTTGTGTCCGTCCCTTGCCTCGTGATATTAAGAATACATACAAAGTTGTATTGTGTCATCTTTGTATTAGTATTCATTTCTTGATCTCTTTAAGCTAGTTATAAATATGTGACTTAACTCAAATCACATTATGCACATTATAACTTTGCTTTATCAAGGGGCCCACTAATATCATCACTCAATTAAGAGGGGAAATGATAATCTTTTGACTAACTATCTTCTTCAACGAAAGTCATACTTAACCAACCAATGCCTTTACACTACACTTATCGATAGCTTAAGACACTAGTCTAATCAAGCATTTCTTAAGTGATCGGATATAACTCTCATATCAAAGGACCAAGGACACAGTAAAATATTAATGACACAGAAACACATTTCTATAATGTTTTACTTATTAGGTCTATTCAATATACAAAAGTAATATTTTCCTCTTTTGTGTACCCGTGTTGTCACTCACTTGTAGAGCTACAATGATCTATGAGCAACACGACAATCTTAACTCGGTAATTGATGTCCCATGTTAATTACCATGATTGCGAATATCTTTTGTTTTATGTAAACCAATATCTTTTAGAGCTCTACGGTTAAGGACCAAGAGCCTCTTCCTTAACACTTCTAAAAGACGAATAACATAAACAAGGAACAAAATGATTTCTCATTCAATTCATAACAATTGACATTTAAAAGTAAAACTTTTAGAACACATTCCCTTCATTATAGTCGTTGGGGCAAGTTTAGTAAGGGTTTGTGAAAGAAACACAAAACAAAAACTTGTAGGGCCCAATTCAGAATAAATTCGGTCAATGTGTCATGAAAATGACATAGTTAGAATCATTTATAAGTTCACATGGGATGTATGTATTATGGGGTGTAATGGTTGACATTACATATGAAAATATATTACATGATATATGAATTTGTTAAAAAACCCAAAGATCAAATTTTGTTAGATATAAATCCAAAATTTGGTAAACAACAAAAAATGGTAAAAACGGTGTTGCCCGAATTAATAAGAAATTAGTATTGATCATGTATTGAAATTATTCCAATTATGGTTAAATTTGGATGTGGATGATTGTGTCAATTGTGATTGATTTTAAGGAGTGAAAAACAAGAGATCATGAGTTAGTGGTTACCACGTGATGTGGGTGTTGGGAGACCCTATAAATAGGTCTCATCTCCCTTCTTGTTTTAATTAATGCAAAATTTCTCTCTCCCTAACCACCCTATTAATCCATCTAAAAATTCCTTAATTATTTCAAGCTTTTGGAGATTAAATTCTCAGGGAGCATAAAAGGGGTTATTAAGTAGATTCTAACCTTGATTTAGTGATTGAATTGACCAGCTCCTTTCTCTCTAATCTTGTTTAGAGTTTGGTGAACACTTGGAGGCAAATTGGTGGGCAATTCGACGTACAAAGCAACTCTGGATATTCATAAAGGTTTAGAGAACCTTTGGATATGATCGTCTTATATTGTGCATGTATATGTATATGTCTATGTGTTTCTCGAGTTCTCTTTTGCATGGATATATGAGTTTGTATGTTCTGACAAAGCCATGTGTGAATGAATGAATGTGTATATTATTATTATTCAATCATAGGAATTTATGTATATGTAAAAGCCAAATTTTTATATCTATGTAGATGCATGCATGCATATGAGAGAGTTTTTACATAGGACATTCACTTGACAATTTTCAAAATTGTGAGATGCATGTTTATATTTTTCGAATATCTACATCCATGGTGCAAGAGGAAGTCGCGGAGAAGACGCTATAGACGTGCAAGAATCAAGGACGCGGGAACATATAAACTCACACTGATATATGTGTGAATGAATATATTTATGTTTCTGTGATTGACATGTATGTGATTGTGTAAACGAATGTTAGGATGTGTATAGATAATAAATATGCATGATCATCCAAGTTCTAAAATCACATATAGATGTTTAAATTGTCCAACAAAAAATTAAGAGTATTTTTCTTTCTTATTTCATCCCCTAGCAGCCATCGATCGAGGGATATTCTGCTCGTCCTTAGCGGGAGATAGCTCCCTCCTCCATCTTTGGGAATAGTGGGAGATATAAAACTGTCTATTGTTCTGCCATGAATAGATGTACGAGGTGTGATTCACCCTTAGTGGACACCGAGTGTATTTGTTTGTGAAAACAATGGATAAACGTATCTCGTATCAAATGAAATAAGTTTTTTAACAAGACCCGGAGCCCTAGCTCGGTTTTGAGAAAAAGAGTTTTTTTCTTACGAGGATTGGTTAAATTCCCTCTTAATTAAAATGACAAGAGTCATAAGAGTTTGAAAATGCAATTGTTGCAAAATTTTGAAATGGTTATGATTAGAAAATGTTTTCTTACCTTGATTTTATAATATATCTGATAGCCCTTAGCTGGTTTATATTATAATTGATAGGATCTTGAATTCCTGTATTTATGGACAAATTTGTATTTGCGGTATTGATTTTCAAACATAAAATTGACATTAAATCCTATGTATAAATTTATTTTGTTGAAATATTGAATATGCAACGTATTGTGCGATCTATGATTGAAAAACATCCTTTGGCAAATGATGGCTCAAGCTTTATAAGCTGGCAACTCAAGCTCAATATCGTGTTGAAGTTTGAGAAACTATCTCATATTTTGGAAGGTGAAATTCCAAAATTAAATGAGAAGGCAACCGATAACGAGAGAGAGGCAAAAGCCAAGTGGGAAGACCAAGAGAACCAGGTTCACAGTCTAATGTTGGCCTCCATGGGTGACTCGCTTCAAGCGAAATACTTGGATTCAAAACCCGAGAAGATCATGGAAGCTCTAACAAAGATGTTCATGGATAGTGCTAGAAATGAGCGTTATAAGACCACCATCGCACTCACAAGGTGTCACATGGCGGAGGGAACATCGCATTCACAAGGTGCCACAAGATATTTTTGGGTATGATCCTCTCATATTTGTTGTAATATATATTTATTATATCATATTAGAATAAATATAAACCGATGTACATGAAATTGTTGAAAATATGGAAATCGATCATGTATGCATGTATTAAAATTTTAAAATATACACATACATAGGGGCACGAAATCCAACATTTATTTGGGTGCACCAAAACTTAAAGAAATCTATTTCAACCATTGGATTGCTCCCAGAATCACACTTTCTTCTGTAAATAGCATGGTTTCTTCTTCCTTTCCTCCTCTTCTCCACTTCCGCCATTAGAGTAGGTTAGTTTTTACCCAATCTGGCTACAAGTAAAGGAAGGTAGATGAAAATTATAATCACACATTTTCTTTAATATAAGGTTGGATTCATGTTCCTCTTCTCATTAACTTTCTTTCTATGCAATTAGTTTTTGATTTTGTTGGTTACATTTATTTAAAGTTTTATGACATGTTTAGTCTTAATCTCTTGTTTTCCGTGCTTGTTATTATGATTAGTGAGTAGATACACCCCATTTGGGGTGGAGGTAATGTAGTTGATGGTGAAGTATATGATAGGTTCCTAAGTTTGTGTCATTTCCATGTGCTTAATGTTAGATCTAAAACTTGTAGCATGTGAATCTTGTTTTAGCTGAGATAATGGCCACACTACGTATTTGTTTTATGCTAAATCTAGTTTTGACATTTTGCTTGTGATGAGTTTTATTTGATGATGGAATGGACTTGAAATGAATGGTTGCTTGATTTGATTTATGTTGCTTAAATGAACTAAGGTTATGCTTAGCATTGATTGATGTTTTAATGGCCACACTAGGTGCTTATTGCATACTTGAGAATCCATAAAATTGATTTTAACTTCATGTTAACTTATCCTAGTCTTGTATATCATGTAATTGTATGTGTTTTACACTTAGATTCCACACTAACTTTTACTTGTAAACACACACTCTTACACATATGTGTAATGGTTGGACACCCTCATGCACACACACCTCACTATTGCACCTCCACTCCACGGGGTTTAATTAGAATGTTTTCTTCTATCTTAGTTTATTGTAGTTATCTTAGCCTAAATCTCTCCATCTATTTCTCTTCCCACTCAAGTATGGTGATAACAACAACGTGCACAACTCCTCGTGGTACGACTCGTACTTGCCGCCGCGTCTTCACCGACGTCGTGCACTTGCGGTATTGAACTAATAAACTCTCAATCATGCACCTGAATCTACAATCCACATAGGAGAATGTTCTGTAAGCATCATAGAACTTGTTAATTGACAACTCGAAAAATTACACACAGTAATCACCTTTTGTCCAGTGCATTCACGAGCATAATGTCCAACTTTACGG
Organism: Triglochin maritima; assembly: GCA_963682175.1. Classification (NCBI taxonomy): domain Eukaryota; kingdom Viridiplantae; phylum Streptophyta; class Magnoliopsida; order Alismatales; family Juncaginaceae; genus Triglochin; species Triglochin maritima. The sequence goes on along the minus strand of OY821786.1, from coordinate 28,500,786 downwards.
CAGTTAAAGCAAGTTAAATGTTTTTCCCGCCTTTGGATCCCCGAGGTTGTTTTTTTCAGCTTTCTTTTCCGCTTTGTTTCCATTTCCATCTTTCTTGCCTCCAAAACCTTGAGTTTTCTTTCTTTTGCGCTTAAAGCTTGCACTCCTCCGAGGAGCGCTAAAATCAGCAGCAAACACTTCACCTTGAGGAGCTTCCACATTCATGTCGTCCTCCTCTAGCTCAAGGTGCTTTGCAGCCTGGTGAAATGTTCATCAGCGTTAGTCAAATGGACCTTCATGTGCCCCCAATTCTTCGAAGGCAATGATTTGATAAGAGCAGACACTTGCTACTCATCAGTCTTCAACACAACTGGTAAGCTTGCTTATAATGTTTCACATTGCGGTAATATGTTGCCTCATAGTGTGACCTTGGCACAATTTATACCCCTCAAACATAAGCCCAAGCTGGCGGGTCCTTATGACGGAGGTCACTCCATTGAAACTTGACAGCTTCTCACAAGGTCTTTGAAGTTCGAATCTTTTCAAACCGCAACAACAGATCATCTCGCATCAAACTCAAAATTGTAATGCAAGCAATACGGTTCTTTTTCCATGCATTATAGACATCCATATTTATGTGATGCTGCGTAGTGTTGCCTTCTTCAGGTGGGATCATGATTTGGATTATGTTCTCCAACATGTCCTGATCCTCAAGAAGATACTCAATCTTACAATGCCACATATCGTAATTTCTCTCATTGAGTTTGTCTCCTCGAGTCAGATCAACGGCAATGCTCTTGGAAGCAGCCATGAAAAAATCTAAGACATAAATATAACGACAAATAAGTTCTAGCATAAAATTATTTGAGCAGCAACAACATAAAAATAATAAAATAACTTAATAACTACTGCACTTAGACCAAATGAAAACAAAAGCATTCAATCAAATCCTCATGCAATAGTCAAATAAGTCATTTACTAATTTATAAATCACGCTCCATCATGAATTAATGATGCATATATATATATAAATCTTGGCAAATCAGTGAGAAATAAACAATAAATTTCCAACTATCATGTTATAAGGTGGTTAACACAAAACACTTATACCTTGTAACTCCCACTAAGTATGTCATTTGTTTAGTTCCAAAAAAATCACACAGAACAACATTATTGAAATCACAAAGAAATTAAATAATTTTAACATTCCTAAATCGAGCGAATGATCTAAATATTGATGTTAAAAGATACACAATCAATTATAATCAAATAATATTTTCTAACTCGATCTATGTAAGGAAATGTTAAAAAATATTGAACATGTCTGCACAAGACTTTAGCACAAACCTCATGGGAACTTTCACAAACCTCACAAATGACATGTCAATATTAGGCAATAAAGTCTACGTTTACCGGACAATATCAATCACCACATGTTATAACGAATCGTCCAATGATAAAAAAAAACGTGAAAGTGATAAAACATTATCAATTCTATAATATATCACTGCTCAATACAATCATGCTTGTTATGGAAACAAATAAATAGGAATTGTAACTAATTACCGAAAAAGTAAAGATAATAACCATTCATTGTATCATATACTAAACTAATGCACATGAAAGAAACAAAGTAATGATAATAACCATTCATTGTATCAATTACCAAACTAATGCACATGAAAGAAAAAAAAAACTACGCTGACGTGAGCATCAAATAAAGGGAATATATATAGAATCGATGTTCACGCACCCCCTAGGTGAGCCTAGGCGACCGGGTGCGTCCCGTCGCCTAGGCGATCGTGCGACCGCCCAGCTCTGGGCGGTCAATTTTTAATATTTTTTAATCAATTAAATTTGATAAAATAGTTAAAACATCAGGAAAAATCGGGAAAATAGGAAAACATATACAAATATTATCTAAAAATATCATACATGTTTAGGCTTCAAAAAGACACTGAGTTCCTCGATCAAGGTGTCACTAGGCACCCTCTCTACCCACTTAGGTATACAATTTATTGCTTAGTAGTACGATTACAAAAGTAATTAACTTTCCACCTAAAAGAGAAGTTAGAAAGAGTGCACTTGATTTTGGCGGTTGAAGAATGAAGAATCGGATCGGAGACTTCACTTTCCAACTTCAAAACTAAACACCAGACCGGAGACTTAATCGCGAAAACTTGAAGATAAGGAAACTAGAAGATTAGAATAGAATGATGAAGAAGAAGAGAATGAGAGATGTGTGAAAAATATAGAAGTTTGGAGGGGTTTATATAGGATTTGGGGTAGTGGGAATATTATAATTTTTTAAAAAATAAAAAAATAAAAAAGGAGTCTCCAACGGCTATCACCGAGGTGATCGCCTAGGCTAGGAGGCCGCCTAGGCGGCCACCTATTTCTCCCAGCTTTGTTGGGCGACCACCGCGAGTGGCGATCGCCTACCTTAACATTGTATAGAATGCACGTATACCATATTGAATGCATGTAACATATATAATATTATGCATCAATGCATCATATCCAAGACACGAAGTCACAGAACCCAATCAGAACATGTTTCCTTTCTTCTATCAACATTACATGTTCAAACAAAAATGATAAACTTCTACCAATGAAACGGAAAACAACATGTAAACATGCTCAATGAGATAACGCAACATCCAAAAAATATATAATTTCTGCTTTGAAATCAAGACAAAATCAATTGTCCAATAGCAACAGCAACATGCATGTGAGCAAAAAGAAATACATAGGAACGCAACAACAATTATCCATGTTAATCAATGTTCGTCATAGAACATCAATGTCTAATGTTTACGTTTTTTATTAAGAGCATCAAAGAAAATGATCTTAATCATAAAAGAAGATTGGATTCAAAAGCAACCAACATGGATGTGATACCAATGTTTGTAAAACGTGATTTACCCTACAAGATCGAAAATACATCTTCTAGATCTGAACCCAGGCAACGGAAGATGGATCCAATGGTCTCTTTACAGAGTCTTTCTTCTTCCACCGGTCTTTTTCCAACTCTATGGGAGGAGGAGCGTGAATCCACGAACCAAGTGTCCTTCGGGTGGTACACGTGAGACAAAGAGGTGGCGGTGACAACTAGGCTTAGTATTTTTCTCTCTTGGAATTGGAGACCCTACACTATATTTATATGTTGTCTTCTCATAACCCTAATATACTTGGCCAATACAGACATGTCACGTGTCAGAGCCTTGGAAGTGAACCAATAATGAGCTTTGTTTTTTCATCTCGAGAGAGTATATCAATGTCTTTAGATTTTTCAATCGAGCAGACAACATAATCAAACTTCGAAGTCAGAGAACGCAAAATTTTCTCCACAATGGTAACATCATTCATCTTCTTGCCATGGAAATGCATCTTGTTGCTGATCTCCATAGTTCTAGCACAATAGTTCGTGACAGATGCACCATCCTTCATTGTCAATGTCTCGAAATCCCTTCTTAACGCTTGAGGTTGTGCTCACTTCACTCTAACAAACCCTTGAGATTTCTTTTTCGTAGAATCCAAAATGTCCTTGGAAGTATCTTTGCAAAGAATAGTTTTCAAGATGGGACGATCTCAGGTAATTTTTCGCCTTCAAATCCTTCAGCTTTCTAGCTTCCATTTCCAGCTTTCAATTCTGCCCTTTGAGAATCTGTCAATGTTTGTGCTTGATGGTGATGAACTTGAGTCCACTTGATGAAATTACCCATGCTGGATTGAGCTAATTTGATCGAATAGAGACCAGGCGCAAGTCAAATTAACTTGTGCCGGTGAATTGATCAAATGACTCGAGCCCATGGCTGGACCACGAGCCAATTTGATGAGAATTGGGCTTATCAAGGATCTGAGGCTAACTCCTCCTACACCTGTATAGTCGTGGCAATGTAGTCGTTGGATGTACTTTAATAGTGAGATGACCGTTGGATGTAAAAGGAAATGTTTTGTAACCTATAAATACCTATAACTACAGTAATGAAAACACAGAAATCATATTTCCTTTCTAGGGTTTTCTTCTTTTCTTCTCTCGCTTCCGTCGTGTTCTTCCTTTCTGTTGTTCTCGATCTCTCTGCTTGAGAGATCCATCGCGCTCGGTTGTTCTCGCATCGTATCAGAGCCATCTCCAGCAGACAGATCCAGTTGATCGTCTCCATGGCCAAGAATCTTGAGGCAACCAACGCTCTCGTCACATCTGGAGCCTATCCCTGCCCAACCAATTTAAACATAGGTAACTTTGTTTCTGTCAAACTCTCTGGATCTAACTTCTAGCTCTCGAAAATGCAAGTGGAAGCTCTGATGGAATCGCAATGCATGAAAGGATTTGTAGACGGAGAGATCGCTACACCGGAAAAGGTTCTTGTAGTGACAGATAAAGAAGGGGAGGTTCGAGTAAATCAAAATCCACAGTATGATCTGTGGAAACACTCAGGCCATCTCCTAAAAGCTTGGATAATAAGCACTTTGGGGGAAGATGTGCTCAGTATAGTTGTGAACCTTGAGACCTCAAAACAAGTATTGGAAGCACTCCATCACTCACTTGCTCAAGACTCAGCCGAGCGAGAGTTCCTAATACTTCAACAACTACAGATGATCCACAAAAGAAACTTCAAGAATCTGGGTGAATACATGAGGTAGTTCAAAACTTATTGTGATGAGCTAGCCTCAATTGGTCGGCCAGTAACGGATCATAACAGAGTTTTCTGGATCCTGAACGGGTTAGGTATGGAATACAACACTTTCACCACCACTGCTCTAAAACCCCCTATCCCCAACTTCTCGAAGGTCATTCCCATGCTTCAAAGCTATGAAATGAGAACCATGACTCATAACCCTGATCAGATGAGTCAGATAGCCTTTGGAGCTCAAAGGAATGACCCCAAAGGGAAAGGTCAAGGGTATGGCCGAGGCAAGAGAGATGGGGGCTTCACTTCCAAGGGACGAGGCTTTCAAGCCTCTACCCAAGGTCAGCAACCCTCTCAAACCTCAGTCACCCAAGATCAATCTCTGAGAGGGAAAGAAAATATGCAGTCTGAGGGAGCCATGCCAGGGAGAACCCCAGTGATGTGCAAAATATGCAAGAAGCTTGGACATGACGCTCTGAAATGCTGGCATCGATTTAACAAAATCTTTCAGCCAGAGGAACTGCCACATGCCCTAGCAGCAGTCACTGTGGAGGATCCTAATGGGGATTGGTACCCAGACTCCGGAGCTACAGCCCACATTACAGGTAATGAAGGTATATTGCATTCTTTAAAACCATACTATGGCTCAGACAAAGTTATAATTGGAAATGGAACAGATCTTCCCATATCTCATACTGGAATAGTTGAAATAGGTCTTGAAAACAAAAAAATTGAACTCAAAGATGTTCTACTAGTTCCATATATGAAATATAACCTTTTATCTGTTAAGAAATTTACTAAGGATCTTCCCTATAACATAGAATTTGCTGAGAAGAATTTTATGTTAAAAACAGAGCTACAGGGATAGTTATAGCTACTGGAAAAGCTAGAGGAGATACATATGTTCTACAAAGTAAGAATCATAAAGTGTTCTTCTCAAATAGACATAAGAAAGTAACTGAACAAGTTTGGCATTGTAGGTTAGGTCATCCTAGCACTAAAACTTTGAAATGCTTGCAAGGACAAGGATGGATTTCCATAGCTACTTCTATTTCTTCTACCATTTGCAGCAGTTGCCAACTTGGCAAGTCTATAAGACTTCCATTCCAGAATTCTCAAACTCACTCTTTAAAACCTTTTGACAAAGTACACTGTGACCTATGGGGACCATCTCCTGTAATAAGCAGGAATAATTTTAGATATTATGCTTGCTTTGTGGATGACTACACACGTTTTACCTGGTTTTTTCCTATGAAATATAAATCTGATTTCTTTACCTGTTATCTTGGTTTTGAAAAATATGTTCAAAGACATTTTGAATGTGGAATAAAAGTTTTTCAATGTGATATTGGAGGAGAGTTTTTGTCTAGTGCTTTCCAAAACCATCTTCAAAACACTGGTGTTCTACTTCAAATGTCGAGAATAGCGAGAAGATCCAAAGAATAGCGAGAAGGTGTGCAAGCTTCAAAGATCCATTTATGGATTGAAGCAAGCATCAAGGAGTTGGAACAAACGCTTTGACGAGGAAGTGAAGAAGCTTCACTTCATTCAAAGTAAGGAAGAACCTTGTATATACAAGAAGGTTAGTGGGAGCCATGTAGTATTCCTAATCTTATATGTCGATGACATATTGCTTATGGGCAATCATATTCCTTTGCTTGAGCAAACGAGAAATTCATTGAAATCTGCATTTTCAATGAAAGACATGGGTGAGGCTCAATACATCTTGGGAATCAAGATATACCGAGATAGATCCCGTAGACTCATTGGCCTGAGTCAACGTACATACATTGACAAGGTCTTGGAAAGGTTCAAGATTAACAACTCCAAAAAGGGCAGTGTGCCAATGAGTATGAGTGTGCAACTCAAGAAGTCTCAACGTGCTCAATCACATAAGGACTTAGAGTACATGAAGGATGTCCCTTATGCTTCGGCAATTGGGTCGATCATGTACGCGATGACTTGCACAAGACCCGATGTCTCGTATGCTCTAAGCGTGACAAGTCATCACCAATCCAACGCAGGTCCTGAGCATTGGACAGCGGTCAAGAATATCCTGAAGTACCTTAACCGGACTAAGGATACAATTCTTGTTTATGGAGGACAAAGGGAATTGATAGCTGAGGGTTACTCGGATGCGAGTTTCATGAGTGATCCAGACGATAGAATGTCGCAATCAGGATACGTCTTCCTTCTGAATGGTGGAGCTGTGAGTTGGCGTAGTTGGAAGCAAAGCACTACGGCCGACTCAACCACTGCTTCCGAAGTAATGGTTGTCGCTGAAGCGAGCAAGGAAGGAGTGTGGATTAAGAAGTTCCTTGAAGAGCTTGGAGTAGTTCCCTCGAGCGAGGGATCAATAGAGCTATTTTGCGACAATAGTGCATCTATCTCGCAAATCAAGGATCCCAAATCACACCACAAAGTGAAGTACATGGATCGTAAGTACTTCGTGACGCGTGACCTCATCGACGAAGGCAAAATAAATCTTTTATGGGTGGACACCAACAGCAACACAGCTGATCCATTCACAAAACCCTTATCCCAAGCCAAGGGCGAAATGCATTTCGAGTCCATGGGATTGAGGAACCATGTAGATTGGCTTGATGATTGATATGTAATGGGGTTTACCCTAGTTATTATTGTTTTATGCATTGAGTATGTATGTGAAAGAAAACTTTAATAACAAGTGCGAGATTAAAGGGAATGTGTTCTAAAAGTTTTACTTTTAAATGTCAATTATTATGAATTGAATGAGAAATCATTTTGTTCCTTGTTAATGATATTCGTCTTTTGGAAGTGTTAAGGAAGAGGCTCTTGGTCCTTAACCGTAGAGCTCTAAAAGATATTGGTTTACATAAAACAAAAGATATTCGCAATCATGGTAATTAGCATGGGACATTAATTACCGAGTTAAGATTGTCGTGTTGGTCATAGATCATTGTAGCTCTACAAGTGAGTGACAACACGGGTACACAAAAGAGAAAAATAGTACTTTTGTATACCGAATTGACCTAACAAGTAAAATGTTATAGGAATGTGTTTCTGTGTCATTAATATTTTACTGTGTCCTTGGTCCTTTGATATGAGACTTATATCCGATCGCTTAAGGAGTTCTTAATTAGACTAGTGTCTTGAGCTATCTATAAGTGTAGTGTAAAGGCATTAGTTGGTTAAGTATAACTTTCGTTGGAGAAATTAGTTAGTCAAAAGATTATCATTGCCCCTCTTAATTGAGTGATGATATTAGTGGGCCCCTTGATAAAGCAAAGTTATAATGTGCACAATGTGATTTGAGTTAAGTCACATATTTAGAACTAGCTTAAAGAGATCAAGAAATAAATACTAATACAAAGATGACACAATACTACTTTGTGTGTATTCTTAATATCATGAGGCAAGGGACGGACACAAGTGGTGCACTCCATCACTAAATGGATCGGGTTTTGGTTCGAGTGGAATTAAGACATCTAACTAATTGGGAGCTATAATGTGTAGCTAGATACCGCTTATAGCTTGTGATATTAAGCTCTTAATATCACTGCCAACTTAGTTTAGATCCCCCCATAGGTCACACCACAAAACTGGGAAACAAGAAATGGGGATTTTGAGTTCATAAGATGTGTCGGATTTCATGTAGAAAATATGACACATGGGGTGAACAAGCAAAACCAAAATTATGTTGTGATTAATAACATAATCAGAATCTAAATTAAATTCATATGTGATGTAAATATTATGGGGTGTAATGATTGATCATTACATAGGATAATATGTTACATAAGTTGTGAATTTACTACTAATCCCGAAATGTCAAATTTTATAGGGGTTAAACCGAAATTTGACAAGTCTGCAGAACAGTGCTCCAACGGTCGACCGGTTAGCAGTAAACGGTCGACCGGACATGTCTCGACCGATAACAGGGAATTTTCATCTGTTCGAACGATCGACCGAATGTAATCGGTCGGTCGACCGAACATAGCGACGGAATAATTCCTGTTACGAACGGTCGACCGAGTTATTGAACAGTCGACCGAAACCTGGTTTGAGCGGTCGACCGAACCTCCAAACGGTCGACCGGTCCATACGGTTTAATGCAGAATAAATTTAAGAATTAATTAGATCATGCATGGAATTGGTCCATAATTGATTTAATTCGTGGCTAATATTATTTATTATTAAATAATGAATGGTTAGATGGAAGTTTGCATGAAATCATGGGCAAGAGGTTGCACATGAATAGGTAATTTGGAGAGAACTTATAAATACAAGTTTATCTCATTACCTCCTCAATTAATTCATTATTTCTTGCGCAAAAATTCTCTCTCCATAATTCTCCACGAAAATCCCTTAATTCTTAAGTTTAGTTTTAGTTCTTAAGAGATCATCTTCTCAAGAGAATTAAAGAGGGGTTAGTAATTAGGTTCTAAACCCTATCGGAGATTGAGAGACTAGCTTCCCTCTCTCCGATCTTGTTTAGAGTTTGGTGAATACTCGGTGGCATCCGACGCAGCGAGGAGCATCCTCAACGTCTCCGAATCTTCAAGAAGTTTTAGAGAACTTCTAGGTATGAATTTCGGAGCCCATATTTGTTTTAATAAAGTTTTGAAACTAGTTATTGAAACAAATTGATGCATGCATGAAATAAATCATAGAAAATTGTAAATTGATCCTTATTGTGCATAAAAATTTCGAAAATAAATATGTACAATTAAACATGAAATGCTACAGTGGTATCAGAGCTTAGGGTTCAATTTTCTCATGATTTAAGGCTGTAAATGAATTTAGTTTACCATCTAGGATTTAAACAATTCGATTTACCGTTTTTTTCGGTCTATGAATGTTTGTTGATGTAATTCTCCATAATAATTCGTTCTGAATGTTTTAAGTGTTTTAAAACATGCCATGTAATTATTAGAATTAAGATTTAGACATTTGTCTAACTTGCAATAATTTCGTTTTAAGTATAAACGATTATTTTGTAAGAGAATCAACAAAACCGAAAAACTGCGGTTCATCTTTCCATTGGAAATTGGATGGACAGCGGTTCATAATTAATTTTTGAACTATGGATGCACGAAAAATGTTTTTTTATGGATTTGTACAGCATTTGCATATGAGACGTTTTTTACATAGGACTTGCACTAGTCGGTTTTTATCGAATGTGAGGAGCATGTTTATTTTCTGTAAAATCTACATCTCCGGTGCAAGAGGAAGTCGCCGCTGTAGCGCATCGATCGAGGATCAAGGATCAGGGATCGAGGATCGAGGATCGAAGGGAACATATAAACTCACACGATGTGGATTGTTTGAATGGTTTAAAAAAAAATTAATTTCTGCTATGCATGTGTTAGGATGTGTATGAATGATAATATGCATGATAACCTAAAATTCTGAATCACATGTTAATATATGAAATTGTCCAACAAAAATTAAGAATAATTTCCTTCTTATTTCATCCACTAGCAGCCATTGATTGAGGGATACTCTGCTCGCCCTTAGCGGGACATAGCTCCCTCCATCTTTGGGAATAGTGGGAGATATAATGGTTGTCTGTTGTTGTGCCACGATTAAATGTATGAGGTGCGTTTCACCCTAGTGAACCCCAAGTATGTTTAGTTGTGAATACAATGGATAAACGTATCTCGTATCAAATGAAAATAAGTTTTCTTAACATTACCTAGAGCCCTCGCTCGGTTTTGGGAAAAAGTTTTTCTTACGAGGATAGGTCGCATTCCCTCGTAATTAAAACGACAAGAATCACAAGAGTTTGAAGATGCTAATATTGCTAAAATTCAAAAGGTTGTGATTAGAAAGAGTTTTTCTTACCTTGATATTGTAATGTATTTGATAGCCCTTAGCTAATCTATATTACAATTGATGGGATCTTGGATTACTGCATTTACGGGCAAAATTTTATTTGCAGTATTTACATTTATATTCGATATATATGTATGTATTTTAAAACATAAAATTGACATTAAAATCATGTATAATTTATTTTGTAGAAATGTCTAATATCCAACCAATTGTGCGATCTATGATCGAAAAGAATCCTTTCCAAAATGATGGTTCAAACTTCATGAAATGGCAACTCAATCTTAATATCGTGTTGAGGTTTGAAAAACTATCTCATATTTTGGATGGTGAAATCCCAAAATTGAATGAGAAGGCAACCGGTAATGAGAAAGAGGCGATAGCCAAGTGGGAAGACCAAGAGAACCAAGTTCACGGTCTAATGTTGGCATCCATGGGTGACTTGCTTCAAGCGAAATACTTGGATTCAATACCCAAGAAGACCATGGAAGCTTTAACAAAGATGTTCATGGATAGTGCCTGAAAGGAGCGTTATAAGACCACCATCGCACTCACAGGGTGCCACATGGCGGAGGGAACATCAGTGTCCATGCATTTTCTCACGATGCAAGGATACCTTGAGAAATTGTCGAAGCTCTCTTCTCCAATGCCCGAGGACATTGCCGAAGATCTGATTCTTGGCTCTCTAGCACCGTCCTTTAAGGACTTTGTGATGCACTATCATGTGCGTGAAAAAGGGGTGAGTCTTGAGGAGCTTCACAACGCTCTCAAAACGGCAGAAGTTGACATGGGCAAGGGTCGGGACAATCACGTCCTAACCGTCCATGAGAGGAGCAAAAAGATCAACAAAGGTGAAGGAAAAATTACCAAAGATACGTCAATCAAGAGCAATGGAGTAGGAGGTGCTCATGGGAGTGCCTCAAGGGGGAAATCTTTCAAATCTCCAACTCCCAACACGGAGTGCTTTCACTGCGATGAAAAGGGACACATCCGACCTAATTGCCCCAAGTACAAGGAAGACCTTGAAAATGGGATGATTGAACGTAGGCGCCCGAGAAACGTCGTAGGTATGTTTGTTATTGAGATAAATTTAATCACCTCTGTCCTTGATTTGGTAATGGTTACCGGATCTTGTGCTCACATAATTTTGATGTGCAGCTATTGAAGGATAGGAAGGAACTCGTGGAGAACGAAATGATATTGAAGATTGGAAATAGTACAAGCATCGCTGTGATTGTACAAGATTCTATGGAACTTCAATAGTCTAGTGATTTAAATTTATGCTTTGAAGAATGTTTGTTATGTACCTTCGATTAGCAAGAACTATTCTGTATCATGTTTTGGATATGGATAACTTAATATATATTTCTAATTCTTGCTTGTCTATATCGAAGAATGGAATTTTCTATGCAAATACATTCGCATAGAATGGTTTCTATTTGCTTGAAAAAAATAATAAACAAACTCAACTAAACAATAACAAAAGGAACTAAGATAACTCACGTCAATGATACAATCTTGTAGCACTATCGGATTGGTCAAATAAATAACCAAGAGACCTTTCAAGAAGAAAGGAACGAAAACGAATAACTAATTGGATATGATACATTCTAATGTATGTGGTCCGATAAGTACAAGTGCAAGAGACGTTTAAGGTACTTCCTTTTGTTCACGGACAACTATAGTCATTATGGTTATATTTGTCTAATGGGAAGCAAAAGTGAATTCTTTGACAAGTTCAAGGAATTCGAGGATGAAGTAGTGAACCGACTCAACAAGAATATCGAGTCTCTATGAAAGGTTCGTAGGGGTGAGTGCTTAGGATACCTAATTTGACTTATTCCTAAAGTAGGAACATGATATTGCTCGACATGGTTCGATCAATAATAAGTCAATATAAATTGCCTATTTACTTTTGGAATTATGCACTACAAATAATGACAAACTCACTAAATAATGTTCCATCAAAATCCGTGGAGAAAATGTCTTGTGAGCTATGGAGTTGAAAGACACCTAAGCTCGACTTTCTCAAGATTTGGGGTTGTGAGGTATACATCAAGAAATTGATGTCAACCAAGCTTCAACCAAAAGCGGATAAGTGCTTCTTTATAGGTTGTCCTCGTGTGACAAGAGGATACTACTTTTGGTATATCACCTCCAATCGAAAGATTGTAGAGAGAGATATGGTTTTTCTGGAATTTCTGGAAAAGAGAGAAAAGTAGTGGGAGTAGAGTTGAGCTTGAGGAAACTCAAGATACTCTACAAGATCATGATGTGAATGTTGCATTCAAAATCATGAAGGCCCAACCGAGATTCATTTGGTTTGTGGGAGCATGAGCGAGAGATCCTTACAAGAAATTGTGAGAGAGTCTCAATCATCCTCACCTAGTGTGCGTTCGAGAGTCGAACATGAACCTATTCCTCAAGAAATTGTGGTGGAAGTTCGAGAGACACGAGAAGAACCAAAAGAACTAAGAAGGTCAATGAGGGAAAGGAAGAAACCCAATAAGTATGTGGGACTTCATGAGATCATGGTACTAGATACCAAAGATCCCTCGACCTTCCAAGAAGCAATGGAAAGAAAAGACTCCAAACTATGGTTAAAAGCCATGGAATCCGAAGTAGAATTCATGTATAGTAATCAAGTATGGAACTTGATCTACCTTCCTCAAGAGAAAATATCATTTGGTATGAATTAGCTTTTAGGAGGAAGATAGACATGGATAGTAACTTGGAAACCTACAAAGCAAGGCTTGTAGCAAAAGTTATACTCAAATTCAAGAAATTGACTTTGATGAAATTTTTGAGAAGTTGTCATATTAAAATCTATTCGGATTACGCTCACTATTACCGCATTTCACAATTGTGGGATATGGAAGATGGATATCAAAATGGTGTTCCTTAAACAGGAACTTGGAGGAGGATATGTACATGGTACAACCTCAAGGTTTTGATGATCCAAATAATAGCGAGAAGAAATGCAAGTTTCGATAATCCATTTATGGATTGAAACAAACATCGAGGAGTTGGAACAAACGCTTTGACGAATTGCTCATGAGAAATCATATACCTTAGCATTAGCAAACGAGAAATTTCATTAAAATCGGCATTTCAATGAAAAGAAAAGGATGAGGCTCAACACATCTTGAGAATCAAGATACATTGAGATACATCACGTAGACTCATTGGCTTTAGTCAACGTGCATACATTGACAAGGTCTTGGAAATGTTCAGGGTGAACAATTCCAATATGGACAATGTGCCAATAAGTATGAGTATAGGTGTGCAACTCAAGGAGTCTCAACGTGCTAAATCACGCAAAGACTTGGAGTACACGAAGGTATCCCTTATGCTTCGGCAAAAGGAAGGACCATGTACACGATGACTTGCACAAGACTCAATATCTCGTATGCTCTAAATGTGACAAGAGGTCACCAATCCAACGCAAGTCCTAATCGTAGGATTGCGGTCAAGAATATTCTGAAGTACCTTAACCAGACTAAAGATAAGGTTCTTGTTTATGGAAGACAAAGGAGAAAATAGCCGAGGGCTATTTTGATGCAATTCTCATAGGAATTCTTGACAATAGGAGGTTGGAATAATGATGCGTCATCGTTATCGAAGGTAGAGGTATGAGCTAGTGTAGTTAGGAGTAATATCACTACAGCTAACTCAACCACCAACGAAAGACAAAATAAATAAATAGGTGGACACAACAGTGACACAACTGATCCATTCAACAAACCTTCATACCAAGCTAAGAGACGAAATATATTTCGAGTCCATGGATCCGAGGATCCATATGGATTGGCTTGAGAGGTGATTTGGGAAGGTTGCCCTAGTTTTTAATGTTTTATGCATTAAGAATGTATGTGAAAGAATACTTTGATAACAAGTGGGAGATTGAAGGGAATGTGTTCTAAAATTTTTGCTTTTAAATGTCAATTATTATGAATTGAATGAGAAATCATTTTGTTCCTTGTTTATGTTATTCGTCTTTTGGAAGTGTTACGGAAGAGGCTCTTGGTCCTTAACCGTAGAGCTCTAAAAGATATTGGTTTACATAAAACAAAAGATATTCGCAATCATGGTAATTAACATGGGACATCAATTACCGAGTTAAGATTGTCGTGTTGCTCATAGATCATTGTAGCTCTACAAGTGAGTGACAACACGGGTACACAAAAGAGGAAAATAGTACTTTTGTATACCGAATTGACCTAACAAGTAAAATATTATAGAAATGTGTTTCTGTGTCATTAATATTTTACTGTGTCCTTGGTCCTTTGATATGAGACTTATATCCGATCGCTTAAGGAATGCTTAATTAGACTAGTGTCTTAAGCTATCGACAAGTGTAGTGTAAAGGCGTTAGTTGGTTAAGTATGACTTTTGTTGGAGAAGATAGCTAGTCGAAAGATTATCATAGCCCCTCTTAATTGAGTGATGATATTAGTGGGCCCCTTGATAAAGTAAAGTTATAATGTGCACAATGTGATTTGAGTTAAGTCACATATTTATAACTGGCTTAAAGAGATCAAGAAATGAATACTAATACAAAGATGACACAATACTACTTTGTGTGTATTCTTAATATCATGAGGCAAGGGACGGACACAAGTGGTGCAGTCCATCACTAAATGGATCGGGTTTTGGTTCAAGTGGAATTAAGACATCTAACTAATTGGGAGCTATAGTGTGTAGCTAGATACCGCTTATAGCTTGTGATATTAAGCTCTTAATATCACTGTCATCTTAGTTTAGATCCTCCCATATGTCACACCACAAAACTGGGAAACAAGAAATGAGGATTTTGAGTTCATAAGATGTGTCGGGTTTCATGAAGAAAATATGACACATGGGGTGAACAAGCAAAATCAAAATTATGTTGTGATTAATAACATAATCAGAATCTAAATTAAATTCATATGTGATGTAAATATTATGGGGTGTAATGATTGATCATTGCATAGGATAATATGTTACATAAGTTGTGAATTTACTACTAATCCCGAAATGTCAAATTTTGTAGGGGTTAAACCGAAATTTGACAAGTCTGCAGAACAGTGCTCAAACGGTCGACCAGTTAGCAGTAAACGGTCGACCGATCGGGCACGGTCGACCGGATGTGTCTCGACCAATAACAGGGAATTTTCATCTGTTTGAACGGTCGACCGAATGTAATCGGTCGGTCGACCGAACATTGCGATGGAATAATTCCTGTTACGAACGGTCGATCGAAACCTGGTTCGAGCGGTCGACCGAACCTCCAAACGGTCGACCGGTACAGACGGTTAATGCAGAATTAATTTAAGAATTAATTAGATCATGCATGGAATTGGTCCATAATTGATTTAATTCGTGGCTGAGATTATTTATTATTAAATAATGGATGGTTAGATGGAAGTTTGCATGAAATCATGGGCAAGAGGTTGCACATGAATAGGTAATTTGGAGAGAACTTATAAATACAAGTTTATCTCATTACCTCCTTAATTAATTCATTGTTTTTCTCATGCAAAAACTCTCTCCATAATTCTCCACGAAATTCCCTTAATTCTTAAGTTTAGTTTTAGTTTTTAAGAGATCATCTTCTCAAGGGAACTAAAGAGGGGTTAGTAATTAGATTCTAAACCCTATTGGAGATTGAGAGGCTAGCTCTTCTCTCTCCAATCTTGTTTAGAGTTTGGTGAAATCTCGGAGGCATCCGGCGCAGCAACAAGCATCCTCAACGTCTCCGAAACTTCAAGAAGTTTTAGAGAACTTCTAGGTATGAATTTTGGAGTCCCATGTTTGTTTTAATAAAAGTTTTAAAACTAGGTATTGAAACAAACCGATGCATGCATGAAATAAATCATAGAAAATTGCTATAGATCCTTATTACGCATAAAATTCCGAAAATATATATGTGTAATTAAACATGAAATCCTACACCAAAACCCCTACATTTAAGGTTTCACAACAAGAGTTTATGGGTCCTTAACTTCAACAAACTTCCTTATACTAACAAGCACAAATTCCTTCTAAAGGAGACTCATTAGGTTCAAGGTGTACTATTTTATTTATTTGAGTACTAAAACCCTATAATTACTCTCCCTCCCCACCGAAGATCGGTGTGCATCCTTATGACTAGGTAGGACCTAAAGTCGATGTACTAGATATCCTAATGCATCATGTTCATGTCAATTCTGGGAGCTTCTGTTTTTACTTTGCTGCTTACCGATTTTGCAAATACTAAACACACGCAAAACCCATAAAAAATTCTTCGCAAACACATGAAGATTTTGAAGCAAATGGAAAAATTAAAGCACAAGGCAAGTAAAAGAATACAAGACACTGATGTATCGATGTAGATTGCAGCATACTATCATGGCCCTAACAATACAAACAAAATAGATAAAAAGACTCAGTTTTGTACATACGTAAAATACCTTCCCACACTTACTTCATGCATTGTTCTCGATGAATGTTAGTATGATACAACATGGATTTATGCATGAACAAGAAAAGATCTCACCAACATGAAGCACAAAAGGAAGTTCCTGGTTTTGTTGATGGCCAAATCTGAAATCCCCAAAACTTGTGAGGTACTTAAGGGAATACAAGTATGTTAACAAATGGAACCCAAATGCTGAGGGTGTGGGACCCACAACAATGTATTTTTTATATGTACAAACATGAAATCTCAACCACTAATATGGTTGAGTGCGATGGGGTTTCATGAAAGATTATGACCTCCTCGACTTTAGCTGGTGCCTCATTCCTTGGGTTCAAGATATCGACTGCTCCGTGAGGAAATACAGTATGCACCAAAAATGAGCCTGACCAGCGACTGCGTAGCTTACCCGCAAACAATTGAAGCTGAGTGTTCTAAGGCAGCACTTTCTACCTGACATTAAACACTTTTCGCATAATCATGAGATCATGAGACGTTTTGGCTCAGGACTTATGAATCTTGGTGTTTTCATACGCACCATTGCGTAACTCTTCCAACTCCACAACGTCGAGCTTACGTAAAACCCCTACTTGATCAAGATCTATATTCAAGTTCTAGATCACCCCAAATGGACGATGCTTGAGCTCAACAGGTAGGTGGCAAGCCTTGTCGTACACTACCTGATATGGGGACACACCGAAATTGGTCTTGTATGTGGTACGGAATGCCCACAATGCGTTGTTCAGTTTAGTACACCAATCTTTCCGTGAAGAATTAATCGCCTACTCAAGAATATACTTTAATTGACGGTAAGAAACTTCAACTTGCCCATTAGTTTACGAATGGTATGGGGTCACAAGCCTGTGGGTGATCGAATACTGATTGATCGTTTTAATAACCGCAAGTGCACGGTGTTGGTGAAGACGTGACAAATACGGGTCGAACCTTAAGGAGATGTAAGTGTTGTTTTTGAAAGAAATGTGTTCTAAATGTTTTGCTTTTATATGCCAATTTTTATGAATTGAATGTGCAAACATTTTATTTCTTGATTATTATATTCGTCTTTAGAAGTGTTAAGGAAGAGGCTCTTGGTCCTTAATTGTAGAGATCTAAAAGATAATAGTTTATATAAATCAAAAGTTATTCACAAACATGGTAATTGACATGGAACATTAATTATAGAGTTAAGATTGTCGTGTTGGTCATCGATTATTGTAACTCTACAAATATTTGACGACACGAGTATATAAAAGGGGAAAATGGTTACTTTTATATATTGAATAGACCTAGAAAGTGAAATATTATGGAATTGTGTTATGTGTCATTAATGTTTTCACTGTGTCTTGAATCCTAAGATATGAGACTTATGTCTTTTCACATAAAAAGTGTTTAATTTGATTATTGTCAAAAGTTGTCATTGAGTATAGTGATAAAGACAAAAATTGGTTAAGTATGACTTATGCTGCAAAAAGATAGTTCGTCAAAGGATTAGCATTGTCCCTCTTTACTTGAGTAGTGATATTGGTGTGCCCCTTGATAAAGCGAAATTTTAATGTGCACAATGTGACTTTTGTTAAGTTACATATTTATAATTAGCTTAAGAGATACAGAAATGAATATATAATACAAAGGTCACATATTTCTACTTTGTATAATATTCTTAATATCATGAGGCAAGGGATAGACACAAGGAATATTTTACATATCACTCAGTGGATCGTATTTAGTTCGAGTGAGCAAAACATCTTTGTTATTTAGGTAACTATAATGTGTAGCTAGATATAGAATGTTTTATATCATTGCCAATATAACTTAGATCCTCCTATAGGTTACACCACAAAACTGGGAAACAAGAATTATGATTTTGTATTTTATATGATGTATTAAGTTTCATGTGTTATAAAATATTATACATGTGGTAAAATAATAAAATCAATGTCGTAAAAATAACATGGTTAGAATAATAAATAAATTTGTATGAGATGTATATATATTATGGGGTATAATATTTTGACATTAAATATGATAATATTTTATTATATGATATAAGGTGATCTACAACATTATAACATATGAATTTGCTAAAACCCCAAAATCCACATATGAATGATTCTAATTGATTTAATTCTAATTGATCCTTTTGATAGTTTTAAATATTTTAAAACACATCATATAATGTTAGAATTAAGATTTAGACTTATGTCTAATATATATATAAAAATTAATATTAAATGATTATTTTACGAGGAATCGACAAAAGGAAAGAGACATAAGTTTATCTTTCCTTAAAAGTTTTTTTTCTTTTGGAAATTGGATAAACAATGGTTCAAATGTTTTGTATTTTGAATTATGGATGTATAAAATCATTTTTAAAGGATTTTAAATGATTTTTGAATTGTTTGATTAAGAGATGAAGGATAAACTAAATCGAGTAATATATAGTATATGTACATGCGTTGCTCTAGTTCTCTTTTGCATGGATATGTGAGTTTATATGTTCCATCGAAGTCATGTGTGAATGAATGTGTATGTTTTTATTATTATTCAATCACATGAGCTTATGTATATGTAAGAGCCAATTATCTATGTATATGCATGCATATGAGAGAATTGTTACATAGGACTTGCACTAAACAATTTTCGAAATTGTGAGATGCATGTTTATATTTTGCAAATATCTACATCCATGGTGCAAGAAGAAGTCGTGAAGAAGGCGCAAAGGTCAAGGACGCGGGAACATATAAACTCACACCAATATGTGTGTGAATGGATATAATTTATGTTTGTGTGCTTGACATGTATGTGATTGTGTGAATGAATGTTAGGATGTGTATAGATATGAATATGCATGATCACCTAAATTATAAAATCACATATAAATGTTAAAATTGTCCAACCAAAAATTAAGAGTATTTTTCTTTCTTATTTCATCCACTAGCAGTCATCGATCGAGGGATATTCTGCTCGCCCTAAGTGGGAGATGACTTCCTCCATCTTTGAGAATAGTGGGAGATATAAGGTTGTCTATTGTTGTGCCATCAATAGATGTACAAGGTGTGATTCACCCTTAGTGGACACCGAGTGTATTTATTTGTGAATACAATGGATAAATGTATCTCGTATCAAATGAAATAAGTTTTCTTAACAAGACTCGGAGCCCTCGCTCGGTTTTGAGAAAAAGAGTTTTCCTTAGGAGGATTGGACAAATTCCCTCTTAATTAAAACGACAAGAGTCATAAGAGTTTGAAAATGCAAAAGTTTGCAAATTTTCGAAATAGTTATGATTAGAAAATATTTTCTTACCTTGAATTTATAATATATCTGATAGCCATTAGCTAGTTTATATTATAATTGATAGGATCTTGAATTACTGCATTTATGGATATATTTATTTGCGGTATTAATTTTCAATCATAAAATTGACATTAAATCTCATATAAATTTATTTTGTAGAAATGTCGAATATTCAACCTATTGTGCAATCTATGATCGAAAAATGTCCTTGAACAAATGATGGCTCCAACTTCATAAGCTGGCAACTCAAGCTCAATATCGTGTTGAAGTTTGAGAAACTATCTCATATTTTGGATGGTGAAATCCCAAAATTAAATGAGAAGGCAACTGAAATGAGGAAGAGGCTAAAGCCAAGTGGGAAGACCAAGATAACCAAGTTTACAGTCTAATGTTGGCATCCATGGGTGACTCGCTGCAAGCGAAATACTTGGTTTCAAAACCCAAGAAGACCATGGAAGCTTTAACAAAGATGTTCATGGATAGTGCTAGAAGAGAGCGCTAAAAGACCACCATAGCACTCACAATGTGCCATATAGTAAAGGGAACATCGATATCTATGCATTTTCTCACTATGCAAGGATACCTTGAGAAGTTGTCAAAGCTCTCTTCCCCGATGCCCGATGACATTGAGAAAGATTTGATTCTTGGCTCACTAGCCCCGTCTTATAAGGACTTCGTTATGCACTATCATGTGCGTGAGAAAGGGGTGCGTCTTGAGGAGTTTCACAACGCTCTCAAAACGGCTGAAGTTGACATGGGCAATGGTCGGGGCAAGAACGTCCTAGCCGTCCATGAGAGGAGCCAAAGGTTTCATTCAAATTCACGGAATTGACTATGATGAAACTTTTTCACCGGTTGCCATGTTCGAGTCTATTCAGATTTTGTTTGCTATTGTCGCATTTCATGATTATAAAATATGGCAAATGGATGTCAAAGCAGTGTTCCAAAATGGGAATTTGGAGGAGGATGTGTAAATGGTACAACCTCAAGGTTTTGAAGATCCAAAGAATAACGAGAAAGTATGCAAGGTTCATCGGTCATTTATGGAGTGAAACAAGCATCAAGGAGTTGGAACAAGCGCTTTGACGAGGAAGTCAAAAAGATTCACTTCGTCCAAAGTAAGGAAGAACCTTGTATATACAAGAAGGTTAGTGAGAGACACATAGTGTTGTTGATCTTTGATGCATTGCATACATTGCATCATATGTCTTTCATTTAGATTAATTTTATATCAATAAATGCTACTAAGGTATGTGTTTAGTCTTATTTACAGAATACAGGGACCTAAATGCAAATTACCCAAATCCCGAGCATAAATGCGTGCAAGAGACTCATTCCTGTCATAAAGACCAAGTTCAAGATTATCGGATTTCAAATGGAAATGCATCCAAGCATAAAAGCATTCAAGACCTAATTACAAAAAGGACAAGGACTTAAGCACAAAAGTAGACAATGACTTAATTGCAAAAAGCCAAGGACCTAATTGCAAATTACGAGTAGCTTTTATTATTATGGAGAAAATCTAAAGAAAAATCAATGTGGATCTCCAAATATATAAAGAAATAAAGTCGGAGCTCAAAAGAAAGGAAAGAATCAATCCAGACGCGCAAAGGATATTGAAATCACACCATAAACATATAGGAAAAATCCGGATTAAATCGGAGCTAAAACGGTGGCGAATCCGCCGCACCTCATGTACAAAATGCGGCGATTCCGCCGCACAAAATTAGATCCATGCTCTAAAATTTTTACCGGTTGAGTGTTGACGCGTGTACTTTCCTATTTCATGCCTAAGTCCCTTGTATCGGCTATAAATAGCCCTGAAACGTTGTGTAGAGGATGTTCTTAGTTTATGTTCTTAATTTTAGTCCTTAGTTTTAGTAGTAAAATTCTGTCTTTTATTTCTTGTTTTTAGTTTTCTAGTGTAATTCCTCTAGGACCCCTTCTCCTCCTCTCCATCCATGAGTTTCTAACTCTTTCCAAAGGGTGGAGGTGACGGATTTAGGGTGAAGAGAAGAAGAATAAAAGTTATTATTTTAATTTCGTGTTAGTATATTTTGATTACTTGAGTTTATGTTAAATCATTTATCATGTAATGCTTTATAACTAATATGATTTATTATAAGTTTCTGAATTCTCTAATCTAAACCCTATATCTAAACCTCCACCCAACGGAATTCATCATCTTTGTTCTTGTTTTAGTTTTAATCATTTATGTTTCTTGCTTTAGATAATTAAAACCCAAAAATCTCAAACCAAACATAATTTTTTCTCCTTCTTTCCCTTAATCGAAAATCACAAAAATAACAAGATCTCTCCCTCCTTGTGTTCGACCCGTACTTGCCATGTCTTCATTGACGCCGTGCACTTGCGGTATAAATTTAATTCTCATCAAGTTTTTGGCGTTGTTGCCGGGGAGGTGATGCAGATTTTGTTTTTTGTTGATTTCGATTCTATTCTGTTTATCTTGTGCGCGATCTAAGTATTTGGATTTGTGTTTCAGGAGAAAATAGAATGCGCGGTGAAATCTGAACGCAGTCTGAGCAACAAGGGCGGCGGAATCGCCGCATACGAAGAAGAACCTGCGGCGGAATCGCCGCACATTTGAAGCATCTGGGCTTCAATTTTTTCTGGGGTTAGCACCATCTCTAGGTGGACGCGTGGAGCTACTGAAATTTCGAGAGCGGGCGGTGAACCCGACTGAGCATTGCGTAGGTAACCTTTGTTGCCTTTTTCCTCGTAATTTCTAGTTTCGGAAAATTTCCTTTTCGTAGAACTGCACGTGTTAGGGCAAAATTCCATAATTGGCAATAATTCAACTCTGACCTAAAAATTGGCAAAATTAGGAGGACTTAGTGCATGCATCATATAATGTTTTGTTTGCATTATTCTTGCTAAATTCTTGCAAATTATTTTTATTGTTGAAAGAGTGCTGGAGGCAAGGTACGTTTCGCGTTTTAACGATTGCATTTAAGCATATAATTTAGTTTGCATACAACCTTGCAATTGCCCCCCTGATTGACATCATTTCATGCTTATATTTGTATCTTATATCCATTATCTTACACCTAAGCAATGCTACGTGACGAGTTTTATGTTTAGTTTTCAGAAATAAAGAGGTTTGAAGAGAAGAGCCATGAAAGGACCCAAAAGCAGGAAAAAGGACTTAATTGTGAGACCTGGGGACCAAGATGCAAGACAGAAGGACCTGATCGTAAGACAGAAGGACCTAAGAGCAAACCAGGAAACTCCACACCATCATGGGGAGTATTTTGGCAATTCGAGTCGGGTCGGAGCTCCAACAAGTCAAGTAACCGCATCAAAGACCAACAATACCAGAAAGAAAAGCCCACAACAAATTCCAACACGATCCGAAGATTTTGGACCGCCAATTGGCGGTCTTGGACCGCTAATTGGCGGTCCATATTGCTCAGGATCCGTCGAAATTTCTCCTGGACTTGTATTAATGTTCGTTTAGGCTATTTTTGGTATTGGTTTAGTCCCACATCGGGGGATTGTCCCCGATTAGCTTTTTCCATGCTTATAAATAGAACTCTTCACCTTCCATTGTAATTACCCATTGCTTGGTGGCATTCTCTCTACTAAGGAGTGAGCCTTGAAGCAAAAACTCAAGGTGGAGATGAATGCTACCTTCAATGTGAGTCATTTGTTAATAAAATAATTCTTCTAGTTTCTTTCAATCTTGTCTTTTAATTTGTGCATGTTTGTTTAGTCTTTCCTTTCCTTTTATGTTTCTTTAATGCTTCTTGCCTTCTTAGTTAACTTTCATTTCAGTATTATGCTTTCTTTTGATAATATAGTTAGTGTAATGAGTAGTGAGTAGTTCCATCCCCATTTGGGGGGTGGAGAAATATGTGATATAATTATGTAGTGTATTAAGTGTGTGTTATTTTTATCCCTTGAGCTTTATATGATTTCCATAACCATCTAATGGGTCTCCACTCTTATCTTTGATATGCTAATGCTCTTGAATGAAGCTTAGCTTATGCTTTGATTAGTGGACCTATTTTATGGGGAATGATAAGGTTAGGATATGGATGAAGTTAATGTTGGAAACACAATTTGTAGTGTATGTACTCTTGTTGCCTTTACCTTAGCTAATGTCTTGTATGTTTTAATGATGTAGTGAAATCTTAATTTATGTAGAGGCATAGTAGGGTATAGTCTTTATACTTGAGTTCATGTAGCTTCATTCCAATTATTGTCTTGTATGTTTTAATGATGTAGTCTTATCTTAATTCATGTAGAGGCAAAGTTGGATGTAGTTTTATGATTTCATGTACTACATGTTGTGAGGAGCTTAATGAACACACACACACACACACTTCTTTATGTTCACATTATTTCTCTACCCCCTTTGGGGCTTAGTTTATTGCTTGTCTCCATTTCAATTTGCATCTTAGTGTAGTTTAGTGTAACCAACCTTTCTTCCCTTTCTTTACCTCTCGCCTTCACACAAACCAAGTGTCGACACACCTCCCAGTGGACGACCCGTATTTGCCACCGCTTCAACGCGGCCGTGCACTTGCGGTTAAATATAAAACGATCAATCAAGTTTTTGGCGCCGTTGCCGGGGAGGTGCTCTGTCAAGACGTTGGTTTGGACGATTCGAGGGGTTTTTAATTTTTTGTTTTTAGTTTTAGCGAGTTTCAGGTAACCTAAGCATCCAGGGGAAGCGACTGGAGGAGTTGGAGAGCCAAAGAAGCAAAACGGACCGCCAATTGGCGGCCTGGTGAGCCTCAATTGTTCTCAAATTTGTTCCAGTTGTTATATTGTTCATGTTAGTTATCTGGGAGCATAATTTTGCATGCTGTGACTTCTACTTTGCTCCCAGATTTAATTTCAATCCCCTTTAATCAACTTGGACCATAAAACTCAAAGCAAAAGATTAGACTTCTTGCCATCTAGGTCTTGCATCATTTGTAGACCTTGCATGCATTTGTCTTTTCTTTTCTTTACATTTTGTTGTTGATTGCTGGCGTGAGGTACGTGCACCCCGATCTCTCATTCATGCATGTTTCGATCATGCATTAGTTAGTAAGGTGCATCGGGACAAGAGTGAGTTGAGCGTTTGATTGGAGTGATTGATTGCTAGATTTAAGCTCAAAACGCTACTAAGGAGGGGCTGTCCCATAAAAGATAAGGTGGGGGATTTCATCACCCTTTCCTTGGCCCCAAAAACCACTCTTAATAAAGCCTTAACTAAAATCAAGTAGACATTGGCCCTACGATTGCGGGCGCACTAGGAGAGTAACCTAGTTGAGACCGTCATGACCTGATCGGCGTTGCCTACCTTGTCGATAGTAGGAGGTACTGGATCTCCGGATCTGGTATCACTTGCTGGGCATTGTGGTCCTCGTTGTAGGGAGGTGAGGCGTGTCGAGGCTAGTGACCTCGAAGTTAGGCGTCATCTAGCCTAAGGACCCATTGTCTTACATTGTTTGAGCCGTGCTTGCTAGATTAGGCTTCTTCCTGATCCCGTTACCCACGCTAGCTTTAGGGATTCTTCCCTTCTCCTCTGAGTCATCTTCTTCTCACCTTCTTCTACGTTATAGTCTCCTCCCCTTTACACTCTCTGTAGCGTTTTAGGGTCGAGTCGAGCACTTTTTGCGAGCTTGGCCTCGTGGTGGTGAGAGTGATCGACTCGAGAGTTCTCTGTTGAGATGGATGGTTACATGGGCGACCATCCATATCATTGTTGGGACCAGGACGATTCTCCCTGGTACTCCGGACCCATGCAACCTGGGGTGGCTCAGACGAACACCCCGTATGGTTGGGATAATCGCAATCGTGTGACTGAGCAATCTTCATATTGGGGTAATATGAGAGAGGCACCGACTACTAGACCACCATCTAGTTACGTCGGATCATATGTTGGTCATCAATCTGAGACATTACAAGAACCTTTGGCCTCTTTCATGCATGTGGTAGATGACATGGGTGCACCGGTGGCTCCAGTAGTCGTACCGTGTCACTATTGTGGGTTGAGTGGTCATGATTTCGGGGAATGTCCTTATGTTCCCCCAGAGCCTGAGTATGAGCATACATTTTCCCAAAATGCTCATTATGACCATTACGCATCCGCGTACAATCCGAGAGTGATGGATTCGTGGGGAGACAATTCGTATTCAAATTCTTATACTTCATTTCCACCACAGTATCCTCCTCCCAAATACCCAGAATTCTACCAACACCCCACTCCAAATCATTGGACTCATTCTCAGCCAATCAACACCCAACCTCAAAATTTCCCAAGCTCTGACTTGGACCTCATCGTTGACCGCATACCTGATTCCTTGAAACAAACTTTCCTTACGTTCATGGAAACCACTCAACAGTCCATACAAAATATGACACTGCAAGTGAGTCAAATGTCGCAGAAATTACGTGAATGTGAGGAGAGTAACCTTTCTTGTCAACATGAGGATTCTTCTTTTGATATCGAACCACCACCACATCCACAAATTCAAAGCACAACCTTTCAAAGTCAAACTCCTAGTCAGTCTGAGGGACTTGGGGTTTCAATTCACGATCACCTAGTGGAGGATTCGATTCAAATTGAGAATAACTTGGACCAGCTTCATTATGAGTCGGCACAGGATTGTGCCTTATCTTCTTGTCCCGTGGCCCTTGAGCCACATGATCTTATTGTTGTACCTCCTAAGGACTCACCTCTGGTGGAGCAAGAGCTCCCTAGTCCCCTCAATTTCAAACAACTTGATGAGAGTTTGCCTCTCACTATTGTTCCTGATCATCTTGGAAATGATGGAACATCAAACAACTACATTGCTCATGAGGGTATTAGGAGTTCCCTGGAGGATACTTTGGGTATGAGACCCACTTCCTGTTCTCCTGGTGAGTTGGACATGCATAACGAGGTGCTTGACCTCGTTCCGACCCACCAGCCTGTTGGTTGGAGAGTTTGGATTGACGATCATAACTTCAACAGCGCAACGGGAGAAACTCTTCTTCCGTTGCCCCTCATTTCCCAAACTCTTGAGAGGTTCAAGCTCTTTCAGTTTGATCCTTTGAATGAGACGCCTTTGCGTCCAATTCACGAACCTCTCATTTCTTCTAGTGCTCTTTGTGAAGGGGGCCCATGCATGAGTATTCTGGCCCCGCGTGGTGTCATGTTCCCTTTCCAAGTGCATTGACCCACTCTTGAGGTTCCCATTTGATGCCTTTTGACAAATGAAGATGGGAACTTATGTTTGTACATAGTTATATAAAAAAAGAAAAAGAAAAAAAAGAGTTCAATAAAAGACTCCTTCAGTGAGCATCGATTGTTGTGAGCCCCAACCCTTGTGTATTTGGGCCCCATTTCTTTCACGTATTTGTATCCCTTCTTTAGCATCTCACAGGTTTTGAGGGAAGTTGGGTTGTGTCCATCAACATAGCCATGAACTTCCTTGTGTACTTCACGTTGGTGAGATCTCTCCTTTTTCATGCATAAATCCATGTAGTATCTTGCTTGCATTCATTGAGGACAATGCATGAAGTAGGTGTCGGGGGGTGTTTTACGTGTGTACATAGTTGAGCTTTTTTCCTTTGATTTTGTTTTCTTTTGTTTGCATTGTTAGGGTCATGATAGTGTGCTGCATTTAATATCGATATATCTGCTTGCCATGATCCTTGGGTGACTTGTCTTCTTTTGCTTGCCTAGTGCTTCAAAATTTTCACATTTCTTTCAAAATCTTCATGTGTTTTCGAAAGAAAATGTTTTGTGGGTTTGGCGTGTGTTTAGCATGTGCAAAACCGTTGAGAGGCAAAGTAAAAAGAAAGCTCCCAAAATTGTCTTGAACTTGATGCATTAGGATATCTAGTACGTGGCTTTAAGATTTATCGAGTCGTTAGGATGCACCCCAGTTTTCCTTTGGGGGTGAGTAATCATAGGGTTTCAGTGCTCAAACATTCAAAGAAGTCCACCCTGAACCTAGTGAGTCAATAATTCGTGTTTGTTAATTTAGGAAGTTTGTTGTAGTCAAGGACCCTCTTAATCTTGTTGTGAGACATTAGTGTAGGGGTTTTGGTTCATGTGTAGATAAGAAATAAGTGAGTAGATGTTCTCTCTTCTCGCACGGCTCCTATCACTCGGGAAAGTAGGTCTGAAGGGACTTTGTGCCTGGTGCTTTCGAGTCATCTGACTTGGGATGCGCCGACCGAACTCTCGTTACACGGGTGGTAGGGATTGCCCTATGTGGAGATTTGGGGAAAGGTGTACGTGATAGTGTAAGTCCTCATGGGCAATGATGCACGAAACCTGACCCTGGGAGAATGAAGCTCCAACTAATAAAAAGAAAAAAAAGAAAAAAAATGTGTGAAAAGAAACAAAGAGAAAAAAAAATGTTAATGCAAATAAGAACCTTAATGGACCTTACACTTTGTATCACTTGAGGATCTTGAGGTTGTCCATTTCTTTCACTTAATTCCTTATTTAACTTGCACGAATGGTTTATTAGGCTAGGTGTGGACTGATTACCTATATAGAGTCGGCCCGTAGGATTACCGCGTCCATTGATCGACAGAAGGACCTGATCGTAAGACAGAAGGACCTAAGAGCAAACCAGGAAACTCCACACCATCATGGGGAGTATTTTGGCAATTCGAGTCGGGTCGGAGCTCCAACAAGTCAAGTAACCGCATCAAAGACCAACAATACCAGAAAGAAAAGCCCACAACAAATTCCAACACGATCCGAAGATTTTGGACCGCCAATTGGCGGTCTTGGACCGCTAATTGGCGGTCCATATTGCTCAGGATCCGACGAAATTTCTCCTGGACTTGTATTAATGTTCGTTTAGGCTATTTTTGGTATTGGTTTAGTCCCACATCGGGGGATTGTCCCTGATTAGCTTTTTCCATGCTTATAAATAGAACTCTTCACCTTCCATTGTAATTACCCATTGCTTGGTGGCATTCTCTCTACTAAGGAGTGAGCCTTGAAGCAAAAACTCAAGGTGGAGATGAATGCTACCTTCAATGTGAGTCATTTGTTAATAAAATAATTCTTCTAGTTTCTTTCAATCTTGTCTTTTAATTTGTGCATGTTTGTTTAGTCTTTCCTTTCCTTTTATGTTTCTTTAATGCTTCTTGCCTTCTTAGTTAACTTTCATTTCAGTATTATGCTTTCTTTTGATAATATAGTTAGTGTAATGAGTAGTGAGTAGTTCCATCCCCATTTGGGGGTGGAGAAATATGTGATATAATTATGTAGTGTATTAAGTGTGTGTTATTTTTATCCCTTGAGCTTTATATGATTTCCATAACCATCTAATGGGTCTCCACTCTTATCTTTGATATGCTAATGCTCTTGAATGAAGCTTAGCTTATGCTTTGATTAGTGGACCTATTTTATGGGGAATGATAAGGTTAGGATATGGATGAAGTTAATATTGGAAACACAATTTGTAGTGTATGTACTCTTGTTGCCTTTACCTTAGCTAATGTCTTGTATGTTTTAATGATGTAGTGAAATCTTAATTCATGTAGAGGCATAGTAGGGTATAGTCTTTATACTTGAGTTCATGTAGCTTCATTCCAATTATTGTCTTGTATGTTTTAATGATGTAGTCTTATCTTAATTCATGTAGAGGCAAAGTTGGATGTAGTTTTATGATTTCATGTACTACATGTTGTGAGGAGCTTAATGAACACACACACACACACTTCTTTATGTTCACATTATTTCTCTACCCCTTTGGGGCTTAGTTTATTGCTTGTCTCCATTTCAATTTGCATCTTAGTGTAGTTTAGTGTAACCAACCTTTCTTCCCTTTCTTTACCTCTCGCCTTCGCACAAACCAAGTGTCGACACACCTCCCAGTGGACGACCCGTATTTGCCACCGCTTCAACGTGGCCGTGCACTTGCGGTTAAATATAAAACGATCAATCACCCCCCCCCAATTAAAGACCAATGTTTGACTATCTTTGCTAGATTTAAGTTAAACTATCTTAAGGGCAACTCCGTAGGAAAAGATACGGTGGGGATTTCATCACCTTTCCATGGCCCACAAATCACAATCCTAAAGTGTCACCCTAGCCTTAAAATTAAAATCAATTAGACATTGGCCCCTAAGGATTCAGACTCAATTAAGGAGAAGATTGGTTTGACTTGCTATGACTTGAAGCTGATCGAATTTAATTTGGTGTCTAGAAAGTGTTTTTGTGTTGACGTAAGTCTTCCAAGCGAAGTGGTTGTCTAATTGGCACCGACTCTGTCGGAAGCGCCCCCACTAGCTATACACGGCCTGGCCAATTTGGTTTGATTAGTGAGGGAGGTGAATCAAGCAAATCAACTCGACTCAACCAGTTAGGAGTCGTCTAGATTTAAGCGACACTAGGTCTAGGATTGTTTGAACCGTGCTTGTTCAGGAAACTTCTGACCGACCTTCTTTTCTATCTTTAGAGTTAAGTTTCCCTTCTCATCTGAGTCTTCTTTCTCTTCTCACCTCAATTCTCTAGATTAAGATTTCTTTCTCATCTTTCCCCATTCTATTGTTTGTTTCCTTTTTCAAAAAAAAATTGTAATTAATTCTTGAAATTAAATTTGGAATTTAAATTTCGAATTTGAACTCAAAAATTGATTCAACCCGGTGCACTCAGATTTGGATTCGAGACTTGAGTAATCGACTCTCACGAGTTCATCTAGATTCCAGTTTAGAACTTAGTCCCAATCCATCTGCTGCACCACCTCACCCGGATCCAATGGGTGAGAATGTAGTGGACCCACCTGTTGCACAACATATAACTCTGAGGGATCGATGCTACCCAGCGATGGCTGCTCAGCCATCGTGCATCATTATGCCCACCATACAGGGTCGTGACTTCGAACTTAAGGCACAATACATGAGTATGTTGCCTAAGTTCACCTCTAGGGAAGACCCATATCTCTTCCTTAGAGAATTTGAGGAAATCTGCTCTCTTATGCAATACCAGCATATCCCTGAGAAGGCAGTGCGTCTGAAATTCGTGCCTCTAGCACTGAAGGACGACGCTAAGAAATGGCTATATAGTCTAGCCGAAAGATCCATTAGAAGTTGGGCTGAGTTTGTTCAAGTATTCCTGAAAAAATATTTCCCCAACCATAAGACTATGAGGATTAGGAATGAAATTGTTGCATTCGTTCAGTCTGAGAGCGAGCCGTTGTATTCCTATCTAGAAAGATTTAAAAGTGTGCTGACCCAATGCCCTCATCACGGAATTCCAAGATGGCAATTATGCCAAATTATTTATGAGGGATTGACACCCACATCTAGGGTTATGATAGAATCTGTAAGCCAAGGGAACTTCATGTCGAAAAATGAAAATGATGCCTGGACTTTTCTTGAGGTTTTAGCTGAAAACAGTATGCAATGGGACAATGCTAGAACACCGCTTAACCCGAGTATTGGATCTAGAATAGCAAGTCAACCCAAACTAGGTGTCTTAGCTGTAGATGCCAATGTAGCGGCTGAAGCAAAACTAGCTACCCTTATGCGCAGAATGGAAAGTCTAGAGCTACAAACCCAAGTGAATCAAGCCTCGTCTATCTCTTGCTCTAGATGTGGTCAGACTGGTCATTTAATGGAGGACTGTGCGGACTGGGAACAAGTTAATGACACGTTTAACCATGCTAGAAATGACCCTTACGCATCAACCTATAACTCGGGTTGGCGTAATAATTCCAATTTCTCATCAAGCCAACAAGGTCAACCTCCTAGACAACAACCAAACCCGTATAACCAAAATAATACATCATCTGGGTTTAGTAACAATGGCGATCATGAGGTTAGGTTGACAAGCTTGGAAAATTTGATGAAAACCTTTATACAAACAACCAACCAGTCCTTCCAAAGGCTAGAGACACAAGTCAGCCAACTCGCGCAAATTGTAGGTGCAAGAGAAAAGGGTCAGTTTCCAAGTCAACCTGAGGTGAATCCAAGATCTAACAATTCATATCAGCCCTATCAACCACCTTCAGGAAATAACAACCCTAGACCGGTTCAAATGGTTAATGAGGAAGGATTGTTCCAACAAATAAATGTTGTAGTATCATTACGTTCCGGAAGACAAGTTGATAACAATGTGGTAAATCCTAGAACGTCTAATCAATCTAGCCACCAAGCAACCACATATGACCTAACCATTGAACCCGACGTCCAATCTGAAATGCCCAACTCACCTACTCAACCTGAACCCATAGCTCAACCTGAGCGAGTCTATGTTCCTAAAGCTCCATTCCCCAATAGACTTAAGAAGAACTCAAGTAAACAAATGGAGAAAATCCTGGAAGTATTTAAGCAAGTTAAGGTGAATATTCCACTCCTGGATATGATTCAACAAATACTTGCTTATGCTAAATTCTTAAAAGATCTTTGCACTAAAAAGAGAAAAACAAACGTACCAAAGAAGGCATTCTTAACTGCAAACATAAGCTCAATTCTGTCAAACTCTTCTCCCATAAAGTATAAGGACCCCGGGTGTCCCACAATTTCATGTGCGATAGGAGATACTTTTATCAACAAAGCCCTTCTAGACCTTGGTGCTAGTGTTAACCTACTCCCGTTCTCTGTCTACGAGCAACTCAACCTTGGTCCACTAAAACCCTCTAAAACAACTCCTCAATTTGCTGACTGCACTATTAAGAAACCAAGAGGTGTAGTTGAGGACGTTTTGATCAAGGTTGGTGACTTCATTTACCCAGTGGATTTTGTCGTACTAGATACTGCACCGGTTGTAAATCCTAATAGACAAATCCCTGTAATACTAGGCAGACCCTTTTTAGGCACTTCTGAAGCATTGATAAACTGTCGAAATGAGCTCATGCAATTATCTTTTGGGAACCTAAAAGCTGAATTTAATATCTTTCATGTTGATAGTGAGTCAGAAATAATATCCAATCAAAGTGATGTTGTGATGAGAGCACGTATCTATAAGATTTCTGAATCAAATAAATCATCACAAAATCAAAAAGGAAGTAAGAAAAAGGAGAGTAATTCTTCGACACACCCACCATCACTCGAGCAAATAAGATAACCAATACATGTGAGGGGTGTGGAATCTGTGCCTCAGTACAACATGTGGAACAATTCAACTGGATACATGCACCAACATGGTGTCATTCAATCCAGTTCTGACTATGGTTGACTCTGAGCAAAATTTAACCCCTCTACCGCAAGTTGACTCAGGTAATACATGCATTTGCTTTTTCTTTGCATACATTGAGGACAATGCATGATTTAGGTGTGGGGGTGTCTATCTATCTGTTTTATTTTTCTATTCTTTTAATTCAAAAAAAATAAAAATAAATAAAAATAAATAAATAAATAAAAATAATTCAATGTTTCTTGACATAGCTTAAGATTAAACTGTCAAAACTCGTGTACAAATTGCATTAAGTTTTTGTTCCTTATTATATAGTTCTGCTTGTAGAAATTATGACATAAATCTAAGATCCAAAGAAATAACCCATTGCCCTTTAAGACATGTATGCACTTAAATTGGATGAATCAAATGTTTGAAGTGGTTGATAAAAAGCAGAGGTTGAGGAAAATATACCGGGAAGTGTGGACTTCTAATAGCAATTAAGCCTTGAGGAAAATAAAAGAGTAATAAAAGTAAGCACATTTTGCAAAATGATTACAACAGCCCAAGCCTTCGAGTCACTGGTCCATAGGGGTATCTTAAAACCCAGTAACTTGAGTCTGCCAGCTCGGGATTATCGACCAAACTCGCTACACGAATGCAAAAAGGGTAAAAGGATCAGAAAAAGCAAATGTGTTGAATCACGGAAAAAGAAAAGAAAAAAAATACTCAATGCCCAAAGCTAAAAGAATGATCAATGTCATGGTTGATCCGAATGATACTTTACCACCAGAGGAGGCGTGCAAAATAATTTAAGTGATAACATGTGTAGAAGGGTTAGTGGTGTGAATATTGGAGGAATGAAGATCAAGTCAGAATTTTGATGAGTTAGATTTATATAATGAGCATGCAAGAATTCTAAGTGAGATGTATAAGATTGAGGTGGGGATATTGAAAGTTATTAATGGAATGTTGAATTAAGACTTTGTGGGTGTGTCAACTGAAAACCCTCACGAGACAAAACTCGTCCTCTAAGGAAACTTGGGGGTTTAAAGGCTTGTTGCACATGCTAAGTGCAACCGTGATTCCTACGAAAGTGAGTTAGGATTTCCCTGTTTTCATTTTTCTTATATTCTGTTTTGCTAGGGACTAGCAAAATCTAGGTGTGGGGGTATTTGATGCATTGCATACATTGCATCATATGTCTTTCATTTAGATTAATTTTATATCAATAAATGCTACTAAGGTATGTGTTTAGTCTTATTTACAGTATACAGGGACCTGAATGCAAATTACCCATATCCCGAGCATAAATGCGTGCAAGAGACTCATTCCTGTCATAAAGACCAAATTCAAGATTATCGTGTTTCAAATGGAAATGCATCCAAGCATAAAAGCATTCAAGACCTAATTACAAAAAGGACAAGGACTTAAGCACAAAAGTAGACAAGGACTTAATCGCAAAAGCCAAGGACCTAATTGCAAATTACGAGTAGCTTTTATTTTTATGGAGAAAATCTAAAGAAAAATCAATGTGGATCTCCAAATATATAAAGAAATAAAGTCGGAGCTCAAAAGAAAGGAAAGAATCAATCCACGCTCGCAAAGGATATTGAAATCATACCATAAACATACAGGAAAAATCCGGATTAAATCGGAGCTAAAAATGTGGCGAATCCGCCGCACCTCATGTATAAAATGCGGCGAATCCGCCGAACAAAATTAGGTCCATGCTCTAAAATTTTTACCGATTGCGTGTTGACGCGTGTACTTTCTTATTTCATGCATAAGTCCCTTGTATCGGCTATAAATAGTCCTGAAACGTTGTGTAGAGGATGTTCTTAGTTTATCTTCTTAATTTTAGTCCTTAGTTTTAGTAATAAAATTCTGTCTTTTATTTCTTGTTTTTAGTTTTCTATTGTAATTCCTCTAGGACCCCTTCTCCTCCTCTCCATCCATGAGTTTCTAACTCTTTCCAAAGGGTGGAGGTGACGGATTTAGGGTGAAGAGAAGAAGCATAAAAGTTATTATTTTAATTTCGTGTTAGTATATTTTGATTACTTGAGTTTATGTTAAATCATTTATCATGTAATGCTTTATAACTAATATGATTTATTATAAGTTTCTGAATTCTCTAATCTAAACCCTATATCTAAACCTCCACCCAATGGAATTCACCATCTTTGTTCTTGTTTTAGTTTTAATCGTTTATGTTTCTTGCTTTAGATAATTAAAACCCAAAAATCTCAAACCAAACATAATTTTTCTCTCCTTCTTTCCCTTAATCGAAAATCACAAAAATAACAAGATCTCTCCCTCCTTGTGTCCGACCCGTACTTGCCACGTCTTCATTGACGTCGTGCACTTGCCGTATAAATTTAATTCTCATCAATCTTATATGTCGACGACATATCATCATGGGAAACCATATACGTTTGCTAAATCAAACGAAAAGTTCATTGAAATCTCCATTTTCAATGAAAGACATGGGTGAGGCTCAATACATCTTAGGAATGAAGATATATAGAGATAGAACTCATAGACTCATTGGCCTAAGTCAACGTACGTACACTGACAAAGTCTTGGAAAGGTTCAGCAAGAACAACTCCAAAAAGGGCAATGTGTCAATGAGTATGGGTGTGCAACTCAAGAAGTCTCAACGTGTTGAAACACGTAAAGACTTGGAGTACATGAAATATATTCTTTATGCTTCAGCAATAGGATCAATTATGTACGCCATGACTTGCACAAGACTCGATGTCTCGTATGCTCTAAGCGTGACAAGTTGTCACCAATCCAACGCAGGTCCTGAGCATTGGACTGCGGTCAAGAATATTCTGAGATACCTTAACCAGACCAAAGATAAGTTTCTTGTTTATGGAGGATAAAGGGAGCTAATAGTCGAGAGTTATTTGGATGCGAGTTTCATGAGTGATCCCGACGATAGGATGTCGCAATCTGGATATGTCTTCCTTTTGAATGGTAGAGTCATGAGTTGGTGTAGTTGGAAGCAAACCACTACGGCCGACTCAATTACCGCTTTTGAAGTAAGGGTTGTCGCTGAAGCGAGCAAGGAAGGAGTGTAGATTAAGAAGTTCCTTGAAGAGATTGGAGTAGTTCCCTCGAGCGAGGAACTCATAGAGCTATTTTGCGACAATAGTGCATCTATCTCGCAAATCAAGGATCCTAAATCGCATCACAAGGTGAAATACATGCATCGCAAGTATTTTGTCACACGTGACTTCATCGACGAAGGCAAAATAGATTTGTTATGGGTGGACACAAACAACAACACAATTGATCCATTCACCAAACCCTTATCCCAAGACAAAGGTGAAATGCATTTCGAGTCTTACGGGTCTAAAGAACCTTGTGGAGTGGCTTGATGAGTGATTTGAGAGAGTTACCCTAGTTATTATTGTTTTATACATTGAGAATGTATGTAAAAGAAAACTTTGATAACAAGTGGGAGATTGAAAGGAATGTGTTCTAAAAGTTTTACTTTTTTATGTCAATTGTTTTGAATTGAATGTGCAAACATTTTGTTCCTTGATTATTGTATTCGTCTTTAGAAGTGTTAAGGAAGAGGTTATTGGTCTTTAACTATAGAGCTCTAAACGATAATAGTTTACATAAATCAAAAGTTATTCACAATCATGGAAATTGACATAGAACATTAATTATCAAGTTAAGATTGTCATGTTGGTCATCGATTATTGAAGCTTGATTGATCGTTTTATATTTAACCGCAAGTGCACGGCCGCGTTGAAGCGGTGGCAAATACGGGTCGTCCACTGGGAGGTGTGTCGACACTTGGTTTATTCGAAGGCGAGAGGTAAAAAGAAGGGAGAAAGATGTATTACACTAATCTAAACTACAAAGCTGAAATGAAATGCAAAGGAAATGAAGATAAGCAATAAAACTAAACCCCAAAGGGGGTAGAGAAATAATGTGAACATAAAGATGTGTGTGTGTGTGTGTGTTCAATTAAGCTCCTCACAACATGTAGTGCATGAAATCATAAAACTACATCCAATCTTGCCTCTACATGAAATAAGATAAGACTACATCATTAAAACATACAAGACAATGATTAGAATGAAGCTACATGAACTCAAGTATAAAGACTAGACCCTACTATGCCTCTACATGAATTAAGATGACTACATCATTAAAACATACAAGACATTAGCTAAGGAAAAGGCAACAAGAGTACATACACTACAAATTGTGTTTCCAACATTAACTTCATCCATATCCTAACTTTATCATTCCCCATAAAATAGGTCCACTAATCAAAGCATAAGCTAAGCTTCATTCAAGAGCATTAGCATATCAAAGATAAGAGTGGAGACCCATTAGATGGTTATGGAAATCATATAAAGCTCAAGGGATAAAAATAACACACACTTAATACACTACATTATTATATCACATATTTCTCCACCCCCCAAATGGGGATGGAACTACTCACTACTCATTACACTAACTAATTTAGCAAAGGAAAGCATAATACTGAAATGAAATTTATACTACTTAAGCAAGAAATATTAAAGAGGCATAAAACTAAACAAACAAACAAGCATGCAAAGGAAAGGAAATTAAACTAAGAGAGAAACAACATCATTAAAAGAAAACTTATATTATTAACTCACTCAATTACAAGTAGCTCTTCCTCCACTAGAGTTTTGCTTCAAGGCTTCACTCTTAGTAGGGAAGATGGCCACCAAGAGGGAGATGGATACAATGGGAGGTGAAGAGTTCTATTTATAAGCATGGAAAAAGCTAATCCGGGACAATCCCCCGATGTGGGACTAAACCAATACCAAAAATAGCCTAAACACATGCTAATACAAGTCCAGGAAGAATCTTGGCTGATTTGGGCTTAACCAGACCGCCAATTGGCGGTTCCAGACCGCCAATTGGCGGCCTATAAAGCCCAGATCCGGCTGGGTCTTCTGGTGGGCTTGCCTTGGTGTGTTTCTTGGTCTTGGATGCATCTAACTGGTTTAGTGGAGCTCCGACCCGAATCGAATTGACAAAATACTCCTCATGATGGTGTGGAGTTTCCTGTTTTGCTCTTAGGTCCTTCTGTCTTACGATCAGGTCCTTCCCCCTTGCATCTTGGTCCCCAGGTCTCACAATTAGGTCCTTTTTTCCTGCTTTTGGGTCCTTTCATGGCTCTTCTCTTCAAACCTCTTTATTTCTGAAAACTAAACATAAAACTCGTCACATAGCATTGCCTAGGTGTAAGATAATGGATATAAGGTACAAATATAAGCATGAAATGATGTCAATCAAATACCCCCACACCTAAGTTTTTGCTAGTCTCGAGCAAAACAAAGAAAGGAAAAAGCGTACGAAAAACAAGAAATCCTAACTCACTTTCGTAGGAATCACGGTTGCACTTAGCACGTGCAACAAGCCGTTAAACCTCCTTGTTGCCAAGGAGGAGGAGTGGTGTCTCCTGAGGGTTTTCAGCGGATATACCCACAAAATCCGAACAAGATGCATTAATCAATCTAGCTACACGACTCGTTGGACTTATTTTGTCGATCATGGAATGCGGTAATACTACGGGTCGACTCTATATATGTAATCAGTCCACACACCTAGCCTAATGAGTTATTCGTGAAAGTTAACTAAGGAATTAAGTGAAAGACATGGGCAACCTTAACTTCTGAATGTGAAACAAAGTGTAAAGTCCATTTTGGTTCTTATTTGACTCTTCTTTTCTTTTTTTTTTCTTTTTTTTTCTTTCTTTCTTTTTTTTTCTTTTTCTTTGGAGCATTTATTGGTTGGTGTTTGATTCTCCCAGGGTCAGGTTTCGTGCATCATTGCCTATGAGGACTTACACTATCACGTACACCTTCCCCCAAATCTCCACATAGGGCGATCCCTACCACCCGTGTAACGGGGGTTCGGTCGGTGCATCCCAAGTCAGATGACTCGAAAGCACCAGGCACAAAGTCCCCTCAGACCTACTTTCCCGAGTGATAGGAGCCGTGCGAGAAGAGAGAACACCACTTATTTATTCATTTATCTACATGGGAACCAAAACCCCTACACTTAAGTTTCACAAAAAGATATTAAGGGCCCTTGACTACAACAAACTTCCTAAATTAACAAACACGAATTATTTGACTCACTAGGTTCAGGGTGGACTTCTTTAAATGTTTGAGCACTGAAACCCTATGATTACTCACCCCCAAGGGAAAACTGGGGTGCATCCTAACGACTCGATAAATCCTAAAGCCACGTACTAGATATCCTAATGCATCAAGTTCAAGACAATTTTGGGAGCTTTCTTTTTACTTTGCCTCTCAACGGTTTTGCACATGCTAAACACACGCAAAACCCACAAAACATTTTCTTTCGAAAACACATGAAGATTTTGAAAGAAATGTGAAAATTTTGAAGCACTAGGCAAGCAAAAGAAGACAAGTCACCCAAGGATCATGGCAAGCAGATATATCGATATTAAATGCAGCACACTAACATGACCCTAAACATGCAAACAAAAGAAAGCAAAATCAAAAGAAAAGACTCGACTATGTACACACGTAAAACACCCCCCCACACCTACTTCATGCATTGACCTCAATGAATGCAAGCAAGATACTACATGGATTGATGCATGAAACAGGAACGATCTCACCAACATGAAGTACAAAGGGACGTTCGGGGTCATGTTGATGGACACAAACCCAAATTCCCTCAAAACCTGTGAGAAGCTGAAGAAGGGAGACAAATACGTGAAAGAAATGGGGCCCAAATACTCAAGGGTTGGGGCTCACAACAATCAATGCTCACTGAAGGAGTTTTTTTTTTTTTTTTTGTATATATATATTTTTTTTTCATTACTATGTACAACAATGGGCTCCCATCTTCATATATCAAGGGACATCAAATGGGAACCCGCCATCTCTCGAGCCAGAAATGCACCTGTATGGGCTCGCAACATTCAAAACAGAATTGCTTGACCACCTGACACTCTTATTCGCATTGTGGTCGTTCGATGCCTCTTGAGAGTTAACAAAAGAGGAGGCATGAATGAGAGGTGAACCTCTACCAGGTTGAAGGGTATCAGGTGGTTGATTCTTAACCCACATGGGGTCCTCATCAGATATAGAATGAAGATCATGTGGCCCAGAGGCCATAAAAAGGGTATCTGGTGGCTCAAAAGCCACGTGATCGAAAGGTTGTGGCTCAAGGGCCACGTGATCAAAAGAATGTGGCACAAGGGCCACAAGATCAGAACGATGTGGCTCTGAGGCCACAAGATCAAAAGGATGTGGCTCAAGGGCCACAAGATCATAAGGATGCGGCTCTGAGGCCACAAGATCATAAAGATGCGGCTCTGAGGCCACATGATCAAAACATAAGGCACCTTCTTGTGCCAGCCCAGGTGAAACATCTTCACCACCTTCAGGATCTTCATCGAACAATTCTCTGAAGTACTTGAAGGTGCCCTCAACTTCACTCTCATCCATGCCCTGGATAAGGTTAACCCCAACAGGGTCATTGAAGGCATCTGGCTTCTTGCCAATGGTGAAGATGTTGAAATCAGCGCATTGACTACCATAAGTCAAGCGCATCAGACCATTGCGACAATTGATCAAGGCATTGGAAGTCGCAAGAAATGGTCGCCCCAGAATGACAGGAATTTGTCCAAGTGGGTTTGGCACAGGTTCAGTATCCAAGACAAAGAAGTCGACTGGATAAATGAACTCTCCCACTTTGATCAGCACATCTTCCACCACACCCCTCGGTTTCTTCATAGACCTATCAGCCAATTGAAGAGTAGTCTTTGTTTGTTTGAGGTCTCCAAGACCGAGGTGGACGTAGACAGAATATGGCAGAAGATTAACAGATGCACCAAGGTCCAGCAAGGCTCGGTGTATGGGCACATCACCAATCACACAAGAGATAGTAGGACAGCCAGGGTCCTTGTACTTGACTTGCATGGGTTGTGCCAACAAGGAACTCACGTTAGCCGCAAGAAAAGCTTTCTTGGGAACATGAGTTTTTCTCTTCTTAGTGCATAAGTCCTTGAGAACCTTGGCATAAGGTGGCATTTGCTGAATCACCTCCAAAAGAGGGATATTCACCTTAACCTGCCGAAACATCTCAAGCATCTTGTCATGCTGATCAGAGGTTTTCTTTTTAAGGCGCTCAGGGAATGGCGCCTTTGGGGCATAAGAATGCGAAGGCACCCCAGAATTCAGGTCCAAAGAAACATGAGTGGGGACCTCAGAATCTGGTTCCTTCGACACAAGAGGAGACAAGGGGACCTCAAGGTTCGGCCCCTTTGTCGAAGGAAATGTAGAAAGAACCTCAGGATCTGGCTCCTTCCTGGAAGTATTTGTGGAGGGAGCCTCAGGATCCGGCTCCCTCAAAGATGGTGATGACAAGGAAGGCACCCCAATGTGGTTGTCCACCTCCTTACCAGACCTCAAAGTATGAATCACATTAATATGATGGGTCGGTTCAGAGGCAGCATGAGGTAAAGGTGTCCTTCCTTGCGAATGGGTACCCCGGGGATTTACCTCGGGTTGACTCGGTAATTGACCCTTCTCGCGTTCATGGAGCTGATTAGCCAACTGGCTCACTTGCATTTCCAATGCTTTGACCGTATTGTTGTTGGCCGAAAACATGGCTTGCGTGCTCTGAATGAACGCGTAAAGGGTTTGCTCAAGAGTGGAGTCCTTAGGGTCAACCCGTTGGGGTTGTGGAGTTTGGTTAGAATAACCCGACGAAGAGGTCTGAGGAGGTTGGTAATTGTGGTTCTGAGACCTTTGATGTGGAGGTTGGTAGGTCGCCGATGGGCGTGGAGGTTGATAAGGTGGAGGTTGAGGTTGAGCGTGCGAGCTCTGACCGTTACCCCCACTAGGCCCCCAAGAGAAGTTAGGATGGTTACGCCATCCCGGGTTGTAAGAGTGACTGTACGGGTCGTTTCGGGGCCTTTGTTGATACATCGCATTTGCATGCTCAGTATCCCTTGGAGCGTAAGCGCATTCCAAGTCATCATGTCCCGACAGTCCACACCTACTACACTCGGGAGTAGCGACCTGAGCTACAGGAGCTCGGTCCATCTCCAAACACTCAATCCTACGCATGAGAGCAGCCACTTTCGCCTCAGATGCGATAGTTGACTCAACTTGATAAGATCCAGCTCGACCAGAAGACCTGGCGGCTGGTGGCTCTCTCATGGTGTCCCACTCGAAGGTACGCTCAGCCATGGACTCAAAAGTGTCCCATGCCTCCTCGATGGGTTTCATTTGGAAGTCACCCTGACACATTGACTCCAACAATGTGCGGGTGTTGTAGTTGATGCCCTCATAAACAATCTGGCACAGCTGCCATAGCTCAAGTCCATGATGAGGGCATTGCTGGAGAAGGTCCTTGAACCTCTCAAAGAAACCATGAAACGATTCGGTCTCGGTTTGATACATCTGATGTATCTGGTGCCGTATCTGTTGAGTTTTCCTTTGAGGGAAAAATCTCTTCAGAAAGACGGTCACAAAGTCATCCCATGACCGAATCGAGCTCGCCGGGAGGCTATACATCCATTTCTTCGCATTATCCTTCAATGCGAATGAAATCATCCTCAACCGGACAGAATCCTCGTCAAGCTGTTGAAGCTTGAACATGGAGCACACTTCCTCGAATTCGCGTATAAAGATATACGGATCCTCCTTATTGGCAGTGAAGGTCGGAAGCATGCTCACATACTGAGGTTTTAGCTCATAGCTGTTCCCGCGAGCAGGGGGAACAACTATGCAAGAAGGTTGCGCGGCCCGAACAGGATGGGTCCGCTCCCACAACGTCATCGGCCTATCCTGTCGAGCTAAAGGTGGTGGTGCACCTAGACCTCGATCCTGACCGAATCTCCCTTCCTCTCGAGTCAGAGGAGGAGGAGAAGGAGGTCTACGTGGTGGTGGGAACGGACCGAGGTAGTCCATGTATGGAACCCGGTCTCCCTCGCCACCACGAGACGACTCGCCTTCTTGCTCCAAAGGAGCACGAGGCGGAGATGGTCGATCACCAAGATCTTCCATCTCAGAAATAAGCACTCTCTCGAGTCGAGCGCTCTCACCAGAACGAGCCCAACCTCGCATAAAAAGCTCGACTCGACTCTAAACCTACACACAACAGAAGGTGTACTAGAGGAGGAGACTATACGTAGAGAATAGATGAGGAGAGGACTCAGATGAGGAGGGAAGAATTCCTAGAGCTAGCGAGGGTAGTGGGATCAGGAAGAAGCCTAACTAGCAAGCACGGCTCAAACAAAGTAAGGCAATGGGTCCTTAAGCTAGACGACGCCTAACTTCGAGGTCACTAGCCTCGACACGTCTCACCTCCCTACAACGAGGACCACAATGCCCAGCAAGTGATACCAGATCCGGAGATCCAGTACCTCCTACTATCGACAAGGTAGGCAACGCCGATCAGGTCATGACGGTCTCGACTAGATTACTCTCCTAGTACGTCCGAATTCCTTAGGGCCAATGTCTACTTGCTTTTAGTTAAGGCTTTATTAAGAGTGATTTTTGGGGCCAAGGAAAGGGTGATGAAATCCCCCACCTTATCTTTTATGGGACAGCCCCTCCTTAGTAGCGATTTGATCCTAGATCTAGCAATCAATCGCTCCAATCAAACGCTCTCTCACTCTTGTCCCGATGCACCTTACTAACTAATGCATGAAAGAAACATGCATGAATGAGGGATGTGGGTGCACGTACCTCACGCCAGCAATCAACGACAAAATGTAAAGCAAAGAAAAGACAAATGCATGCAAGGTCTACCAATGGTGCATGACCTAGATGGCAAGAAGTCTAATCTTTTGCTTTGAGTTTTATGGTCCAAGTTGATTAAAGGGGGAGTGATTAATGATCTGGGAGCAAATAAGAAGTCAAAGCATGCAAAATTGGGCTCCCAGATAACACAAGTTACAGCACTAACTACCACAAAAACAATGGAAGCAGGAAGCCCTTACCAGGCCGCCAATTGGCGGTCTCCAACCGCTGATTGGCGGTCTGTTTTTGGATTTGCTTCCTCAAACTTCTCCAGTGGCCTCCCCGTGATCCGAGTGTTCCCTGAAACTAAGAAAAACTAAAAATAAAAAATTAAAAACCCCTCGAATCGTCCAAACCAAGGTCTGGACAGAGCACCTCCCCGGCAACGGCGCCAAAAACTTGATTGATCGTTTTATATTTAACCGCAAGTGCACGGCCGCGTTGAAGCGGTGGCAAATACGGGTCGTCCACTGGGAGGTGTGTCGACACTTGGTTTATTCGAAGGCGAGAGGTAAAAAGAAGGGAGAAAGATGTATTACACTAATCTAAACTACAAAGCTGAAATGAAATGCAAAGGAAATGAAGATAAGCAATAAAACTAAACCCCAAAGG
The DNA here is from genome assembly GCA_963682175.1 of Triglochin maritima. Taxonomy (NCBI): domain Eukaryota; kingdom Viridiplantae; phylum Streptophyta; class Magnoliopsida; order Alismatales; family Juncaginaceae; genus Triglochin; species Triglochin maritima. The sequence goes on along the minus strand of OY821786.1, from coordinate 28,456,134 downwards.
GGGTAGAGAGATAATGTGAACATAAAGATGTGTGTGTGTGTGTTCAATTAAGCTCCTCACAACATGTAGTGCATGAAATCATAAAACTACATCCAATCTTACCTCTACATGAATTAAGATAAGACTACATCATTAAAACATACAAGACAATGATTGGAATGAAGCTACATGAACTCAAGTATAAAGACTAGACCCTACTATGCCTCTACATGAATTAAGATGACTACATCATTAAAACATACAAGACATTAGCTAAGGAAAAGGCAACAAGAGTACATACACTACAAATTGTGTTTCCAACATTAACTTCATCCATATCCTAACTTTATCATTCCCCATAAAATAGGTCCACTAATCAAAGCATAAGCTAAGCTTCATTCAAGAGCATTAGCATATCAAAGATAAGAGTGGAGACCCATTAGATGGTTATGGAAATCATATAAAGCTCAAGGGATAAAAATAACACACACTTAATACACTACATTATTATATCACATATTTCTCCACCCCCCAAATGGGGATGGAACTACTCACTACTCATTACACTAACTAATTTAGCAAAGGAAAGCATAATACTGAAATGAAATTTATACTACTTAAGCAAGAAATATTAAAGAGGCATAAAACTAAACAAACAAACAAGCATGCAAAGGAAAGGAAATTAAACTAAGAGAGAAACAACATCATTAAAAGAAAACTTATATTATTAACTCACTCAATTACAAGTAGCTCTTCCTCCACTAGAGTTTTGCTTCAAGGCTTCACTCTTAGTAGGGAAGATGGCCACCAAGAGGGAGATGGATACAATGGGAGGTGAAGAGTTCTATTTATAAGCATGGAAAAAGCTAATCCGGGACAATCCCCCGATGTGGGACTAAACCAATACCAAAAATAGCCTAAACACATGCTAATACAAGTCCAGGAAGAATCTTGGCTGATTTGGGCTTAACCAGACCGCCAATTGGCGGTTCCAGACCGCCAATTGGCGGTTCCAGACCGCCAATTGGCGGCCTATAAAGCCCAGATCCGGCTGGGTCTTCTGGTGGGCTTGCCTTGGCGTGTTTCTTGGTCTTGGATGCATCTAGCTGGTTTAGTGGAGCTCCGACCCGAATCGAATTGACAAAATACTCCTCATGATGGTGTGGAGTTTCCTGTTTTGCTCTTAGGTCCTTCTGTCTTACGATCAGGTCCTTCCCCCTTGCATCTTGGTCCCCAGGTCTCACAATTAGGTCCTTTTTTCCTGCTTTTGGGTCCTTTCATGGCTCTTCTCTTCAAACCTCTTTATTTCTGAAAACTAAACATAAAACTCGTCACATAGCATTGCCTAGGTGTAAGATAATGGATATAAGGTACAAATATAAGCATGAAATGATGTCAATCAAAGCTCTACAAATATTTGACGACACGAGAATATAAAAGGGGAAAATGGTTACTTTAATATATTGAATAGACCTAGCAAGTGAAACATTATGGAATTGTGTTACGTGTCATTAATGTTTTCACTGTGTCTTGAATCCTAAGATATGAGACTTATGTTTTTTCACATAAGAAATGTTTAATTTGATTATTGTCAAAAGTTGTCATTGAGTATAGTGATAAAGATAGTTCATCAAAGGATTATGCTGAAAAAGATAGTTCATCAAAGGATTATCATTGTCCCTCTTTACTTGAGTAATGATATTAGTGAGTCTCTTGATAAAGCGAAATTATAATATGCACAATGTGACTTGTGTTAAGTTACATATTTATAATTAGTTTAAGAGATCAAGAAATGAATATATAATACAAAGATGACACATTTCTACTTTGTATAATATTCTTAATATCATGATGCAAAGGATAAACACAAGTGATGTTTTACATAACACTAAGTGGATCGTGTTAAGTTCGAATCAGCAAAACATCTTTGTTATTTGGGTAACTATAATGTGTAGCTAGATACCTCTTATAGTTTATGATATAATGTGTTTTATATCATTGTCAACATAACTTAGATCCTCCTATAGGTCACACCACAAAACTGGGAAACAAGAAATATGATTTTATATTTTATATGATGTATTAAGTTTCATGTGTTGTGAAATATTATACATGTGGTAAAATAATAAAATCAATATGTCGTAAAAATGACATGGTTAGAATAATAAATAAACTCCTATAAGATGTATATATATTATGGGGTATAATATTTTGACATTAAATATGATAATATATTATATGATATAAGGTGATCTACAACATTATAACATATGAATTTGCTAAAACCCCAAGTCCAAATTTTGTTGGATACTAATCCAAAATTGGTAGTCAAAAAAAGTGAAAAATTGTCCAACCGTTTGACCACGTTTTTGCATGTATTAATAAGAGATTTTTACTGATTAATTGCTGGATTTAATCCACCTTGGTCAAAGGTAGTTATGGGATAATGATGGGGCAAAATAAACAAGAGATTATGTGCAAAGTAGTTTGCACATGATGTGATTTAGTGGAGATGTAAACAAGAGATCATATGTAAGTGGTTTGTACATTATGTGGTTTAGTGGAGAGATTAATAATGGATCGTGTGTAAGTGACTTGCACATGATGTGGGTTAGAGGAAATCCTATAAATAGGTTCATCATCCCTTCCTTGTTAATACTAATGCAAAAATTCTCTCTCCCGAACCACCCCATTAATCCATCTGAAAATTCTCTTAATTATTCAAGTTTTTGGATATTAAATTCTCAGGAGCTTTTGATGGATTATTAGCTATATTCTAACCTTGATTTAGAGATTGATTGGCTAGCTCATTTCTTTCTAATCTTGTTGAGAGTCTGGTGAACACTTGGAGGCGAACCAGTGGACAATTCAACGGGCAACGCAATTCCGGATCTTCATAAAATGTTTTAGAGAACCTTTGGGTATGATAATCTTCTATTTATTTTAATATATATGTAGATTACATGATATTAGAATAAATATAAAATAATGTACATGAAATCGTCGAAAATATGGAAATCGATCTTGTATGCATGTATAATTTTTTTAAAATATATACATACATAGGGGTACGAAATCCTACAGTTGTGACTACCATATTCGAGTGGGAAAGGAGATAAGAATGATGGTACCTAATCTAGACGACAAATGCGACACGAAACAATGAGTAATAAAAAACGAATCCCGTAGGAGTTGGAGAATGAATACAAAAGTGTAGATGTGTATTCCTGTGTGTGTAACATTTAGTTCTCATGCCATGCATAAGATGGAAATCATATAATGCCACAATCCTAAGTATGTTTCTTCATGGATTAAGATTTATCACCATCATTAAAACATACAAAATACTACTCAAGATGAGGACAAAGACAACCACATGATTACATGTTTAATGACATAAAGAACATGGAATCCTTAATGACCAAACCCAGCTATGTGTCCACATGAATTGAGATGTAACATTATTATTAACACATACAAAACATTAATTAAGATGTTGTCAACAAGAGCACATGCTCCCACATGTCATCATTATCTCTTTACCACTCAAATCTTATCCTCACCTCATCATTCCCAATAAAGTGGGCCCACTAGACAAAGCTTGTGCTACACATCAATTAAGACCATTAGCACATCAAAGGCAAGATTGAGGAACCCAACAAAATGGCTATGAAATTCATGTGACGCTCCAGTATTTGAATTAAACACACATTAATACAATACATCAACACTTCACATCATCATCCACCCCGAATGGGGATGGACTACTTTCTACTCATCTCCATAACCAGCAAAACAACAAAAGCAAAAGAACCCATAAGCAAATAAAGAAAACTAAAGTTAACCAAAGCAAGTGAACAAAATTTACATCAAATGAAAGATAACAACATGATGAACATTAAAACTTAACTTGATTAAGAAAATGAAGATTACAAAGTGGCTCATCTTCTCCTCTACTACACTACTAATCAATAAACTAAAATCTACTCTAATAAACAAGAATTAAAACCTACTCTACTAAACAAGAAAGGAAACTAATCTAAAGAGGAGGAATGGAGGGGAGGAAGGATTACAAGTATATTTATAGAAGATTTGAGGGTCTGGATGATTCTGGGCGTGATCGGGCGGCTGTAAATCAGAACTAGATGTTGCATATTGCTCTGACCCGAGAACCCGACTCACCAGAGAAATTTGGGGTCGAAACAACCAATCAGATCCGCCAATGGTGGATTTTAATCGGCCAGTGGTGGATCATTTGGGTATGATTGACCTCTTATTTCTCGAGTATCTTTTATGTACCATTTTAACACGTGGGGTGCACCCAGAGCTGTTGGTTCGAACCCGTTTGGTTTTAATTGTTGAATTACTCCTCAGGTTCAAGAGATTCTGGACTTTTGCAACCACCATATTTTTCTTTACACTTAGGTCCCTTTGGATTTACACTTGGGTCCTTCCTGAGTTACAATCCGGTCCTTGGGCATTTCAAACAGGTCCAAAAACATTCCAAATCAGTCCATTCTTCTTGTGTTTACATTTTTTCTTCCTTTCTCTTCTTTACTGCCTAAACCATGAAACACATCAACAAACACTCGAGACCCAAATATTGGGTAAAATAAAGGATATATAGCATGAATGCAATGTATAATATGCTACTAATCAAATACTTCCTCATAAGCACTTCAAAGGAACGATTATATAAGTGGGTGCCCTAGTCACTGATTATTGTACGAGGTGTACCAAATCGTGCAAAAATGTCCCTTAAAAATTTGCTGACTAATTAGTAGCATATCATACAATGCATTTATGTTGTATATACTTTATTTTACCCCATATTTGTGCTACGTGGGTATTTGTTACTTACATGTCTGGGTTTAGGCAATAAAGAAGAGAAAATAAGCAAAAAGGACCTAAATGAAAGGAGAAATGACTAATTTGGAGGCCTTCTGAACCTGTTTGTAACACTCAAGGACCAGATTCCAAGTCCAAAAGGACCAAGGTAAAAATCCACAGGGACATGATCGTAAAGAAAATATGTTGGTCGTAAAAGTCTATAATCTCATGAACATGATGAGTAATTTAACAATTAAGACAAAACATGCTCACACCAACGATGTCAGATGCACTCCACGTGCTAAATTGGTGAAATTTAGGGTTGATCTTACCAAAACGGTCTTCCAATAAAGGATCCAAATCCGCCAATTGCAGTCCAGTTGGGTGTTTGATGCTCGAATTTTTCAAGCAGGTTGGGTATTAGGTTTGGAATACTCCGGAGCAACAAGATTTGATTTACAACCGTCCGATTATGCCCAGATTAATCCAGACCTTCCAATTTACTATAAATACATTTGTAACCATTCTTCCTCCTTCCTCTCTCCCCCATTATAGTAGGTTTTATTTCTTGTTTTAGTAGTGCAGTTAAGGGGGTGGAGAGGAAACCTTGCAATCTTTCATCCATTAATCAAGTTTTGATATCATGTTTTTTGCATTCTTGTCTTCAATTTGATGTCCTTTATATATCCTTGTCTTGAGTAGATTTAAATTTCTTTACATGTTGTAAGGTTATTTTTACTTTGTTCTTCATATAATTAGAGAGTAGTCGATCCCCATTTTAGGGTGGAGGATGATGTGAAGTGTTGATGTAGTTAGATTTTTGTGTGTGTGTTTAATCGTAATCTTGGACTTCAAATGATTTCCATAACCATTTTGATGGTTATTGTTGGAAAATTAAAGTTTAAAACCGTAAGTGCACGACCACGTTGGAGCAGTGGTAAGTAAGGGTCGTGTCCACGAGGAGTGTGTACGGGTCGACGACGATACTCTAGTGGGGGATGAAAAATGGAGATTGAGAGTGTCTAAACTAAATAATGAATGTGACGGAATCAACAAAAAACTAATATAACTAGTCACATAGGAGGTGGAGAACACATGCAAAAGTGTAAATGTGTAAGTTGTGTGTGTATACAATTAAGTGCCCATGACACGCATAACATGGAATCCATAATTACCAAAACCCAACTATGTCTTCACATAAGATTTAGCATCATCATTAAAACATACAAGACATTAATCAAGATAGGGTCAAGAAGAGCACATGCTCCCACATGCCATCCTTATCTCTTTACTCACTTCAATCTTATCATCACCCCATCATTCCCCCCATAGAGTAGGGTCATTAACCAAAGCATGTGCTAAGCATCCATTAAGACCATTAACACATCAAAGGCAAGAGCGAAAAATTCATCAAAATGGCTATGGAAATCATGTGAAGCTCCAAGATTAAGATTAAAACACATACTAAATCTAACAACGCCCACACTTCACATCATCCTTCACCTCCCAATGGGGATGGACTACTCACTAATTACCATGTTAGCAAAGGAAACAACAACATAAAATGACACATAACAAGTAAAGAAACTAGATCTAATTAAAACAAGAAGTAAACATTAATAAAGGAAATTATTATTCGTCATCCCAAAACTACTTAAATCGCCCCAACAATTACCATTTTGTCATTCACAATGTCTAAGTTTTCCTCACTTTACCAGTACCAACACCACGAAAATGTCTGGCGAAGATTCTCGATCACACGAATTTCAATCAAAAAAAATTAGGTCGGGTGTCTAGATAAACCCCCATGGGGGGTGCCTAAGACTTGGTAAAACTTCCTGACTTACAAAAAAACTCACTATAATCCACCACATTAATACCAAAAATCTTGGAACGGAATTTGAAATAATTTGAGATAACACACCGTATAATTTTAAGATTTTTTATAAAAAAAATAGGGACGTCTAAGCCAGACGCCTCCCCTATGGCGGAGGCGTCTGCAAAACACACCCTCCCTACGGGGGAGGCATCTGGCTTAGACGTCTCCCAATGGGGGCGGCTCCGGCGAACGCCCCCTAATTTAGTTTTATTTATTTATTTTACTAAAAGGAAGTTGAATATTTTACCAGATTCGAGTACACCGGGGCGGCCACTGGCTCCTTTCCTGACCTCCGAAACATTGTTTTTGAAGATTATGAGAGTGGTATGAAGAGAGAGTGGTGGTAGGAGAGTGAAATGAAGAGATATATAAGTAGAAATGAGAGAAAAACAAAATGATAATTCGCACAGGCGATTTAATTAGTTTTGGGGCGACGAATAGCAATTCAATTAATAAAAACTTTGATTAATGAAGAAGAAAGATTATAAGTGTTCTTCTCCTCTCCTCCACTACTCTACTAAACAATAAATAAATCTAACCTAATGAGGAGAGGAAGGAAGAAGAGGAAAGAAGAGGGAGTACAAGTGTATTTATAGAAGATTATAGGGTTTTGATTCATATGGACGTAATTAGATGACTACAAATCAACTCTGGATGCTTTAGAGTGCTATGAACTAAAAACCCAAGCCGCTGGAGAAATCTGAGTGCCAAAAGATCAACCGGATCCGCCAACAGTGGATTTTAAACCGCTATTGGTGGATCAATTATGTTTGATATGCTCCAAAGTTTGGCACATGCTTAAAGTTAACATATTGAACACGTCGAGTGCGCCCTGAGATGTTGGTTCGAGCCGGTTTAGTCTTAATTGTTGAATTACTCCTCAGGTTCATGAGATTATAGACTTCTGCAACTGACATATTTTTTTAACGATCAGATCCCTCCAACTTTTCACCTAGGTCCTTTCTCACTTGCAATCCGGTCTTTGAGCATTACAACTAGGTCTAGAAGACTACCAAATCAGTCTATTTTTCTTGCATTTAGGTCATTTTCGCTTCCTTTCTCTTCTTTATTACCTAAACCCTGAAATATAAGAAATAAATACCTGAGTGACACAAATATGGGGTAAAATAAAAGATATAAAGCATGAATGCATTATATGATAGTGCTACTAATCATGCATTTACACTCTTGCATTTGATGTGTTAATGGTCATAATGGATGCTTAACACATGCTTTCGTTAGTGAGGCCACTTAATGGGGAATGATGAGGTGAGGTAAATATGGATAAAGAGATATGATTGACATGTGGGTTTTGTTTTTTGCTTAAAGTAGGTTTTATTTCATCGTTAGTAGTGTAGTGGAGGAGAAGTGAAACATCATCTTGTAATCTTTCTTTCTTAATCAAGTTTTAGTTTCATGTTCTTTATGTTCTTGTCTTTCATTTGATGCAATTTTTATTCCATTGCTTTGGTTCTATTTAGTTTCATTTACTTGTTCATGTGTTGTTTTTCTTTTGTTTTTCTTTGTTATGGATATGATTAGTGAGTACTCCATTCTTGTTGGAGGGTGGGGGATGATGTGAAGTGTGAATCTTGTTAGATTTGAGTGTGTTTTAATCTTAATCTTGGAGCTTCAAATGATTTCCATAGTCATTTCGATGGGTTTCTCACTCTTGTCTTTGATTTATTAATGGTCCTAAAGGATGGGTTGTGTGCTCACGTAGGAAATATTTTGTGGGGTTTGTGTGTGTTTAGATTTTGCAAAACTGTTGAGAGGAAAAGTAAAAAAGGAAGCTCCTAGTATTGACTTGAACATGATGCAATAGTATATCTAGTACACCGACTTTAGGTCTTATCTAGTCGTAAGGATGCACCCCGCTTTTCCCTTAGAAGGAGAGTAATCATAGGGTTTCAGTACTCAAAAAATAGAGAAGTTCACCCTGAACCTAGTGAGTGGAAGAATTCGTGCCGGTTAGTATAAGGAAATTTGTTCAAGTTAGGGACCTTTAAACTCCTGTTGTGAAACCTTAAGTGTAGGGGTTTCAGTTCATCTATAGATAAGAAATAAATTAGTATGATGTTCTCTCTTCTCACACGGCTCCTATCACTCGGGAAATTAGGTTCAAAGGGGAATTACTACGTGATGTTTTCTAGTCATTTGACTTGGGATGCACCGACCAAACTTTTGTTACACGGGTGGGTCATATGGAGATTTGGGAGAATGTGTACGTGATAATTTACAACCTCACAAGCAATGATGCATGAAACCAGACCCTAGGAGAATTAAACACCAGCCATTTTTAATTCATTTTTCTCTAAAACATAAAAATGAGAAAAAGAAGAACAAAGAAAAATTACAAATAAGAACCTTAATAGACTTTATACAACATATCATTTCAGGACATTAAGATTGCCCATATATTTAACTTAAGTTCTTAATTAACTTGCATGAATGGTTCCTTAGGCTAGCTCTAAGGACATGATACATATATATAGTCGGCTCGTAGTATTACCGTTGCTAGATTGAATAATGCGTCATTGTTCGGATTGTGTGGGTATATCCGCTAAAACCCCTTAAAAGACACCACTCATTCTCTTTGGCGACAAGGGGGTTTAACAACTTGTTGTATGTGCTAAGTGCAATCGTGATTCCTACGAAAGTGAGTTACGATTTCCCGTTTCCAATGTTTTTTATTTCTTTATTTTGATTTGGACTAGCAAAAGATAAGTGTGGGGATATTTGATTAGTTGCATATCATATAGTACATTATGCTATATATTCTTTATTTTACCCCATAATTGTGCTACTCGAGTATTTGTTTCTTATATTTCATGGTTTAGGTAATAAAGAAGAGAAATGAAGTGAAAATAACCTAAAAGCAAGAAAAATGGACTGATTTGGAAGGTTTCTGGACCTGATTGTAATGCCCAAAGACTAGACTAAATATCATGAGGGGCCCTATTGAAACCCGGGAGGGACCGAAGTGTAAAGAAAAATAGGTCGGTTGCAAAAGTCCATAATCTCTTGAACATGAGAAGTAATTCAATTAAGACCACACGAGCTCGAACCAACAACTCCGAGTCCACCCTACATGTTAAATTGGGCAACTAAAACTTCTAGTGAAACTTGGGGTGGATCAGACCCAAACGATCCACCATTGGCGAATCCAAATCCGCAATTGGCGGATCATTTGTGTCCGTTTCACCCCCAATTTCTCCAGTGGGTCGGGTTGTCAGGTCCGAGCATTAAGAAACATCCACATCTGATTTTTAGTCGTCTAATTGCGCCCAGATTCGTCTAGACCCTCTAATCTTCTATAAATACACTTGTAATCCTTCTTCTTCCTACTTCCCCAATTAAAGTAAGTTTTATTTCTTGCTTAGTAGTAGGTTTTATTTCTTGCTTAGTAGTGTAGTGGAGGAAAAAAGAAACACCATCTTGTAATCTTTCTTTCTTAATCAAGTTTTACTTTCATGTTCTTTATGTTCTTGTCTTTCATTTGATGTAATTTTTATTCTGTTGCTTTGGTTAAATGTAGTTTCCTTTATTTGTTCATGTGTTGTTTTTCTTTTGTTCTTTTAATTGTTGTGGATATGATTAGTGAGTAATCCATCCCCATTGGGGGTGGAGGCTGATGTGAAGCAGGAATTTTGTTAGATATCTGTGGTTTTAACCTTAATCTTGGAGCTTCAAATGACTTCCATTGCTATTTTGATGAGTTTCTCACTCTTGCCTTTGATGTGTTAATGGTCCAAATGGATGATTAACACATGCTTTGGTTAGTGAGGTCACTTTATAGGAAATGATAAGATGAGGATAAGATTGGAGTGGATAAAGATATAAGATTGACATGTGAGCATGTGGCTATCTTTAGCCTTATCTTAAGTAGTGTTTTGTATATTTTAATGATGATGATAATCTTAATCCATGTGGAAACACACTTAGGATAATGGTCATTATACACACACGCGTCACAAATCTACATTGTTGCACGCATTTTCCACCTCCTACGGCTTTAGTTATATTAGGTTAATTTCAGCCTCGTTGCATCGCATTAGTTAGTTAATTCAAATACCCTCAACTTTTATTTTCTCCCCCCACTCAAGTATGGTCGACGACGACCCGCACTCGCTCCTCGTGGACACGACCTGTACTTGCCACCGCTTCAACATAGTCGCGCACTTGCGGTTTTGAACTTTAAATTCCCCAACATTAATCCATGGCAGTTCGGTTAACCTTATCGACCATTACAGGGAGTAAACTCTAAAACTAATCCAAGGTAGTTAGGTCAACCTAATCAACAATTCCATAGAGTAAACTCCAAAACTAATTCAAGGCAGTTCGGTCGACCTAATGTCATTTCGTCGACCTAACTTGGCTGGGACATAATCCTAAGGTCCAAGGCAATTCGGTCGACCTAATGTCATTCGTTCGACCAAACGTAGCTGTGACAGAATCCTAGTGCTCAAGTTTACATATGATCCTATGGAGTTAATACAAGAAAATTATAAGTCTTCTCCCCGAGCTTTGATTATAAATCTTTATCCTTAATGTGTTTGTCCAAATGCTCCTTCTCTTAATCAACCTATTAAGATTTTTGCAAATATACAAGTATATATTCAATGCATGAAATCATATTTGGCCACTTTTATTGATTAAGTTGATTAATTAAGATTAGTTTGATTCATCCTCAAAATCAATATGGATTAAGACCTAAAAACCAACATTTTTGACCTCCCAGATTTGGACCACTGAGGTCCTGAGCAGTCATCTCAAATATTTCTTGCTTATTTCTTCAAACATTTTTATCCATTTTGGTTGGAAAACTGAATTGACTTAGATCTGGAGCACTTCTCAGTTTTGACAAAATCTTGTCATTGACAAAACTTTGGATGGCATATTCAAGAATCGAACGTCCAAAATTCTTAGCGAACGCCCGATGCTCTGGCTAGTCGTTCGAATTCTACTTGCATCTTCTCTGGACTTTTGACCGCATGGTTCAAATGACTCCCCTATTTTTGGATGACCCAAACTGAGTCCAACCACCTCTGATTTTTTATCCGACGTTTTCGAACAACCATGTCTCAGTTCAGTCATCTGATTTTTATGTAATTTTGAATAATTTTTTACCAAATTCTTTTGAACGACCGAATTTGCTCCCTATCATCCAAAACCTCCCATTTCGACGACTAGAACACAAGTTAATCGTCTGAATCTGTTTTTCGAATTCAAAAAACTAGCCGATCAGACGACCTTTGCCTGCTCCAGTTGTTCGAATCTTGAAAATAATGGCTAGCTGCGTGCCTGATCCCCAACTCATTTTTCTTACACACAATTCCTCCCCAACCTTCAACACCTCTCCGAAATGAATTCTCCACCCTCTCCACCATAGAAACAACTTCTAACTTCTTGTTCTTAATGGCTCCTCCCGAATCGCATGGCACCTCTACCCCAACTCCTTCTTGCAAGAAAATGACCCGAAAAATTCCGCTAACAAGAATTTAACGCCTTCCACTTCGAAAAAGTCTCTGTCCCGATGACTAGGATCTCATTGTGTTGGAAAAGCGATTTGTGGACATCAAATGCCAAAATAAGTACTATACTCTGGTGCTTCAAATTTCCACGTGGAGTGGAAAGTCAAAATCATAGAATTTGAAGCATTTGATATGAAGGAGTTTCTTGAAGCCAACAACCTCATCTAATTCCTCACCAAGTTTCCACTTCTAAAGTGGTACCCAGATCACATCAAGGTGTTCTATGCCAACCTTCAAGCTACCTTTGACATAAACTCTGACAACTCGCCTAAAGCCAAGACAAAATTGGAGCTCAAATCTTATGCCATCACCACCACTCTTCTCTGGAACACTCTTCATTTTCCTGATGATGGTGAGGATATCTATGACCTCCCTCTTCCACTCGACTATGTGGTGTTCGCAAAGAAAGTGAAGTTGGGCAACCTGTTAAGTCCCTAGCCTTGCTTAAGGACTAATCCCGTGATTAGTGGAGGTTTGCGTGGGAAATGGGTGAGAGAATAGTGATGGTTGATGGGTGTATGGGCCGGTTACTGTTGAGGCTGGGGTGGTTTTTAGGAGAAATTAATGTTTCTCTTCCTATTCCAAAACCTATTCCTATTCCTTCCTCTCACTTTCTCTTCCATTTCCGTCGTTCCAGAGGGCGTTGCGGTGACTCCAGCGAGTGGTGACGAGCATGGAGTTGAGGAGGCACGGACGTGAGGCACAGGGTTGCGGTCGACGTTGAGCGGATCTTCGACGCGCTCCGTCTTCTTCTTGAGGTATGTCGGCTTAGTAGTGTGGTTTTGTTGTTCCCCACGTTAGTGGGAAGTTGTGGTCGGTCGTGGGAGGTCGGAGACCTCGCCGGCGATGAGAGAACGGCATAAAATCCTCGACAAACACGGGGTTGTTGTTGACCAACGGTCGACCGGTGCCTTCGGGCGGTCGACCGGTTTTACTATTTTGCCCAACTTTAACCAACACCGGTCGAACGATGCCATGTGGCGATCGACCGGTTGCATGTATGCTAGTGGGTTGGAGGTTTTCTGTCGGATTTCGGTCGACCGTCCTTAGTTTTTGGTTCGACCGGAACTTAAGTGTACTTGATTATTATGCATGTTGTTCGACCGATTTTGATATGTTGTTCGACTGTTATATTACGTAGACTATTAGGATGACCCTGGTAGTTTTCGGTCGACCGGGACCCCTGAGTCGGTCGACCGAATAGTCTTGTACGATTTTGACCAACTCCGGATTTTGACCTCGTATTCGGTCGACCGGTTTTAGATCGTTGTTCGACCGTTTGGACTTAAGTAATGGGCAGAATAGTTCGACCATTGCAGACTTTCGGTCGACCAAACCTATTGGGAACGGTCGACCGGTTAGGTTTTTTCGGTCGACCGTTTGTGCGCAGAACTGAATTCTTGGTCCTTGTGTTTGTGTCAACTCTGTCCATGGAAACCCGTGTCCTGACTTAGAGCGTGAGCCGGGAGGTGACGGTGGATACGTGATTGTGCCTGACCAGGGACCATCATGTGGAAGAGTGTGGACACTTGGGTCGCGCCACCTCCGTTGTTGGACAGTGGTGTGACGTGTTGTTCCTTAACTCTCTGTAGAGTAGCAGACCTGAGGGATCGCGAATCCCAATGCATGTTGATGCATGGCTCGTGGAGCATGATGACCCTACAGACTACGGTCTGGACCCGTCCGATGTTGTGTCAGACGTATGTTGTACTGCCGAGGTTGTGCCGGCGATACCGCTGAGGTTTTTGCCGGCGATGACGGTGCCGACGATGCTCCGGCTTGTTGTTGTACCGTCCGATGTTGTACCGTCCGATGTTGTACCGGACATATGTGGTACCACCGATGTTGTGTCGGCGGTGACACCAATGTTGTTCCGGCGATGATCCCCGATTAGGCACCTATCTTGGGATGTTGACCGACCGGGCTATGACTCCGTTGAGGTGGTGTAGACCACATGGTTACTTTGCGCAGAGGTGCGGACGCTACTCACCGATCCCTTTGGCTCGAGTAGTCGCGTGTGGGGGTGCGTCGCGTACTGTCCGTATGTGCCTGCGGTAGGTTTCCGAGGGAGACTCGTTGTTGTTGCTGGATTGATGTCCTTGTTGACCCTTAAGGGTCCTTGTGTTGTTGGATTGAGGTCTCGTTTACCCTTGGAAGGATTTGATGCATTGCAGATGTTGATATGACATGCTACTAATACGATAGGTTCATTTACCGTACTGATTGCATTCATATAGGCGAGCTTGGCTTACGAGGTTTCCTAATGGGAAACTCAGGCATCGCTGTTTGATTCATGTTTCAGGACCGCAGTAGGTTCTGTCGGGTGGTGACAGCGGGCGCACACATTTTGGGGTCAATATCCTCTTCGGACTCTTCGAGGTCGTCATGATTACTTGTACTTGTCCGTCGTAGTATTGTTGTAATCATGTCTTTTGACAAACTCTGTTGTATTATTGGTGCACCGACTGTTGATTTATATGAGTAACATTGTCGTTGAAGAGTTTTATCTGATGATCTCTTGATTGTTTAAATTTTTAAATTTCCACTGTTTCGGGATGTTACACAACCCCTCCGTTGTGGCCTGATATGCTCTCTCAATCACATGAATTTAAAGCCTCAATACCGGATCTTCAACACTTTCGCCCGCTCCAACCTTAATCCCACACACGGTCACCGGAAGTATCTCAACAAGCAACTTCAAGTCATCCTCTCTAACCTTATTGAATAGATTCCGGTGAATTGGCCTCTATACTTTCTCCGGAACATTCTTGCGACCTCGTAAAACTCTTTGGATAATAGGACTAATTGTGCATGTTCTATCTAATTAGGTGTTGAAAACACAAAATTTACATGGAAAACCCAAACCCATGGTAGGAAAGGGAAAACCACGCGGTAAACCTTCGTAAACGAAGAAAAGAATGAGCATGATGGAGCAACAAACAATCCATTAATTGAATCAACAGATACAAGTGTTTTTCTTCTTAAATTTTGTCCAAAACTACTATCAGTATTAAGAAAACTGGAAGGGATACAGTATTACCTTTAGGATACACAAATCTCAGGTCTTTCACCCCCAAAATACTCCACCGCTTGCTGAAAATAATGATTTAAACTCGAGACCGGATCACTTGGATGAGAACATCATCCGAAATTGGACTCGAACGGGACCAAGAACCAAGCTTCCTAAACACTGGGACTATTCATGAGCACTAAAAACCCTTATGGTGTGTTTAGGTAGCAACTTAGGAAAGAAATTGACAGAATAGAAAATGATATTTCTCTTGCTTGGATAACAATTTTAACGAGAGAAATGAAGAAAAATAGATAGAAAGATGACTCCAGATTGGACTCCCAATTTTCCCTCCAAAACTAGGAAGAAATAGAGAGAAAGTTGTCCAATCAAATTTTATGCCAACACTAGCCTTACTTTTATCAATTACCCAATTATTATGCGTTACGAGCATCCAATTATGAATTATCCAATTACAAAAATTCTAACCACGAGTACACAAACAAATCAAACTTCTTATCATTGTCTCATCTTCACCTT
This sequence comes from Triglochin maritima, assembly GCA_963682175.1. Taxonomy (NCBI): domain Eukaryota; kingdom Viridiplantae; phylum Streptophyta; class Magnoliopsida; order Alismatales; family Juncaginaceae; genus Triglochin; species Triglochin maritima. Next base: position 28,440,362 of record OY821786.1, on the reverse strand, counting down.
GGGCGTAAGCAAACAAGGAGGACAATGGTCAATGGTTGGTTCAATTAATCGACCTTGTTCTAATTTGTCCAATGTAGTTTGGTTGGTCTATTGTTTGTATTCATGTTGATGTAGTTTTTAGTAAAGATAATATTATTTTACAATAATACTATTATTATTATGTCAAACATTAAAATGATGTTAATGTTATTAACATTTAAAAAGAATAATTTGGTAATTTTAGCATTTTTTGTTTTTTTGTTTTCCATCTACGGCATCTAGGTTGCTATGCAACATTGTCTATCCCAATAGGAGAAAAAAAGAAAAGAGCATTTTATTTCTCTTATCATCTCTCCCTCTTGCTATCCAACACACCATAGGTCCATAATTAACGCAAATGTTTGGATACAATCGCAACTTAAGAAACAAGTTCTTACATGTATCAGTAGACTTGGATGTCGTGTCGAGCTGTTTCGTTTTTGGGTGGGGCCCACCATTTTCCCCAAAGTCAACCATACCGTTGTTAGATGTTGTGCCATCGAGAACATGACCAAAATCACCCTCCCACATTTCAATTAATTCCCACCAGAACCACCTTAAATGAGCTTAACCACCCATCTCCAATACTTATCCACTCACTCAAACGGTCTCCACCTTTCAAGTTTCAAGCCATAATCCAAAGCAAAAACCAAACAGTGCAACAAAACATGTTTGTGCGGTTTCTGAAAGAAAAAAAATCATTCACCATTTATACACATCCAAACTTGACCTTTGTATTTTTACAAAATTGAGTAGGAGACCTTGGAAGGTAGATTACCCCTCTCGATCATCGGCTCCCATATGATTCCTAACATAAGACTAAAAGTTCACAATGTAGGTAGTTTGTTTCTATAATACGTCTATATTTTGGTTTGAGTTTTAATTAAGTTCTTTGTTCTTGGTTTGAGTTGTATTTTTGAACTCCGAATTAATTTGGGTCATTACGACATTGTTAATTAGGTGAGTTTAACTTGAGTGTTGAATCTTCTGATACATTTCCGTTTGGTTTTTGAATCAATACCTCATTCTTGTCCAATAGATTTACAAAACAAACTATAATTCTTTTACTGAACTGCTATTCGTCGCCGTAAAACTACTTAAATCGTCTGTAAGATTACCATTTTGCTCATCTACCATTTCTACTAATATAACTCCTCATTTCACTCTTTTAACACAACTTTCTCTTCATATCACTCTTCTATTCACCACATAAAATGTCTCGGAGGCCAGGAAAAGAACCAGCGGAGACCCCTGACTACTCACATCTGGTAAATTACCTTGTTTATTTCAATTAATTTTAAAAAAAAAATTTTTTGAGTCGGGCGTCTCCCGCGGGGGAGGCGGTTCTCGAGACCGCCCTCTCGTTGGGTCGGGCGTCTCCTGCGGACGCCCGACCCAAGGAACAGACGTCTGCGGGAGACGTCTCCCACGTAGGGTAGGCGTCTCCCGCAGACGTGCGGTTTTTTTTTAATTTTTGTTAAAATTGATTATAAATTGTGATAAAATTTAAATAAATTGAATATTATGTTAATAATGAAGGGAATGTGTTCTAAAAGTTTTACTTTTAAATGTCAATTATTATGAATTGAATGAGAAATCATTTTGTTCCTTGTTTATGTTATTCGTCGTTTAGAAGTGTTAAGGAAGAGACTCTTGGTCCTTAACCGTAGAGCTCTAAAAGATATTGGTTTACATAAAACAAAAAATATTCGCAATCATGGTAACTAACATGGAACATTAATTACCGAGTTAAGATTGTCGTATTAGTCATAGATCATTGTAGCTCTACAAGTGAGTGACAACACGGGTATGCAAAAGAGGAAAATATTACTTTTGTATACTGAATAGACCTAATAAGTAAAATATTATAGAAATGTGTTTCTGTGTCATTAATATTTTACTGTGTCTTTGGTCCTTTGATATGAGACTTATATCTAATCACTTAAGGAATACTTAATTAGATCAGTGTCTTGAACTATCGATCAGTGTAGTGTAAAGGCATTGGTTGGTTAAGTACTACTTTTGTTGGAGAAGGTAGTTAGTCAAAAGACTATCATTGCCCCTCTTAATTGAGTGATGATATTAGTGGGCCCCTTGATAAAGCAAAGTTATAATGTGCACAATGTGATTTGAGTTAAGTCACATATTTATAACTAGCTTAAAGAGATCAAGAAATGAATACTAAGACAAAGATGACACAATACTACTTTGTGTGTATTCTTAATATCATGAGGCAACGGACGGACACAAGTGGTGCACGCCATCACTAAATGGATCGGGTTTTGGTTCTAGTGGAATTAAGACATCTAACTAATTGGGAGCTATAATGTGTAGCTAGATACCGCTTATAGCTTGTGATATTAAGCCTTTAATATCACTGCCAACTTAGTTTAGATCATCCCATAGGTCACACCGCAAAACTGGGAAACAAGAAATGGGGATTTTGAGTTCATAAGATGTGTCGGGTTTCATGTAGAAAATATGACACATGGGGTGAACAAGCAAAATCAAAATTATGTTGTGATTAATAACATAATTAGAATCTAAATTAAATTCATATGTGATGTAAATATTATGGGGTGTAATGATTGATCATTACATAGGATAATATGTTACATAAGTTGTGGATTTACTACTAATCCCGAAATGTCAAATTTTGTAGGGGTTAAACTGAAATTTGACAAGTCTGCAAAACAGTGCTCAAACGGTCGACCGGTTAGCAGTAAACGGTCGACCGGTAGGGCACGGTCGACCGGACATGTCTCGACCGATAACAGGGAATTTTCATCTGTTCGAACGGTCGACCGAACATTGCGATGGAATAGTTCCTGTTACGAACAGTCGACCGAGCTATTGAACGGTCGACCGAAACTGGTTCGAGCGGTCGACCGAACCTCCAAAAACGGTCGACCGGTCCAGACGGTTTATGCATAATTAATTTAAGAATTAATTAGATCATGCATGGAATTGGTCCATAATTGATTTAATTCGTGGCTAATATTATTTATTATTAAATAATGAATGGTTAGATGGAATTTTGCATGAGATCATGGGCAAGGGGTTGCACATGAATAGGTAATTTGGAGAGAACCTATAAATAGAGGTTATCTCATTGCCTTCCATCATCTTAATTAATATTGCTTTTCATGCAAAATCTCTCTCCTTAATTCTCCACGAAAATTCCACAAATTCTTAAGTTTAGTTTAGTTCTTAAGAGATCATCTTCTCAAGGGAATTAAAGAGGGGTTAGTAATTGGATTCTAAACCATATCGGAGATTGAGAGACTAGCTTCCCTCTCTCCGATCTTGTTTAGAGTTTGGTGAATACTCGGAGGCATCCGGCGCAGCGAGGAGCATCCCCAACGTCTCCGAATCTTCAAGAAGTTTTAGAGAACTTCTAGGTATGAATTTCGGAGCCCTTGTTTGTTTTAATAGAGTTTTGAAACTAGATGTTAAAACAAACCGATGCATGCATGAAATAAATCAAAGAAAATTGTAATTGATCCTTATTATACATAAAAATTTCGAAAATATATATGTATAATTAAACATGAAATCCCGCAGTGGTATCAGAGCATAGGGTTCAATTTTCTTATGATTTATGGCTGTAAACAAATTTAGTTTACGATTTAGGATTTAAACAATTCGTTTTACTGGTTTTTTCGGTCTTTAAATGTTTGTTGAAATAATTCTTTGTAATAATTCGTTTTAAATGTTTTGAATGTTTAAAACATGTCATGAAATTACTAGAATTATGATTTTGACATTAGTCCAACTTACAATAATTTCGTTTTATTTAAAAACAATTATTTTGTAAGAGAATCAACAAAACCAAAAAACTGCAGTTCATCTTTCCATTGGAAATTGGATGGACAGCGGTTCAAAAATAGTTTTGAACTATGGATGAATGAAAAATGTTTTTTAATGGATTTCAAAATATTTTTCAAAGAATTGTTGAGAATTCTGGATGATTGATAAATTAGATTCTGTAGTTTATAGCAATTGCGTGCATGGATGCTTGAGTTGCTTTGCAGGATTGTGAGTTTATATGTTCCAAATCAGACACTACAAATGTATGTAATTATTATTATACAGGGGCTTATGTATGTAAAAGCCAAAATTCTCTTTATTTCCGTCTTTTAGATAGTTGCATTAGCATATGAGAGGTTTTTACATAGGACTTGCACTAGTCGGTTTTATCGAATGTGAGGAGCATGTTTATTTTCTGTAAAATCTACATCTCCGGTGCAAGAGGAAGTCGCCGCTGTAGCGCATCGATCGAGGATCGAAGATCAGGGATCGAGGATCGAGGATCGAAGGGAACATATAAACTCACACGATGTGGATTGTGTGAATGTTTAATTTCTGTTTTTTAATTTCTGCTATGCATGTGATGAATGTGGTGAAAGTTAGGATGTGTATGAATATTAATATGCATGATCACCTAAAATTCTAAATCACATGTTAAAATTGTCCAACAAAAATTAAGAATAGTTTTCCTTCTTATTTCATCCACTAGCAGTCATTGATCGAGGGATACTCTGCTCGCCCTTAGCGGGAGATAGCTCCCTCTATCTTTGGGAATAGTGGGAGATATAAAGGTTGTCTGTTGTTGTGCCACAATTAAATATATGAGGTGTGTCTCACCCTAGTGAACCTCAAGTATGTTTAGTTGTGAATACAATAGATAAACGTATCTCGTATCAAATGAAAATAAGTTTTCTTAACATTACCTAGAGCCCTCGCTCGGTTTTGGGAAAAAGTTTTTCTTACGAGGATAGGTCGTATTCCCTCAAAATTAAAACGACAAGAGTCACAAGAGTTTGAAGATGCTAAATGTTGCTAAAATTCAAAAAGGTTGTGATTAGAAAATGTTTTCTTACCTTGATATTGTAATGTATTCGATAGCCCTTAGCTAGTCTATATTACAATTGATGGGATCTTGGATTGTTGCATTTATGGGCAAAAAAAATTTATTTGCAACATTTACATTTATATATTCGATATATGTATGCATGTGTATTAAAACATAAAATTGGCATTAAAACCTGAATGATTTATTTTGTAGAAAAATGTCGAACATCCAACCTATCGTACGATCCATGATAGAAAAACACCCTTTAGCAAATGATGGCTCAAACTTCATTAGTTGGCAACTCAAACTCAACATCGTGTTAAAGTTTGAGAAACTATCTCACATTTTGGAAGGTCCAATCCCAAAGTGGAATGAGAGATTAACCGATGAAGAGAAAGAGGCTAAAGCCAAGTGGGAAGACCAAGAGAACCAAGTTCACGGTCTTATGCTAGCATCCATGGGTGACTCGCTTCAAGCGAAATACTTGGATTCAAAACCCAAGAAGACCATGGAGGCTTTATCAAAGATGTTCATGGATAGTGCCCGAAAGGAGCGCTATAAGACCACCATCGCACTCACAAGGTGCCATATGGCGGAGGGAACATCGGTATCTATGCATTTTCTCACGATGCAAGGATACCTTGAGAAGTTGGCAAAGCTCTCTTCACCAATGCCCGAGGACATTGCTGAAGATATGATTCTTGGCTCTCTAGCCCCGTCCTTTAAGGACTTTGTGATGCACTATCACGTGCGTGAAAAAGGGGTGAGTCTTGAGGAGCTTCACAACGCTCTCAAAACTGCTGAAGTTGACATGGGCAAGGGTAGGGACAAGCAAGTCCTTGCCGTCCATGGGAGGGGCCATAAGATTAGTAAAGGAAAGGGCAAATCTACCAAAAGTGGTTCAATCAAGAGCAAGGGAGTAGGAGGTGCTCGTGCGAGTACCTCGAGGGGGAAATCTTAGAAATCTCCAACTCCCAATACGGAGTGCTTTCACTGCGGTGAAAAAGGACACATACGGCCAAATTGCCCCAAGTACAAGGAAGACTTTGACAACGGAGTGATTGAACGAAAGCGCCCCAAAAAGGCCAAAGGTATATTTGTTATTGAAATAAATTTAGCCACCTCTGTCCAGGATTGGGTAATTGATACCGGATCTTGTGCTCACATAGTTTCTAATGTGCAGCTACTCATGGATAGGAAGGAACTCGTAAGGAACGAGGTAGAATTGAAGGTCGGAAATGGTGCGAACGTGTCTGCGGTTGCACAAGGTTCTGTGGTGCTTCAATTGTGTAGTGGTTTAAATTTATGTCTAAAGAATGTTTATTATGTACCTTCGATTAGCAAGAATATTATTTCTGTATCATGTCTGGATATGGATAATTTTAATATAAATATTTCAAATTCTTGTTTGTCTATATTGAAGAATGGTGTGTTCTATGCAAATGCGTTCATAAGGAATGGTCTCTATTTGCTTGAATTGGATAATAAACAAATCTTTAATATCAATAACAAAAGACTTAAGACCACTCACAAGAATGATACTCTCTTGTGGCACTATCGTCTTGGTCACATAAATGAAAAGCGCATCAAGAAATTGCAAGAAGCTAACCTTCTTGGTCTACTTGATTTTAAATCATTGGAGACGTGCCAACCATGTCTAATGGAAAAAATGACCAAAAAGCCTTTCAAGAAGAAAGGCCCAAGGGCGAGTGGCTTGTTGGATTTGATACATTCCGATGTATGTGGTCCAATGAGTACTAGTGCACGAGATGGTTTCAGGTACTTCATTACGTTCACAGATGATTATAGTCGTTATGGCTATGTTTATCTAATGAGAAACAAAAGTGAATCCTTTGACAAGTTCAAAGAATTCAAGAATGAAGTAGAGAACCAACTCGACAAGAAAATCAAGTCTCTACGAACGGATCGTGGAGGTGAGTACTTAAGTGCCGAATTTGACTCATACCTAAAGGAGTTTGGTATTGTACATCAACTCACCCCTCCCGGTACACCTCAGTGGAATGGGGTATCCGAAAGGAGGAATAGGACATTGCTCGATATGGTTCGGTCAATGATGAGTCATGCGGAATTGCCTCTTTACTTTTGGAGTTATGCACTACAAACTGCGGCTTACACACTAAATAATGTTCCATCCAAATCCGTGGAGAAAACTCCTTATGAGCTATGGAGTGGTAAAACACCTAAGCTCAGTTTTCTCAAGATTTGGGGTTGTGAGGCTTACGTCAAGAGATTGATGTCAACCAAACTTCAACCAAAAGCGGATAAGTGCTTCTTTATTGGTTATCCTCGTGAGACAAGAGGATACTACTTTTGGCATATCACCTCCAATCGAGTGATTGTAGAGAGGGATGCCACATTTCTGGAAAAGGAATTTTTAGAAAGAGTAAAAAGTAGTGGGAGTAGGGTTGTGCTTGAGGAAACTCAAGATACTCTACAAGATCATGACATGAATGATGACATTCAAGATCATGAAGGCCCAACCGAGATTCCTTTGGTTAGTGGGAGCGTGAGCGAGAGACCATCACAAGAAATTGTGAGAGAATCTCAATCATCCCCACCAAGTGTACGTTCAAGAGTTGAACGTGAACCCACTCCTCAAAAGATTGTGGAAGAAGTTCGAGAGACACGAGAAGAACCAAAAGAACTTAGAAGGTCAACAAGGGAAAGGAAGAAACCCGATTTGTATCTGGGACTTCATGAAATCATGGTACTAGATACCAATGATCCCTTAACCTTCCAAGAGGCAATGGAAAGGGAAGACTCCAAACTATGGCTTAAGGCCATGGAATCCGAAATAGAATCCATGTATGATAATCAAGTATGGGACTTGGTTGACCTTCCTCAAGGGAAAAATGTCATTCATAATAAATGGGTTTTTAAGAGGAAGATGGACATGGATGGGAACTTGACAACCTACAAAGCGAGGCTTGTAGCAAAGGGTTTCACTCAAGTTCAAGGAATTGACTATGATGAAACTTTTTCACCGGTTGCCATGTTCAAGTCTATTCGGATCATGCTCGCTATTGCCGCATTTCACGATTATGAAATATGGCAAATGGATGTCAAAACGGCGTTCCTGAAAGGGAACTTGGAGGAGGATGTGTACATGGTACAACCTCAAGGTTTTGAAGATCCAAAGAATAGCGAGAAGGTATGCAAGCTTCAAAGATCCATCTATGGATTGAAGCAGGCATCAAGGAGTTGGAACAAACGCTTTGACGAGGAAGTGAAGAAGCTTCACTTCATTCAAAGTAAGGAAGAACCTTGTGTATACAAGAAGGTTAGTGGGAGCCATGTAGTATTCCTAATCCTATATGTCGATGACATATTGCTTATGGGCAATCATATTCCTTTGCTTGAGCAAACAAGAAGTTCATTGAAATCTGCATTTTCGATGAAAGACATGGGTGAGGCTCAATACATCTTGGGAATCAAGATATATCGAGATAGACCCCGTAGACTCATTGGCCTCAGTCAACGTGCATACATTGACAAGGTCTTGGAAAGGTTCAAGATGAACAACTCCAAAAAGGGCAGTGTGCCAATGAGTATGGGTGTGCAACTCAAGAAGTCTCAACGTGCGCAATCACGTAAGGACTTAGAGTACATGAAGGATGTCCCTTATGCTTCGGCAATTGGGTCGATCATGTACGCGATGACTTGCACAAGACCAGATGTCTCGTATGCTCTAAGCGTGACAAGTCGTCACCAATCCAACGCAGGTCCTGAGCATTGGACTGCGGTCAAGAATATCCTGAAGTACCTTAACCGGACTAAGGATAAGATTCTTGTTTATGGAGGACAAAGGAAATTGATAGCTGAAGGTTACTCAGATGCGAGTTTCATGAGTGATCCAGACGATAGAAGGTCGCAATCATGATACGTCTTCCTTCTGAATGGTGGAGCTGTGAGTTGGCGTAGTTGGAAGCAAAGCACTACTGCCGACTCAACCACTGCTTCCGAAGTGATGGTTGTCGCTGAAGCGAGCAAGGAAGGAGTGTGGATTAAGAAGTTCCTTGAAGAGCTTGGAGTAGTTCCCTCGAGCGAGGGACCAATAGAGCTATTTTGCGACAATAGTGCATCTATCTCGCAAATCAAGGATCCAAAATCACACCACAAAGTGAAGTACATGGATCGTAAGTACTTCGTGACGCGTGACCTCATCGACGAAGGCAAAATAAATCTGTTATGGGTGGACACCAACAGCAACACAACTGATCCATTCACAAAACCCTTATCCCAAGCCAAGGGCGAAATGCATTTCGAGTCCATGGGATTGAGGAACCATGTAGATTGGCTTGATGATTGATATGTAATGGGGTTTACCCTAGTTATTATTGTTTTATGCATTGAGTATGTATGAGAAAGAAAACTTTAATAACAAGTGGGAGATTGAAGGGAATATGTTCTAAAAGTTTTACTTTTAAATGTCAATTATTATGAATTGAATGAGAAATCATTTTGTTCCTTGTTTATGTTATTCGTCTTTTAGAAGTGTTAAGGAAGAGGCTCTTGGTCCTTAACCGTAGAGCTCTAAAAGATATTGGTTTACATAAAACAAAAGATATTCACAATCATGGTAACTAACATGGAACATTAATTACCGAGTTAAGATTGTCGTGTTGGTCATAGATCATTGTAGCTCTACAAGTGAGTGACAACACGGGTATGCAAAAGAGGAAAATATTACTTTTGTATACTGAATAGACCTAATAAGTAAAATATTATAGAAATGTGTTTCTGTGTCATTAATATTTTACTGTGTCTTTGGTCCTTTGATATGAGACTTATATCTAATCACTTAAGGAATACTTAATTAGATCAGTGTCTTGAACTATCGATCAGTGTAGTGTAAAGGCATTGGTTGGTTAAGTACTACTTTTGTTGGAGAAGGTAGTTAGTCAAAAGATTATCATTGCCCCTCTTAATTGAGTGATGATATTAGTGGGCCCCTTGATAAAGCAAAGTTATAATGTGCACAATGTGATTTGAGTTAAGTCACATATTTATAACTAGCTTAAAGAGATCAAGAAATGAATACTAAGACAAAGATGACACAATACTACTTTGTGTGTATTCTTAATATCATGAGGCAACGGACGGACACAAGTGGTGCACGCCATCACTAAATGGATCGGGTTTTGGTTCTAGTGGAATTAAGACATCTAACTAATTGGGAGCTATAATGTGTAGCTAGATACCGCTTATAGCTTGTGATATTAAGCCTTTAATATCACTGCCAACTTAGTTTAGATCCTCCCATAGGTCACACCGCAAAACTGGGAAACAAGAAATGGGGATTTTGAGTTCATAAGATGTGTCGGGTTTCATGTAGAAAATATGACACATGGGGTGAACAAGCAAAATCAAAATTATGTTGTGATTAATAACATAATTAGAATCTAAATTAAATTCATATGTGATGTAAATATTATGGGGTGTAATGATTGATCATTACATAGGATAATATGTTACATAAGTTGTGGATTTACTACTAATCCCGAAATGTCAAATTTTGTAGGGGTTAAACCGAAATTTGACAAGTCTGCAAAACAGTGCTCAAACGGTCGACCAGTTAGCAGTAAACGGTCGACCGGTAAGGCACGGTCGACCGGACATGTCTCGACCGATAACAGTGAATTTTCATCTGTTCGAACGGTCGACCGAAAGTGATCGGTCGGTCGACCGAACATTGCGATGGAATAGTTCCTGTTACGAACGGTCGACCGAGCTATTGAACGGTCGACCGAAACTGATTCGAGCGGTCGACCGAACCTCCAAAATCGGTCGACCGGTCCAGACGGTTTATGCAGAATTAATTTAAGAATTAATTAGATCATGCATGGAATTGGTCCATAATTGATTTAATTCGTGGCTAATATTATTTATTATTAAATAATGAATGGTTAGATGGAATTTTGCATGAGATCATGGGCAAGGGGTTGCACATGAATAGGTAATTTGGAGAGAACCTATAAATAGAGGTTATCTCATTGCCTTCCATCATCTTAATTAATATTGCTTTTCATGCAAAATCTCTCTCCTTAATTCTCCACGAAAATTCCACAAATTCTTAAGTTTAGTTTAGTTCTTAAGAGATCATCTTCTCAAGGGAATTAAAGAGGGGTTAGTAATTGGATTCTAAACCCTATCGGAGATTGAGAGACTAGCTTCCCTCTCTCCGATCTTGTTTAGAGTTTGGTGAATACTCGGAGGCATCCGGCGCAGCGAGGAGCATCCCCAACGTCTCCGAATCTTCAAGAAGTTTTAGAGAACTTCTAGGTATGAATTTCGGAGCCCTTGTTTGTTTTAATAGAGTTTTGAAACTAGATGTTAAAACAAACCGATGCATGCATGAAATAAATCAAAGAAAATTGTAATTGATCCTTATTATACATAAAAATTTCGAAAATATATATGTATAATTAAACATGAAATCCCGCAAATAATGAGTTAAATTAGTTTAGTAAACCATTTATTGATTATAAATTGTGATAATTAATAAATAAATCGCTAAATAAATTGATTATTATGTTAGTAATTAGTTGTGTACGATTTTAGTAAAGGATTATTGATTAATTGTGATAATTGCTAAATAAATCGATTATTAAGTTAATAATTAGTTTAATTATTTTAGTAAATCCATTAATAAATTTGTATTTTTAAAATTGAATTAATAGTCATCGGGTTACCGTGGAGGAAAAGGGAAATCAATTCCCTTACGCGCGGTACGTAGTATAGCAGACGAGTCAGGTCCTCGTCATCCACGTACACGTGGTATTTCTATTTCAGTTAGGAGAGAGAGATCTGTTACGTCGTCGTCAGACATCTGGAGAGTCTTTCGACGACGAGGATGATTCAGATGAGGTGAGGAGTCACGACGACAGTGACGATGGGGGCCGATACGACTTGGGGCCACAGGAGGAGGCGATACATCAGTCCGGTCGAGGACGGGGGCGACACGGTGGTCCTTCAGTTGAGTGGGTCATTAGGAATGATCGAGGTGACCAGTTTGTGACCGGTGATTCGAGTTCGTGCACTGCAGACGCCCGAGCTCAGAAGAAGAAGAGGGGTGATGAGGAGTCTTGTATCGTCACAGATATTATTCCCGATGGTCCTGTAGATGGCAGTGTCATTCCGAGTTTCGGAGGCCACATCGCCCGACGCATCTGGGATGGCGAGGTGCTCCAGATTATTTGCAGTGGTTCGGTAGGTGCTCACATCCATTATTCGTACGCGGACCTATGTACTGTGCCAAATTTCGATGTCTCGAATCTTCAAGAAAGTTCTGAATATTCGTCAGCTGCATTTCAATAGACGAGTTCACGCGGTCGAAAAGAGTGTCGAGAGCGGCAGTCGATGTAGTGATCCACTCTTTCAGAGCCGAATGTGCACTTTCCACCCTGCAGTTCGTAGTGTTGCCGAAATGAAAAACTTGATTCGTCCAATTCAACACAAATTTTTTCTTATGCACCAACCACGTGTCTTACACATACTTCGTCAGCACTGGCCAGGAACTGTAAGAATCCTTCAGATTACGGACTGCTCTATCATAATCCGTCTGTGAATCAGAAAGCATGACTCTCCTCCACCTTCCACGCCTAAAACTCTCTAAAAGCTGCTTCTCCTTGCCGAATATGTGGTATGCATAGTTGTACACGTCTTTGTTGATATGCCAGGTGCATAGTAAATGAGCTGACTCAGGAAAAAACCTCTGCCACTGGTCGCATCAGACCCATCTCCCGGTCCGTAATTATTGCTGTCGGACTAACAATATCCAATAACAGATCTCGTAACCTCTCCAACACCCACCGGTAACTAGACTCGGTCTCATCCTGCAAAATCGCATATCCGACGAGGAAATTCATATTTGTTGGAGTAACCCCAACCATCTCAAACAAAGGCATCTTGTACTTGTTCGTCTTATACGTCGAATCCATACAGATTACGAATGGGTATGTACGCAACAACTGAACTGAAGTCGGATGTGCTAAAAATGCGTGAGTCAAGACATTAGTTTCTTCATCCGCCACAATCCAATGCAAATACTTATGCTGCACTGCCTCCCTGAGAAACTGCTTCGCGGGATTCCTGTCTTCAGATTTCGTCCTCCTCATGTACTCTCTGAAGTTGTAAATGTGTCTTTGATTCGGATTATCGTCCGGAAATTTCTTCTTTACCGCCAACAAAATGTTACGGGGTCTTGCTTGTGCCTCTGTCATATCCCGAACAATTTGCTTTGCCCTAGCACTAAGTCCGCTGACCTGTCGGTGACCCTCTGAATAAACTGCCAATGGGTGGTTGTGCTGCCCATAGATGCTACTAGAAACAATAACTCATCCATCACGATCTCGTCGCTCCACTACTTTTACCAAAAACCGACAACCGCAACCTTTTCTTTTCGTATTCTTTCGCAGTGCAATACTCGTATCACGAGAACTCATCTCACGTCTGCGATCACATCTGAGGTAACAATCCATCCGGTTATCTGCTTTTGGTTTGTATGATGATATAACCAAAAAAAATCCGACTCCTATTGCAACTTGTTTCGCCCATTTACAACCTTCCTCGATTGTTGTAAATATTTCTTTACTGTCAAAAAGCTCACTGTAATTTATTCCATCACCACCGAAATCTTGCAACGGAACCTGAAAAATTTGAATTTAACAGAAAATAAAAAAAAACAAAAAAACGGGCGTCTGGCTAAACCGCCTCCACCAAGGTGGAGGCGTCTGCCTAACACGCCTCCACATACGTGGAGGCGTTCATAGGAGACGCCTGCACAAAGGTGGAGGCGTCTGTCTAAACCACCTTGGTGGAGGCGGTTTAACCAGATGCCCGAGTCGGGAAAAAAATTCCGCCCCCGTTACCTCGTCGGATTCAGGTGCTTCGCCAGACATTTTCGTGGTGTTGGTACTAGGAATGTGAGTAAAACTGAGTCAAACACCTTGTTTAAAGACACGGGACGAAATCGGTATTAATTGATTTGTTAAGGGCAAAAATGTCATTTTTAGGGTGATTTAATAAGTAATTTTCCAGCGACGAATAGTAGTTCCCTTCTTTTAAGTCCTAATGTTAAGATGTAATCTTAGTCGACAATATGACCAAAGGTATAAAGATTCGTTATACTTAATAGACCACCATGTAAAGGACATAAAATCACCCTCTACAAAAAAGAGAGTAAATGATCATCACATAAATATGAGCCGCCAATTAATCAAACAATATAAATTTGTGTTTAGCTTAATTATTTTTCAACTTAGAAATATGTCAAATCCACGTTTGTGTTTGGTCCTTTGAATTTCAATTCAATGCGAACAAATTCAAGTCAAGTTGAATTTTGACTACATCGACGTAATTAACAATCATAGTTTTAGGTACCAAGATTGCAGTAAAAATATTGCTCTCTCTCATAAGTCACAACAATCTTGTGCTAGCTCGATTTTACCATCAGCTAGGCTCCAATCTTCATAACTTAGACCATAAATTATTTTTGAAAGAGTCAATACCATCCACTAGGGGTGCACATGGGTCGGGGAAAAAAATTAGATTTTCGAAAAACCCAACCCGTACCCAAACCCAAACTGATTCGGGTTCAACCCAACGGACCCGAAATTTTCAGGTTGGGTTGGTTCGGGTTGTATGTGAATTTATGACATTTCCTTATTTTCGTTTCTCATTCCATATTCTGAAATCACATCTACTCCCAAATGGATAACAAAAAAGTCGTAAATCGAAGTGATCATCAAAGACATAGACAAGCAAGAGATTATGAGAATCAAGAGAAATACTTCAAATGCCACTGAAAAGACATATTCTTAATCAATATTTGATAGATGCTCCAACAGCAAAGCAAAATAGACATATCAAACTTGGATATATGCAAACACAAACTACTCCATTAGAATCGAAGAACAAAAACAAATCTAATTGCACAAAGGATTAAACCTCTAAACCAAGCAACAATATAAGTTTTTAACTAGCTACCAAGCAAAACCTCTCATAGCTACCAATTTCCTCATTTCATGTTCACCAATCTATTCTTCTCCAACTAGTGAACTCCCTCAACCAACTTTAGGAAATCCATAATATAAACTAGTTTATAATTTATGAATGATTTCGAACCCTTCACTTGAAATAAAGGGAAACCCTAAGATTACCAATATTTCAGTTAATCTTTTGCACATTTTGCAATCTCCAGTAAACCATCAGAAAGAAGAAGAAATCTTACTTATGCATGCTGGAAGAAATACAACCACAACATAAACAAATTACACAAATATACACTACCGAAACATTACTTCAACTTTGGTGGTTCAAGTGGAGTTCGCCTCACAGATCCAACACCCAAATTGACATAAAAGTCACTGATATAATTACACCGTCATAGCCGGACGAGGTCGACGGAGCGGAGGGGTCGATAGAGAGGAGGGATTGACGGAGAGTCGTGGCAAGGAGTGGAGCTGCGAGGAGAGGGGACGAGGCCACGAGGAGAGGGCTGAGGGCGAGCCGACGAGGAGGGAGCTGTGTTTCTTTAGGGGTGAGGGGGCAGAGGGGGAGTAGATCTTTTAGGGTTAGGATGTTAGGATCTTTTAGGCTTGAGGGAACGGTCACGATAAATTGGGGGAAATCCAAAAATACATTAAAAAATTCTTCGGGTTCGGGTTGGGTTGGGTCAATCTGACCCCTCAACCCGAACCCCTTCCCAACCCAACCAATCGGGTTCGGGTCGAATTTTGGGTTCAATCCGACCCATGTGCATCCCTACCATCTACATAATAAAACTACACAAAACTCGCATGTCACGATAGCAGAAGCAATATTTCTTATCCGACATTTTTAAGAGCACGATGATCAACAAATATCCACGTGCTTTAGTACGAGTGAAAAAGTTTCGTGATGCTAAAAAGAAAACAAAAGTCAAATCAGAATCCAAAATATATGCGCAACAAAAGTTTCAATTAGGCAAAGTTACAAGGACATGAGAGACGGTGGGTAAGAGTATCACCCCCAAAGTCGTCGTCAAGTAACATTCGTAAAATAGATAGAAAGTCAAGACACAAATAGAAACAGACGTCTTTGATGATACTTTTTTTACAAGTCAAAATCCCACCTACCCTCAAACACCTATGTAAGACCTCACGTTTACGGGGTGTTTGGATAACAACGAAAGAGAAAAAAGAAGATAATTATGTTTATATTCTTTTGTTTGGATACAAATAAGTTATGAGAGACAGAAAAATGTAACATCATATTACCAAAATACTTATGTTTTTTTAATCATGTTATTTCATTTTGGGGTATTTTGAGAAGAATGGACAAAATTCAACTTTTTCTCAATTTTTTTCTATTTTAGGAGAGACAGTTGAGAGTTCATTTTGTATAGGATGATTTCTTTTCATTTCTCTTAATTTCTCTCCTAAAGTTGTTATTCAACAAGAGAAAATCTAATTTTATTTTATTTTTTCTCTATTTCTCCGTAAGTTATTAACCAAACACACTGTTAATGTTTTCCCCGACCCATATATGACTAAGAGTACTTATGTCATTACTCTAAATTTCCTTCCTAACAGCAGTACAGCACCACCAAAACAAGAGCACCCAAAAATCCCTCTTCTTCCGCCTCCGATCATCCCAAATTTCCCTCGATCGATCCTCTCTTCTTCGAATCCGTTCGATTCCTGTTCCACTTCTGATCCCGTCTCGATCGATCTACGTGATTCTCTAGCTTGATCCCAGCCATGGCCGCGCCCACCTTCTCCACCCCCTTCCAGCCCTACGTCTACCAGGTGGTTTCGACCCTTTTGACTCTTGATTCTGTTGAATTTGGGGATTTGGGGTTGTGGGTCACGACGGTTTTGGTTGGTTTTGGGTCGGATCTAGATCTGTGTGTGGTACTGTAGGGCGTTTGATCTGGATGGTGTGGTGGGCTGTGAAGGTTTTCTCGGAATTTGGCTTGTTTGGGAGGTTTTGGGTTTGGGTTCTAGGGTGGAATTCGAGTTTTTGGTTTGGGTTTGGGTGGATTTATTTATGTATTTTAAATTTTGTGTTTGAGGTTTTGGGTTTTATGTGGTTTCTCGGAATTTGTGGCTTTTGAGATTTTTGTTTTCGGGTTTTTTTTTGGATTGGTGTTTGGTTCTGATTTCTGAATTGTGAGTGGTTTCTTGAGTTTCCGGTGGAATTTGAGGTTTTAGCTTGAATTCGAGTGTTTACTTGGGTTCTGTGTTTTTTGGGGGGTTCGACCCTTTGAGGTCTGAAGGTTATTTAGTGTGTGATTTCTTGGATTTTGTTTTTTGGGGTCTTTATTGGTAGAATTTGAGATTTTGCCTTCAATTCGAGTGGTTTCTTTTATTCTATAGTTTTAGTGGTTTTGTGTTGTGAAATTTGGAATGGATTGTGGTTGAATTGGGTGGCTTTTATTTAAAATGGATTGGGGTTTTGTTTGGGTGACTATGTTTTTGGATTTATGTTTTGTCTTTTTTCTGATTTGGTGTTTCTGTTTGGGTTTTTGGTTTTGCTTTTATTGTTAGAATTCGAGTGCATTGTTTTGAAACAGGTATTTTTTTCTCCTTGAGATGAGGTTGATTTACTTTGGATTGGGTGCTTTGTCTTTGGGTTTGAGCTTTTTTATTATTTGGGTATTTTATTGGCATTTTTAAGTTTTGGTTTGGAATTTTCAATTATGAGAGTTTTTTTCCTCTTGAATTTGTCTTCTGTCTTTCAATTCTAATTATTTTAGTTTTCCATGTATGGCTTGTTTTGGATTTGAGTGTTCTCTTATTCCAATTTGGGTGATTTTGTGTTCTTTTTATACTTAGATATGGGTAATCTCTCTTTCTTTTTTTAAAAAGTTTAGGGCATCGTTTGACTTTGATTTTTTTTTCTTTGTGTAGAGTTGAACTAATTTAATTTTTCACATATATTCTTGAGACTCTAGTTTTGGTGTTGTACCCTCAATCTGTGCCTTTTGTATGCTCTAACAATTTTACTGAATGTGGGTGTTTTTAGTCGATTAACTGTGTGAACTAATTTCATGTTCTTTTGTAGAGCCTGAATGCCTCCGTAACACCTTTCCAAATACTAGGTGGAGAAGCTCAAATAGTGCAGGTAGATGCATAGTATTTTATTCTTTGAATTCTTTTTTCTGATTTTGAATACGATTATAATTCTCTGTTTCTAAACAGATAATGCTGAAATCACAAGAAAAGATCACTGCTAAGCCTGGTAAGTATCATTAACAAATCTTGTATGTTGGAGTTAGCCAGAAAATGATGTTGCCAATTTCATTTCCTGCTTAACATGTTGACACAACCTCTACTTAAACATGTCCTGTTCAGGTTGTTGATAATTATGCTTCACAATTTGCTATCTATGAAGTCCAGTGACATTGTGTGGTTTTTGTTTAGGTTCTTTGTGTTACATGTCGGGGTCCATTCAAATGGACAATATGTATGGTCCAGAGCATGAGGGAGGGGTGTGGCAGTGGTTGTTCGGTAAGAGTATAAATAGTGTAGTGTTCTTCAATTGTGGACCAGGCGATGGATTTGTTGGCATTGCAGCACCATACCCTGCAAGGATACTACCGGTCAGTGCTTCAAATTGAATTCGGTCAGAATGATTGCATTACATTTCCTTCTATAAATTTAATTTTGATTTTACTTAAAATGACTCTTGTTTGTCTTTTCTCAGATCGATCTAGCAAATTTTGGTGGAGAAATTTTGTGTCAGGTACCTAGACATTTTGTTCCTCTTTACTTCCTTGCTTGTGAGTATCCTCTCTTTTGTTCCCACAATGTGGTTTAAGTCATTACCTTACATCTTTGTATTTAGTTTCTCCAATTTGGGACTGGCTTAAACTCATCAGCCATTATGCATGTTTCTCTTTTAAATATTAGTTATAATATTAGTTATTAATTTTTTAAAGTCATTTGTCTACTTTAGACTGTAAACTGGAGGTCTTTGGGTTGGGTTGTAAATTTGTGCTTGAATATTCAAAATTGGCCAGACCGACAAAAAAATGAAAATAAATTCAAAACTGGCCATCACTTATCTGTGCTTGTTTTGGCAAGAATGTCTTATCGTCTTCTCTGATGGGTTAACCTTTGTGTTGATTATTTATTGTAGCCAGATGCTTTTCTTTGCTCGGTAAATGATGTCACTGTGAGCAATTCGGTTGATCACAGAGCACGTAACATATTGTCCGGTGCAGAGGTGAGCTCTATGCTATTTTTTTAATCTGAATCTGTCATATATTTATGCTTCTTTGAATCACTTTACTGATCCATCTTGGTTTAAACTTTTATCTCCTCTTGCACACAGGGAGTGTTAAGGCAGAAGTTGGCTGGTCAAGGACTTGCGTTCCTAGTTGCGGGAGGATCTGGTATGCATTCATTGTAGTAATATCTTTAGCATGACTTCATGATGTTATCACAACTATCATTTACAGCCCAAGTGTTTTTATTTGGTTCATAACTTGGCATTTCTCCATCACATTATAAGCTGTATGTTTGTCACTATGGCAACATATGCAATCTTCCGAAAAGAACAGTTCAAATAAATTTGAAATAAGAAGTGCGTGACTGATATATGTTACAAACAAAAGTAATTGTCAAATTGAAGGAATATGAAACCTAAAACAAGTGAGCGAAGGAAGAATATAATAAAAATATCTTATGTTTCTTGATTTACCTTCAAGGAAGCAGTAAATGAAAATATCATATATTACCTGACTGAGCATTTCATTTATTAAATTTGGTTTATGAAATATCTCTCCTGTTGTAGTTGTACAGAAGACCCTTGATGCCGATGAAGTAATGGTGGTTGATACTGCTTGCATAGTTGCAATGACAAAAACTATTGACTTCCAGATCAAAAACTCCAATAATATGAGAAGGGCACTCTTTGGGGTAAGTTATTATTTTGCTTTCTCTAAGTCTGTTGTAGTTTACTTTTGTCAACTTAATCCTCCTCGGTTCATGTATCGTCTGCTAATACCCTACTTTTGAGAACTTGTACATGCTTTATGTCAAGCAAGCATTTCACTGGATCCAACTGATAGTTGTACCACAATATACATTTTTCAAAAATTGTTGCAGATGGACTACCGCCACATGTTCGAACTCTATCAACTAAATGTAATTACACCAAGAGGAGAATAATATTCATTAGGGACAGGAGTATGAATGATAATATTGATACAAGTATAAGCACAATACAACCGAGATGGGGGAAAAAATAAGAACATCGTATTGTTTAATGTTTGAGAAACTGAAGTTGTCTTATTCCAAAATAAAGATAAAAAAGTAGGAGCTCATACTGAAGATTGGGGTGGGGGATTGTTGTTGCTTTAACTCATATAACAGATGAGAATTTCTGGTTTGACTCTCATATTTTACAACAGTTATATCTGGATTTATTTTCTCCTTTTATACATATAGGCTGAGAACCAGTTGACAGCCACTCTGAGAGGACCAGGCATAGTTTTTATTCAAAGCTTGCCCTTTTTCCGGCTTTCCAAGCGCATTGCAAGGTACACTTATTCTAGGAATAAGCACTGGGATTTATACTCCATTTTCATCAATGTTTCATTTTTTGGCAGAGCGGTTACTTCTCCAAACATGAGGGAAAATCCGAAATTCTTCGTCCAGATAGCCCTTTTCTTCTTCATCGCGTATGTAATGATTGTATCTTCTTTGATCCTGACAGATGTGTGATTGGTAGGTGATTTTTCCATTTCACATATCCATCCTTTCATGGAAACCTTAGCTTAAGCCCATCACCGTACGGAGGTGGATTGCAATCACAAAGTTGAAAGGAAAACTTTGGAAGAGAAAGTAAACTGAGTTGACATCTTGGTGGGCGTATCTGATGGTGTATAATTTTAGAAACTATAAATTCTTTCAAATGTAAACATCAGTCATCCAGTCTCTTTTAAGCGAATCTCAGAGAATTTTTGATATTTTAGCTCGGGAAATGAGTAATTTCGTTGTCACGAGTTATCACGTCTTTTACTGAATTTGGTTGGTATACATGAAGTTGCTTGTTTGCTGCATTTTTTTTACTGCTTGTTCAAATTTTGTGTCCTGTTTTGCTTGTCAGTTTGATGGTGTTATAAACAGTCCACTAGTCGGACGGATATGAAAGCGGACCGCTTGGAGTGTGTGTACCGTGTAGTCATTTCCCACATTGGAAGTTATCCCCAGTCAAGCTCCGGCCTACTTATTAGTACAAGGATAAGTAGTTCCCTACCGTACTTTCTACCCACATCTCACACAACTTGACTTGGACAATCCAACTAAGACAAAGAAATACAATCACAACTCTCCTAAAACCACCTCTCCTAAAATCACCTCCACTCAAAATACTACCTTTATAAAACCAACAAAGATCACTTTGTCTCCCATCCTCTCTCCCATTCAACTAGAGCATGTTCGTACTTACGTTACAACAACAATTGATGTTGCATTGTGGTTTGAATTTGAACCATAATTTTGTAGACTCATATTTCCTCCTCTCTCATTTCTAGGGTTTTGTTTTGTTTCATCTTCCCATCTATTTGTAGGATCGTGTGGGTCTATGGGTCCACAATTAAGGCTAATCACACTTAAACCCTAATTTACTACTTGGTTGATCGATCAAAGAAATGCAGCGGAAATTTAAACTAAATCAAACACAAGTAGAAAAGTAATGCAAACCACAAGAAGACACGTCGGTTTATAGAGGTTCGGCCGCGCCTACGTCCTCTCTTATAAGCACATCACAAACCGAGAGAATCACTTCGGGCTTTCACCGAAGTCCTTGCTTCTTTGTCTTGGGCTTTCACCAAGACCCTTGCTCACTTGACAACAGTGGTTACTTGAGTGGGATTCACTCTCTAATTGAGCACAACAATTGCTAGATGATTGTATGATGAATGATGTGGAAATTAGGCTTTGGATGGCTAATTTGGAGCTTGGAGGTTGTGGAAAATCTCACTATAAGTTTGACACTTTGGAGTTGTGAAATCTTGTGGAAAACTAAGTGTGAACCTCTATTTATAAGCTCCTAAAGATTTCTAGCCGTTTAGACAAGATTTGATTGGGGTTTGTGCAAAGCACACAAAATAGAAAATTGGATTCAGAAATCTGTCCAGAAACGGTCGACGAAAGGTGTATCGGTCGACCGAACCCTTGAGTAAGTTAATGGATCGGTTGACCGAACAAAGGTATTGGTCGACCTAACACTTAAGTTCTATAAGTCAACGGTCGACCAAACAGGTACCGGTCGACCGAACTACAGGGTTCGGTAGAGGGAAAACTCGATCGGTTGAACTAAACTTGTGTCGACCGATAGTAGGTAGATTTTACCTAATAGAACGGTCGACCGAACAAGGTATTTTGTTCGACCGGTTCAAAAGTATTTGGGGTGTATTAAGAGAAAAATGTGTATACGACCGTTGTAGAATACGACAAATATAACGGTCGTATTTTTACCAGAAATAGCAAACGAAACGGTCGACCGAACAGGTCTGGGTAAACGGTTAATCAGAAGTGTGATCGGTTGAACTGATTGGTCTGGTATAACAAATATTGTGTATAACCGGTCGACCGAAAGGTGAACGGTCGACCGAACTCAGGCAGACTGGCGACCAATATTTTAGGTGTTTAGGTGATCTAATGAAGTCGAAATGATATGATATTTTGTGTGTGACTCCTACAAGGAACCTAGTGTGTGAATGCATGCATATTAGCTTAAGTTATGCTCAATTCACATAAGTTCCTAATACTCAAAGAAAGGTAAAATTACATGTCTTCAATCCTAGCTTGATTACATGTCTTGACTTGATTTTTCTTCTTTCTTGAGTCTTGATCACCTGTAGAGGTTAGCACAAAGCAATATATATGCAATGCAATATGTGTGCTACTCTACATGATCATAATTAAGATTAGGTTAATTAAATCATCAAAACATAGATTAAGGCCAAAAAGCCAACAATCTCCCCCTTTTTGATGATGACAACCTATATCTTAATTCTATCTAAATACATGGAATTTGTATATGTAAACTATGCATATTAATGCTCCCCCTATGGATGTGCATAGTTTTAGTTCAATTTTATGCCAAATTCCAAGTTACCCCCTTTATTATCTCTCCCCCTTTGACATCCATCAAAAACAATAACAATTATGACTTTAAGCATAGAATTTTGGATGTCTTGTAATGAAGTTGCTCCCCCTAAATTTTGCACTTCATTACTCTAAAAGATATAACATTTAAGCTCCCCCTATCAATAAGGCTAGATGAAAACTATGAGTATGATTCAAGTTAATTTCATTTAAGTTTCAACTTAAGCCTTATTCTAACATCCATTTAAAATTTGAAAATTAAAATCAATGGATGTGATAATTGATTTGCAATGAATAGGGTATATGATTTGCAATGAATTAAACTTCTAAAGATATGACAATTAAGCATATAAACTAGATTAGAGCTAATATTTTCAGAAATTTCAAAGATAGAAATTTATACCAAACTTGAATCTTGATTAGCTCCAATCTCATTTGGTGATGCAACCGGATTTGAATTTAACTTTTGAGCTCACCCGGTCACCACCAATCTCCTCCTCAAGCTCCTACAAGTGTAGACTTTGGTACCCATTTTTGCTTGGGTCCATTAAGTTTAGCTTTTGGTACCCAAATCCAAGTTGATTTTGGTACCTCTACACTAGTTTTTCTCTTCATGGCATTATGATGATAATAATTGTTTTGAACAAGAAAGTTCTTAAAATAATAATTACTTGTGTTGCCATGTGTGAACTTATGCAATTTATTTGACAAATTTTCATTTAAGGCATTAAGTTCACTGTTTTTAGTTGCTAGAGATTCATTTAAGCAATTTAGATTTTTAATCATAAAATTGTGCTTTTCATTCATGTTAAGCATGTGAATCTCTAAGTTTGCAACCTTTTCATTCATGCAATTTAAGTCATGTAATAATTGCTTGCTTTCTAAATGAGATTTATCAAGTTTAATAAGCAAGTCATTAGTGTCAATTTCTAGCATATGACTATCAATTGCATGAGATGAGGTATTTTTAACATTTAAATTTTCTTCCTTCAAGCATGCATTCTCTAAGGTTAGAACTTCAATTTTAGCAAGCAAATCAACTTTATCATCTAAGATAGATGCATTTTGACATTTAAGATCATGGATTTGCTCATTTGCTACTTGATTAGTCTTGTGAAGTTCTTTATATTTTTCAAATAATCTTTGAAATGCATTTTGTAGTTCATTAAAATCATAGACATTATCTTTTGAACTACTACTTGAAGAATAACTAGAAGATACCTCATCTTCACTTTCTCCATCGGATGAGCTTGATGATGATGAAGATGTTGAGTTAATCTCCATTTTCTTTACTTGAGCTACATCCTTCGGATTTGCTTCTCCCTTCTTCCCGGTTGGTGAATCTCCTTCACCAAAATTCTTTTCTAATGTTTGCCATATAGAATGAGCACTATCACATGAGCAAACAAGATTAAAAAGTTCATCTCCTAATGCACAAAATATGACATTCATAGCCTTAGCATTTAGGGATGCATTTTTCTCATCTTCTAAACTCCATTTACTAAGATCATATCTAGGTGATTCATATGGAGTTTGAATCATAAACCACATGTTAATGTTCATGGATTTAATAAATGACATCATTTTACTTTTCCATGAACCAAAATTATTTCCATCAAAATATGGTGGTTTACAAGATTCTAAAGGTGTGGATGCATTAAGAGGCATGTTAATTTATCGGTTAAGAACAAAATTAACGAACGAGGCTCTGATACCAAATGTAGGATCGTGTGGGTCTATGGGTCCACAATTAAGGTTAATCACACTTAAACCCTAATTTACTACTTGGTTGATCGATCAAAGAAATGCAGCGGAAATTTAAACTAAATCAAACACAAGTAGAAAAGTAATGCAAACCACAAGAAGACACGTCGGTTTATAGAGGTTCGGCCGTGCCTACGTCCTCTCTTACAAGCACCTCTCGAATCTCCGTTCGAGCCCCTCTTGCGTCTTCACTATGCCTCCCCGTTTCGGGCCGGGAGCAACGCCTTTTACAAGTCTTCAAGCTCGCGAACAACCCTCGCCGATCTTGGCACCACCTCTCACAAACCGAGAGAATCACTTCGGGCTTTTACCGAAGTCCTTGCTTCTTTGTCTTGGGCTTTCACCAAGACCCTTGCTCACTTGACAACAGTGGTTACTTGAGTGGGATTCACTCTCTAATTGAGCACAACAATTGCTAGATGATTGTATGATGAATGATGTGGAAATTAGGCTTTGGATGGCTAATTTGGAGCTTGGAGGTTGTTGAAAATCTCACTATAAGTTTGACACTTTGGAGTTGTGAAATCTTGTGGAAAACTAAGTGTGAACCTCTATTTATAAGCTCCTAAAGATTTCTAGCCGTTTGGACAAGATTTGATTGGGGTTTGTGCAAAGCACACAAAATAGAAAATTGGATTCAGAAATCTGTCCAGAAACGGTCGACGAAAGGTGTATCGGTCGACCGAACCCTTGAGTAAGTTAATGGATCGGTTGACCGAACAAAGGTACTGGTCGACCTAACACTTAAGTTCTATAAGTCAACGGTCGACCAAACAGGTACCGGTCGACCGAACTACAGGGTTCGGTAGAGGGAAAACTCGATCGGTTGAACTAAACTTGTGTCGACCGATAGCAGGTAGATTTTACCTAATAGAATGGTCAACCGAACAAGGTATTTTGTTCGACCGGTTCAAAAGTATTTGGGGTGTATTAAGAGAAAAATGTGTATACGACCGTTGTATAATACGACAAATATAACGGTCGTATTTTTACCAGAAATAGCAAACGAAACGGTCGACCGAAGGTCTACCGGTCGACCAAACAGGTCTGGGTAAACGATTAAACAGAAGTGTGATCGGTTGAACTGATTGGTATGGTATAACAAATATTGTGTATAACCGGTCGACCGAAAGGTGAACAGTCGACCTAACTCAGGCAGACTGGTGACCAATATTTTAGGTGTTTAGGTGATCTAATGAAGTCGAAATGATATGATATTTTGTGTGTGACTCCTACAAAGAACCTAGTGTGTGAATGCATGCATATTAGCTTAAGTTATGCTCAATTCACATAAGTTCCTAATACTCAAAGAAAGGTAAAATTACATGTCTTCAATCCTAGCTTGATTACATGTCTTGACTTGATTTTTCTTCTTTCTTGAGTCTTGATCACCTGTAGAGGTTAGCACAAAGCAATATATATGCAATGCAATATGTGTGCTACTCTACATGATCATAATTAAGATTAGGTTAATTAAATCATCAAAACATAGATTAAGGCCAAAAAGCCAACATTATTTTCTTCTCCAATGGCGGAAGTTGTGGTGGCGGAGCAAATAAGAGGAGTCCATGAGAAAGTTCCCTCAACGGTAGTCATATCCTTCACCATCCAGGTCAAGATTTCATTAGGGAGGAGGCGACGAGGTGAAGGTGATCGACGCTGAGGGGTGCATGTGAAGGTCGAAGAGCCGGACTTACATGCTTCATTTATGAGGTTGTCGCCCACTATAATTTGTCCATTCTCCATTCTTCTATGGTGTTTTGTGCTTCATGATGATTCATTAAAGTCATGATTTATTGCTTCATTCTAGCTTCAGATTGTATTCATTACACAAAAGTCTTGGTTGTTTCTTCATTTGACCCTTTCATGTTTGTTATGTTTTTTTAGACATCTTATGTTTTTGGTGCATGTTATGTTTGGGGGGGGGGGGGGAACTTCATCATTGTTCATTACTATGCATTATCTTTTTTCTAGGAAGTGACATATACCAATGTAGGTCCTATAGACGTCGACCCCGACTCAAGCTTTGACTCGTTTGACTGACAAACTGAAGTTCACGCCCCAACTTGCTTCGAAATACCACATCTTCAAACCCAAATAACCCAACCACTTTATTGGAAATACCCACTTTCCAGTCCTCACTATTCGACCTCCTATCGAAAAACTCACCTTAAATGCAAGTGTGCTCACTAACAAGCACTAAAATTCCACAACTCAACCAAGCCATGTGTTATTCAACACTTTGACTAGGCCGCAAGGTTCATTCAACACTTTCGTTTGTATTTTCACACCTCATTTACTTTTGTGCTTCTTTGTTCATCCACTATGAAAGCTCTTAGTTGTTACTTGAGCTTCATTATTGTTCTTTTATTAAATGAAGGTTATTCTTGATTATTGTAATTATCCTATGTTTCTTTAGAATTTTTATTGCTCCTTTCCATGTGTTATTTCTTTAAAGTAATTAAATTATAATGAATATTTCTCAAGTTACACATTCTCACACTTGGATTTACCTTAGGGCTCATCATACTCTAAATGGGTGAATGACCAAAATCTTGCGGCCCCTGCAGATGTCATGCACCACGCCATCACAATGTAGGGAACAAGCTTAAGATTATGTGAATAACATTGAATATTCCTCAATTTACCCATTCTAAGCCATTGGAATTTCCCCATGACTTATAGTGCTACAAAAGAGAAAAGGACACAAAACCTATAGGGGTTTTCAACAAGGATCCTATGCACTCCGCCACTTCTCAGGTTCATCCAACGTCATATTTTGTCAAAAAAACCTATTACATGTCAATCTACCCACTCACTTCCATGAAATTATCCACATGTCCCATCACGATACAAAGCGCTAAGTGACACAATGAATGTTCCAAGTTACCCTCCATCGTCATTTCTAATACCCTATGCGAAAGATAATTCCCACAAAAAGCAGTTATACTCAACCATTGGCGGAGGTAACCCTTCACTATCATTGAGAATCCCTTTCAATAGCACCATGTTCAATTAATATAACTTACCATTCAAAGAAGAATGTAATCCTACCCCCCCCCCCCCCCCCAAATATACTCTCATGTCGACCCACAAAAACCTCAACAGAATGCCATTGAAACCTACTATAAAACCCCCTAACAAGTTCTCTTCTAATATCATCTCCCGTCCAAACCCTCCAACCCATCATCACATTGTTTTAGGGTGTGTGTTAGGGTATTTCATGTTCATGTTAGGGTACTTTACATTGTGTGGTAGAGATTAATTAGCCATTATAATTCCAAAAGGTAGGTTTTTTCTAAATGATCATCGGGTATTTTGAATTCCTAAATTAATATAGATGTTATTTCCACGTTTTGATAGGTCAAACAAAATATGCAATTTTGATTGGTTGGACATAAAGGAAGACAAACTCAAGTTCACACGCCAGATTGCATAAAGTATCCAGAACAGGTAATTTCATAGTTCACTTAGAGTAAATTTCAATATAACAAAGGGTAATTTCAGTTACAGAATCAATTTTCTAACTAATTATGCAGGTATGTCTTGAACACAATACTCTGGGAGTATGTATGCCTTTGCAACTCCCATACATCTATAAAGCAATTCGGAAGCCCATCTCAATAAGTGTTGTGCAACAAGTACGGAAGTTTCGATGGGTCAACGCTAAAAGTATTAGATCCTAGTTTGGTTAAATGCTTAACAAGACCAACAAATAAGGAGTAGATAAATTACCCTCATATTCATGTAAGCATGTAAGAGTTTCTAATGATGAATTCTACCAAATGGATTTACCATACACTCTACTTGGATTTACCTTCGTACCTATTTGGAATGGCTTTCTACCACAACTTACATTTTCTAAATCTAAAAGAAGTAATGATTTGGTATTCATACTATAGACAAAGTTCTGTACATAGTTTTGAAATCAATGGATTTATTCTACTGTGAACATGAATTTGCCCCACTTTGTGCATGTATATACAATTAGTTCTTTACATGGAAATCCGAGATAAATTGCACACAAATTCTTCCTTGTGAAACCCAAAAAGGAACTTGTCATGTTGATTACACTTGATCACATACCTCGAAATTTTTTCATGTTGATCACCACTTTACTATGCACGATTATGTGCTCCGTCTTAAGAGTCCATATTAATTTACCGCAACATATATATAATTCATTACATAAGGTTTTGTAGGTGGTTAGCTATTTATTGGTGAAGAAATTACTCTTATTTAGATATTGAATTTCACCAATTGGATTTACCATGCTCTCTACTTGGATTTACCTTCCTATATATGTGAAATTACTTTCCAATTGTGCCCCGGAGACACGGTCGAATCATGCACATCCAATGTGCTTCTTTCATGACATGTTATGGTCCCGGGGTGCCTGGTCTTTCCGATGCTTTATCTGATATATGATGTAATTTGCCCTGGGAAGGAAGGAGATCTCATGGATATGATGATATGAGATTGACGATTGTTGGGAGGTAGTGATTAGTTTCACGCTAAGTGGACTTGGACCTTGGCTTATATCTTTGACTTATAAGGGATTTATGAGTATTTTTGCAACACCTCTAACATACCAAGCTCATGAGCTTATTATCCTAGGTCGGAAAAAGTTGATAGGATCCTGGCCTAGACAAAAGCAGAATCATTGTTTCCCAACAAAGATTGCTTATGAATGAGCCTTTAAGAGATCTGGACAAATGAAGGACCAACATGTCATGTTTCCAATATTGTTCCTGCTACCAAGGAACAAACGGTCAACTGACATTAACTAACTAATCTAAAAGAAGTAATGATTTGACCTTCATATTGTACACGAAGTAATGATTTGAAGCCAATGAATTTACCCTACAATATACATGGATTTGCCTTACTCTATACATTAATTTACTATCAATTCTGTATATGGGAATTTGAGATAATTTAAACACAAAATCTCCTTAATGGAACCCTTAATTCAAATATAATGCTAAAAAATACCAGACATACAATATATCCGGTTTTACATACCTCCCTTACTTGCTATTAAACATAAAACCTCTTCAATAACTCTAGTTACCATGAATAAGTATCAAATTACTCCATAAAAAAGTATCAAATTACTCTCACTTGTAACATTGACTAACCTTATTGATGGTTTATGTGAGAACACTGATGTAGGCATTCGAACTTGATGGAGGTAATTGAGCAAAAAATCGCATCTCAGAAACTTAAATTGATTTTTTTTTGGATAGAGAAATGAAGCTTCTTGGGAAAAGAATATGTTACTTTTATGTTTGTATTTTTTGGGGTGTTTAGAAAACTATACATACCCAATAACCACATCCAACAAAACCACCACTCCATCCAAAAAACCAAGAAAATCAAACTTATCCTCCTCCGTGCCCACCACTTAAAACATGTGGTGTAACGTCCCCGAAAACAGCAGAAAATTTAAACAATAATAAAGACCATCAGCGGTCAACAAGGGCACGTCACGGAAAAACAAACCAACATATATATAATATAAAAGATCCACGTGGAACTCAATATACAAACTGACTGTGATTACACAAAAACTATACAACAGGGTAATCACTACCTCAACAAAAGGGAATAAGAGAAGACATGATCAGATCCCGGGGGCACCCTCCTCGGTCACCACCTCGACTCTAATGCTGCTCACTACCTGAAATGCAAACAATTGAAACATGCCTGAGTTCCCTGCAGGAACCCCGTATGCCAAACCTCCTAAAATACAAAAATGGAATTAAAGACAATGCAATGCAATGCACATGATCATCCACCTCGGGCCCACAATAATGCCCCTCTCCGCCTCCGCGGTACTGAACCACTCCTGCCACCAGAAGGGTCATGTCAGTCCACTGCTGCCTCACAAGGGTCAGTCGGCACCACTGCTCCCCAAAAGTGCAGAAAGGAACCCTGGCACTACGCCGCCACCCCAGGAGCGAGTCAGCCCGCCGAATGCACAACTCGGGCCAGACGACAGCCGCTGCTCCCCCAAGAGCCGCCAGACGCGCACCCTGCCGGAACATCCTCGGCCTACCGACAAACCCCAGCAAACAGCCCAAGGTTTACGGCACTCATCCCTCACACCATGCTCGATATGAGAGGCCAACAATAATACGCCCTCGTCGAAGGTGAAATCCGTCGCTCTCAAGGCCGGTAATCGACCGTCACCTCGGAGCCGGTAGTCGACCTATACTCGACGGCTCGCGTGTGGATAAATCCACCAACCTGCGGCAGATCGGTCGACCACTAAAAGCACACCGGTCGGCCGGTCCTCCACACAGTACTCGGTACTGTACAAACAAGTCTATCGGTCGAACCACGCCAACCGAATTACCGACCAACCGGTCGAACAAAAGTCATCTAGCGGTCGACCGTTTGGATGGTCTACGCTATACCAAATTCATATAATATATATATCCGTTCGGTCGAACCAAGGGGTCGTTCAACCGATAACAGGGATTTCAGCATTTTGCCTAAGTGGTATTCAGTCGACCGGAACTGAGATACAGTTCGACCGAAACATCACAGGCACTCTACTGCTTAATTAAAATGCTCAGTCGGTCGACCGAAAGTTAAAGAGCGGTCGACCGTTTTGATGGTCAAAGCTCCCAACCGACTTAGCATCGAATAGATCGGTCGAACCAGGTTAACGGCGTTCAACCGTTTAATAAGTCAAAAACCCAAACCGACCTATTCTCATTGTTTCGGTCGACCGGCTAAGTGGACCCGTTCGACCGATAACAGTATCAACCCTTTTTCCCGCACAAATCTGGCATAACGGTCGACCGTCCATAGACATCGTTCGACCGTTTGCGGGTACAAATCAATATAATAATAGGATCGGTCGACTGCCCACATGCACCGGTCGACCGATCGTCGTCTTCAACCTCTGAACTGGTTGCAATCCGACAGGAAATTCGACACCAACGTCGATCCCCAACACTCACAAAGCTTAAGTGAGTTATAATGAAGACTTGGCATACCTTTTTGAAGCTCGTGGATACCTCCCAAGCTTTGGCAACCTCCACCCAACTTCTTCTTCTTCTCCTCTTCTTCTCCTCTCCAAAACTCCTCTCTCACTCTCTGCTTGTTCAACTGAGGAAAAATGTTTTAGATAAAATCTTATCTCACTATATATACATACTTTAACTAACCACCTCCAAAGCTTCCAACCATAACAAGCCACCTCATCTTCCCATCTTTATCTCCTCACATCTAAGTAGTATGCTTAATTAGGGTTAATTAGGTTTAGTTTTGGTTAATTAGATTGTTTAGATTAAGGTTATTACAATCTACCCTCTTTAAAGGAATTTCGTCCGCGAAATTCGAAGCAACTGACTTACCGGAATAACTTTGGATACTGCTTCCTGACATCCTCCTCGATCTCCCAGGTAGCCTCTCTGACACTGTGATGTTGCCACCTGACCTTCACCATCGGAATCGCTCTCCTCCTGAGCTGATGTACCATCTGATCCACAATCTCAACTGGTCTCTCATCTAACGACAAATCCTGCTGGATCTCTGGTACTGCTATCTCTATCACATGAGCTGGATCAGCCACGTACTTCCTCAGCATAGAAACATGGAAGACGTTGTGAAGTCCTCCGAACTGTGGCGGTAAAGCAATCCTATATGCTACCTCCCTGACTCGATCCAATATCTCAAAAGGTCCGACATATCTCAGACTCAGCTTCCCCTTCTTCCCGAATCTCATCACCCCTCTGGAAGGTGAGATCTTCAGGAAGACATGATCTCCTGCATCAAAAGTTAGCGCACGCCTCCGCGTATCAGCATAACTCTTTTGCCTGCTCTGCGCTGTAGCTAGTCGTCTCCGAATCACGTCGACCTTCTCTGAATATAACTGTATAATGTCAGGTCCAACTAGCTGTCTCTCGCCCACATCACTCCAGCATACCGGCGATCTACACGGCCTCCCGTATAATGCCTTATATGGTGCCATCCCAATACTCGAGTGGTAGCTGTTGTTGTAGGCGAACTCTATCAGCGGCAAGTGCTCATCCCAATGCCCGACCCAGTCAAGTGTACACGCTCTCAGCATGTCGTCCAATGTCTGTATCGTCCGCTCTGACTGGCCATCTGTCTGTGGGTGGAAAGTTGTGCTAAACTTCAGACGTGTCCCCAGTGCTCTGTGTAGACTCTCCCAAAATCGCGAAGTGAATCTGGGATCTCTATCTGAAATGATACTGACTGGTACACCATGAAGTCTGACAATCTCCTCAATATATAACTTAGCTAGACCATCCAGAGCAAGAGTGGTCTTAATAGCTAAGAAATGCGCCGACTTGGTCAGTCGATCGACTATAACCCAAATCGCATCGTGGAATCTCCGTGTCTTCGGTAGCCCCGTAACAAAATCCATCGTCACGTGCTCCCACTTCCACTCGGGCAACTCAATCCTCTGCATCTGCCCTGCTGGTCTCTGGTGCTCAATCTTCACCTGCTGACAGACCAAACACCTCGACACAAAGTCTGCGACGTCCTTCTTCATCCCTCGCCACCAGAAGTTCCGCTGCACATCTTTGTACATCTTGGTGCTCCCTAGATGAATGGAATAT
Source organism: Triglochin maritima (assembly GCA_963682175.1). Classification (NCBI taxonomy): domain Eukaryota; kingdom Viridiplantae; phylum Streptophyta; class Magnoliopsida; order Alismatales; family Juncaginaceae; genus Triglochin; species Triglochin maritima. The sequence goes on along the minus strand of OY821786.1, from coordinate 28,406,997 downwards.
CTCGATCTGTGTGCCTCCTCCATGATATCATGTCTCAGGTCCTCTATCCTCGGCACCCAGATACGGTCTCTGAATCTCAGACCTCCATCAACTCCAACTCTGAAGTCTGACTCATCTCTAGCAGCTAACTGTAATAAACTGCTCAACTCCTCTTCTGTAGTTTGAGCATGAATCACTGCCGATACTGTCTGAGGCTCTACTCTCAATCCTGCAATCACTGCACCCTCAGAGCTATCTGCAAATGGTCTCCACTCTGCTAAAGACTCCAGTAGTCGCCACTCTTGAATGCATAGGCCTGCTACTGATACCTCCACCTTCCGGGTCAAAGCGTCTGCAATTGTGTTCGCCTTCCACGGATGGTAAGAGATAGTGAAGTCATAGTCATTAATGAACTCAAGCCATCTGCGCTGCCTCATGTTCAGCTCCTTCTGCGAGAACAGGTACTTCAGACTCTGATGATCTGTAAACACCTCAAACTGCTCGCCATAAAGATAGTGTCTCCAGGTCTTCAGTGCGTGAACCACTACTGCTAGCTCCAAATCATGTGTCGGGTAATTCCTCTCATGGACCTTCAGCTGTCTGGATGCGTACGCGATCACCCTCCCGTGCTGCATAAGTACACCCTAAGCCAATACCTGAAGCGTCACTATAAATCACAAATCCACCTGTGCCACTCGGCAAAGACAAAACTGGTGCCGTGGTCAACAGTCTCTTCAGCTCCCGAAAGTTGTCCTCGCACTTGTGCGACTATACAAAAGTGACTCCCTTCTGCGTCAGAGCCGTCAATGGTGCTGCCAATCTTGAGAAGTCCTTGATGAAGCGACGGTAATAACCCGCCAGTCCAACAAATCTCCTAATCTCCGTCACGCTCGTAGGGGTCCTCCAGTGTGTCACTGCCTCTACCTTCGCCGGATCCACTGCTATCCCTTCTGCCGATACAATGTGTCCGAGGAACGCCACTCTGTCCAACCAAAACTCGCACTTTGAGAACTTAGCATATAACTGCTGAGCCCTCAAGATGCTGAGTACAATCCTCAGATGCTCTCTGTGTTGCTCCACATCTGGTGAATAGATCAAAATGTCATCCATGAAGACAATCACAAATCTATCAATATACTGCCTGAATGTCCGGTGCATCAGATCCATGAACGCTGCTGGAGCATTCGTCAATCCAAATGGCATCACTAAGAACTCGTAGTGTCCATATCTCGTCCGGAAAGCTGTCTTCTGGATGTCCTCATCTCGGATCCTCAACTGGTGATATCCTGAACGCAGGTCAATCTTCGAGAAAACCTTCGCTGACTACAGCTGGTCAAAGAGGTCCTCGATCCTAGGTAAGGGATACCTATTCTTCACCGTCACCTGGTTCAACATCCTGTAGTCTATGCACATCCTCAAAGATCCGTCCTTCTTCTTCACGAACAAAACCGGTGCACCCCAAGGCGAGACGCTCGGTCTGATAAACCCAGAGTCCATCAACTCCTGCAACTGCTTCTTCAACTCTGTCAACTCAGCAGGTGTCATCCGGTATGGAGCCTTCGACTGTGGTGTAGTGGCAGCTACCAACTCTATGCCGAACTCCAACTCCCGGTGTGGTGGTAAACCTGGAATCTCCGCTGGAAAAACAACCGTGAACTCCTGCACCACCTCAATGTCCTCCAATCTCTGAGACTCTGTCTCTGCAACCACAAACGTCGCTAAAAATGCTGCACAACCCTGCTGTAACAGCCTCTGAGCTCTCACGGAAGATACAATAACGCGACCTCCTCTGTTTCTGACCCCTCTGATCAGAATATCAGGCAAACCCTTCCTCGGAATCAAAATCTTCTTCTCACGGCACAAGACTCAGACATCATATTGGGACAGCCAATCCATCCCAAGTATGACATCAAAGTCCTCCATCGGTAGCAAGACCAGGTCTGCCGGAAACTCCTGATCTCCCGAAACAACCGTGGCACTGGGGACAAATATCCCCACAATGCCCACCAGACCCAGGGGTGTGCTGACCTCCAAAGTGGCAGTCAACATCGCTAGGGTACATCCCAACACTCCCGCAAATCGCTCTAAGATGAACGAGTGTGTCGCGCCACAATCAAAGAGCACCCTAGCTACTGAACCAGCAACAAGAAGCGTACCTTCCACAACAGCTCCTCCATCCCGAGCCTCCTCTGCCTGGATGGTGAAAACTCTGCCTGTGCGCTGCCCCTGCTGTGGCCTAACAGGTGGTCTACCTCCGCCTCCACCTCTGCCTGGTGCTGGTAATCCCGGTGGTCTGCTCGGCCCAGCTGGCCCCAGCTGGCCTCATCCATGACAAGCTCCAGTGGTGAAACACTGCCCAGAGTGAAACCTGCCACAACTACCACAAGGCTTAGGTCGTGGTGCTGCAGCTCCTGCTCCCTCGAACCGGGGCCTATTGCCCGGATTTCCCCCAGTCTGACCTCTTGGCCTCCCAGAGAACCTACTCGATGGCCTCCTCTCATCCTGGTAGTTCTCTCTGTAGTCCCGATCAAGAACAGTGGCACTCTTCACGGCCTCGGCTAACGTGCTCGGCATACGAGTCAGCACCTTCGTCCTCAACTGCTTCCGGAGTCCTCGGACGAACTTCCCCGCTCTCTGCTCCTGTGTGATATACATCTCGGGACAGTAACGCTCAAGGGCGTTGAACTTCCCGATGTAGCTGCCAGGGTCATGTCTCCCTGCTGAAGACTCAGAAACTCCTCCCTCTTCGCATCCTGAACATGCTGCGGAAAATACTACTCGTTGAACTCGCCAACGAACTCCTCCCAGGCTATATCATCTCTATCCGCAAACACCACTGCAGATGTGGACCTCCACCAGTTGGACGCAGCACCGCCCAAAACATATGTAGCCAGACCCACCTTCGCCTCTGGAGGACAACCAATAGCACTGAAGATCTTCTACATCGTGAAGATCCACTCCTCTGCAGCCTCTGCATCGTACTGCCCCGGAAAGGTAGGCGGATGCTGGCGCATAAACCGGTCATGCATAGCGCCAGTCCCCGTCTGCCCAGTCTGTGCTGCCTGCTGCTGTAGCATCTCAGTCAGACGTCCGACCGTATCGAACAACGTCTGACGCTCATCCTCCCAAGTCTCATCCCTCGCAGTCTCACTCTCACTGCGACTACGAGCGACGGCCTTCCCCCGTCTAGGAGGCATCTGCCAAAGGAAACAAGACAATCATCAATATAAAATTATGTATGCATGATCCTCTAAAACCTAATTCCTAACTCAAAGGTGGTTTCTTTGGACAAGTACGCCGGAATCAACGCTCCGATACCAAATTATAACGTCCCCGAAAACAGCGGAAAATTTAAACAATAATAAAGACCATCAGCAGTCAACAAGGGCACGTCACGGAAAAACAAACCAATATATATAATATAAAAGATCCACGTGGAAGTCAATATACAAACTGACTGTGATTACACAAAAACTAGACAACAGGGTAATCACTACCTCAACAAAAGGGAATAAGAGAAGACAGGATCAGAGCCCGGGGGCACCCTCCTCGGTCACCACCTCGACTCTAATGATGCTCACTACCTGAAATGCAAACAATTGAAACATGCCTGAGTTCTCTGCAGGAACCCCGTATGCCAAACCTCCTAAAATACAAAAATGGAATTAAAGACAATGCAATGCAATGCACATGATCATCCACCTCGGGCCCACAATAATGCCCATCTCCGCCTCCGCGGTACTGAACCACTCCTGCCACCACAAGGGTCAAGTCAGTCCACCGCTGCCTCACCAGAGTCAGTCGGCACCACTGCTCCCCAAAAGTGCAGAAAGGAACCCTGGCACTACGCCGCCACCCCAGGAGCGAGTCAGCCCGCCGAATGCACAACTCGGGCCAGACAACAGCCGCTGCTCCCCCAAGAGCCACCAGACGCGCACCCTGCCGAAACATCCTCGGCCTACCGACAAACCCCAGCAAACAGCCCAAGGTTTACGACACTCATCCCTCACACCACGCTCGATATGAGAGGCCAACAATAATACGCCCTCGTCGAAGGTGAAATCTGTCACTCTCAAGGCCGGTAATCGACCGTCGCCTCGGAGCCGGTAGTCGACCTATACTCGACGGCTCGCGTGTGGATAAATCCACCAACCTGCGGCAGATCGGTGGACCGCTAAAAGCACACCGGTCGACCGGTCCTCCACACAGTACTCGGTACTGTACAAACAAGTATATATATATATATATATATATATATATATATATATATATATATATCCGTTCGGTCGAACCAAGTGGCCGTTCAACCGATAACACGGATTTCAGCATTTTGCCTAAGTGGTATTCGGTCGACCGGAACTGAGATACAGTTCGACCGAAACATCACAGGCACTCTACTGCTTAATTAAAATGCTCAGTCGGTCGACCGAAAGTTAAAGAGCGGTCGACCGTTTTGATGGTCAAAGCTCCCAACCGACTTAGCATCGAATAGATCGGTCGAACCAGGTTAAGGGCGTTCGACCGTTTAATAAGTCAAAAACCCAAACCGACCTATTCTCATTGTTTCGGTCGATCGGCTAAGTGGACCCGTTCGACCGATAACAGTATCAACCCTTTTTCCCGCACAAATCTGGCATAACGGTCGACCGTACATAGACATCGTTCGACCGTTTGCGGGTACAAATCAATATAATAATAGGATCGGTCGACTGCCCACAGGCACCGGTCGACCGATCGTCGTCTTCAACCTCTGAACATGTTGCAATCCGATAGGGAATTCGACACCAACGTCGATCCCCAACACTCACAAAGCTTAAGTGAGTTATAATGAAGACTTGGCATACCTTTTTGAAGCTCGTGGATTCGTCCCAAGCTTTGGCAACCTCCACCCAACTTCTTCTTCTTCTCCTCTTCTTCTCCTCTCCAAAACTCCTCTGTCACTCTCTGCTTGTTCAACTGAGGAAAAACGTTTTAGATAAAATCTTATCTCACTATATATACATACTTTAACTAACCACCTCCAAAGCTTCCAACCATAACAAGCCACCTCATCTTCCCATCTTTATCTCCTCACATCTAAGTAGTATGCTTAATTAGGGTTAATTAGGTTTAGTTTTGGTTAATTAGATTGTTTAGATTAAGGTTATTACATGTGGCCCCATGTCTCATGTTATCATCCATATACTACAAACTTAGTGTGCAAAGTTCTAGGTATTTGCTTATAATTTTTTTGGTAATATTCATCATAGCATCATAGTTCTGAGAAGTAGGTAACCTCAACGTATATGACTCGACCTCACCGTGTAGTACGTTAACCATACATCTATCAACTTGTACACCATTCTACTTGGAATTACCCTCATTTATAGACGAAGTTGCCCATAATTATGTATAAAATTACCATGATAATAATTTATAGATGGAATTACCTGACTAGATATATGGAAATACCCTTACATATAAGGTACAAAACATTAACACAAAAATGTTCCTTCATATCTACATTAAACTGCCATCATAATCATTTACCCTACATTGTATGTGAAGTTACCTTCATGTCTATGCCGAACTACTTCTTTTGTAGCTTACATTAACAAACTAAAGTAAGATAAATATTAGGTACATATAACTATACACAACTTCTGAAATTCTTTGAGGTTGCTAATAAAAATAAATTTGATTTAAAGTCTCTCATAATATTTATGCATTTAAAACTCCTAAGATGTAATTAATGACCAAAGAAAGAAAACTCAAACTATATATACCCAAACTTGACGTAGATTCTCAAGTTTATTTACCTCCAATAAAAATCCATTACGAATCAAATATAACAATCTTAAAAGCAAAACCCCAAATTTTGTTTTAGGATTTTTTGGAGATTAAAGATTAGAAACCCTATCAGTCACTTTGATTTTCATGTCGTATAGTTTCTAGGATTTTAAAAGCACAATTTCTTTTTAATTTTGAAATAAAGTATTAAACTATTTAGGAAACAAAAAAGAGATATCCCTTGTGACATGTATCTTCTGACACAAGTTCCATACCTTTTGACCAACTCCACCACCACCTTATGTCTTATACCTACTCCACATAACCAAAACCAAAACTTCAAGGCAAAACCACTCAATTCAAAAACTCATTACCTAAAGTCCACATGAAAATCCAACGTGAATGCTACGTCAGAGGCGCGTTGGAATCCGGGTGGAAACTCGGATATCAATCTCAAGATCCTAAGTATAATTATATCTACATTACGAAACAAAATATCTCTCATTTTCCTCTTGAATAGATTTTTCTTTGCTCCTTCCAAATGAATGTTCCTTTTTGAAGGGTGCATTAAGTTTTTGAATCCAATACCATTGGGTATAATCTATACCAGAAGCTACATTTTCTTTCGATCATTTCAACCAATCAATTAATACGACTCTGTAGAGCAACTTTTGCTAAAACTCGATTAGTTTCTTGAAAACTAGCTTTCGATTGAAACTTTGGGTATTCTGTTATATCCCTAAACCCATTTAGGGTGTTAATTGGGGGTTGACTTGGGTTTGCATGGGGAATAGGAGGGGTGATGGTTTGGTATGGGTGAGAAGTAGGGTGTCGTGATGGAGAGGTGAGGAGTTATGGGTAGGGTTGTTGTGTGTTGATGTTGTTGGCCTATTTGAAGCAAACCCCCATCTTCCTCTCTTCCTTTCTTCTCCCAAATCTTCATCTCTCTCACCACATTCTCTCCCTTTCCAACGTAGCAGAGGCGCCTCTTCGAGCTCCGGCGGGAAGTGGCGAGTGTGATCCGGAGGCTTGAGGTGCGTATCGTGGGCACAAGGAGGAGGACGTTCAGAGGTTGCTGACCGGAGGCGAGTGTGAGTGGAACTCCGACGAGCTTTGACAACCTCGAAAGAAAGGTATGCCAAGTTCTTGCATTAGATGCCTTGGTTGCTCACCCATGGTGGTGGGAGATGTTGGTTTGTTGCCGGAGGTCAAAGACCTCGCCGGTGACGAAGACGACAAGTTGTACTTGGGAGATCCAGGTAGTTGTCGTTGAACGATCGACCAGTGCCTTCAGCCGATCAACCGAATATAGTGTAAATTGTCCGACTTTAACCAACACCGGTCGAACGATGCCATGTGGCGGTCGACCGGTTGTTCTTGTGCTGGTGGGTGGATGAATGCCTGTTATTTTTGGTCGACCGCTCATGTTTTTGTTTGACCGGTAGTTTATGTAACATACGACCCGTTCGACTGTTGGATTGTTGGTTCGACCTTTAGATGACTAGAACTACTAGGTTGCCCGAGGTAGTTTCCGGTTGACCGAGACCCCTGCGTCGGTCGACCGTTGGACTTGTATGATTTTGACCAGACTCTAGATTTTGACCACGTATCGGTCGACTGGTTTTAGACTTTTGTTCGACCATTGGGGTTTAAGTTGTGCACCCAGAGTACGACTATTACACGCATCTGATCGACGTATCCTTTGGGGAGCAGTCTACTGGTATACCTCTTTCGGTCAACCATTTAGGCCCAGAACTGGATCTTTTCCTAGTGTAGTGTCAACTCTGTCCATGGAAACTTGTGTCCTCGCTTGGAGCGTGAGTCGGGAGGTGACGGCCGGTGTGTTGATCGTGCCTGCCCAGAGACCGTTGTGTGGAAGAGTGGATGCTAGGGACGTGCCACCTCTACATTATAGATTGTGGCGTAGTGTATGCTTTACTCGTTCATATTAGCGTAGCAGAACTGAGGGATCACGGATCCCAGTGCACGGTGTTGCACGACTTTACGGAGCGAGATGACCTGGAGGACTACGGTCTGGATGAGTCGATTGGCCGGCCTTACGACGACGTTGTAGGCTTTCGTGTCCCTATGTATGTATATATTTTAAAAAATTTAATACAACATACAAGATCGATTTTCATATTTTCAACAATTTCTATGTACATAACTTTGTGTTTATTCTAATAACATGCAACCCTACATTTATTAAAATAAATCACAAAGGTAGAATCATACCTAAATGTTCTCTAAAACCTTTTCGAAGATTCGGAGTCACGTTGCCTGTTGAATCGTCCACGGATTTGCCTCCGAGTGTTCACCAAACTCTAAACAAGATTAGAGATAAAGGAGCTTGCCAATCAATCTCTAATAAGGTTTAGAATATAGCTAATAACCCCTCTTTAAGCTTCTGAGACTCTTATCTCTAAAACATAAATTTACTAAGCGATTTTTTTGGTGATTAGGGAGAGATTAATGAGAGAATTTTTTTTGCATTAGTATTAAACAAGTAGGAGTAGGGGTCCTTTTATAGTCTCCCAAAACATCATTATCAAGAGCTATTCTTTAGCCATGATCTCTTGCTTATTCTCTCCTAAAATTAATCTCTAATTTCCACATAAGCACCCACAAAAACGTTTTAATTAAATCTGGAATTAATCTACCCATGATTTAATTAATCTCTTAATAATTCAGGTAGAATCGTTCTTGTTCGGTGGACCGAGTATAACTCGGTCAACTGAACCGTTCGGTTATGACACGTGTTTGGTGCATTGTGAGCTAGACGGTCGACCAAATCCGTATGAGACAAATTCCCTGGAAGAATTCGGACGACCAACGTCTTTTACTCGGTCTACCGTTGACCCACCAGAATCGCTCCTGGGACATAGTCATCGGATGACCGTGTCACCTTCAGTCTACCGAAAATACTACTTCTCGGTTGACCATTCACACTCGGTTAACCGAACCCGATTGTCCAGGTACTCCCGACAATTTCGGTCAACCAATTGCACTTACCCGTTCCATATTCGGTTAACCGATCCGAAGATGCCCCGGTCGACCGAACCTTGAACGGTTCACCGTGTTTGACCCCGATTTTGCCTTTGTCAAATTTTCGATTTATTTCCAACAAAATTTGATCTTTTGGGGGTTTTAGCAAATTCACATATTATGTAATATAGTATCCTATGTAATATTAAATTATTACATCCCCATAATATATACACCTCATATGAATTTATTATGATTCTAATTATGTCAATTCTCATGACATATTGATTTTATTCATTCACCACATGTGTCACATTTTCACATGAAACCCGACACATCATATGAACTTAAAATCAAACCTCTTGTTTCCCAGTTTTGTGGTGTGACCTATACGAGGATCTAAGCCAAATTGGCAGTGATATTTGATGCATTGCATACATTGCATCATATGTCTTTCATTTAGATTAATTTTATATCAATAAATGCTACTAAGGTATGTGTTTAGTCCTATTTACAGAATACAGGGACCTGAATACAAATTACCCACATCCCGAGCGTAAACGCGTGCAAAAGACTCATTTCTATCATAAAGACCAAGCTCAAGATTATCGGGTTTCAAATGGAAATGTATCCAAGCATAAAAGCATTCATGATCTATATACAAAAATAACAAGGACTTAAGCACAAAAGTAGCCGGGGACATAATTGCAAGAAGCCAAGGACCTAATTGTAAATCACGAGTAGCTTTTATTATTATGGAGAAAATCTAAAGAAAAATCAATGTGGATCTCCAAATATATGAAGGAAATAATTCGGAGCTCAAAAGAATGGAAAGAAATCATCCAGACGCGCAAAGGAGGATCAAATCATACCATAAACACACAGCAAAAATCCGGACCTAATCAGAGCAAGATGTGCGGCGTTTCCGCCGCACAACACATACAATGTGAGGCGATTCCGCCGCCCCCTAGGCGATCCGTGTGCTCAAATTTTGTCGAATCGTGTCTGGACACGTGTACTTTCTAATTTTATACTTAGGTCCCTTCTAGCAACTATAAATAGCCCCGAGAACGATGTTAAAATGGTCCTTGGTCCTAACCTTAGTTTTAATTCTTAGTCTTAGTTTTGTATTCTTTTTTTTAGCAATAAAATTCTGTTGGTTTATTTTGTGTTTTTACTTTTCTTTCTTAGTTTCTCTAGGACCCCTTCTCCCTCCCTCCATCTATGAGTTTCTAACTCTTTCCAAAGGGTAGAGGTGACAGATTTAGGGTGAAGAGAAGAAGAATAAAAGTTATTATTTTAATTTCGTGTTAGTATATTTTGATTACTTGAGTTTATGTTAAATCATTTATCATGTAATGCTTTATAACTAATATGATCTATTATAAGTTTCTGAATTCTCTAATATAAACCCGATATCTAAACCTCCACCCAACGGAATTCACCATCTTTATTCTTATTTTAGTTTTATTTGTTCATGTTTCTTGCTTTAGATAATTAAAACCCAAAAATGTCAAACCAACCTTATTTTTCTCTTTCTTCCTTAATCGAAAAATCACAAAATAAACAATATCTCTCCCTCCTTGTGTTCGACCCGTATTTGCCACGTCTTCATTGACGTCGTGCACTTGCGGTATAAATTTAATTCTCATCAATATTAAACACTTAATATCTCAAACTATAAGCGGTATCTAGCTACACATTATAGTTACCCAATTAACATAGATGTCTTTGTTCCACCCGAACCAAAACACAATCCATTTAGTGATGTAAGTGCACCACTTGTGTCTGTCCCTTTCCTCATGATATTAAGAATATATACAAAGTAGAAGTGTGTCACCTTTGTATTATATTCATTTCTTGATCTCCTTAAGCTAATTATAACTATGTAACTTAACTCAAGTTACATTGTGCACATTATAATTTTGCTTTATCAAGGGGCCCACTAATATCATCACTCAATTAAGAGGGGCAATGATAGTCGTTTGACTAGCTATCTTTTCCAGCACAAGTCATGCTCAACCAATTATTGCCTTTATCACTACACTCATTGATAGTTTTTGACAATAATCAAATTAAGCACTTCTTGAGTGAAAAGATATGTCTCATATCTTAGGATCCAAGACACGGTAAAAACATTAATGACACGAAACACAATTCCATAATGTTTTACTTGTTAGGTCTATTCAATATATAAAAGTAATTTTTTCCTCTTTTATATACTCGTGTCGTCAATTATTTGTAGAGCTACAACAATCGATGACCAACACGACAATCTTATCTCGGTAATTAATGTTCCATGTTAATTACCATAATTGTGAATAACTTTTGATTTATGTAAACCATTATCTTTTACAGCTCTACGGTTAAGGACCAAGCGCCTCTTCCTTAACACTTCCAAAAGACGAATGCCATAATCAAGGAACAAAATGCTTGCACATTCAATTCATAATAATTGACATATAAAAGAAAAACTTTTAGAACACATTCCTTTCAGACGGATACCTTTAACTGGCCTTGATGGTGATGTTTACCGACCGATGTTGTTCCGGCGGGTGTTTACTGACCGACAATGTTTTCCGACAGGTATCTTAGTTGTTGCACAACCAAGTGAGATGGACCGACCTGAGCGATGGCTCTATCAGTGTGGTGTTGACCACGAGTACATATATGTTACTACTAATGCGGACGTGTGAACATGCCCCACCAAACCCCATGATTAGTGTAGTCACCTGTGGGGTGTGTTGCACATTTTTCGTAGGACCGTGTGTGCCCACGTAAGTCCCTATGGGTGACCCGATTGATGGTTTGTGGACTGATGTCCTTATTGACCCTTGGAGGGTAATGGATTGATGTCCTTACTGGCCCTTGGAGGGTGTTATTGACGGATTACATTTATTGTTGTCATGCTATACTAGTATGATAGGTTTATTTCATATCTATGAACATGCACATAGGTGAGCTTGTCATACGAGGTTTCCTTATGGAAACTCAGGCATTGTTGTTATATATATTTTCAAGACCGTAGTAGGTTCTTGCGGGTGGCGACTGAGGACGGAGGTACTTTTGGATCGGATCATCTTTTCTGTATTTCCTATGTAGTATGACTACTTGTATTTTCCTTTCTTGTACTCTGATGTAGTCGTACCTTTTGACAACTCTGATGTAATATGATGCACCAGGTGTATATTTTTATGAGTAGTGGTCTCGTGCTTTTTGGGTTAATCTCTATGATGATTCGTGTTTTAAAATTTTAAATTTCTACTATTTTGGGATGTTACAACTTGGTATTAGAGCGATCGATTTTAGTGTCCTTATCTAAAGAAACCACCCTTACTAGTAGAATTATAGACTTTTGTATTTTGCACTTGATCATGCATGCATAGACTATTGATTGTACTTGACGTGCCAGATGACTCCGAGACGGATGAGACCTCCCCCGCGTGACCGTAGCACCAACGAGGTGACTGGGGCACGGAATGGGCGGAGGAGCGGCGGATGCTTTATGACACTGTGTAGAGACTGGGCGTGTTTCTGGATCGCCAGTCTGGCCGAGAGGAGCAGGCGAGGGCGGGATCAATGCACGACCGCTTTATGCGCTAGCATCTTCCCACTTTTGATGGCAGAGACAACTGTAGTTGAGGACTAGATCTTTAAGATCTAGGAGATTTTTGGAGCGATTGGGAGTCCCCCGGAGAGGATGGTGGGCCTGGCCACCTATATTCTGGGTGGTGATGCTTCTATCTGGCGGAGGGCCAAGTCTTGCTGTAGTTTTTGCTGGTAGAGTTGATGTTAGCTGGGAGGAGTTCTTGTGGGAATTCAATGAGCAGTATTTTCCGGAGCACGTCAGGGAGAGGAAGAGAGAGGAGTTCATGACTCTCGAGCAGGGAGGGACTACCTTTGCAGAGTACATCCGGAAGTTCAATACCCTGGAGCGTTACTGCCCCAAAATCTATGTTACCCAGGAGTAGAGGGCGAGGAAGTTCATTCGGGGATTGCGGAAGAAACTCCAATCCCGCGTACTCAACAACATGCCTAAGACCTTGGCGGATGTTGTGAAGTGGACGACTGTGCTGGAGCAAGACTATCAGGAGAACTATCATGAGGCTCGAAAGCCGTAGGGGAGTACGGGTGGACGCGCAGCTGGCCGTTCCGCAGGGAGTGCAGGCAAGAGGCACCGTTTTCATGGAGGAGGTGCACGCCCGCAGGATGCGTGCAGATTCTGCAGCAAATTCCACCCAGGGCAGGAGTATTTCCGCAATTCATGCGTGTGTATGGGTTGCGGTCAGCTTGGGCACTATGTTCGGGATTGTCCGAACCAGCAGGGAGAGCCGAGCAGGAGGCCAGGGCCCCCAGCAGCAGGGAGGAGTAGAGGTAGCCGATCTGTTGCAATACAAGGTCAGGGAAGGAAGGCTGGAAGGGTCTTCACCATCCAGGCAGAGGAGGCAAGGGACTCCAACACAATGGTGGAAGGTACTCTTCTTGTTTCAGGTTTAATCGCTAGAGTCCTTTCTGATTGCGGTGCCACACACTCATTCATTTCGGAGAAGTTTGCTGGCAAGTTGGGTTGTACCCCTGAGTTGTTGACTGATTGTTTGGAAGTCAGTATGCCCAGGGGTGAGGTGGGCACGGTGGGGAGCTTTCTCCCTGGCACCACAGTTGTTTTGGGAGACCATGATTTTCCCGCAGATCTGGTCTTGCTACCTATGGAGGACTTCAATGTCATACTAGGGATGGACTGGTTGTCACAGTACGATGTGTGATTGACATCATATCATGCATATATTGGTGTCTTATATCCATTATCTTGAACCTAAACAATGCTACGTAATGAGTTTTATGTTTAAGTTTCAGGAATAAACAAGTTTGGGAAGAAGAGACTCAAAAAGGACTTAAAAGAAAGGAAAATGACTAAATTGCAGGACTTATGGACTGAGATGCAAGAGAGAACGACCCAGATGTAAACCAAAAGGATCAATGAGCAAATCAAGAAGCTCTACACCATCATGAGGAGTATTTTGGCAATTAGATCTGGGCCTAAACATCAACAACAAAATCGGGTTCATTAAACATCAAACAATCAAGCCATAAACGAGCCACCAAACTCCAGACGTGATCCAACCATTCCAGACCGCTAATTGGCCGTCCAAATAGGTCCAAACAATTCATGGTTTAGTCGGGTCGTGGATTATGTTGTTTTATGTCCGTTTATAGCATGTGTTTAGTCCCATACCGGGAGATTGTCCCTGATTGCCTTTTTCTATGACTATAAATAGAATTATTCCTTCTCCTTTGTATGGACTCATTTCTTGGTGGCTTTCTCTTTACTCTCAGTAAGCCTTGGAACAAAACTCAAGGTGGAGAAGAATGTCACTTGTAATGTGAGTCATGTAAATAAAATAATTCTTCATAGTTTGTTTTATTATTGTCATTGTTTTAGGGGAGCTACTATTTGTCGCCGGAAAACTACTTAAATCGCCCAAAAAATGACCTTTTTGCCCTTAACAAATCAATTAATAAACATTTCGTCTTGTGTCTTTAAACTAGGTGTTTGACTCAGTTTTACTCACATTCCTAGTACCAACACCACGAAAATGTCTGGCGAAGCACCTAGATCAGGCGAGGTAATGGAGGCGGATTTTTTTCCAACTCGGGCGTCTAACTAAGACGTTTGTACCATCGTGGAGGCATCTGGCTAAGACGCCTCCATGATGGTTCAGGCGTCTTAGCCAGACGCCTCCACCATGGTCGAGGCTTCTTAGCCAGACGTACCATTTTTTTAATTTTTTTTGTCAAATTGAGTTTTCGGTGGTAACGGGTCAGATTACAATGAGTTTTTTTGCAAGTGATGAAGATTCAAAAAATTTCCAGATCCAACAATTTTTAAGATCCAAAATCCCCCGGCGGTAAAACATCCCGACTGACAAATACCACCTCGACAGGTTATTCGGGGGTCTCGCTCACTGGAAATTTTTGTGATTTTGAAATTGTTGGATCTGGAATTTTTTGAATTTTCATCACTTGCAAAAACTCATTGTAAGGTGAGATGTGGGACGATCGACCATTTGCTTCTCGGTCTACCGAACATGTTCCATGCGGATGACCGTTAATTTAGCAATTATCTAAATTTATAATCAATTATCTTTTTAATAAAAAAATATATTAAAAAAAATTGCGGGCGTCCGACGGAGCCGCCCCGCGTAGGAGAGGGGCGTCTTAGCCAGCCGCCCCTCTCCTACGCGGGGCGGCTCCGTCGGACGCCCGCAATTTTTTATTTATTTTTATTTTTTTATTAAGTTGATGTCGGATACTAATCCATATTTGAGTACACCGGGGCGTCCGTTGGCTCATTACTGACCTCCAAAACATTATTTTCCATGATTATAAGAGGAAGATGAAGAGAGATGTGTGATAGGAGGGTAAAATGTCGCGTTATAGCAGTAGAAATGAGAGAAGGGCAAAATGGTAATCTGTTGGGGCGATTTAAGTAGTTTTAGGGCGACGAATAGCAGTTCAGTTGTTTTAATGCTTGCTTGTTTAGCTTGTTTTGTTTGTCTTAATCTTAGTAGAAGTAATTAGCATGTCTCTCTTTCCTATCTTAATTACCTTAATTTCGTTTTGTCTTCTTTTAATGAGTAGTGAGTAGTTCCATCCCCCTTTGGGGGTGGAGTTGTTGTTTATACATATCATGTAGAATGGAATGAATTCTAAATATTGTTGTATGTGAGAAATGTTAGTATGCTTGTTTGAATTATAGAGAATACTTAACTTGATGGTTTCTGCCATAATCTTTAGGTACATTCCATGCTTGTTTAGGTTCTTAATAACAAACTTGTTCATGCTCATATTAATCATTTAGGTTAGTGATTTGGATGATAGGTCTTGTCACGAGGTACTTTTTATGCATAGCAACACTACCTGCACTTGTGCTCTATTGAATAGATTCATCACCTCTTATTTCATGTTTACACACACTCCACCCCTTAGGGGTTTTCTATTCCTGATTTCCAGCTTGCTTTAATTAGTCACTTAGTTTAGTTATTAGTCTCGTGCTTTCATCTTCTTTGTTGTTTCGTACTAGTGTAGCGTAGCATAGTTTAGTGTAATCAATTTCTTCTCCCCTCTTCTCCCACTTGCCTTCGAACAAACTAGAGTTGACACACCTCCTCGTGAACACGACCCATACTCGTCGCATCTTCACTGACGCTGTGCACTTGCGGTATTTAAAACGAATCAATCATGTTTTTGGCACGTTGTCGGGGAGGTGCTTAGTCCAGACTTTGGTTTGGACGATTCGAGTGGTTTTAATTTTTTGTTTGTAGTTTTGCTTTGTTTTAGGAGGCTTTAAAGATCAAGAGACGTAACTAGGAGAAGTTTGGAGGAGAAAACAAGTGAAGAGACCTCCAATCAGCGGTGGTGGACCGTCAACTGGCGACCTAGTGAGCTCAATTTTCCCTCTACCTTTTCTGGTTGTTTCTACATTCAATAGTGTGTTATGGGGATCAATTTGTCTTTTTTGACTTGTAGTTTGCCCCCAGATTAACAATCAATTCCCTTTAACCAACTTGGCCACTAAAATCCAAAGCAAAATATTAGGCATTCTTGCTTGTTTAGGTCATGCATCATATACTTGACTTAGGCACGTAGTTTGTCTTTTGTTTTATCTTTACTTTCAGTTGTTGAGTGTTGGCGTGAGGTACGCACTTCCTACCCTCATTCATGCATTTTGTATGACCATGCATTAGTTAGTAGGAATTGTATTGAAACAAGTGTGAGTTGAGCGTTTGTTTGGAGAGTTGATTTCTAGATTAGGACTCCAAAACGCTACTAAAGAGGGGCTGTCCTATATAAGATAATGTGGGGGATTTCATCACCCTATCCTTAGCCCCAAAAATCACACTAATCAAAGCCTAATTTCTAAAAGCAAGTAGACATTGGCCCTAAGGATTTTGGATGCACTAGGAGAGTGATCGAGTTAAGACCGTCACGACCCGATCGGCGTCACCTGCCTTGTCGATAATAGGAGGTACTAGATCTCCAGATCAGGTATCACTTGCTGGGCATTGTGGTCTTCGTTGTAAGGAAGTGAGGCGTGTCGAGACTGAAGGGAATGTGTTCTAAAAGTTTTACTTTTAAATGTCAATTATTATGAATTGAATGAGAAATCATTTTGTTCCTTGTTTATGTTATTTGTATTTTAGAAGTGTTAAGGAAGATGCTCTTGGTCCTTAACCGTAGAGCTATAAAAGATATTGGTTTACATAAAACAAAAGATATTCGCAATCATGGTAATAAACATGGGACATTTGTTACCGAGTTAAGATTGTCGTGTTGGTCATAGATCATTGTAGCTCTACAAATGAGTGACAATACGGGTACACAAAAGAGGAAAATAGTACTTTTGTATACCGAATTGACCAAATAAGTAAAACATTATAGAATTGTGTTTTTTGTGTCATTAATGTTTTACTGTGTCTTTGGTCTTTTGATATGAGACTTATATCCGATCGCGTAAGGAGTTCTTAATTAGACTAGTGTCTTAAGCTATCGATGAGTGTAGTGTAAAGGCATTAGTTGGTTAAGCATAACTTTCGTTGGAGAAGATAGTTAGTCAAAAGATTATCATTGCCCCTCTTAATTGAGTGATGATATTAGTGGGTCCCTTGATAAAGCAAAGTTATAATGTGCACAATGTGATTTGAGTTAAGTCACATATTTATAACTAGCTTAAAGAGATCAAGAAATGAATACTAATACAAAGATGACACAATACTACTTTGTGTGTATTCTTAATATCATGAGGCAAGGGACGGACACAAGTGGTGCACTCCATCACTAAATGGATCGGGTTTTGGTTCGAGTGGAATTAAGACATCTAGCTAATTGGGAGCTATAATGTGTAGCTAGATACCGCTTATAGCTTGTGATATTAAGCTCTTAATATCACTGTCAACTTAGTTTAGATCCTCCCATAGGTCACACCATAAAACTGGGAAACAAGAAATGGGGATTTTGAGTTCATAAGATGTGTCGGGTTTCATGTAGAAAATATGACACATGGGGTGAACAAGCAAAATCAAAATTATGTTGTGATTAATAACATAATTAGAATCTAAATAAAATTCATATGTTACATAAGTTGTGAATTTACTACTAATCCCGAAATGTCAAATTTTGTAGGGGTTAAACCGAAATTTGACAAGTCTGCAGAACAGTGCTCCAACATTCGACCGGTTAGCAGTAAACGGTCGACCGATCGGGCACGGTCGACCGGATGTGTCTCGACCGATAACATGGAATTTTCATCTGTTCGAACGGTCGACCGAATGTAATCGGTCGGTCGACCGAACATAGCGATGGAATAATTCCTGTTACGAACGGTCGACCGAGTTATTGAACGGTTAAACGAAACCTGGTTCGAGCGGTCGACCGAACCTCCAAACGGTCGACCGGTCCAGACGGTTAATGCAGAATTAATTAGATCATGCATGGAATTGGTCCATAATTGATTTAATTCGTGGCTAATATTATTTATTATTAAATAATGGATGGTTAGATGGAAGTTTGCATGAAATCATGGGCAAGAGGTTGCACATTAATAGGTAATTTGGAGAGAACTTATAAATACAAGTTTATCTCATTACCTCCTTAATTTAATTAATTATTTATTGTGCAAAAATTCTCTCTCCATAATTCTCCACGAAAATCCCTTAATTCTTAAGTTTAGTTTTAGTTCTTAAGTGATCATCTTCTCAAAGGAATTAAAGAGGGGTTAGTAATTGGATTCTAAACCCTATCGGAGATTGAGAGACTAGCTTCCCTCTCTCCGATCTTATTTAGAGTTTGGTGAATACTTTGAGGCATCCGGCGCAGCGAGGAGCATCCCCAACATCTCCGAATCTTCAAGAAGTTTTAGAGAACTTATAGGTATGAATTTCGGAGCCCATATTTGTTTTAATAAAGTTTTGAAACTAGATATTTAAACAAATTGATGCATGCATGAAATAAATCATAGAAAAATTGTAAATTGATCCTTATTGTGCATAAAAATTTCAAACATATATATGTACAATTAAACATGAAATCCTACAAAGAGTAGTGATCTCGAAGTTAGCCGTCGTCTAGCCTAAGGACCTATAGCCATAAGTTGTTTGAGTCTTGTTTGCTTGTGTGCTTCTACCTTCACCTTTTACCCACACTAGCTTTGGGGATTCTTCTCTTCTCCTCTGAGTCATCTTCTTCTCACATACTTCTACGTTCTAGTCTCCTCCCCTTTACACTCTTTGTTAGCGTTTTAGGGTCGAGTCGAGCATTTTTTGCGAGTTTAGCCCCGTGGTGGTGAGAGTGGTCGACTCAAGAGTTCTTTGGCGAGATAGATGGTTACATGGGCGACCATCCATATCATTGTTGGGACCAGGACTATTCTCCCTGGCACTCCAGATCCATGCATCCCAAGGTGCCTAATTGAATCAGTTAAAAAACTGCAAGTACACGGCCACGTTGAAGCGATGACAAATACAGGTCGGTTTACAGGGAGCGCGTGTGAGTCGGATTTACAATGCTCGAGTGGGGGAGAAGAAAAGAGAGATGTGATCGAAATTAAACTACAATGCGTGGGAAATCGAAAAAACAAGCAATAAAACTAAACCTATCGGGGATAGAGAAAGAACGTGAATACGAAAATGTGTGTAGTGTGTATGTTCAAATGTGCTCATCAAAATATGTCATACATGAAATCCACAAAACTCAATTCCAACTTTGCCTCCACATGAAATAAGATAAAACCTTATCATTAAAACATACAAGACAATAATTGAAATGAAGCTATTATGTTCACATGCAAAATGACTCAAATCCAACTATGTCTCCACGTGAAATAAGATTAATCACAATCATTAAAACATACACGACATTAATTTGGATAAAGCCAATATGAGCACATGCATGCACATGCCTTGTTTCCTTCTTCCACTTCATCTTTATCCTAACCTCATCATTCCTCATAAAATAGGCCCACTAATCTAAGCATGTGCTAAGCTTCATTCAAGAGCATTAGCACGTCAAAGATAAGAGTGAAATCACATTAGATGGTTAGGAAATCATGTAAGGCTCAAAGGATTAAAATTAACACACACTAATCCATCACATGATCAAATCACCTTCCTCTCCACCCCCCCCCCCCAAATGGGGATAGACTACTCTCTACTCATCTCTACACTAAAGAAAGCATAAAAACAACAAGAATCCATAAAAGAAATGAAGCAAAACAAGAATAAGCAAACAACAATATAAAAGAAATTGCATCAAAGTAAAGACACCAAAGTAAAGAACAAGAACAAAACTAGATTAAGAAACAAAAATACAAAATTTACTCCTCTCCAACCCCCTTATTACACTACTAAAACAGGAAACTAAAACCTACTCAAACAGGGGAAGGAGGAAGAAGAGGTGGAGAGGAGGGATTACAATGGTATATATAGACTAATACATTGTTAGGATTAATCTGGGAATAATCGAACGACTCTAGATCACATCTGATAGTCCACGAATGCTCCAAACCAAACACCTGACCCACGACCGAAATTTCAGCCCATTTGGAGCATTTTGATTCGCTAGTAGCAGATCTAAATACGCCACTGGCGGATCAAATATGTCTGATCCGTTTTAAATTTTCCGTCCCACTTGATATCTTCATTTGGCACATGGGGTGAAGTCCTGATCTGTTGGCTCCAATCACTTTGAGTTTAAGTGGTGAAATAGTGATCTGATTCTAGTCATGTCACCATGTTTTGCACTTCACAATCAGGTCCCTCCGGGTTTGCACTTGGGTCCTTCCTGATTTGCGATCCAGTGTTTGTGCATTACAAATAGGTCCAGAACCTTCCAAATCATTCCATACTTGTTACATTTAGATCATTTTTGCTCCTTTCCTCTTCTTTATTACCTAACTCCTGAAACACTACAAACAACAACTCGAGTAGCACAATATTGGGGTAAAATAAAGGATATATAGCATGAATAAGATGCATGATATGCCACTAATCAGTGCCTCAGATAGACACCCTGTATGGTTGGGACAATCTTGATTGTGTGACTGAGCAATCTTCAAATTGGGGTAATATGAGAGAGATATCGACTGCTAGACCACCATCTAGTTACGTCGGATCATATGTTGGTCAACAAACTGAGACATTACAAGAACCTTTGGTCTATTTCATGCATGTGGTAGATGACATGAGTGCACCGGTAGCTCTTGTAGTTGTACCACGTGACTATTGTAGGTTGAGTGGTCATATTTTCAGGGAATGTCCTTATGCTCCCCCAGGGCCTGAGTATGAGCACACCTTTTCCCAAAATGCTCAATGTGACCCTTACGCATCCGTGTACAACCCGAGAGGGATGGATTCGTGGGGAGACAATTCTTATTCAAATTCTTATACATCATTTCCACCCTAGTATCCTCCTCCCGAATACCCAGAATTCTTTCAACACCCTACTTCGAATCATTGGACTCATTCTCAGCCCATCAACACCCAACCCCAAAATTCCCAAGCTCTGACTTAAGCCTCACAATTGACCACATACCTGATTCCTTGAAACAAACTTTGGAGAGTTGATTTCTAAATTAGGACTCCAAAACGATACTAAGGAGGGGTTGTCTCATACAAGATAAGGTGAGGGATTTCATCACACTTTCCTTAACCCCAAAAATCACACTAATTAAAGCCTAATTTCTAAAAGCCTGCCCAGGGACAATCGTGTGGAAGAGTGTGGATGCTAGGGACATGCTACTTCTGTATTATAGATTGTGGCGTAGCGTATGCTTTACTCGTTCATATTAGCGTAGCAGAACTGAGGGATCGCGAATCCCAGTACACGGTGTTGCACGTCTCTACGACCTGACGGACTATGGTTTGGATGAGTCGATTGGCCGGCATTATGGGTGACGAATACCTTCGACTGGTCTTGATGGCGATGTTTACCGACCGATGTTGTTCCAGCGGGTGTTTACTGACCGACAATGTTTTCCGACAGGTATCTTGGTTGTGGCACAACCAATTGAGATGGACTGGCCTGAGCGATGACTCCGTCGGTGTGGTGTTGACCACGAGTACATATCTGTTACTACTAATGCGGATGTGCGAACGTGCCTCACCAAACCCCATGATTAGTGTAGTCACATGTGGGGTGTGTTGCACATTTTCCGTAGGACTTTTGTGTGCCCACGGTAAGTCCATATGGGTGACCTGATTGATGGTTTGTGGACTGATGTCCTTATTGACCCTTGGAGGGTAATGGATTGATGGATTGTGGACTGATGTCCTTACTGGCCCTTGGACGGTGTTATTGACGGATTACATTTATTGTTTGGATCAAGCACCAAACATCATAGTAACTACATAACAATGGATCTAAATTATCCAAATAAACATACAACATACAATAAACACATATTAGCTTTAATCAAACACCAAGCAACATAATAACTACGTAACAATGGATCTACATGATCCAAACAAACACACACATAGAACAAATACGTATTAGCTTGGATCTAGTGTTGAACGTTTTATTTAAAACCGCAAGTGCACGGCCGCGATGAAGCGGTGGCAAGTACGGGTCGTCCTCAGGGAGGTGAGTAGTCTCTTGCTTGTACGAAATCAAGTGGCAAAAATAGGGGGAGAAAGATGTTTATGCTACTCTACGCTACACTACGCTAAGAAGTATGAAATGTGAAAGAAGCAAACAAACGATGAAATAAGAACTAAGCTAAGAACAAAACAAGAATGCTGGAATTTCAGGAATGGAAAACCCCTAAGGGGTGGAGTGAGTGCACACAAGCAAAGAGGTGGGTGTAGAATACATTCTTTAAGCACATGAAGGTGGTGTTTATCAAGCATAGGAAGTGTCTAAATGTTATGGCAAAACCTATCAATCTATTCACCAACTTAGTTGATTAACATTTACATATGCAAGGTGTTTATTTCAGAACCTAAACAAGCATGAGAGGTGTCTAATCATTTTGGCAAAACTCATCAAGTTATAAATTCTATCCTAAACAAACAAGCATACATTCATGTTTAATCAACACATTGAAATTAAAGCATTCATCTCATTCTCTAATGCATGTATGTACATCTACTCCACCCCCCAAAGGGGATGGAACTACTCACTAAACATTACACTAATTATTAAACTATGGAAAGAAAGCATATTAAAACTAAGCTAGAATTAAAAGACGATTAAACTAAAACATGCACAACAATAAAAGAAGCATAAAACAAACAATGAAAGAAACACAAAACTTTATTGATAAAATGACTCACATTAAAAGTAGCATCCTCCTACTTTAGTGTGTGCTTCAAGGCCTCACTTCTAGTAGGAAGAATAGCCACTTAAAATATGGAGTAGTTTACATAAGAAGGTGAAGAGTTCTATTTATAGCCATAGAAAAAGGCAATTCGGGACAATCCCCCGATGTGGGACTAAACAGATACCATAAATGGACTAAGAATGCTCTAATACACAGGCCATAACAAGCTAAGAGAATTTGGAGCAACTTGGACCGCCAATTAGCGGTCCAAGACCGCTAATTAGCGGTCTATAAACTCCAGATCGTCCTGGGCTTTCTTCTGGGCTTTCCATGTTGGTATTTGTTGTCTTTGATGCGGTTACTTGAGTTGTTGGATCTCCGACCCGAGTAGAATTGCCAAAATACTCCCCATGATGGTGTGGAGTTCTCTATTTTGCACTTTGGTCCTTTGGTCTTACATTCAGGTCCTTCTTCCTTGCATCTCAGTCCCCAGATCTCACAATTCAGTCCTTTTTCCCAGCTTTTGGGTCCTTTTATGTTTCATCTCTTCAAACCTATTTATTCCTGAAAACTAAACATAAAACTCGTGACATAGCATTGTTTAGGTGAAAGATAATGGATATAAGATACAAATATGAGCATGAAATGATGTCAATCATCTAGCACCAAGCAACACAACAACTACATACATATATAATATATAGAAATATCATCCAATAAGACAACAACAACAACAAAAACCAACTGATCTATATCTACTTTGACAACATCTCAACATCCAACCCAAGAAAAGCTCTCATTCGTTGCTACAAACATAAATAAGGGACATGCAAGCAACAATGGACCAAGAAAACTAATGAGAGATGGAATGAGAAGGAGACCAAAGTACATGAGAGGGGGGACACAACGAAAGAACAAAGAAAATGGAGGTGGGAGGGGGATGAGGCAAAAGGCCAGCCTCCCCTCACCGGCGAAAGCAAAGACAGAGGAGGAGAAGGAGAAGGGGGCACAGACCCTAAGTCAGAGAGAGTTGGGTGTTTTGCTTACAAAAGAAAATTTAATGTCTAGATTTCTTGTGAGAAACCAAGTGTGATAAAATTGATTTTTTTTTGACATACTAGGCCAATTGTCCTAGTCCTATTATCTCATGACATCAAATCGTCAGCTTTAAGGATTGGACTCGTGACTTAAGCACTCAAGAAAGAAGAAATACTAAATGCACAGTCAATTCGAACTCGAAAAAAAGATATCTAAAAACAAATGAAATTATATTATTTTCTACGTTAAGATACTAGCGCTTATATTGCTCAATATTTGAATCTACGACTTCAAACAAAAGCTCATTGAAGCAAAGCAATGTGTATCTCCCTCAGCCAACGTACACACAACTTGTGTCGCGTTATCGTATGCGTCAAAAAAGAAAAAAAAACAAACCCTTCCAAGCTAAGCACTACTACAAAACCAAACCCCCATACCTCTCTACTGTGGTAGGTCCAAGTCATACCCGACAATATTATGATTCAGTTCGAATAATCTGACCCAAATATTAAAATTCTATTTAAGTTTGGTTCATATTTGGAAAATTCAATCCCAAATGTCATCACTATCTCACATTATTTTCACACATTATATTACTTCTTTTAATATCTCACAACATCAAGTGATAATAAACTTCACGGTTACGATCTATACCTTTGTGTTTTAGAATATAAGAAGTATCAACTAAACCGTTATCACATATAGGGTTGTAAACGAGTCGAGTTCGAGCGAGTGAAGCTAGCTTGAACTCGGCTCGTTTATTTTTTAGCCTACTCGAGACTCGCTCAGTGCTCGGTTCGAGCACAAAAATTATGCTCGTACTCGGCTCACTACTTGCTCACGAGTCGTTCGACTCAACTCGTTTGCTCGTGAATCTGCTTGGCTCGTTAATAGCTCGTGTCTTTTTAGCCTAAATTCCCCATACACAAACACGAAATTTTGGCAATTTAAGGAGGCAATCTTCTTCCATTGAAGCAACCACCATTTAAAAACAATTATTTGAAAGCAACTCGCTCGATGCAAAGCACCTCTCTCAATGGAGAGAAGTTGCAATCAACAAAGTCACTGAGAGAAAAGCAGGATAGGGTGTTACATATATAGCTTGGGATAGATGACATCTATTCCTATTTTCTAATGTGGGACTAAATTCGTTGAAGATTAAACATGACACCAAAACTATATATTAAGAAGCACTTTAATTTCACATGACTTCAAGAATAGGCCGTCATCCTAAATTTTTTGGCAGATGAACATTTAAAAAAATCAACCAATGATATATAAAAATCCAGTAAGGTTTAGATCCTGCGTGTGAAAGTAGATTATAAATATAAAAATCCAATAAGTTCATCAACTTTGAATGCCCATTGTTGTATAAATATATTATATTTTTACACAAACATATTAAAAACTTCAATAGACATTTCCTCGTGTTTATAACAAAGGCAGGTTATATATGTTTATATACGTATATGTATGTATATATGAGTTGTCGAGTCGAGCAAGCGAGCGAGCTAACGAGCGAGTCTCAAGTGAGCAAGACAATGCTCGTGCTCGACTCGTTTATTTACCGAGTGGATTTTTTTGGTTAGTGTTTGACTCGTTAACAATCGAGTCGAACTGTTGAGCAAAATCGGAGGAGTCTCAAGCGAGGACGAGCAAAAGCTTACAAACTACCCAACAAAAACAAACCCGTAACGAAACCTCTGCCAAACCCCTCCTCCTTTCCCCCCTCCCATATCTCCCCGGCCCCTCACCTCCACCCATGCCGTCCTTCCGGGACCCCCAAACCCTAGGCACTCTCCTCCACCAAGCCGCCACGACCTCCTCCATTCCCCTCCTCCACTCCGCCCACGCCCAAACCCTCAAGTTTCTCACCCCCTCCCTCCCCGCCTTCCTCTCCAACCACCTCGTCCACGCCTACGCCGCCCTCGACCTCCCCTTCGCCGCCGCCGCCATCCTGGTGCGCACCCCGAACGCGTCCGTAGTGGCCTGTACGGCGTTGGTTGCCGGGTGCGTTAGGAACGGGAGGTGGCGGGAGGGGTTGCGGTGGTTCGGGGAGATGTTGGTGATCAAAACATTGAGTATGGAACTATGGATCATAACTTACACCAAGCTTTCAGTTCGACGTCCTTAGTGACCTCGCTTTGATTGGCCTTTACTCCATAGAACTGATATAAGACCATCAATATGGCCATGTGATGGGTCTCAGATTCAGCAACGGCGAGGGTATCACATCCGTGTAAGATAGTTTTCCATCGAGTGTTGCTTTAAGATAATTTTCATAATTTCCTTCTGCTAAATGCAACTTTAGCTTCATAGGGTAAATGGGGTGCCAATTATAACAAAGTACCGTGCTTTAGATTTGATGTCCTCGATAGCCTCAAGTCCTCAACCTGAATGACTTTCACTCTATTATTCCGTCTTAACATTGGAGAAATGGGTATATGTTTTTCGGGTACTCCCTTTTGGGTAACTGGAGTTACGAGGATTGACTCTGATGACACTTTGTACAAATATAAGACTCATCTTTAAGTTCTAGTTGTCGAGGTGAGAGGTTTAGGTATACATATTGTCTTGGTTCCTCGTATAACCAATCTGAGACAGTTAGTGTGGACCATAACAATCAAAAGAGTAATAAAGTTGGAAGTTGGTTATGTGCACTGTTAGAACCCAAACCCTGGTTTAGGGTTAATCTTGGTTTAGTGGAGGATTAGGGTTTGCTTTGCATGGGGAAGTGGTGTGCATGGGGAAGGGGAAGTGAGGCGAGCACTGTGCGCGTGAGGAGAGGGTGATGGGTTGTGTGTAGGGCACTGTAGCGAGGAGATGGGTTGGGTTTATAAACGTGATTTCTTCTCTCTCTCTCTCTCATTCTCTCCATTCACTCATTCTCTCTCTTTTCTCTTGTGCGGCGAGCAGCTGAGGAGGAGACGACGCCAGTGGCGTGAGGCGTGCGGGGGACGCGCGCAAGGAGGTCACCGGAGGCGACGAGCGCGAGCGGAGCTCCGGCGGTTGCGTTGTCTTCTTCGAGGTATGTCAACTTGATAGTGTGATTTTGTGGTTCCTAACCCTCATGGTAGGGTTGTGTTGGTCGGACGGGGAGGTCGGAGACCTCTTCGGCGTTGCTTCCGTGAGAAACCTCGGCTGGCGCGAGGTGGAAGGCGACCAACGGTCGACCGGTCCCTTTGGGCGGTCGACCGAATGTAGTGTTTTTACCTGACTTTAACCTTCACCGGTCGACCGGTAGTGCATATTGTTGGTGAGTTGGGACATTTCTGCCTGTTGTCGGTCGACCGGTTCCTTGGGTCGTTCGACCGGAACTTAAGTGTACTGAGTAGATTTGCATGATTTGTTCGACCGATTGTATATTGCGTTCGACCGATTGTATGTTGTTTGACCATTGGAGGTTTGCGTTTGACCGATTATACGACTTAGAATAATAGGTTGACCCTGTCTGTTTTCGGTCGACCGAAACCACTGAGTCGGTCGACCGATAGAATTGAATTTAATGTTGACCAGACCCCGGATTTTGACCTCCTTCGGTCGACCGGTTTTAGACCCTTGTTCGACCGTTGGGGATTGTGTTTTGAGCGCAGCGGTAGACCGTGTTAGGCGTACGGTCAACCGATTCCTTTCTGGAACCGGTCCACCGAATCACCTCTTTTCGTCGACCGTTTGGGCCCAGGACAGAATTCCTGGTTCCCTTTTTGAATGCCAACTTTGTCCACGGAAACCCGTGTCCTCACCTTGTGCGTGAGCCGAGAGGTGACGGTGGGCGCGTGTTGCGTGCCTGCCCAGGGACCGCCGTTGGGAGGAGTGTGGGTGTTCGGGACGCGTCACCTCCGTGTATGGACCGTGACTTGAGATGGATGGTTGGGCACTTTGTAGTATAGCAGGCCTGAGGGATCGTGGATCCCAGTGTTGATGTTTGTGCGGGCACGCAACTGGCGTTGGGTGAGGTGACTACCGGCCCACGGGCTATGGAGGTCGCTGCCCTGCTTTTATAGCGGCGCGGTTGGTGTTTGCGGCTCGAGGAGCCTGATGACCTGGCAGACTTCGGTCTGGACCCGTCCGATGTTGTGCCGGACGTTGTGATGGACCACCGATGTTGTGCCGGTGATGCCGCCGAGGTTGTGCCGGCGATGATGATTGTTGGGCTGAGGTTGTTCCGGCTATGTTGATTCCTCGACTGGGCACCTATCGAGATGTTGTTGTTATACCTTCCGGGCGACGGCCCCGTTGGTCCCTGTGGCTCCGACCACTGAGATTTGCAGATCTGTATTCTATCGGCGCGCAGGCGTGACAGAGGCTCCCTGCCGAACCTTAGAGTAGTGTAGCCGCGTGTGGGGGGTGTGATGTCGCGTGTTGTAAGGCTGCATGTGCCTGCAGTAGGTCTCCTCGGGAGACTCATTGTTGACTGTCGGACTGATGTCCTGTTTTACCCTTCGGGGGAACTGTTTTCCATTTTTGTCGATGCCATGACACGCTATTAGTATGATAGGTTCATTTGTGTAATGCATGCATATAGGTGAGTTGGTATACGGGGTTTCCTTCTGGAAACTTAGGCATTGTTGTTGCATCTTTTTCAGGACCGCAGTAGGTCGGGTGGGGTGGTGATCGGCGGGCGCGCGTATTTGGAGTCGGATCCTCTAGTCGGACCACTGAGGTCAACATGATAACGTTTATCTTCATTTGTCGTTTTGTTGTAATCATGTATTCATTTTGGCAAACTTTGATGTATTCTGGTGCACCGCTATTTGTTTATGAGAAGTAACAGTCCCGCCTTTGATTATTGTGCTCTTTGTCTTGATTATGAATTTTAAAATTTTCCGCTGTATCGGGATGTTACAATTTGGTATCAGAGCGGTCGATTCCTATGTGGTTCCCAATAAAATCACCCTTGTAGTAATAGGATTCATGCATTTTATCTTTTAGCATGCATACATGGCTGAAGTTGTGATTGTTTCTTCTGTCAGATGGCACCTAGGCGCGTGAGGAGTTCTCCACGCGATCGCGATCCCAGTGACGACACTTCTGGTGCTCATTGGGATAGGTTGGGCGAGTTTCTGGAGCGTCAGGCAGCTCAGAGCGCCCAGGGCGGAGTGGGAGCTGAGCACGATCGGTTCATGCGTCATTACCCGCTGACTTTTGATGGCAGGAGGGCCCCAGAGGTTGCGGAGGACTGGATCTTCCGGATGGAGAAGATCTTCAGCACTATTGGAGTAGCACCTGAGAGGATGGTGGAGCTGGCCACCTATGTGTTCGATGGCGAGGCCGCCAACTGGTGGAGGTCCACGTCCACGGTGTTGTTCGATGACCGTGCAGATGTCAGCTGGGAGGAGTTCTTGGAGGTGTTCCACGAGCAGTACTTCCCCCAGCATGTTAGGGATCAGAAGAGGGAGGAGTTTATGTCGCTGGAGCAGAGGGAGATGACTCTGGCGAGCTACATCAGCAGGTTCAACGCCTTGGAGCGTTACTGCCCAGAGATCTGCGTAACCCCAGAGCAGCTGGCGAGGAAGTTCGTGAAGGTACTGAGACAGCCGCTTCGATCTCGGGTGATCAACAGCATGTCGCGGACCCTTGCAGATGCGGTGAAGCATGCTACGATCATAGAGCAGGACCAGAGGGAGTGTCTTCAGGAGGCGAGGAAGGCACCAGTGAGCACCGGTAGCCGTGTAGCC
This sequence comes from Triglochin maritima, assembly GCA_963682175.1. Taxonomy (NCBI): domain Eukaryota; kingdom Viridiplantae; phylum Streptophyta; class Magnoliopsida; order Alismatales; family Juncaginaceae; genus Triglochin; species Triglochin maritima. The sequence continues at coordinate 28,377,234 of OY821786.1, read as the reverse complement.
GGTCGCGGAGCAGGAAACTCGGGCAAGAGGACCAGGTTTGATGGAGGAGGAGCACGTCAGTCTGGAGCGTGCACTTACTGCGGGAGGTTTCATCCAGGACAGGAGTGTCCCCGTCGGACTGGAACATGCATGGGTTGCGGTCAAATGGACAATTTTGTCTGTGATTGTCCTCAGAGGCAGGGAGAGCCGAGCAGGAGGCCAGGACCACCAGCAGTAGGCAGAGGCGGAGGCAGTCGATCAGTTGTTTCACCGGGTCAGGGCAGGAAGACCGGGCGAGTCTTCACTATTCAGGCTGAGGAGGCGAGGGACTCCAACACTGTCGTGGAAGGTACACTTTCTGTTTCTGGTTTGGTTGCTCGGGTGTTGTTTGATTGCGGCGCCACTCACTCCTTCATCTCGGAGAAGTTTGCTGGCGAGTTGGGTCGGACCCCTGAGCTGCTGACTGATGTTTTGGAGGTCAGCACGCCCATGGGTGAGGTGGGCACTGTGGGGAGCTTTTTCCCCGGCACCACAGTTGCTTCGGGAGACCATGATTTTCCGGCAGATCTGGTCTTGTTACCGATGGAGGATTTCGACGTCATACTGGGGATGGACTGGCTGTCACAGTACGACGTGCGAGTCTTTTGCCGTGAGAAGAAGATCCTGATTCCGATGGAGGGCTTGCCAGATGTTCTGATTAGAGGTGTGAGGAGCAGAGGGGGTCGTCTGATTGTGTCTGCGGTTAAGGCATAGAGACTGATACAGCACGGATGCAGAGCGTTTGTGGCCACGCTGGTAGTTCTTGATCCTGAGACGAGGACGATGGAGGACATAGAGATTGTGCAGGATTTTCCGGATGTGTTTCCAACAGAGATTCCCGCGTTACCGCCGCACCGAGAGATCGAGTTCGGCATCGAGTTGGTAGCGGGTACGACACCTCAGTCGAAGGCACCGTATCGTATGGCACCTGCTGAGTTGACAGAGCTGAAGAAGCAGTTGCAGGAGTTGATGGAGTCCGGGTTCATTCGACCGAGTGTTTCTCCATGGGGAGCGCATGTGCTCTTCGTGAAGAAGAAGGATGGATCGTTGCGGATGTGCATCGACTACAGGATGCTGAATAAGGTTACCGTTCGGAACCGGTATCCTTTGCCTAGGATCGATGATTTGTTTGATCAGTTGCAGACGGCGAGAGTGTTCTCGAAGATCGATCTGCGTTCGGGTTATCACCAGTTGCGGATCAGGGAGGCAGATGTTCAGAAGACAGCCTTCAGGACACGGTACGGCCACTACAAGTTCTTGGTGATGCCATTTGGACTGACGAATGCGCCTGCAGCATTCATGGATCTGATGAATAGGACCTTCCAGCCGTACCTCGACAGATTTGTCATGGTGTTCGTGGACGACATCTTGGTGTACTCGCCTGATAGGGAGCAGCATCGAGAGCACCTGAGGATTGTGCTTGGCATCTTGAGAGATCAGCAGCTTTATGCCAAGTACACGAAGTGTGAATTTTGGTTGGATCAGGTGGCTTTTCTGGGGCATATTGTGTCAGCAGATGGGATTTCAGTGGATCCGGCTAAGGTCGAGGCAGTGACTCAGTGGAGAGCCCCGACGAGCGTGACGGAGATCAGGAGTTTCGTAGGGATGGCAGGGTACTACAGACGGTTTATCCAGGATTTCTCCAGACTTGCGTCACCGCTGACAGCGTTGACGCAGAAGGGCGTCAAGTTTGTTTGGTCCCAGAAGTGCGAGGACAGCTTTGACGTGGCAAATACGGGTCGAACACAAGGAGGGAGAGATCTTGTTATTTGTGTGATTTTCGATTAAGGGGAAGAAGGAGAGAAGAAATAAATTGGGTTTTGAGATTTTTGATTTTTAATTTCCTAAAGCATGAAACATGAACAAATAAAACTAAAGCAAGAACAAAGATGGTGAATTCCTTTGGGTGGAGGTTTAGGTATTGGGTTTAGATTAGAGAATTCAGAAACTTATAATAAATCATATTAGTTATAAAGCATTACATGATAAATGATTTAACATAAACTCAAGTAATCAAAATATACTAACACGAAATTAAAATAATAACTTTTATTCTTCTTCTCTTCACCATAAATCTGTCACCTCCACCCTTTGGAAAGAGTTAGAAACTCATGGATGGAAAAGAGGAGAAGGGGTCCTAGAGGAATTACAAAAGAAAACTAAAAACAAGAAATAAAACAACAGAAATTTATTAAACTAAGGAATAAAAACTAGAACATAAGCTCAGGACTCTCACAACATCGTTTCAGGGCTATTTATAGCCGATACAAGGGACTTAGGTATAAAATAGGAAAGTACACGTGTCAACACGCAACCGGTAAAAAATTTAGAGCATGAATCTAATTTGGTGCGGAGGATTCATCGCATTTTGTACATAAGGTGCGGCGGATTCGCCACCTTTTTAGCTCCGATTTAATCTGGATTTTTCCTGTGTGTTTATGGTATGATTTCAATATCCTTTGCGCATCTGGATTGATTCTTTCCTTTCTTTTGAGCTCCGACTTTATTTCTTTATATATTTGGAGATCCACATTGATTTTCTTTAGATTTTCTCCATAATAATAAAAGCTACTCGTAATTTGCAATTAGGTCCTTGGCTTTTTGCAATTAAGTCCTTTTTGTAATTAGGTCTTGAATGCTTTTATGCTTGGATGCATTTTCATTTGAAACCCGATAATCTTGAACTTGGTCTTTATGCCAGGAATGAGTCTCTTGCACGCATTTATGCTCGGGATATGGGTAATTTGCATTCAGGTCCCTGTATTCTGTAAATAAGACTAAACACATACCTTAGTAGCATTTATTGATATAAAATTAATCTAAATCAAAGACATATGATGCAATGTATGCAATGCATCAAATACCCCCACACCTAGATTTTGCTAGTCCCTGGCAAAACAGAATATAAGAAAAATGAAAACAGGGAAATCCTAACTCACTTTCGTAGGAATCACGGTTGCACTTAGCATGTGCAACCAGCCTTTAAACCTCCAAGTTTCCTTAGAGGACGAGTTTTGTCTCGTGAGGGTTTTCAGTTGATACACCCACAAAGTCTTAATTCAACATTCCATTAACAACTTTCAATATCCGTACCTCAACCTTATACATCTCACTTAGAATTCTTGCATGCTCATTATATAAATCTAACTCATCAAAATTCTTACTTGATCTTCATTCCTCCAATATTCACACCACTAACCCTTCTACACATGTTATCACTTAAATTATTTTGCACGCCTCCTCTGGTGGTGAAGTATCATTCAGATCAACCATGACATGGATCATTCTTTTAGCTTTGGGCCTTGAGTATCTTAAAGTATTTTTTCTTGTTTTTCCGTGATTCAACACATTTGCTTTTTCTAACACTTTTACCCTTTTTGCATTCGTGTAGCGAGTTTGGTCGATAATCCCGAGCTGATAGACTCAAGTTACCGGGTTTCAAGATACCCCTACGGACCAGTGACTCAAAGGCTTGGGCTTTTGTAATCATTTTGCAAAATGTGCTTTCCTCACTTTTATTCCGCTTTTATTTTCCTCAATGCTTAATTGCTATTAGAAGTCCACACTTCCCGGTATATTTTCCTCAACCTCTGCTTTTTATCAACCACTTCGAAGATTTGATTCATCCAATTTAAGTGCATACATGTCTTAAAGTGTAATAGGTTATTTCTTTGGAACTTAGATTTATGTCACAGTTTCTACAAACAGAACTATATAATAAGGAACAAAAAACTCAATGCAATTTGTACATAGGTTTTGGTGGTTCAATCTTAAGCAATCTCATGAAACATTGAATTTTTTTTTTTTTTTACTTTTTTTTTAAATAAAAGACAGATAGATAGACACCCCCCACACCTAAATCATGCATTTTCCTCAATGTATGCAAAGAAAAAGCAAATGCACTTATTACCTGAGTCAAATTGCGGTAGAGGGGTTGAATTTGCTCAGAGTCAACCATAGTCAGAACTGGATTGAATGACACCATGTTGGTGCATGTATCCAGTTGAATTGTTCCACATGTTGCACGGAGGCACAGATTCCACACCCCTCACATGTATTGGTTCTCTTATTTGCTCGAGTGATGGTGGGTGTGTCGCAGAATTACTCCTCCTTTTCTCACTTCCTTTTTGATTTTGTGATGATTTATTTGATTCAGAAATCTTATAGATACGTGCTCTCATCACAACATCACTTTGATTGCATATTATTTCTGGCTCACTATCAACATGAAAGATATTAAATTCAGCTTTTAAGTTCCCAAAAGATAATTGCATGAGCCCATTTCGACAGTTTATCAATGCTTCAAAAGTGGCTAAAAAGGGTCTGCCTAGTATTACAGGGATTTGTCTCTTAGGATCGACAACAGGTTCAGTGTCTAGAACGACAAAATCCACTGGATAAATGAAGTCACCAACCTTAATCAAAACATCCTCGACTACACCTCTTGGTTTCTTAATAGAGCAATCAGCAAATTGAAGGGTTGTCTTAGAGGGTTTTAGTGGACCAAGGTTGAGTTGCTCGTAGACAGAGAACGGGAGTAGGTTAACACTAGCACCAAGGTCTAGAAGGGCTTTGTTGATAAAAGTATCTCCTATTAAACATGAAATTGTGGGACACCCAGGATCCTTATATTTTATAGGAGATGAGTTGGATAGAATAGAGCTTATGTTTGCAGTTAAGAAAGCCTTCTTTGGTACGTTTGTTTTTCTCTTTTTAGTGCACAGATCTTTTAAGAATTTAGCATAAGCAGGTATTTGTTGAATCATGTCTAAGAGTAGAATGTTCACCTTAACTTGCTTAAATACTTCCAAGATTTTCTCTATTTGTGCACTTGAGTTCTTTTTGAGTCTATTGGGGAATGGGGCTTTAGGAACATAGACTCGCTCAGGTTCAGGTTGAGCTATGGGTTCAGGTTGAGTAGGTGGGTTGGGCGTTTTAGATTGGACGTCGGGTTCAATGGTTAGGTCATATGTGGTAGCTTGATGGCTAGATTGATTAGACGTTCTAGGATTTACCACATTATTATCAATCTGTCTTCCGGACCGTAATGATACTACAACATTTATTTGTTGGAACGGTCCTTCCTCATTAACCATTTGAACCGGTCTAGGGTTGTTATTTCCTGAAGGTGCTTGATAGGATTGATATGAATTACTAGATCTAGGGTTCACCTCAGGTTGACTTGGAAACCGACCCTTTTCTCTTTCACCTACTATTTGTGCTAGTTGGCTGACTTGTGTCTCTTGCCTTTGGAAGGTCTGGTTGGTTGTTTGTATAAAGGTTTTCATCAAATTTTCCAAGCTTGTCAACCTAACCTCATGATCGTTATTGTTACTAAACCCAGATGATGTATTATTTTGGTTATACGGGTTTGGTTGTTGTCTAGGAGGTTGACCTTGTTGGCTTGATGAGAAATTGGAATTATTACGCCAACCCGAGTTATAGGTTGATGCGTATGGGTCATTTCTAGCATGGTTATACATGACATTAACTTGTTCCCAGTCCGCACAATCCTCCATTACATGACCAGTCTGACCACATCTAGAGCAAGGGATAGACGAGGCTTGATTCACTCGGTTTTGGGTTTGTAGCTCTAAACTTTCCATTTTGCGCATAAGGGTAGCTAGTTTTGCTTCAGCCGCTATGTTGGCATCTACAGCTAAGACACCTGGTTTGGGTTGACTTGCTATTCTAGATCCAATACTCGGGTTAAGCGGTGTTCTAGCATTCTCCCATTGCATACTGTTTTCAGCTAAATCCTCAAGAAAAGTCCAGGCATCATTTTCATTTTTCGACATGAAGTTCCCTTGGCTTACGGATTCTACCATAACCCTAGATGTGGGTGTGAATCCCTCATAAATAATTTGGCATAATTGCCATCTTGGAATTCCATGATGAGGGCATTGGGTCAGAACACTTTTGAATCTTTCTAGATAGGAATAGAACGGCTCGCTCTCAGACTGAACGAATGCAACAATTTCATTCATAATCCTCATAGTCTTATGGTTGGGGAAATATTTTTTCAGGAATACTTGAACAAACTCAGCCCAACTTCTAATGGATCTTTCGGCTAGACTATATAGCCATTTCTTAGCGTCGTCCTTCAGTGCAAGAGGCACAAATTTCAGACGCACTGCCTCCTCAGGGATATGCTGGTATTGCATAAGAGAGCAGATTTCCTCAAATTCTCTAAGGAAGAGATATGGGTCTTCCCTAGAGGTGAACTTAGGCAACATACTCATGTATTGTGCCTTAAGTTCGAAGTCGCGACCCGGTATGGTGGGCATAACGATGCACGATGGCTGAGCAGCCATCGATGGATAGCATCGATCCCTCAGAGTTATAGGTTGCGCAACAGGTGGGTCCACTACGTTCTCACCCATTGGATCCGGGTGAGGTGGTGCAGCAGATGGATTGGGGCTAAGCTCTAGACTGGAATCTAGATGAACTCGTGAGAGTCAATTACTCAAGTCCTGAATCCAAATCTGAGTGCACCGGGTTGAATCAATTTTTGAGTTCAAATTCGAAATTTAAATTCTAAATTTAATTTCAAGAATTAATTACAATTTTTTTTTTCATTTTTTTTATTTTTTTTTCTTTTAATGGAAACAAACAATAGAATGGGGAAAGATGAGAAAGGAATCCTAATCTAGAGAATTTAGGTGAGAAGAGAAAGAAGACTCAGATGAGAAGGGAAACCTAACTCCAAAGATAGAAAGATGGTTGGTCAGAAAATTCCTAAGAAAGCACGGTTCAAACAATCCTAGACCTAGTGTCGCTTAGATCTAGACGACTCCTAACTGGTTGAGTCGAATTGATTCGATTGATTCACCTCCCTCACTAATCAAACCAACTTGGCCAGGTAATGTATAGCTAGTGGGGGCACTTCCGACAGAGTCGGTGCCAATTAGACAACCACTTCGCTTGGAAGACTTACGTCAACACAAAAACACTTTCTAGACACCAAATTAAATTCAATCGGCTTCAGGTCATAGCAAGTCAAACCAATTCTTCTCCTTAAATGAGTCCGAGTCCTTAGGGGTCAATGTCTAGTTGATTTTAATTTAAGGCTTGGGTGACACTTTCGGATTGTGATTTGTGGGCCACGGAAGGGTGATGAAATCCCCACCGTATCTTTGCCTACGGAGTTGCCCTTAAGATAGTTTAACTTAGATCTAACAAAGATAGTCAAACAATGGTCTTTAGAGGCGGCAATTGCAAGGTTATATGCAACTAGATTATATGCTTAAATGCACTCGATGAAAACCACGATACGTACCTTGACTCTAGCACTCTTCAACAGAAATTGATTTGCAAGAATTTAGCAAGAATAATGCATACAAAACACTAGATGATGCATGCACTAAGGCCTTTCTAATTTTGCCAATTTTAGGTCAGAGTTGAATTATTGCCAATTATGGAATTTAAGCTTAACACGTGCAGTTCTACCAAAGGAAATTTTTTGAAAATAGAAATTACGAGGAAAAGAGGCAACAAAGGTTACCTAAGCAATGCTCAGTCGGGTTCACTGCCCGCTCTCGAAATTTCAGTAGCTTCACGCGTCCACCCAGAGATGAGTCGCGTCCCAGAAAAGTTTGAAGCCCAGATGCTTCAAATATGCGGTGATTCCGCCGCACGTTGTTCTTGGTATGCGGCGATTCCGCCGCTCGTTAAGCTCAGAAGGTGCCCGGATTTCGTCGTGCACTCTGTTGTCTCCTGAAACACAAATCCAAATATTTAGATCGCGCACAAGATAAACAGGATAAAATCGAAATCAACAAAAAAACAAAATCTGCGTCGCCTCCCCGGCAACGGCGCCAAAAACTTGATGAGAATTAAATTTATACCGCAAGTGCACGGCGTCAATGAAGACGTGGCAAATACGGGTCGAACACAAGGAGGGAGAGATCTTGTTATTTGTGTGATTTTCGATTAAGGGGAAGAAGGAGAGAAGAAATAAATTGGGTTTTGAGATTTTTTATTTTTAATTTCCTAAAGCATGAAACATGAACAAATAAAACTAAAGCAAGAACAAAGATGGTGAATTCCGTTGGGTGGAGGTTTAGGTATTGGGTTTAGATTAGAGAATTCAGAAACTTATAATAAATCATATTAGTTATAAAGCATTACATGATAAATGATTTAACATAAACTCAAGTAATCAAAATATACTAACATGAAATTAAAATAATAATTTTTATTCTTCTTCTCTTCACCCTAAATCTGTCACCTCCACCATTTGGAAAGAGTTAGAAACTCATGGATGGAAAGGAGGAGAAGGGGTCACAGAGGAATTACAAAAGAAAACTAAAAACAAGAAATAAAACAACAGAAATTTATTAAACTAAGGAATAAAAACTAGAACATAAGCTCAGGACTCTCACAACATCGTTTCAGGGTTATTTATAGCCGATACAAGGGACTTAGGTATAAAATAGGAAAGTATACGCGTCAACACGCAACCGGTAAAAATTTTAGAGCATGAATCTAATTTAGTGCGGCGGATTCGCCGCATTTTGTACATAAGGTGCGGAGGATTCGCCACCTTTTTAGCTCCGATGTAATCCGGATTTTTCCTGTGTGTTTATGGTATGATTTCAATATCCTTTGTGCATCTGGATTGATTCTTTCCTTTCTTTTAAGCTCCGACTTTATTTCTTTATATATTTGGAGATCCACATTGATTTTCTTTAGATTTTCTCCATAATAATAAAAGCTACTCGTAATTTGCAATTAGGTCCTTGGCTTTTTGCAATTAAGTCCTTTTTGTAATTAGGTCTTGAATGCTTTTATGCTTGGATGCATTTCCATTTGAAACCCGATAATCTTGAACTTGGTCTTTATACCAGGAATGAGTCTCTTGCACGCATTTATGCTCGGGATATGGGAAATTTGCATTCAGGTCCCTGTATTCTGTAAATAAGACTAAACACATACCTTAGTAGCATTTATTGATATAAAATTAATCTAAATGAAAGACATATGATGCAATGTATGCAATGCATCAGTCCAGAAGTGCGAGGACAGCTTTGAGGAGCTGAAGAGGCGTCTGACGACGGCGCTGATTCTGACGCTACCGAGTGGCAGTGGAGGCTACGTGATTTACAGCGATGCATCTGGGATAGGCTTGGGTTGTGTTCTGATGGAGCACGGGAAGGTGGTCGCGTACGCTTCGAGGCAGCTGAAGGTGCACGAGAAGAACTACCCTACTCACGATCTGGAGTTAGCAGCAGTAGTTCACGCGTTGAAGACCTGGCGGCACTATCTGTATGGCGAGCAGTTCGAGGTCTTCACCGATCATCAGAGTCTGAAGTATTTGTTCTCGCAGAAGGAGCTGAATATGAGGCAGCGCAGATGGCTTGAGTTCATTAAGGACTACGACTTCACCATTTCCTATCATCCGGGGAAGGCGAATTCGGTTGCAGATGCGCTGAGCAGCAAGGTGGAGGTTTCAGTTGCGAGTCTGTGCATCCAGGAGTGGAGGCTACTCGAGGCATTGTCAGAGTGGAGACCGTTCACAGAGGGTACAGAGGGAGCAGTGATTGCTGGGCTTCGGGTGGAGTCGCAGACTGTCTCACGGTTGGTTCAGGCTCAGCAGGGGGATGATGAGTTAGCTGGTCTGCTACAGTTAGCTTCCAGAGATGGATGAGATTTCAGTGTGGGGGTTGATGGTGGTCTGAGGTTTAGGAGTCGGATCTGGGTGCCGAAGTTCGATGGGCTGAGAGATGACATCATGGAGGAGGCACACAGAGCTAGATACACCATTCATCCGGGGAGCACGAAGATGTATGAGGACCTGCAGCGGAACTTCTGGTGGAAGGGCATGAAGAGGGACATTGCAGAGTTTGTGGAGCGATGCTTGGTCTGTCAGCAGGTGAAGATTGAGCATCAGAGGCCAGCAGGACCGATGCAGTGTATTGAGCTTCCTGAGTGGAAGTGGGAGCACGTGACGATGGATTTTGTCACGGGATTGCCGAAGACGAGGAGATTCCACGACGCGATTTGGGTGATAGTCGATCGACTGACCAAGTCGGCGCACTTCTTAGCGATCAGGACCACGTTGCCTTTGGAGGGTCTGGCTAAGTTGTACGTGGAGGAGATAGTCAGGTTGCATGGAGTGCCAGTGAGCATCATCTCCGATCGAGATCCTCGATTCACTTCCAGATTTTGGGGGAGTCTGCAGCAGGCTTTGGGGACGCGTGTGAGGTTCAGTACAGCGTTTCATCCGCAGACCGATGGTCAGTCAGAGAGGACAATTCAGACCTTGGAGGATATGCTGAGAGCATGCACACTGGATTGGGCAGGGTACTGGGATGAGCACTTGCCACTGATAGAGTTCGCCTACAACAACAGCTACCACTCGAGTATTGGGATGGCACCGTACGAGGCGTTGTACAGGAGGCCTTGCAGATCGCCGGTATGCTGGAGTGATGTGGGCGAGAGGCAGTTAGTGGGGCCAGAGATCGTGCAGATGTACGCAGAGAAGGTGGATGTGATCAGGAGGAGATTGGCCACAGCACAGAGCATGCAGAAGAGTTATGCAGATCGACGCCGACGAGTGCTGAGTTTCGAGGTGGGCGACCATGTGTTTCTGAAGATTTCCCCAGCCCGAGGTGTGATGAGGTTTGGGAAGAAGGGGAAGCTCAGTCTGAAATCCTTTTAAGTTGGGTGGATTGTTAGAACCCAAACCCTGGTTTAGGGTTAATCTTGGTTTAGTTGAGGATTAGGGTTTGCTTTGCATGGGGAAGTGGTGTGCATGGGGAAGGGGAAGTGAGGCGAGCACTGTGCGCGTGAGGAGAGGGTGATGGGTTGTGTGTAGGGCACTGTAGCGAGGAGATGGGTTGGGTTTATAAACGTGATTTCTTCTCTCTCTCTCTCTCTCATTCTCTCCATTCACTCATTCTCTCTCTTTTCTCTTGTGCGGCGAGCAGCTGAGGAGGAGACGACGCCAGTGGCGTGAGGCGTGCGGGGGACGCGCGCAAGGAGGTCATCGGAGGCGACGAGCGCGAGCGGAGCTCCGGCAGTTGCGTTGTCTTCTTCGAGGTATGTCAACTTGATAGTGTGATTTTGTGGTTCCTAACCCTCGTGGTAGGGTTGTGTTGGTCGGACGGGGAGGTCGGAGACCTCTTCGGCGTTTCTTCCGTGAGAAACCTCGGCTGGCGCGAGGTGGAAGGCGACCAACGGTCGACCGGTCCCTTTGGGCGGTCGACCGAATGTAGTGTTTTTACCCGACTTTAACCTTCACCGGTCGAACGATGCCTGGTGGCGGTCGACCGGTAGTGCATATTGCTGGTGAGTTAGGACATTTCTGCCTATTCATAACTCCCACCCACTGGACTCTCATCCATAGTTATTCCTTCTTAGTTTTTGTTCTTGTTGTTCTTGCTTTAGAAAGATAAAAAAATAAATCCAAAAATCTCAAACCAACACTATTTCTCTTTTGCTTTCCTTAATCAAAGAAAATCACAAAAATATAAGAATCTCTCCCTCCTTGTGTTCGACCCGTACTTGCCACCGTTTCAACGCGGTCGTGCACTTGCGTTATAAATAAAAATCACAACAAGTTTTTGGCGCCGTTGCCGGGGAGGCGACGAGAACTTTAAGTTTTTTTGTGATTTCGTTTTTTTTTGTTTTGTTTGGATTTTGGAGTTTCACGATCTAACGTTTTCTCTGTGCTTTTCAGGAAGTCGTAGAGAGGACACAAAAATCCGGAGACCATCCGATCTGAACAGGCGGCGAAAACGCCGCATCACTAGTAGAGTTTGCGGCGGAAACGCCGCACGGGTTGAATATCTGAGCCTGAAAATTCTCCGGAACGCGACTCATCTCTAGGTGGACGCGTAGAGCACTGGAAATTATCGAGAGCGGGCGGCGAACCCGACTGAGCGTGCGTACGTAACATTTGTTGCACTTTCCTCGTAATTTCCATTTTCGAAAAATTTCTTGTTTGGTAGAATTGCATGTGTAGGGCAAACTTCCATAATTTACACTAATTCAACTTGTGACCTAAAATTTTGCAAAATTAGAAAGGCCTTAGTGCATGCATCATTTAAAGATTTTCTCGCATTATGTATGCTAAATTTTGCAAATCAATTCATTGTTGAAGAGTGTTGTAGGCAATGTACGTGCGCGGTTTTTTATTGATTGCATTTAAGCATATAATTTAGTTTGCATACAACTTTGCAATTGTCCCCCACTAAAGACCAATGTTTGACTATCTCTGCTAGATTTAGGTTAAACTATCTTAAGGGCAACTCCGTAGGAAAAGATACGGTGGGGATTTCATCACCCTTCCGTGGCCCACAAATAACAATCCCAAAGTGTCACCCAAGCGTTAATTAAAATCAATTAGACATTGGCCCCTAAGGATTCAGACTCAATTAAGGAGAATATTGGTTTGACTTGCTATGACTTGAAGCTGATCGAATTTAATTTGGTGTCTAGAAAGTGTTTTTGTGTTGACGTAAGTCTTCCAAGCAAAGTGGTTGTCTAATTGGCACCGACTCTGTCGGAAGCGCCCCCACTAGCTATACACGGCCTGGCCAAGTTGGTTTGATTAGTGAGGGAGGTGAATCAAGCGAATCAATTCGACTCAACAAGTTAGGAGTCGTCTAGACTTAAGCTACACTAGGTCTAGGATTGTTTGAACCGTGCTTGTTTAGGAAACTTCTGACCAACCCTCTCATCTATCTTTTAAAGTTAAGTTTCCCTTCTCATCTGAGTCTTCTTTCACTTCTCACATCAATTCTCTAGATTAGGATTCCTTTCTCATCTTTTCCCCTTCTATTGTTTGTTTCATTTTTTTCTTTTTCTTTTTCTTTTTTTGAAAAAAAAATATAAAAAAAATCAAAAAGTAATTGATTCTTGAATTTGAATTTGGAATTTAAATTTCAAATTTGAATTCAAAAATTAATTCAAACTGGTGCACTCATATTTGGGTTCGGGACTTGAGCAATCGACTCTCACGAGTTCATCTAGATTCCAGTCTAGAGCTTAGCCTCAATCCACCTGTTGCACCACCTCACCCGGATCCAATGGGTGAGAATGTAGTGGACCCACCTGTTGCACCACCTATGACTCTGAGGGATCGGTGCTACCCAACGATGGCTGCTCAGCCATCGTGCATCGTTATGCCCACCATACCGGGTCGCGACTTCGAACTCAAGGCACAATACCTGAGTATGTTGCCCAAGTTCACCTCTAAGGAAGATCCATACCTCTTCCTTAGAGAATTTGAGGAAATCTGCTCCCTTATGCATTACCAGGATATCCCTGAGGAGGCAGTGCGTCTTAAATTCGTGTCTCTAGCATTGAAGGACGACGCTAAAAAATGGCTATATAGTCTAGCCGAAAGATCTATTAGGAGTTGGGCTGAGTTTGTTCAAGTGTTTTTAAAGAAATATTTCCCCAACCATAAGACTATTAGGATTAGGAATGAAATTTGTGCATTCGTTCAATCTGAGAGCGAGCCATTCTATTCATATTTGGAGAGATTTAAGCACCTTCTGACCCAATGCCCTCATAATGGAATTCCAAGATGGCAATTGTGCCAAAATTATCTATGAGGGATTGACATCTACATCTAGAGTTATGCTAGAATCTGTAAGCCAAGGAAGCTTTATGTCCAAAAATGAGAATGATGCTTGGACTTTTCTTGAAGACTTGGCTGATAACAGTATGCAATGGGACACTGCTAGGGCACCGACCAACCCGAGTATTGGATCTAGAATAGCAAATCAATCCAGATCAGGTGTCTTAGTTGTAGATGCTTCTATAGCTGCTGAAGCGAAATTAGCCACCCTTATGCGTAGGATGGAAACTCTAGAGCTTCAAACCCGACCCCTAGTAAATCAAATCTCTCCTGTTTCTTGCTCTAGGTGTGGTCAAACTGGTCATGTTTTGGAGGAGTGTGCACACATTTCTTCGGACATGGAACAAGTTAATGCTGCATTTAATCGTCCTATGAATGACCCTTATTCGTCAACCTATAATCCAGGGTGGCGCAACCATCCCAATTTTTCATGGAGCCAAGGGAATTCAAATCCTGCACCCATTCCTCAGCAAAGCCAACCATCTAGACAACAAATGTACTCAAACAACAACAACAATAATAGTGATGGCCGATTAACTGATTTGGAAAACTTAATGAAAACATTTGTTCAAACAACTACTCAATCTTTTCAAAAGCTAGAGACTCAAGTAAGTCAATTAGCACAAGTTGTAGGTGAAAGAGAAAGAGGAAGATTCCCAAGCCAACCCGAGGTGAACCCAAGAATTAACAATCCACATAATCAACATATGGCATATCAACCACATCAACATATGTCATATCAACCACCTCAACCATTTAATCCTCAATCATTCAATCCTCAACACATTAGGCCTCCACCTAATGTACCACATAATGCACCACCTCCTAATGTGAACAATAACAACAGACCAGTTCATATGGTTCAAGAAGAAGAGCAAAATCAACACATTAATGCTATACTTACATTAAGATCTGGAAAATCTGTTAATAACAATGTCACTCACCCCTTGGTTAATGAGCCTAATAATTCTGTCACACCTGAGCCATCCAATGAGCCACCAATTCAATCTGAGGAACCAATTGAAATTGAACCCACTGAACCTGAAAGAGTATTCATTCCTAAAGCACCATTCCCTAATAGACTTAATAAGAATCATACAAATCAAATGGAGAAAATGTTGGAAGTCTTTAAGCATGTAAAGGTAAACATCCCTTTATTAGAAGCTATTCAACAAATTCCACCTTATGCAAGATTCTTAAAAGACTTATGCACCAAGAAAAGGAAAACACAAGTACCAAAAAGAGCCTTCTTAACTGCAAATATAAGCTCTGTGTTAACCCAACCCACACAAATCAAATATAAAGACCCTGGTTGTCCAACTATTTCATGTGTAATTGGTAACACCTTAATCAATAGGGTCTTGCTGGATTTGGGTGCTAGTGTTAATCTGCTTCCCTACTCTGTATATAAAGAATTGGATATAGGAGACCTTAAACAGACTAGGACCACACTCCAATTGGCTGATAGATCTGTTAAGATTCCTAGAGGTGTGGTTGTTGATGTTCTGATCAAAGTGGGTGAATTCATATTTCCTGTGGACTTTGTTGTCTTAGACACGGAGCCTGTTGCTAACCCTAGCAATCAAATTCCTGTGATCTTAGGAAGACCTTTTTTAGCCACTTCCAATGCCCTAATCAATTGTAGGAATGGATTGATGAAATTGTCATTTGGGAATTTGACTGCTGAGCTAAATATTTTTAACTTAGGGAAGCAACCTGGAATTTTCTCTGATGAATCGAGTGAATTGAATTACATTTAGGATTGTAGTGAAGATGAGTTGATTTCGGATTACTTAAATTTCACACAATTGGATGAAGTTGATTTTCAAAAGAACCTGAGTGGTGAGGCCACAATTTGTGACCAAATCAATCATATAGGTTCGAATCAATCTTCACCCAATTGGTCAGCCTTAAGTGGACTTTTAGCCGAACCAAAACCTCAATCCAAACCCTCACTACAAGAACCACCATCACTAGAGTTGAAGCCTCTCCCTACTACACTGAAGTATGCATTTTTAGGACCCTCATCCACCCTCACAGTTATCATAGCATCGGATTTGACCCCCAATCAAGAGAAGGAATTGTTGAGAGTCCTCAGTAGGAATAAAGAAGCTATTGGATGGACCATGGCCGATATCAAGGGGATTAGCCCATCTATAGTCCAACATAGGATCCATTTGGAAGATAATACTCAACCCCGTAGGGATCCGCAAAGGCGGCTTAACTCGGTCCTAACTGAGGCGGTCAAAAAGGAAATACTTAAGTGGTTGGACAATGGAATTATATACCCTATATCCGATAGTGCTTGGGTTAGTCCTGTTCAGGTTGTCCCTAAGAAATCTGGAGTTACTGTAGTTGAGAATGAGCTTAATGAGTTAGTCCCGACCCGTATCCAAACCGGTTGGAGGATTTGCATTGGCTATAGGAAACTGAATTCTGCAACCCGTAAGGACCACTTCCCTCTTCCTTTCATAGATCAAATGTTATAACGGTTGGACGGATATAAGTATTATTGTTTTCTAGATGGATATTCCGGCTATAACCAAATTCCTATCGCTCCTGAAGATCAGGAGAAAACTACCTTCACGTGCCCATTCGGCACGTTTGCTTTCCGTCGCATGCCTTTGGCTTGTGCAATGCTCTTGCCACATTTCAAAGATGTATGGTTAGCATCTTCTCTGATATGGTGGATAATTTCATGGAAATTTGCATGGATGATTTCTCTGTCTTTGGTCCCACTTTTGCCAATTGTTTGAACCATTTGGAATTAGTACTAGTAAGGTGTAAGGAGAAGAACTTGACCTTAAATTGGGAAAAATGTCATTTCATGGTTAAGAATGGAATAGTGCTTGGTCACATTGTGTCTAAGGATGGCATTCAAGTGGATAAAGCCAAGGTGGATTTGATTAAGCATCTCCCTCCACCAACAAATGTCAAAGAGATTCGTTCATTTTTAGGGCATGCCGGATTCTATCGAAGGTTTATCAAGGACTTTAGTAAGGTGGCTAGATCATTCACTGAATTATTAGCGAAGGACTCTAAGTTTGAATTTTCTGATAAATGTTTGGAGTCCTTTAACCACCTTACGAGGGAATTAACGTCGGCACCCATTATTTATTCACCCGATTGGACCCAACCCTTTGAGATAATGTGTGATGCATCGGATTACGCCATAGGAGCGGTGTTAGGTCAGAAAATTGAAAAGAAACCTCACGTGATATATTATGCTAGTAAAACATTGAATGATGCCCAATTGAACTACACGGTAACTGAGAAAGAATTTCTAGCAGTCATTTTTGCCTTGGAAAAATTTTGACAATATTTGATAGGCACACATGTGATTATTTACACGGATCATGCGGCCATAAGACATTTAGTGAACAAAAAGGATGCCAAGCCGCGTTTATTGCGCTGGATCCTACTACTGCAAGAATTTGATGTCGAAATCCGTGATAAAAAGGGTTGTGAAAATGTAGTCGCCGATCACTTGTCTAGAATTCCTCTTAGCCCAGTGAATAACACACCAGTGAATGAGAACTTTCCGGATGAACAAATTTTGGCTGTGTCTGACGAACCATGGTTCGCCGATATAGTCAATTTCTTAGTAACTGGTGTGACCCCGACTGAATGGTCTAAGAACGATCAAGCCAAATTTAGGTCCCTAATGAAGAATTTTTATTGGGATGACCCATATCTTTTCAAATATTGTTCGGATCAAATCATTAGGAGATGTGTTCCTGGGGAGGAATTTGCAAGTATTCTATCTTTTTGTCATGACCAAGCATGTGGAGGACATTTTGGAGCTAAGAAAACTGCGGCCAAAGTTTTACAGTGTGGATTTTATTGGCCCACCCTATTTAAGGATGCATTTGCATTTTGTAATTCTTGCTCTAGATGTCAAATGCTAGGAAAACTCTCTCGTAGAGACATGATGCCTCTGCATCCTATTCTCATAGTTGATATCTTCGATGTTTGGGGCATCGATTTTATGGGCCCGTTTCCAATGTCTTTTGGGAAGGAGTATATATTGCTAGCTGTGGACTATGTGTCCAAGTAGGTTGAGGCTATCCCCACAAAATCCAATGACAACAAAGTTGTTGTCAAATTTCTGAAGGAGAATATTTTCTCCCGATTCGGTACTCCACGTACCATTATTAGTGACCGGGGTACTCATTTTTGTAATCGATCATTTGAAGCTTTGATGAGAAAATATTCCATAACTCATAAGTTAGCTACCTCGTATCACCCTCAAACAAGTGGACAAGTTGAGGTTTCCAATAGACAAATCAAGCAAATTCTGGAAAAAATGGTTAATGCCTCACGTAAGGATTGGTCTGTAAAAATTAATGATGTGTTGTGGGCCTATCGGACCGCTTTCAAGACCAATTTAGGAATGTCCCCTTACCAGTTAGTCTATGGAAAAGCGTGTCACTTACCGGTCGAATTGGAGCATAGAGCCCTTTGGGCTATTAAGCAACTGAATATGGATTTAGAGGCAGCTGGTAATGCTCGAAAATTGGATTTAGTTGAGCTTGAGGAAATAAGAAATGAGGCTTATGAGAATGCTAAAATTTATAAGGAAAAGACCAAGGTTTTTCATGATAAATCCATCGTTAGGAAATCTTTTTCTCCTGGACAGTTGGTCCTTCTCTATAACTCTCGCCTTCATCTCTTTTCCGGCAAACTCAAGAGTCGTTGGACCGGCCCTTTCATGATCAAAATTGTTTTCCCTCACGGAGCGGTCGAGATCAGTAATCCGGAGAACGGTGAAAACTTTAAAGTTAACGGGCATTGATTGAAGCCCTACTTAAATCGTCCCTCCAATGTTGCAGAGGAAGTCGTGTTTTTACACGCAATTCCTCATTCTGATTAAGTTTTAGTTTATTTCTCAAAAAAAACGTGAAAAAAATAAATAATAATTGGTACTTGACTTATTTTGAAACGGTGGAAGTACATGACTTATTTTTCTAAATCTAACGTATACCACTTTAGCAGTATTCTATCACCATGGTATTTCCTGAGAAGAACTTCCACCCGTTGCTTGTTAGTGATCAAAACGGCACCCACTTTTACGACGAAATCATAGCTACTTGGTCCATAATAACAATGATGTGTACTGCCCTAGCTTAGTGGAGGAGTTCTATAGCAGTATCACTAACATAGACCTGGACAGTGGGTACATTTTACTAAATTGGAGAAACAAAGTCTGGGCGATTGACCTCAACATCATCTCCAACTTGACTGACATACCACAAGGGGCCTCCACTTTGCCATCCGAGGAACTCAGTTTCTATCGGTCGCTCATGGGACCAGATTGTGTGCTTAGTCGTGATCGGGGTATCAAGGGCACATCCATGTACCGGAATGTCTTTACAGCATGTAGGTGGGCATGCCAAAATGTCACGAGTAATACCCACAACACTTCTTTTCGCACCGTTGAGATAGGCATCGTTCACTCCCTGATGACCCGTGATCGCACTTACTGTATGTGCCGACGGCTTCTGACCACCATTGCAGAAGGCCACCAACGCAACTCCCAACCTCTGCCATGCCTTGTCACCACTATCTGCAAGCACTTCATGGCTTATGAGTCTTTCTGGGTGTACGAAGCCGACATGCTCCCTTGTACGGTGGAACGAGAGACATCCTCCTACCGTGGCACTATAGCAGACCTGTGGACACCTCCAGAAATGGAGGATGCTATGCAATCAAGTGAGTCGTCTGAAGACTCCGCAACATTCTGGGCTCAGTCAACCCCAGAAAACTCTGACGAGCATAGGTCCCGAATGTGGGGCGGGATGAAGCGCCTCAATAGCAAACTGAACAAAGCACTCTCCGACCGTGGAGAGTCGTCATCCCGAAGGCGGTAACTTTATTTTTCTTGCATGTCCTATATTATTTAATTTTGCATACATTGGGGACAATGCATGGAATAGGTGTAGGGGGTGACTAGTTATCTACCTATCTGTTTTATTTTTATCTATCTCTTACAAAATAAAAAAATAAAAAAAACATCAAAAAAAACATCAAAAAAAAATAAATAAAAAATAAAAAAAATTCAATGTTTCATGACATAGCTTAAGATCGAACTACCAAAACCCGAGTACAAATTGCATCGAGTTTTTGTTCCTTATTATATAGTTCTACTTGTAGAAACTGCGACATAAATCTAAGTTCCAAAGAAATAACTCATTGCCCTTTAAGACATGTATGCACTTAAATTGGATGAATCAAATCTTTGAAGTTGTTGATAAAAAGCAGAGGTTGAGGAAAATATACCGGGAAGTGTGGACTTCTAATAGCAATTAAGCCTTGAGGAAAATAAAAGTAAAAATTAAGGAATAAAGTGAGGAAAGCACATTCTGCAAAATGATTACAAAAGCCCAAGCCTTTGAGTCACTGGTCCGTAGGGGTATCTTGAAACCCGGTAACTTGAGTCTGCCAGCTCGGGATTATCGACCAAACTCGCTACACGAATGCAAAAAGGGTAAAAGTGTCAAAAAGCAAATGTGTTGAATCACGGAAGAAAAGAAAAAAATATATATAATACTCAAGGCCTAAAGCTAAAAGAATGATCCATGCCATGGTTGATCCAAATGATACTTCACCACCAGAGGAGGCGTGCAAAATAATTTAAGTGATATCATGTGTAGAAGGGTTAGTGGTGTGAATGTTGGAGGAACAAAGACCAAGTCAAACTTTTTATAAGTTAGATTTGTATAATGAGCATGCAAGAATTCTAAGTGAGATGTATAAGGTTGAGGTGGAGATATCGAGAGCTATTAATGAAATATGGAATTAAGACTTTGTGGGTGTGTCAACTGAAAACCCTCACGAGACAAAACTCGTCCTCTAAGGAAACTTGGAGGTTTAAAGGCTTGTTGCACATGCTAAGTGCAACCGTGATTCCTACGAAAGTGACTTAGGATTTCCCTGCTTCCATACTTTTAGTTTTCATGTTTTGTTTTGCTTGAGACTAGCAAAATCTAGGTGTAGGGGTATTTGATGCATTGCATACATTGCATCATATGTCTTTCATTTAGATTATTTTTATATAAATAAATGCTACTAAGGTATTGTTTTGAGCAATTGTGCAGAATTCAGGAGTTACAATACAATTTACCAATATTCGAGCTAAAACGCGTGCAATGGACTTAGATGGATCACAAAGACCAATTAGATAGAGGTTCAAGCTCAAGTTGAAGTCCAATTGATTGCATAAGAAGCCAGGGACCTGATCGCAAATTAGAAGGACTAAAAAATGATTTTGGAGGAGTATTCAAGAAGAAATCAAATTCGGATCTCCAAAGATATGCAATAATTGATTTATACGCGTGGAGGCCACCTACAACATACCAAAAACACACCCACAAAAGCACGAATTCATCTGGACCATCCATGCGGCGGAATCGCCGCATCTAACGGTCAATATGCGGCGGAATCGCCGCTCGGGTTGCGATCCGTGCCTCCCAATTTTGTCCACTTATGTAATCACACGTGTCCTTCCTGATGCATACTTAGGGTTTCTTGTATCGGCTATAAATAGCCCCGAAATTGTGTTGTGAAGGAACTTTTTGCATTACATTCTAAAGTAATAAAATTCTGCCATTTTAATTCTCCATTATCTTTGTCTTTTGTAAGCTTAGTTTTAGATTAATGTTTCTTGTTCTTAATTCCAGTAGAGTAATTTAGTTGTTCTTTATTTTTCTCTTAGAATAATTTGTTGCGTGCTTAGAATAATTGCTTTTACTTTCGTAGATCGTAGTTTAGTATAATATTCCCTTTTTTTCCGTATTCTCTCGATGATCTCCATGACCCCTTCTCCTCATCTTCTCCCCATGGGTTTCTAAAACCCTCCAAAGGGTGGGGGTGACGGATTTAGGGTTAGAGAAGAGAGATCGTTTTTATTTTAATTTCTTGTTAGTGTTTTGATCATATGAGTTTTTGTTAAATCAATTATCATATGATGCTTAATATCTCACTTGATTTATAATAATTTTCGTAATCTCTAATCTAACTCGAAGATTCATAACTCCCACCCACTGGACTCTCATCCATAGTTATTCCTTCTTAGTTTTTGTTCTTGTTGTTCTTGCTTTAGAAAAATAAAAAAATAAATCCAAAAATCTCAAACCAACACTATTTCTCTTTTGCTTTCCTTAATCAAAGAAAATCACAAAAATATAAGAATCTCTCCCTCCTTGTGTTCGACCCGTACTTGCCACCGCTTCAACGCGGCCGTGCACTTGCGGTATAAATAAAAATCACAACAGGTGACTACCGGCCCACGGGCTACGGAGGTCGCTGCCCTGCTTTTATAGCGGCGCGGTTGTTGTTTGCGGCTCGAGGAGCCTGATGACCTGGCAGACTTCGGTCTGGACCCGTCCGATGTTGTGCCGGACGTTGTGATGGACCACCGATGCTGTGTCGGTGATGCCGCCGAGGTTGTGCCGGCGATGATGATTGTTGGGCCGAGGCTGTTCCGGCTATGTTGATTCATCGACTGGGGACCTATCGAGATGTTGTTGTTATACCTTCCGGGCGACGGCCCCGTTGGTCCCTGTGGCTCCGACCACTTTGATTTGCAGATCTGTATTCTATCGGCGCGCAGGCGTGACAGAGGCTCCCTGCCGAACCCTTGAGTATTGCAGCCGCGTGTGGGGGGTGCGATGTCGCGTGTTGTAAGGCTGCATGTGCCTGCAGTAGGTCTCCTCGGGAGACTCGTTGTTGACTGTCGGACTAATGTCCTGTTTTACCCTTCGGGGGAACTGTTTTCCATTTCTGTCGATGTCATGACACGCTATTAGTATGATAGGTTCATTTGTGTAATGCATGCATATAGGTGAGTTGGCATACGGGATTTCCTTCTGGAAACTCAGACATTGTTGTTGCATCTTTTTCAGGACCGCAGTAGGTCGGGTGGGGTGGTGATCGGCGGGCGCGCGCATTTGGAGTCGGATCCTCTAGTCGCACCACTGAGGTCAACATAATTACGTTTATCTTCCTTTGTCGTTTTGTTATAATCATGTATTCATTTTGGCAAACTCTGATGTATTCTGGTGCACCGCTATTTGTTTATGAGAAGTAACAGTCCCGCCTTTGATTATTGTGCTTTTTGTCTTAATTATGAATTTTAAAATTTTCCGTTATATCGGGATGTTACATGCACTCCTCAAATTGTGCTATATCTTATGCACCCACTTTATTCCATATATTCAGATATGATATGAAATTATTTGGTTGCACTGTACACATCTCATACGTACCGTTTATGTAAAACTTGGTTACACGTTTTCTTCTGTAAAAAAATAATGCATGTGGTAGATTTTTGTGCCGATGATAGTAACATTGCTTGTAAAAATTATCTTTTGTGGTAGATTTTTGTTCACCCATATTAGATTGCTTATGAACTATGGATATGTTACTTCTAAGAATAAAAAAAGGAGTTTTTCATTTGAGCATTTGAAAATTTGACACAGGTCCTTGGCTTCTCCGTCAAGTGTGGACTTTACGCCAATGTTTTTGTTGCTTGCAGTGTTGTCGACATGTACTATAAGGTGGGATTTTCGAACTGTGCTAGAAAGGTGTTCGAGGAAATGCCTGAAACAATGTTGTTGCAGTAATGACCAATGCAGTGCTGCATGGGTGCCCAGACGAGGTTTTCAGGACATTTTTGGGTCTCCAATTGGTGGGAGAGGAGCCAAATTCAATCACATTGTGTGTGTGTTTTAATGCATGTGCTGGTGGTAGGTTTGTCTCTCTTTGGGCTCAACTTCATGATTTTGTTGTAAAGTTTGGTTTGTGTTATGATATATATCGGTTTGTAATGGTATGCTTGATTTCTATGGCAAGTGTCATTTGGTTGATTCGGCGAAGCAAGTTTTTGATAGGATGTTGAAGAGGAATGACGTGTCATGGTGCTCGATGATTGTAGCGTATGCACAAAATGGGAAGGAAGAGGAGGCATTTCGTGTTTATTTGAGTGCAAGGCAAGAAGGCTGGGTTCCCACAGAGTTCATGGTGTCAAGCATTCTCACCACTTGTTGTGGGTTAGCAGGGCTGGATCTTGGGAGGTCTGTGCATGCTGTTGCCATCCGAGCATGTATTGACATGAATGTGTTTGTTGGAAGCTCTTTGGTAGATATGTATGGAAAATGTGGCGGCATTGAGGATGCTGAATTGGCATTCCGTGAGTTGACACTGCGGAATTTGATCACCTGGAACTCAATGATTGGCAGTTATGCACAGCAAAGCCAAGCTGAGATGGCTCTTTTGACATTTAACAAGATGATTGTAGAAGGAGAAATTGCACCTAATTATGTTACGATCCTAAATTTAATGACTGCATGCAGTAGAGGAGGTTTTGTTGAGAAAGGCTTAGAGCTGTTTGATAGTATGAAGCAAAGGTTTGGCATTGAGCCACACTTGGAGAATTACGCCTGTATGGTGGATTTGCTTGGGCGTGCTGGGATGGTAGAGTGTGCTTTTGAGTTTATAGAGAGGATGCCAATGAATCCGAGTGTATCAGTATGGGGAGCACTTCTTGGTGCCTGCAGGATGCATGGTAAGATGGAATTAGGGAGGATTGCTGCAGAGAGATTGTTCGAGCTTGACCCACTTGATTCCGGCAATCAGGTATTGCTCTCCAACATGTTTGCCTCTGCTGGCAGGTAAACTTCTACGTTCTCATTGTGAAGAAGTTTTTTAACTGTAAAATTTATGGTATTTCTGTTGATCAAGTGGCATTTAAGTTCATTTTAAGGTTGTTTTTATGCTGTAGTCTACTACCATTTGATGGCTTTTCCTGAGTTACATTAGAAGGTGATAACATATTGATTATAGAAGAGGTTGTTCCAGATGAAGTTTTTGGACATTGCTGATAAAGAAACTTAATAGAAGTTATTTTCTGTAGGATCCTTCTATCAAGCTTGGAATTTCTAGATTTATATATATTGTGTAGTATACAGAAGTTGATGCTTGGACAATTAGTTTTCATTGGTGATTAGTTTATCTCGGTACTTTTTTATGTTTTTTTGATTTCTGGCCAATCCAGTTAGATGTCTTGTTTGGGGGAAAAACTTTTCACGAGACAGATAAACGGAATCCATGTTTCCTGAAGATGATTGATATTGGGTCATTAAGAATCCGAAATTTGAACTTTTCATGCTACAGTATATTTATACATCATTTTCACAATCTTTTGAAATTTCGTGAACATCAAATCTACCAAGGGATGGAGGATCGACTTTTAACCCTGACTTATGGTAAGTAAAAAACCTAAACTTACAATTTTGGTGTGGAAATCTGGTGTCTCTTCTAACTGATTATTTTCAATATGGTGCACGATACTTATTAAGTATATGAGTCATTTTCAACCACCTTTTCCTTCGTGTTGTTCCCATCTACTTCAAAGCCTATGTTTATTGGCCAGCGAAAATGTCCAATATGATAGTTTTAGTTCTTGTATTTCTTCAGCAACTTACAAATGCATAACAAAAAATTTAGGTCCTAGTGAAAATGTCAATTGCCCAGTTTTCTAAGGAAGTTTTCTCCCAAATGTGTATTGTGAGATTGGTTCTTGTCACTGTGTTGATTATCTCCATTAACTGCTGTTCTAATTGCCTCTGGAAAAACACTTCAGGTGGGAAGAAGCCATGGAAGTAAGGAAGGATATGAAGCATGTTGGAATCAAGAAGGGTCCTGGTTGCAGTTGGATCACATGGAAGAACGTTGTCCATGTTTTCCAAGCGAAGGATCAGTCCCATGAGCGCAACGACGAGATTCAGGCTGTACTAGCAAAGCTGAGGAGTGAAATGAAGGCTGCAGGATATAGTCCCGACACAAAGTATGCCTTATTCGACTTGGAAGAGGAAGAGAGCGAGTTGTTCTACCACAGCGAGAAGCTCGCCCTCCTTTTGGGCTAATCTGCATTCCTGCTGGTATTCCCATCAGAATCACGAAGAACCTCAGGGTCTGTGGGGACTGCCACAGTGCTATAAAGTTCATTTCGGGAATCGTTGGACGCGAGATCATTGTTAGAGATATTAACAGGTTTCATCGCTTCAAAAACAATCAATGCTCTTGCAAAGATTATTGGTGATTTTGGGGGGACTCTTCGGAGAAATTTGGAAGTTTAAGTCCCAGCCATATTAACCTGATAACATTTGAACGTGTAATTTATTCAACTATGAAATGAGTTTACCTGATTTTTTGGTAGCATTTTTCGACTTGTAATTTATCCAATTTTGAAATGAGTTAGAAAGGGAAGCATGTTACATTTAAACATCTTTTTGTAAAGGACCACACGTATAATGTATTGGTAGCACATGGTCGGTTCTAAGGCCATATATCTGTTCTTTGTCTTGAAACTTTGATACTAAAAGTACATTCCATCCAATTTAATTTAACACTAATGTTTTGAGAACATTTTTTTGTTTACATATGGCAATGTGTAAAATAAATAAAAAACACATTTTTGTGGTTTCTTGGTGCTGAGGCAAGGATGTTAGTCTTTCGCTACTCTTTAACTTTCAAAAAAAGAACCTTTGCAAGGGTAGAGCTGTTCGGACTCTTTTAAGGCAAAAGTAGTTATTTAGGCCCAATTTGGACATAGATCTTTATAGCTTTTTGTTGCTTTACGTGAGCCCAAAAACTAGAAAAAGGCTGTAGGAGCATCCAAACAGAAAACATGAAATCTGGATCGACTAGAATGACATGTTTTCGAGGGTTTCTCGGTGGAGCTCTGGTTTTGGCTTGGTACTTGGTAGGCTTGGCTTCACGCGCCCGACGAACTTGGAGTTGCCCAACGATCGGAGTACGACGAATTGAGGTTTTGGTTCGATATTTCCCGAACACAGATTCAATTGATTTTCCCGATTCTTGTTTACTGATGTACCCATTACAATATTGATGTGAGAGATTAGGATAAAAAAATTACATATACGTTTGCTATAAAGTATGGAGTTTGAGAATCCTAATATGAAAATGTTATTAATGTTGCCACCATCCATGAGTTTTGCCTTTGGCTTTCGAAAATTTAAGGAATTCCTTAAAATTTATTTACTTTGAATTTCATTATGTTTTGAGTTACTTTTGAATTTGTTTATATTCTGAACTTATACGTCAATATTTGTAGTTACAAATAATTTACCATGACCATGCTTCTTATGACCCTTTGCTTTATGTGTACTGCCAATAGAATTTTCACTCACGTGGCTTTTCAACTTCGAACCTTATACAATATGTAACCACAATTTTCAATTCGGGGCAATTAATGAGTTCAGAGGTGGCCAAACGGTCCTTCTTCCTGATTGGGCGTTTCCTTGAGAAGTGGGAAGCACTACACTCACAGCTTTTTCCCGTGAGAAACTGGGTCTTGGGCGGTAGCTGCTACAGGAAGAGCTTTTGGTCACAAAAAAATCATTTGACCAAACATCCAAATGTTGCTTTAGAACTCTGGTGGTGGATGACCTTTTTTGAAAGTTGTGGGAGATGACATTGATGACGTGGTGAACATTGACTCCCAAATCTGAAGGGGCTGCTTGAGTCTACTATTGGAAGTTTTGTTTTTTGAAATTTCATAGATGCCATTAAAGTAAAAGAAATCATGTTATGATTCACAGTATGGTTTTAAGTTTACAATGAATATTTTCTCCTTATGAGGTTACAATCCAAAACACGTATATATCAGTCCATAAATCATGCATAGTTTCCTTCTGATAAGCTTACAATAAAATAAGGACCAATGGAAAGAAAATAGCAGAACTATAGCGTATAAGTTTTCTTTCGAATTTTACCCTTGCCAATAGACTACCGGTTTCAGGTCGGGTCGGGTCGGGTTTGCGGGTCTTGTTTTTCGTACATGAGATATTCAGATAGAAGTAACTTACAAGCATTAAATAAAAAAACACTATCGAATTAGGATTTCAACAAAATAATCGGTTCATCGACGTCATTGCCTTACCGACTACCACGTCTACCCATCAAAACTGATAGTAAAATTTCATTAAGTAAAATAAGTTTACAAATTACAAACAAATACTAATGTATTAAGTATTCAATTGCAAATTACATACAATTATAAATAGTTCATTCATCTTCATCGGTGCTCTCGTTGATTTGCATGTTCTGCATTTTATCTGTCGCGTCCAATCAGTCCTTCACACAACGTCTTGTCTCGAGTGATTAGCCGTATCTGCTTTGCTTCTTGTTTGTCAAGATCCGTTTACCTGTGCTAAATGCAGACTCAGATGCCACAGTTAACCCCAGAGGAGTTAGTAATCTCATACTAATAAAGAAACTATTGGAAACCTAGCAAACTTAGATTTCCACGTGTCTAAAACATCAAAAGATTTTTTCTTATGTAGGAGTTAAGTACATTTCACTATTTAAATATCCAGTTAATTCATTATGTGTTTTATTTTGCACTAATCTTATTTTTTTCCTGTTTAACCAATTCCAATGGGAGTTCTCATCATCTTCATCTTGATCCACCAATAGGTGGTGATGGGATGATGATGAACTAGAAATGTTTGAACTTATTTGATGCATATTATGTAATCGTTCATATATACTAAAGTATCTATTAAGATGTTCTTTAATTTCTTTTAAATAATCTTCACAATCTTCATAATTCATGTTTTCAAAAATAGTTTCTAAGTAACACTGCTGTAAAAAAGACTATAACGTTGAATATTAAGGGGATACAACGTCGTGTTGACCGTCTTAGTTGACTGACGTGGTAGATGTGAGACGTTATACGGAAGTACTCTTTCACATCGGTATAAAATCTGACGTGGTAGTGGGGGTTTACCACGTTGGTTTTCAAGATAACCGACGTGGTAGACCCATTATCAAAAAATTATATTTTCGGTTTTATACCCTACAACGTCGGTTTTATGGAAAACCGACGTATTATGATATTTTTTATTTTTGGTTTTTGTACCCTACAACGTCGGTTTCTTTAGAAATTGACGTGGTAGACCGCCTACAACGTCGATTTTCTGGAAAATCAACGTAGTAGGGTATTTTTTAATTTTAAATTTGATGTCTGTAGTTCGCACTTAATCTCTATAACATTCATATTCAATTCAACAACATTCAAATTCACATACATATTTTACAACATTCATTCAAACAATACACAAAGAGATACATCTAATAAGACAACAAATATAAAAAAACCTTCTGATTTATGTATCAATTTTCTAAGTCAATCGGGTGAGTGTCGCACCATGACCTCGTCTTCTAATTTCTCCTCAAGTTCAAGTATCTACATAGTAAAATGAAGCCCAAAAGATTCATTATTTCAAAAGAATAAAACAAATCTTTAGTTGCACATAAACTCAAATGCTAGGAAGAATAAATATCACATTGATGTTATGCCAAAAATTAGTGTGTGCTTGCAATGACGGGAATTGGATGGAAAAGACGGACGGTAACAAATTTCGAATAGAAAAAACCCATTAAGCTTAACCATAGAAGGAGGTGAAGAAACTCTTCAGGTGTCATAATTTGGGAGAATAACGACTGAGGATAAAGGAACATAAAACTAACGTAATAACCTCAATTTACTCTAAGCTATTGAGAAACATAACGAATCTGACAGGTCTGTTGTATACCTCTCTCCTCAAGTTCCTTTTGACCTCATACATTGGCCTCTCCAGAGCATCCACCTTCTATTCCATTTATGCAATGTTATATCCTAACCTTGCTTATTGTTCTTAATTGTGTTTAGGGGAGGATTAGTGATGGGTTGAGATGGACGGCTGAGATCGAGTGGGAGATTTGTATATAAAGGTTGGTTTTACTCTCTCTCCCTCACTCTCTCTCCTGCGTATCTCTCTCTCACTCACCCTCTCTCTCTAGGCGCGTCTCTCTCTCTCCATCAGAGTTCTTCGGCCGTGTGGAGGTGAGGGTGTTGTTGGAGTCGCCGGAGGAGCGAAGATCGTTGTGTTCGCCGGAGTTTGGGTTTATCGTGGAAAAGCTCGCCGTCGTTCTTCAAAGGCTTCTTCAAGCCTTAAGGTATGTCAAACTTGCTTTTAAGCTCACCTATTTTTAGTGTGGGAGTGGGAGCGGTCGACGGTAGGCCGTTTCGGGCTCGTCGGACCTGCACAGCCGTTTCTGAACTATAAACGGTCGACCGGTGTTTTGGTTCGGTCGACCGGTTATAGTGTATTTGGGGCAGAATCCCTCGCACCGGTCGAACGATGCCCTTTTGGGCGGTCGACCGGTTGTGCAATTTTCGCGAGAGAAAACGTCCTGGGTATTTTCGGTCGAACGGGACCCCTTTGCCGGTCGACCGAAAGTACTGTTGTAGGTCGGTTGGGGCGTTGACCATCTAAACGGTCGACCGCCTGTTTGACTCGTTCGACCGACGCTTAAGTTAACTTAATGTCCGGTCAACCCGAAATGAGGTTTCGGTCGACCGTGTGTATGGTTTGGTCGAAGGTTTGACACTGGTGGATTTCGATCGACCGCTAGTGTGTGTGGTTCGACCGTGTAATTGTGTTTTATTGGAAGTTTTCTACTGGAGGTAAACGGTCGACCGATTGGGTTCGGTTGTTTGACCGTTTTATTGTTGTTTGCGAAAATGGATTTTCTACTGGTGCTTTTCGGTCGACCGGGACCCCTTTGTCGGTCGACCGTTTGGCGGATTTTAAGGTTGGGCCAGTTCTCTGGGTGAGGATCGGTCGACCGGAAGCCATGTTTTGTTCGACCGTTTTACACTGTTTTTGTGTGTGTGTGTGTTGTTATTGATTGGCTAGAAGGCAACGGGTCTCCGGCCCTTTTGGGGTGACGGCACAGACATTCCGGCCCTATAGCGAGATTAGTGGTGACACGTGGGTTGTGATTTAGTGGTCGTGGCTCCGGCGAATGAGGCAAAGCCGTGACTCCGGCGAATGATGCAAAACCGTGGCTCCGGTAACACTGAGGCAATGAGGGGGTTGTTTGGCCGTGTTTTGGACCGGCGGTGCCTTGTGTGCACGTGTGTTGGTGGGTTGGGGTGAGAGGACCCTTGAGACCGTGTTGTTGGGCTATGGCCGGGAGAGAGGTCCCGGGAACTTAGCAGGTGTTTTAGTTGTGGTGTTTTACGTTTCTTTGCACATTTCATTCTGTCCATATATGTGTTAGGGTTTGGCATACTCGGTTTCCTCTTGGAAACTCAGGCATTCATTGTCTGCTTTCAGGCCGAGAGCGACGTTAGGTGGGTGGCGTCGGCGGAGGGAGCGCTCGAGACCTGATCCTGCTTCCCTACATTTTGAGGTGGTTGTGATTACTTGTGTATATTTTCTGTATATGATCTTTTGATGTAATCACATTCTTTTGTAAACTCGTTCACATATATATATATATGTTGGTGCACCAGTGTGTGTATTCCTTTCGTAATGTCCTCGTTGATTGTATGATTTAAATTTGAAATTTTCCGTTGTGTTTGAGGACGTTACAACTTGGTATCAGAGCGGTCAGTTTCAGTGTCTTCGCCCAATGGAACCACCCTTAGAGTTGTGTCAATCATGCATGCATTGTTCTCATTCATGTTTTGTGTCTCCTGTGTAGATGGCTCCGAGGCGTGTGAGACCTTCTCCCCGATACCGTAGCACCAGTGATGAGGTGGGTGAGGGGAGTAGAGGTGAGGAGCTGAGGACACTCCAGGGCACGCTGGGTAGATTGGGCGAGATTCTCGAGCGCCAATCCGCCCAGGCTGATCAGGGAGGAGCGGGCGCTGTGTTGGATCGGTTTATGCGTCAGCATCCCCCAACCTTCGATGGTAGCGGCGACCCTGAGGCAGCAGAGGACTGGGTCTTCAAGATCCAGAAGATATTTTGGGCGATTGGGTGTCCTCCTGAGAGGAAGGTGGATCTGGCCACCTACGTGTTGGACGGCGGCGCAACCAACTGGTGGAGATCCACTTCTGCTGTGGTGTTCGAGGACAGTGAGGAGTTGAGCTGGGAGGAGTTCCTGGTGGAGTTCAACCAGCAGTACTTCCCGCAGCACGCCCGCGACAGGAAGAGAGAGAAGTTCCTGGCTTTAGAGCAGAGGGACATGACTCTGGCTGCCTACATCAGCAAATTTCACGCTTTGGAGCGATACTGTCCAGAGATTTATGTGACGCAGGAGCAGAGAGCTCGGATGTTTGTGCGCGGTCTGAGGCCGCAGTTCAGGGCCCGTGTTACCACGAGCATGCCACAGACGTTAGCAGACGCTGTGAAGTTCGCTACCATCATGGATCAGGATAGCCAGGACATTGAGGAGGCTAGGAGGTCGCAGGTGAAGACCGGAGTGCGTCCGGGGAGTCAGTTGTCAGGGAATCCGGGCAAGAGGCCCCGGATTGATGGAGGTGGACCACCGCAGGCTGGGCAATGCAGGCAGTGTGGTGGAGTTCATCCGGGACGCGGTTGCGGACCCCGTTCTGACGCGTGTCATGGTTGTGGCCAGCTGGGTCACTTTGTTCGTTCTTGCCCGAGTAGGCCGGGTAGGCCTATTGTTCGGCCGGGATCATCCACAGCTGGTGGAGCTGGACCGAGTCGTTCTGCAGCACCACCCCAGCAGGGGAAGAGAGCAGGCCGTGTTTTCACTATCCAGGCAGAGGAGGCTAGAGATGCCAACACGGTGGTGGAAGGTACGCTTCTTGTTGCAGATTTGGTAGCTAGGGTGTTGTTCGACTCTGGGGCCACACACTCGTTTATCTCTGAGCAGTTTGCGAGCGTGTTGGGACGTACCCCTGCGATGTTGACTGCCACTTTGGAAGTCAGCACACCCCTGGGTTTGGTGGGCACTGTGGGGAGATTTCTCCCCGGCGCCACGATTGCTTCGGGAGACCAGGAATTTTCGGCTGACCTGATCTTGCTACCGATGGTGGACTTCGATGTTATACTCGGGATGGATTGGTTGTCCCAGTATGACGTCCGAGTCTTGTGCCGTGATAAGAAGATTTTGATTCCGAGGCGAGGTTTGCCTGATCTTCTGATCAGAGGATTGAAGGACCGCGGGAGTCGGTTGATTGTTTCTTCGGTTAGAGCTCGGAAGTTGATTCAGCAGGGTTGCAGGGCTTTTGTGGCCACCTTGGTAGTTCCAGACCCAGAGTTGAGGAGGCTGGAGGACATCGAGATTGTTCAGGATTTTCCCGAGGTGTTTGCTGATGATGTCTCCGGTCTACCACCTCATAGAGAGATAGAGTTCGGCATTGATTTGGTAGCTGGGGCTACACCGCAGTCGAAGGCTCCGTACAGGATGGCACCTGCAGAGTTGGCAGAGCTGAAGAAACAGTTGCAGGATCTGATGGATACTGGGTTTATCCGACCCAGTGTCTCACCGTGGGGTGCGCCGATTTTATTTGTGAAGAAGAAGGACGACTCGTTGCAGATGTGTATAGATTACCGGATGTTGAATAAGGTTACTGTGAGGAATCAGTATCATTTGCCCAGGATCGAGGACCTGTTTGACCAGTTAAAGTCAGCGAAGGTGTTCTCAAAGATTGATATGCGATCCGGGTACCATCAGTTGAGGATCAGAGAGGCAGATGTTCAGAAGACAGCTTTCCGGACGAGGTACGGGCACTTTGAGTTTCTGGTGATGTCGTTCGGGTTGACGAACGCGCCTGCAACATTTATGGATCTGATGAATAGGACTTTCAGTCAGTACCTCGACCGTTTCGTGATTGTCTTCGTGGACGATATTTTAGTCTATTCACCAGATATGGATCAGCACCGGGAGCATCTGAGGATTGTACTTGGCATTCTGAGAGATGACATCATGGAGGAGGCACACCGAGCCAGATATTCCATTCACCCGGGGAGTACGAAGATGTATAAGGATCTGTAGCGGAACTTCTGGTGGCGAGGGATGAAGCGCGATGTGGTTGATTTTGTGGCTACGTGTTTGGTTTGCCAGCAGGTGAAGATCGAGCACCAGAGACCAGCGGGACCGATGCAGAGCATAGAGCCGCCTGAGTGGAAGTGGGAGCACATGACGATGGATTTCGTCACCGGGTTGCCGAAGACGAGGAGCTCCCATGACGCGATTTGGGTTATAGTCGATCGACTGACCAAATCGGCACATTTTCTGGCCATCCGGACTACTTTGCCTTTGGAGGGTCTTGCGAGATTGTATATCGAGGAGATCATCAGACTGCATGGGGTGCCAGTGAGTATCATTTCAGATCGGGATCCGAGGTTCACTTCCAGATTCTGGGGGAGTTTGCAGTAGGCTCTGGGGACTCGTCTGAAGTTCAGTACAACATTCCATCCGCAGACAGACGGTCAGTCAGAGAGGACCATTCGGACGTTAGAGGACATGCTGAGAGCGTGCACTCTGGATTGGGCAGGGCACTGGGATGAGCACTTGCCGTTGATCGAGTTCGCCTACAACAACAGCTACCATGCGAGTATTGGGATGGCGTCGTACGAGGCTTTATACGGGAGACCATGCAGATCGCCGGTGTGCTGGAGTGAGGTAGGCGAGAGACAGTTAGTCGGGCCTGAGATTATACAGATGTATGCTGAGAAGGTTGATGTGATCAGGCAGCGACTAGCGACAGCTCAGAGCAGGCAAAAGAGCTACGCGGATCGGCGTAGGCGAGCGTTGACTTTTGAGGTTGGCGATCATGTCTTTCTGAAGATTTCACCGTCGCGTGGGGTGATGAGATTCGGGAAGAAATGGAAGCTCAGTCCGAGGTACATTGGGCCGTTCGAGATTTTGGACCGAGTTGGAGAGGTCGCCTACCGAATTGCGTTGCCGCCACAGTTTTCTGGTCATCATAACGTCTTCCACGTTTCGATGCTGAGGAAGTACGTGTCAGATCCTTCTCACGTGATTCAGATTGAGGTTCCAGAGATCCAGCAGGATTTGTCTCTTGAGGAGAGACCGATAGAGATTGTGGATCAGATGGATCACCAGCTTAGGAGGAGGACGATTCCTATGGTTAAGATCAGGTGGCAGCATCACTCTGAGCGAGAGGCTACTTGGGAGGTTGAGGAGGAAGTTCGGAAGTCGTATCCGGAGCTGTTTGGTAAGCACTGGATTTAATTTCGTGGTCGAAATTCTTTTAAGGATGGTGGATTGTTATATCCTAACCTTGCTTACTGTTCTTAATTGTGTTTAGGGGAAGATTAGTGATGGGTTGAGATGGACGGCTGAGATCGAGTGGGAGATTTGTATATAAAGGTTGGTTTTACTCTCTCTCCCTCACTCTCTCTCCCGCGTATCTCTCTCTCACTCACCCTCTCTCTCTAGGCGCGTCTCTCTCTCTCCATCAGAGTTCTTCGGCCGTGTGGAGGTGAGGGTGCTGTTGGAGTCACCGGAGGAGCGAATATCGTTGTGTTCGCCGGAGTTTGGGTTTATCGTGGAAAAGCTCGCCGTCGTTCTTCAAAGGCTTCTTCAAGCCTTAAGGTATGTCAAACTTGCTTTCAAGCTCACCTATTGTTAGTGTGGGAGTGGGAGCGGTCGACGGTAGGCCGTTTCGGGCTCGTCGGACCTGCACAGCCGTTTCTGAACTATAAACGGTCGACCGGTGTTTTGGTTCGGTCGACCGGTTATAGTGTATTTGGGGCAGAATCCCTCGCACCGGTCGAACGATGCCCTTTTGGGCGGTCGACCGGTTGTGCAATTTTCGCGAGAGAAAATATCCTGGGTATTTTCGGTCGAACGGGACCCCTTTGCCGGTCGACCGAAATTACTGTTGTAGGTCGGTTGGGGCGTTGACCATCTAAACGGTCGACCGCCTGTTTGACTCGTTCGACCGACGTTTAAGTTAACTTAATGTCCGGTCAACCCGAAGTGAGGTTTCGGTCGACCGTGTGTATGGTTTGGTCGAAGGTTTGACACTGGTGGATTTCGATCGACCGCTAGTGTGTGTGGTTCGACCGTGTAATTGTGTTTTATTGGAAGTTTTCTACTGGAGGTAAACGGTCGACCGATAGGGTTCGGTTGTTCGACCGTTTTACTGTTGTTTGCGAAAATGGATTTTCTACTGGTGCTTTTCGGTCGACCGGGACCCCTTTGTCGGTCGACCGTTTGGCGGATTTTAAGGTTGGGCCAGTTCTCTGGGTGAGGATCGGTCGACCGGAAGCCATGTTTTGTTCGACCCTTTTACACTGTTTTTGTGTGTGTGTGTGTTGCTATTGATTGGCTAGAAGGCAACGGGTCTCCGGCCCTTTTGGGGCGACGGCACAAACATTCCGGCCCTATAGCGATTAGTGGTGACACGTGGGTTGTGATTTTGTGGTCGTGGCTCCGGCGAATGAGGCAAAGTCGTGGCTCCGGCGAATGAGGCAAAGTCGTGGCTCCGGCGAATGATGCAAAATCGTGGCTCCGGTAACACTGAGGCAATGAGGGGGTTGTTTGGCCGTGTTTTGGACCGGTGGTGCCTTGTGTGCACGTGTGTTGGTGGGTTGGGGTGAGAGGACCCTTGAGACCGTGTTGTTGGGCTATGGCCGGGAGAGAGGTCCCGGGAACTTAGCGGGTGTTTTAGTTGTGGTGTTTTACGTTTCTTTGCACATTTCATTCTGTCCATATATGTGTTAGGGTTTGGCATACTGGGTTTCCTCTTGGAAACTCAGGCATTCATTGTCTGCTTTCAGGCCGAGAGCGACGTTAGGTGGGTGGCGTCGGCGGAGGGAGCGCTCGAGACCTGATCCTGCTTCCCTACATTTTGAGGTGGTTGTGATTACTTGTGTATATTTTCTGTATATGATCTTTTGATGTAATCTCATCCTTTTGTAAACTCGTTCACATATATATATTATATGTTGGTGCACCAGTGTGTGTAGTACTTTCGTAATGTCCTCGTTGATTGTATGATTTAAATTTGAAATTTTCCGCTGTGTTTGAGGACGTTACATGCAATATCCTTAAAATGAAAACACGCCTGGATTTTATACTATAAGCATTACTAGAAAACATGTCAGATATTACATTATGCTAAGCATGATAATAAACAGGAGATCCTTAGTACAAGTTTATGGCATCCCACCTTTGTAGAATGTCGACGAGGGAACAAGAAAAGAAGATTCTCACCAACTTCTGATGCCTAGAAGCCACACTAGAATGGCTAAAGCTATTTTCACCAACTTGATGTGGATAATTGTTGTTACAAATCATCTCGACAGCAAACTCGGAAGCCGATCGAACTCGGTGGCCTCGACGTGTGCCGGCCAGACGCGGGGCGACTTGTAGCAGAGGAAGACATGGCGATCATAGGGCTGGACGGTTTCGGTTAAAGACTCGACGACGAGGAAGGAGTCGTCGACCCGCTTCCTGCTGGTGAGTGTCGGAGGAACCCTAAGAAACCAGGGTTGGGAGAGGAGTCATGGATTTTGTTGAATCAAATTTTGAAATGGAGTTCGTTTTGGTTTACACACTTTATACCAAAAAAAATCAACCCTTCCACGTCGGATTATTTAAAAATCGACGTGGAAGATCACCCTACCACGTCGGTCCGACAAAACCGACGTGGTAGGGTTTGAATTTTTTTTAAATATATTAAAAAGGCCCCCTTCCACGTTGGTTAACTAAAACCGACGTGGTAGGAGGGGTTGAAGAGGGGTCTTACACATCGGTTTTAGGAAAAGTGACGTGGTAGGGTGTCTTCCACGTCGGTTTTAATTATAACAACTGACGTGGTAGGGGCGACGTGGTAGACCGATTTTCCAGCAGTGTAAGTATGTAAATCGGTCAAATCTATAATCATAACAAAAGCGAGACAAAAATTTAATGGTGGATGTTTCTAATATTTATTAAACTTAGCCTCAATTTCATTTGTAATTTCAACAAAACTAACATTATTCTTATGTTTCATAAATACTTAAGTAATTGGAAGTAATTCAGATATAAATATGTTAGCAGTTGTGTACGATGTTCCACTTATTGTCTTAGTGAAATTGAAAAAATGTTTCAAAAATCTAACATAATTCTATAATTTTCCCAATCAATATTACTTTAAAAGTTTTCACATTATTTTTCATTATAAAAAACTGAAATTAAAGAACTATAAGGATAATAACATTTCATGCGTAGAGTTACATCGTTGATGAACATCAAATTTAAATTTCTTAGGTTTAACATCACTACTAGAGTACAATTCTCAAAATTCTTGATATCTATATATACTATTACTACCTATAAAGGCAATAACATCTTTAACATTTTGTTAACATTTTGTACGACTAAGTTTAAAACATGACAAACACATCTAACATGAAAAATAATACCATCTAAGAGTGAATTATATAATTTTTTAAGTAATTATATTCCTGCATAACTATTAGTAGCATTGTCCAAAGAAATTGCACAAATTTTATTTTCTATTCCATAAGCATGCAAAATATCTCTTATCTGGGTATATATAATCATACTAGTGTGTTGGTACAAAATCAGTGCAAAAAAGTTTGTTTATGTAAAACTCATGAATTATCTAAAAAGTGAGTAGTTATGCAATAATATGGGAAGCCTTTAGAATCGCTCCAAACATCGCTAGTTAATGCTATTTTAGAAGTCATTAATGCAACTGTATTAATTAAGTTCATTTCCGGTAAAAAAAATTATTTGCACCATTATTAAATTTGCGTCGGGAAAATGGTTGAAATTGTGGGTTATGGTAACTGATTGTCTAATTGATGTATTAACAGAGAATTACGATCTTGCTTAGGTGATGAATTAATCGAGGGTTCATATGTTATTGAATTTAAAAAATATGCGAACAAAAATCAAAAATTTTAAACTTTGAGAAAGCCATGATAATTAACTAAATTAAATTTAACTAAAATAAACTAATTCTAACAAATAAACTAAAAGAGTAAAGGCATGCAAACGAGAAGGCGAGAAGCGGAGAAGAGGTGTCGACGTCTCGCGAAATCGAACGAATCGGAAGGTAGCATTAGGCTTTTGCTGAAATTCAATCCGTTTCTAACACAATTAGAACACTTAGTGAAAGATTTAAGAGAGTAAATAAGAAGATTGGAAAAGAAGTAGAAGATTTGTTGTGAAGAAATGAATGAAATGTGGTGGTTTATATAGATTTTTGTAATGATATTTTAGTAAATAACTCAGTGACATATTCATAAATAAATAAATTTAAAAATACTAGCCGTTGGTGTAACATCCCGATACAGCGGAAAATTTTAAAATTTATAATCAAGATAAAGAGCACAATAATCAAAGGCGGGACTGTTACTTCTCATAAACAAATAGCGGTGCACCAGAATACATCAGAGTTTGCCAAAATGAATACATGATTACAACAAAATGACAAAGGAAGATAAACGTAATCATATTGACCTCAGTGGTCCGACTAGAGGATCCGACTCCAAATGCGCGCGCCCGCCGATCACCACCCCACCCGACCTACTGCGGTCCTGAAAAAGATGCAACAACAATGCCTGAGTTTCCAGAAGGAAACCCCGTATGCCAACTCACCTATATGCATGCATTACACAATTGAACCTATCATACTAGTAGCGTGTCATGGCATCGACAGAAATGGAAAACAGTTCCCCCGAAGGGTAAAACAGAACATCAGTCCGACAGTCAACAACGAGTCTCCCGAGGAGACCTACTGCAGGCACATGTAGCCCTACAGCACGCGACATCGCACCTCCCACACGCGGCTACACTACTCAAGGGTTCGGCAGGGAGCCTCTGTCACGCCTGCGCGCCGATAGAATACAGATCTGCAAATCTCAGTGGTCGGAGCCACAGGGACCAATGGGGTCGTCGCCCGGAAGGTATAACAACATCATCTCGATAGGTGCCCAGTCGAGGAATCAACATAGCCGGAACAGCCTCGGCCCAACAATCATCATCGTCGGCACAACCTCGACGGTATCACCGGCACAGCATCGGTGGTCCATCACAACGTCCGGCACAACATCGGACGGGTCCAGACCGAAGTCTGCCAGGTCATCAGGCTCCTCGAGCCACAAACACCAACCGCGCCGCTATAAAAGCAGGGCAGCGACCTCCGTAGCCCGTGGGCCGGTAGTCACCTCACCCAACGCCAGTTGCGTGCCCGCACAAATGTCAACACTGGGATCCGCGATCCCTCAGGCCTGCTATACTACCATGAGTCCAATCAATCCAACATCTGAGTCACGGTCCATACATGGAGGTGACGCGTCCCGAACACCCACACCTTTCCACACGGCGGTCCCTGAGCAGGCACGCGGAACGCGCCCACCGTCACCTCCCGGCTCACGCACAAGGCGAGGACACGGGTTTCCGTGGACAAGGTTGGCATTCAAAAGGAACCATGAATTTTGTCCTGGGTCCAAACGGTCGACCGGAAGAGGTGATTCGGTCGACCGTTTCCAGAAAGGAATCGGTCGACCGTACGCCTAAAAGCGGTCTACCGCTGCGCAAAAAACACAATCCCCAACGGTCGAACAAAGGTCTAAAACCGGTCGACCAAACGAGGTCAGAATTCAGAGTCTGGTCAACATTACATTCAATTCTATCGGTCGACCGAAAACAGACAGGGTCAACCTATTATTCTAAGTCATATAATCGGTCGAACGCAAACCTCCAACGGTCAAACAATATACAATCGGTCGAACGCAATATACAATCGGTCGAACAAATCATGCAAATCTACTCAGTACACTTAAGTTCCGGTCGAACGACCCAAGGAACCGGTCAACCGGCAATAGGCAGAAATATCCCAACTCACCAGCAATATGCACTACCGGTCGACCGCCATCAGGCATCGTTCGACCGGTGAAGGTTAAAGTCGGGTAAAAACACTACATTCGGTCGACCGCCCAAAGGGACCGGTCGATCGTTGGTCGTCTTCCACCTCGCGCCAGCCGAGGTTTCTCACGGAAGCAACGCCGAAGAGGTCTCCGACCTCCCCGTCCGACCAACACAACCCTCCCACGAGGGT
The DNA here is from genome assembly GCA_963682175.1 of Triglochin maritima. Lineage (NCBI taxonomy): Eukaryota > Viridiplantae > Streptophyta > Magnoliopsida > Alismatales > Juncaginaceae > Triglochin > Triglochin maritima. Next base: position 28,336,750 of record OY821786.1, on the reverse strand, counting down.
TAGGAACCACAAAATCACACTAGAGAGCGGCATACCTCAACCAACGACGACGAACCGCCGGAGCTCGCTCACGCACGTCGCCTCCGGTAGACCTCGAGCACGCGTCGCGCCTCCCCCGCACGAGCACCTTCCTCTGTCGCCGGTGCCTCCTCCTCTGGTCGTCAGAAAGGAAAGGGAAGGAGTGAGTGAGAGGGAGCAACGAATGGAAGAGAGAGAGAGAGAGAGAGAGAGAGATTTTCGTTATAAAAACCCACCCCTCTCACCTCACCATAACCCTACACCATCACCCTACCCACGACCCATACCTCCCACGATCCCACTGTTCACGCGCCCCTTTCCCATGCAAACCACACCCCTAAACCCGGATTAACCCCCTAATCAAGGTTTGGGTTCTAACAGTTGGAGCGTTGCCGTGCCAACCCGACATGAGCAACTTGAGAAGAACTTTAGTGCCTACCTCGAACTCCATTTCCTTGCAGTGTTTGTCCGTGAATGCCTTCATGGATTGTTGTGTCCGACTTAAATTAGAGTGCAAACTTGTAAGGATCTCGTCTCGTGATCGAAGGTCGGAGTCAACCGCTTCAAGGTGGCTTGTACCAGCAGTATAGGCCAGCAAATATGTAACCTCGAAATGTGTCATGCCAATGGAGCGGTTGAAAGGTGGTGTTATGGTGAAATTCCGCCCAGGTCAACTTCAACCAACGAGATGGTTGGTCATGCACAAAGAGACGTAAGTATTGCTCTACGCACATATTCACACTCTCTGTCTGCCCATCTGCCCGCAGGTGGTAGGCCGAACTAAAATTTAACACGGTGTTGTACGGTCAATGTAAAAAGCCCCTTCCAAAATTTGCTAAAAAATAGTGGGTCATGATCACTTATAATAGACTTGGACATTCCGTGCAATTTTCCAAGAAAATCCCAAAAGACAGCATCCACCTTCGACGCATTATAGTGGGTCGGTAGTGGCACAAAGTGTGCACCTTTTGAGAAGCAATCGACCACCACTAGAATTGTTGTATAACCAAACGAGTTAGGAAGATGAGTAATGAAGCCCATAGTGAGGTTTGTCCATAAGGAAGTTGGTGGTGTAATCGGTTGGAGGAGTCCATAATGCGAATGGTTTGTTGGTTTGCATTTTTGGCATAGTTCACATTGTTTGACATAGTCCTTCACGTCGTTGCGCATCTGAGGCCAAGTAAAGTTGGCTGCTAAACGATATATAGTACGTGCAACGCCGGAGTGTCCGCCTTGTATGCTATTGTGGTACTCATGCAACAATTGTTGAATAATTTTTGAACCATCGGGAATGAACAACTTACTGTGATGATATAATAATTGACAGCGAGCATGCCAATGAGGCCACTTGTCCGGTTGAACTTCCAAGTCTTTCATGATTTGAGAAGTGTAAGGGTTCTTCGCTTGCTCGTGAGCAAGATCCACTAAGAGTGGGTTGGTTGGGTGTGAAGCCAATTGAAGGCAGACTGGTTGGTTTGAATCGTTTTCGATAGTCTCAACAACGCTATGTAAAAGTGCAACCGCAGCAACGTTGAATTTCCCAGAGTTGTATACAATAGTGTAACAAAAACCCAATAATTTAGAAAGGAATTGTTGTTGCTCAGGTGTTTGCACAACCAGGTTCATTAAGCAATGTAGACTTTTATGGTTGGTGCGAATAACGAAGTCGTTGCCGAGAAGATATTGACACCATTTAGCGATGGAGACGGTAAATAATAGCGTACATTTCTCGAACATAAAATGATTTGCCTTGCAATTTTAGTGAAAGTTTACGACTATAATATGAGATGGGGTGATGATTTTCATGAGGACGACACCAATACCCGACACCACATGCGTCAATTTCCACTATAAACCTGACAACACATGCGTCAATTTCCACACTAAACCTGACACCACATGCGTCAATTCCCACAATAAACGGAATCGAGAAATCTAGCAGTGCAAGAACTGATGTGTTGGTCAACAATTGTTTAAGTGTGTTGAAGGCCTCTAAGGCTTTGGTAGACCATTGAAATCCTTCCCTGCGAAGAAGGTTTGAGAGAGGTGTCGCCGCAATTGCATAATGTTTAACGAACCGTCGATAGTATCCAGAGAGACCAAAAAATCCTCAAACATGAGAGACATTGGTTGGGGTTGGCCATTCTACAATAGCACGTCTCTTGTCCGAATCAGGTCAAACACCCTCATTGGAAATGATGTGACCCAAGAAGTTGACAGTTGGCACTGCAAAAATGCATTTGGTGCATTTGGCGAACAATTGGTTGCGTTGAAACATCTCAAAAACTAGTTGCAAGTGTTCCATATGTGTTGTCCATGAAGAACTATAAACAAGAATATCATCAAAAAATATAACAACAAAACGTCGAAGATAAGGAGCAAACACCTCATTCATGGTGGCCAGAAACGTGGACGGTGCTTTTGATAACCCAAACGACATCACCAAAAGTTCGAAGTGACCGTGGTGAGTGCGGAATGAGGTCTTGTCAATGTCGTCCTCACTCCTCACACATTCGGTTTGGTGATATCCGGAGCATAAGCCCAATTTAGAGAAAATAGTCGCACCATGTATTGTCAAGCAACTCGTCGATTGTTGGAATTGGGAATCTATCCTAGACCGTGACAACATTAAGAGCACGATAATCGATGCAAATTCATAATGTTCCATCCTTTTTAACAAACAACACTGGTGAGTTAAAGGTTGAACGCCTCAGTCGAATAATACCCGCATCAAGCACATCCGCACCAATCTTTCGATCTCATTCTTTTGAAAGTGTGGGTAACGATAGGGCCGGACTTGGGTAGGTGTCGTGTTCGTTTGCAATTGGATGTTGTGGTTTGTGGAATGAGGTGGTGGTAAATGTCCGATGTAAGGAAAATGTCAATGAAGCTCGTGAGAAGCGGATCAAGATCCTTCAACCCATTAGATGCATATGTTAGGTGATTAGGATCACTGATGGTCAAGCACATAAGTCATGACGTGATGGTATTGTTAGAGATCAACCTATTGAGTTGGGAGGGTGAAATTACATCTATGTCCTTAGATGATGTGCCTTGTAAACAAATTGAAACCTCCTGCCTATTAAATTACATGGACAAGGTTGCATAATTAGTGACAATAAGACCCAAATTTGCCAACCATTGGATTACAAAAACAACATCAGCACCATGGAGATCGAGAACAAAAATATCCAAATGAAGATATGACCCTGGAGTCGTAAAGACACTTCCCCACAAGAACCTGAACATTGTAGCTTTTTGCCGTTACCCACATGAACTTCAAACAGAGTAATTTTCAAAATTGGTAGGCGAAGGAAGCACGCCATCTGAGCAATGATAAAATTATGTGTTGAGCCACTATCGATGAGAACACGGAGTGCAACACCCACAATCGAACCAGCAAGGTGAAACGAGTGTGTTGATCGTTGACCAAATAAAGCATTATAACTGATGGTAGAGTCAGGGATCATTGATGGTTCAGGAATGGAGTGTAGGATCGTGTGGGTTATGGGTTCACTAATCACTATTAATCTAATCACCTACTTGTTTAACTAAGTCAAGATGCACAGCGGAATTTTAAAGCAAACAAGCAAGTAAAGGAAGAATAATGCAAACCACAAGAAGTCAGGAATTTTTATAGAGGTTCGGCACCCCACCCGGTTCCTAGTCCTCTCTTGCAAGCTCCGTTCGGATCACCGAGCTCCGCTCACGACTTCACTAACCACTCCACGTTCCGGGTCGGGAGACAACGCATTTACAACCGTCAAACTCCCGAACAACCCTCGCCGAGCTTGGAATCCTCTTCTCACAATCTGAGAAGGATGCTTCGGGCTTTCACCGGAGCCTTTACTCTTTTGACAACAAATGAGAACTTGAGCGGAGCAACACTCTCTAAATCTTGAGCACACTTGAGTAGGATTAAGGAATTGGTCACTAAGTGTGTAAGGTTTGAAGCTTTGAGTGTTTGGGATTCTCTCTAATGTTTGGGACAAGTTTGTAGTGGGAGAGTTGTGTTAAAATGTGTTTTACAACTCCTTATATAGGCATTAGAGAGAATAGAGCCGTTGGGATTGATTGGGTATGAGTTGAAGTGTGATTAGACAAAACAGAAAAGACAGGACCAAATTCTGGCTGAATTCGGTCGACCGAAACGGGAATAACGGTCGACCGTTTGGAAGTTTTACACTCAGTTCGGTTGACCGGTTAAGCAACGGTCGACCGCCCAACTCTACGACTTAGGTTCACTTAAGTCATCGGTCGAACACAAAATAGGGTTCGCTCGACCGATTTCGTCCAGGCACTTTGGGGGTGACAAACAAATGTGTGAACGGTCGACCGAAACAGGTGTGGCGGTCGACCGATTATAGACAGTCACTTTGGGTTTGTCAAGAGATGAACCAACGGTCGACCGATCATGGTCATCGGTCGACCGATACATGAAATGTATTTGGGGTATTTTTGGTTTAATAGGAATACGACGGTTGGGTATATACGACAAAAGTAACGGTCGGGAAAATATGATCTGACGGTCGACCGAAAGGAAAAACACGGTCGACCGAATAAGGGCAGTGAAAACACAAACAAGAGATTCGATCAATCGGTCGACCGAATGGCATATTGCGGTCGACCGAATGTGGGCAGACTTTTACAGTTCAGGTTTGGTGTTTTCCGGTCTAAGTTTGGGTGATCTATTGAAGTCCAAATTATGTGAAATTTTGTGTGTGACTTCTATAAGGAACCTAGTGTGTGTTTAAGTTGATTTTAGCTCAAGTATGCTCAATTTACACATGTTCCTAAGACTCAAAAGAAATCAAGATTACATGTCTTCGATATAGCTTTAATTACATGTCTTGACTTCATTTCCTTCTTTCTTGAGTCTTGATCACCTGTAGAGGTTAGCACAATACAATATATATGCAATGCATAGTGTGTGCTACTCTAATTAAGATTAGGTTGATTAAATCATCAAAATAAAAGATTAAGGCCAAAAGGCCAACAATCTCCCCCTTTTTGATGATGGCAACCGATATCTTAATACTTGAAATTTGTATATGTAAACTATGCATATAAGTGCTCTCCCTATGGATGTGCATAGTTTTTTTTTCAAAATTTTATCAAGTTTTCAAGTTACCCCCTTAATTATCTCTCCCCCTTTGACATCCATCAAAAAACAACAAAAAAATATGACTTTAAGCATAGTATTTGGATGTCTTGTAATGAAGTTGCTCCCCCTAAATTTTGCACTTCATTACACTAATAAAAGATATAACATTTAAGCTCCCCCTATCAATAAGGCTAGATGAAAACTATAAATATGATTCAAGTTAATTTCATTTGAGTTTCAACTTAGGCCTTATTCTAACATCCATTTAAAATTTGACATTTACAATCAATGGATGTGGTATATGATTTGCAATGAATAGGGTTAATGATTTTCAATGAATTGAACTCTAAGGATATGGCAATTAAGCATATAAACTAGATTAGAGCTAAAAAAAATTCAGAAATTTCAAAGATAGAAATTTATACCAAACTTGAATCTTGAATAGCTCCAATCTTGACTTGGTGATGCAACCGGATTCGAATTTGACGCTTTGGCTCACCCGGTCACCACCAATCTCCTCCTCAACCTCCTACAAGTGTAGACTTTGGTACCCATTTTTGCTTGGGTCCATTAAGTTTAGCTTTTGGTACCCAAATCCAAGTTGATTTTGGTACCTCTACACTTACTTTCTTTTTCATGGCAAAATTATGTTTAACATTAATTTGAATAGGAAAGTTTTTAACATAATAATTACTTGTGTTTCCATGTGTGAACTTATGCAAATTATTTGACAAATTTTCATTTAAGGCATTAAGTTCACTGTTTTTAGTTGCTAGAGATTCATTTAAGCAATTTAGATTTTTAATCATAGAATTATGCTTTTCATTCATGTTAAGCATGTGAATCTCTAAATTTGCAACCTTTTTATTCATGCAATTCAAGTCATGTAATAATTTCTTGCTTTCTAAATGAGATTTATCAAGTTTAATAAGCAAGTCATTTGTATCAATTTCTAGCATATGACTATCGATTGCATGAGATGAGGTATTTTTAACATTTAAATCTTCTTCCTTCAAGCATGCATTCTCTAAAGTTAGAACTTCAATTTTAGCAAGCAAATCAACTTTATCATCTAAGATAGATGCATTTTGACATTTAAGATCATGGATTTGCTCATTTGCTACTTGATTAGTCTTGTGAAGTTCTTTATATTTTTCAAATAATCTTTGAAATGCATTTTGTAGTTCATTAAAATCATGGACATTATCTTTTGAACTACTACTCGAAGAAGAGCTAGAATATACCTCATCTTCACTTTCTCCATCGGATGAGCTTGATGATGATGAAGATGTTGACTTAATCTCCATTTTCTTTGCTTGAGCTACATCCTTCGGATTTGCTTCTCCCGTCTTCCCGGTTGGTGAATCTCATTCACCAAAATTCTTTTCTAATGTTTGCCATATTGAATAAGCACTATCACATGAGCAAACAACATTAAAAAGTTCATCTCCTAATGCACAAAATATGACATTCATAGCCTTAGCATTTAGGGATGCATTTTTCTCATCTTCTAAACTCCATTTACTAAAATCATATCTAGGTGATTCATATGGAGTTTGAATCATAAACCACATGTTAATGTTCATGGATTTAATAAATGATATCATTTTACTTTTCCACGAAACAAAATTATTTCCATCAAAGTGTGGTGGTTTACAAGATTCTAAAGGTGTGGATGCATTAAGAGTCATGTTAATTTATCGATTAAGAACAAAATTAACGAACAAGGCTTTGATACCAAATGTAAGATCGTGTGGGTTATGGGTCTACTAATCACTATTAATCTAATCACCTACTTGTTTAACTAAGTCAAGATGCACAGCGGAATTTTAAAGCAAACAAGCAAGTAAAGGAAGAATAATGCAAACCACAAGAAGTCAGGGATTTTTATAGAGGTTCGGCACCCCACCCGGGTCCTAGTCCTCTCTTGCAAGCTCCGCTCGGATCACCGAGCTCCGCTCACGACTTCACTAACCACTCCCCGTTCCGGGCCGGGAGACAACGCCTTTACAACCGTCAAACTCCCGAACAACCCTCGCCGAGCTTGGAATCCTCTTCTCACAATCCGAGAAGGATGCTTCGGGCTTTCACCGGAGCCTTTACTCTTTTGACAACAAATGAGAACTTGAGTGGAGCAACACTCTCTAAATCTTGAGCACACTTGAGTAGGATTAAGGAATTGATCACTAAGTGTGTAAGGTTTGAAGCTTTGAGTGTTTGGGATTCTCTCTAATGTTTGGGACAAGTTTGTAGTGGGAGAGTTGTGTTAAAATGTGGTTTACAACTCCTTATATAGGCATTAGAGATAATAGAGCCGTTGGGATTGATTGGGTACGACTTAGGTTCACTTAAGTCATCGGTCGAACACAAAATAGGGTTCGGTCGACCGATTTCGTCCAGGCACTTTGGGGGTGACAAACAAATGTGTGAACGGTCGACCGAAACAGGTGTGGCGGTCGACCGATTATGGACGGGCACTTTGGGTTTGTCAAGAGATGAACCAACGGTCGACCGATCATGGTCCTCGGTCGACCGATACATGAAATGTATTTAGGGTATTTTTGGTTTAATAGGAATACGACCGTTGGGTATATACGACAAAAGTAACGGTCGGGAAAATATGATCTGACGGTCGACCGAATAAGGGCAGTGAAAACACAAACAAGAGATTTGATCATTCGGTCGACCGAATGGCATATTGCGGTCGACCGAATGTGGGCAGACTTTTACAGTTCAGGTTTGGTGTTTTCCGGTCTAAGTTTGGGTGATCTATTGAAGTCCAAATTATGTGAAATTTTGTGTGTGACTTCTATAAGGAACCTAGTGTGTGTTTAAGTTGATTTTAGCTCAAGTATGCTCAATTTACACATGTTCCTAAGACTCAAAAGAAATCAAGATTACATGTCTTCGATATAGCTTTAATTACATGTCTTGACTTCATTTCCTTCTTTCTTGAGTCTTGATCACCTGTAGAGGTTAGCACAATACAATATATATGCAATGCATAGTGTGTGCTACTATAATTAAGATTAGGTTGATTAAATCATCAAAATAAAAGATTAAGGCCAAAAGGCCAACAATCTCCCCCTTTTTGATGATGGCAACCGATATCTTAATACTTGAAATTTGTATATGTAAACTATGCATATAAGTGCTCTCCCTATGGATGTGCATAGTTTTTTTTTCAAAATTTTATCAAGTTTTCAAGTTACCCCCTTAATTATCTCTCCCCCTTTGACATCCATCAAAAAACAACAAAAAAATATGACTTTAAGCATAGTATTTGGATGTCTTGTAATGAAGTTGCTCCCCCTAAATTTTGCACTTCATTACACTAATAAAAGATATAACATTTAAGCTCCCCCTATCAATAAGGCTAGATGAAAACTATAAATATGATTCAAGTTAATTTCATTTGAGTTTCAACTTAGGCCTTATTCTAACATCCATTTAAAATTTGACATTTACAATCAATGGATGTGGTATATGATTTGCAATGAATAGGGTTAATGATTTTCAATGAATTGAACTCTAAGGATATGGCAATTAAGCATATAAACTAGATTAGAGCTAAAAAAAATTCAGAAATTTCAAAGATAGAAATTTATACCAAACTTGAATCTTGAATAGCTCCAATCTTGACTTGGTGATGCAACCGGATTCGAATTTGACGCTTTGGCTCACCCGGTCACCACCAATCTCCTCCTCAACCTCCTACAAGTGTAGACTTTGGTACCCATTTTTGCTTGGGTCCATTAAGTTTAGCTTTTGGTACCCAAATCCAAGTTGATTTTGGTACCTCTACACTTACTTTCTTTTTCATGGTAAAATTATGTTTAACATTAATTTGAATAGGAAAGTTTTTAACATAATAATTACTTGTGTTTCCATGTGTGAACTTATGCAAATTATTTGACAAATTTTCATTTAAGGCATTAAGTTCACTGTTTTTAGTTGCTAGAGATTCATTTAAGCAATTTAGATTTTTAATCATAGAATTATGCTTTTCATTCATGTTAAGCATGTGAATCTCTAAATTTGCAACCTTTTTATTCATGCAATTCAAGTCATGTAATAATTTCTTGCTTTCTAAATGAGATTTATCAAGTTTAATAAGCAAGTCATTTGTATCAATTTCTAGCATATGACTATCGATTGCATGAGATGAGGTATTTTTAACATTTAAATCTTCTTCCTTCAAGCATGCATTCTCTAAAGTTAGAACTTCAATTTTAGCAAGCAAATCAACTTTATCATCTAAGATAGATGCATTTTGACATTTAAGATCATGGATTTGCTCATTTGCTACTTGATTAGTCCTGTGAAGTTCTTTATATTTTTCAAATAATCTTTGAAATGCATTTTGTAGTTCATTAAAATCATGGACATTATCTTTTGAACTACTACTCGAAGAAGAGCTAGAAGATACCTCATCTTCACTTTCTCCATCGGATGAGCTTGATGATGATGAAGATGTTGACTTAATCTCCATTTTCTTTGCTTGAGCTACATCCTTCGGATTTGCTTCTCCCGTCTTCCCGGTTGGTGAATCTCCTTCACCAAAATTCTTTTCTAATGTTTGCCATATTGAATAAGCACTATCACATGAGCAAACAACATTAAAAAGTTCATCTCCTAATGCACAAAATATGACATTCATAGCCTTAGCATTTAGGGATGCATTTTTCTCATCTTCTAAACTCCATTTACTAAAATCATATCTAGGTGATTCATATGGAGTTTGAATCATAAACCACATGTTAATGTTCATGGATTTAATAAATGATATCATTTTACTTTTCCATGAAACAAAATTATTTCCATCAAAGTGTGGTGGTTTACAAGATTCTAAAGGTGTGGATGCATTAAGAGCCATGTTAATTTATCGATTAAGAACAAAATTAACGAACAAGACTTTGATACCAAATGTAAGATCGTGTGGGTTATGGGTCTACTAATCACTATTAATCTAATCACCTACTTGTTTAACTAAGTCAAGATGCACAGCGGAATTTTAAAGCAAACAAGCAAGTAAAGGAAGAATAATGCAAACCACAAGAAGTCAGGGATTTTTATAGAGGTTCGGCACCCCACCCGGGTCCTAGTCCTCTCTTGCAAGCTCCGCTCGGATCACCGAGCTCCGCTCACGACTTCACTAACCACTCCCCGTTCCGGGCCGGGAGACAACGCCTTTACAACCGTCAAACTCCCGAACAACCCTCGCCGAGCTTGGAATCCTCTTCTCACAATCCGAGAAAGATGCTTCGGGCTTTCACCGGAGCCTTTACTCTTTTGACAACAAATGAGAACTTGAGTGGAGCAACACTCTCTAAATCTTGAGCACACTTGAGTAGGATTAAGGAATTGATCACTAAGTGTGTAAGGTTTGAAGCTTTGAGTGTTTGAGATTCTCTCTAATGTTTGGGACAAGTTTGTAGTGGGAGAGTTGTGTTAAAATGTGTTTTACAACTCCTTATATAGGCATTAGAGATAATAGAGCCGTTGGGATTGATTGGGTACGACTTAGGTTCACTTAAGTCATCGGTCGAACACAAAATACGGTTCGGTCGACCGATTTCGTCCAGGCACTTTGGGGGTGACAAACAAATGTGTGAACGGTCGACCGAAACAGGTGTGGCGGTCGACCGATTATGGACAGGCACTTTGGGTTTGTCAAGAGATGAACCAACGGTCGACCGATTATGGTCCTCGGTCGACCGATACATGAAATGTATTTGGGGTATTTTTGGTTTAATAGGAATACGACCGTTGGGTATATACGGCAAAAGTAACGGTCGGGAAAATATGATCTGACGGTCGACCGATGAAGGTTAGAGTCAGGTAAAAACACTACATGGGTCGACCGCCCGAAGGAACCCGGTCGACTGTTGGTCGTCTTCAACCTCGCGCCAGCCGGTGATTTTCGCCGTTCTCGTCGCCGGGGAGGTCTCCGACCGACCAACAACATCCCACCAACGTGGGGAAGCAACAAAAACAAACTAGAAGTTTGCATACCTCAAAGAAGGACGGAGCACGACGGAGATTCGCTCGACGTCGATCCGCGACCACAACCTTCGCTCCAACGCACCTCACGACCGCGCCACCGCCTCACGGAGCTCGTCCACCTTCGCCGGAGCTTCCTCAGCTGCACGCCGGACAAGAAAGGAAGAGAGTGAGAGAGAGCAAGTAAGAGAGAGAAGAAGAGAGATTTCTCTTCTTAAACCCAAACATCTCCTCATGAACAGTACTCGCACCCCCTACCCCTCACCCATCACAGCCCACGGTAGCTCCTCCCTTCCCCATGCTAAACTCCTCATCTAATCCACATTAGCATGGGGTTAGGGACATAACAGTCACTGTCATCACCTTCCAAGTAGAGCAATGCCGGTCAATTCTTGTAGCGATGTCCCACAATGAACTTTTCATCACAATTATAACATAGATTACGCTCACAGCTTGTTTGCATCTCGGCCGGCATGAGCTTTTGATCGGTAGTCTATCAATACTGGTTGGGGGCCGGTCTGTTGGTGTTGTATTTTGATGTAATGGAGGCGTCGTAGACTGAGTTGGTGGTTGGGAAACCCATGTTCGACTTGCCCGTTCCTCCACTAGTTGATCTTCGTGAATCCGTATGAGAGCAAAGGCTTCGTGCAAATCATGAGGTCACTGTGGAATGACGGAACGTCGTATTTGTGGTTTTAACCCCGAAATAAAAGTGCTTTTAAGAAGGTTTGTAGGAATACCGAAGACTTGGCTAGTGAGATCTTCAAATGCTGCTTGATAATTGAGGACGGAACCCATTTCTGTGAGTTTAGTAAGTTTCCCTGCTGAATCTTCAAATTCAGTGGGTCTGAAGCGACGATGTAGTGTTGTGGTGAACGAAATCCAATAAGTGATTAGCCCATCACCCACCAAACCTTGGAACCAACGCGATGATGGGCTATCGAGATGCATTGATGCTAACAACAAACGCTCGGAATTTGGAACTTGGTTATATTGGTAATATCTATCCATGACAAACAACCAATCCGTGGGGTCGCCAGAAGCAAATCGAGGGAACAAAAGTTTGAGAACTTGAGGTGAAGCAGAGTCTTTTGGCGGGAGTGGTGAAGGTGGAGGCGGTGGACCCAAGATTCCTGATTTATTCAACTTCTCGTGTACTTGATTCAACAAGGTATTCAAGGAAAGCATATCCTTGCGGAGCTCGTCGAATTGTTGTGAATGCGATTCATTTTGTGTAGTAAATTGTTGTTGGAGTCTGGTGATTTGTTGTTGAATATCTTTCAAACGTGTGCCAACGGCCATGGAGGGGAATTCGTCAATGAAAGCACCAATGTAGGAGAGGAATTACTGAAGAATAAGAAGTGGTAGAAGTGACTTAGACAATAGAGGAAGAACATAGTGGGAAATAGATTTTTTCGTCATATCTTCTTAATTTTAATCCGCTCATATATATAGAGAGTTACAACAATTATAGGAAACTTAAATAAAGGAAGTTCAATAATAGGAAACTTAAATAAATGAAGTTCAATAATAGGAAACTTAAATAAAGGAAGTTGAAGAATAAGAAACTCAGATAACCATCTAATTTAATAATATGTATTTAGGTAACCACGTAATCATTCTGATGATTTTGTCTCTTAATGTATCGAATAGGCCTTGACTCATGTTGGTGTGCAACATTGACCCCCAAATTTTATTTGTTGTAAGCTTGTTTTGGACCCAAAGTTTTGGGCAAATGAGTTTGGAATTGGGATTTTCTAGTTTCATTTCACCTAATCTTGGTGGTTTGTTTTTTATGTGTTGGTATAAGTTTGATTCTGCTGTCTTTCGGACCTAAAGTTCCCATTTTTCGGTGGACAATTGTGGTTTTGGTGGGGAATTGAGGTTGGAGTTGGGTGTTTTAGCTTGATTTCATCTAAGATTGTTTATTTGTTTTTAATGTGTTGTTAAGTTTGATTCACCTTTTGCAAGTGGTGGAAGGTTATAATCAATCATTTGACATTATTAAGGAGAATTTAGTTAGTTATCTTATCACCATGCTTAAGATATCAGTTCGTATTTTTTGGTGGTAGAGATTTGCTTGGTCCTTTCTATCTTGTCGGTGGAACCAAAAAATGTTCATCTTTTGGGGTTTTAACGTTGCCATGTTGGTGTCCCAATCTTCTTTTCTCTTCTATATTTTATATATATTTCACCATGCTTAAGATATTAGTTTGTATTTTTTTTGGTTGCAAAGATAAATGCTTTGCTCTTCCACTTTGCTATGCAGACACACCCAAGGTTCAGATATGCGGGATGCGGAGTGGATGTGGCAGGGCACCGCATCGAACATATGCGGAATGCGGATGCGATGCGGGTGCATATGCGGTTTGCGATTTAATAATTAAATAATATACATTTACGTATTAAAATAATATGTGGAATACACATTTAATAATATGCATTTACATATACGGAAAGCGGGGTACTGGCGGGAGTCGAAAATGTTGGAGTGTCACGAATTTGGGGATCGAGTGGGAATTTGGGAATGGTCTTTTGTTTGTAAAATTGGTTAAAAGTTTTTTTCTTTACAAAATAAGTTAAATGGGTAATCGGATAATCAAATATCTTTCGGATTTTGACCCAATTAGATTTGAAATATGTCTATTTGATATGCGTTGCATATGCGACCGCATATGCGCCTGCATCGGCCGCATATGCGGATGACAATGCGGTCCGCATATAGGAGGCCGCATCCTTAGGATGCGATGCGGATCGCGGCCGCATCGCACCCGCATCCGCATATGCGGCCGCATCCGGCCGCATATCCGAACACTGGACACACCGATTCATTTCTACAGCTCCTCTTGGCTTAGTAGAAGTACGAATGCAGGTGTCTCAAATAGTTTAGAAAAGAGGACAAAAAAAGTGGTAAGCTTCCAAATTTCAGTTAAATAAATGATGTACGAATTGAGTTTTACGTTTCTGTATATGTATATCTCGATTGTCAACACATGTGCATGCAAATTTCACAGGTTTTGCATTACATAGGAAATTGGGAAAACCCGACCCCACTAAGTTCTTCCATGTTTTCCAAAGATTATGCCCCAACAACCACCTGATTTGTAAGTTTAAAACCTCATGCATAATGATGTACTAGTAATACATAATCAATGTATAGCTTAATTATTGTTGCAGTGTAGATTATGTTTGCAAGCTTGTGGAAAAATACGTGAATGGCGATCCGGAAATAGTTTACAAGTACAATGAGGTTCAAGTATTTTGGGAGACGATGATGTCTTAGATTTACAAAGCAGTGGTGTTTAAAACCTTGGGAAAACCATATCTTCAATTTGTAACTTGGTTTTCTCCTCTAACTTGGTGGCGATCGGATTCAGTTAGTTTGTTGTCATAAATGACTTAGTTTTCAACATTAATTACTTAGTTTGCAATGAAGATCCATTTAATTATATCCGCAGGTGCCTTTTTGTCTTGCAGTTCCAGTTACTTAGTTGCAATTTCATTTTCAAGTACTTAATTGACATCCACTTGGTTATTTGTTTCAGTTAGTTATTTTTTTCGTTGAATGACTTAGTTCTTCAAATTCAATTACTTAGGTTGTATTTGAGATTCGATAAGTTATTTTCGTAGTTGGTTTTTTGTCTTGTATGAGTTAGTTTTTCATCAACGACCACTTAGTTGCAGACATAGGGCCAGTTAGTTATTTGCGCAATTCATTTTTTGTAGTGCATCACTTAGATTTTGTCCCTTCAATGACTTAGTTATTTAACTTCAATTACTTAGTTTATATCTGATATCCAATTAGTTATGTTCTTAGCTTCTTCTTTTTGTCTTGCTTGAGTTAGTTTTTGACCTTCGACCCCTTAGTTCACCACTACAAAAAGGGCTTTTGCCGACGAATGGGTCCATCGGCCGAAGGCCCCATTTCCATCGACATTAGTGTGTGCCGACGGAATCTCTATCGGCAAAAGTCCATCGGGAAAAGTCATGTAGGGAGGATCGTTGCCGACGAAAATTCCGCGGTCGGTGCAATTTCGCGTGCCAAAAATGGCACGTAAAAATACACCACCGACGGAATTTTTGTTGGCAATAAACCTGACATTACTTATTGCCAACGGAAATTCCATCAGCAATAAGTAACACCATAATCCGTTGCCGACGGACATTCTGTCAGTAAAAGTAGTGCTTGCCACAAAAAGGTTAATATTTACATTACGATTCAACCCATATCGGGTTTAGAGATCCTGCAATAAAAAACAAATCACGATATCCATTTGAAACACTTGTCCATTCATATACAATCACATACATTCAAACAATTCCCCAAATCGAAATGAAGTCATATATAATCACATAGAATCGAAATGATTCAACACAAACAAAGTCATACAATCACGTCTAAGTTTAAGTCACATAAGTCAAAGTTTAAGTCATAAATTATAAGTTATATATCAAGTCTAAGTCTAATTCATATATCAAGTCATAAGTTGTACATATATATAAAGAGGCTAAAAGTCGAAGTCTATTGAAAGAAGTCATAAGTTGTACAACTATATATAAAACACCATATGTATACCAACTATGGCTCAGAAGAAGTCGGATCCGTCGATGGTTCATCCTCGTGCTGAGAAGACGTATCGATGTCATCACTCTGTAAAAAAAATATTTTGATTGCTTGAGCAATATGAAACATATATATTATTTTAGGAAATTAAAACAACAAATTACACATTCATCGTACATATACCTGATCTCCTCCAAACCAAGTCGCCATCAATTTAGCGACTTGAGCCTTCAACTTCTCGTGCTCCTCTTGCAATGCATTTTAATATTATTTTACATATAATGAACTTGTAAAATAAACCTACGAAGTTAAGTATCACTTACAATTGATACGTACTGTGAAATCTTTGTCTGAAAATGATCCATGTGAGCACTGCTATGTTGACCACTCGACGTCTTGCGTATCTTGTAGGCTCCAATACCAGCACCATGAGCATGGTCTGCCTTCTCCTTTCCCAAGACTTCTTCTAGTATCTTCTTCTCGATCACCTCGCGAGCTTTTAACGTAGAACACTCACCTTGCTCTTGAGACAATGTCTGTTGTTTCAATTTTTGACAGGCCAATTCTTGTATCTCAACCTAAAAAGATTTCCAAGACTTACGAATATTTTAAAGTTCAAACTAACACTTAATTTAGACTTGTAAAAAGTTTAAACGTACCATTTTTGGTTGATTTGTATAACACAGAACCATCTTCTCAATTTTGGTGAGAGGAGTTGATTTGGTTTTCATCCATCTAATTCTTTAATAAAAATCAAACAATGTGAATTAATTAGGATGCAATAATAAAGAACGTGAAAAATCCATATTTGTGTAATTATGTATTAGAAACAAAAAATTAAAATAACTAAATAACATTAAAACTTACATGAAGTTTTGCCTTGTTCACAAAGGATTTTGATACCATCTTGTGGTTCATCTTCTTACGGCTGCCATTAATATTGTTCGTTAATGAATTTTTCTACAATTAATGAAAATAGTTTAAGCTTAAGATGTGATATTAGAAGTACAAATCAAATGTTTAAAGACCAAAAATATTAATACCTTTGTATTTTTAGTGTTCCATTCATCATACTGAATGTTGAATTGGTCGGGATGCACTCGTGGATCACCTTTCGAGGTCAAATATGCAAGACACTCTTCATTGGTCTTCAAAGACGTGCAGTATTTCTTCTTTATCAAGTATCAGTAATCTCTCAAAAAACCGTTGATCTTTTCAAAGCAGTAGTGCCAAGCATTTACACAATTCCCCAAATCAAAATGATCCTACGAATAACGTATAAACATTTGTTAGTACATCATATAAATGTTGATGTATTAAATCTAAAACAAATAAACAAAAACGTACAACAAGAAGATCCCATGAATTTATAAATGCTTGATGAATTTGATGTTGCATCTTAATATGAAGCGACCAACACTCAGGCTGCTTGGCTAACAATGTCAATGTCGCGTTCAACTTCTCTCCACATGGTCCAACCAGGACTAAGTCCTCATTCAATTGGACTTGAAACTGATGACCAGGAGAAGGAATAAGTTCAACCCCTCTAGTTGGCCATACAAAGCAACTAGTCGTTTGTCCTACAAAGCAAGAACATAATATTCATTAAATTTACATGAAATTAGATATTAATATCAAATTTAACACAATGTTACCTTCACTGTTGTCTAGAGTGGCCACAAGGACCACTGTTGTCTCCTGGTCTCTATCCAGTTCACCTCGAACCTCTGCTGGTATACCCTCCACTTCGTGAGGCCTAACCACCTCAATGACATCACGATGTGGATCAAGTGCTTGTGGTTCATCTTCAACTTGATTGGCTGCATGTCGGGTACTAACAATGCGCCTACGTGGAGGCATGCCTATATAACATATACAAAAATTGCTAACAAACATAAGGACTTAATTAACATAATAGATAACATATAACATACTTTTTTTCCAAAAAGAAAACAGATAACATATAACAAACAAAATTAATACATTACCTAATCACCAAACTAAGCTCTAGGTCGATATTTCAATACAACGTGCTAATTAGGTTGAATTGGATCTTCAACGATCTTTATCGTGCTTCATTTGGGACATGTGGATGGAAGTAAATTCATTTTTATCAACTTGTATTCGATCTTTCCCTGACTCGTCAAACCATGTGCATTTAAACAACACTATCTTCAACCTAGGGTCGTAGGATAACTCAATCACTTCATCCAAAGTACCATAATATTAATGACATCAAATATGAGATTTCGATCCCTACTACTTGAATAACTAAATGTTTCGGCTGACATGGCAATGCCACTATGTTGGGTTTTTCGTGTACTCTCCATACTTTTTGTATGAAACTTGTATCCATTCCACAATATCCATCATAATATGTAACCTTAGTTGTTGGACTTCTTGCTAACCATTTCAAGTTTTTTGTAACATCTGGACTCGTTTGAGCACGTATTTGATTCACGAACTCACAAAACCAAGTCTCGAACAAATCACTGTGCATTTTTCTAGTTGATGAAGATTCAAATTCCTTTCACTTGAAGATATTTCTTCCAAATAGAGATCTAGATACAGTGCCACAATATCAAGATTGAATAGTACATAATGATGAGCTTGCTCTAAAAAACGCGATCCAAAAAATGAGCTCTTTGCCCCAAAGGTTCTCCATCATTTTACCACTCTTCACGTGTTAATTTTGTCACCACATCATCCAAATAACGAGAACAAAATGTTAAACACTCCTCTACCAAGTACCCTTCGACGATGGATCCTTTAGGTTTACTTTTGTTTCCAACATAATTCTGTAAAACACTAGTCTACCTAATAAAATTTCATCAACTAAATGTATAGGAAGATCCATCATGATCATGAAAAATCCCGAGGGAAAGATACGCTCGAGATGACAAAGAGTAACAACTATTTCATCCTTCAACCTTTTCATTTCTTGTACATCAATTACTTGACTACAAATCCCCCTTTAAATGAAGAGAGTGACACAATAACGCCACAAATATATGCATCAAATACCTTCCGAAGAGCAAGAGGAAGCATTTGTTGTGTAAGTATGTTATCATTATGACTTTTAAACCAGAAATCTTTCTCTCTTTCAACTTTACTCTTGCCTTGATATTGCACGATCAAGAACCTTTAAGTCATGCAACACCTTAAAGAATATATATCTTTCTGTTGATTCGACAAGACGAATGAAGATTCTAGACCCTTGCCTTTAGTTGATTCCCCTTGATGTAACTCTGGATGAATACCCATTTCTTGTAGGTCCATCTGAGCATTCTGATAATCTTTTTATTTGTCGGTTTTCAACAAAGTATTCAATATGTTGTCACATACATTCTTCTCTGTATGCATAACATTTATATTATGTCGAAGAAGAAGATTCCAACCATAAGGAAGTTTCACTTCTTCTACATCTTTTCTCTGTTTTCTATGCATGGACGGTAACAGTTTTCCACACTGAATGTCTTCATAACCGGTGAGCTACAACAACACTTCATTTCCCGATAAGACAGACGATGCAATGCGAAAGTCTTGGTTTCCATAAAAAAAATCCTATCCCGACACCAACGATGATCTCCCAGAAGCCATCTTTTGTAACCCATGAAGGATTCGTTTCGTCCATGCTTCAATCGAATATTGTATGTATCCTTATTGCATGCTGGACAAGCAAATTTTCCTTTTGTACTCCAACAAAAAAATCAGTGGATGCCGAAAAATCATTTATTGTCCACAACACACCCCGTGCATCTTGAAATTCTCTTTCAAATGTGAATTGTATGTAGGTTCCTTCATTCCATAATATTTTCAAGTCTTGAATTAACTATTGTAGGTACACATCGATGTCATTTCCTGGTGCTTGAGGACCAAGAATTAACAAAGACATGATGAAATAAGGTTGTTTCATGCACAACCAAGGTGGTAGATTATAAGGCATCAAAATCATTGGTCATGTGTTGTGACTTGATGACATTGTACCAAAAGAACTAAACATGTCGCTTTCCAAACCCTACCTAATATTTCTTGGTTCTGTAGCAAAATCCGGATAGGTTTTGTTCATGTGCTTCCACATAAGCGTATGGGCAGGATAACAAAGAAAACCATCATCTTTTCTCTTTTAAGAATACCACCTCATGTTTTTCTCCACATCGTTATTCATGTACGACCTATGTAGTCTTAAAATCAATGGGAAATACCTCAGCACCTTAGCCGGAGTTTTTTTTTTCCAGATTACACCTTCTTTGTCTACTCCTTGTGACCATCTTGACAACCCACATCGGTCAAAGATGCCATTCTTTGCATCTTGTTTCCAGTTAACATGCAATCCTTAGGACGATGACGAAACCGTCAAGGTATGGCTTCAATGCTCTGTTCATCAGGTCCATGAATGTTACAAGTGCATTCTTCAATCTGTAGGATCGTGTGGGTCTATGGGTCCACAATTAATGGCTAATCCTAATTCTCTACTTGATTAAGCAATCAAATGCGCAGCGGGATAAACAAATACACAAGTAGAGAAAGAAAAATGCAAATCACAAATCGACTCGGGGATTTTATAGAGGTTCGGCACCCCACCCGGGCCTAGTCCTCTCTTGCAAGCTCCGCTCGACTCCGCGAGCTCTGCCGACGACTTCACTATCTGCTCCCCGTTCCGGGCCTGGAGACAACGCCTTACAACCGTCAAACTCGCGAACAACCCTCGCCGAGCTTGGAATCCTCTTCTCACAATCCGAGAAGGATCACTTCGGACTCTCACCGAAGTCTATATACTCTTTTGACAAACTTTGTAACTGAGTGGGATTCACTCTCTAATTGAGCACACTTTGAGTAGGATGAGTAATTGATCAAGTGTGTATAGTTTAGGCTTATGGAGTGTAGAAATGGGTCTTGACTTGATTTCCTTCCTTCCATGAGTCTTGACTTGATTTCCTTCATTCCATGAGTCTTGATCACCTGTAGAGGTTAGCACATGCAATATATATGCAATGCAATATGTGTGCTACTCTACATTCTTATGATTAAGATTAGGTTGATTAAATAATCAAAACAAGGATTAAGGCCAAAAAGCCAACACAATCCAAACGGCATCACTAGGAATTCATAGTGCTCTTACCGAGTCCGGAAAGCTATCTTCTGGACGTCCTCCTCTTTGATCCTCAACTGATGATAGCATGATCGCAAATCGATCTTGGAGAAAAAATTCGATGTCTGCAACTGGTCAAAGAGGTCCTCTATCCTGGGTAAAGGGTGTTGGTTCTTGACAGTAACCTTATTCAGCATTTGGTAGTCAATGCACATCCGCAACCTATCATTCTTCTTCACGAAAAGCACTGGTGCTCACATAGGTGAGATAATAGATTGGATGAACCCAACATCCAACAACTCTTGTAACTTCTTCTTCAACGCAACCAACTCTGCAAGTGTCATCCGATATAGAGCCTTCGATTGTGGAGTGGCACCAGCTACCAACTCGATGCCAAACTCAATCTCTCAGCGTGGTGGTAGGCTGATTATATCAGCGAGAAACAACTCTAGAAAGTCCCGCACCACCTTTATGTCCTCCATACTCTTCGCCTCAGGATCTAGAACAACCAGCGTAGAGAAGAAAGCCCTACAATCCTTGTGTAACCACCTCTGAGCCTTCACTGCGGAAACAATGTTTCGACCACCTCTGCTCTTCATTCCCCCGATCAGCACATCATGTTGGTCCTTCCTTGGGATTAGGATATTCTTCTCACGGAAAAAGACTCGAACGTCGTATTGTGACAACCAGTCCATCCCCAGTATGACATCAAAGTCCTCCATCAGTAGCAAGACCGGATCTACAGGAAAATCTTGGTCTCTCGAAACAACTATGGTGTTGGGGAGGAAGCTCCCTATAATGCCCATCTCTCCCATGGGCGTACTGACTTCCAAACCGGCAGTCAATTGCACAAGGGCACGCCCACAAACTTCTCTGAAATGAAGGAATGTGTAGCGTCACAATCAAATAGAACTCTAGCAACGTGCCCACCAGTATAAAGTGTGCCTTCCTCCACAGTGTTGGTGTTCTTTGCCTCCTCAGCCTGGATAGTGAAGACTCGTCCACCTCTCATTCTCTACTCTGGTGGTGCAATGGGTCGGTTGACTCCTCTTTCTTTTGCAACTGGTGGTCATGGTCTCCTACTGGGTTTGCCTTGCCTGTTAGGGCACTCTCAAATGTAGTGTCCTGCAGATCGCATCCCAAGCAGGCCCCAGAACGGAAAAAGCAATCCCGTCTACGGTGAATCCTGCCACAAGCCTTGCACACCTCAGGTCGGTGTGTACCTCCTCTTTCAATATGGGGCCTCTTGCCCGGATTTCCTCTGAAACGGCCAGTTGCACGTCCCCCAACATTCCAGTAACTCCTCCCAACTCACGTCCTCCCTGTCGCAGAACACCACACTGGACGTAGCTCTCCACCAATTGGACGTTGAACCGCTCAGCACAAAGGTGGCCATATCCACCTTCATCTCTAGGAATTATCCGATCACCCGGAAGATCCTCTGGATTTTGAAAACCCAGTCCTCATCTACCTCTGGGTCAATTCCACCCTCGAAGGCAGGTGGATGCTGACGCATCAATCTCTCGTGCATTGCTCCCACTCCTGCCAGCTCCGTAAGGGTCGCCTGCCACTCTAGGAACTCACAGAGCCTCTCGACCGTACCAAAGAGGTGATGGTCTCCGTAAGGGTCGTCTGCCATGCCACTACTCGCCCACTAGGGCGTGGTGCGGGTCTCACGCTTCTCGGAGGCATCTGACACAACCAAGACACTAAATCAATTTAACTACGCATGCATGATCTACTTAAAGAAATGCAAAATTCTATCCAACTACTCCTAATGGTGTTTTTTTCGATGAGTACATTAGAACCGGCTTGCTCTGATACCAAGCTGTAACGTCCACGAAAAAATGGAAACTTTTAAACGAAATGTCACATTTCATAAGACCAGGAAGAAAATGGAAATTACTCAAATAACATTCATCAAGGTGCACCATTACAAAAGAGGTTCGTAATGTGATTACATCAAGATAAGGAAATGACATATTACATACAAAGATAACAACCTAAGATGAGATATTGGAAGATCCGTCCCGGGTCCACTCGTCCTCGGTTGCCACTTATTGACATCATATCATGCATATATTTGTGTCTTATATCCATTATCTTGAGCCTAAACAATGCTACGTAACGAGTTTTATGTTTGAGTTTTAGGAATAAACAAGATTGAGAAGAAAAGGCATAAAAGGACATAGAAGCAAGGAAAATGACTGAGTTGCAAGACTTGAGGACTGAAATGCAAGAGGGAAGGACCCGGATGAAAGCCTAAAGGACCAATGTGTAAATCAGGAAACTCCACACCATCATGAGAAGTATTTTGGCAATTAAATCCCGGCCCAACCAACAACAATCGAATTAGGTTCATCAAACACCAAGAAATCAATCTAGAACCAAGCCACCAAAATCCAGACTCGATCCAACACTTATAGACCGCCAAGTAGCGGTCCATTTGGATCCAAACCCGATAAGACTTGGTCGGGTGTTGTATTAGTATGTATTTAGTCCCATACCGGGGGATTGTCCCGGATTACCTTTTTCTATGGCTATAAATAAAACTCCTCCTCCTCGATTGTATTCTACCCATTGCTTGGTGGCATTCTCTCTACTTGGAGTAAGCCTTGAAGCAAAACTCAAGGTGGAGAAGAGTGTTACCTTCAATGTGAGTCATTTTAATAAAATAATTGTTCTTAGTTTCTTTTAATCTTGTCTTTTAATTCTTGCATGCTTCTTTAGTTTTACTTTCCTTTCCTTTTAGCTTCTTTAATATTTCTTGCTTGCTTAGTGATGAGAATTATAATTTATACCGCAAGTGCACGGCGTCAATGAAGACGTGGCAAATACGGGTCGAACACAAGGAGAGAGAGATTTGTTATTAGTGTGATTTCGATTGGGGGAAAGAATGAGAGAAGAATAAATTGGGGTTTTGAGATTTTTGGTTTTTATTATCTAAAGCAAGAAACAAGAACAAATAAAACTAAAACAAGAACAAAGAGGTGAATTCCGTCGGGTGGAGGTTTTAGATTTAAGATTTAGATTAGAGAATTCAGAAACTTATAATAAATCATGTTCGTTATGAAGCATTACATGATAAATGATTTAACATAAACTCAAGTAATCAAAATATACTAATCACGAAATTAAAATAATAACATTTATTCATCTTCTCTTCACCCTAAATCCGTCACCTCCACCCTTTGAAAAGAGTTAGAAACTCATAGAGGGAGGAAGAATGGGTCCTAGAGGCATTACAAAAGAAAAGTAAAAACAAGAAATAAAAGACAGAATTTTATTACTAAAGTAAAGACTACAAATAAAAATAACAACTAAAAACTAGGTCTAAGGCCAAGGACCCTTCTAACATCGTTCTCGGGGCTATTTATAGTTGTTACAAGAGACCTAAGTATAGAATTGGAGAGTACACGTGTCCAGACACGACTGGACAAAATTGGAGCACACGGATCGCTAAGGGGGCGGTGAAATCGCCGCAGATGGAAGGTATGGTGCGGCGGAAATGCCGCACATAATGTTCTGATTTTGTCCGGACTTTGGTTGAATGTTTATGGTATGATTTGATCCTCCTTTGCGCGTCTGGATTGATTCTTTCCATTCTTTTGAGCTCCGGATTAATTCCTTCATATATTTGGAGATCCACATTGATTTTTCTTTAGATTTTCTCCAAGATAATATTTTGGTGCTTTAATTGCAATTAGGTCCTTGTCTTTTTGCAATTAAATCCCCGGCTACTTTTGTGCTTAAGTCCTTGTTCTTTTTGTAATTAGATCTTGAATGCTTTTATGCTTGGATACATTTCCATTCGTAACCCGATAATCTTGAGCTTGGTCTTTATGATAGAAATGAGCCTTTTGCACGCGTTTATGCTCGGGATGTGGGTAATTTGCATTCAGGTCCCTGTATTCTGTAAATAAGACTAAACACATACCTTAGTAGCATTTATTGATATAAAAGTAATCTAAATGAAAGACATATGATGCAATGTATGCAATGCATCACTTAGGTTAATTTCATTTCAGTATAATATTTTATTTTGTTAATGTAGTTAGTGTAATGAGTAGTGAGTAGTTTCATCCCTATTTGGGGGGTGGAGAAATATGTGATATGATCATGTGATATATTTAGTGTGTGTTATCTTAATCCCTTGAGCCTTATATGATTTCCATAACCATCTAATGAGATTTCACTATTGTCTTTGATATGCTAATGCTCTTGAATGAAGCTTAGCTTATGCTTAGATTAGTGGACCTATTTTATGGGGAATGATAATGTGAGGATATGGATGGAATTGATAAAGGAAACATGACTTGTAGTTGCATATGCTATTGTTGCATTTACCTTGGTTAATGCCTTGTATGTTTTAATGATAATGCCCTATTTTATTTCATGTGGAGGCATAGTGGGGTGTGGTCTTTATACATGAGTTCATTTAGCTTCATTCCAATTATTGTCTTGTATGTTTTAATGATATTGAGTTAT
Organism: Triglochin maritima; assembly: GCA_963682175.1. Classification (NCBI taxonomy): domain Eukaryota; kingdom Viridiplantae; phylum Streptophyta; class Magnoliopsida; order Alismatales; family Juncaginaceae; genus Triglochin; species Triglochin maritima. Next base: position 28,311,481 of record OY821786.1, on the reverse strand, counting down.
CTTATTTCATGTGGAGGCAAAGTTAGATTTAGTTGTATGATTTTCATGCACTACATGTTGTAATAAGCTTGATTGAACATACACACATACACATATCTTTGTATTCACACTCTTTTCTCTACCCCCATGGGGTTTAGTTTTATTGCTTATATTCCATTTTCTTTTGCATTTTAGTGTAGTTTAGTGTAATCAATCTTTCTCTCTTTTCTTTCCCACTCACCTTCGAACAAACTAAAGTCGACACACCTCCATGTGGATCGACCCGTATTTGCCACCGCTTCAACGCAGACGTGCACTTGCGGTTAATTAAAACGTATCAACAGCCACCCACTCAGCACCTATCGAACCTTGAAATGCAACATGATAAAATGTCTGAGTTTTCATAATGAAAACTCCATATACCAAGTCCACCTATAAAATATACGAATGTATAATGCAACCAACCTATCGTACTACTGTCACATGGAATGAAGGTACAAACAAGGAAAATGTTCCCCATTCAAGGGCAATAATGGACAACTATCCCACCAACAATATCGGGTCCCCTGAAGGCACCTATTGCAGGCACACACAGTCTTGCGGAGAGTACGTGACACACCCCCACTCGCGACTAATACTAATTACGTCGGTTCTGTGAGGATCGCTCGTACTTTCAAGTCATAGATACAGATATGATCTCGTGGTCCTAAGGCCACAACTCCCACCAGAGTCGTCACTCTAGTCGGCCATACCCTCCGAGTCATGCCACAACCCAGTCGGCCATCCCCGCCGGAACAAGTCTGGACGGCCATCTCCACCGACACAAGGGTCAGACGGTCATCTCGATCCATTGGAATCACGATCCCTCGGGTCTACTACCTACAATGACTCAATGAAATGCACTATGTCATACCAAAGCTTATAAATACAAAGGTGGCACGTGTACCAAGCATCCACACTCTTCCACTCGGTGGTCGCTGGACAGGCGCGATCATCGCACCCATCGTCACTTCTCAGCTCACGCTCGAAGTGAGGACACGGGTTTCCGAAGAAGCAGTTTGACACTTGGATACACACGCTCGCTGGACGGTCCATGGGCAGACGCGATCATCGCTTCTACCATCACCTCTCGACTCACGCATGAAGCGTGGACACGAGTTTCCAAAGAAGTAGTTCGACACTTGGTACACACGCTCACTCGACGATACCTGGGCAGGCGTGATCATCACACCTACCATCACCTCCCAGCTCACGCACGAAGCGAGGATACGGGTTTCCGAGGAAACAATTCGACAAAATAAAAATTACAAGAACTCAAATCTGGACACCAACAGTCGATTGATACTGACAAAGTGGTAGACCGTTTTGTTACGAATAGGAAAACGTTCGAACAAAAGCAGAGGCTGGTCGAACACTCGAGCTAGAACTTAAGTGAATCGGTCAAACAAAGTCTATGGGAAGTTGGCCGTTGGGAAGGTACTGGCCAGTATAAAACTAAACAAACGATGTAACGGTCAGACGCAAGGGAAAACCCTTCCGACTGAAAATATCAGGGACTTCTCATGCCACGACTTATCTACATCCGGTCGACCATCGACAAGGCATCGGTCGACCGGTACTAGATTATGCATGGCTACACCAGGCAACGCCTAAGAGTTGCCTCGCTGCGTCCGCCGATGCCCGACCGGCGCCCAACACCCTGGCTTCCCTTCATCGCCGACGAGGCCTTCCACCGCCCGACGATGAACCAACTCCGCCTCCCTCCCACACACACACGCCTTGTGTGATCAAAAGAATGTAAGTTGGCATACCTCTTCTACAGATCGTCGGTGCTCGCTTGCAACCACATCTGAAGCACCAAGACGCACAACCACTTCCTTCACCTTGCACCGTGCCAGATAAAACTAAATAAATGATGTAACAGTTGGACGCAAGGGAAAACCCATTGGACTGAAAATATCAGGGACTTCTCATGCCCCGACTTATCTACATCCAGTCGACCGTCGACAAGGCATTGGTCGACCGATCCCTGACTATGCTTGGCTACATCTGAGCTCCGCCAGCAATCGTCTAGGCATTTCCGCGCCGTGCCTGACCGACACCCAGCTCCCCGGCCGACCCTCATCACCGACGAGGCCTCTGGCTGCCCGACAACGAGCCAAAACCCCTCACATGCCTTGTGTCAGCAAAAAATGTAACCTGGCATACCTCTTCTTGAGATCGTCGGAGCTCACCGTTGCTCGCCTACAACCACCTCCGGTCAGCAACCTCGCACCTCCAGAGCACCAAGATGCACAACCACTTCCTTCGCCTTGCACCACGTCAGCCTCACTTCTTCAAGCAACCACCACTATCACTCTTTGCTGCCTCCTTGCTTGTTGGCGTCGCTGCTGGTCGGAGCTCCGATAGGACAGGTCGCCGACGTGAAGAGGAGAGTTGAGATGTGGTGGGAGGGGAGAAGGTTTGAGTTGAGAGAGGAAGTGTGGGAGAGAGTAAGTGTGAGTGTGGGTGTGGATGTGCTTTTCTTCCAAAGCAAACATCTCCACCTACCAAGGCATGGTGCACCTCACCTCCTACAACCTCACCCATACCCACCTTACCTGCACCCACTCCTACCCCATGCCTCTCATGCCAAAACATACCTAACCATAAAACCCCCACTTACCATACGTAGCCTCACTAAAAAGGATTAGGTTCTAACAAGTACACTCTGCCACTCCAATTTAATCCCAAGCTTCAATATCATACTTGTGCATCATGACAAACAACACAATCCAAAGCACAATCAAAATTTAGTGGTGCTCATATCCCACGGGAAAAAAAGAAATGATGAATTTCACTGAAACAAATAAAAAAGTTTTCTAAAATGGGTGCATCACAATAATGAAAAAATCAACCATTTTTACCACCAAATCGAGCAAAACACCATTTCTTCTATCGAATCCGAATTTGAAGCCGAAAAAGTCAATCGAACTCAGGAAAAAAACTATTTATTGTTACATAAGTAACACAACAAAATCCACACAAAGAAAACCCATTTTTCTAATCAAACCCAAAACACCAAAAACAACCACCCACATTGGCTCGACATCAGCATCTTGACAAGACCACACTTCCTCCCAATTAAATCAAAACACAAACTAGACTCCTACTTTGGATCTCAACTCTCAAGAAATTCATCAAATCTCAAGAACACCAACAACACACTCAAATCACCCAACAAACCAACACTATACTTGAAATCACTTCAATAACAAACACACACTTAGTACAAATCCAAAACAAAACAACCATTGTTAACTCCCTAAACTGATAACATCATCTGTGTTTATATCCAAACAAACCAAAATCACATCTATCGTTCCCAATAAACCATCATTCCAAAACACATTTTTTTTAAAACTGAAAAAACTAAATCTAAAAATATACGTGTGCAGCGCTGACTTGGGACGACGAGGTGGGGCGGTGAGAAGGTGGGCGGTGCGGAGGTGGTCGGCACTTAGTGGGGGCGGCAAGGAGGTGGTCTGTGTGGACTTGGGACGACAAGGTGGGGGTAGTGAGAGGGTGAGACAGTGCGTGGACGACGACGGGGCGGAGTCAACAACAAAGAGGTTAGACGCGAGTGACGAAATTAGAAGATGGATGACAGAATAGGGGAAGAAGTTAGGGTTTTGTCGAGTAGGTAGGGATCTAGATTCCCCCCCCCTAATTATCTAGTGTGCCGACGGAAATTCCGTCGGTAGGCTAGTTTTGGCACACGTTCAGTCGTGACTCCATTAATTGGGCGTGAACACTAATTTTTTGCGCCCGACCTGACGAAAATGTTATCATGCCGACGGAAATTCCATCGGCATGGGGGTGCCGACGGAATTTCCGTCTGCATGAGTCTGTCGGTAAAGGCAATTTTTGTTGTAGTTGTTGCTGATATAGAGCCATTAGTTATTTGCGCTCTTAATTTTTTTGTAGTGCATCAATTAATTTTTCATGTTCGACCACTTGGTTTATCAATTTGTTTGAGTTAGTGTTTAGTCTTGCTTCACTTAGTTTGTGATTGAGTTCACTTCGTCATCTTAAACCACTCGGTTTATAATGAATACTCAATTAGATTTTTTCTTTCTTGAATGACTAAGTTCATCAACTTCAATTACTTAGTTTGTATATGAGATCTAGTTAGTTATTTTGCATTTAGTTTTTTGTTGTGCATGAGTTAGTTTTTCATATTCAACTACTTTGTTTCTGATAGAGAGTCAGTTAGTTATTCTAGAAGTTAGTTCTTATCTTACATCACTTAGTTTTTCACATTCAACCACTTAGTTTATAAATTAGTTTGCGTTAGTGTTTAGTCTTTCATCACTTAGTTTGTAATTGAGATCACTTCGTCGTCTTCGACAACTTAGTTTATAATAAATCTTTAGTTAGTTTTTTTTTATCTTAAATGACTTAGTTCTTCAACTTCAATTTCATAGTTTGTATTGAAGATCCAATTAGTAATTTGTGCAGCTAATTTTTGCCTTACATATGTCAATTTTGACCTTAGACCACTTGGTTTTGACAGAGATCAAGTTAGTTAATTTTGTAGTTAGTTTTTTTTGTCTTGCATGAATTAGTTTTTCACATTGAATGACCATGCGTGCAAGGAAATCGAAAGATTCACCAATCACCGTAATTACAATTTAGTTAGATCTTATTGGACCTTTGCTCCTTCGAACTTTTTTATTGGTCACAAACACTTGCAAACTCAATAATTGCTTTGGTACACCCCCACAATTAATGACAAATAGACAGTGTTTAACCTCGTCAACCATTACTTTGGTCCTATAACCGCTACTTGACGTATAGTTCGGTCAACCGTTCCAAAGACAGTATCCGAACCTGGAAGTCCAGTAAATTCTGTAAGGTCTCTGTCTTCTTGGAAATGGACAACTGAAAGGGATTCAGACGTCCGTTTTCTTGATTTCCAGTGAATCTATGAAGTCTTTGTTGGTTTGGAATCCAGTGATTCTAGGAGTACAATAAATTCTATTATTGATGTAACAGTATTTGGCAAAGATAATGACAATATATTCAGCATGCCAACAATGTCACTTGTACACATTTTGGTCATATTTAACAAAGTCATCTTTCGAGGGTTAGAATTTTGTTAGTAGTGTGCAGGGAAGTATAAACATAATATTAATTTTGCTATTTAGTTCGTTCATTATTCTTCAATTGTGAAAAATATATACATAGAAAACAATCCGACTTCCCTTAAACCAAAAAACAAGGTCATCTTACAAGGTTGAACCACTAACATAATTTGTGTCCGTGTTGGGCTATATTCCGGTCCCCCCATCAAACGCACACTGACCTTCACTTGGTCATTCTTAGGGCTTGCAATTCGGGTGACACGAAACCCGAACCCGACACTAAATATCACGATTCGGGTCGACATGAATGACACGAACTGTAATTCGGGTTGACACGAAAGACACGAACTGTAATTCGGGTCGGGTTCAGGTTGAAGTATTTTGTGTTATTTGGCTTGATACGAATAACACGAACTGTAATTTGGGTCGGGTTCGTATTTCGTGTAATTGGTGTCAAACATGCTAGTTCGTGTTCGGGTAATTCGTGTTTGTGTAAATTTGTGTCAAACATGTTATTTCATGTTCATGTTAATTCGTGTTAGTAAAAATTCGTGTCAAACAAGTAAGTTTGAGTTATTCGGGTTACGAAAAATAGATTCGTGTCAACGTGGGTCGTGTTTGGGTTACCAAATTCGTGTTCGGGTTTAAGATTAAATTTTCGTATTCGTGTTCGTGTCGACTATTTCTTATTAATTTGTGTTTGTGTTCGTGTTTGGGTAGAGGAAAAATAATTCGTGTAAATTCTTGTTCGGGTGAAACATGACAGGAAACACGAATTTTCCGGCCCGTCATTCTTCCCAACCATCCTAAAACGCGACTCCCCAGGCCAACCAAAACCCCAGCGTCGGGTCCCTCCAACCCCGATCCCGATCTCCGACCTCCGGATCCGGCGATCCCGTGCCGCCGATGGCCTTTATGGCGGTGCTCGAGGCCGATCTCAGGGCTCTCTCGGCCGAGGCGCGCCGGAGGCATCCCGCCGTCAAGGACTCCGCCGAGCACGCCATCCTCAAGGTTTTATTCTCCATCCACGATTCCCTTACGAGCTCGAATGGTGTTGTAGTGCCGAATCTTAGAGTAGAATTTGTAGTTCTGGGCTTCTAGGCGTTTTGGACGTCAATCCGCTTTGTGTAATCCGTTTTTATAGTGTTTAATGTCATTTGGGAACTGGATTCGTGTTGAATGATGGATAGATCTTGTTTTTGGAGTTTGACTATCCTATGCTGTTGATAGTGTTGAATTGGTGAAGTTCGAAGTTGGTTTTGAGCTTAAAACACTGTTGTAGTGCTGAATCTAAGCGGGGAATTCCTAGTTCATAACTTCTAGGGGTTTGGTTCTTCGAAATAGGTGTTTTGGAGGTTGAAGTGCTTTTCGTAATCCCTTTTGTAGTGCTTTATGCGATTTGGAAACAGGATTAGTGTTGGGTGATAGATCGAACTCGATTTTGGTGTTTCATTATCCTATGCTGTTGATAGTGTTTAATTGGTGAAGTGCGAAGCTGGTTTTGAGCTTAAAACACTGTTGAAGTGCTGAATGTAAGTGGAGAATTCCTAGTTTTGAACCTGTGGGTGTTTGGTTCTCCTAGTCCTAGATAGGTGTTTGGAGGTTAATGCGCTTTGTGTAATGCGTTTTTATAGTGCTTAATGCGTTATAGAGACTGATTCTTGTTGGATGACGGATTGAGCTTGATTTTCGTGTTGGACCATCCTATCCTGTTGATAGTGTTGTATTACTGAAGTTTTAAGTTGGTTTTGAGCTTCTAACACTGTTTTAGTGCTGAATCTAAGCGGAGGATTCCTAGAACTGAACTTATACGTGTTTGGTTCTTTAAGATAGGAAATTTTGAAGGCTAATGTGCTTTGTGTAATGCGTTTTTATAGTGCTTAATTCGTTATGGAGACTGGATTCTTGTTGGATGATGGCTCGAGCTTGATTTTCGTGTTGGACTATCCTATACTGTTGATAGTGTTGAATTACTGAAGTCGAAGTTGGTTTTGAGCTTCCCACTGTTTTAGTGCTGAATCTAAGCGTAGGATTCCTAGATCTGAACTTACAGGCGTTTGGTTCTCCAAGATAGGTGTTTTGGAGGTTAATGCACTTTCGAAACGTGTTTTTGTAGTGCTTAATGAATTATGGAGATTGGATTCTTGTTGGGTGGTATATCGAGCTTGATTTTAATGTTTGATTGGAGTAGGCTGATGTTGGTGTTAATTGCTCATTTGAAGTTGGTTTCGAAGCTTAAAATATTGTTGTAAATCTGAGTGAAGTACCTAGTCAAAACTGTAAACGCTTTTGTTGCTTTGTGATGAGCGATGTTAGATCGAGTTTCATTTTGATGTTTGCTTGGTGTATGGAGGTGTTGCGTATGGTTTTGATGTTGGGTTTGAACTTAAAACATGCTTTGATGTTGCATTGGAGTGAAGAATCTCACCAAGCATGTCATTCTCAAGGTTTGCAATTCGATTTGTGGCTCAATTTGGGTTTTGAATTCCCTAAATTGTTGATAGCATTGTTTTTTTAAAGTTCGAAGTTGGTTTTTAGCTCAAAGCAATGTTATAGTGTTGAATCTAGGCTAAACATTCCCGGTTCAAGCTTCTGGCCATTTGGTTCTTCAAGATAGTGTTTTTGGAGCTTTATACACTCGTATAGTGCTTAATGCATTATGGAGTCTAGATTTATGTTAGATGTTATATCGAACTTGGTTTTGATGTTCGCAGAAGAACTCTTGTTTTCTTATTAGCACGCTAAGATGCTGTCTTCATCTTTTCTGGTTTGAGTTTAACGATACATCATTTGTAATGAGCGCTGATTTTCTTTTTGGTTAAGCTTTTTAGCTTATCTTGGGGGCCCTAAGCCTATATTTTCTGGGTTTTTGGTCCATGGTACCCCCAACCTGTGGGTGGTGACCCGTTCTTTTTCTTATTGTTGCTCTGTCACTCCTTTTTATTTTTGCTGTTTCCCTTGTATCCCCCTTTTTACTTCTATTAATGATAAAAAATCATTTGTAATCAGTTAAAAACATAATTCGTTTTTCTTCTAAAGTTAGTAGAAATATTACATCAGTTGGACTGTAGCCGCCCAAAAACAAAACTTAGTTTGACTGACCAGTGCCAAGATTTGAAACATTACAATAATAAGGTTCCCCTCCCTTGCTTTTTTATGATGAATTGGCTACTTTCTTCATTTGCAGCTTCGTACATTGTCAGGCCCTAGTGAGATTGCTCATAATGAGGACGTACTACGAATATTTCTTATGGCTTGCGATGCAAAATCAGTGAAATTGAGCGTTATCGGGTTGTCTTCTCTGCAAAAGCTTATATCTCACAATGCTGTTGCTCCATACGCTCTGGATGAGATACTTTCTACACTAAAAATTGTAAGAATGATTAACTTGATATTCTTCTTTTTTGTTCAATTCTAGCCTACCCCAACTAGTTTAGGATTAAAGACTTCGTTGTTGTTGTTGATTAAATTGATATGTTGTTTGGATAAGCCACTTCTCTTTTACTGAATTTTAAAGGAGCATAAAATTGCATACCATTTACGTGCTTTATATAATTTGAGACAACTTTTAGCAGTTCTCTTTGAAAATATGCACATTTTTCTTGACAACACGTTGGTACCAAGGAAGAGGAGATTATATTAGATGGGCAAGTTGTGCGTAGAAAAGATATTTTTAGATATCTTGGATTAATACTTCAAAAAGATGGGGAGATCGATGAAGATGTTAACCATATGATTAGAGCAAGATGGATGAAATGACGACAAGCCTCAGGTGTCTTATGTGACAAAAAAATTCCACTTAAGTTAAAAGAAAAGTTTTATAGAACCGGAATAAGACCTGCAATGCTATATGATGCGGAATGTTGGGCCACTAAAAGACAACATATACAAAAGATGAGTGTATCTGAAATCAGGATGTTGAGGTGGATGTGTGAGCATACGCGAATGGATCAGATTAGAAATGAAGACATTCGTGAGAGAGTTGGAGTTGCTCCAATGGAAGAGAAAGTTATCCAACACAGACTGAGATGGTATGGACATGTACAAAGAAGACCTATAGAGACACCTATAAGAAGAGATGTATTGAATCAGATCGAAGGCATAAAAAGAGGAAGAGACAGACCACGATTGACTTGGGAGGAAACGGTCAAAAGAGATTTAGAAGATTGGATATAAACGCGTGGAAGAAGACGATTCACGTGCCTGAACCGTGACTCCTTAGAGTTTCATTTCTAGCCTACCCCAACTAGTTTGGGATAAAAGACTTTGTTGTTGTTTCTTGACAACACGTTATGTTTTGTTCAGAGAATTTTAACATTATTTTTAGTTGGTGGATCAATAAGATTAAATTGGAGATTGGTGGTATCTTTTAAATGAAGACAAGATAGCAAAATTCAAGGTTCAAATCTGAAGGGACAAAAAATTTAGGGGGTTGGGCCACTATCTGACACCTTCCTTGCAAAGAGAAGTCAATCGGTCAAGAATAAGTAAATTCCAATTTAGCTAATAACGTATGGCAAGCACATACAAGTCGTCAAAGTTTACCAACCTTTCATGTCATTAATTGTCTTGATTGGATAACACTCGACAATTGTAGATAATGTTTCTTAAAGGAATCTGTGACGCAAAGGATATCTTATTCTTAGCATTCTAATATCTTTAGTTATTTGAAAAACTCTTTTCTTTCTTTCTTTCTGAAACTGATAATATGTCAGAACCAGAACCTTTTAGGATTCTATTATACATGTTTGTTGAGTACTATTCGTAAGAAATCTGTCCACATAGATAAGCAGACATGAATTTCACTCGCAGATCAATTTTTTTACTCTACTGAAAATATTCCTTGAACCAATTTGACTCTACTTCACATGCCTTCCTCCACATTGGAACTCTACGACAGCAGCTACTATCTTCCTTTGCTAACCTAAGATAGATTCTCTAAGGGAAGAGACAGCTAAGCCACAATACCCATTGCATGAAATATTTATTTTCCGAGTGGCAGAAGGCACTGTATTTTGTGTTTATTCTCTTTTATTGATAGAAGTGAACTTGTATTGACATATTAATGTGCCTTTTTGTCTTTAATCTTTAAATAAATCCAGAATCTCATCCACTGGTTTGGCCTAGATTTGCCTGTTTACTTTATGTATCTTGACTGAGTTTCTTTTGTCACAAAGCTCATTAATTTTCTAGATGATGGGCTAGAGTGGAATGCTCATTATGTTTGTCAACTCTACTGCTTTTTTTCCTGTCCTTGTACACCCAGTATATCTTTTCCTGTTCCTATGTTGCACTTATATGTATACATGTGTTTGCTTGCCATTCTTAAGAAATCTTGTTAATTTCTCTTCCAATTCTGTGTATGGTCTTTTAGAAGTTTTTTCCCCTTCCCTGCAGAACACCCATGATATAATTGCAAGAAAGAATCTGGTTGAAGGATTTTAAAAATGAAAAGACTAGGATCATGTTATAAGAATTAATATAAAAAATAAGAAATTTCATAGTAGTTGTGCAAAGGGAAGAATTTATGTAGGCAGCTCCATGTAGTCAACACAAGTTTCACTGTTTTGGTCGAGTGTGTTTTGAGTTAGCTTTGTTAGTAATAATCTTTTCATCTCTTTGTTTTTATCTTCAGCATGCTGAAAATAGTGACGAGACTATTCAACTTAAGACACTGCAAACTGTACTGATTATATTCCAGTCTCATCTACTGATTGAAAGTGAGGTAATGTTTTTTTTTTCAATTTGGTGTCACTATTATCTGATATTGCCACGAGAAGGGCATCCTGGAATCTTTTTTCTGTGCTCAAATGGCTTAAATTATATTTTTCCTAACAGCATGCATTGTAGACATGTAAAAAGAGAAAATACATTCCGGTGGAATATATGTTATATTTTCTGTGAAGTGAAAAAAATCCTCTCATTTGTATGTCATACTGAGTTAAGCGCATCTTTCACTATCCTTCACCTCAACTTAGCACCACGTTCCTTTATTTCGATAGTATATTAGTATTGCTTTCTAAAGTTATTAGTGAGTATACCAAGAAACAGAGTTCAGTATCCAAGATTCTACTAAGGGAAAGAGAAAACAAACATCACTGAAGCTCAATCGACATTATATAATATTAGTACAATGCATGGTATGGTGTACCACAGGGAAAGGGTAAATGGTGTTTTTGAGAGTAGAACTGATAACCAAATGCATATAAAGTTTTGGAATGGGTAATTGGAAGTTAATAAAAAAAGAGGAAAGTGAGTGGTATGGATTTGAAAATTTTAGATAGATATCCCTAAAAACTGACTGCATGCTACACATATATGAGAAATGGGGATTCCATATATGTAAACTTATCCATCCACAAAACCTTGAATAGAATAGAATAAATATAAGATTCACTTATGAGAAATTCGATGTTTCTTCTTGTAGAATTTTTTAAAGTAATATAATCGAACTGTAGGCTGGCAATGTTTGTATGCATCTAGTTATAATTTGATGTTTTAAAGACCAGATTGGTCGGAAAGAAAAAGACCAGATTGGTTTAACAGACTCTTGTATGGAATATGAAATCGGAAGTATTTGACCAGGAGCCTAAATATATTTAGCCCGTAACCTGGTAGTCTGTCCAGGAAAACGTGGCCAAAGCTCTTGGTATTTGTCTCCGACTTCTCGACAATAGTAGATCCTCCGACAGTGTGCATAAGTGAGTTTCCCTGGATCACTTGGGTTGATTGATTTGATTGTGATTTTTTTCATTGTGTTTAACTACTCAGAAATCTTTCTTCCTCCAGCACTGCTGCAGCTACATTCCGGCAAGCAGTTGCTTTGATTTTTGAGAATGTTGTCCGTGCTGAATCACTCCCTATTGGGAAACTGGGGTCTGTAAGACATCTCTCTCGAGCCAGTTCTGTCATTGATGATGTTAGTCGCAGTATAAATCAGTCGATGTATGTGCTTCTAGACCATGAAAGTTTTTTTCCACCGAATATGTTCTTTCACGTCAAAATCACATGAAAGCCATCTCAGGGTTGTACTTCTGAATGGAATTCCGCAGGCCTCTGGAGAGCACTATTACTCATGGAGGCACGACAGTTCCACGAGAATGTCATAGTAAAGTTGGAAAGTTTGGACTTCGCCTGCTTGAAGACCTGACAGCTCTAGCTGCAGGTGGATTTGTATGTGTAAATCAATGTCTTGTTTTGTAGTTTATGTAGGGCATTATTGGCCTCCAAAATCTTCTGTGAAAGTAAACTGCATATTGCTGATGATTTGATTTTGATTTTCGTATTATCTTTAACCTCTTGGTTAAATTAAATGTTTAAAGCCAGTCAAATACGCTCCAGGACTGATGTATATGGGTATTTTTCTTAATCCCTAAATATTCGTTGCCAACATTACTGTTGATATTTTCAGGCTGTTTGGCTGCGGGTGCATTCCCTTCAACGAATATTTTCACTTGACATACTAGAGTGAGTATCTTTAGTTTCACCTTGCTTTGACTTGACCTTTTGATTAATATAGCTATTTCCCTTGTACATGCTAGATAAAACCAGTTGACAGTAGTTTATGCAATAGCAGTATAAGGGGGCGGTGCATTGAAACAGTTCTGATTTAAAATGTTAGTTCAGTTCTTAACGTGTTCTATGCTTTACATCCATGTAATAAGGTCGAAGCACATGTTAGGTTCCCAGAAGAATCAATCAGTTTCGAGGCAGATTCTTTTTGTGGAAGCACACTCTCAAAGTTACATAGTAGTATAGAAACAAAGTCAATTTTGAATCAATAATATGATCAAAATTTATGTTCCTTCTGTGCCATATTAATCTGTATAGCTATTTCTATGTGTAGAATAACTTATCACCTTGTCTTTACTAGGAATAAAATCACCTTGTATGAGTCTCTATTTTCACGGTAATTATTATTACTTGATGATGTTCAAGGATTTTATGTAGACGATGTGGTTCACGAGTTATGTTCTTAAATCTTACTCTTAGAGATGAACTAGTATGATTTGCAATAGCTTATGATGGCAAAAATTGTCACATATTCACTTCACTTATGCGGCATCCAACTTGCCATGCTGCAGGTTCATCTTATCCAACTATGTCACCATCTTCCAAAATCTTGTTGCATATGAACAGGTCTGTTTTTTCATATTTTCTGTTAAAATAAATCTGTTAATTTCTTTATTTCATATTTTTGACACTTTTAGGTGTGATTTCCGTAGGTTTTGCGACACCAAATTTGTTCTCTTCTTATGACGTCTCTCCGAATCAATGTTGAGGTATGTGAGTATGTCGAAATTACAGAGAACATTTGGGTGGCAGTATTACTTTCTTTGATTTATTCTTTCTCAGAAGTATTACCGATAAAAAAAAAGTAGTTGGCTTTTTGTATATGACTTTTACAGTCACAAGTAACCTTTTTAGTCAAATCCAGCTCGAAGGAGAGGCTGGAGAGCCATCCTTTCGACGATTGGTCTTGCGGTCTGTTGCACATGTTATCAAACTCTACAGTTCATCTCTTGTGACTGAATGTGAGGTAAGGACGAAAATTTTCCAGTATATGCGGCATACTTCATGTATAGTCAGTTACCTCACTTTTTTATGCTCAATTACTTATAGGACAGTTTCTAGTGCAGGTTTTCCTAAATATGTTGTTGAAGGCTCTCTGCCTTGATTTGCCACTATGGCATCGCATTCTTGTTCTTGAAGTTTTGAGGGTAAAGCTTGAAAAACATTTAATATCGAATACGTAGTACTCAATACTCTATTACTGATATGATGCTTCACGTTACAACTCATCCTTTCCTTGTTGTCAGGGTTTCTGTGTGGAAGCGCGCACTCTTGGAGTCCTTTTTCAGAACTTTGACATGTATTATTCCATGTTTTCTTGTTCTTCTATTAACTGTATACAATTCACGCAGTTCTTCACTCATGATATATCGTATCATGCATCTATACTATCTTTCGGTAGGAGCAGGACATTATCCGCTGATAATATTTTCATAGCTTTTTTTAACACCTTTTAATATAATATTTTATGAATATAGGGACCCTAAGAATACTAATATTGTGGAGAACATTGTGAAGGCCCTTGCCCGGGTTGTTTCAACTATTCAGGTGGTAACGATTATTTCCTATTGTTAACCATGCCTATTCGTTTTCTTTGCGGATAATAATTAACTTTTATTTGTCTTTGTGCCAATTAAACTAATTTAATTTGGCTTATTATATGTTTGCGTATTATGAAGTAGTTTGAGCTACATTTTCTAATTGCAAGATCGTTGCTTTCGTTTCTTTCCTGAGATACTTCTCTTTTCAGGTTCCAGATTCTAATGAAGAGAGCCTTGCAGCCGTTGCAGGGATGTTTAGTAGTAAAGCCAAAGGTACTTATTCTGGTGCTCTACCACGTCTTTAAACTTTGAAGCCATTTCAACATGAGCTTCTGTTTGCCAGAGTTCATTCACTTCAAGTTACACATGGTTGGGGAGTATTTACATAATGAAGGATTTCAAGAGGAACACCTAATTTGTTTCCTTCAATCTAGTAATTTGCTTCACATGGATATTCTGGAATCAATTATCCTGTTAATGACGTATCCTGAAATTAGATCTTACAAAGCTTCTCTACGAAACATAAAAGTTAAATCTCATTTTCTGTTCGAAAGGGCTGAACTTATTAAACATAAAGTTATAAACGTCATTTCAACCATCTTGGAATAGGAGGCACTAGAGTAAAATTGACAGTTTTTACGTTGTTTCGACAATGATTTACATTCAGAATCTCAGTATCGTGCAAACATGAAGTTCATAAAATTATCATCTATACTTTCTATTTGTAGATACCCTTGTGAAGTACAAAGCTCACCTTGTGGCCATTCAAAAAGACCCCCCTCATCTTGTGCCTGACCTTTCCTGAGCACCTTTTTAAACATGTTTTCTAAGGATTGGTTTTTCTCATCTGACCCTTCAATTCTTTTACTACACTAAAAACTATGTTTCATGTCATAGTTTTCTGGGACTTGCAGGAATTGAATGGAGTATGGAAAATGATACATCCAATGCTGCTGTTGTGGTTGCAAGTGAAGCACATGCTATAACATTGGCAGTTGAAGGGTTACTGGGTGTTGTATTTACCGTAGCCACTCTAACTGACAAAGCTGTAGACCTTGGTGAGGTGTGATCAATCACTTCTTGTAAAAGTGAAAATGAATTGCATGTTTTGCAAGATTGTTGATGTTTCCTTTCTTCTTAATCTTACAGCTTGAGTCCCCAAGATATGAAACTGATCCTCCCCCAAAGTGCACAGGGGAAATGGCAGTTCTTTGTCTTTCTTTGGTTGAGTCGACTTGGCTAACCATTTTGGATTCTTTATCTCTCATTCTGACTAGGTACGAGTTTATGATCGAATGAACCAAAACACACGTAATATGGTTAGCTTATCAACCAAATTATATTGGCAGATCACAAGGGGAGGCCATAATACTAGAAATATTGAAAGGATATCAAGCATTTACCCAGGTAGTCTTTTTGTGATTGCTTTTTTGAGGGAGATGCTTTGTCAGTGCCCTTAGTATGGCCAACTAAGTGCTCCAATAGTGCATATTGATTGTCTTGCTGACTATGCGTGAAGCTCAATGATGATTGTCTTTTCAATTTTAACCACCTCAATATTTGCCTTTTCAGGCATGCGGTGTTCTTCATGCTGTTGAACCACTGAACTCTTTTCTGGCATCTCTTTGTAAATTTACGATAAGCATGCCAACCGAAATGGAAAAGAAGAGGTAATGTTCAACTAGTTGCCTAATTTAAATAGTAAATACTAAATAGTTCAGGTTACACCATTATGTATAATTTGTTCCAAAATACACCTATCATCTTTGTTCATGAAAATACAGTGGTATCTTCTGGTTGCGTAGTTTCCTTTACCCAACAATGTGGTAAGATCATAGACTGAATGTAATGCACTATAGAGATTATACATGAAGGTTATTGCTAAAAAGCAGTTCTTTCAAGATGATGTTTGCTACTTTTCTCCATGAAAATTGTTGTTGCAACTGTGTATCCACTCAGACAAAATAACAAATATCAAGGGTAAGTTTTAGCAATGTAATGATGATTTAATTTGATGGACAATCATTACATCGAATTTGTGCCTGTCATGGTTCTTATAGTTATATCACATGAGGTTGAAGTTGCAAAGTCAACTAAAAAAAATATTACAAGATTGATACGGTTGGGCTCAGGAAAATAATGATTTTTTCTTTTTCCATAAACAGTATCATACTATCTCCGAGTTCAAAAAAGCTAGAACCCTTCGCTGATCAGAAGGAGAACATTGTCCTCACTCCAAAAAACGTTCAGGTACCAATTTTAGTTTTCCTTCACATGTCAAATTCTGATTCCTACCTTTATTGACCATCTTCCAAACTCCATTCAGTAACTTCAAATCATTTTTTCAGGCTCTAAGGACGCTCTTCAACATAGCTCACCGATTACACAATGTATTGGGGCCCTCCTGGGTTCTGGTGAGCATATTTATATAATGTTATATCTAGTTCGGCAGGGTCTCTCTCTAATGCTTTTGAGAATTCTAGGTATTGGAAACTGTGGCAGCTCTTGATCGGACCATCCATTCTCCACATGCTTCAACACAGGTTTGTCAGAAACTTTACTCGTCAGATCTTGAATTTAATTTCCATATTATTAAAACTAGTCGGACGTTGGGGATATTAGGTATTAACTTATTTCTAACTCTCGACTGAAAATAAAAGATGGTTCAGTGATGTCTTAATCATGTTAGGTTTCTCATTGGAGGTTCGTTACTACTATTAGTCTTAACAAGCATCTTTAGTAAATCTACCAAGTTAATACAATAATATAAAATCATCATATTTCTCTTTCCATAATAGCTGATTATTTGCGTTTTCTTATTAACAGGAGGTATCTGCTTCTGTTCCTAGGCTTACAAGAGAAATGTCAGGCCAGAATAGTGATTTTAACATACTATCATCGTTGAATTCTCAGGTTTAGTGACTAGTCAGAAAACTATTAGCTTCATTTGTGTTTGACTGCCGTATTTATGGTTTTTCTCTCTTGTCTTGTAGCTATTTGAAAGTTCAGCCTTAATGCATATATCTTCAGTCAAATCACTTCTATCAGCATTGCGTCAGCTTTCAAACCAATGCAATTCTGGAACCGCAAGTGGGTCGCAAACCAGCAGTATATCATTTTCAGTTGAACGAATGACATCAGTATTAGAAAATAATCTTCACAGTTAGTATTCTTGCTTTGTTTTCATTCTCTTATCTTGTTTTCTTGATCTTGCAACCAGAATAAAAGTTGGAGTTGTGGTCCTGCTGTAAAGCTCATGTTCTAATCCATTCTCTTCCACAAAATGCGCTATTGTTAATGGCAATAAACTGCCACTAACATAGTTGATGTAGCTGTGATGATTAAGAAAAAAATAGTTGATGAAACTGTTTTAGATGTGTGTTAGCTCTGGTGAACCATTACCCCTGATAGTTCCCCTCCCGTTCCTCCCAACCCAAGCACACTCTTACAGTGAAAGCATGAACATTTTAGATCTCCAACTTTTCAACTATTTTTGCTGACAAGAGATAATTTTAATGCTCTAAAAGGAGCATCTCTGTTCCGTCTGTCATCTTATTCTGATTTCTTTGTTGTGCATCACCAGGAGCAATTCACATATGGAATCAAATTGTTGATCATCTTCTTGAGGTGATACCAAGTGAACTTAGTTTTTGATTAAAATGATGATCCAAGTTTTCAATTCCTAACCCATCAGGCCATATTTTGCAGCTTGCTAATAACCAGAATTCTCAATTACGGAATATTGCTCTCGAGGCATTGGATAAATGTATTTGTTCCATATTAGGTTCTGATCAGTTCACAGATAACGTACGATCGAGAAACCCGCCTGTAATTTTCCTGGAGAGAACAAATTATTTCTCTTTAGTGAAGCTTGTGCTTCATGAAGCTTACTGGCCTCTCTGTTCATTTCAGGCTGATAAGACAAATGGCGTCATGAAATCTTTTGAATGTAATGTTTTATCTCCATTGAAGGACCTGTATATTTCCAATGAAAATCTGGATGTTCGTGGAGGAACATTGAAAATTTTGCTGCATGTCTTGGAGGTATATCTGTTATCACTGAAAGGACTAATCTGATTTGTCATTAATTAATTGATGTTTCCTCAATGTCTTGTTCCAAATTATTTCTCTTTCTTTTTCTGATTTTCCTGTTCTTCGATTCTTGTTTCCAGAGACACGGTGAGAAACTGTATCATAGCTGGTCCGAGATCCTGGACTTGTTGAGGTTTGTCGTTTGCCATGGTTGGCTCCTTAATAAATGAATGTCTTCTTGCGCATATGATAATGTTGGTATTGTTCCCAGGTTTGTTGCTGACACGTCAGAAAAGGATCTTATCTCATTAGGCTTCCAGGTGAACTTTCACGAAGCATTTTGATGCTCCAATATTTTCCTGAGCATGTAAAATTATAAACACATAACAAATTTCCGGATTTTTTTGAAATTTCATGAAAATATAGATTTCGACATGATGTGAATTTGTTGTGCTTTGCAACATTTGAAGATTTGATGGGACAGCGGTGATCGTGAAAACCAATTGCGAATTGTACCTGTGATATGGAATCTTTGTTTGTCAACTACTTGTACAATGGAACGTCACATGTACAAAACTAAAGCAATTTTATCACTAGTGTCGATCAACGCTAACGACTAAGGAAGTCAGATACTTCTGCAGGTTTCGTCCTGCATCCACTTTCCAGCACATGCGACACATGAAACCATCAATTTTTTTATATATAACCATACCTTTTTTTACTGTGAATTGAGCCTACTGTCATTATTGAAGGCACACCACGTCACTTGTCTTCTGGATTGTAGTACACCCACAATTTCAAGTTATGCTTGTGTTGACAACTCATCTAGCACAAAGAAATTCTGGACACTTCGGGTGTCTGAAATGTTTCTTGCTGTATCTTGATTGCATCTTCTAGACATGATGCTGGAAACCTCATATGTTATTCTAGATGCTATTTATGTACCTTTTTTAACAAGAAAAAAAACCCTTAAGAAAAACAGTAGAGATCACAGCTTTGAAATCTGTCACACCTTCCAAAAATTGGAAAATTTTGTTCTACATTATTGTTTATTTATTAATTACAGAAGTGGCAGTCCTATCATGTAATTGCTAGTATCCTAGGATGCCCCTGCTACTCAAGACAGAAATTAAATAGTTGATGTATTGACTATTTAGTACATGGTATATTCTTCTTGTCCTGTTCTTCCTTTCATTCCTAGTTTATTTTTATTGTATGTTCATTCATATATCGTACCCTGCTTCAGATAAACTGTTTTATTGATCTTCAACCTACTTTTGGATTTTTTAAGATGCCTTTGTACTGTGCTGATTACGTACTTAATAAAGTGTTCTATTCTGCAGAGCGTTCGTATAATAATGAATGATAGTCTTCCATCTATGCCTGTGGAGTCCCTTCATATGTATGATTTTTCTTAACCCTAAACTTGTATTTTCTCTTTTCTTCATGCCTAAATTTTATTGCCTCGAAGTGGCCAAATGTACCTTGCCCTTCGAGTTTTACTTGAGTGATACATGTATTTTTCGTGTCTTTATATCAGTTTAGTGAGAGAAATTTTCTAATAAAGAACTTTTCAACAACCGAATCAACTTGTTAGATCATTCTTTTGGACTTATATTGTATTGACAGAGGACTTTCCTTTGCTATCTCTTGTATCTTGCTATGGATGATTTGTAAAGTTTTTGATTGCTCAACATCATTTAGATTTTACCACAGTTTGATTGTTTTTCTTCTTAATTTTCTTAGATGCATTGATGTCGCTGGGGCATACAGCGCACAGGAAACAGATATCAACATAAGTTTGACAGCCATAGGCCTTCTTTGGACCACAACTGATTTCCTTGCCAGGGGATTGATTGAGGAGGTTACAAATGAAAATGATGCAGGTGCACTGAAGAATTTGGTTTCTTTCCTATAAAGTACCGAAGTCTTTTTTCTGTGGTTTTCCACCTTATCTTCTGACACCTTATCTTGGCTACTGCAGTTCTTAATTTTCAGCCAGGGTTGGAACAGGATAATTTCCATAAGATGGTTGATGTCAAAGCATCAGCACTATCAAACAGCAGAGTTCTTGAGCAAGTTCGTTTGCTAAATGTTGATCATGATAAATTGCTACTTTCAGTATTCTCTATACTTAAGGAGCTCAGCGCTGATGAGAGACCCGAGGTACGAGCAAAGCAACCTTTGCTAGGTTCTTTTACAGTGTAATGTAGGTAGTTTACTTTGCTAAGGACCAAGGCCCTCTCCCGTATTTTGAAATCCCTAAGCTGTAAATGAAACCAACATTGCCCAAACGATTTGTCTTTCACATTAGCTTAGTGGATAGAGAAATCTCTCTTATTACAAACAATACCACCTTTGGAGGTCTTAATTTGTACGAAGTAGGTGCATTAATCCTTTTCCCTGCCCAAGAAAAGATGCCTTATGGAAATTGAATCAGACTAAAAAGCAGTGCTATCGAGGCGATATCAAGGCAACGACCTCAAAACACACTAAATAAACATAAGAACACACCAAATTCTAATAACTTAAAATTAATTGAAACATTAGCAAAAACAAGAAACGAATAAAACAGTAAAAAAATCAAATAATCACTAAACAATAGTAAAGATGCTAAATGACACCCAAAAAAACAAAGAGAAAAAAGGAATAGCAAATAAACACATATAAACAGTAAACATTAGTAAAAAAAACAGCATCAAAAGAAGAAAAATTGGGCCAAAAAAGTAAGGACAAAAGGTAGCATTATTGACATAGAAGAACAATAAAACAGAGAAAAAAACAGTGAAAACAATGAAATACTTATTAATTTTTGGTAAAATTGTAAAAAGCAAAAAAGTGTAGGTCACTGAAGTTGGTGGAGGAAGCCGCTGGTGAGGTAGGTGGCAGAGTGGTTGCCGGAATGTGGAGGGGCAGCAAGATGGAGAGTTGCTTCTTCTCTAGTATGACAGTTGGACATGTCGTGGGGTTTTTGTTTCAAATTTTTTATTCAAAAGAAGACAAAACCCTAATTTTTAATGGTGTTAGTGGGTTACATGGATCCCGAGGTGATCCAGCTAGTCACTTTAATCCAATTAAAGGAATTTCAGGAAGGCCCCAAAGGCCTTCAGGCCTAAGGCGACCCAGGCAGCCAAAAAGGCCACCAGGTGGCCAGCTGATTGAAGATGCCCGCCTCTCTAGGCTAAGAGGCGGCAGCAACGAAACAGCCTCAGGCGACCAGGCGAGCCGCCTTGATAACACTGCTAGAAAGTTACTCTAAATGTCAACAAATTTTGTCCTGCCATGGTGCTAAGAATACCCTGGAGGGCTCGAACTGCTGAAGTTCGATATAGAAGCTAAATGGACGAAATTATTGTTGCATCCTGCATCCCTGGATCCACAAAGAAAATGTAGAAAGTTCCAATGTTGTGTTGCAAAAAATTATGATCACAGTGTGTTTTCCTTGCTAAACATCAAGATGAAGTTGTATTGTCAATTTAATAAAGCTACACTAAAACATCAGCAGAACTTCTGTTACTGCTTCAGAAGTAAGTTTGTAGATACCAAAACATTTTCAGAAAATTAATATAATGTGGGCTATCTATGAATTTGTTGATGATACAGTTTCCAAATAGTTAATTTACGAAGATGTTACCACTCATGCATTTGTAGCGTCATTTGTTGCTTCCCCTGTTTGTGGTAGTACTGCTTCATGAGCTTTAGTTCTGGACCTTGTGTTTTAATGCAAATCATATATTAAGGTTCTATATCCTTACATTCTGTAAATATCCCCAGGTCAGAAATACAGCAATCCGCACCCTATTTCAGATCTTAGGAAGCAAGGGGCATAAGCTCTCTCAAAAAATGTGGGAAGATTGCCTTTGGAACTACATCTTCCCTATCCTTGATTCTGTTAGCCATTTGGTGGGTATCATATACGTTTAGTGCTCAAAGAGGTGATCAAAATTTGTCTCCTGATGAATTCAAATTTAACTGTGAATTATTAGGCATCAACATCATCAAGGGATGAATGGCAAGGAAAGGAGCTTGGTACAAGAGGAGGAAAAGCTGTTCATATGCTTATACATCACAGGTATATGAAAGAGCTTCATAAGTCACAAACTTTTCTTGTGAACATATTCTAGTCCTATTCTACGCCAATTCACTATCAGTACTGAAGATGGTCTATTTCGTTGTTACAGTCGCAATACTGCTCAGAAACAATGGGATGAAACACTTGTGCAAGTTTTAGGTGGAATATCACGAATACTGCGGTCGTTCTTTCCTTTGCTACAGGGGCTGAGCAATTTTTCTGTTGGTAAACTTCTCTTCCGTATTTCCTGAAATTTCCTTGTGTAAATGCATGGAATTTAACTAAAACCTCAATTTCTTTCTAGGGTGGGATTCCCTTCTTAGTTTCGTCAAAGATAGTATGTCAAATGGAAGTAAAGAGGTTACACTTGCAGGAATAAATTGCCTGCAGACAATCATCAGCTCTCATTGTCCCAAGGTACTAACTTTCAAGTTACTTATTTTGAAATATTTATTGGTAGCACTAGCAATCTCATGAAATTTATTTCTTTTCATATTTATATATGATATATGTTTCTAGCACTTGAAATTTACTCACGCCTTTGAATTAAAAGAAGTCTTAACTGCTTTGTTTTTATTTCCCCAAAAAAGAATAGGTAGTTTTTGTTTAACCTTGTCTCAAATAATTGACTAGTCTTATAGACCTAGAGTATGCAGTGTATTCCGGTAGCAGAGTTTCAATTCAAAATCCTAATTGGCTTACATAAATTAGGACACCTGAAAGTAGGGGCAGCAAAGGTTTCACCTTTTCCTTGAAGAACAATTTTGTTAGTTGTTAGGTTCTAGGAGGTAGTTTCTTAAAATCAATGGCTGACCGATCTACTGGTTGTAGGCTTGTATCTTCTCTAGAGATAGTTTAAGTTATTAATAATTTAGTATTACACAACTACATATGGACCTTCAAGGCCTAGAATTGCAAGGCACGGCCCTAACAATTAATTGAGCATTGTAATTTATCAGGGGAACTTGGACTTGCCATATCTCAAATCTGTGCTTGATGTTTATGACCTCGTGCTAAAGAGATACTCAAACTCTAGCAGTACAACCAACAAAGTGAAGCGAGAAATTTTGCTTGGTCTTGGTAATTCTCAATTTGTTTTTATATTTCTCTTGTTTTGCAATAAAACCTTGTCTTTATTAGTCATCGATGTTTGTCAGGTGACTTATACGTCAGAGGAAAAGGTATGTTTCAAGATGAGATGTATTTGCAACTCGTTAGGATTCTACAGTCTGTGGTGTACCAATCGATGGCGATTACAGATAATTTGGAAACTGATTTTGTAAGTACATGTTAGCATTAGTGCATATGCCTCTGAATTACGTATGTTTTTTAATGAAATAATCTTCTGTTGAACTTATTTTTTGGAGGCTCTGTTGCTGGGATCTGTTTACTTATTAAGGTTGCATTTATGCTCTTCAGGGAAATGTTTCATCCATTCAACGTACAATTTTAGAGATTTTACCCTCGATACATCCCACTGAGAATCTATCCACAATGTGGCCTCATTTTCTTCGAGGAATGCTCTGTTGTCTTCCTGGATACAAACTTCAGTCATGTGAGGATATTGATGAGAACAAGCAAGCAGGGAATCTTGACAGGAACTCGGGCAGTTTGAAAATGTCACCGCACCATGATTCTTCACGAAATAAGCTTGGTCCTGGACACTCCAGTATCATTCCCAAAGAAAGCCAGAATGCAAAACCTAGATCCCCAAACAATGATGCCTCTGATTTTCTTAAGAAAGCCGGTGTATATTTTCAAGATCCTGATTCTGAGACTTCCAATAGTTTAAATACACCCTCATGTCATTTGTTCAGAGAAAAGCTTGTGCCTGTTCTTGTAGACATTTTTCTTCAAGCCCCAGCAGATGAGAAGTGCATCTTATCTCCTGAGATTATACAAGGTCTTGGCAGGTACGTCGCTAAAGTGATTTTTATCCCATAATTTATATGCTTTTAGGAATTTCCGTTGCTTTGCTGGTCATCAGTGTGCTTTACGAAGGGGATCTTTGTGACTCTATGGAATAGAAAAAGGAAAATTAAACTCCTACAAAACAAACCATAGAAATGCAAAATGTCTATATAAACTCTTACATGAAGATTGTTATCTTCTAATTTATTATTATCTTGTAATGCACAATTTCTTCTAACTTGATGTTTTTGAAATGGAAATATTACCATTCTAAATGCTGTGTACTTTAAGAGTGTCTTTTTCTCTTATAGATGCATGGTTACAAGAAGAGATTCCCCAAATAGTATTCTTTGGAGGGTAGCTGTTGATGGTTTCAACCGTGTACTGCTGGATGACATTGATAACAAAATTAGGGACTGCAATGTTGCAGTAAATATAAGAAAAGCTGCTCGAATGCGTCTTTGGAAGGAGGTTGCAGATGTATATGAAATATTTCTTGTCAACTCCTGTGGCCGTGCACTTTCTTCAGACTCGTCTTCAGCTGAATCACTTAAAGTCGATGAATCTATTGAAATGACGATTCTAGATATATTAGGAGACAGGATTTTGAAAGCAGAAATAAATGCTTCTAGTGATGTAATGTCTTTCCCCCATGTAAAATTTGTATACCATTTCTAGTCCAGGTTTCATTAACATCAACTATTTTGTCTCAATTGTTTCGTTGCATGCAGAGTTTGCAAAGGCTAGTCTCTACTCTTGACCGTTGTGCATCCAGGACGGGTTCTTTGCCAATTGAGACTGTAGGGCTAATGCCAGCACACTGCAGCAGATTCTCATTGTGCTGTTTGCAGAAGATATTTTCTTTATGCGGGTATTTCTTTACTACATTCTAGCAGCCAAGTTCAATTTTTATCAGATTTTTTTTCTAAATTTTTTTAGTGTGCATGCTAAATGAAAATGGAAAATATATATATATATATCTGAGGGCATACAAATTGTATTGGCCAAGCAGAACATGTTATTCTCCGATTATTTTACCTTATGGGTTGTTTATCTTGTGATACAGTTCAGAACTAACAATCAAGAGAGTATACGATGTTTTGATGTCACAGGTGAAGACTCTAAAAGTGGTCTCCTTCAGGATTGTGTTAACCAGATGAAGATTCCACAACTGAATCACTTCTATCCTTCCTCGTCTTTGTTTTGACGAATAAAGTCATATTAACCATATCTAAGACACCACAACTGAACAACTTGTATCCTTCCTCGTCATTGTTTTAAGGAATTGAGTCATTTTTAAGGTTCATTAGAAACTTAAGATGGAGCTTTTCTTCCTTTCAGTTGGGACTGTGTGGCCACTGTGACCCCCAAGCACCATCATGTCACTAACCCAAAGCATTGCTTTGTGACAAGTATGAACAATGTATAATCAATAAAAGTAATGTGTTTGCGTGACAGTATTCTTCGGATTTGAAATGTTGTGGCAAGATCAACACTCATGGGTTAAAATGGAGTAAAGGTGAAAACATTTAGAGGTCCCATCTATCAGTGATGAAAACATTTAGAGGTCCCATCTATCAGTGATACTCAATGAGTTAAGCCAAGGATCTAGGCTTGAGATAGTTGAAAAGAGTTTTTTTCCCCTTCATTGCTAGTTTCTACGAAGTTATATAACCAAGGACAATGAAATGAAAGAAGAATTCAGGCGGTTCATAGTTCTTGCTTCCATGGCTTATAAGTTCATTTGTTGATCCTTTATCCTCATTTCTCTGCTGGAAAACAGCATTAAAGCTTCATATTATTTTCTATTTCGTTTTGGAACATTGGAGTAGATTTCCAGATGTGAGTTGAATTTTTTTTAGCATGGTATGTTTTTTTGTTTGTTTTGAACGTTCATAGTTCTTGCTTCCATGGCTTAGTTCATTCGTTGGTCCTTTATCCACATTTCTCTGCCGGAAAACAGCATTAAAGCTTCATATTATTTTCTATTTCGTTTTGGAACATTGGAGTAGATTTCCGGATTTGATTTTTTTTGTTGAGCGTAGTAGTTTTTTTGTTTGTTTGTTTCGAACGAAAAAAAAACTTAGAAGATCTTTATTCAAGTAAGCCTTTTTGTGTGTAACTGCTTGCCCCCGAAGAATAAGCTGCACATGACAAACAGCGGTGTCTTTGTCATGCTCATGTTGCAGTTAGCATTATAGGATTCTAGAACTGAGTCCAAATTTTGATGGTCTATGTATGGTAGACATGTTTCAAAACGTATCTGTACCTTAGGTATATCAGCTTAGGTATCTGCAGGAAAGTACAACTTGGTTTCTGTGGAGATTTTTTCATTTTCATTTACATATTGATTTTTATTTTACATCCTTGCACTAACCAAGCATATTGGAAACTTGCTCGTTGCTTAATTAAACATTCTTTCATAACGCAGCTATGAGGGGGATGGTGATTGGCATCCGACGAGACAAGAAATTAGCAGTATCTCACTCTCCATTCTTATCAATAGATGTGAGCACATTCTGAATCAATTTCTAGTTGATGAGAATGACCTAGGTAATATATTTGGCCTTCCATTGTGAAACCTACATTTCATCATAGGTTTTCTTCAAATATTTCTTTCTATTTGTTTCATCACAGGTGAAAATCCCTTTCCATACGTGCGGCTTGAAGAAGTAGTATTTGTCCTTCAAGAGCTTGCACGATTAATTCTTGATTCAGAAACATCCAGTCTTAAATTGCAGCCACACCTGAAAAACTCTCTTTCAGAAAATCAAAACCATGGGAGAAGGGCACATTTGCTGGTGTTATTTGGATCATTTTGCGAGCTTGTTGCTTCACGGTCTGTTGAAATTCCTCTCTCTCTATTTTTGGACAAGTTCTTGTATTTACTGTCTTTCCAATTATATAAGTCTATTTGTTTCCAACTATAGCCTTCACTGATGAAGCTGTCTTTCTGCTACATGGCCTGTATGGGCCAGCACCGAAGTTTATACTGTTAACTTTGTAAATATTTTTTGAATTAACTAAATGGTGGTTCTGATAAAAAAAAGTGATCATCTGGGTGTAGATAAGTCCTATTTTGGAATATATTGAGTCCTCTGTGACCTACAACTATTATTTTGATTACAGGGAAGAAAGAATACGACAACTTGTGCAAGTGCTATTAAGATTGATTGCAGCAGAGCTTGGACTCCAAAAGGTTCACAACGCTACATAGAATACGGTGCCATCATCAGGAAACCTGATGTGTTTTAGATGATCTGAGATTATAGGTGGAGCGTGCCAGGGTGGTTTTGCATATGTTCATGGTCTACATTTTTCGTCACGATTGATATTGTACAGGAAAGAAATAAGTAGGATTGGAAGTTGTGCAGTGTACAATGTGGCCGTGCTAGTTACATTCTGTATGATTAATCCATCCCCTATTCACTTCTTCCTGCAAAATTGTGTAGAGCTTGTCAGGAAGAGCAATCATGTTCGTATTACGCCAAAAAAAAGGGGTTCTACTTTCAGGATGTTGCTGTAACACGCCTGTACATCCGATGCAGTTCTACTTCTCAACTCTTGCTAGTAAGGAATCCATGAACATGGGCTAAATGATTTGTTCAGCGCTAATTTCTCATCATTTTGAACTCTAGCAGTTTTTGTAATATGACATTTTGATATTCTTCAATCCAATGCTGTTTCTGTGTAGCATTCTCATTTTCTTGATTTGAAGTATCTAAGATACCATTGAATATTTTGATTTAACAAGTGTTTCAGCTGAGGTTTATATTGAAAAGTGATGGTTATCTTTTATGCATGTCCTTGGATCCTTGTTCTTTTGGGTTGAAGACCAAGAAAATTTGCTTAAATGCTCATTTTCTGTACCTTTAATACCCATTTGCATACTCAATTCTTAAGTTCATTACTGACAAGAATCCTTGCATCGGAAATTGTTTATTTACCTGAACAATAATTGTTCATTTGTGTCAGGTTAAAAGGTCATTATAGAGGGGAATTCAAAAATAAATAAATAACAAAACAATGCATTGCGTGTCCCTATTCAGAGCTCTTGTTCCAAGATGCAAATTGACAAGTAGACTAGTAGACCAATTGGGGGTATCTCACTTGATGATCCCTTGTTGAGGTACTTAAGACTGGTAATCGAATCTTAGTAGTCTCGTTCGCATGCGTGAGATTTAAAATGGGGTAGGGTATAGCAAAAAATCAAAAAAACACGTAGAGTGACTTAAAATCCAAGATGGATCACATTAATGTTAAATGGTCTTGTGTCTACATGTTATTCTATCTACTAGTCCTCGTCCAAAAATATCTGTCACACGAGGTACTAAGACCAGTTTCACATTAATTTTGATATTTTAGAATAGTAGTAGATATCATCAATACAATAACCATATTATGAAACCATAGTCTGGTGCTACCATATACATCGAAATAGGGCTTCTAGGGCATGTAACGCAAAAGACAAGGTTCTTAGATGAAAATACAGGATAATAAGTCAGTCACAGATTGCGGCAGGAGGGCACAATCACAATTAGGAGTCCGAAGAGGATGGCTGGCGGAAGATACCATCCTCGCATTCCTTCCTCCTTTCCTTAGTTCTAGCTTCATATCTAGTCGCCTCTCTCTCTTGAATATTCTGCCTCATTCTCAGCTTCGACAATACGCTCATTTTCCGCTTCCCAAGTTTGAACCTCATCAAATGTGAGAGAGCTCAGTTGGAAGCATGGAATCCCATGTATGTCGTAGATGATATTCTTGGCCATTTTTATCTATTTAGAATGGACTGATTCATCGCCTTCCCGTTTGAGTCCTTATACATGAACACGGGTTATGTGGCCTGCAAAACACATCCAGTCAGCGTCCAGTCATTGCGCCACGTAATTTCCTTGACAACACGCATTTTTTTTGAAAAATAATATAAAGGATTTTTGTTGTGTCTAACGGTTCCATTTACGCCATAGAGAGAGGACATCAAAAAGACATCAAACCGACGACGGTTCAAAACCCAAGGAAAGTATTCGAACGTCAGAAAGCAAAAGATTACTTCATCCGACGGATTCCCTGTTAACTTCCTTCGTTGCCAAAAGAAAAATAATCGTTTTCTTCCATATTTTTCCCTCGACCAATGGATTCTCCACATCCTGCTTCCTCACACCAAGTGGTGGTGCCTCAGGTTTGTCGATGTAATTGTGGTTTGTTCCTTCGTTTGATGTACGAACTTGCTGAAGTTGGTGTGTTGTTGTCTTAGGGGTCCAACAACTATTTCCAGCAGTCGAAATGCTCCTGGACACCGATAGAGGAGTTCAAAAACATGAAGGACGACCAGAAGGACCTGTTGTGGGGGACGCCCTTCGGTCACTTCCTAACGCTGTATAACGTCACGGTGGACAATGACATTGTTGATTGGTTTGTCGACCACTATGACGCCAAGGAGGTGGGGTTGAGGATCGGGTCTAGGGTAGTCCCTTTTACAGAAGAAGACGTTGCCCTAATTTTGGGCCCCAGTCTGCGTGGCCAGATGGTCCACATGTACCCAACCCACGTCGCAAGGCGACAGAATGAGTCCCTCTTCAACGTTGAGCTCCGGGGTCAGATGATAGCTGTTAGGGTCATTGGGGAGCACGAGGAGTACGTTCGTCTCCTCATTTGTTACATCTTCAACCATTTCTTATTCTGTGATGCCACACATTGAACAAAGGTTTGGTACATGGAGTACTTGGCTGACCTCTGACGTCTTCATAAGTACGCATGGGGAAAGGCCTTTCACGAAGCCCTTGTGTGGGGGCTGGAGAAAGCAAGCGTGGAACTCCATGAAAGGAGATCCTCCGGCAACTACGCTCCTAAGAAGGGGAACATAAATGGTTGTGTTTCCATTCTGCAAGTATGAGTTCGTCCTTTTTACTATATGAGTTCGTCCTTTGTAATATGCGTGTGTGTCCCATTTAAACTATGTGTTTGTCCTTCTTAATATATGAGTTTGTCCTTTTAAATATATGGTTTTGTCCTTTGTAATGTATGAGTTTGACCTTTTTAATATATGTGTTTGTCCTTTTTAAAATATGGTAATGTTCTTTTTAATGTATGAGTGTCCTTTTTAACCTTCGGGGGTATCCCATTAGTTTGGGGCACGTTTTCAAAGTTACTGTCGATATCTTTTAAACATTGCTTTTGTCCCTTTTAAAATATAACTCTCTCCCTTTTAAAATATGGCCATGTCTTTTTTAATGTATTGGTTTGTCCTTTTAATATATGAGTTTGTCCTTTTTAATATATGAGATGCCCCTTTTAATCTTCATGTGTATCCCATTAGTTCGGGGCACTTTTTAAAATTATTGTCGATCACTTTTAAACATTGGGTTTGTCATTCTTAAATATATCTTTTTATCAGTCTTGCATACACAGGTGTGGCTTTGTGAGAAGTTTATGTTAGGGGAGCCCAGAAGGGTAGCCTACCCGAGGTTTAATAGCTGGTCTGCTATGTTTGGTAAACAGATAATTCTGAAGAGATGGGAGAAACGAGACATCACCCTCCAAAAGATTTACGACAGAGAGATCGCTCTGAGGCACCTTGTGGAAAGGACACCGAAGGAGAAGGAACTGATTGGTTTGACTCAACATCCTGATCCAACCCCTTGGCAAACTAATTGTGCTTGAACAAGCACCGAACCCAGACTGCAATTGAGAGATTGCAGCATCCCGAGGGACCCACTACTTGAAGAGTTGGAACTCGCTAAGCAAAAGACCAAATGGCTGCAACCCGAGAAGGCCTTGAAGGAGGATACTGAAGAGGTTTTTAAGCTCAGGGAAGAGCTTAAAAATTGTAAAGCTTTGGAAGTGGATGCTGAGCTTAAGCTGGTGGTCTCCCAAAATGAATTGAGGAACTCTCGGGAGGAGATTGGGATGCTGAGGGAAGAGCTTGCATCTCTTCGAAGAAGGAAGAGAGGGAGAGAGAAGATGAGAACAGAAAGGAGGAGGAGAAGACTAGGGAGGAAGAGAAGGAAAAAGAGAGGAAAGGAGAAGATGAGAAGAAAGAGGAGGAGCACAGGGTAAGGTAGGAACAAAGAAGAAAAGAGGAGAAAATGAGGGCGAAGGAGGAAGAAAGAAGGAGGTGGAAAATAAGAGGGAGGAAGAGAAGGAAAGAGAAAGAAGTGTAGGAACGTATATGACCCTAATTCTAATCCATTTTAATCTCTACCTGATTCAATCAAAGATATGCAGCAAAATAAACAAACAAACCAAGTAAAGAAATGCAAATCACAAGAACTCGGGGATTTTTATAGAGGTTTATCCTCCTGCCTACTTCCTCTCTTGTAAGATCCACTCGACTCCACGAGCTCCGCCTACGTCTTTACTATCCAATCTCATTCTGGGCCGACATTAAGCCTTTACACCACAAACTCGCGAACAATCCTCGCCGAGCTCGATTTCTTCCTCTTACAACCCGAGAGGGAACACTTCGGGCTTTCACCGAGATCCTTGCTTCTTGAACAACAATGTGAGTGGAACACACTCTCTAACTTGAGCACTCTTTGAGTGAATAAGGAATCGATGACTAAAGTGTGAAGTTTAGAATTGGAGAGTATAAGTTTGGGGAATTGAAAGCTTGAGAGTTTCTCTTAGATGTATTGGACAATTTGAAGTGTAAGAGTTATGGACTTATGTCCTAGTAACATCTATTTATAATCTCCTAAGGTGTTATAACCGTTGTGATATAATTAGATGAGGTTTGAGTAAGAGGCAAAAAACAGAAAAGCACAGAGCATTGTTCGGGACAAGTTCGGTCGACCGAATTAGGCTTAACGGTCGACCGGATTCCGTCCGAAAATGGAGTCAAGAAAAGTCCAGGAATAAAACGATTAATTGAGCAAGGGATGGTCGAACGAAAACGGGCTATAACTTAAGTTCACTTAAGTGTAAAATGTGGGACGGTCGACCTTTGAGGGAGTTTTGGCAAGAGTAAATGATATATCGGTCGACCACAAAGGAAAGTCCGGTTGACCGAAAAATGACAAGCACTTTGTGTTTCAAGAGAAGTCTACACTCGGTCGACCTGGGTATAGGGAACGGTCGACCGGTGGTCAAAGTATTTTGGGGTTGGGAAATTTGACCGTTGAAGAAAAACGACAAGTCTAACCCCAAAATACTTTGACCTCGTAGAGGTCACTATCTATCTCCCGGTCTAAGTTTAGGTGACCAATTGAAGTCCAATTAATCTGAGATTTTGTGTGTGGCTTCTATAAGGAACCTGGTATGTATGTGATTAGTTATTTTCACTCTAGTATGCTCAAGTACATAAAGTTCCCAAGACTCAAAATAAATACACAATTACATGTCTTCAATAAGCTTGATTACATGTCTTGACTTGAGTTCCTTTAAAAATAGTGAAAAATGGTCCAACCGTTTGCCCATGTTTTGCATATATTAATATGAGAATTTTTACTGATTAATGACTGAATTTAATCCGCATTGGTCAAAGGTAGTTATGGGATGATGATGTTGCAAAATAAACAAGAGATCATGTGCAAAGTGGTTTGCACATGATGTGGTTTAATGTAGAGATAAACAAGAGATCATGTCCAATGTGGTTTGCACATGATGTGGTTTAGTGGAGAGATTAACAAAGGATCATGTGTAAGTGGTTTGTGTAGGATCGCGAGGGTCTCTAATTCTAATCACTTTTAAGATAATTACCTACTTGTTTAATCGATAAAAGATATGCAGCGGAATTTAAAAACAAACAACCAAGTAAAGAGGAAGATAATGCAAACCACAATGGAGACGGGAGATTTTACAGAGGTTCGGCACCCCACCTGGGTCCTATTCCTCTCTTGCAAGCTTCGCTCGGATCACCGAGCTCCGCTCACGACTTCACTAATCACTCCTCATTCCGTGCCGAGAGAGAATGCCTTTACAATCCTCAAGCTCGCGAACAACCCTCTCCGAGCTTGGCTCCTCCTCTCACAATCGAAGAGGGACACTTCGGGCTCTCACCGAAGTCTATACTCTTGTCTTGGGCTTTAACCAAGACCCTTGCTTCTTTGACAATCAATGAATGGAACAACACTCTCTATTCTTGAGCACACTTGAGTGAGAATAGGATTTAAGACTAAAGTGTGGAAGGTTTGAGGCTTGGAGTGTTTGGAGATTTCTCTCTAATGTAGGGGACAAATAGTAGTGGGAGAGTTGTGTTAAAATGTGTTTTACAACTCTATTTATAAGCTCCAAGACAATTATAGCCATTCGAGATGAATTGGGTAAAGGTTGTGTAAGATACACAAAACAGAAATCTGCAGGACCCAAAACTGAGTAAGTTCGGTCGACCGGATCGGGCTGAATGGTCGACCGTTTGGAAATTTTGAACTCGGTTTGGTCGACCGGTTAAAGATCGATCGACCGCCAAAGGCTATAATCTAGGTACACTTAAGTTATCGGTAGAACACCGAGATAGGTTCGGTGAACCGATGTATAATAAGCTCTTTGGGATTCACAAACAAGATCATATTTGGTCGACCGAAACATGGTCCACGGTCGACCGAAAACTAACAGGCAGTTCGGGTTTGTCAAGGCATATAAGTTCGGTCGACCGAAGAAGGTCCTCGGTCGACCGATAGGGAAAAGTATTTTTGGGGTATTTGGAAATAATATGAATACGACCGTTGGGTATATCTGACAAAACCAACGGTCGGAATTTGTTGTTACTCGGTCGACCGAACTAGGGCAGTAAAACACTAACATGATATATGATCACTCGGTCGACCAAACGGTCTGTTTCGGTCGACTGAATGTGGGCAGATAGTTCAGGTTAAGGTTTGGTGTGTTCCGGTCTAAGTTTGGGTGATCTATTAAAGTCCAAATTATATGAAATTTTGTGTGTGACTTCTATAGGGATCCTACTGTGTGTTTGAGTAGTTTTTAGCTCAAGTATGCTCAATTACACAAAGTTCCTAAGACTCAAAGAGAACGCAAATTACATGTCTTCAATTTAGCTTGATTACATGTCTTGACTTGATTTCTTTTCTTCCTTGAGTCTTGATCACCCGTAGAGGTTAGCACAAAGCAATATATATGCAATGCAACATTTGTGCTACTCTACATGATCACAATTAAGATTAGGTTGATTAAATCATCAAAACATAGATTAAGGCAAAAAAGACAACAGTTTGCACATGATATGGGTTAGAGGAAACCTTATAAATAGGCCCCTCCTCCCTTCCTTGTTTAGACTAATGCAAAATTGTTCTCTCTCTAATTTTCTCCATCATTCCATCCGAAATTATCTTAGTTTTAATTGTGTGCTAGAGATTAATTTCTTTGGAGCATAGAAGCGGTTATTATCTAGATTCGAACAACGTATTAGAGATTGATTGACTAGCTTCGATCTCTATAATCTTGTTTAGAGTTTAATGAACACTTAGAGGTAATTCCAAGGCGATCCGA
This sequence comes from Triglochin maritima, assembly GCA_963682175.1. NCBI lineage: Eukaryota > Viridiplantae > Streptophyta > Magnoliopsida > Alismatales > Juncaginaceae > Triglochin > Triglochin maritima. The sequence continues at coordinate 28,276,805 of OY821786.1, read as the reverse complement.
CGTGCAACCTGACTTCCGATTGGTAAGAGGGATTTCATAATCCCCTAGGTATGATCCAATCCATGTATTTCAATATTGAAATACAATCAAGAAATTGTGTACATAAAATTGTTTAAAATTATGAAAATTAATCCTAATGCTTGTAATTGTTTTTAAAAATATAGACAAGTATAGGGCACGAAATCCTATAGATTTTAGTTCCAGACCGCCTAACTATACTATAAAGATAGTTCGACACAATCAATCCCCCACAAATTTTAGGTTAGCTCAACACTCAGACGAGACAAGGCCGACATAGACATGGATGCATTGGCCACGTTGACCAGTGATGAGGTCAACGCATTATTGAACTTGACCGCAACCACTCACAATCCCAAAGAGGTTATCTGGAGGGGTGATGTTGGTACTTTCACACGTTCCGACATGAAGGAGCTCATCACGAAAGGGATGGATATGACGAACAAGATGGTCGACATTGTGCTTTCTGTCCTGGAAGACTAACAAAAAATAGAAAGCTACCCCGAGGAGGAACTTTGTATTTCAAGTTTTTTTCAGAGCGCATTGTCAACCGCCTAACCGAAGCCGTTGAAATACTGGACCCTTGACTAAAAGGCGTGGACCCTAGAAGGACCATCATCGCACAACCAATGCTACTAACCGAACACTGGACTCTGTTGGTTGTTAACAGTCTGTCTGAGGAGATCCTGCAGTTGAACAATTGCTCTTGGGAGCTAGTTCTAGATGAAGATCCCAACAACCTTGTAGGCATACATGAATGCACGGCCAATGAAGTTGGTAAATACTAGAGGGATCGACTGAAGGTTGACTGGCCAATGAGATACCTCAGGGATACGTGCCCTCGTCAAATGCCGAGGAGCAACGATTGCGGTTCTTATGTGTTATACCAGATAAGGTATCTGATGCAAAGGGTTCCGCCGACGCATGAGAAGGACCACAAGATACTTCACTGTGTTAGGGTGAATTGACATTATCTTTACCGAGGGACCTCGCGCCTGTGTTAAATTTTGAACGGAAAATCTTCTCTTCCCTTCGTTGTTTTGCTAATTGTCCTGTTTGTACGCAACATTTGTCCTTTATACTTGTATATTTTAAATACTCAGTTTTTTTTCTTTTACATCTATAATTTTACCTTTTTGGACGAATGTAAATTCATCCATGCATTTGGTGTTGAAGCTGGGTTTTTTTAATTGTTACATTTGTCCTTTTTAAGTGTATCATTTGTCCTTTTTACATCAGTCCCTTTTAAACGTATCACGGGTACTTTTTACATCAGTCCTTTTTAAATGTATCATGTGTCCTTTTTACGTGTTTCAACTTATCCTTATTAACTTTCCACCATGGGAGGATAAAACGGTTCCCTTTTAACTGTTACGTATGTCCTTTTTATATGTTCCACGATATCCTTTTTCAACAAACGCCATTCCCGTCAATAGGTCGACCCGTTTAACATCAGTTCATTTTAAACGTATCACGGGTACTTTTAATATCAACCATTTTAAACGTATCACGTGTCCTTTTTACATGTTTCCACATCCTTTTTAACTTTCCATAATGAGAGGATAAAACAGTTTTCTTTTTAACTGTTACATATGACCTTTTTACATGTTCCACAATATCCTTTTTCAACAAACACCATTCCTGTGAAAAGCTCGGCCCGTTTGACATTAGTCCTTTTGAAACATACCACAGATACTTTTTATGTGTTTCAAGTTATCCTTATTAGCTATCCACCTGCTTTTGATTATTAAACTTGCCCATTTTTAACTGTAACATGTCCTTTTTACATGATAAACAATATCCTTTGTGAATGAACGCGATTCCAGTGAAAAGGTTGAGGGGTTTTACAACAGTCCTTTTATAATTGTAATGTTTCTTCATTTAACATGAACTCTGCAAACTTAACATTGCACACTTAGGGAGCTCGTTCCACGTAATACAACTTCATGTCCCAATTACCGAAATCAGGATCCCCTGGTTTCGATGCGATTTGGTGAAGCAGTGATTAACCCTTCCTATTCTGTGACGTACGTTTTTTTGCTTTTTTGAATTATCTTCTCAGCTAAAGAAACCCGACGTCTGGTCGGCGGTCTTCATGGACGGGTGACTTTATCTGGATTGCGCACAGATGTACCTACGGTTCCAGTTTCATCAACTGGAGTAGGGACCTGGGTTGTGATCATACGTTACTTAAGACAGTCCATACACTTCACGGCCTGAAGATACCTGTTGTGGGAAATGAATGCTTCCTGTGCGATCGAAACGACACAACCCATGATGTTGTTGTGACAAAGAAACACATCCTTCTCCATTATGCCATCATTTCGGTACATCTTATATTGATAGCTCCAACGAATATCCTTCCACCATCGATTAATGATGTAAGCCATTGGGAGCAATGCATGAGGATCTAGGCGTCTAAGTACAACCAAAACATGGCAGCATAGGAGACCAATGTGCTGAAACATTCTACAATCACATGTGAAGTTCAGACTTTTATGTTGTACCAGGAAACGTTTCGTCAGTAGCTGCTAACTAGTCCATACACGTTCAGTTACCTTGTAATGCAACCCGTCATTAATTTCGTACTCCTCAGTTAGATCGCAGTATATCATCTTCCCAATTTTAAGTGGACTTTCTTGAAAACGCTTACCACATACAACTCACTGATTTGCCTCTGGAAGGGATATATTGAAACCGATTGCGGGTTGACGTGAAATTAAGTTTAACCGCAAGTGCACGATCGTTGGTGAAGACGGAGCATGTACGGGTCGATCCACAGGGAGGTGTGTCGACTCTGGTTCGTTCGAAGGCGAGTGGGAAACAAATGGGAGAAAAAGTTGATTACACTAAACTAGACTAAACTATTCTAAACTAGCACAAACCACACAAAGAAGATGAAAGCACAAGACAAAATAAAACTAAACTAAGTGACTAATAAAAACAAGCTGGAAATCAGGAATGGAAACCCCTAACGGGTGGAGTGTGTGTACACATGAAATAAGTGGTGATGAATGCATTCAATAAAGCACAAGTGTAGGTAGTGTTGATATGCATTAGAAGTACCTCATGGTAAGACCTGTCATCCAAATCACTAACCTAAGTGATTAATATGAGCATGAACAAGTTTGTTATTAAGAACCTAAACAAGCATGAAATGTACCTAAAGATTATGGAAGAAACCATCAAGTTAGGTATTCTCTTTAATTCAAACAAGCATACTCACATTTCTCACATACAACAACATATAGCATTCATTCCACCCCCATAGGGGGATGGAACTACTCACTACTCATTAAGAAAAGAAGACAAAACGAAATTAAACTAAGCATGCAAGAATTGAAAGAGAAGACAACATTAAAATAAACTAAGAAAAATTATTTTATTTACATGACTCACATTACAAGTAACATTCTTCTCCACTTTAGTTTTGCTCCAAGGCTTACTCTAAGTAGAGAGAATGCCACCAAACAATGAGTGAATACAAAGGAAGAGGAAGAGTTCTATTTATAGTCGTAGAAAAAGGTAACTGGGGACAATCCCCCGGTATGGGAGTAAACACATACCATAAGTGAACTAAATACACAATAATACACCACCGGACTGAGGATTATCTGGTTTAGATTCAAATGGACCGCCAATTGGTGGTTTGGGACAGCCAATTGACGGTCTGGTTTGGGCATATTGGGTTGTGCTTTGGTGGAGACTTTTGTGGATTGATTTCTTCATGTTTGGTGGACTTGAAGTAATTTTTGGAGCTTCAACCCGGATGTAATTGCCAAAATACTCCTCATGATGGTGTGAACCTTCTTGATTTGCTCATTGGTCCTTTTAGTTTTACATCTGGGTCATTCTCTCTTGCATCTCAGTCCATAAGTCTTGCATCTTAGTCCTTTTCCTTGTTTTTAAGTCTTTTTTGAGTCTCTTCATCTCAAACATGTTTATTCCCGAAACTTAAACATAAAACTCGTTACGTAGCATTGCTTAGGCTAAAAATAAAGGATATAAGACACAAATATATGCATGATATAATGTCAATCAAATACCCCCACACCTAACTTTTGCTAGTCCCGAGGAAAACAAAGAAAAGAAAAAATGAAAGAAAGGAAAAAAACATACGTAAAACAGGAAAATCCTAATCACTTTCGTAGGAATCACGGTTGCACTTAGCACGTGCCACAAGCCGTCAAACTCCTTGTCGCCAAGGAGGAGGAGTGTTAACTCCTGAGGATTTTCAGTGGATACACCGACAAAATCCGAACATAGATGCATTATTCAACCTAGCACACGACTCGATGGACTCATCTTTGTCAATCAAAGGATACGGTAATTCTACGAGCCGACTCTATATAGGTATTTAGTCCACACACCTAGCCTAATGAACCATTCGTGCAAGTTAGTTAAGGACTTAGGCGAAAGACAATGGCAACCTTAACATCCTAAAGTGATACTAAGTGTAAAGTCAATTAAGGTTCTTATTTGCATTACCATCTTTTTTTTCTTTTTCTTCTTATTGTTATTATTATTATTGACTAGTTAGTGTTTGATTTTCCAGGGTCAGGTTTCGCGCATCATTGCCTATGAGGACTTAAACTATCACGTACATCTTCCCCCAAATCTCCACATAGAGCAATCCCTGCCACCCGTGTAATGGGAGTTTGGTCGATGCATCCCAAGTCAGATGACTCGAAATCACCGGGCACTATGTCCCCTCGGACCTAATTTCCCGAGTGATAGGAGCCGTGCGAGAAGATAGAACACCACTTATGTATTATCTACATGGGTACAAAAACCCCTACACTTAAGGTTTCACAAAAAGTATTAGGGTCCCTGACTATGACTAGGGGTGAGCTTCGGTCCAGGACCAGATCAGAACGAAGACTGAATTTTTAGGAAGGTCGGACCAAAGACCGGACCAAATAAGTTCGGGTAGGTCCGGTCCGGTTCAAAACCCGAATTTTACCCACAAAATCTTGGTTTGGTCCAGAACCGGACTGAACTGGACCAAAGACCAGACCGAAAAAATTCAGTCTGGTTCGGTCCGAGTACCCAGACCTGACCGAAGTCTGCTCACCCCTAACTACGACAAACTTCCTTATACTAACATACACTTATTTGACTCACTAGGTTCAAGATGGACTTCTTTAATTGTTTGAGTGCTGAAACGCTATTATTACACGCCCCCTGATTGACATCATTTCATGCTTATATTTGTATCTTATATCCATTATATTTCACCTAAGCAATGCTATGTGATGAGTTTTATGTTTGAAATTCAGAAATAAATAGGTTTGAAGAGATGAAGCATAAAAGGACCCAAAAGTAGGGAAAATGGACTGAATTGTGAGACCTGGGGACTAAGATGCAAGGGAGAAGGACCTGAACGTAAGATCGAAGGACCAAAGAGAAAAATAGAAAACTCCACACCATCTTGGGGAGTATTTTGGCAATTCTATTCGGGTCAGAGCTCCAATAAAAAAAGTATATGCATCAAAGACCGACAAAGAAATCCAGAAAAGCCCACAACAAATTCTAGCCAGATCCAAAGCTTATGGACCGCCAATTGGCGGTCTGAATCTCTCTGGATCCGCTCAAACTTCGGGGGCACATGTATTAGAGGGTGTTTATTCTATTTCTGGTATTTGTTTAGTCCGACATCGGGGGATTGTCCCGGATTGCCTTTTTCTATGGCTATAAATAGAACTCTTCACCTTCCATTGTAACGACTTCACATTTTGAGTGACTATTCTTCCTACTAGAAGTGAGGCCTTGAAGCACACACTAAAGTAGGAGGATGCTACTTGAATTGTGAGTCATTTTAATAAAAGTTTCTTTATTATGTTGTTTGTTTCATGTTGCTGGTTTTACTTTGTTTAAATTCATTTCATTAGTTTTAGTAGCTTAGTTAATATGCTTTCTTTGCTTAGTTGAATAATTAGTCTAATGTGTAGTGAGTAGTTCCATCCCCTCTGGGGGTGGAGTAGATGTTCATACATGCAAATGAGAATGGAATGAATGTTTTATTTACAATGTGTTGATAAAACATGAATGTATGCTTGCTTGTTTAGGATAGAACTTATAACTTGATGAGTTTTGCCAAAATGATTAGACACCTCTCATGCTTGTTTAAGGTTCTGAAATAACCAGCTTGTGTATGTAAATGTTAATCAACTAGGATACTGAATGGATTGATAGGTTTTGCCATAACATTTAGACATTTCCTATGCATGATAACACTACCTTTATTTGTGCTTAAAGAATGTGTTCAACACTCACCACTTTGCATGTGTGCACTCACTCCACCCCTTAGGGGCTTTCTATTTCTGAATTCCAGCACTTATTTAGTTCTTAGTTTAGTTTGGTAGTTCATCGTTTGTTGCTTTCTTTCGCATTTCGTACTTCGTCGTGTAGTGTAGCGTAGAGTAGGATAATCAAACTCTCTCCCCTATTTTTGCCACTTGATTTCATGCAAACGAGAGGCTGCTCACCTCCCTGTGGACGACCCGTATTTGCCACGTCTTCACCGATGCCGTGCACTTGCGGTTATATTTTAAAACGTTCAACAAGTTTTTGGCGCCGTTGCCGGGGAGGTGCCAGTCCAGACCCTTGTTTGGACGATTCGAGTGGATTTAATTTGTGTTTTGTAGTTTTTCTTTCTTTCAGGAGACTTGGAGTCGCCAGGAGAGGCAGCTGGAGAAGTTTTGAGGAAATCTGGGCACTTTAGACCGCCAATCAGCGGCGTGAGACCCCTAATTGGCGGTCTGGTAAGCCCTGTTTCCCTTGTCATTTCTTGCTCTTGTTGCCATAATTGATTTAGGAATTTGGGACTTAATTTTGCATGTTCTGACTCTTACATTGCTCCCAGATTAATAATCAACTTCCTTTAAGCAACTTGGACCCTAAAACCCAAAGCAAAAGATTAGGCATTCTTTCTTGTTTAGGTCATGCATCATGTATGCGACTTAGGCACATAGATTCTCTTTTATTTTAGCTTTATTTTCAGTTGCTGAGTGCTGGATTGAGGTACGCACCTTCTACTCTCATTCATGCATTTCGTATGAACATGCATTAGTTAGTAGGAAGTGCATTGAAACAAGTGTGAGTTGAACGTTTGTTTGGAGGGTTGATTGTTAGATTAAGACTCCAAACCACTACTAAGGAGGGGCCGTCCCATAAAAGATAAGGTGGGGGATTTCATCACCCTTTCCTTCATCCCAAAAACCACACTAATCAAGAGCCTAATTTTAAAATCAAGTAGACATTGGCCCTAAGGATCTCGGACGCATTAGGAGAGTGATCCGGTCACGACCGTCATGGCCTGATCGACGTTGTCCACTTTGTCGATAGTAGGAGAGATGAGATCTCTGGATCTTGGCTCACTTGCTGGGCTTTGTGGTCCTCGTCGTAGGGAGGTGAGGCGTGTTGAGGCCGTGTGACCTCGCAGTTAGGCTTCGTCTAGCTGTAAGGACCTATAACGACCTTAGGATTGTTTGAGCCTTGTTTGCTTATGTGCTTCTACCTGTACCCATCCGCCGTAGCATAAAGACTTCTTCCCTTCTCTCCCGAGTCATTCTTTCTCTCCTGTGTCCTCCCGTCTTCTCCTCTACGCACATTCTTTGTTAAAAAAAGAAAAAAAAAGAAAAAAAGGGTTTTGTTTTGTGTGTGTTTACCTTTGTGCATGCTTTCGTGGGCACGAGACGAGAGTGGCCGTGTGACGAGGCACGTTGCCAACCCTGCTTCGGTAGTCGATTTCTCGATGCCTTCCTCCTCTCGTGTCGCACACAGTCCAGGTTCAATGGCTGCTAATCTCCGTGAGGAGGAGCAATTGCTGGACCCACCTGTTCCACTTGTGCTTCCTGTTATGGCTCCCATACCTCTACATGATCGATGCTACCCGAGTCGTAATGCTCTACCCTCATGCATCGTATTGCCAGAGGCAAATGGGAACAATTTTGAGGTTAAGTCTCAGTTTATTTCCATGCTCCCTCACTTCACTGGGAAAGGTGACCCCTATATCTTTCTCAGGGAGTTTGAGGAGGTCTGTGCTATGTTCAAGCTGCAACAACTTAGCACAGACTCCATCCATCTTAGGGTTGTCCCCTTTGCGCTGAAGGATGATGACAAGAAGTGGTTGTACAACAACCAGACGAATGCCTTTAGGACTTGGGATGAGTTTCAATCTGCATTCCTCAAGAAATACTTTTCAAATCATCGGACTCAAAAATTGAGGAACGAAATCAATTCGTTCTATCAACTTGAGACAGAGACCCATGCATATCTAGAGAGGTTCAAGGAGCTACTATCCTCATGCCCTCACCATGGCATTGAGTTGTGGCGTCTTTGTCAGATTGTTTACGAGGGTCTTCACATCCCGTCCCGAACGCTCCTTGAGTCCATGTGTCAAGGAGAGTTCTTGGGAAAGGATGAAAGGGAGGCATGGGCTTTCCTAGAAGACCGTGCTGAGAAAACAATTTAATGGGAGAGTGTAAGGGAACCACCTGCATCATCTAGTATAGGAGTGAGGCACGCGAATGCAAACTCGACTAGATCGGGTGCCGCATTTGCTATCGATACTACTATGGCCACCGAGGCACGCATGGCAGCCTTAATGCGCCATATGGATTCGATTGAGCTTCAAAAGCAACAAGGTGCACCTCACATGTACACATCTGGTCAAGTTCCCTGTCATTCATGTGGTAGGACAGGTCATGTAGAAAGCGAGTGTGCGTCCATTCCTCCTCAGATGGAACATGTCAACGCCATCTATGACAGGGATAGGAATGACCCATACTCATCATCCTATAATCCTGGATGGAGGAACCACCCCAATTTTTCATCGAACCAAAATAATGCCCCGGGTGGTCCTTCAAACTCATCTCGACCACCTAACCAATCATACCCACCTCCCATGCATGCACAATCTTATCATCCATCCGAAGCTCCAATCACCAATCAATCGGGTTTCCCAAATTCCAATAATATGGAAACCCGATTCAATTCGCTTGAGACCTTGACTCGTGGACTTGAAAACTCAATGATTTTTTTTATGTCAACCACAAGTCAAGTTCTCACGTCAAATCAGCAGACCATCAAATCTCTAGAGCTTCAGATGGGCCAATTGGCGCAATCTGTACATGAAGGAGAGAAAGGGTCTCTGCCTAGCCAGCCTGAGGCAAAATGAGAATGTGGTTCCTCGGGGGAGGCAAGTGAACCATGTGGAGGAACCTGTTCACCATGTCAATTCCATTGTAACCTTAAGGAATAGAAAGCAGGTTGACAATCACATTTCCTTGCCACCACCACCATCTATGCAGCCCCTTAGTGGGAATGGTGGTGAAGAAGAGGCTGACGGTGAGGGTAATACACCAACGCCTCCTTCTCAGGCACCACAGAAAATCTACCTGCCAAAAGCTCCCTATCCAAGTACGTTAACCAAAAAGCAGAGTGACACGATGGATAAAACATTGGAGGTATTCAAGCAAGTGAAGGTTAACATCCCCTTGTTGGATGTCATCCAACAAATACCTCAATATGCCAAAGTGTTGAAGGATCTCTGCACAACCAAGAGGAAGACCAATGTTCCTAAGAAAACATTCTTGGCAGCCAATTTGTAAGCTCACTTTTGTCCAATCCCGCCTACACAAAATACATGTACCCTGGGTGTCCTACTATTCAGGGTACGATAGGGGACACTAGCATGAGTAATGTATTGCTTGATTTAGGATCAGCGGTCAACCTCCTCCAATTTTCTGTTTATCAACAGTTGAGTTTGGGAGAATTGAAACCAACTAAGATCACCCTCCAATTGGCAGATAGATGCATTCGTATTCCAAAGGAGATTATCGAGGACGTGCTTATCAAAGTTGGAGATTTTATATTTCCAGTCGAATTTGTTGTCCTCGATACCAATCCTGTTGCGAACACCCACTCTCAAATACCTTTAATTTTGGGTAGACCATTTCTGGCAACTTCCAACTCCTTAATTAATTATAGAAATGGTCTCATGAAGCTCTCATTCAGTAACATGAGTGCTGAGTTTCATGTGTTCAACTCTGGTAGGCAACATGAGCCCATGGACAAACCTTTAAATCTCAATCTCATTCGCCAATTAGAGAAAGCACCACAAAATCAATGAACACCCCTAACACCAATGCAACCCATTGAGAATGTTTGTGGGCCCAGCAAAAACTCATTGCCTGTCTTTGCAATGCAACAGAGTGAGCTGTCATCAAACATGAATGTCAAAAAGGAGTGTTCGTTGCATGATTTAGTTGAGATTATTAGTGAGTGAGACACCTCATCATATGCCTATACCGGAAGGTGTCTCTTCTCATGTCCCTTGGCCATTGAGACATTTGAGCTTCATCTTGACTCCAACAAGGACCCACCTACGACCGAGCTTATGCTTGATGATATAAATGATGGTGGGAGGTCCTTGTTGGATGACTTGGGGAGAAGCCCCATTCTTAGTGATGCAGGTCTACTGCATCCATCGAATGAGCTTGAGGAACTCATTCCGATGCACCCACCTATTGGTTGGAGGGTTTTGTTCGATGAGCAACTAAACCCTAGTGAGGTAACACATCTTCACTCATTCATGTTGCCCACACCCAACCAATATCATGAGGGGTTCGAGCCTTTCAGCTTTGACCTTTCATCCCTCATGACACCTCAGAGTACGAGTGAAGTTTGCCCATCTCGGCAAGTCTCTGGTCCTCATAACTCGATGTTCTCATTTGATGTTCCTTGACCAAATGATTATGATAATATCTTTGTTGATGTATATATCTTGTAAAAAAACGAGAAATAAATACTCCATGAGAGAGCATTGATTGTTGTGGGCTCAACCCTTGTGTACTTGGGCCATATTCTTTCACGTATTTGTATCCCTTCTTTAGCATCTCATAGGTTTCGAGGGAATTCGGGTTTGTGTCCATCAACATAACCATGAACTTCCCTTTGTACTTCACGTTGGTGAGATCTTTTCTTTTTCATGCATAAATCCATGTAGTTTCATGCTCACATTCATTGAGGACAATGCATGAAGTAGGTGTGGGGGGGTGTTTTACGTATGTACATAGTTGAGTTTTTTCCTTTGATTTTATTTTCTTTTGTGTGTATTGATAGAGTCATGTTAGTGTGCCGCATTTAATATCGATATATCTGCTTGCCATGATCCTTGGGTGACTTGTCTTTTTTTGCTTGCCTAGTGCTTTAAAATTTTCACATTTCTTTCAAAATCTTCATGTGTTTGCGAAAGAAAATGTTTTTGTGGGTTTTGCGTGTGTTTGACATGTGCAAAACTGTTGAGAGGCAAAGTAAAAAAGAAAGCTCCCAAAATTGTCTTGACCTTGATGCATTACGATATCTAGTGTACGGGCTTTAGGTCTTATCGAGTCGTTAGGATGCACCCCGGTTTTCCCTCGAGGGCGTGTAATCATAGGGTTTCAGTACTTAAACATTTAAAGAAGTCCACCCTGAACCTAGTGAGTCAATAATTCGTGTGTGTTAGTATAAGGAAGTTTGTCGTAGTCAAGGGCCCTTAAACTCTTTTTGTGAAACTGTAAGTCTAGGGGTTTTGGTTCCATGTAGATAAGTGAATAAGTGGTGTTCTCTCTTCTCGCACGGCTCCTATCACTCGGGAAAGTAGGTCTGAGGGGACTTTGTGCGTGGTGTTCTTGAGTCATCTGACTTAGGATGCACCGACCGAACTCCCGTTACACGGGTGGTAGGGATCGCCTTATGTGGAGATTTGGGGGAAGGTGTACGTGATAGTGTAAGTCCTCATAAGTAATGATGCACGAAACCTGACCCTGGGAGAATCAAACACCAACCAATAAAATACTCCAAAGAAAAGAAAAAAAACATTAAAAAGAAAAAAAAGGAAAGAAAAAAGAGTCAAATAAGAACCTTAATGGACTTTACACATTGTATCACATTCAGGAGTTAAGGTTGCCCATGTCTTGCACTTAAGTCCTTAATTAACTTTCACGAATGATTCATTAGGCTAGGTGTGTGGACTGATTACATATATAGAGTCGGCCCGTAGTATTACCGCGTCTCATGATCGACAAAATGAGCCAACGAGTCGTGTAGCTAGATTGAATAATGCATCTTTGTTCGGATTTTGTGGGTGTATCCGCTGAAAACCCTCAGGAGACAACACTCCTCCTTCTTGGCGACAAGGAGATTTAACGGCGTGTTGCACGTGCTAAGTGCAACCATGATTCCTACGAAAGTGAGTTAGGATTTCTTGTTTTTCATATGCTTTTTCCTTTCTTTGTTTTGCTCGGGACTAGCAAAAGTTAGGTGTGGGGGTATTTGATTGACATCATTTCATGCTCATATTTGTATCTTATATCCATTATCTTTCACCTAAGCAATGCTCTATGACGAGTTTTATGTTTGAAATTCAGAAATAAATAGGTTTGAAGAGATGAAGCATAAAAGGACCCAAAAGCAGGGAAAAAAGACTGAATTGTGAGACCTAAGGACTAAGATACAAGGGAGAAGGACCTGAACGTAAGACCGAAGGAACAAAGAGAAAAATTGAAAAATCCACACCATCTTGGGGAGTATTTTGGCAATTCTATTCGGGTCAGAGCTCCAATAAAAAAAAGTATATGCATCAAAGACCGACAAAGAAATCCAGAAAATCCCACAACAAATTCTAGCCAGATCCAAAGCTTATGGACCGCCAATTGGCGGTCTGAATCTCTCTGGATCCGCTCAAACTTCGGGGGCACATGTATTAGAGGGTGTTTATTCTATTTCTGGTATTTGTTTAGTCCGACATCGGGGGATTGTCCCGGATTGCCTTTTTCTATGGCTATAAATAGAACTCTTCACCTTCCATTGTAACGACTTCACATTTTGAGTGGCTATTCTTCCTACTAGAAGTGAGGCCTTGAAGCACACACTAAAGTAGGAGGATGCTACTTGAATTGTGAGTAATTTTAATAAAAGTTTCTTTATTATGTTGTTTGTTTCATGTTGCTTGTTTTACTTTGTTTAAATTCATTTCATTAGTTTTAGTAGCTTAGTTAATATGCTTTCTTTGCTTAGTTTAATAATTAGTCTAATGTGTAGTGAGTAGTTCCATCCCCTCTGGGGGTGGAGTAGATGTTCATACATGCAAATGAGAATGGAATGAATGTTTTATTTACAATGTGTTGATAAAACATGAATGTATGCTTGCTTGTTTAGGATAGAACTTATTGTTGGATCGTGTGGGTTATGGGTCCACTAATCACTTTTAAACTAATCACCTACTCATTTTATCGATAGAGTTATATGCAGCGGAATTTAAACAATTAAACGAGCAAGTAAGAAATAATGCAAACCACAAAGACGCGTCGCTTTTATTGAGCTTCGACACCCCACCCGGGTCCTAGTCCTCTCTTGTAAGCTCCGCTCGACTCCGCGAGCTCCGCCTACGTCGTCACTAACCACTCCCCGTTCCGGGCCGGGAGAGAACGCCTTTTACAAAACAAACTCCGCGAACAACCTCGCGAGCTTGACTTTCTTCTCTCACAATCCGAGAGGAATACTTCGGGCTTTCACCGAAGTCCTTGCTTCTTGAACAAAGGTTGAGTGGAACAACACTCTCTAATTCTAGAGCACACTTGAGTAGGATTAAGGAATTGATCACTAAAGTGTGGAAATTTGAGGTTTTGAGTGTTTGGGATTCTCTCTAAAGTTTGGGACAAGTTTGTAGTGAGAGAGTTGTGTTAAAATGTGTTTTACAACTCCTTATATAGGCATTAGAGAGAATAGAGCCGTTGGGATTGATTGGGTATGAGTTGATGTGTGATTACACAAAACAGAAAACGCAGGACCCAATTCTGGCTGAATTCGGTCGACCGAAACGAGACGAACGATAAACCGTTTGACAGTTTTGCACAAGGTTCGGTCGACCGTTTAAGCAACGGTCGACCGCCCAACGCTACGACTTAGGAAAACTTATGTCATTGGTCGAACACAAGAAATGGGTACGTTCGACCGATTTCGTCCAGGCACTTTGGGGTTGACAACAATTGGATTATCGGTCAACCGAAACAAGTCTAGCGGTCGACCGTTTTTCAACAGGAGATTCGGGTTTGTCAAGAGATGGACAAACGGTCGACCAATCGTGGTCCTCGGTCGACCGATACATAAAATGTATTTGGGGTATTTTTGGTTTAATACGAATACGACCGTTGGGTATATACGACAAAAGTAACGGTCGGAAAAATAAGCACAAACGGTCGACCGAAAGAAAAGGTGCGGTCGACCGAAACTAGACAGGGAAACACAAACATGATCAATTGATCATCCGGTCGACCGAACAGCCGGTATCGGTCGACCGAATGTGGGCAGACAGTTAGGGTTCTGGTTTGGTGTTTTCCGGTCTAAGTTTGGGTGATCTATTGAAGTCCAAATTATGTGAAATTTTGTGTGTGACTTCTATAAGGAACCTAGTGTGTTTAAGTTGATTTTAGCTCAAGTATGCTCAATATACAAAAGTTCCTAAAGACTCAAAGAAATACAAAAATACATGTCTTCAAATGAGCTTGATTACATGTCTTGACTTGATTTCCTTTCTTCCTTGAGTCTTGATCACCTGTAGAGGTTAGCACAAAGCAATATATATGCAATGCAATATGTGTGCTACTCTACATGATCATAATTAAGATTAGGTTAATTAAATCATCAAAAAATAGATTAAGGCCAAAAAGCCAACACTTATAACTTGATGAGTTTTGCAAAAATGATTAGACACCTCTCATGCTTGTTTAAGGTTCTGAAATAACCAGCTTGTGTATGTAAATGTTAATCAACTAGGATAGTGAATGGATTGATAGGTTTTGCCATAACATTTAGTCATTTCCTATGCATGATGTTGAACGTTTTATTTTAAACCGCAAGTGCACGGCCGCGATGAAGCGGTGGCAAGTACGGGTCGTCCTCAGGGAGGTGAGCAGTCTCTTGTTTGCACGAAATCAAGTGGAGAAAATAATGGAGAAGAGATTTGGTTACGCTACTCTACACTAAACTACGCTAAGAAGTACGAAATGCGAAACAAAGAAATAAACGATCAAATAAAAACTAAGCTAAGAACAAAATAGAAGTGCTGGAATTTCAGGAATGGGAAACCCCTAAGGGGTGGAGTGAGTGCACACAAGCAAAGAGGTGGGTGTAGAATACATTCTTTAAGAACATGAAGGTGGTGTTTATCAAGCATAGGAAGTGTCTAAATGTTATGGCAAAACCTATCAATCTATTCACCAACTTGGTTGATTAACATTTACATATGCAAGTTGTTTATTTCAGAACCTAAACAAGCATGAGCGGTGTCTAATCATTTTGGCAAAACTCATTAAGTTATAAATTCTATCCTAAACAAGCAAGCATACATTCATGTTTAATCAACACAATGAAATTAAAGCATTCATCCCATTCTCTAATGCATGTATGTACATCTACTCCACCCCCCAAAGGGGATGGAACTACTCACTAAACATTACACTAATTATTAAACTATGGAAAGAAAGCATATTAAAACTAAGCTAGAATTAAAAGACGATTAAACTAAAACATGCACAACAATAAAAGAAGCATAAAACAAACAATGAAAGAAACATAAAACTTTATTGATAAAATGACTCACATTAAAAGTAGCATCCTCCTACTTTAGTGTGTGCTTCAAGGCCTCACTTCTAGTAGGAAGAATAGCCACTTAAAATATGCAGTGATTACAATAGGAGGTGAAGAGTTCTATTTATAGCCATGGAAAAAGCTAATCCGGGACAATCCCCCGATGTGGGACTAAACAGATACCACAAATAGCCTAAACATCCTCTAATACATGTGCGAGAGAAATTTGAGCGCATTTGGGCCAAAAATGACCGCCAGTTAGCGGTCTTGGACCGCTAATTAGCGGTCTACAGTGTCCGGATCGCTCTGGAATTTCTTGTGGGCTTTTCTGGAAGGCTTTGTTGGTATTTGATGCATCTATTTTGCATGTTGGAGCTCCGACCCGAATAGAATTGTCAAAATACTCCCCATAATGGTGTGAAGTATTCTGTTTTACTCTTAGGTCCCTCTGTCTTACGATCAGGTCCTTCTCCTTTGCATCTTGGTCCTCAGATCTCACAATCCAGTCCTTTTTCCCAGCTTTTGGGTCCTTTTATGCTTCATCTCTTCAAACCTAATTATTCCTGAAAACTAAACATAAAACTCGTAACATAGCATTGTTTAGGTGAAAGATAATGGATATAAGATACAAATATGAGCATGAAATGATGTCAATCAAATACCCCCACACCTAACTTTTCCTAGTCCCGAGCAAAACAAAGAAAGAGAAAAGCATACGAAAAAACAAGAAATCCTAACTCACTTTCGTAGGAATCACGGTTGCACTTAGCACGTGCAACAAGCCGTTAAACCTCCTTGTCGCCAAGGAGGAGGAGTGTTGTCTCCTGAGGGTTTTCAGCGGATATACCCACAAAATCCGAACAAGATGCATTAATCAATCTGGCTACACGACTCGTTGGACTTATATTGTCGATCATGGGACGCGGTAATACTACGGGTCGACTCTATATATGTAATCGGTCCACACACCTAGCCTAATGAGTTATTCGTGAGAGTTAGTCAAGGACTTAAGTGAAAGACATGTGCAACCTTAACTTCTGAATGTGATACAATGTGTAAAGTCCATTTTGGTTCTTATTTGATTCTTTTTTTTCTTTTTTTCCTTTTTTCTTTTCTTCTTTGGAGCATTTTATTGGTTGGTGTTTGATTCTCCCCAGGGTCAGGTTTCGTGCATCATTGCCTATGAGGACTTACACTATCACGTACACCTTCCCCCAAATCTCCACATAGGGCGATCCCTACCACCCGTGTAACGGGAGTTCGGTCGGTGCATCCCAAGTCAGATGACTCGAAAGCACCAGGCACAAAGTCCCCTCAGACCTACTTTCCCGAGTGATAGGAGTCGTGCGAGAAGAGAGAACACCACTTATTTATCTACATGGGAACCAAAACCCCTACACTTAAGTTTCACAAAAAGAGATTAAGGGCCCTTGCCTACGACAAACTTCCTTATACTAACAAACACGAATTATTTGACTCACTAGGTTCAGGGTGGACTTCTTTAAATGTTTGAGTACTGAAACCCTATGATTACACGCCCCCCGAGGGAAAACCGGGGTGCATCCTCACGACTCGATAAGACCTAAAGCCAGTAAACCAAAAATCCTAATGCATCAAGTTCAAGACAATTTTGGGAGCTTTCTTTTTACTTTGCCTCTCAACGGTTTTGCACATGCTAAACACACGCAAAAACCTACAAAAACATTTTCTTTCGCAAACACATGAAGATTTTGAAAGAAATGTGAAAATTTTAAAGCACTCGGCAAGCAAAAGGAGACAAGTCACCCAAGGATCATGGCAAGCAGATATATCAATGTTAAATGCGGCACACTAACATGACCCTAGCAGTACAAACAAACGAAAATAAAACCAAAGGAAAAAGACTCGACTATGTACACACGTAAAACACCCCCCCACACCTACTTCATGCATTGTCCTCAATGAATGTGAACAAGATACTACATGGATACATGCATGAAAAAGGAAAGATCTCACCAACATGAAGTACAAAGGGACGTTCAGGGTCAAGTTGATGGACACAAACCCAAATTCCCTCAAAACCTGTGAGAAGCTGAAGAAGGGAGATAAATACGTGAAGAGATTGGGCCCAAGTACACAAGGGTTGGGGCCCACAACAATCGATGCTCACTGAAGGAGTCTTTTATTACACACTTCTTCTTTTTTGTTGTTTTTTTTTGTTGTTGTTTTTTTTAATAAAGATATATACATCAACCAAGATATTCTCATAATCATTTGGTCAAGGAACATCAAATGAGAACATCAAGTCAGGAGGACCAGAGACTTGCCGAGATGGGCAAACTCCACTGGTACTCTGAGGTGTCATGAGGGGTGAAAGGTCAAAGCTGAAAGGCTCGAACCCCTCATGATATTGGTTGGGTGTGGGCAACAAAGAAT
The DNA here is from genome assembly GCA_963682175.1 of Triglochin maritima. NCBI lineage: Eukaryota > Viridiplantae > Streptophyta > Magnoliopsida > Alismatales > Juncaginaceae > Triglochin > Triglochin maritima. The sequence goes on along the minus strand of OY821786.1, from coordinate 28,258,736 downwards.
GAAGTCGTGTTGCCTCACTAGGGTTTAATTGCTCATCGAAGAAAACCCTCCAACCAATAGGCGGGTGCATCGGAATGAGTTCCTCAGGCTCATTCGATGGATGCAGCAGACTTGCATCACTAAGAATGGGGCTTCTCCCCAAGTCATCCAACAAGGACCTCCCACCATCATTTAGATCATCAAGCATAAGCTCGGTCATAGGTGGGTCCTTGTTGGAGTCAATATGAAGCTCAAATGGCTCAATGGACATGGGACATGAGGTAGAGACACCTTCTGGTATAGGCATATGATGAGGTGTCTCACCCTCACTAGTACTCTGAACTGAATCATGCAACGAACACTCCCTTTGGACATTCATGTTCGAGGCCAGCTCACTCTGTTGCATTGCAAAGACAGGCAACGAGTCTTCGCTGGGCCCACGAACATTCTCAATGGGTTGCATTGGGGTTAGAGGTGTTCGTTGATTTTGTGGTGCTTTCTCCAATTGGTGGATGAGATTTAGATTTAAAGGTTCATTCATGGGTTCCTGTTGCCTACCAGAGTTGAACACATGAAACTCGGCACTCATGTTACCGAATGAGAGCTTCATGAGACCATTTCTACAATTAATCAAGGCATTGGAGGTTGCCAGAAATGGTCTACCCAAAATCAAAGGTATTTGAGAGTAGGTGTTCGCAACAGGATTGGTATCGAGGACAACAAAATCGACTGGAAATATAAAATCTCCAACTTTGATAAGCACGTCCTCGATAATCCCCATGGGAATACGAATGGATCTATCCGCCAGTTGGAGGGTGATCTTAGTTGGTTTCAATTCTCCCAAGTTCAACTGTTGATAAACAGAGAATGGGAGGAGGTTTACCGCTGATCCTAAATCAAGCAAAACATTGCTCAGTCTAGTGTCCCCTATCGTACACTGAATAGTAGGACACCCAGGGTCCTTGTATTTTGTGTAGGTGGGATTGGACAAAAGTGAGCTGATATTTGCAGCCAAGAATGCTTTCTTAGGAACATTGGTCTTCCTCTTGGTTGTGCAGAGATCCTTCAACACTTTGGCATATTGAGGTATTTGTTGGATGACATCCAACAAGGGGATGTTAACCTTCACTTGCTTAAATACCTCTAATATCTTGTCCATGTTGTCACTCTGCTTTTTGTTTAACCTACTTGGATAAGGAGCTTTTGGCAGGTAGGTTTTCTGTTGTGCCTGAGAAGAAAGCTTTGGTGTATTACCCTCACCCTCAGCTTCTTCTTCACCACCATTCCCACTGAGGGGCTGCATAGATGGTGGTGGGTGTGGCAAGGAAATGTGATTGTCAACCTGTTTTCCATTCCTTAAGGTCACAATGGAATTGACATGGTGAACAGGTTCCTCCACATGGTTCACTTGCCTCCCCCGAGGTACCACATTCTCATTTTGCATTTGTTGTTGTTGGTACATGCGGGGGTTAGCCTCAGGCTGGCTAGGAAAAGACCCTCTCTCTCTTTCATGTACAGACTGAGCCAATTGGCCCATCTGAAGCTCTAGAGATTTGATGGTCTGCTGATTTGAAGTGAGAACTTGACTCGTGGTTGACATAAAATTTTTCATTGAGTTTTCAAGTCCACGAGTCAAGGTCTCAAGCGAATTGAATCGGGTTTCCATATTATTGGAATTTGGGAAACCCGATTGATTGGTCGTTTGTGCTTGGGGTGGATGATAGGAATGTGCATGCATGGGAGGTTGCTGTGATTGGTAAGGTGGTCTAAAGGAGTTTGAAGGACCACCCAGGGCATTAGTTTGGTTCCATGAAAAATTGGGGTGGTTCCTCCATCCAGGATTATAAGATGATGAGTATGGGTCATTCCTGGCTCTATCATAGACGGCGTTGACACGCTCCATCTCAGGAGGAATGAACACACACTCGCTTTCTACATGACCTATCCTACCACATGAATGACAGGGAACTGAACCAGATGTGGACATGTGAGGTGCACTTTGTTGGTTTTGGAGCTCAATCGAATCCATACGGCGCATTAAGGCCGCCATGCGCGCCTCGGTGGCCGTAGTGGTATCGATAGCAAATGCGGAACCCGATCTAGTCGAGTTTGCATTCGCGATCCTCGCTCCTATACTAGATGATGCAGGTGGTTCCCTCACACTCTCCCACTGCATGGTTTTCTCAGCGAGGTCTTCTAGGAAGGCCCATGCCTCCCTTTCATCCTTTCCCAAGAACTCTCCTTGACACATGGACTCAAGGAGCGTTCTGGACGGGATGTGAAGACCCTCATACACAATCTGACAAAGACGCCACAACTCAATGCCATGGTGAGGGCACGAGGATAGTAGCTCTTTGAACCTCTCAAGATATGCATGAAATGGTTCAGTCTCATGTTGATAGAACGAATTGATTTCGTTCCTCAACTTTTGAGTCCGATGATTAGGAAAGTACTTCTTGAGGAATGCAGATTGAAACTCATCCCAAGTCTTAAAGGAATTCGCTTGGTTGCTGTACAACCACTTCTTGGCATCATCCTTTAGTGCAAAAGGAACGAGCCTAAGATGGATGGAGTCTGTGCTAAGTTGTTGCAGCTTGAACATAGCACAGACCTCCTCAAATTCCCTGAGAAAGATATAGGGGTCACCTTTCCCAGTGAAATGAGGGAGCATGGAAATGAATTGAGGCTTAACCTCAAAATGGTTCCCATTAGCCTCTGGTAATACGATGCATGAGGGTAGAGCTGTACGGCTCAGGTAGCATCGATCACGAAGAGGTATGGAAACGACAACTGGAAGCACTGGTCGAGCAGGTGGGTCCAGCAACTGCTCCTCCTCACGGAAATTAGCAGCCATTGAACCCGGACTACGTGCGACACGAGAGGAGGAAGGTGTCGAGAAATCGATGACCGAAGCCGGATTGACAACGCTCCTCGTCAAACGACCACTCTCGTCTCGTGTCCACGAAAGCATGCACAAAGGTGCACACACAAACCACAACTCTTTTTTTTTTCAAATGAAGAATGTACGTAGAAGAGAAGACGAGGGAACACAGGAGAGAAAGAATGACTCAGGAGAGAAGGGAAGAAGTCCTTAAGCTACGGCGGATGGGTACAGGTAGAAGCACACAAGCAAACAAGGCTCAAGCAATCCTAAGGTCGCTATAGGTCCTTACAGCTAGACGACGCCTAACTGCGAGATCACACGGCCTCAACACGCCTCACCTCCCTACAACGAGGACCACAAAGCCCAGCAAGTGAGCCAAGATCCGGGGATCTCGTCTCTCCTACTATCGACAAAGTGGGCAACGCCGATCAGGTCATGACGGTCGGGACCGGATCACTCTCCTAATGCGTCCAAGATCCTTAGGGCCAATGTCTACTTGATTTTAAAATTAGGCTCTTGATTAGTGTGGTTTTTGGGGCGAAGGAAAGGGTGATGAAATCCCCCACCTTATCTTTTATGGGACAACCCCTCCTTAGTAGCGTTTTGGAGTCCTAATCTAGCAATCAACTCTCCAAACAAAACGCTCAACTCACACTTGTTTCAATGCACTTCCTACTAACTAATGCATGTTCATACGAAATGCATGAATGAGAGTAGAAGGTGCGTACCTCACGCCAGCTGTCAGCAACAGAAAATAAAGCTAAGATAAAAGACAATCTAAATGCCTAAGTCACATACATGATGCATGACCTAAACAACAAGAATGCCTAATCTTTTGCTTTGAGTTTTAGGGTCCAAGTTGCTTAAAGGATGTTGATTATGGATCTGGGAACAAACTATAAGTCAAAACATGCCAAATTAAATCCCAGATCACTACATCAATTATGAAAACCGACCAAAGAAATAAGAGAGCAAACAGAGCTTACCAGACCGCCAATTGGCGGTCTCAGGCCGCTGATTAGCGGTCTGAAGTGCCCAGATTGACTCAAAACTTCTCCAGGTGTTCCTATGGACGACTCCAAGTCTCCTGAAACAAAGCAAAACTACAAAACACAAATTAAATCCACTCGAATCGTCCAAACAAGAGTCTGGACTGGCACCTCCCCGGCAACGGCGCCAAAAACTTGTTGAACGTTTTATTTTAAACCGCAAGTGCACGGCCGCGATGAAGCAGTGGCAAGTACGGGTCGTCCTCAGGGAGGTGAGCAGTCTCTTGTTTGCAAGAAATCAAGTGGCGAAAATAATGGAGAAGAGAGTTGGTTACGCTACTCTACACTAAACTACGCTAAGAAGTACGAAATACGAAACAAAGAAATAAACGATCAAATAAAAACTAAGCTAAGAACAAAATAGAAGTGCTGGAATTTCAGGAATGGAAAATCCCTAAGGGGTGGAGTGAGTGCACACAAGCAAAGAGGTGGGTGTAGAATACATTCTTTAAGAACATGAAGGTGGTGTTTATCAAGCATAGGAAGTGTCTAAATGTTATGGCAAAACCTATCAATCTATTCACCAACTTGGTTGATTAACATTTACATATGCAAGTTGTTTATTTCAGAACCTAAACAAGCATGAGAGGTGTCTAATCATTTTGGCAAAACTCATCAAGTTATAAATTCTATCCTAAACAAGCAAGCATACATTCATGTTTAATCAACACAATGAAATTAAAGCATTCATCCCATTCTCTAATGCATGTATGTACATCTACTCCACCCCCCAAAGGGGATGGAACTACTCACTAAACATTACACTAATTATTAAACTATGGAAAGAAAGCATATTAAAACTAAGCTAGAATTAAAAGACGATTAAACTAAAACATGCACAACAATAAAAGAAGCATAAAACAAACAATGAAAGAAACATAAAACTTTATTGATAAAATGACTCACATTAAAAGTAGCATCCTCCTACTTTAGTGTGTGCTTCAAGGCCTCACTTCTAGTAGGAAGAATAGCCACTTAAAATATGGAGTGATTACAATAGGAGGTGAAGAGTTCTATTTATAGCCATGGAAAAAGCTAATCCGGGACAATCCCCCGATGTGGGACTAAACAGATACCACAAATAGCCTAAACATCCTCTAATACATGTGCGGGAGAAATTTGAGCGCATTTGGGCCAAAAGTGACCGCCAATTAGTGGTCTTGGACCGCTAATTAGCGGTCTACAGTGTCCGGATCGCTTTGGAATTTCTTGTGGGCTTTTCTGGAAGGCTTTGTTGGTATTTGATGCATCTATTTTGCATGTTGGAGCTCCGACCCGAATAGAATTGTCAAAATACTCCCCATAATGGTGTGAAGTATTCTGTTTTACTCTTAGGTCCCTCTGTCTTACGATCAGGTCCTTCTCCTTTGCATCTTGGTCCTCAGATCTCACAATCCAGTCCTTTTTCCCAGCTTTTGGGTCCTTTTATGCTTCATCTCTTCAAACCTAATTATTCCTGAAAACTAAACATAAAACTCGTAACATAGCATTGTTTAGGTGAAAGATAATGGATATAAGATACAAATATGAGCATGAAATGATGTCAATCACATGATAACACTACCTTTATTTGTGCTTAAAGAATGTGTTCAACACCCACCTCTTTGCATGTGTGCTACTCACTCCACCCCTTAGGGGCTTTCTATTTCTGAATTCCAGCACTTATTTAGTTCTTAGTTTATTGCTTTCTTTTGCATTTCGTACTACGTCGTGTAGTGTAGCGTAGAGTAGGATAATCAAACTCTCTTCCCTATTTTTGCCACTTGATTTCTTGCAAACGAGAGGCTGCTCACCTCCCTGTGGACGACCCGTATTTTCCACGTCTTCACCGACGCCGTGCACTTGCGATTATATTTTAAAAGGTTCAACACCCCCCTAGTGAAGACCATGATGCATCCTTACGACTTGATAAGACCTAAAGCAAGTATACTAGATATCCAAATGCATCATGTTCAAGTCAATTCTTGGAGCTTCTCTTTTGATTGCCTCAAAACGGTTTTGCACATGTTAAATAGCAAAAACCTACAAAACATTTTCTTTCGCAAACACATGAAGATTTTTGAAAGAAATGAAAATTTTAAAGCATTAGGCAAGCGAAAGAAGACAAGTCACCCCAGGATCATGACAAACAAATATATCGATATTAAATGCAACACACTAACATGACCCTAACAATGTAAACAAAAGAAAACAAAACAAAAGGAGAAAGATTTGACTATGTACACACGTAAAACGCCCCCCACACTTACTTCATGCATTGTCCTCAATGAATGTGAGCATGATACTACATGGACTTTTGCATGAAAAAGAAAAGATATCACCAACGTAAAGCACAAAGGGAAGTTCGTGGTTATGTTGATGTACACAAATCCGAATTACCCTCAAAACCTATGAAATACTAAAGAAGGGATACAAATACGTGAATGAAATAGGGCCTAAATACACAAGGGTTGGAGTCCCCAACAAGCTGTGCTCACTCATGGAGTCTTCTTTCTTCTTTTTTTCTTTTTTGAAATATAACTATGTACAAAAATAAGTTCCCATCTTCATTTGTCGAAGGACATCAAATTGGAACCTCAAAAATGTAGGATCGTGAATGAGGCTTAGTTCTAATCACTTTTAGGCTAATTACCTAATTGTTTAAGCAATAAAGTATATGTAGTGGAATTAAAACAAATAAACAAGCAAGCACTAGCGGAAAAAGTGTCATATACGTCGGATATACAGTGGTATATGATTGATCTCGTTTTATATTTCTACCGCAAGTGCACGGCCGCGTTCAAGTGGTGGCAAATATGGGTCGTCCACTGGGAGGTGTGTCGACACTTGGTTTGTGCGAAGGCAAGGGGTAAAGAAAGGAGAAAAGGATTGGTTACACTAAACTACACTACAATGCTAAACTAGAATGCAAAAGGAAATGAAGATAAGCAATAAAACTAAACCCCAAAGGGGGTAGAGAAATAATGTGAACATAAAGAAGTGTGTGTGTGTTCATTAAGCTCCTCACAACATGTAGTGCATGAAATCATAAAACTACATCCAACTTTGCCTCTACATGAATTAAGATAAGACTACATCATTAAAACATACAAGACAATAATTGGAATGAAGCTACATGAACTCAAGTATAAAGACTATACCCTACTATGCCTCTACATGAATTAAGATTTCACTACATCATTAAAACATACAAGACATTAGCTAAGGTAAAGGCAACAAGAGCACATACATTACAAATTGTGTTTCCAATATTAACTTCATCCATATCCTAACCTTATCATTCCCCATAAAATAGGTCCACTAATCAAAGCATAAGCTAAGCTTCATTCAAGAGCATTAGCATATCAAAGATAAGAGTGGAGACCCATTAGATGGTTATGGAAATCATATAAAGCTCAATGGATAAAAATAACACACACTTAATACACTACATAATTATATCACATATTTCTCCACCCCCCAAATGGGGATGGAACTACTCACTACTCATTACACTACTGATTAGACTAAGTAAAGAAAACATTTAACTAAGATACTGAAATTACTAAACAAGAAATTAAACAAGGTAAAGCAACCCACACAAAACAAGCAATATAACAAAACAAGATTAAAAGAAACAAATAAACTTTTATTAACAATGACTCACATTGAAGGTAGCACTCTTCTCTACCTTGAGTTATTGCTTCAAGGCTCACTCCTTAGTAGAGAGAATGCCACCAAACAATGGGTAAGTACAATGGAAGGTGAAGAGTTCTATTTATAAGCATGGAAAAAGCTAATCGGGGACAATCCCCCGATGTGGGACTAAACCAATACCAAAAATAGCCTAAACGAACATTAATACAAGTCCAGGAGAAATGTCGACGGATCCTGAGCAATATGGACCGCCAATTAGCGGTCCAAAATCTTTGGATCGTGTTGGAATTTGTTGTGGGCTTTTCTTTCTGGTATTGTTGGTCTTTGATGCGGTTACTTGACTTGTTGGAGCTCCGACCCGACTCGAATTGGTAAAATACTCCCCATGATGGTGTGGAGTATTCTGTTTTGCTCTTAGGTCCTTCGGTCTTACGATCAGGTCCTTCTCCCTTGCATCTTAGTCCCCAGGTCTCACAATTAAGTCCTTTTTCCTGCTTTTGGATCCTTTCATGGCTCTTCTCTTCAAACCTCTTTATTCCTGAAAACTAAACATAAAACTCGTCACGTAGCATTGCTTAGGTGTAATATAATGGATATAAGATACAAATATGAGGATGAAATGATGTCAATCAGTATATACGACGGATTTTTGCCATCCAAGTGTCCGACGTATATTCCACCGACGTCTATACCCTTGTTTATAGACGTCGGCTATATACGACCGACATCTATACAATGTACAGTGTATAGACGTCGGTCATATATAGCCGACGTCTATTATACCTTTAATTTACCAACAAAAATAATACGCTTGTTATAGGGCCTATAACAGGCACCCAACCTCTACAGTAATCAAGCCCAAGTCGCCCAAGTGCCCTAAGTGCCCATCTTTTGACCAATAACAACGTAAAGCAAACCCAAGTCGCCCAAGTGACCAATCTCGTTCGTATTCACCTGTGTAGGAGTGGTGGAGTAGTTCAACAACTGCAGCAAAACAAATTGGTCGATGGGGGACTAAACTTTTACGGCCTATAGGCGTCAGATATATGGGGTGACCGACGTCTATACATACAATACGACTGATAGACGTCAGCCACGTCATACATCCGACGTCTATACATTTATATACCAATAATAATAAAATGTACAGCGTATAGACGTCAGTCATTCGATACATCCGACGTCTATACATGAGTAAATAGTAAAAAATATAATTACAATCATCTTAGGCCCAAGTTGCCCAAGTGCCAATCTTTTGACCATTAAATATATATATATATATATATATATATATATATATATGTCTCACTTGTATTTTGTAGTGTGGTACCAAACTCCCATTTAGAAGTAAAGGAGTGTTGTAGTACTTCAACTCCACCAACAAAAAACTTTCTCCAACGTGGGACTAAACTTCAAGACATATGACCATACACACATGTATACAACACACATGCATGTGATAGTTACATTGATGTAACTATTTTTAAACAATCCAAATAATTCACATTATTCTTATACAAAATAAATTCACTAAAATTCTTACACGAAACAAATCCCAAAAACTAAATCCACATAAATTCTTACACGAAATAAATCCCAAAAAATAAATCCACATAAATTCTTATAGGAAATAAATCCCAAAAAAAAATATTTTGCTTCTTTCAGGAGGTATAGACATCGATTATACAAAAAAACCGACGTTTATACAAACCTATAGACGTCGGATGACCAAATATCCGACGTCTATACCTATAGACGTCAGATGTGTTTATATCCGACGTCTATTCAGTGACGTCTATTGTGCATTCTGCACTAGTGAAGCAAAGTAAATATGCAAACCACAATGTGACCCAATGATTTTTATAGAGGTTTGGCCTCCCGCCTACTTCCTCTTTTGCAAATTCCGCTCGAGCTCCACTTGCGTCTTTACTATCAACCTCGTTCCAGGCCGAGATTAAGCCTTTTACAAAACAAGCTCTGCGAACACCCTCGCGAGCTTGACTTTCTTCTCTCAAAATTCGAGAGGAACACTTCGGGCTCTCACCGAAGTCTATACTCTTGTCTTGGGCTTTCACCAAGTCCCTTGCTTCTTTGACAATGGTTGAGTGGAACAACACTCTCTAATCTTGAGCGCACTTGAGTGAGAATAGGATTTAAGACTAAAGTGTGGAAGGTTTGAGATTTGGAGTGTGTGGAGCTTTCTCTCTAATGTATTGGACAATATGGAGTAGGAGACTTGGAGCTTTCTCTTGAGTGTATATGACAATAGGAATTGGAAGAGCTGTGTAATTGTGTCATGGGAACACCTATTTATAAGCTCCAAAGGTTTTATAGCCGTTGTGGTTAATTGGGTAAGAGTTTGTGTAAGATACACAAACAGAAACTTGTAGGACCGAATTCTGAATAAGTTTGGTCGACCGAAAAGGGCAGAACGGTCGATCGTTTGGCAATTTTGACCAAGGTTTGGTTGACTGGTTAAGGAACAGTTGACCGCGATACGCTATAATTTAGGTACACTTAAGTTAACGGTCGAACACCGAATAGGGTTCAGTCGACCGAAAACTTGCTCTTCAGGGTTGGCGAAAATGATCAAGTTCGGTCGACCGATCTAAAGTCTTCGGTCGACCGAAAACGTTCAGGCACTTTCACTTTGTGGAGACAATAATGTTCGATTGACCGATAGGCAATATGTATTTTGGGGTATAGGTGAATAATTCGAATACGGCCGTTGGTATAATACGACAAGTTTAACGGTCGGAAAATCAGGTTGATTCGGTCCCGAAAAGGTCTGCACGGTCGACCAAAACTGGGCAGTAAAAACACTACAGGATAATTGATCACTCAGTTGACTGAATGTGGGCAGACAGTTTCGGTTTTGGTTTAGTGTTTTCCAGTCTAAGTTTGGGTGAACTATTGAAGTCCAATTGATGTGAAATTTTATGTGTGACTTCTATAGGGAACCTAATGTGTGTTTGAGTTGATTTTAGCTCAAGTATGTGTTGGATTTTTGGCCTTAATCTATGTTTTGAGGATTTAATCAACCTAATCTTAATTATAAATCAATGTAGAGAAGCACACATATTGCATTGCATATATATTGCTTTGTGCTAACTTTTACAGGTGATCAAAACTCAAGGAAGAAAGGAAATCAAGTCAAGACATGTAATCAAGCTCATTTAAAGACATGTAATTTGTATTTCTTTGAGTCTTAGGAGCTTTGGGTAATTGAGCATACTTGAGCTAAAAACTACTCAAACACATACTAGGTTCCCTATAGAAGTCACACAATAATTTGGACTTCAATAGATCACCCAAACTTAGACCGGAAAACACCAAACCATAACCTGAATTGCCTGCCCACATTCGGTCGACCGAAACAGACCGTTCGGTCGACCGAGTGATCTGTTAACCTATTAGTGTTTTCCTGCCCCAATTTCGGTCGACTGTCCTGACCTTTTCGGTCGACCAAGTAACAACAAATTTCTGATAGTTTGTTTTGTCGTATATACCCAACGGTCGTATTCGTATTATTTCCAAATACCCCAAAAATACTTTTCCCTATCGGTCGATCGAGGACCTTGTTCGGTCGACCGAACTTAGATGTCTTGACAAACACGAATATGATCATGTTTGTCAACCCAGAAGAGCCTGTTATAAATCGGTCGACCGAACCTATCTTGGTGTTCGACCGATGACTCAAGTGTACCTAGAATATACTTTTGGCGGTCGACCGTTTTTTAACCGGTCGACCGAACCGAGTCCAAAATTTCCCAACTGTCGACCGAACTTATGCAGAAATGCATCCTGCAAGTTTCTGTTTTGTGTATCTTCCACAATCTTTTACCAAACTTGTCCCAACGGCTATAACTCATTTGAAGCTTATAAATAGGTGTTCCCATGACACAATTACACATCTCTCACACTTCCATTTGTCACATACACTAGAGATAAACTCCCAAGCTCAAATTTCCCCGATCCTACACTCTAAGCCTAAATTCCACACATTTGATCATAGCCAAATCATACTCAAAGTGTGCTCAAGATTTAGAGAGTGTTGTCCCACTCAATTCTTGTTCAAGAAGCAAGGATTTTGGTGAAAGCCCGAAGTGTTCCCTCTCGGATTGTGAGAGGAAGAAGGTCAAGCAAGAGATGGTGTTCGCAGTGCTTGTGTTGTAAAGGCGTTCTCTCCAGGCCCGGAACAGGGAGTGGTTAGTGAACTCGTGAGCGGATCTTGAAAGAGAGGACTAGGACCCGGGTGGGGTGCCGAACCTCTGTAAAGTCCCTCGTCTCCATTGTGGTTTGCATTATTTCCTCCTTACTTGCTTGTTTGTTTTAAATTCTGTTGTGCATTCTTTAATTGTTTAAACAAGTAGGTAATTAGGATTAAAAGTTATTAGAATTAGAGACCCTCACTATCCTACAATATGCTCAATTTACACAATGTTCCCAAGACTCAAAAAAATGCAAATTACATGTCTTCAATATAGCTTTAATACATGTCTTGACTTGATTTCCTTTCTTCCTTGAGTCTTGATCACCTGTAGAGGTTAGCACAAAGCAATATATATGCAATACAATATGTGTGCTACTCTACATTGATTATAATTAAGATTAGGTTGACTAAATTATCAAAACATGGATTAAGGCCAAAAAGCCAACAAAAAGTGGGTTAATGCACTTGGAATGAGAACATGACACCACGTGGGGCCAAAATACTCATGCGTGCCCCCCCCCCCCCCCACAAAGAGCGCAAGATGGAAGGAGAGGTTCATGAATTAGACGCAGAGGCGTCTCATTCAAAGGATCAAACTGAAAAAACTTGAACCTCTCAAGAGTTTGGGACATAATGTGCAATGGAAGAAGAGTTTCTCCCGTTGCAGAATTGAAGTTATGATCATCAATCCAAACTCTCAAACCAACAGTCTGGTGGGTCGGAACGAGAACCTCGTTATGCATGTCCGATTCACCAGGCAAACAGAAGGTGGGTTTCTTACCCAAGGTATCCTCTAAAGAACTCCCAATACCCTCATTAGCGATGTAATTGTTTGATGTCCCATTATTTCCAAGATGATCAGGAACAATAGTGAGAGGCAAACTCTCATCAGGTCGTATGAAATTAAGGGTACTACGGAGCTCTTACTCCACAACAGGTGAGTTCTTAAGAGGCACAACAATAAGATCATGTGGCTCAAGGGCCACGAGACAAAAAGATAAGACACAATCCTGTGCCGACTAATGATAGAACTGGTCCATGATATTCTCAATTTGAATTGAATCCTCCACCAAGTGATCATGAATTGAAACCCCAAGTCCCTCAGACAGACTAGGAGTTTGACTCTGAAAGATTGTGCTTCGAATTTGTGGATGTGGTGGTGGTTAGATATCAGAAGATAAATCGCCGCATATCAAGCACAAGCTGCGGCGGATCCGCCGCACAACAGAGGCTTCTAGGCTTCAAATTTTTCTGGGGTTAACGCCATCTCTGGGTGGACGCGTGGAGCTACTGAAATTTCGAGAGCGGGCGGTGAACCCGACTGAGCATTGTATAGGTAACCTTTGTTGCCTCTTTCCTCGTAATTTCTAGTTTCGGAAAATTTCCTTTTGTAGAACTTCACGTGTAAGCTTAAATTCCATAATTGGCAATAATTCAACTCTTACCTAAAAATTGGCGAAACTAGAAGAACTTAGTGCATGCATCATATAATGTTTTGTTTGCATTATTCTTGCTAAATTCTTGCAAATTAATTCTTGTTGAAGAGTGCTGGAGGCAAGGTACGTATCGCGGTTTTTATCGATTGCATTTAAGCATATAATCTAATTTGCATACAACCTTGCGATTGCCCCCGCTAAAGACCATTGTTTGACTATCTTTGCTAGATTTAAGTTAAACTATCTTAAGGGCAACTCCGTAGGAAAGGATACGGTGGGGATTTCATCACCATTCCGTGGCCCACAAATCACAATCCTAAAGTGTCACTAGGTCTAGGATTGTTTGAACTGTGCTTGCTTAGGAAATTTCTGACCGACCCTCTTTTCTATCTTTAGAGTTAAGTTTCCCTTCTCATCTGAGTCTTCTTTCTCTTCTCACCTCAATTCTCTAGATTAGGATTCCTTTCTCATCTTTCCCCGTTCTATTGTTTGTTTCCATTTTTGAAAAACAAATTTTAAAAAAATATATTTAAAAACAAAAAAAAAATCAATTGATTCTTGAATTTGAATTTGGAATTTAAATTTCGAATTTGAATTCAAAAATTGATTCAAACCGGTGCACTCAGATTTGGATTCGAGACTTGAGTAATCGACTCTCATGAGTTCATCTAGATTCCAGTCTGGAGCTTAGCCCCAATCCACCTGTTGCACCACCTATGACTCTGAGGGATCGGTGCTATCCAACGATGTCTGCTCAGCCATCGTGCATCGTTATGCCCGTCATACCGGGTCGCGACTTCGAACTGGGCACAATACATGAGTATGTTGTCCAAGTTTACCTCTAGGGAAGACCCATATCTCTTCCTTAGAGAATTTGAGGAAATCTGCTCTCTTATGCAATACCAGCATATCTCTGAGGAGGCAGTGCGTCTGAAATTCGTGCCTCTAGCATTGAAAGACGATGCTAAGAAATGACTATATAGTCTAGCCGAAAGATCTATTAGGAGTTGGGCCGAGTTTGTTCAAGTTTTCTTAAAGAAATATTTCCCCAACCATAAGACTATTAGGATTAGGAATGAAATTGTTGCATTCGTTCAATCTGAGAGCGAGCCGTTCTATTCCTATTTAGAAAGATTTAAAAGTTTGTTGACCCAATATCCTGATCATGGCATTCCAAGATGGCAATTGTGCCAAATTATCTATGAGGGATTGACACCCACATCTAGGGTTATGCTAGAATCTGTAAGCCAAGGAAGCTTTATGTCCAAAAATGAGAATGATGCCTGGACTTTTCTTGAGGATTTAGCTGAAAACAGTATGCAATGGGACAATGCTAGAGCACCGCTTAACCCGAGTATTGGATCTAGAATAGCAAGTCAACCCAAACCAGGTGTCTTAGCTGTAGATGCCAATATAGCGACTGAAGCAAAACTAGCTACCCTTATGCGCAGAATGGAAAGTCTAGAGCTGCAAAACCGACCCCGAGTGAATCAAGCTTCGTCTATCCCTTGCTCTAGATGTGGTCAGACTGGTCATTTAATTGAGGATTGTGCGGACTGGGAACAAGTTAATGCCACGTTTAACCATGCTAGAAATGACCCATACGTATCAACCTATAACTCGGGTTGGCGTAATAATTCCAATTTCTCATCAAGCCAACAAGGTCAACCTCCTAGACAACAACCAAACCCGTATAACCAAAATAATACATCATCAGGGTATAGTAACAATGGAGATTATGATGTTAGGTTGACAAGCTTGGAAAATTTGATGAAGACTTTTATACAAACAACCAACCAGTCCTTCCAAAGGCTAGAGACACAAGTCAGCCAACTCGCACAAATTGTAGGTGCAAGAGAAAAGGGCCAGTTTCCAAGTCAACCTGAGGTGAATCCTAGATCTAATAATCAATATCAGCCATATCAACCACCTCTAGGAAGTAACAACTCGAGACCAGTTCAAATGGTTAATGAGGAAGGACCGTTCCAACAAATAAATGCAGTAGTATCATTACGGTCCGGAAGACAAGTTGATAACAATGTGGTAAATCCAAGAACGTCTAATCAATCTAGCCATCAAGCAACCACATATGACCTAACCATTGAACCTGACGTCCAATCTGAAACGCCCAACCCACCTACTCTAGCTGAACTCATAGCTCAACCTGAGCGAGTCTATGTTCCTAAAGCTCCATTCCCCAATAGACTTAAGAAGAACTCAAGTGCACAAATGGAGAAAATCCTGGAAGTATTTAAGCAAGTTAAGGTGAATATTCCACTTCTGGATATGATTCCACAAATACCTGCTTATGCTAAATTCTTAAAAGATCTGTGCACTAAAAAGAGAAAAACAAACGTACCAAAAAAGGCATTCATAACTGTAAACATAAGCTCAATTCTGTCAAACTCTTCTCCTATAAAGTATAAGGACCCCGGGTGTCCCACAATTTCATGTGTGATAGAAGATACTTTTAGCAACAAAGCCCTTCTAGACCTTAGTGCTAGTGTTAACCTACTCCCGTTCTCTGTTTACGAGAAACTCAACCTTGGTCCACTAAAACCCTCTAAGACAACTCTTCAATTTGCTGACTGCTCTATTAAGAAACCAAGAGGTGTAGTCAAGGACGTTTTGATCAAGGTGGGTGACTTCATTTACCCAGTGGATTTTGTCGTACTAGATACTGCACCTGTTGTAAACCCTAATAGACAAATCCCTGTAATACTAGGCAGACCATTTTTAGCCACTTCTGAAGCATTGATAAACTGTCGAAATGGGCTCATGCAATTATCTTTTGGGAACTTCAAAGCTGAATTTAATATCTTTCATGTTGATAGTGAGCCAGAAATAATATGCAATCAAAGTGATGTTGTGATGAGAGCACATATCTATAAGATTTCTGAATCAAATAAATCATCACAAAATCAAAAAGGAAGTGAGAAAAAAGGGAGTAATTCTTCGACACACCCACCATCACTCGAGCAAATAAGAGAACCAATATATGTGAGGGGTATGGAATCTGTGACTCAGGACTCTCATTGCAACATGGGGAACAATTCAATTGGATCCATTTACCAACATGTTGTCATTCAATCCAGTTCTGACTATGGTTGACTCTGAGCAAATTCAATCCCTCCACCACAGTTGACGCAGGTAATAAGTGCATTTGCTTTATCTTTGCATACATTGAGGATAATGCATGATTTAGGTGTGGGGGGTGTTTATCTATCTTTATATGTTGTTAAAAAAATCAATGTTCTATGACATAGCTTAAGATTGAACTGCCAAAACCGGTGCACAAAATGCATTGAGTTTTTGTTCCTTATTATATAGTTTTGCTTGTAGAAATTATGACATAAATCTAAGTTCCAAAGAAATAACCCATTACCCTTTAAGACATGTATGCACTTAAATTGGATGAATCAAATCTCTGAAGTGGATGATAAAAAGCAGAGGTTGAGGAAAATATACCGGGAAGTGTGGACATCTAATAGCAATTAAGCCTTGAGGAAAATAAAAGTAAAAAATAAAGGAATAAAGTGAGGAAAACACATTTTGCAAACTGATTACAAAAGCCCAAGCCTTCGAGTCACTAGTCCGTAGGGGTATCTTGAAACCTGATAACTTGAGTCTGCCAGCTCGGGATTATCGACCAAACTCGCTACACGAATGCAAAAAAAGGGTAAAAGTGTCAGAAAAAGCAAATGTGTTGAATCACGGAAAAAGAAAAAAACACTCAAGGCCCAAAGCTAAAAGAATGATCCATGCCATGGTTGATCCAAATGATACTTCACCACCAGAGGAGGCGTGCAAAATAATTTAAATTATAACATGTGTAGAAGGGTTAGTGGTGTGAATATTGGACGAATGAAGACCAAGTCAGATTTTTTATGGGTTAGACTTATATTATAAGCATGCAAGAATTCTAAGTAAGATGTATAAGGTTGAGGTGAGGATATTGAGAGCTATTAATGAAATGTTGAATTAAGACTTTGTGGGTGTGTCAACTGAAAACCCTCACGAGACAAAACTCGTCCTCTAAGGAAACTTAGGGGTTTAAAGGCTTGTTGCACAGGCTAAGTGCAACCGTGATTCCTACGAAAGTGAGTTAGGATTTCCCTGTTTTCATTTTTCTTATATTTTGTTTTGCTAGGGACTAACAAAATCTAGGTGTGGGGGTATTTGATGCATTGCATACATTGCATCATATGTCTTTCATTTAGATTAATTTTATATCAATAAATGCTACTAAGGTATGTGTTTAGTCTTATTTACAGAATACAGGGACCTGAATGCAAATTACCCATATCCCGAGCATAAATGCGTGTAAGAGACTCATTCCTGTCATAAAGACCAAGTTCAAGATTATCGGGATTCAAATGGAAGTCCATCCAAGCATAAAAGCATTCAACGACCTAATTACAAAAATGCCAAGGACTTAAGCACAAAAGTAGCCAGGGACTTAATTGCAAAAAGCCAAGGACCTAATTGCAAATTACGAGTAGCTTTTATTATTATGGAGAAAGTCTAAAGAAAAATCAATGTGGATCTCCAAATATATAAGGAAATAAAGTCGGAGCTCAAAAGAAAGGAAATAATCAATCTGGACGCGCAAAGGATATCTCAATAATACCATAAACACATAGGAAAAATCCGGATTAAATCAGAGTTAATTGTGCGGCATTTCCGCCGCACCCCTGTCGATCCGTGCCTCCGAATTTTGTCCAGTCATGTTGTGACGCGTGTACTTTCCAATTTTATACTTAGGTCCCTTGTATCAGCTATAAATAGCCCCGAGAACGATGTTGTGAGGAGTTTTTGTTTTGATCCATTATTTTAGCAATAAAATTCTGTTGGTCTATTTTGTGTTTTTAATTTTCTTTTGTAGTTTCTCTAGGACCCCTTCTCCTTCCCTCCATCCATGAGTTTCTAACTCTCTCCAAAGGGTGGGGGTGACGGATTTAGGGTGATGACAAGAAGATTAGGTTATTATTTTAAGTTCGTATTAGTATATTTTGATTACTTGAGTTTATGTTAAATCATTTATCATGTAATGCTTTATAACTAATATGATTTATTATAAGTTTCAGAATTCTCTAATCAAAACCCGCAATCTAAACCTCCACCCGCTGGACTCCCATCTATATTTGTTTTCTTCTTAGTTTTGTTTTGTTGTTCTTGCTTTAGATAATTAAAAACCAAAAATCTCAAACCAAACTTACTATTGTTCTCACTTTCTTCCCTTAATCGAAAATCACAAAAAATAACAATATCTCTTCCTCCTTGTGTTCGACCCGTACTTGCCACCGCTTCATCGCGGCCGTGCACTTGCGGTATAAATTTAATTCTCATCACATTGCCATATTTTGCATGGACTGTTGAGTGGTTTCCATGAACGTAAGGAGAGTTTGTTTCAAGGAATCAAGTATGTGGTCAACTGTGAGGTCTAATTCCGAATTTTGGAGATTTTGGGGTTAGGTGTTTATGGGCTGAGAATGAGTCCAATAATTGGTCATGGGTGGTGTATGGTAGAATTTTAGGTATTCGGGAGGAGGATACTGAGGTGGAAATTGTTGTATTTTTGGCTTTAATCTATGTTTTGATGATTTAATCAACCTAATCTTAATTATAATCATGTAGAGTAGCACACATGTTGCCTTAAATATATATTACCTTGTGCTAACCTCTACAGGTGATCAAGACTCAAGGAAGAAAGGAAATCAAGTCAAGACATGTAATCAAGCTCATTTGAAGACATGTATTTTGTATTTCTTTGAGTCTTTAGGAACTTGTGTATATTGAGCATACTTGAGCTAAAATCAACTTAAACACACACTAGGTTCCTCATAGAAGTCACACACGAAATTTCACATAATTTGGACTTCAATAGATCACCCAAACTTAGACCGGAAAACACTAAACCTGAACCCTAACTGTCTGCCCACATTCGGTCGACCGCAACAGGCCGTTCGGTCGACCGGATGATCAAGTATTTTGTCTTGTGTTTCCCTGTCTAGTTTCGGTCGACCGCACCTTCGCTTTCGGTCGACCGTTTGAACTTATTTTTCCGACTGTTATTTTTTTGTCGTATATACCCAACGGTCGTATTCGTATTAAACCAAAAATACCCCAAATACATTTCATATATAGGTCGACCGAGGACCAAGATCGGTCGACCGTTTGTCCACCTCTTGACAAACCCGAATCACCTGTTGAAAAACGGTCGACCGCTAGACCTGTTTCGGTCGATCGAATATCCAATTGTTTGTCAACCCCAAAGTGCCTGGTACAAATCGGTCGACAGTTTCCCTTTTAGGTGTTCAACCGATGACTTAAGTGTACCTAAGTCGTAGCGTTGGTCGGTCGACCGTTTCCTTACCGGTCGACCGAACCTTGTGCAAAGCTGCCAAACGGTCGACCGTTCTTCCTGTTTCGGTCAACCGATTTTCTCCAGAATTAGGTCCTGCAGTTTCTGTTTTGTGTAATCACACTTCAACTCATACCCAATCAATCCCAATGGCTCTATTCTCTCTAATGCCTATATAAGGAGTTGTAAAACACATTTTAACACAACTCTCCCACTCATACTTGTCCAATACATTAGAGAGAAACCCAACACACTCAAAGCCTCAAACCTTCCACACTTTAATCACAAATCCAATCTCATTCAAGTGTGCTCAAGTTTAGAGAGTGTGTTCCACTCAAGTTTGTTGCTGTCCAAGTAAAGTAAAGGTTTCGGTGAAAGCCCGAAGCATTCCTCTCGGATTGTGAGAGAAGAAAGTCAAGCTGGCGAGGTTGTTCACGGAGTTGGTTTTGTAAAGGCGTTCTCTCCCGGCCCGGAATGGGGAGTGGTTAGTGAAGACGTAGGCGGAGCTCGCAGAGTCGAACGGAGCTTACAAGAGAGGACTAGGACCCGGGTGGGGTGCTGAACCTCTATAAAAATTCCCCGTGTGATTGTGGTTTGCATTACTTGCTTGTTTTATTTAATTCCGCTGTGCATATCTTGATTGCTTAAACAAGTAGAGTTTGTTTAGGATTAAACTTGTTAATTAGCCTCAATTGTGGATCCATACACCCACACAATCCTACAGAAATGATGTATAAGAATTGAATAAGAACTGTCTCCCCATGAATCCATCCCTCTCGGGTTGTACGCGGATGCAAAAAGGTCACATTTAGCATTTTGGGAAAAGGTATACTCACACTCAGGCTCTGGGGGAACATAAAGACATTCCCCGATAACGTGACCACTCAACCCATAACACGCACACAGTACGACTACTGGAGCCACCGGTGCACTCATGTCATCTACCACACGCATGAAAGAGACCAAAAGTTGTTGTAATGTCTCAGTTTGTTGATCATCATAAGATCCGACATAACTAGATGATGGTCTAGAAGTCGGTGCCTCTCTCATATTACCCCAATCTGAAGATTTCTCAGCCACACAATTAAAATTGTCCCAACCATACAGGGTGTTTGTCTGAGGTACCCCAGGCTGCATGGGTCCGGATTACCAGGGAGAATAGTCATGGTCCCAACAATGAAATGGATGGTCACCCATGTAACCACCCACCTCGACAAAGAACTCTTGAGTCGACCACTCTCACCACACGAGGCCAAACTCGTAAAAAGTGCTCGACTCGACCCTAAAATGCTAACAGAGAGTGTAAATGGGGAGGTAGGTGATAAGAAGATGACTCAAAGGAGAAGGGAAGAATCCTTAAAACTAGCATGGGTAGAGGGTGAGGGTAGAAGCCTAGTCTAGCAAACATGGCTCAACAAGCTTAAGCTGGCTATGAGCTTAAGCTAGACGACGCCTAACTTCGAGCTCACGCGGTCTCAACACGCCTCACCTCCCTACGACGAATACCACAGAGCCCAGAAAGTGAGACAAGATCTGGAGATCTCATCTCTCCTGCTACCGACAAAGTGGGCGACGCCGATGAGGCTATGACGGTCGTGACCGGATCACTCTCCTAATGCGCTCAAGTCCTATTGGCCAATGTATACTTGATTTTAGATTAAGGCTTTTGATTAAGAGTGATTTTTGGGGCAAAGGAAAGGGTGATAAAATCCCCCACCTTATCTTGTATGGGACAACCCCTCCTTAGTAGCGTTTTGAGTCTTAATCTAGCAATCAACTCTCCAAACAAACGCTCACCTCACTCTTCTCCCGATGAACCTTACTAACTAATGCATGCTTTAACCATGCATGAATGAGAGAATGGTTACACGTATGTCATGCCAGCAATCAACAACAAGAATGTACAGAAAAGACAAGTGCGTGCAAGGTCTACAAATGATGCATTACCTAGATGACAATCAATCTAATCTTTTGCTTTGAGTTTAAGGTCCAAGTTGTATAAAGAGGGGATTGGTTATTAATAGATATGGGATAAAACTACAGGTCACAACATGCCAAATTGAGCTCCCAAACAACTACATTGAAATCAAAACAACCAGAAGAAATTGTGGAGCAAACCAAGCTCACCAAGCTGCCAGTTGGAGGTCCCAAACCGTTGATTGGTGGTCCAATTAGCTTCTCGCTTCTCCAAATTTGTCCTGGTGCCTTCTTTGGATGCTGAGATGTCCCTAAAATAAACAAAAACTAAAAACAAAAGATTAAACCTACTCGAATCGTCCAAACAAGAGTCTGACAGAGCACATCCCCGGCAACGACGCCAAAAATTTGATGTGAAATTAAGTTTAACCGCAAGTGCATGACCGTCAGTGAAGATGGGTCAAGTACGGGTCGATCCATATGGAGGTGTGTCGACTCTGGTAAACAAAGGGGAGAAGAAGTTGATTACACTAAACTATGCAAAACTAGCACGAAACAAACAAAAAAGATGAAAGCACGAGATGAAATAAAACTAAACTAAGTGACTAATAAAAACAAGCTGGAAATCAGGAATGGAAACCCCTAAGGGGTGGAGTGTGTGTACACATGAAATAAGTGGTGATGAATCCATTCAATAAAGCACAAGTGTAGGTAGTGTTGCTATGCATAAGAAGTAACTCATGGCAAGACCTGCCATCCAAATCACTAACCTAAGTGATTAATATGAGCATGAACAAGTTTGTTATTAAGAACTTAAACATGCATGGAATGTACCTAAAGATTATGGTAGAAACCATCAAGTTAAGTATTCTCTTTAATTCAAACAAGCATACTCACATTTCTCACATACAACAACATATAGCATTCATTCCATACTACATGACATGTATAAACATCAACTCCACCCCCAAAAGGGAGATGAAACTACTCACTACTCATTAAGAAAAGAAGACAAAATGAAATTAAACTAAGCATGGAATAATTAAAAGAGAAGACAACAATAAAACAAACTAAGAAAACTTATTTTATTTACATGACTCACATTACAAGCAGTATTCTTCTCCACTTGAGTTTTACTCCAAAGCTTACTCTAAGTAGAGAGAATGCCACCAAGCAATGGGTGAATACAAAGGAGGAGGAAGAGTTCTATTTATAGTCATAGAAAAAGGTAACCCGGGACAATCCCCGGTATGGGACTAAACACATACTATAAATGGACTAAATACACACTAATACACCACCCGGCTAAGGGTTATCGGGTTTGGATCCAAATGGACGCCAATTGGTGGTTTGGGACAACCAATTGGCGGTCTGGGTTGGGTTGATTGGGTTGTGCTTTGGTGGAGACTTTAATGGATTGATTTCTTCATGTTCGGTGCACCCAAAGTGGTTGTTGGAGCTTAAACCCGGATCTAATTGCCAAAATACTACTCATGATGGTGTGGAGCTTCATGATTTGCTCATTAGTCCTTTTGGTTTTACATCTGGGTCCTTCTCTCTTGCATCTCAGTCCATAAATCTTGCATCTTAGTCATTTTCCTTGCTATTAAGTCCTTTTTGAGTCTCTTCTTCTCCAATCTGTTTATTCCTGAAACTTAAACATAAAACTCGTTACGTAGCATTGCTTAGGCTAAAAATATAGGATATAAGACACAAATATATGCATGATATGATGTCAATCAAAATCTGATTGAGCTTCATTCTAGTACTTGTGGCGGAGCATAAATTCGTATTGTTGAACAAACTGCTTAAGAGTACTCTTCGAAGTGAGGTACTTGTCGAAGAACACGTTCATACTTTCACTTCTTTGGGTAGAAGTCATTCCTGCGAAAAAACAATCACCAACAATAGCAGGTACCCAGGACTCACGGATTGCATAAATGGATTGAAGTCAGCTATGGTTCTGAAGCTCAAAATCACCAAGGAAACCCTACCAATTCCGATCAAATTCTGCTGCATTTTTTGAGTCATATACAAATAATTTTAGATCAGATAACATGTGCTTCCGATACTGCGTTGGCAACTTCACGGGATCTTTGTTCATTATGTGCCATATACAAAATATGTGCCTGGCGTTTGGGAAGACATTACTTACAACAACAGAAATGACAACACATTGGTCCATTATGATCTATGGTGGATGGATATCTGCACAATACGGTTAATTCAAAAAGAAAAACTCATATATTATAAAGGATGAACCCATATATTTAAAAGGACAAACCCATATATTATAAATGAAAAACCTATATATTAAAAAAGACAAAGCCATATTTTAAAAGGGACAAAAAAATATTAAAAAGGACATACCCTTCTATTAAAAGGGAAAACCGAGTTTCGACACTACCTACCTAACAAACAAAATGAATTAAAAAGGGCAGAACCTCCGTTTAAAAAGGGTTGACAGTACGTATAAGAAGGTACTCCCAAACTTTAATGAGCCACCACAAAATTAAAAAGGATAAACCAAGGTTAAAAAGGACAAAGATTCACTAAAAATGTACACCTCAAAAACCCTTTTAAGATAGAACCAGGTCCTTTATACGTACCTCCCATGCACGATAACGATGTTTGGAATAATCAAATGTAATTTTCAGTGGTCTCATAGGACCGCAAAGCGCAACTGAGCAAGACAGACTCAAAATGGTGATTAACTCTTGCGAATGGTGCAAAAGGCATGTCGTATTTGTTAGTCTGGTAGGTTGTGTCGAAACATATAGCATCTCCGAAGTATGAATATGCAGGTCTAGACCGACAATCAGCCCAAAAAATGTTCCTTAGTCTTCCTTCGTCATTCATATCCATGACATAGAAAAACATTGAATCAATCTTCAACATCCTAATGAAATAGTTCTGAAGAGCTTGTGCATCGCCATGTCCAATTTTCAAATTTCGGACTTTGGTTATAACGTTCCCGCACACAAAGAGTTATGAAAGTTGGAGATCTCTTCTAACACACTAAGTTTTGTGAACTGCAAAAACAACACAAACCTGAGGTCCCTCTCGTTGAAAGTCAGTTTGTCATGCCCCCCAGCCTCGATGACAACATATTGCATGGTCTTGGCCACCGAGATCCCGACACCATAATTGCACGCTACGCGTGCTATCACAGCCTCAGGTACAGTTCGGTTATGTCTAAGAAAATGCATTTGCTTCTCTTCAAGCAAAGTGTGGTTATGTTTAAGATCAACAAAGTTAATCTGGTAACCCCTTGTTGGATTTCCGGAGACCCTGATCCGAGCCGTGCACTCGACTCGGCTGGATAAATGAGGCTTCAATATTCATTGTCCTTGTTTTTGAAGGGAATGTGTTCTAAAAGTTTTACTTTTAAATGTCAATTATTATGAATTGAATGAGAAATCATT
Source organism: Triglochin maritima (assembly GCA_963682175.1). Lineage (NCBI taxonomy): Eukaryota > Viridiplantae > Streptophyta > Magnoliopsida > Alismatales > Juncaginaceae > Triglochin > Triglochin maritima. Next base: position 28,233,833 of record OY821786.1, on the reverse strand, counting down.
TTGTTCCTTGTTTATGTTATTCGTCTTTTAGAAGTGTTAAGGAAGAGACTCTTGGTCCTTAACCGTAGAGCTCTAAAAGATATTGGTTTACATAAAACAAAAGATATTCACAATCATGGTAATTAACATGGGACATTAATTACCGAGTTAAGATTGTCGTGTTAGTCATAGATCATTGTAGCTCTACAAGTGAGTGACAACATGGGTACAGAAAAGAGGAAAATAGTACTTTTGTATGCTGAATTGACCTAACAAGTAAAATATTATAGGAATGTGTTTCTATGTCATTAATATTTTACTGTGTCCTTGGTCCTTTGATATGAGACTTATATCTGATCGCTTAAGGAGTTCTTAATTAGACTAGTGTCTTGAGCTATCGATAAGTGTAGTGTAAAGACATTAGTTGGTTAAGTATAACTTTCGTTGGAGAAGATAGTTAGTCAAAACATTATCATTGCCCCTCTTAATTGAGTCATGATGTTAGTGGGCCCCTTGATAAAACAAGGTTATAATGTGCACAATGTGATTTGAGTTAAGTCACATATTTATAACTAGCTTAAAGAGATCAAGAAATGAATACTAATACAAAGATGACACAATACTACTTTGTGTGTATTCTTAATATCATGAGGCAAGGGACGGACACAAGTGGTGCACTCCATCACTAAATGGATCGGGTTTTGGTTCGAGTGGAATTAAGACATCTAACTAATTGAGAGCTATAATGTGTAGCTAGATACCGCTTATAGCTTGTGATATTAAGCTCTTAATATCACCGCCAACTTAGTTTAGATCATCCCATAGGTCACACCACAAAATTGGGAAACAAGAAATGAGAATTTTGAGTTCATAAGATGTGTCGGGTTTCATGTAGAAAATATGACACATGGGGTGAACAAGCAAAATCAAAATTATGTTGTAATTAATAACATAATCAGAATCAAAATTAAATTCATATGTGATGTAAATATTATGGGGTGTAATGATTGATCATTGCATAGGATGATATGTTACATAAGTTGTGAATTTACTACTAATCTCGAAGTGTCAAATTTTGTAGGGGTTAAACCGAAATTTGACAAGTCTGCAGAACAGTGCTCAAACGGTCGACCGGTTAGGAGTAAACGGTCGACCGATCGGGCACGGTCGACCGGACATGTCTCGACCGATAAAAGGGAATTTTCATCTGTTCGAACGGTCGACCGAATGTAATCGGTCGGTCAACCGAACATTGCGATAGAATAATTCCTGTTACGAACGGTCGACCGAGTTATTGAACGGTCGACCGAAACCTGGTTCGAGCGGTCGACCGAACCTTGAAACGGTCGACCGGTCCAGACGGTTAATGCAGAATTAATTTAAGGATTAATTAGATCATGCATGGAATTGGTCCATAATTGATTTAATTCGTGGCTAAGATTATTTATTATTAAATAATGGATGGTTAGATGGAATTTTGCATGAAATCATGGGCAATAGGTTGCACATGAATAGGTAATTTGGAGAGAACTTATAAATACAAGTTTATCTCATTACCTCCTTAGTTCATTCATTGTTTTCTCATGCAAAAACTCTCTCCATAATTCTCCACGAAATTCCCTTAATTCTTAAGTCTAGTTTTAGTTTTTAAGAGATCATCTTCTCAAGGGAACTAAAGAGGGGTTAGTAATTAGATTCTAAACGCTATTGGAGATTGAGAGGCTAGCTCTTCTCTCTCCAATCTTGTTTAGAGTTTGGTGAAATCTCGGAGGAATCCGGCGCAGCAACAAGCATCCTCAACGTCTCCGAATCTTCAAGAAGTTTTTGAGAACTTCTAGGTATGAATTTCGGAGTCTCTTTGTGTTTGTTTTAATGAGTTTTTGAAACTAGTTGTTAAAACAAACCGATGCATGCATGAAATAAATCGAAGAAAATTGTAATAGATCCTTATTATACATGAAAATTCGAAAAATATATATGTATAATTAAACATGAAATCCTACAGTGGTATCAGAGCTTAGGGTTCAATTTTCTCATGATTTAAGGCTGTAAACAAATTTAGTTTACCATCTAGGATTTAAACAATTCGATTTACCGGTTTTTTCGGTCTATGAATGTTTGTTGATGTAATTCTCCATAATAATTCGTTCTGAATGTTTTAAGTGTTTTAAAACATGCCATGTAATTATTAGAATTAAGATTTAGACATTTGTCTAACTTGCAATAATTTCATTTTAAGTATAAACGATTATTTTGTAAGAGAATCAACAAAACCGAAAAACTGCGATTCATCTTTCCATTGGAAATTGGATGGATAGCGGTTCATAATTAATTTTTGAACTATGGATGCATGAAAAACGTTTTAATGGATTTCAAAATGTTTTTCAAAGAATTATTTGAGATTCTAGATGCTTGATAAACTAGGTTGGATAGTTTATAGCGATATTGCGTGCATGGATGCTCGGGTTGTTTTTGCAGGAATTATGAGTTTATATGTTCCAAATCAGCGCCTATGAATGTTTATAATTGTTATAATATAGGGGCTTATGTATGTAAAAGCCAAATTCTCTATTTCCATCTTTTAGATAATTGCATATGCATATGAGAGGTTTTACATAGGCCTTGCACTAGTCGGTTTTTTATCGAATGTGAGGAGCATGTTTATTTTCTGTAGAATCTACATCTCCGGTGCAAGAGGAAGTCGCCGTTGTAGCGCATCGATCGAGGATTGAGGATCGGGGATCGAGGATCAAGGATCGAAGGGAACATATAAACTCACACGATGTGGAATGTGTGAATGTTTAATTTCTGTTTTTTAATTTCTGCTATGCATGTGATGAATGTGGTGAATGTTAGGATGTGTATGAATATTAATATGCATGATAACCTAAAATTCCAAATCACATGTAAATATATGAAATTATCCAACAAAAATTAAGAATAATTTCCTTTTTATTTCATCCACTAGCAGCCATTGATTGAGGGATACTCTGCTCGCCCTTAGCGGGAAATAGCTTCCTCCATCTTTGGGAATAGTGGGAGATATAATGGTTGTCTGTTGTTGTGCCCCGATTAAATGTATGAGGTGCGTTTCACCCTAGTGAACCCCAAGTATGTTTAGATGGGAATACAATGGATAAACGTATCTCGTATCAAATGAAAATAAGTTTTCTTAACATTACCTAGAGCCCTCGCTCGGTTTTGGGAAAACGTTTTTCTTACGAGGATAGGTCGCATTCCCTCATAATTAAAATGACAAGAATCACAAGAGTTTGAAGATGCTAATATTGCTAAAATTCAAAAAGGTTGTGATTAGAAAATGTTTTTCTTACCTTGATGTTGTAATGTATTCGATAACCCTTAGCTAGTCTATGTTACAATTAATGGGATCTTGTATTGTTGCATTTATGGGCAAAATTTTTATTTGCAACATTTACATTTGTATGCATGTATAATAAACATAAAATTGACATTAAAATCCTATATGATTTATTTTGTAGAAAATTGTCGAACATCCAACCATCCAAAGATTTTAACCTTTAAGGGGACATTAGCTTGCCATATTTGCTTGAATAACGGAAATTTAGTGCCATTATCTGCAATAAGGTCATAAAATGATTTTGTTGTGAAATTCCCTTTTTTTGGTTAAGTTCCAACTTCTTTTGTCCATGCCTTAGTTGGCGAATAAGAAACAAAAGATGACATTAACAACATGGTTTGCTGATCCGTTAAGCCATGGTAGAAATGTTTATCATACGACTAATGATTGACATCATTTCATGCTTATATTTGTATCTTATATCCATTACCTAAACAATGCTATGTCACGAGTTTTATGTTTAGTTTTCAGGAATAAATAGGTTTGAAGAGATGAAGTATGAAAGGACCCAAAAGCTGGGAAATATGACTGAATTGTGAGATCTGGGGACCAAGATGCAAGGAAGAAGGACCTTATTGCAAGACAGAAGGACCTAAGAGCAAAACAGAATACTCCACACCATCATGGGGAATATTTTACCAATTCGATTCGGGTCGGTGCTCCAACAAGTCAAGTAACCGCATCAAAGACCAAAAATACCAGAACGAAAAGCCCACAACCAATTCCAACGCGATCCGAAGTTTATGGACCGCTAATTGGCGGTCCATATTACTCAGGATCTGCCCAAATTTCTCCTGGACTTGTATTAATGTTTGTTTAGGCTATTTTTGGTATTGGTTTAGTCCCACATCGGGGGATTGTCCCGGATTAGCTTTTTCCATGGCTATAAATAGAACTCTTCACCTCCTATTATAATCACTCCATATTTTAAGTGGCTATTCTTCCTACTAGAAGTGAGGCCTTGAAGCACACACTAAAGTAGGAGGATGCTACTTTTAATGTGAGTCATTTTAATACAAGTTTTCTTTATTATGTTGTTTGTTTTATGTTTCTTGTTTTGCTTTGCTTAATCTCATTTCATTAGTTTTATTAGCTTAGTTAATATGCTTTCTTTGTTTAGTTTAATAATTAGTGTAATGTTTAGTGAGTAGTGCCATCCCCTTTGGGGGGTGGAGTAGATGTACATACATGCAAATGAGAATGGATTGAATGCTTTATTTCCAATGTGTTGATAAAACATGAATGTATGCTTGCTTGTTTAGGATAGAATTTATAACTTCATGAGTTTTTCCAAAATGATTAGACACCTCTCATGCTTGTTTAGGTTCTGAAATAAACATCTTGCATATGTAAATGTTAATCAACTAAGTTGGTGAATAGATTGATAGGTTTTGCCAGAACATTTAGACACTTCCTATGCATGATAACACCACCTTAATTTGTGCTTAAAGAATGTGTTCAACACCCACCTCTTTGCTTGTGTGCACTCACTCCACCCCTTAGGGGTTTTCCCATTTCTGTATTCCAACATTCTTCTTTTGTTCTTAGCTTAGTTATTATTTCATTGTTTGGTTCTTCCTTTCGCATTTTCTACTTCTTAGCGTAGTATAGAGTAGAGTAGCATAAACATCTTTCTCCCCCTATTTTTGCCACTTGATTTCGTACAAGCAAGAGGCTACTCACCTCCCTGAGGACGACCCGTACTTGCCACCGCTTCATCGCGGCCGTGCACTTGCGGTTTAAATAAAACGTTCAACAACTGATCACAAAAAGCCTCATACTAAAAAAATTGTGTACATATATGAGTTTCCATCAAGCTTTATGGAAGATCTCAGGTCATTCCTCAGAAAGAGTTGTTATAATCGATGACCCTCTAATCTTAAACTAAATGCGAAACAAAACAATAAATTAAGTGATTAAAGAAAGAATATGCAAACCATAATTGAAGACACCGAATTTAGAGAGGTTCGACACCGCACTTGGTTCTAGTCCTTCTCACAAGCCCCACCTGATCCTCTAAGCCTTGCTTACAGTTCTATTAACCAATCTCTATTTCAGGCCGAGATTAGCGTATTTACAAACACTGGGCCTCGCGAACAATCATTGCCCTCACTTGTGTCTCCTCTCACAACTCGAGAGAGAGCTTCCTCGAAGCTTAACAACACTTGGGTGATTCTTGGATATGGACGTTGAATCACAATTTAAACACTTTAACTTGAGCACACTTGAATATATGATATGAAATTGATATGCAAGTGGTGAAGTTTTGGCTTTGAGTGTATTTGCACTTTGAAAGTTTGGGAATTGAGAGCACAAAGAGTATGAATCAATAAAGAGACATTCACACTTCACATCATTATCCATTGATTAGTATCATATCATACATCGCATTCATGCTATATATTCTTTATTTTACCCCAATTTTGTGCTACTCGAGTGTTTGTTGTTGTATTTTCAGGTGTTAGGTAATAAAGAAGAGAAATGGAGAGAAACATACTTAAATACAAGAAGAAATGACTCAAATGAAGCAAATTAGACATGTTTGTCATGCTCAAGGACCTATCTACAAATTAGGAAGGACCCAAATGAAATCCGAAGGGACCTGAACACAAGGAAAATATTTATGGCGCAAGAATTCCTCAAAATAATGATCTTGAGGAGTATTTGGGCAATTAAAAACCAACGGGCTCGAACAAAGGGACCAGGAGTGCACCCCAAGTGCAAAATGCATAACTTAAATGACAAACAAAATTTCAGGAGGATCCGACCCAAATCATCTGCCACTGGCGGATCAAGTTGGGAAGATAACACTCACATTTGTCTTGTAGCTCGGATCGGTTTAAAGTCGTGCACCAGAGCTTAAAGAAATCAATTACAACCATCGGATTGCTTTTAGATTCATCTACATCACACTTTCTTCTATAAATAGCAATGTTTCTCCTACCTTTCCTCTTCTTCTGCACTTCCATAATTAGAGTAGGTTAGGTTTTACCCAATTTGGCTGCAAGTAAAGGAAGGTGGATGAAGGTTGTAATCTCACATTTTCTTTAATCTAGGGTTGGATTCGTGTTCCTCTTGTCATTAGCTTTCTTTCTATCCAATTAGTTTTTGATTTTGTTTGTTAGTTTTCTAGTTAGAGTTTTATGTCATGTTTAGTCTCAATCTCTTGCTTTCCATGCTTGTTATTATGATTAGTAAGTAGATCCACCCCATTTGGGGTGGAGGCAATGTAGTTGATGGTGAAGTGTATGATGTGTTCCTAATTTTGTGTCATTTCCATGTGCTTAATGTTAAATCTAAAACTTGTAGCATTTTAATCTAATTTTAGATGAGATAATGGCCACACTAGGTACTTGTTTCATGCTAGATCTATTTTTGACATGTTGCTTGTGATGAGTTCTATTTGATGATGGAATTGACTTGAAATGAATGGTTTTTTGATTTGGTTTATGCTGCTTGAATGAACTAAGGTTATGCTTACGATTGATTGATGCTTTAATGGCCACACTAGGTGCTTATTGCATACTTAAGAATCCATAAAATTGATCTTAACTTCATGTTAACTTATCCTAGTCTTGTATATCATGTAATTGTAGGTGTTTCACACTTAGATTCCACACTAACTTCTACTTGTAAACACACACTTACACATATGCTTAATGGTTGGACACCCTCATGCACACACACCTCACTATTGCACCTCCACTTCAGGGGTTTAGTTAGATTGTTTTCTTCTATCTTAGTTTACTTTAGTTTGCTTAGCCTAAATATCTTTATCTATTTCTCTTCCAACTCGAGTATGGTGATAACAATAACACGCATAACTCCTTGAGATTCGACCCATATTTGCTAAGTCTTCACCGATGTCGTGCACTTGCGGTTATGAAAACGATCAATCAAGTTTGTTGTGTCGTTGCCGGGGAGTTGGTCATAGTCGTTGTTTCCACCATTTCAGTGGGTTTTTCTTGCATTTTCTTTTTGGGTTTTTTGCTTCCGTACAAATCAAAACATCATTAATTGGTGACGTACCCATGACTCAAAGAAATTGGCCCCGTACGTATCAAAAACAATGTAATTGGTTTCATACCCATCCGTTACGGTGGGACCCACATTCGTTAACGTTTTCCGTAACTTCATGTGATTTATCAATGAGTTTTTTGCTTCCGCACCGATCAAAAAATTATTAATTGGCGAGATACTCATGGTTCGGAGAAAATTGGCCATGTACTTATGAAAAAACAATGTAATTGTCCTCATACCCATCCGTTACAGTGGGGCCCACATTTCCTAGCATCGTTTACATGTTCCATGATGTCCCATGATTTATCAACCTTTGCCTCCTATTAATACCTTAAAACTCTAATCAGTATCCCGATCCGACCCCAAACAACTTAAAATTCTGTTCTGTTGGTGCACCTAACCCGACCCAAATTCTCCAACCAAATCACTAGCCCCCTTTCCCGACTTAGAGAATCTCGACTCGGTGGTGCACCCAACCCCATAATGGAGAATCCAGTTATGGTGCCCGACCGACCAACCCCATAACTGAATTCTTCAAGTTCGGAAAGGGGTTAGGGATTTGGCGGGAGAATTGAGGTCGGGTTGGGTGCACCACTGGGTCGAGATTTGAAGTTGTAATTAGGGTCAAATTGGGTGCAACACCGGGTCGGGATTTTAAGTTGTAATTGAGGTCGGGTCGGGATACTAATTATATTTTTAAGGTGATGATAACAGGTAAAGGTTGAGAAATCACAAGACGTCACGGAAAACGTAAACGGTGCCAAACGAATGTGGGCCCCACCGTAACGGATAGGTATGAGACCAATTACATTGTTTTGATACGTACATGGCCAATTTTCCCTGAACCATGGGTACGTTGCCAATTAACATTGTTTTGATCCGTACGGAAGCAAAAACCTCGTTGATAAATCACGGGATGTTACAGAAAACGTTAACGAATGTGGGTCCCATCGTAATGGATGGGTATGATGCCAATTACATTGTTTTTAATACGTACGGGGCCAATTTTCTCTGAATCATGGGCATGTCGCCAATCAACAATGTTTTGATCGGTACGGAAGCAAAAAAACATTTTCTTTTTAGTTTTGTTATTGGACTCGGGCACTTCATAGAGGCCAAAGAACATCCAGGAGAAGTTTGGGGACCATAATCCCCAAACAATCCGTCAATGGCGGATTTGGTGAGCTTGTCTCAATTTCTATTTCACCTGTAGCTTGTTATTGCTATTTGTAGTTGATATATGCCACTGTCCACTTCATATATGCTATGTTTTGATGCCAAAAATTAATTTGACATGCATATTCCCCTCTTTTAGACAACTTGGACACTAAAACTCAAAGCAAAAGAGTAGATGATTGTCATCTTGGTCATGCACCAAAGATAGGTCTTGCACACATATTATATTTCCTTTGCTTTACTTTCTTGTTGTCGATTGCTGGCGAGAGGTACGACCCTTCTTCACTCATTCATGCATTAGATTGCATGCATTAGTTAGTAGGGTCGTATTGGAACAAAAGTGCGGTGAGTGTTTGATTGGAGGGCTTGATTGCTAGTTTAGGGATCAAAATACCCTAGGGGGGTGACCTATACAAGATAAGGCAGTAGATTTCATCACCCCATCCTTTGCCCAAAAAATCACACTTAATGAAAAGCCTTAATCTAAAATCAAGTAGATATTGCCATTAGGATTTGGGCACAGTTAGGAGACAATCCCAATTTCGAGGTCATGGCCTGAATGTCGTCGTTTGCTTAGTTGCATTGAGACTTTTGGGACCTCTAGGTCTTGACTTTCGGTGTGAAACCTTAGGTGTAGGTGTAAGAACCGCTCTCCTGCTATAATATTAATAAGTCCACTCTCCTCGGTTATGCATAATTTAGTTCTTAGAATGTCAATTTGTGTTATGGTATGTTTGTTTAAGTATATTTGATCGGATTTCTCATTGGTCGATCGTGTGCGACACATCGGGCGAGCGCGCGGTTGTTTGACTCGATCGACTCAATTTGGGTCCGAGTGAGTGTAGGGTCGGTTTTGGAATAAAACCGTGTTGAAGTGGCATGGAATTGGAAGGGTTGCATTAGGGTTTGGATGTGCATTTTCGTGGCTTTTGGATGCCTTTGGAATGGTGCCATATTGGCATGCCATAATGTGACTTGAATAGCCATGAAGCCTATGGAAGTTGGAGGGTTGTTTGCAAACAAAACCCCCTCAACCCAAGCCATCCCTACCCTCTCACTCCCTCACCCACGAAATTCATACCCTCTCCATCTCCCTCTTTGGTGTGCTAGTGGTTGGAGCTCCGACGAGTCAAGTAGAACAAGCTAGAGTGCATCTTCTGGGAGCAACTAGACGAAGATCCGGGTGGGCTGATCTTCGGTAATCTCGGGCAAAGTTTTTCGTGAATTCAGGTATGCTCCTGACCGTTGAAGAGTTGTATGGGAGGGGGGTGTTGGCTGGAGGGCCAGCCAGCACCATGTTGGTGGTTGGTGCAATCGGTTGCACCAACAACTGAGTTCTCTTCTAGCGTGTGCATGGAGCATGCGCTAGATGGGGCTGGCTGTGGGGCAGCCAGATGGACCGGGCTTCCGGTGAGCTCCAGTGAGGTCCGATCAGGAGTGATGAGGTTTCTTCTGGGCTGAATTTTGGGGTGGGCACGGATCTGGTTGGGTGTGGCTGGTGCACACAAGATCCGACTAGGATTTGTCTTCAACCCTTTTGACTCTTTGTTTGGATCGGCTGGCTGGTCCAGCTCTTCTAGATGGTGGAAAAGGTCAGTAAAAGGTGTGGAACAAACCTAGGGATGATAAGGGTGAGGGGGATCTCGATGGGCTAGCTTGGTCTGAGCAGCATGCACTTGAATGGGCTAGCCATGCGGTTAGTGCACCATGTGCATCAGCTTGCTCGGTTGTTGGGCTGAGCTGCTTGGATGGATCTCTACTGACCCTCTCCCACCATAACGGCCTGAGAGGGATACTCTAAGCACGTGGGTTGGAGTGGTCAAGGGCTCATGCATCGGTTTGAGTCGATTGAACTTGTTAGCTTGTCTTTTGTTAGTTATCATGCTCTATGTGTTGAATGTGTTTTGCTTTATATGACTTGTTGTGTTTCAGTAGCAGATATAATGTGGTTATATGATCTGATGTGTGTGTATTCCTGATGTTGTAGTCATGCATGCACTTATGTATGTAAATGGGCTCTTTCATATCATGTGCTGATCGTGTCATGTTCTAAAGCAACACATTAACCCGTTACATGCATGTATGCTAGTTCGCATTATTATGTATGCTAGTTCGCATGAATACGAACACGAGGGACACGTCGACCAGATTCTTTAGTTTGTCTTTTGCTTCCACATTATTTATGATGTATTTCCATTTTGAACTCGATGTAATGTATTTGACCTTGTTACCATATATGGATAATCTCTCACTTTTTAGTCATGTTCTATGTTAGTCTATCCATGTATGATCTCTCTACGTATTGTCGAGTCATTGTTGGTCTGTGTTTTGTAACTCCTTCGGTCGTCGCGGAGGTCTCTGATCGCGACACTTGTAGTCTTTCCCAGTGTACGTACCCGCGAGATCGGGGGCGTTACAGTAGGGGTTTTGGTTCATTTATAGATAAGAAAATTTAGTAAGGTGCTCTCTCTTCTCACACGGCTCCGATCTCTTGGGAAATTAAGTCCGAGGGGACTTAGTACCTGGTGTTTTCGAGTCATCTGAGTTGCGATGCATCGACCGAATTCCCATTACACGGGTGGTAAGGATCGCCCTATGTGGAGATTTGAGGGAAGGTGTATGTGATAGTATAAGTCTTCACAGGTAATGACGCACAAAACCCGACCTTGTGAGAATTAAACACCAACGACTTCTAATTCCTTAGACTTCAAAAAGAAAAAAAATGATGATAAAAAGAGAGAGAGAAAAAATAAAAAAAAGAACCTTAATGGACTTTGCACGATGTATCACTTGAGGATGTTAAGGTTGCCCATATCTTTCACGTAAGTCCTTAATTAACTTGCGCAAATGGTTCACTAGGCTAAGTGTGCGGACATGATATATATATAGAGTTGGCCCATAGGATTACCGTGTCCAATGATCTACAAAAGTAGGTCCTTCGAGTCATGTTGCTAGGTTGAATAATGCATCAATGTTCAGATTTTATGGGTATATCCGCTGAAAACCCTTAGGAGACACCACTTGTTGTGTTCGTTTTAAATACCGCAAGTGCACGACGTCGGTGAAGACTTGGAAAATATGGGTCGATCCACAGGGAGGTGTGTTGACTCTGGTTCGTTCGAAGGCAAGTGAGAAAAGAGGGGAGAAGAAGTTGATTAAGCTAAACTAGACTAAACTAAACTAGTAAGCGCAAACAAGGAAATGAAAGCACGCAACAATGAAACTAAACTAACTAAGACAACAAGCTAGAATTCAGGAATGGAAACCCGTAGAGGGGTGGAGTGTGTGCACATATGAAGTGAAATAAGTGATGAATGACGCATGTATGTGTCTTCTGTCGGCTTTTTGGCTTTAATACTTATTTAGTTTTGATGATTAAGTAATCTAATCTTAATCTATATTTAATCAATCAACCTAGACAATCAAAGTAAGCAAACATGAATACATGCATTGCATATATATTCGTGTATTTGCGATATTCTTAATAGGTTGATGAAGAATCAAGCTAAGGAGCTTTAGGACAAGAAGACAAAGACTCAAGACATGTAATCAAGCTTTGGACCAATATGTAATTTAGTATAATTTGAGTCCTAAGGATTAATGTAAACTTGAGCACATTAGGATTCTGTCCCGTATCCTCACGGTTAACCGAACCCCTCTCGGTAAACCGAATCATGTAGAGTTCGGTCCACCGAACACCTTGCGGTCAACCGTGTAGAATCCTTTAGGTATTCCCTGGAATAACCACCTCGGTATACCGAACCACTTTCGGTAGACCGAATTAGCCTGGACCGGTTTTGGACTTTGCTCCAACGGCCGTATTTAAATCTTGACCTAAAGCCCAATTGACTTATCCATATTCGGTACACCGAACTTCATTCGGTAACCGAATAATATTGCTTTAGGAGCCCAACGGCTATTTAACTTGACTGTTATTGGTAAAACAATTTCCCACGCATTGTTAGCGCAAAACCCACACTAACTTTGGCATACCGAAGTATAGACGGTCAACCGAACCTAGCATTAACAGAACCCTACCAATCTTACTGTCCAGTTTGGAACGGTTAACCGAATAGGTTTCGGTAAACCGAATTGTATTAAGGTTGCTAGTTAGAGAGCTACTGGAGTTGAGTGAGCGGTTAACCGAATAGGATTCGGTAAACCAAAATGACCATTTTCGGTAATCCGTTGGGTTAACGGTCTACTGAGGAGCGTGCAAATTCTGCGCGAACTTTTGTCACATCATCACATTTCATGGGTCAACTTTCTCACCCACTCCCCAACGGCTCTAAGAGCTTTGAAGCTTATATAAGGACCTCATTAGAAGCACAACAACAAGCACTACACTCTCCAAACATCTAGTATCCTTTTGCTATCTTTCCCAAACCTTCAAAGCTAAAATCCTATACACTCAAGCCAAAACTTCACCACTTGTATTCCTAGATCCATATCATAATCCAAGTGTGCTCAAAGTTAGAATGTCATTAGCAAGAAGTGTGATTCATTCTTTCATCCAAATCACAAGAGTTGTAATAGCTTCGGGGAAGCTCCCTCTCGGGTTGTGAGAGGAGACACGGGCGAGGCGAGGGTGTTCGCGAGGCTCGTTGTTTGTAAAGGCGTTGATCTCGGCCCGGTAATAGAGATCGGATAGTGGAAACTACAAGTGAGGCTCGAGGGACGAGTGGGGCTTGCGAGTGAGGACTAGGACCCGGGGCGGGTGCCGAACCTCGTTACATCGGGCGTCGACTACAACGTGGTTTGCAATTTCTCTAACTCTCATCTTACCCTTGCATGATTAGTTGTTAGTTTTGTAATTAAGTTTTAATTCCTCACTTTAGTTAATTACGATCACTAGAGGGCCCCATACGATCCCCACATCTTCATGCATAGGAAGTATCTAAAGATTTGGCCAAATCTATCAATCTATTCACAAAACGTATCGGCAATTACTACTTGATTAGCATAAGACTAGGCTCAGTATGAGAGGTGTCTAAAGATATGGCAAGACTCATAAAAAAACCATGAACTCATGTGAAGAACAAAGTTAAGCATGGGAGGTGTCTAAATCTTATGGCACAACCCATCGAAACAAAGTTTCTTCAATCAATCAAGCAAGCAAACACAAATACAAATACATAACTAACATGTAGCATATTCAACAAGAAATTTCAGTCAATAAACATGAGGAAACTAAGCATGGGAAGTGTCTAAATCTTATGGCAAAACCCATCAAAAATCCCACAACATGTAGATGATTAAAACACCCCCGATGAACATATAAACATGCAAATCTACACAATCAAAAATTCATTAAACATCCAAACTTCACAACATATATGTACATCATCTCCACCCCCAAAGGGGGATGGAGCTACTCACTACTCATTAAGAAAAGAAGACAAATTGAAATTAAACAATGCATGCATGAATTAAAAGAGCAGACAACATTAAAACATACTAAAAAAATATTTTATTTACATGACTCACATTACAAGTAGCATTCTTCTCCACTTGAGTTTTGCTCCAAGGCTTACTTTAAGTAGAGGGAATGCCTCCAAGCAATGGGTAATTACAAAGGAGGAAGAAGAGTTCTATTTATAGTCATAGAAAAATGTAATCGGGGACAATCTCCTAATGTGGGACTAATGAAACTTCTAAACATAGATACAAACAACATATTACACAACCACGAGAAGCCAGGTCGGATATTGAACATTTTGGACCGCCAATTGATGGTCACTTGTGTTCGTATTCGACCTAGTTTCGGTTGGTTTCTTTATTGCTTCAATTCTTTATGTGTGGTACACCCGAATCAGTTGTTTGAGTGTAGGCCCAAATCTAATTGCCAAAATACTCCTCATGATGGTGTGGAGTTTCTCGATTTGCTTATTGGTCCTTTTGGTTTATATCCGGGTCCTTCCGTCTTGCATATCAGTCCATAAGTCTCACAATTGAGTCATTTTTTGCATTCAGGTCCTTGTTGTGTCTCTTCTTCTCAAACCTATTTATTCGTGAAACGTAAACATAAAAGTCATTACGTAGCATTACTTAGGTTCAAAATAGAGGATATAAGACACGAATATAAGCATGATATGATGTCAATCACCACTCCTCCCTGGTGACAATGAGGTTTAACAGTTTTTACGCGTGTTAAGTGCAACTGTGATTCCTACGAAAGGGAGTTAGGATTTCCCTCTTTTTTGTATATTTATCCTTTCTTTCATTTTTCTCTTGCTTTGTTTTGCTCGGGACTAGCAAAAGGTAAGTGTGGGGGTATTTGATTAGTAGCATATCATACAACGCATTCATGCTACATATTCTTTATTTTACGCCAATTTTGTGCTACTCGAGTGTTTCTTCGTGGTGTTTCAGGTGTTTGATAATAAAAAAGAGAAAGGAAGAGAAAATGACTAAAATGCATGAACAAATGACTAAAATAAAGCAAAGTGGACCTGTTTGTCATGCACAAGGACCATCTGCAAATCAGGAAGGACCCAGATGAAATCCAGAGGGACTTGAACGCATGGAAAACATTTCAGGAGCACAAATCCCTCAATACGATGATCTTGAAGAGTATTTGGGTAATTCGGACCAAACATGCTCGAACCAGCGAACCAGGAGTGCACCCCACATGCAAAATACAACACTTAAGCTCTTGGAAGAAATCGGGGTTGATCAGGCACAAAAGATCTGCCATTGGAGGATCATTTTGGCACAATTGGTCCCCAATTTTACCTGTGGCTTTGTCTTGATTATATGGGTGCACCAGACTATAGAGAAAGTTATTTCAGTCGTCAGATTACTTCTAGATCCATCTAAACCCTTATTACTTCTATAAATAGACTTGTAATGTCTCCTTTCTTCTTCCTCCCTCTCCTCCTTAGGTTAGTTTCCTTTCTTGTTTAGTGGAGTAAGTTTTATTTCTTTAGTTTCTTAATTAGTAGTGCAGAGCAGGAGAAGAGGAGCAACCTTGTAATCATTCATTTTAATCTAGTTTTCTACATTTCCATTATGGTTTTGGGTTGTCTTTATGTTTTCTTAAGTTTAGAGATGAGTAGGGAGTAGTCCATCCCCATTGGGGGTGGAGAAGAAGGTGATGTGATTATGTGATGTATTAAGTGTGCGTGTTATTCCTAAACTTTGAGCCTCACATGAGTTCCATAACCATCTAATTGGATTTTCACTCTTATCTATGATGTGCTAATGCTCTTGAGTGATGCTTAACACATGCTTAGATTAGTGGGCCTATTTTATGGGGAATGATGATGTAAGAATAATGATGGAGTGGATAAGAAGAAAACATGACATGTGTATGCATGTGCTCATGTTGGCCTCATCCTAATTAATGTCTTGTATGTTTTAATGATAGTGTCAAATCTTATTTCATGTGGAGACGTAGTAGGGTTTGGTCATTATGCATGTGCTCATATTAGCCTTATTTCAATTATTGTCTTATATGTTTTAATGATAATGTTTTATCTTATTTCATGTGGAGACAGTTGAATTTGGTTTTATAGATTTCATGTATTACATGTTGTGATGAGCACCAATGAACACACACCTACACATATTCTCATTTCCGCATTCTTTCTCTACCCTCTCAGAGGGGTTTATTTTTATCATTTGTTTTCTGATTTCGTACGAATCATAGCATAATTTCGACCTTATTTCTCTCTTCTTTTCCCACTCGAATATTGTGGATTTCGACTTGCACACGCTCCTCGTGGACACGACCCGTACTTGCTGCGTCTTCACCGATGTCGTGCACTTGCAGTTTTTATAATTGATTCAATCACCCTATTTGAGTAGTGCAACCTACCCAAGAAATGACACTGTGACAACAATTAATAATAATAGACTTGAATAAGGTGTTTGTTCTCTTAAAAATAAGTTCATCCCTAGCTAATCACACCCGCCAAAGGACAGACTAGTAGACCGAGTTTTTTTTCAAAAACCATGAGATCGAATGATCCCAAAATAGGGAAGTAGGATAGTTAAAAAACAAGTGTTGGATAGATTGATTATCATTTTGACAAAGAGGGGAGTCGTTCCGTCCTCTAACCAAAGGATTGTCTTTTGTACAATGAAATACGACTTTTGTAAACTAGTCATGAAGATATCGTAATTTTCAGAGGGATCGATGTAGGTTTTCTAGATCTCCTTGATGGTTGAAGATAGAAGTCCATTGGTGAACAAAAGGTATATTGATGTCACGATATGAATCTTTGTTTTGTAAAGGTTACAGTTGCACATATCTAAAAGATGAGTCAAACTAAAACTCACAAAGGCTCCATGAAAATGAATCACATCAGAATCAGGAATTTCATCTTTGAAGTTCTTGAAAAGCAAGTTTGGGGAAGGACAGAAGAAATCAGCAATAGATTTTTCTTTTTGGCTTTGAAAATGAAGCCGGCCAAGAATCACATAAAAATGGATTGTCCATCCATTTGTCTCACCAAAAAAGTGACATATACGTTTCGAGTCGAAATAGTGCTATGGCGACAGAGCATCAGGATCCAATCAATAGTGCTATGACTCTGAAAGATGGTTAATCTGTGCTTCGGCCCCGAGATGGAATTTTTGGTGTCTTCTCTAGTGGAGTAGCGTGATTTAAAAATCTCACTCCAGGGATGTGAATGGCTTGGAATAAGGTCATAGAGTTTCTTAGATCTCAAAGTTGTATCTGTAGGATCGTGAGGGTCACTAATTCTAATCACTTTTATGCTAATTACCTACATGTTTAAGAAATCAAGTTATGCATAGCGGAATTGAAAGTAAACAAGCAAGTAAAGCAAACCACAATGGAACACGGGGGTTTTTACAGAGGTTCGGCCTCCCGCCTACGTCCTCTCTTGCAAGCTCCACTCGCGTCTTCACTATCCACTCTCCATTCCTGGCCGGGACAGAACGCCTTTTACAAAACAAGCTCCACGAACACCCTCGTGAGCTTGACTTTCTTCTCTTACAATCCGAGAGGAACACTTCAGGCTTTCACTGAAATCCTTGCTTCTTTTACGGACGAAAATCTTGAGTGAAACAACACTCTCTAAACTTGAGCACACTTGAGTGAGATTGGATTTATGACTAAGGTGTGGAAGGTTTGAGGCTTGGAGTGTTTGGATATTCTCTCTACTGTATGAGGCAAATATGTGTGGGAGAGTTGTGTTAAAATGTGTTTTACAACTCTATTTATAAGCATTAGAGAGAATATAGCCGTTGGGGTTAATTGGGTAAGTCTTGGTGTAAGATACACAAAACAGAAACTAGTAGGACCCAATTCTGAGTTAATTCGGTCGACCGGATCGGGCAGTTCGGTCGACCGT
This sequence comes from Triglochin maritima, assembly GCA_963682175.1. Classification (NCBI taxonomy): domain Eukaryota; kingdom Viridiplantae; phylum Streptophyta; class Magnoliopsida; order Alismatales; family Juncaginaceae; genus Triglochin; species Triglochin maritima. The sequence goes on along the minus strand of OY821786.1, from coordinate 28,215,956 downwards.
TTAGCAGTTTTGAACTTAGTTCGGTCGACCGGTTAAGGAACGGTCGACCGCCCAACGCTAAGACTCAGGTACACTTAAGTGATCGGTCGAACACCGGATAGGGTTCGGTCGACCGATTCACACCAGGCAGCTTGTGGTTGACAAACAAAGTTATATTCAGTTGACCGAAACAATGTCCACGGTCGAGCGAATTCCAGCAGGAGATTTGGGTTTGTCAAGAGACATGAGTTCGGTCGACCGAACAAGCCCTCGGTCGATCGATACATAAAATGTATTCTGGGGTATTTTTTATTAATACGAATACGACCGTTGGGTATATACGACAAAACAAACCGTCAGAAAATAATTGTGACTCGGTCGACCGAAAAGGTCTGGACGGTCAACCGAACTTAGGCAGTTAAACACTAACAGAATAATTGATCACTCGGTCAACCGAACGGTCTGTTTCGGTCGACCGAATGTGGGCAGACAGTTTGGGTTCAGGTTTAGTGTTTTCCGGTCTAAGTTTGGGTGATCTATTGAAGTCTAAATTGTGTGAAACTTCGTTTGTGACTTCTATAGGGAACCTAGTGTGTGGTTCAGTAGTTTTTAGCTCAAGTATGCTCAATAACACAAAGTTCCTAAAGACTCAAAGAAATACAAGTTACATGTCTTCAAACGAGCTTGATTACTTGTCTTGACTTGATTTCCTTTCTTACTTTAGTCTTGATCACCTGTAAAGGTTAGTACAAAGCAATATATATGCAATGCAATGTGTGTGCTACTCTATATCATCATAATTAAGATTAGGTTGATTAATTCATCAAAACATATATTAAGGCCAAAAAACCAACAATATCTTGGGTTATGGATATTGATTATCCCTAATCCACCTGTTCTTTTTGGTTGATACACTCTCCCAATTTATGAGGTTTCTAGTAGAGTGAGAAATGTCTTTAATAAAGAATTTTTTTCTTGTTTTTGTCAAGCTTAGATCCGATTTTACAATAGACTTTAAAAGAAGGTGATGTAGTAAGAAGGAATGGAGTAAAGGATGAAGTTTCCTCCACACTAGAGGTGCTTGCTCTTCCAACCATCGAGTATTTTTTCCTATTTGTTATCTAAGAGGCTAATAGGATGGAAATCACTAATCCTTTCCGCTTCCTTCTTCCTATAATAACACAATGTAAATTTGAATAATTTCCTTAAAGATTTTGTGCGACGAGGACCGAGAATAAAGTCCGTAGAAATGGTTTAGAAGTGTGTTCTGAAGATAATTGAAAAATTCATGGAAATGTTTAATATTTAACTCATTAGATCTGAAGGATTGGTTCCTAGCATGGGCAAAGACAATGTTCTCGATCTTAGGAAGGAAGAATGAGATTGGGTTGTCGAGCTCTTCAATTTTGATGGCAAAAAGGTCATCCAAGTCCATAATCAAAGAACGTGCTTTTCTATTTGTGGAAATGGCCTACAATTTCAGAGATAATAATTTCTTTTTGAGAGCAAAACACAATATTGATCAGGAGAGAGGCAATCCAATTGTTCCTCTTGCAGCCATTTGCTGACTTATGGGAAAAAACAATATTGTGATCTCTTTCGACCAACCAAAGCACTCTATGGTGTCGTTGCCAATAAGGTTCTAGCTCTAAAAAGGAACAACTAATGCTGAATTATAAGATTGTGAAGGTTTAATACAACTGGAGAAGAAGGTGAAATTTCAACCTTCTAGTCCTGGTCTCTAGACACCATTCATAATCATAATTAATCGGTGTTAGCAATCTACGATTGAATCTACAAGTTCAGAATAACCTTTGGTGGAGAGAACCTGTGGCAGCGGAATGGATCGGCGATCACCTCACGGAATCCTCTGGGGCACCGGTCGGTCTTCTACTCTCTTGGAGAAGAAGCACGAGTCCACAACCCAAGAGTCCACGGATTGGCTTGATGGATGTGGAGGGACGAATGGGAGAGAGAGGGAGAGGTGGCGGCTAGGGTTTGGTGGGGCTAGGGTTTGCACACATGAATTATCCATCCAGTGGGAGGCTCCCCTCCTTATATAGATGGCCCCACCCTAAACCCTAATGCGCAGCCAATGAGAGTGCACCACGTGTCAGTGTTTTGGGCAAACATCATCTTAATCCTTAGATTAATCCAATATCTCCCACTTGCACAACAGCACGTCAACAACACGTCATCTTCTTTTGTGTCCCCGACACATACATATATATCCCCGATACATACAATCATAAGATAGCAATGTGTCACCTCTTCATGTGTCCCCGACACATATGTATACATCCCTGATATATACAACTATTTCTCGCTTCCAAGAATGCATCCACAATACGCAAGTCTCTGATCATGTATCCCTGATACAAGACAATCTGTGTCCCCGACACATGTACTCTTCCGATCATACGGACAAATGGGTCGTGCGACCGGTGATGCACCTGCAATTAGGAGTCTCAAACTAGAAATCTTACTAGAAGGCCAGAATGACAACATCCTCACAAAAATAACAATTAAGCAGTCAAATGCACATCACTGTTCCCCAGGTTTACTCAGAAACTCACTTGACATGAACGGTATCTCGATCCCTCGGAGAGAATACCTTCTTGTCCTCAAGGTACTTGCTACTGTATCCAATGCAGTTGGGCCCAGCAAATACTTTTAGTGCAGTCGAGTCAAACCTTTCCCTTCGCCCCAGACCACCATTACACTTATAGTTGACTCCTTTCCCGAAGATGCCTCTTTAGACCGAATCTCTCATGGTCATAGATAACATCCCAAAGTAGCCACATCAACTCTTTGCTTCATGGTGTCGTCGAAGGTCACTGACAGCAACTAAATGACAATCAAGTCTTGGACTCACACAGTGAAGGAGCAGGGATCCATCCTTTCACTTCCAAATGGTCGCTCAGCACATGTCGTATGACAAACATGTTATGGTGGATCATACTGTACACAACAGTATGTCTGTCTCTCAACACCATACAAGTCTTAGTCCAGTCGCACCCCCTCTGCGCCTGACCCGAGCTTCATCATTGTCGCCTTAACACTATACAGGTGTCACCTGACGCCACATGTGATGCTCGCACTTGGCTTCTATAGGTCACATGAATCGTGGGAACATTCATGTCAATCCTCACCAACATAGAGGATCTCATCTTGATTCCTAATCAAGGCGACTGTCCTATCATGAACTACTCTGGATCTATCATACAAGATCTCCTCATGATCAGTCTCATCTCTGCTCGCTATCAAAAGCGCCAGAGGCGAATGCTCGTGTGAGTAAGCATTCTTCAGCTTATTGACAGAATAATATTTTATGCTAGAACAACTACATCAACCAAACAGATATAGTTGAAAGGAAAAACACAATCACTCATAAAAGGAAGTTAGACATGCAAATACATCAAAGTTTGCGTAAGCCTAAGGACTTCACATGAGACACAAACGAGTCCTTAGCTATAGCCTTGGTAAGAGGGTCAACTACCATAAGACTAGTAGACACATGTCTTAACATAACTTCCTTTCTCGCTATGATGTCCTTCACAAAATGATACCTAACATGTATATGTTTGGTCTTTCCATGATATTTGGGGTCTTTCACATAACAAAGGGCAGCCATGCTGTCACAATAGACAACAACAGGCTCATCAGATGTCTCTACAAGCCCAGTATGTTGTAAGAACCTCCTCAACCAAACTGCCTCCTGTACTGCTGCAGAGCATGCAACATACTCTGCTTCCATAGTCGACAGGGCTATACAAGTTTGCTTCTTTCTAGACCATGAGATGGCCTAATTAGCCAGCAAGAAAGCATAACCAGAGGTAGACTTCCTTTCATCAATGTCTCCAGCCCAATCGGCATCACTATAGCCAATCAGGCGGAGATCTGATGCTTGGTAACACAACATGTAGTTACTCGTTCCTCTGAGGTATCTCATGATTCTCTTGACCGCCTTCCAGTGCTCCATGCTTGGGTTGGACTGGTATCGACTCACCATGCCCACAGCATAACAAATGTCTAGCCTAGTACACATCATAGCGTACATAAGGCTTCCCACAACATTGGAGTATGGAACCTTGCTCATTTTAGCCTTCTCTTCAGGAGTCTCAGGATGCTTATCAAGGCTTAAGTGCAAACCCTTCTCAACAGGAGTGTCGATTGGTTTGCATTTGTCTATATGGTATTTTTTAAGACGTTGTTAATATAAGTCTCTTGAGACAATCCCAGAAGTCTCTTGGACCTATCTCTAACAATCTTGACACCAAGGACGTAGCTAGCTTCACCCATGTCCTTCATATCAAACGTGGAGGATGATTGACATCATTTCATGCTCATATTTGTATCTTATATCCATTATCTTACACCTAAGCAATGCTACGTGACGAGTTTTATGTTTAGTTTTCAGGAATAAAGAGGTTTGAAGAGAAGAGCCATGAAAGGACCCAAAAGCTGGGAAAAAGGACTGAATGGTGAGATCTAGGGACCAAGATGCAAGGGAGAAGGACCTGAATGTAAGACAGAAGGACCTAAGAGCAAAACAGAATACTCCACACCATCATGGGGAGTATTTTACCAATTCTATTCTGGTCGGAGCTCCAACAAGTCGAGTAACCGCATCAAAGACCAACAATACCAGAAAGCAAAGCCCACAACAAATTCCAACACGATCCGACAATTTTAGACCGCCAATTGGCGGTCTTGGACCGCTAATTGGCGGTCCATATTGCTCAGGATCCGTCGAAATTTCTCCTGGACTTGTATTAATGTTCGTTTAGGCTATTTTTGGTATTGGTTTAGTCCCACATCGGGGGATTGTCCCCGATTAGCTTTTTCCATGCTTATAAATAGAACTCTTCACCTTCCATTGTAATTACCCATTGCTTGGTGGCATTCTCTCTACTAAGGAGTGAGCCTTGAAGCAAAAACTCAAGGTGGAGAAGAATGCTACCTTCAATGTGAGTCATTTGTTAATAAAATAATTCTTCTAGTTTCTTTAAATCTTGTCTTCTAATTTGTGCATGTTTGTTTAGTCTTTCCTTTCCTTTTATGTTTCTTTAATGCTTCTTGCCTTCTTAGTTAACTTTCATTTCAGTATTATGCTTTCTTTTGCTAATATAGTTAGTGTAATGAGTAGTGAGTAGTTCCATCCCCATTTGGGGGGGTGGAGAAATATGTGATATAATTATGTAGTGTATTAAGTGTGTGTTATTTTTATCCCTTGAGCTTTATATGATTTCCATAACCATCTAATGGGTCTCCACTCTTATCTTTGATATGCTAATGCTCTTGAATGAAGCTTAGCTTATGCTTTGATTAGTGAACCTATTTTATGGGGAATGATAAGGTTAGGATATGGATGAAGTTAATATTGGAAACACAATTTGTAGTGTATGTACTCTTGTTGCCTTTACCTTAGCTAATGTCTTGTATGTTTTAATGATGTAGTGAAATCTTAATTCATGTAGAGGCATAGTAGGGTATAGTCTTTATACTTGAGTTCATGTAGCTTCATTCCAATTATTGTCTTGTATGTTTTAATGATGTAGTCTTATCTTAATTCATGTAGAGGCAAAGTTGGATGTAGTTTTATGATTTCATGTACTACATGTTGTGAGGAGCTTAATGAACACACACACACACACACACTTCTTTATGTTCACATTATTTCTCTACCCCCTTTGGGGCTTAGTTTATTGCTTATCTCCATTTCCATTTGCATCTTAGTGTAGTTTAGTGTAACCAATCCTTTTCTCCTTTCTTTACCCCTTGCCTTCGCACGAACCAAGTGTCGACACACCTCCCAGTGGACGACCCATATTTGCCACCGCTTCAACGCGGCCGTGCACTTGCAGTAGAAATATAAAACGATCAATCAAGTTTTTGGCGCCGTTGCCGGGGAGGTGCTCTGTCCAGACCTTGGTTTTGGACGATTCGAGGGGTTTTTAATTTTTGGTTTTCAGTTTGTCTTAGTTTCAGGGAACCATCAGAACAAGGGGAGGCTACTGGAGAAATTTGGGGAACAGAAGAGCTAAACATACCGCCAATCAGTGGTTGAAGACCGCCAATTGGCGGCCTGGTGAGAGTTTCTGGCCTTGAAATTTTTACTGTTAGTTAGTGCTGTAATTTGTGTCATCTGGGAGCCCTATTTTGCATGCTATGACTTCTGGTTTGCTCCCAGATCATTAATCACTCTCCCATTAATCAACTTGGCCCTAAAATCCAAAGCAAAAGACTAGACGTTCTTACTTGTTTAGGTCACGCATCATGTATTGACTTAGGCATATAGTTGTCTTTTCTTTTAGCTTTATTTTCAGTTGTTGAGTGCTGGCGTGAGGTACGCATTTCCTACACTCATTCATGCATCTCGTATGCCCATGCATTAGTTAGTAGGATTTGCATCAGGACAAGAGTGAGAGAGCGTTTGATTGGAGCGATTGATTGCTAGATCTAGGATCAAATCGCTACTAAGGAGGGGTTGTCCCATAAAAGATAAGGTGGGGGATTTCATCACCCTTTCCTTGGCCCCAAAAATCACTCGTAATAAAGCCTTAACTAAAAGCAAGTAGACATTGGCCCTAAGGAATTCGGACGCACTAGGAGAGTAATCTAGTCGAGACCGTCATGACCTGATCGGCGTTGCCTACCTTGTCGATAGTAGGAGGTACTGGATCTCCGGATCTGGTATCACTTGCTGGGCATTGTGGTCCTCATTGTAGGGAGGTGAGGCGTGTCAAGGCTAGTGACCTCGAAGTTAGGCGTCGTCTAGCTTAAGGACCCATTGCCTTATATTGTTTGAGCCGTGCTTGCTAGTTAGGCTTCTTCCTGATCCCGTTACCTACGCTAGCTTTAGGGTTTCTTCCCTTCTCCTCTGAGTCATCTTCTTCTCACCTTCTTCGACGTTATAGTCTCCTCCCCTTTACACTCTCTAGTAGCGTTTTAGGGTCGAGTCGAGCACTTTTTGCGAGCTTAGTCTCGTGGTGGTGAGAGTGGTCGACTCGAGAGTTTTTCTTGAGATGGATGGTTACATGGCGACCATCCATATCATTGTTGGGACCAGGACGATTCTCCCTGGTACTCCGGACCCATGCAACCTGGGGTGGCTCAGACGAACACCCCGTATGGTTGGGATAATCCTCATTGTGTGACTGAGCAATCTTCATATTGGGGTAGCATGAGAGAGGCACCGACTGCTAGACCACCATCTAGTTACGTCGGATCATATGTTGGTCATCAAACTGAGACATTACAAGAACCTTTGGCCTCTTTCATGCATGTGGTAGATGACATGGGTGCACCGGTGGCTCCAGTAGTCGTACCGTGTCACTATTGTGGGTTGAGTGGTCATGATTTCGGGGAATGTCCTTATGTTCCCCCAGAGCCTGAGTATGAGCATACATTTTCCCAAAATGCTCATTATGACCATTACGCATCCGCGTACAATCCGAGAGTGATGGATTCGTGGGGAGACAATTCGTATTCAAATTCTTATACTTCATTTCCACCACAGTATCCTCCTCCCGAATACCCAGAATTCTACCAACACCCCACTCCAAATCATTGGACTCATTCTCAGCCAATCAACACCCAACCTCAAAATTTCCCAAGCTCTGACTTGGACCTCATCGTTGACCGCATACCTGATTCCTTGAAACAAACTTTCCTTACGTTCATGGAAACCACTCAACAGTCCATACAAAATATGACACTGCAAGTGAGTCAAATGTCGCAGAAATTACGTGAATGTGAGGAGAGTAACCTTTCTTGTCAACATGAGGATTCTTCTTTTGATATCGAACCACCACCACATCCAAAAATTCAAAGCACAACCTTTCAAAGTCAAACTCCTTGTCAGTCTGAGGGACTTGGGGTTTCAATTCACGATCACTTAGTGGAGGATTCGATTCAAATTGAGAATAACTTGGACCAGCTTCATTATGAGTCGGCACAGGATTGTGCCTTATCTTTTTGTCCCGTGGCCCTTGAGCCACATGATCTTCATTTTGATCCTCTTAAGGACCCACCTCTGGTGGAGCAAGAGCTCCCTAGTACCCTCAATTTCAAACAACCTGATGAGAGTTTGCCTCTCACTATTGTTCCTGATCATCTTGGAAATGATGGAACATCAAACAACTACATTGCTCATGAGGGTATTAGGAGTTCCTTGGAGGATACTTTGGGTATGAGACCCACTTCCTGTTCTCCTGGTGAGTTGGACATGCATAACGAGGTGCTTGACCTCGTTCCGACCCACCAGCCTGTTGGTTGGAGAGTTTGGATTGATGATCATAACTTCAGTTCCGCAACGGGAGAGATTCTTCTTCCGTTGCCCCTTATTTCCCAAACTCTCGAGAGGTTCAAGCTCTTTCAGTTTGATCCTTTGAATGAGACGCCTTTGCGTCCAATTCATGAACCTCTCATTTCATCTGGTGCTCTTTGTGAAGGGGGCCCACGCATGCGTATTCTGGCCCCGCGTGATGTCATGTTCCCTTTCCAAGTGCATTGACCCACTCTTGAGGTTCCCATTTGATGTCTTTTGACAAATGAAGATGGGAACTTATGTTTGTACATAGTTATATTAAAAAAAACGAAAAAGAAAAAAAAAGAAGTACAATAAAAGACTCCTTCAGTGAGCATTGATTGTTGTGGGCTCCAACCCTTGTGTATTTGGGCCCCAGTTCTTTCACGTATTTGTATCCCTTCTTTAGCATCTCACAGGTTTTGAGGGAATTTGGGTTGTGTCCATCAGCATGACCTTGAACTTCCCTTTGTACTTCACGTTGGTGAGATCTATTATGTTTCATGCATACATCCATTTTGCTCACATTCATTGAGGACAATGCATGAAGTAGGTGTGGGGGGGTGCTTTACGTATGTACATAATCGAGTCTTTTCTTTTGATTTTTGTTTTCTTTTGTGTGCATTGTTAGGGTCATGTTAGTGTGCTGCATTTAATATCGATATATCTGCTTGCCATGATCCTTGGGTGACTTGTCTTCTTTTGCTTGCCTAGTGCTTCAAAATTTTCACATTTCTTTCAAAATCTTCATGTGTTTTCGAAAGAAAATGTTTTGTGGGTTTTGCGTGTGTTTAGCATGTGCAAAACCGTTGAGAGGCAAAGTAAAAAGAAAGCTCCCAAAATTGTCTTGAACTTGATGCATTAGGATATCTAGTACAGTGGCTTTAGGATTTATCGAGTCGTTAGGATGCACCCCAGTTTTCCTTTGGGGGTGAGTAATCATAGGGTTTCAGTGCTCAAACATTCAAAGAAGTCCACCCTGAACCTAGTGAGTCAATAATTCGTGTTTGTTAATTTAGGAAGTTTGTTGTAGTCAAGGACCCTCTTAATCTTGTTGTGAGACATTAGTGTAGGGGTTTTGGTTCATGTGTAGATAAGAAATAAGTGAGTAGATGTTCTCTCTTCTCGCACGGCTCCTATCACTCGGGAAAGTAGGCCTGAGGGGACTTTGTGCCTAGTGCTTTCGAGTCATCTGACTTGGGATGCGCCGACCGAACTCCCGTTACACGGGTGGCAGGGATTGCCCTATGTGGAGATTTGGGGAAAGGTGTACGTGATAGTATAAGTCCTCATGGGCAATGATGCACGAAACCTGACCCTGGGAGAATGAAGCTCCAACTAATAAAAAAAATGTGTGAAAAGAAACAAAAAGAAAAAAAATGGTAATGCAAATAAGAACCTTAATGGACCTTACACTTTGTATCACTTGAGGATCTTGAGGTTGTCCATGTCTTTCACATAATTCCTTATTTAACTTGCACGAATGGTTCATTAGGGTAGAGGTGTGGATTGATCACCTATATAGAGTCGGCCCGTAGCATTACCGCGTCCATTGATCGACAAAATATTTCCAACGAGTCGAGGTCTAGATTGAATAATGCATCTTGTTCGGATTTTGTGGGTATATCCGCTGAAAACCCTCAGGAGACAACACTCCTCCTCCTTGGCAACAAAGAGGTTTAACGGCTTGTTGCACGTGCTAAGTGCAACCGTGATTCCTACGAAAGTGAGTTAGGATTTCTTGTTTCTCGTTTGTTTTTCTCTTTCTTTGTTTTGCTCGAGACTAGCAAAAACTTAGGTGTGGGGGTATTTGATTGACATCATTTCATGCTCATATTTGTATCTTATATCCATTATCTAACACCTAAGCAATGCTACGTGACGAGTTTTATGTTTAGTTTTCAGGAATAAAGAGGTTTGAAGAGAAGAGCCATGAAAGGACCCAAAAGCTGGGAAAAAGGACTGAATGGTGAGATCTAGGGACCAAGATGCAAGGGAGAAGGACCTGAATGTAAGACAGAAGGACCTAAGAGCAAAACAGAATACTCCACACCATCATGGGGAGTATTTTACCAATTCTATTCGGGTCGGAGCTCCAACAAGTCGAGTAACCGCATCAAAGACCAACAATACCAGAAAGCAAAGCCCACAACAAATTCCAACACGATCCGACAATTTTAGACCGCCAATTGGCGGTCCATATTGCTCAGGATCCGTCGAAATTTCTCCTGGACTTGTATTAATGTTCGTTTAGGCTATTTTTGGTATTGGTTTAGTCCCACATCGGGGGATTGTCCCCGATTAGCTTTTTCCATGCTTATAAATAGAACTCTTCACCTTCCATTGTAATTACCCATTGCTTGGTGGCATTCTCTCTACTAAGGAGTGAGCCTTGAAGCAAAAACTCAAGGTGGAGAAGAATGCTACCTTCAATGTGAGTCATTTGTTAATAAAATAATTCTTCTAGTTTCTTTAAATCTTGTCTTTTAATTTGTGCATGTTTGTTTAGTCTTTCCTTTCCTTTTATGTTTCTTTAATGCTTCTTGCCTTCTTAGTTAACTTTCATTTCAGTATTATGCTTTCTTTTGCTAATATAGTTAGTGTAATGAGTAGTGAGTAGTTCCATCCCCATTTGGGGGGGTGGAGAAATATGTGATATAATTATGTAGTGTATTAAGTGTGTGTTATTTTTATCCCTTGAGCTTTATATGATTTCCATAACCATCTAATGGGTCTCCACTCTTATCTTTGATATGCTAATGCTCTTGAATGAAGCTTAGCTTATGCTTTGATTAGTGGACCTATTTTATGGGGAATGATAAGGTTAGGATATGGATGAAGTTAATATTGGAAACACAATTTGTAGTGTATGTACTCTTGTTGCCTTTACCTTAGCTAATGTCTTGTATGTTTTAATGATGTAGTGAAATCTTAATTCATGTAGAGGCATAGTAGGGTATAGTCTTTATACTTGAGTTCATGTAGCTTCATTCCAATTATTGTCTTGTATGTTTTAATGATGTAGTCTTATCTTAATTCATGTAGAGGCAAAGTTGGATGTAGTTTTATGATTTCATGTACTACATGTTGTGAGGAGCTTAATGAACACACACACACACACACACTTCTTTATGTTAACATTATTTCTCTACCCCCTTTGGGGCTTAGTTTATTGCTTATCTCCATTTCCATTTGCATCTTAGTGTAGTTTAGTGTAACCAATCCTTTTCTCCTTTCTTTACCCCTTGCCTTCGCACGAACCAAGTGTCGACACACCTCCCAGTGGACGACCCGTATTTGCCACCGCTTCAACGCGGCCGTGCACTTGCGGTAGAAATATAAAACGATCAATCAGAGGACAACCACTCTTTAGTGGATTTCAGAAACTCTTTACTATTGCCAGCCATGAGTATGTCATCAACATACAAGGTCAGAATGACAAAAATTACCATTGGATCTCTTAATGTACACACAGTGATCTTCCTCAAGCATAGAGAACGCATTCTCTGATATAGCTTGATGGAAGCGAATGTTTCACTGTCTAAACGCTTGTTTTAAGCCATATAAGGACTTATTGAGCTTGCACACTTTGTGCTCTTGTCCTTTGACTTCAAAACCTTGAGGTTGATCCATATAGATCTCCTCCTCAAGTTCTCCATTGAGAAAAGCAGTCTTTACATCCATTTGGTAAAGCTCTAAGTCCATCTGAGCTACAATAGCTAGTAGAAGGCGGATGGAGGCAAACCTAACCACGGGTGAAAAGGTTTCCTCAAAATCCACGCCTTCTCTTTGGGTGTAGCCTTTAGCTACCAGTCTAGCCTTGAATCTATCAATAGATCCATCCACCTTCCTCTTAATCTTCAGGATCCACTTAGCCCCAATGGCCTTTCGGTTCGGCGGTAAGTCGACCAAGTCCCAGACTCGATTAACTTTCATCAACTCCAACTCTTCCTTTATAGCTTCTAACCACTCTTTAGCATTTGGACCTTCCAAAGCCTCTTTCAAGGTCTCCGGTTCTTGCTCATTGATTACTATCATCCCAGATGATTCATAATCAATTTCTTCTTGAGCTATCATGAGGGTCTCTTCCTCTAAGCGAAATCGCCTACGACGAATGAGACCGCGTTTATTTCGACGCAGATGGGTATCTGATGGCTCATCCTACGTGAGAGCTATCAGATCCTCAGCATTGCTGCTCCCACTAGGATCGACTGGTGGAACCTCATGTTCAACTTCCAGATCATGATCCCGTGGAGTGGCAATGTCCTCATCTTGTTGTTCAAAGAAGTCCACTGACTCTTTGATAGCTCCAGCAAGGGTTGGAAAATCATTTTCCAAGAATGTGGCATCCCTAGACTCCAGTTCCGTTCTTCTTTCATTCTCGTCTACCCCGATAAAAACATTACCTTTGGAGAGATCACTGTATTTTACAAAGATACACGTTTTCCCTCTAGGTCCTAGTTTTCCATATCGGTGACTAGTAGAATGAATGTATGCCGCGTATCCCTAAGGACGCAGCAGACTAAAATCAGGCTTCTGTCCTGTCCGTACCTCATATGGAGTTGAGGGAACCGATTTTGTCGGAACTCTATTGAGGATATAGGCAGCAGTCATTAGAGCATCTCCCCAAAACGAAATTGGCAAGCTCGCATGCGCTATCATAGATCTAACCATGTCTAGCAACGTTCTATTCCTTCTCTCGGCAACACCATTTTGCTGAGGAGTATAAGTGTTGAACGTTTTAATTAAACCGCAAGTGCACGGCCGCGATGAAGCGGTGGCAAGTACGGGTCGTCCTCAGGGAGGTGAGTAGCCTCTTGCTTGTACGAAATCAAGTGGCAAAAATAGGGGGAGAAAGATGTTTATGCTACTCTACTCTATACTACGCTAAGAAGTAGGAAATGCGAAAGGAAGAACCAAACAATGAAATAATAACTAAGCTAAGAACAAAAGAAGAATGTTGGAATACAGAAATGGGAAAACCCCTAAGGGGTGGAGTGAGTGCACACAAGCAAAGAGGTGGGTGTTGAACACATTCTTTAAGCTCAAATTAAGGTGGTGTTATCATGCATAGGAAGTGTCTAAATGTTGTGGCAAAACCTATCAATTTATTCACCAACTTAGTTGATTAACATTTACATATGCAAGATGTTTATTTCAGAACCTAAACAAGCATGAGATGTGTCTAATCATTTTGGCAAAACTCAAGAAATTATAAATTCTATCCTAAACAAGCAAGCATACATTCATGTTTTATCAACACATTGGAAATAAAGCATTCAATCCATTCTCATTTGCATGTATGTACATCTACTCCACCCCCCAAAGGGGATGGAACTACTCACTAAACATTACACTAATTATTAAATTAAACAAAGAAAGCATATTAACTAAGCTAATAAAACTAATGAAATGAGGTTAAGCAAAGCAAAACAAGAAACATAAAACAAACAACATAATAAAGAAAACTTGTATTAAAATGACTCACATTAAAAGTAGCATCCTCCTACTTTAGTGTGTGCTTCAAGGCCTCACTTCTAGTAGGAAGAATAGCCACTTAAAATATGGAGTGGTTACAATAGGAGGTGAAGAGTTCTATTTATAGGCATGGAAAAAGCTAATCCGGGACAATCCCCCGATGTGGGACTAAACAAATACCAGAAATGGACTAAATACACACTAATACGTAACCCAGAGAAATCTTAGCGGATTTGGGCCAAACGTGACCGCCAATTAGTGGTCTTGGACCACCAATTGGCGGTCTAAAAAGTCCGGATCCATCTGGAATTTGTTCTGGGCTTTGCTTAGTGTATTTGGTGGTCTTAGATGCATCTACTTCGTTTATTGGAGCTCCGACCCGAATCCAATTGCTAAAATACTCCCCATGATGGTGTGAAGTATTCTGTTTTGCTCTTAGGTCCCTCTGTCTTGCGTTCAGGTCCTTCTCCCTTGCATCTTGGTCCCCAGATCTCACAATCCAGTCCTTTTTCCCAGCTTTTGGGTTCTTTTATGTTTCATCTCTTCAAACCTATTTATTCCTGAAAACTATACATAAAACTCGTAGCATAGCATTTTTTAGGTGAAAGATAATGGATATAAGATACAAATATAAGCATGAAATGATGTCAATCAAATACCCCCACACCTAACTTTTGCTAGTCCCGAGAAAAACAAAGAAAGAGAAAAACATACGAAATCCTAACTCACTTTCGTAGGAATCACGGTTGCACTTAGCACGTGCAACAAGACGTTAAAACTCCTTGTCGCCAAGGAGGAGGAGTGTTGTCTCCTGAGGGTTTTCAGCGGATATACCCACAAAATCCGAACAAGATGCATTAATCAATCTAGCTACACGACCCGTTGGACTCATATTGTCGATCATGGGACGCGGTAATACTACGGGCCGACTCTATATATGTAATCGGTCCACACACCTAGCCTAATGAGTTATTCGTGAGAGTTAGTTAAGGACTTAAGTGAAAGACATGGGCAACCTTGACTTCTGAATGTGATACAATGTGGAGTCCATTTTGGTTCTTATTTGCTCTTTTTTTCTTTCATCAATTTTTTTCTTTTTCATTGGAGCATTTTATTGGTTGGTGTTTGATTCTCCCAGGGTCAAGTTTCGTGCATCATTGCCTATGAGGACTTACACTATCACGTACACCTTCCCCCAAATCTCCACATAGGGCGATCCCTACCACCCGTGTAACGGGAGTTCGGTCGGTGCATCCCAAGTCAGATGACTCGAAAGCACCAGGCACAAAGTCCCCTCAGACCTACTTTACCGAGTGATAGGAGCCATGCGAGAAGAGAGAACACCACTTATTTATTTATCTACATGGGAACCAAAACCCCTACACTTAAGTTTCACAAAAAGAGATTAAGGGCCCTTAACTACGACAAACTTCCTTATACTAACAGACACGAATTATTTGACTCAGTAGGTTCAGGGTGGACTTCTTTAAATGTTTGAGTGCTAAAACCCTATGATTACACGCCCCCCGAGGGAAAACCGGGGTGCATCCTAACGACTCGATAAGACCTAAAGCCAGTAAACTAGAAATCCTAATGCATCAAGTTCAAGACAATTTTGGGAGCTTTCTTTTTACTTTGCCTCTCACCGGTTTTGCACATGCTAAACACACGCAAAACCTACAAAAAACATTTTCTTTCGCAAACACATGAAGATTTTGAAAGAAATGTGAAAATTTTAAAGCACTAGGCAAGCAAAAGAAGACAAGTCACCCAAGGATCATGGCAAGCAGATATATCGATATTAAATGCGGCAAACTAACGTGACCGTAACAATGCACACAAAAGAAAACAAAAAATCAAAAGAAAAGACTCGACTATGTACACACGTAAAGCACCCCCACACCTACTTCTTGCATTGTCCTCAATGAATGTGAACAAGATACTACATGTAGATATGCATGAAAAAGGAAAGATCTCACCAACATGAAGTACAAAGGGACGTTCAGGGTCATGTTGATGGACACAAATCCAAATTCCCTCAAAACCTGTGAGAAGCTGAAGAAGGGAGATAAATACGTGAAGAGATTGTGCCCAAGTACACAAGGGTTGGGACCCACAACAATCGATGCACACTGAAGGAGTCTTTTATTACACACTTTTTTTTCTTTTTTTTTGTTATTTTTTGTTTTTTTATTTTTGTTTTGTTTTTTTACAAGATATATACGTCAACCAAGATATTCTCATAATCATTTGGTCAAGGAACATCAAATGAGAACATCAAGTTTTGAGGACCAGAGACTTGCCGAGATGGGCAAACTTCACTGGTACTCTGAGGTGTCATGAGGGGTGGAAGGTCAAAGCTGAAAGGCTCGAACCCCTCATGATATTGGTTGGGTGTGGGCAACAAAGAATGAATTTGTGTTGCCTCACTAGGGTTTAATTGCTCATCGAAGAAAACCCTCCAACCAATAGGCAAGTGCATCGGAATGAGTTCCTCAGGCTCATTTGATGGATGCAGCAGACCTGCATCGCTAAGAACGGGGCTGCTCCCCAAGTCATCCAACAAGGACCTCCCACCATCATTTAGATCATCAAGCATAAGCTCGGTCCGAGGTGGGTCCTTGTTGGAGTCAATATGAAGCTCAAATGGCTCAATGGCCATGAGACATGAGGTAGAGACACCTTCTGGTATAGGCATATGATGAGGTGTCTCACTCTCGCTAGTACTCTCAACTGAATCATGCAACGAACACTCCCTTTGGACATTCATGTTCGAGGCCAGCTCACTCTGTTGCATTGCGAAGACAGACAATGAGTTTTCGCTGGGCCCACGAACATTCTCAACGGGTTGCATTGGGGTTAGGGGTGTTCGTTGAGTTTGTGGTGCTTTCTCCAATTGGCGGATGAGATTTAGATTTAAAGGTTCATCCATGGGTTCCTGTTGCTTACCAGAGTTGAACACATGAAACTCGGCACTCATGTTACCGAATGAGAGCTTCATGAGACCATTTCTACAATTAATGAAGGCATTGGAGGTTGCCAGAAATGGTCTACCCAAAATCAAAGGTATTTGAGAGTGGGTGTTCGCAACAGGATTGGTATCGAGGACAAAAAAATCGACTGGAAATATAAAATCTCCAACTTTGATAAGCACGTCCTCGATAATCCCCATGGGAATACGAATGGATCTATCTGCCAATTGGAGGGTGATCTTAGTTGGTTTCAATTCTCCCATGTTCAACTGTTGATAAACAGAGAATGGGAGGAGGTTGACCGCTGATCCTAAATCAAGCAAAACATTGCTCATTCTAGTGTCCCCTATCGTACACTGAATAGTAGGACACCCAGGGTCCTTGTATTTTATGTAGGTGGGATTGGACAAAAGTGAGCTGATATTTATTCGTCTTCTCTTCACCCTAAATCCGTCACATCCACCCTTTGGAAAGAGTTAGAAACTCATGGAGGGAGGAAGAAGGGATCGTAGAGGCATTACGAAAGAAAACTAAAAACAAGAAATAAAAGACAGAATTTTATTACTAAAAAGAAGAATAAAAAACTAAGACTAACAATAAAAACTAAGGTTAAGGACCAAGGACCCTTCTAACATCGTTCTCGGGGCTATTTATAGTTGTTACAAGATACCTAAGTATAGAATTGGAGAGTACACGTGTCCAGACACGACTGGACAAAATTTGGAGACGCGGATCGAGTCTGGGGCGGGGGAAACGCCACACATTGTGTGTGTTGTGCGGCGGAAACGCCGCACATATTGCTCTGATTTTGTCCGGATTTTGGTTGAATGTTTATGGTATGATTTGATCCTCCTTTGCGCGTCTGGATTGATTCTTTCCATTCTTTTGAGTTCCGGATTAATTGCTTCATATATTTGGAGATTCACATTGATTTTTCTTTAGATTTTCTCCAAGATAATAAAAGCTACTCGTGATTTGCAATTAGGTCCTTGTCTTTTTGCAATTAAGTCCCCGGCTACTTTTGTGCTCAAGTCTTTGTTCTTTTTGTAATTAGGTCTTGAATGCTTTTATGCTTGGATACATTTCCATTTGAAACCCGATAATCTTGAGCTTGGTCTTTATGATAGAAATGAGTCTTTTGCACGCGTTTATGCTCGGGATGTGGGTAAATTGCATTCAGGTCCCTGTATTCTGTAAATAAGACTAAACACATACCTTAGTAGGATTTATTGATGTAAAAGTAATTTAAATGAAAGACATATGATGCAATGTATGCAATGCATCACTCCTATACTAGATGATGCAGGTGGTTCCCTCACACTCTCCCATTGCATGGTTTTCTCAGCAAGGTTTTCTAGGAAAGCCCATGCCTCCCTTTCATCCTTTCCCAAGAACTCTCCTTGACACATGGACTCAAGGAGCGTTCTTGACGGGATGTGAAGACCCTCGTACACAATCTGACAAAGGCGCCACAACTCAATGTCATGGTGAGGGCATGAGGATAGTAGCTCCTTGAACCTCTCTAGATATGCATGAAATGTCTCGGTCTCAAGTTGATAGAACGAATTGATTTCGTTCCTCAATTTTTGAGTCCGATGATTTGGGAAGTACTTCTTGAGGAATGCATATTGAAACTCATCCCAAGTCCTAAAGGCATTCGCCTGGTTGCTGTACAACCACTTCTTGGCGTCATCCTTCAGCGCAAAGGGGACAAGCCTAAGATGGATGCAGTCTGTGCTAAGTTGTTGCAGCTTGAACATAGCACAAACCTCCTCAAATTCCCTGAGAAAGATGTAAGGGTCACCTTTCCCAGTGAAATGAGGGAGCATGGAGATAAACTGAGGCTTAACCTCAAAATGGTTCCCATTAGCCTCTGGCAATACGATGCATGAAGGTAGAGCAGTATGGCTCGGGTAGCATCAATCACGTAGAGGTATGGGAACGACAACAGGACACTCAGGTGGGTCCAGCAACTACTCCTCCTCGCGGAAATTAGCAGTCATTGAACCCAAACTATGTGCGACACGAGAGGAGGAAGGTGTCGAGAAATCGATGACCGAAGCCGGATTGACAACGCTCCTCGTTGAACGACCACTCTCGTCTCGTGTCCACGAAAGCATGCACAAAGGTGCACACACACCAAATTTTTTTTAACAAAGAATGTACGTAGAGGAGAAGACGGGGTAACACAGGAGAGAAAGAATGTCTCAGGAGAGAAGGGCAGAAGTCCTTATGCTACGGTGGATGGGTTCAGGTAGAAGCACACAAGCAAACAAGGCTCAAGCAATCCTAAGGTCGCTATAGGTCCTTACAGCTAGACGACGCCTAACTGCGAGGTCACACGGCCTCAACACGCCTCACCTCCCTACGACGAGGACCACAAAGCCCAGCAAGTGAGCCAAGATCCGGGGATCTCGTCTCTCCTACTATCGACAAATTGGGCAATGCCGATCAGGTCATGACGGTCGGGTCCGGATCACTCTCCTAATGCGACCGAAATCCTTAGGGCCAATGTCTACTTGATTTTAAAATTAGGCTCTTGATTAGTGTGGTTTTTGGGGCGAAGGAAAGGGTAATGAAATTCCCCACCTTATCTTTTACGGGACAACCCCTCCTTAGTAGCGTTTTGGAGTCCTAATCTAGCAATCAACTCTCCAAACAAACGCTCAACTCACACTTGTTGCAATGCACTTCCTACTAACTAATGCATGTTCATACGAAATGCATGAATGAGAGTAGAAGGTGCGTACCTCACGCCATCTCTCAGCAATAGAAAATAAAGCTAAGATAAAAGACAATCTAAATGCCTAAGTCACATACATGATGCATGAGCTAAACAAAAAGAATACCTAATCTTTTACTTTGAGTTTTAGGGTCCAAGTTGCTTAAGGGAAGTTGATTATTAATCTGGGAACAATCTAAGAGTCAGAACATGCAAAATTGAGTCCCAGATTACTATATCAATTATGGAAACACGACGAAGAAATAAGAAGGCAAAAGCAGCTCACCAGACCGCCAATTGGCGGTCTCAGGCCGCTGATTGGCGGTCCAAACTGCCCAGCTTTCCTCCAGATTTTTCCAGATGCCTCTCCTTTCGACTCCAAGTCTCCTGAAACAAAGAAAAACTGCAAAACAAAAATTAAATCCACTCGAATCGTCCAAACAAGAGTCTAGACTGTCACCTCCCCGGCAACGGCGCCAAAAACTTGTTGAACGTTTTAATGAAACCGCAAGTGTACGACCGCGATGAAGCGGTGGCAAGTATGGGTCGTCCTCAGGGAGGTGAGTAGCCTCTTGTTTGTACGAAATCAAGTGGCAAAAATAGGGGGAGAAAGATGTTTATGCTACTCTACTCTATACTACGCTAAGAAGTAGGAAATGCGAAATGAAGAACCAAACAATGAAATAATAACTAAGCTAAGAACAAAAAAAGAATGCTGGAATACAGAAATGGGAAAACCCCTAAGGGGTGGAGTGAGTGCACACAAGCAAAGAGGTGGGTGTTGAACACATTCTTTAAGCACAAATTAAGGTGATGTTATCATGCATAGGAAGTGTCTAAATGTTGTGGCAAAACCTATCAATCTATTCACCAACTTAGTT
This sequence comes from Triglochin maritima, assembly GCA_963682175.1. NCBI lineage: Eukaryota > Viridiplantae > Streptophyta > Magnoliopsida > Alismatales > Juncaginaceae > Triglochin > Triglochin maritima. The sequence continues at coordinate 28,195,613 of OY821786.1, read as the reverse complement.
GATTAACATTTACATATGCAAGATGTTTATTTCAGAACATAAACAAGCATGAGAGGTGTCTAATCATTTTGGCAAAACTCATGAAGTTATAAATTCTATCCTAAACAAGCAAGCATACATTCATGTTTTATCAACACATTGGAAATAAAGCATTCAATCCATTCTCATTTGCATGTATGTACATCTACTCCACCCCCCAAAAGGGATGGCACTACTCACTAAACATTACACTAATTATTAAACTAAACAAAGAAAGCATATTAACTAAGCTAATAAAACTAATGAAATGAGATTAAGCAAAGCAAAACAAGAAACATAAAACAAACAACATAATAAAGAAAACTTGTATTAAAATGACTCACATTAAAAGTAGCATCCTCCTACTTTAGTGTGTGCTTCAAGGCCTCACTTCTAGTAGGAAGAATAGCCACTTAAAATATGGAGTGGTTACAATAGGAGGTGAAGAGTTCTATTTATAGGCATGGAAAAAGCTAATCCGGGACAATCCCCCGATGTGGGACTAAACAAATACCAGAAATGGACTAAATACACACTAATACGTAACCCAGAGAAATCTTAGCGGATTTGGGCCAAAAGTGACCGCCAATTAGCGGTCTTGGACCGCCAATTGGCGATCTAAAAAGTCCGGATCCATCTGGAATTTGTTCTGGGCTTTGCTTAGTGTATTTGGTGGTCTTAGATGCATCTACTTCGTTTATTGGAGCTCCGACCCGAATCCAATTGCTAAAATACTCCCCATGATGGTGTGAAGTATTCTGTTTTGCTCTTAGGTCCCTCTGTCTTGCGTTCAGGTCCTTCTCCCTTGCATCTTGGTCCCCAGATCTCACAATCCTGTCCTTTTTCCCAGCTTTTGGGTCCTTTTATGTTTCATCTCTTCAAACCTATTTATTCCTGAAAACTAAACATAAAACTCGTAGCATAGCATTGTTTAGGTGAAAGATAATGGATATAAGATACAAATATAAGCATGAAATGATGTCAATCAAATACCCCCACACCTAACTTTTGCTAGTCCCGAGAAAAACAAAGAAAGAGAAAAACATACGAAATCAAGAAATCCTAACTCACTTTCGTAGGAATCACGGTTGCACTTAGCACGTGCAACAAGTCGTTAAACCTCCTTGTCGCCAAAGAGGAGGAGTGTTGTCTCCTGAGGGTTTTCAACGGATATACCCACAAAATCCGAACAAGATGCATTAATCAATCTAGCTACACGACTCGTTGGACTCATATTGTCGATCATGGGACACGGTAATACTACGGGCCGACTCTATATATGTAATCGGTCCACACACCAAGCCTAATGAGTTATTCGTGAGAGTTAGTTAAGGACTTAAGTGAAAGACATGGGCAACCTTGACTTCTGAATGTGATACAATGTGTAGAGTCCATTTTGGTTCTTATTTGCTTTTTTTTTCTTTCATCATTTTTTTCTTTTTCATTGGAGCATTTTATTGGTTGGTGTTTGATTCTCCCAGGGTCAGGTTTCGTGCATCATTGCCTATGAGGACTTACACTATCACGTACACCTTCCCCCAAATCTCCACATAGGGCGATCCCTACCACCCGTGGAACGGGAGTTCGGTCGGTGCATCCCAAGTCAGATGACTCGAAAGCACCAGGCACAAAGTCCCCTGTGACCTACTTTCCTGAGTGATAGGAGTCATGCGAGAAGAGAGAACACCACTTATTTATTTATCTACATGGGAACCAAAACCCCTACACTTAAGTTTCACAAAAAGAGATTAAGGGCACTTAACTACGACAAACTTCCTTATACTAACAGACACGAATTATTTGACTCACTAGGTTCAGGGTGGACTTCTTTAAATGTTTGAGTGCTAAAACCCTATGATTACACGTCCCCCGAGGGAAAACCGGGGTGCATCCTAACGACTCGATAAGACCTAAAGCCAGTAAACTAGAAATCCTAATGCATCAAGTTCAAGACAATTTTGGGAGCTTTCTTTTTACTTTGCCTCTCAACGGTTTTGCACATGCTAAACACACGCAAAACCTACAAAAAACATTTTCTTTCGCAAACACATGAAAATTTTGAAAGAAATGTGAAATTTTAAAGCACTAGGCAAGCAAAAGAAGACAAGTCACCCAAGGATCATGGCAAGCAGATATATCGATATTAAATGCGGCAAACTAACATGACCGTAACAATGCACACAAAAGAAAACAAAAAATCAAAAGAAAAGACTCGACTATGTACACACGTAAAACACCCCCCACACCTACTTCATGCATTGTCCTCAATGAATGTGAACAAGATACTACATGTAGATATGCATGAAAAAGGAAAGATCTCACCAACATGAAGTACAAAGGGACGTTCAGGGTCATGTTGATGGACACAAACCCAAATTCCCTCAAAACCTGTGAGAAGCTGAAGAAGGGAGATAAATACGTGAAGAGATTGTGCCCAAGTACACAAGGGTTGGGGCCCACAACAATCGATGCTCATTGAAGAAAACCCTCCAACCAATAGGCAAGTGCATCGGAATGAGTTCCTCAGGCTCATTCGATGGATGCAGCAGACCTGCATCGCTAAGAACGGGGCTGCTCCCCAAGTCATCCAACAAGGACCTCCCACCATCATTTAGATCATCAAGCATAAGCTCGGTCAGAGGTGGGTCCTTGTTGGAGTCAATATGAAGCTCAAATGGCTCAATGGCCATGAGACATGAGGTAGAGACACCTTCTGGTATAGGCATATGATGAGGTGTCTCACTCTCACTAGTACTCTCAACTGAATCATGCAACGAACACTCCCTTTGGACATTCATGTTCGAGGCCAGCTCACTCTGTTGCATTGCGAAGACAGACAATGAGTTTTCGTTGGGCCCACGAACATTTTCAACAGGTTGCATTGGGGTTAGGGGTGTTCGCTGAGTTTGTGGTGCTTTCTCCAATTGGCGGATGAGATTTAGATTTAAAGGTTCATCCATGGGTTCCTGTTGCTTACCAGAGTTGAACACATGAAACTCGGCACTCATGTTACCGAATGAGAGCTTCATGAGACCATTTCTACAATTAATCAAGGCATTGGAGGTTGCCAGAAATGGTCTACCCAAAATCAAAGGTATTTGAGAGTGGGTGTTCGCAACAGGATTGGTATCGAGGACAAAAAAATCGACTGGAAATATAAAATCTCCAACTTTGATAAGCACGTCCTCGATAATCCCCATGGGAATACGAATGGATCTATCTGCCAATTGGAGGGTGATCTTAGTTGGTTTCAATTTCCCATGTTCAACTGTTGATAAACAGAGAATGGGAGGAGGTTGACCGCTGATCCTAAATCAAGCAAAACATTGCTCATTCTAGTGTCCCCTATCGTACACTGAATAGTAGGACACCCAGGGTCCTTGTATTTTATGTAGGTGGGATTGGACAAAAGTGAGCTGATATTTGCATGTAGTTACTCGTTCCTCTGAGGTATCTCATGATTCTCTTGACCGCCTTCCAGTGCTCCATGCTTGGGTTGGACTGGTATCGATTCACCATGCCCACAGCATAACAAATGTCTAGCCTAGTACACATCATAGCGTACATAAGGCTTCCCACAACATTGGAGTATGGAACCTTGCTCATTTTGGCCTTCTCTTCAGGAGTCTCAGGATGCTTATCAAGGCTTAAGTGCAAACCCTTCTCAACAGGAGTGTCGATTGGTTTGCATTTGTCCATATGGTATTTCTTTAAGACGTTGTTAATATAAGTCTCTTGAGACAATCCCAGAAGTCTCTTGGACCTATCTCTAACAATCTTGACACCAAGGACGTAGCTAGCTTCACCCATGTCCTTCATATCAAACGTGGAGGACAACCACTCTTTAGTGGATTTCAGAAACTCTTTACTATTGCCAGCCATGAGTATGTCATCAACATACAAGGTCAGAATGACAAAATTACCATTGGATCTCTTAATGTACACACAGTGATCTTCCTCAAGCATAGAGAACGCATTCTCTGATATAGCTTGATGGAAGCGAATGTTTCACTGTTTAGACGCTTGTTTTAAGCTATATAAGGACTTATTGAGCTTGCACACTTTGTGCTCTTGTCCTTTGACTTCAAAACCTTGAGGTTGATCCATATAGATCTCCTCCTTAAGTTGTGCATTGAGAAAAATAGTCTTTACATCCATTTGGTAAAGCTCTAAGTCCATCTGAGCTACAATAGCTAGTAGAAGGCGGATGGAGGCAAACCTAACCACGGGTGAAAAGGTTTCCTCAAAATCCACGCCTTCTCTTTGGGTGTAGCCTTTAGCTACCAGTCTAGCCTTGAATCTATCAATAGATCCATCCGCCTTCCTCTTAATCTTCAGGATCCACTTAGCCCCAATGGCCTTTCGGTTCGGCGGTAAGTCGACCAAGTCCCAGACTCGATTAACTTTCATCAACTCCAACTCTTCCTTTATAGCTTCTAACCACTCTTTAGCATTTGGACCTTCCAAAGCCTCTTTCAAGGTCTCCGGTTCTTGCTCATCGATTACTATCATCCCAGATGATTCATAATCAATTTCTTCTTGAGCTATCATGAGGGCCTCTTCCTCTAAGCGAAATCGCCTACGACGAATGAGCCCGCGTTTATTTCGACGCTGATGGGTATCTGATGGCTCATCCTCCGTGAGAGCTATCGGATCCTCAGCATTGCTGCTCCCACTAGGATCGACTAGTGGAACCTCATGTTCAACTTCCAGATCATGATCCCGTGGAGTGGCAATGTCCTCATCTTGTTGTTCAAAGAAGTCCACTGACTCTTTGATAGCTCCAGCAAGGGTTGGAAAATCATTTTCCAAGAATGTGGCATCCCTAGACTCCAGTTCCGTTCTTCTTTCATTCTCGTCTACCCCGATAAAAACATTACCTTTGGAGAGATCACTGTATTTTACAAAGATACACTTTTTCCCTCTAGGTCCTAGTTTTCCATATCGGTGACTAGTAGAATGAATGTATGCCGCGCATCCCTAAGGACGCAGCAGACTAAAATCAGGCTTCTGTCCTGTCCATACCTCATATGGAGTTGAGGGAACCGATTTTGTCGGAACTCTATTGAGGGTATAGGCAGCAGTCATTAGAGCATCTCCCCAAAACGAAATTGGCAAGCTCGCATGCGCCATCATGGATCTAACCATGTCTAGCAACGTTCTATTCCTTCTCTTGGCAACACCATTTTGCTGAGGAGTATAAGTGTTGAACGTTTTAATTAAACCACAAGTGCACGGCCGCGATGAAGCAGTGGCAAGTACGGGTCGTCCTCAGGGAGGTGAGTAGCCTCTTGTTTGTACGAAATCAAGTGGCAAAAATAGGGGGAGAAAGATGTTTATGCTACTTTACTCTATACTACGCTAAGAAGTAGGAAATGCGAAAGGAAGAACCAAACAATAAAATAATAACTAAGCTAAGAACAAAAGAAGAATGTTGGAATACAGAAATGGGAAAACCCCTAAGGGGTGGAGTGAGTACACACAAGCAAAGAGGTGGGTGTTGAACACATTCTTTAAGCACAAATTAAGGTGGTGTTATCATGCATAGGAAGTGTCTAAATGTTGTCGCAAAACCTATCAATCTATTCACCAACTTAGTTGATTAACATTTACATATGCAAGATGTTTATTTCAGAACCTAAACAAGCATGAGAGGTGTCTAATCATTTTGGCAAAACTCATGAAGTTATAAATTCTATCCTAAACAAGCAAGCATACATTCATGTTTTATCAACACAATTGAAATAAAGCATTCAATCCATTCTCATTTGCATGTATGTACATCTACTCCACCCCCCAAAGGGGATGGCACTACTCACTAAACATTACACTAATTATTAAACTAAACAAAGAAAGCATATTAACTAAGCTAATAAAACTAATGAAATGAGATTAAGCAAAGCAAAACAAGAAACATAAAACAAACAACATAATAAAGAAAACTTGTATTAAAATGACTCACATTAAAAATTGCATCCTCCTACTTTAGTGTGTGCTTCAAGGCCTCACTTCTAGTAGGAAGAATAGCCACTTAAAATATGGAGTGGTTACAATAGGAGGTGAAGAGTTCTATTTATAGGCATGGAAAAAGCTAATCCGGGACAATCCCCCGATGTGGGACTAAACAAATACCAGAAATGGACTAAATACACACTAATACGTAACCCAGAGAAATCTTAGCGGATTTGGGCCAAAAGTGACCGCCAATTAGCGGTCTTGGACCGCCCATTGGCGGTCTAAAAAGTCCGGATCCATCTGGAATTTGTTCTGGGCTTTGCTTAGTGTATTTGGGGGTCTTAGATGCATCTACTTCATTTATTGGAGCTCCGACCCGAATCCTATTTTTAAAATACTCCCCATGATGGTGTGAAGTATTCTGTTTTGCTCTTAGGTCCCTCTGTCTTGCGTTCAGGTCCTTCTCCCTTGCATCTTGGTCCCCAGATCTCACAATCCCAGTCCTTTTTCCCAGCTTTTGGGTCCTTTTATGTTTCATCTCTTCAAACCTATTTATTCCTGAAAACTAAACATAAAACTCATAGCATAACTTTGTTTAGGTGAAAGATAATGGATATAAGATACAAATATAAGCATGAAATGATGTCAATCAATAAGGCATAGTGAGTTGTCTAGATATCCAATTTTCATCACATAACTCCTTGAACATTATGGAGAGATACTCACCACCTCTATCCATTCTAAGAGTTTTTATCTTATTATCCAACTGATTCTCAACTAAGCTCATGAATTTCTTAAAACGTTCAAGAGCTTCTGACTTGTGAGAAATAAGATAAATATGACCATATCTAGTGAAGTCATCAATGAATGTGATGAAGTAACTTTGTCCATGTCTAGTACGCACATTCAAAGGTCCACAAATATCTGAGTGAATTGGTTCTAAAGGAGAAGTAGCCCTAATGGCTTTTCCGAACGGTTTTCTAGTTTCCTTTCCAGTTAGACAAGATTCACAGGTCGGCAATTCAAATTTGGAGTATTCTCCTAATACCCCCTCCTTTGCCAACCTGTTCATATGGTCAACACCAATGTGACCTAGTCTAGCATGCCACATAACTGGATCATTATTCATGGAACTTTGGCTCAAAAAGGCACTAGTATTACGATTGAAATCATAAATTGCGTCCAACACAATAAAACCGTCTGAAAGAAAAGCACGTCAATAATAAATGTTAGAAAGGTATAAACCCATATCATTGTTCTCAAAAACAACTTTAAAACAATGTCTCATCAAAACAACAAAAGAAATAATATTTCGCCGTATAGCTGGTGCATACAACACGTCGTGAAGTAATAGGATCCGGCCACTTCGCAAAGCCACTTTGCATGTGCCAACTCCAAAAACTTCAATGCTAGTGTTGTTTGCCATGTTTATTCGCCTCCCACTTGGAACACGGCGATATTCCACGAAGGCAGAACGATCCTTTGTTACGTGGTCCGTGGCACCTGAATCCACAATCCATACAGCAGAATGATCAGTGAGCATCACAGAACTAGTCACGTTACAATTCGAGGGATTACACACAGTAATTACCTTTAGCTCAGTGCACTCACGAGCAAAATGTCCAGTCTTTCGGCAGTTAAAACAAGTCACATTAGACTTATCTTTCCCACCTCTGGATCCTCGTGGTCGTTTCTTTCCAGCTTTGTTTTCTGTTTTGTTCTTATTTGTACCCTTCTTGCCTTTAAAACCCTGAGCTCTATCTCTTTTGCGCTTAAAACCTGCACTCCTCCGAGGAGAGCCAGCTTCAGCAGCAAACACTTCAGTTAGAGGGGCTTCCGCAAGCATGCGGTCCTCCTCCAGCTCTAGGTGTTTTGCGGCCTGGTCAAATGTCCTGATGTCATCAGCATGAGTCAGATGGACCTTCATATGCTCCCAATTCTTCGAAGGCAATGATCTGATGAGAGCAGACACTTGCTCCTCATCGGTCTTAGCACGACCGGCAGCGCTCAGCTCGCTAATCATGTTTGACATTACGGTAATATGTTGCCTCATCGTGTGACCTTGGCACATTTTATACCCATCAAACATGAGCCCAAGCTGGCGGGCCCTTGTGACGGAGGTCACTCCGTACTGAAACTTCACAGCTTCCCACAAGGCCTTTGCAGTTCGAAACTTTTCGAACCGCAGCAACAAATCGTCCCTCATTGAACTTAGAATTGTGATTCGAGCAATTCGGTCTTTCTTTTTCCATGCATTATAAACATCCAAGTTTTTGCGATGTTGCGCAGTATTCCCCTCCTCGAGGGGAGACATAGATTGGTTTATGTTTTCTAACATGTCCTGATCCTCTAAGAGATACTCAATTTTACGATGCCACAGATCGTAATTCCTTCATTGAGTTTATCTCCTCGAGTCAGATCAGCGACAATGCTTTTGGAAGCAGCCATAAAGAATCTAGGACATTCAAAATACATAGTGATACATGAGTTCTAGCATAAAATATAACGAGCTACAATAATCATAAAGAATAAACTGACTTAATAGCTATAGCATTCAGACCAAAAGAAAACATAAAGCATTCGATCAAATCCTCATGCAATAGTTAATAAAGCCATTTTACTAATCTAGATATTGAGCTCCATCATGATTTAATGACCCAAAAAAAATGTTTTAAATCATGGTAAATCAGCAAATAAAAAGGATATTTGCTGTCGGTTGCAAGGTGGTTTACACAAAACACTTCTACCTTGCAACTGCCACTAGGCATGCGAGTTCCCAAAAATGGTTTAAAAAAAATCCAATCCACATCACACAGATATGATTACTACATTACTTCCATATCGAGCTAATGATCCCCATTAGGGATTTAGCCTCGTCGACGGGAACCTGCATGAGTCTTATAGCAATAATATCACAATAATAAAAATAAAGGAGCCCCTTGTCTCCTTAGGGCAATAAACAGTCCACAGTCCATAATTATTACATTCCATAATTATTACAGTCCATAAATATTACAGCCCATTGCGATAACTATTGCAAATGGAAATGAATGAATGAAATTACGCTCATCTCTCAATAAGGCGGTAAATAAAATCAGTAATCATTCATTCCATACAAGCACAATCTTTCCATACGTTAGCACAATCCGACGTATGAAAAAAAATACCATAAAGTGTGCACCTCATTCAAACAATAAGGAAGTGATGAATAAGGAAACAATGCATGAATTGTGCACGAAAATAGGGCAAAAAACGTGTTAGGTAATGACAACCAATCTCCACAATAATCATTCTCAAAATAGAATTTTTTTTCTTCTTTCCCTAATCAATATAATCATGATATCACAAAATTATCCTACTTTGATTAGGAAAGAAAAAATACGAAATTATATGGTGGAGAGTAACACATATATTTGCATCAAAGGAAAGCATCCAAACATATTTTTAAGGCAATAAAATTCCAGCCCATAATATCTCCTAAAAATTCAGAATTCGCCAATCTTTCCATAATCAATATAAGCATGCAATCAACAATAATTATGCTACTTGTAATGGAAAGAAAAATTCGAAATTCTTTGGTGGATGGCATCACATATATGCACATTTGATGAAAAGGAAATATTTCAAATGAAATGCATGCAATCATTCCAAAAGAAATCCGAAAATCCTTAATGAGATTAACATATATGTGCATTCAATCATAAAGGAAATATTTCAAATGAAATGCATGCAATCATTCCAAAAGAAATCCGAAAATCCTTGATGAGATTAACAGATATGTGCATTCAATCATAAAGGAAATATTTCAAATGAAATGAATGCTCTCATTCCAAAAATCTGAAATATACAATATGGTAACTCAATATACATGTATGTGCATGATTTTGCAATCAACATCTAATCCTAGATGCATGCACATGTGATTAAAAATTACATATACATGAATAAGGCAACGAGCATCTAACCTTAGATGTATGTACAAGAGTTTAAAAAAATGCACAATCAAATCATACCATCCGAAATATATGATCACATTATATGATACATGCAATAATTAACTCTTGTAAAATTATCATCATATTTCAAACAACATATATGTGCATATAATCAACAACAAACAAACTCTAGCCGCAAGCTTCAAGGGTGAAAGAAATATGCGCAACAAACATAGATTAACATGTATCCCTAGGTACATGCATAAAATAAAATCTAAGCTATGCGCAAGAATGAAATAATGATGAAACTTGTAATACAATTCGCATGTAATGAAATGAATCAAGAAAAACATGCACAAGGGTGAGAAAAAATGGCATCAAACCCTAGGCGCATGATGAAGAGAAAAAAACTACACATGTATGCGATTTCTCTCAAAAGCTACAGAAATTATTTCAACATATATGAAATAAGAAAGTGCCCAAAAATTCGGCGGTGACCAAGATGACTCTGATACCAATGTTAGCAATCTACGATTGAATCTACAGGTTCGGAATAACCTTTGGTGGAGAGAACCTGTGGCAGCGGAATGGATCGGCGATCACCTCACGGAATCCTCTGGAGCACTGGTCGGTCTTCTACTCTGTTGGAGAAGAAGCACGAGTCCACAACCCAAGAGTCCACGGATTGGCTTGATGGATGTGGAGGGACGAATGGTGGGGCTAGGGTTTGCACACACGAATTATCCATCCAATGGGAGGCTCCCCTCCTTATATAGATGGCCCCACCATAAACCCTAATGCGCAGCCAATGAGAGTGCGCCACGTGTCAGTGCTTTGGGCAAACATCATCTTAATCCTTAGATTAAACCAATAATCGGTAAAAGCAACCAGGTCACATAGAAAGAATACCCCAACATTGAGGGCATTTTACCTCCCTCTGGGACCCAAGTCTCTCTCTCCTCCCTCACATTCTCACCCTCGGGAGCTAGTAGTCGAGGAGGTTGGAGTCGGAAGCATGGAATAATATATTCTTGGGTGGTGAGCTCAAGCAACCCCATAAGTAAATCAAAGTTTCTCCTCATTCAATGTTTCAGCTCGCTCTGTGCTAATACATTCAATCTGCGTGGGGTTACTGCCTTCTCCGACGAGACACCGTCACAAATCTTTGCTCTGACGAAGCATTAGATTAGCATTTTTTTCCTTCGATTATTTAGCTAAGCACGTCTTTAATCCACTATCAGTGGATTTAATTTACATAGAGATTAGATCCCCTTGCTAACATGTTGTGATTATTAAGGCGCTCTACACGAGGTCTGCAGACTAAAAGACTATATGAGGTCTGCAACTTTGTCAACGTGGCAGCTTGCTCCCTAAACGACATTAATGTTGATCAAGGAATTCTAGAGCTCATAAATGACATCCATGCATTTCAATAGGTGAAGTCGAACTTACTGAATGAAATCAACAACCAAATCCGTGCGGTTGGAGATTTACGCTAAGCACTTATAGATTCCTAAAATGAGATCATGGAATTCCTTCACTATATGAACAAGACAGACAACTAGACTTATCTTTATGCTTGCACTTATCTTTAAGCTTGCTACAAGTATAAATCTACATTAAGCATATGAAATAACACAAATAAAAGAACTCGTCACTATCACATATTCTACATCACCTCCACCCCAAAAAGGGATGAAACTACTCACTACTCATTAAACTATAAACTGTTGGCTTTTTGGCCTTAATCTATGTTTTGATGATTTAATCAACCTAATCTTTATTATAATCATGTAGAGTAGCACACATATTGCATTGCATACATATTGCTTTGTGCTAACCTCTACAGGTGATCAAGACTCGAAGAAGAAAGAAAAATCAAGTCAAACATGTAATTAAGCTCATTTGAAGACATGTATTTTGTATTTCTTTGAGTCTTTAGGAACTTCTGTATATTGAGCATACTTGAGCTAAAATCAACTTAAACACACACTAGGTTCCTCATAGAAGTCACACACGAAATTTCACATTATTTGGACTTCAATAGATCACCGAAACTTAGACCGGAAAACACTAAACTTGAACCCTAACTGTCTGCCCACATTCGGTCGACCGCAACAGGCCGTTCGGTCGACCGGATGATCAAGTATTCTGTTTTGTGTTTCCATGTCTAGTTTCGGTCGACCGCACCTTCGCTTTCGGTCGACCGTTTGAACTTAATTTTCCGGCCGTTATTTTTGTCGTATATACCCAACGGTCGTATTCTGATTAAACCAAAAATATCCCAAATACAGTTCATGTATTGGTCGACCGAGGACCATGATCGGTCGACCGCTTGTCCATCTCTTGACAAACCCGAATCTCCTGTTGAAAAACGGTCGACCGCTAGACCTGTTTCGGTCGACCGAATATCTAATTGTTTGTCAACCCCAAAGTGCCTGGACGAAATCGGTCGACCGAACCCTTTCTTGTGTTCGACCGATGACTTAAGTGTACCTAAGTCGTAGCGTTGGGCGGTCGACCGTTACCTAACCGGTCGACCGAACTTAGTTCAAAACTGCCAAACGGTCGACCGTTCATCCCAATCCGGTCGACCAAATTCATCCAGAATTGGGTCGTGCAGTTTCTGTTTTGTGTAACACACATCAACTCATACCCAATCAATCCCAACGGCTCTATTCTCTCTAATGCCTATATAAAGAGTTGTAAAACACATTTTAACACAACTCTCCCACTCATACTTGTCCAATACATTAGAGAGAAACCCAACACACTCAAAGCTTCAAACCTTCCACACTTTAATCACAAATCCAATCCCATTCAAGTGTGCTCAAGTTTAGAGAGTGTGTTCCACTCAAGTTTGTTGCTGTCAAAGTGAAGTAACGGTTTCGGTGAAAGCCCGAAGCATTCCTCTCGGATTGTGAGAGAAGAAAGTCAAGATCGCGAGGTTGTTCGCGGAGTTTGTTTTGTAAAAGGCGTTCTCTCCCGGCCCGGAACGGGGAGTGGTTAGTGAAGACGTAGACGGAGCTCGCGGAGTCGAGCGGAGCTTACAAGAGAGGACTAGGACCCGGGTGGGGTGTCGAACCTTTATAAAATCACCGTGTGATTGTGGTTTGATCATTTCTTCTTTACTTGCTTGTATTTGTTTTAAATTCCGCTGCATCATCTTTTGGCTTGCAAGTAGAGTTTGTTTAGGATTAAATTTGTTAATTAGCCTTAATTGTGGACCCATAACCCACACGATCCAACATAAACTACATTAAGAAAAGAAAACATTCTAATTACTTCTACTAAGACTAAACAAAATTAAGATAAGCATGCAAGAATTAAAAGAGAAGACAACATTAAAACAAACTGAGAAAAATTATTTTATGTACATGATTCACATTACAAGTAGCATTCTTCTGCACTTGAGGTTTGCTCCAAGGTTTACTTTAATAGAGAGAATGCCACCAAGCAATGAGTAATTACAAAGGAGGAAGAAGACTTCTATTTATAGGCATGAAAAAAGGTAACTGAGGACAATCCCCTGATGTGGGACTAATGACATACTATAAATAGACATAAAACACTTTAATACAACACCCGGCTAAACCTAATTGGGTTTGGAGCAAATCCAACCACCAATTGGCGGTCAGGATTGCTCGGATCCAACTCCGGTTTGGATGACACTTTTCTGGCTTGATTTTTTCATATGTAATGCACCCGAATTGGTTGTTTGAGTGTAGGCCCGAATCTAATTGCCAAAATACTCCTCATGATGGTGTGAAGTTTCTCGATTTGGTTATTGATCCTTTTTGTTTACATCTAGGTCACTATCTTACATATCAGTCCATAAGCCTCACAGATCAGTCATTTTCTTGCCTTCAGGTCCTTTTTGTGTCTCTTCTTCTCAAACATGTTTATTTCTGAAACTTAAACATAAAACTCGTTACATAGCATTACATAGATTCACAATAGAGGATATAAGACACAAATATATGCATGATATGATGTCAATCAAATACCCCTACACCTAGTTTTTGCTATTCCTGAGCAAAACAAAGAAAGAGGAAAATGAAAGAAGGGAAAAACTTATGAAAACCATGGAAGTCCTAACTTTCGTAGGAATCACGGTTGTACTTAGAATGTGCAACAAGCCGTTAAACCCCTTGTCGCCAATGAGGAGGAGTGTTGTCTCCTGAGGGTTTTCAGCGAATATACCCACAAAATCCGAACATTGATGCATTAATCAACCTAGAAACTCGACTCAATGGAATCACTTTTGTCGATTATTGGACACGGTAATACTACAGGCCGACTCTATATATGTATCCAGTACACACACCTAGGCCTGGCAATTTGACACGGTACACGAAAACGACACGAAAAATCCGTCTTTGGGTTTAAGGATTTTGTGTTTCCTGTCGTGTTCGTGTCGTGTTTGTGGTACACGAAAAACATTTCGTGTCGTTTTCGTGTCTTACCGGTCGGGTACCCAAAAATACACGAAATTACACGATACCTATTTTATACCACAAATTATATACGAAACTAGAGGATGTCTCAATGGCAAAGTAAGTATCATTTCTCATTAGACCTAGGTTCGAATCCCTCCACATTCCCTTACTTTTTTTTAATCCAGCAAAAATGTTCTTCCCAGGATTCGAACCTGAGTTTCATGCCGTTACACGGAAGCACCTTACCACACAACAAATCCACGTTGTAGATATGCCTTCTATATATTAATAGTGTCATTATGAACGGGAATGAAGTGTGGGACTTTTAGTCCCACATCGGCTGGACAAAAACTTTACCATCCATTCCAGCCTATATAAGCTGGCCATAGGCAGTAGTGGAGAAGCATTCTTGGGCATTAGTGCTTCTTAGTTTGAAGCTGGACCAAGTAGTAGTAATTAAGTGAATTTGTATTAATACGAATTCAATACTTGATTATTATAATTAAATAAAAATTTCGTGTACATCCGTGTCGTGTCGTGTCGACACGAAATTGGATGGGTCGTTTTCGTGTATCAAGTATTGGTACACAAATTTATTTTGGGTCGTGTTCGTGTTTGCTTATAGTGACTAGTACACACGAAAAAACACGACACGAAAGTATACGACACGATTGCCAGGTCTACACACACCTAGCCAAATGAATCATTCGTGCAAGTTAATTAAGGACTTAAGTGAAAGACATGGACAACCTTAACATCCTCAAGTGATACAAAGTGTAAAGTCCATTAAGGTTCTTATTTGCATTACCATTTTTTCTCTTTGTTCTTCTCTTTTCTTTTTCTTTTCTTGTCTTTTTCTTCTTTTTTTACTAGTTGGTGTGTGATTCTCCCAGGGTCAGGTTTCATGCATCATTGCCTATGAGGAATTCCACAATCACGTACACCTTTCCCCACATCTCCACGTAGGGCAATCCCTACCACCCGTGTAACGTGAGTTCGGTCGGTGCATCCCAAGTCAGATGACTCGAAAGGACCAGGCACAAAGTCCCTCATACCTAATTTCCCGAGTGATAGGAGTCGTGCAAGAAGAGAGAACACCTAATCACTTATTTCTTATCTACACATGAACCAAAACACATATACTTAAGGTTTCACAAAATGAGTTTAAAGGTCCCTGACTGCGATAAACTTTCTTATACTAATAGACACGAATTATTTAACTCACTAGGTTCAGGGTGGATTTCTTTATTTGTTTAAGTACCGAAACCCTATGATTACTCTCCCCCCGAGGGAAAACTAGGGTGCATCCTTACGACTAGATAAGACATAAAGCCGGTGTACTAGATATTCTAATGCATCATGTTAAAGTCAATTCTGGGAGTCTCCTTTTTACTTTACCTCACAACGGTTTTGCACATGCTAAATGATTGAACGTTTTAATTAACCGCAAGTGCACGGCCGCGTTGAAGCGGTGAAAAATGATAGAATGGGTGCACGTACCTCACGCCAGCAATCGACAACAAGAATGTAAAGAAAAGAAAAGAAAAGACAAATGCGTGCAAGGTCTACAAATGATGCATGGCCTAGATGGCAAGAAGTCTAATCTTTTGCTTTGAGTTTTATGGTCTAAGTTATCTTAGAAAGGGAATTGATTAATCTGGGAGCTAACTATAGGTTGAAACATGCAAAATTGAACTCCCAGACTACTAAATTGGAGAAACAAACAACCAGAACAAAATTTGGAGCAAAGTCAACTCACCAAACCGCTAATTGGAAGTCCCAGACCGCTAATTGGCGGTCACTTCGGTGTCATTCGTCCTCCAATTTCCCCAGTTGCCTCCCCTCGATGCCAAGATATCCCTGAAACAAACAAAAACTAAAAACAAAAAATTAAACCCACTCGAATCGTCCCAACCAAAGTCTGGACAGAGCACCTCCCTGGCAACGACGCCAAAAACTTGATTGAACATTTTAATTAACCGCAAGTGCACAGCCACATTGAAGCGGTAGCAAATATGGGTTGATTCACAGGGAGGTGTGTCGACTTTAGTTTATTCGAAGGTGAGTGGGAAAGAAAGGAGAGAATAGATTGATTAAACTAAGCTACACTAAACTAAACTAGTAAACTAGCAAGGAGGAAATGTAAGCACGAAATGAACTAAACTAAGCTAAGCAACTACTAAAAAGAAAGATAAATCTCAGGAATGGGAAAACCCCTTAAGGGGTGGAGTGTGTGTGTACACATGAAATAAGTGTGGTGAATGCATACAATAAGCTCTAGTGTAGTTAGTGTTTGTTAATGCATAAGAAGTACCTAATGACAAGACCTATTATTTAAAGCACTAACCTAAGTGATTAATATGAGCATGACAAGTTTGTTATTAAGAACATAAACAAGCATGGAATGTACCTAAACATTATGGCTGAAACCATCAAGTAAAAGTTCTTATTAATTCAAACAAGCATACCAACATTTCTCACAAACAACAATGTTTAGCATTCATACCATCTACATAACATGTATACACATCTACTCCACCCCCAAAAGGGATGGAACTACTCACACATATTTAAACTAACATTTATACTAAGGAAAGGTAACATGCTTAAACTAATTATAAGTAGACTAAAACAACAAGTTAACTAAGCATGCAAGAATTGAAAAGACAAGACAATATGAAGAGAACTTAACAAAACATCTATTAATACTCACTCAATTACAAGTAGCCTCTCTCCATCAGGGTTTTTGCTTCACGGCTTTTACTCCTAGTAGAGAGGATGACCACCAAGAGAGAGATGAAGTACAAAGGAGGAGGAAGAGTTCTATTTATAGCCATAGAAAAAGGTAATCCGGGACAATCCCCCGGTATGGGACTAAACACACAATTATACAAGACCCGACTAAACCATATTGGATCCGGAGCAACCCGGACCGCCAATTAACGGTCTACAGGGTTTGGATCCGGTCTGTAATTTTTGGGGGTTTTCTGGATGACTTTCTTCATGTGTGATGTATCCAAGTTGGTTGCTGGAGCTCCGACCCGGATCGAATTGCCAAAATACTCCCCATGATGGTGTGGAGTTTCATGATTTGCTCATTGGTCCTTTGGGTTTACATTCAAGTCCTTCTCCCTTGCATCTTAGTCCCTAAGTCTCTCAAATCAGTCCTTTTTCCCGCTCTTAGGTCCATTTATGCCTCTTCTCCTCAATCTTGTTTATTCCTGAAACTTAAACATAAAACTCGTTACGCAACATTGTTTAGGTGAAAGATAATGGATATAAGACACAAATGTATGCACGATATGATGTCAATCAAATACCCCCACACCTAACTTTTGCTAGTCCCGAGCAAAACAAATAAAGAGAAAAATAAAAGAAAGGAAAAAGCATACGAAAAGCAGAGAGATCCTAACTCATTTTCGTAGGAATCATGGTTGCACTTAGCATGTGCAACAAGCCGTTAAACCTCCTTGTCGCCAAGGAGGAGGAGTGTTGTCTCCTGAGGGTTTTCAACAGATATACCCACAAAATCCAAACATAGATGCATTATTCAATCTAGAAACTCAACTCGATGGACTCATTTTTATCGATCATTGGACGCGGTAATCCTACGGGTCGACTCTATATAAGTATTTAGTCCACAGACCTAGCCAAATGAACCATTTGTGCAAGTTAAATAAGGACTTAAGTGAAAGACATGAACAACCTCAACATCCTCAAGTGATACAAAGTGTAAAGTCCATTAAGATTCTTATTTGCATTACCATTTTTTTCTTTTTATTTCTTCTCTTTTCTTTTTCTTTTCTTTTCTTCTTATTAGGTTGAGTTTCATTCTCCCAGGGTCAGGTTTCCTGCATCATTGCCTATGAGAACTTACACTATCACGTATACCTTTCCCCAAATCTCCACATAGGGCAATCCCTACCACCCGTGTAACGGGAGTTTGGTCGGTGCATCCCAAGTCAGATGACTCGAAAACACCAAGAAAAAAGTCCCCTCGGGCCTAATTTCCCGAGTGATAGGAGTCGTGCGAGAAGAGAGAACACATTCTCACTTACTTCTTCTCTACACATGAACCAAAACCCCTACAGTTAATGTCTCACAACAAGATTTAAATGATCCTTGACTACAACACACTTCCTTAAATTAACAGACATGAATTATTGTCTCACTAGGTTCAGGGTGGACTTCTTTAATTGTTTGAGTACTGAAATCCTATGATTACTCCCCCCCCCCCCCCCCCCCCCCGAGGGGAAACCGGGGTGCATCCTAACGACAACATAAGTCATAAAGCCACTGTACAAGATATCCTAATGCATCAAGTTCAAGACAATTTTGGGAGCTTTCTTTTTACTTTGCCTCTTAATGGTTTTGCACATGCCAAACACACGCAAAACCCACAAAACATCTTCTTTCACAAACACATGAAGATTTTGAAAGAAATCTGAAAATTTTAAAGCACTAGGCAAGCAAAAGAAGACAAGTCACCCAAGAATCATGACAAGCATATATATCGATATTAAATGCAGCACACTAACATGACCCTAACAATGCACACAAAAGAAAACTAAATCAAAGGAAAAGACTCGACTATGTACACACGTAAAACACCCCCACACCTACTTCATGCATTGTCCTCAATGAATGTGAGCAAGATATTACATAGATTTATGCATGAGAAAGGGAATATCTCACCAATGTGACGTACAAAGAGAAGTTCATGGTTATTTTGATGGACACAAACCCGAATTCCTTCAAAACTTGTGACATGCTAAAGAAGGGATACAAATACGTGAAAGAAATGTGGCCCAAATACTCAAAGGTTGGAGCCCACAACAATCAATGCTTACTCATAGAGTCTTTTATTGTACTTCTTTTTCTTTTTTATGAATATAACTATGTACAAAAATAAGTTCCCATCTTTATTTGTCAAAGGACATCAAATGGGAAATTCAAAAGTGGGTCAATGCACTTGGAAAGGGAACATGACACCACGCGGGGCCAGAATACTCATGTTTGGACCCCCTCACAAAGAGCACAAGATGAAAGGAGAGGTTCATGAATTGGACGCAAAGGCGTCTCATTCAAAGGGTCAAACTGAAAGAGCTTGAACCTCTCAAGAGTTTGGGAAATATGGGGTAACGAAAGAAGAGTTTCTCCCGTTGCAGTGCTAAAGTTATGATCGTCAATCCAAACTCTCCAAGCAATAGGGTGGTGGGTCGGAACGAGGTCCAGAACCTCGTTAGGCATGTCTGACTCACTAGGCGAACCAAAAGTGGGTCTCTTTCCCAAGGTATCCTCCAAGGAACTCCTAATACCCTCATTAGAATTGTAGTTGTTTGATGTTCCATCATTTCCAAGATGACCAGGAACAATAGTGAGAGCAAACTCTCATCAGGTCGTTTGAAATTAAGGGTACTAGGGAGCTCTTGCTCCACCAGAGGTGAGTCTTTAAGAGGCACAACATGAAGATCATGTGGCTCAAGAGCCACGGGACAAAAACATAAGGCACAATCCTGTGCCGACTCACAATGAAGCTGGTCCATGTTATTCTCAATTTGAATCGAATCTTCCATTAAGTGATCGTGAATTGAAACCCCAAGTCCCTCAGACAAACTAGGAGTTTGACTTTGAAAGATTGTGCTTTGAATTTGTGGATGTGGTGGTGGTGGTGGCGGTTCGATATCAGAAGATAAATCCTCATGTTGACAAGAAAAGTTACCATCCTCACATTCACGTAATTATTGCGTCATTTGACTCACTTGCAGTGTCATATTTTGTATGGACTGTTGAGTGGTTTCCATGAATGTAAGGAAAGTTTGTTTCAATGAATCAGGTATGCGGTCAACTATGAGGTCCAAGTCAGAGTTTGAGAAATTTTGGGGTTGGGTGTTGATGGGCTGAGAATGAGTCCAATGATTCGGAGTGGGGTGTTGGTAAGATTCTGTGTATTCGGGAGGAGGATACTAGGGTGAAAATGATGTATAAGAATTTGAATAAGAATTGCCTCCCCACGAATCCATCCTTCTCGGGTTGTATGCGGATGTGTAATGGTCATATTGAGCATTTTGGGAAAAGGTATGCTCATACTTAGGCTCTGGGGGAACATAAGGACATTCCCCGATAACATGACCATTCAACCCACAACAGTCGCACGGTACGGCTACTGGAGCCACCAGTGCATTTATGTCGTCTACCACACGCATGAAAGAGGCTAAAGTTTGTTGTAATGTCTCAGTTTGTTGACCAGCATATCATCCGACATAACTAGATGGTGGTCTAGCAGTCGGTGCATCTCTCATATTATTCCAATATGAAGATTGTCAATCACTAAACACACGCAAAACCTACAAAACATTTTCCTTCGCAAACACGTGAAGATTTTGAAAGAAATGTGAAAATTAAAGCACTAGGCAAGAAAAAGAAGGCAAGTCATCCAAGGATCATGGCAAGCAGAGATATCGATATTAAATGCAGCATACTAACATGACCCTAACAACACAAACAAAAGGAAACAAAACAAAAGGAGAAAGTCTCAACTTTGTACACATAACCCTCCCCCACACACACACACACGCACATCATGCATTGTCCTCAATGAATGTGAGCATGGTACTACATGGATTTATGCATGAAAAGAAAAGATCTTACCAACGTGAAGCACAAAGGGAAGTTCATGGTTATGTTGATCAAAAACCCGAATTCCCCTCAAAACCTGTGAAATACTAAAGAAATAAGACAATACGTGCAACAAATGGGGCCCAAATACATACACAGGGGTTGGAGCCTACAATAAGCTGTGCTCACTCTTTCTGTTTTCTTATTTTTTTCTTGTTTCATTTGTCAAAGGACATCAAATGAGAACCTCAAAAGTGGGTCAATGCACATGGAATGGGAACATGACACCACGCGGGGCCAAAATACTCATGTGTGGGCCCCCTCACAAAGTTCACAAAATGCAAGGAGAGGTTCATGAATTAGAAGCAAGGGCGACTCATTCAAACGATAAAACTAAAAGAGCTTGAACCTCTCAAGAGTTTGGGAAATATTGTGCAACGGAAGAAGAGTTTCTCCTGTTGCAGTACTAAAGTTATGATTGCCAATCAAACTCTCCAATAAACAGGTTGGTGGGTCGGAATGAGGTCAAGAACCTCATAATGCATGTCTGACTCACCAAGCGAACAGAAAGTGGGTCTCTTACCCAAGGTATCCTCTAAGGAACTCCCAATACCCTCATTGGCAATGTAGTTATTTGATGTCCCATCATTTTCAAGATGATCAAGAACAATAGTGAGAGGCAAACTCTCATCAGGTCGTATGAAATTAAGGGTACTAGGGAACTCTTGCTCCACCACAGGTGAGTCCTTAAGAGACACAACAAAAAGATCATGTGGCTCAAGGGCCACGGGACAAAAAGATAAGGCATGATCATGTGCTGACTCATAATGAAGTTGGTCCATGCTCTTCTCAATTTAAATTGAATCCTCCACCAAGTGATCGTGAATTGAAACCCCAAGTCCCTCATACTGACTTGGAGTTTGACTTTGAAAGATTGTACTTTGAATTTGTAGATGTGGTGGTGATTCTATATCAAAAGATGAATACTCATGTTGGTGAGAAAGGTCACCCTCCTTACGTTCACTTAATTGTTGTGTCATTTGACTCACTTACATTTCTATGGTTTGCAAGGGATTCAAGTTGGACTCCAATAAATTTTGAGTAGTTTCCATGAACGTTTGGAGGGTTTATTTTAAAGAATCAAGTTTGGGGTCAACATTGAAGTTCAAATTTTGATTGTCACAATTCGTAGGTTCGGTGTAAATAAGCTGAAAATTGATCCATGAGGTCATGGGTGGTGGTTGGTAGGGATGTGGGTATTCGGGAGGAGAATAATGGGGTGGGTATGATGTATAAAAATTTGAATCAATATTGTCTCCCCATGAATCTATAACTTTTGGGTTGTACGCGGACTCATAAAGGTCACATTGAGCATTTTGGGAAAATATATGCTCATACTCAGACTCTGGGGGAACATAAGGATATTCCCCAATAACGTGACCACTCAACCCGCAACAGTTACACGGTACGACTGCTGGAGCCACCGTGCACTCATGTCATCTACCGCACGCATGAAAGAGGCCAAAGGTTGTTGTAATGTCTCAATTTGTTGACCAGCATGTGATCCAACATAACTAGATGTGGGTCTAAGAGTCGGTGCCTCTCTCATATTATCCCAATCCAAAGACTGCTCAGTAACACAATTAAAATTGTCCCAACCATGCTGGGTGTTTGTCTGAGGCACCCCAGGATGTATGGATCTGGAATACTAGGGAGAATAGTCATGGTCCAAATAATAAAATGGATAGTCACCCATGTAACCACCCATTTCGATAAAGAACTCTCGAGTCAACCACTCTCACCACCACGAGGCCAAGCTCGCAAAAAGTGCTCGACTCGACTCTAAAACGCTAATAGAGAGTGTAAAAGGGGAGGAGACAAGAACATAGAGGTAGGTGAGAAGAAGATGACTCACAGGAGAAGAGAAGAATCCCTAAAACTAGTGTGGGTAGAGGATAAGGGTAGAAGCCTACTCCAGCAAACACGGCTCAAACAAGCTTAGGCTGGTTATAGGTCCTTAAGCTAGAAAACACCTAACTTCGAGCTCACGCGGTCTCAACACGCCTCACCTCCCTACGATGAAGACCACAGAGCCCAACAACTGAGATGAGATCCGGAGATCCCATCTCTCCTGCTACCGACAAAGTGGGTGACGTCGATCAGGCTATGACGGTCCCGACCGGATCACTCTCCTAATGCGCTTGAGTTCTAATGGCCAATGTCTACTTGATTTTAGATTAAGGCTTCACTTGAGTGTGGTTTGTGGGGCTAAGGGGGTGATGAAATCCCCCACCTTATCTTTAAGACTATAGGTGGTGCCCCTTAAAGATGTTTTGAAATCTTTGGCTAGCAAGCAACTCACTAAACAACACTCACCTCACTCTTGTTATAATTCACCTTACTAACTAATGCATGGTAACGCACCTTACTAACTAATGCATGCTCTAACCATGCATGAATTAGAGAATGGGTGCACGTACCTTACGCCAGCAATCAACAACAATAATGTAAAGCAAAATAAAAGAGAAATTACGTGCCTAAGTCAAGTATATGATGCATGACCTAAACATGCAAGAATGGCTAATCTTTTGTTTTGGGTTTTAGTGGACAAGTTGATTAAAAGGGGGATTGATTATTTATTGATCTGGGAGCAAACTACAGGTCATGACATGCCAAATTGATCTCCAGACAACTATATTGAAAGTACAAACATACCAAAGAAATTAGGAAGCAAATGAAGCTCACCAGGCCGCTGATTGGCAGTCACTCTAATGTTTTTCTTCCTCCGATTTCTCCAGGTGTCTCCACTTGATCCATAGAATCCTTGAAACAAATCAAAACTTAAAACAAAAGATTAAATCCACTTGAATCGTCCAAACCAGAGTCTTGACTGAGCACCTCCCTGACAACGACGCCAAAAACTTGATGTGAAATTAAGTTTAACCGCAAGTACACGGCTGTCGGTGAAGACGGGGCAAGTACGGGTCGATCCACGGGGAGGTGTGTCAACTCTGGTTCTTTAGAAATCAAGTGGGAATGTTGAGGAGAAGTTGTTGATTATGTTAACTACACTACACTATGAATGAACTAACAATTAAACTAAACCCCAATGGAGTGGAGGTGTGTAGGTATGTGTGTGTGAGTGAGTCTTCATTTCAATTAGGAACAAGTGTAGTTTGTGTGGCATACGAGTAGAAGCTAGTGTAGAATCTAAGTGTAGGATACACAACACTACATGGCAAACCATGAACATGCATATCTCACTTAAAGTTGAGGTTGCTTTTAGATTATCAAGCATGCAATAAGTACCTAGTGTGGCCATTAGAGCATCAATCAATCCTACATACAACCTAAATCATTCATGTGAATGTGCACCAAAAATGGATCCATACATAACAAGTCATTTCCCATTACAAGCAAGAAAATAAACTCTAAAGCTAGCATGAGATAAGTACGAAGTGTGGACATTATCCCATCTAATACAAGTTTAAGCATGCTAGAAGTATAGATCTACGTTAAGCATATGAAATGACACAAATAAAAGAACTCATCACTATCACATATTATACATCACCTCCACTCCAAAAGGGGGATGAAACTACTCACTACTCATTAAACTATAAACTACATTAAGAAAAAGAAACATTATAATTACTTCTACTAAGAAAAATCAAAATTAAGCTAAGCATGCAAGATTTCAAAGATAAGACAACATTAAAAAAATTAAGAAAACATATTTTATTTACATGACTCACATTACTAGTATTTTTCTCCACTTAAGTTTTGCTCCAAGGCTTACTTTAAGTAGAGAGAATGACACCAAGCAATGGGTAATTACAAAGGAGGAAGAAGAGTTCTACTTAAAGGCATGAAAAGAGGTAACTGAGGACAATCCCACGATGTGGGATGATTAGTAGCATATCAGGCATCATATTCATGCTATATATCATTTACTTTACTCCAATATTATGCTACTCGAGTTGTTGTTTGTAGTGTTTCAGGAGTTGGGTAATAAAGAAGCGGAAAGGGGCAAAAATGACCTAAATGTAGCAAGTATGGAATGATTTGGAAGGTTCTGGACCTATTTGTAATGCACAAGGACTAGAACCCAAATCAGGAAGGACCCAAATGCAAACCCGGAGGTACCTGATTGTGAAGTGCAAAATACTGTGACACATGACTTGAATCAAATCAGTATTTAGCCAATTCAACTCAGTGATTCGAGCCAGAAGACCAGAACATCACCCCATGTGCCAAATGAAGAAATAAAGTGGGTCGAAAAATTTCAACCCGATCGGGCGCATTTGATTCCCTAGTGGCGGATTTGGATCTGCCACTGGTGGATCAAAATGCTCCAATTGGGTTGAACTTTCGGTCGTGGTTTGGGTTGTCGGGTTGATGAGAATTTTATTTATACCGCAAGTGCACGACGTCGATGAAGACGCGGCAAGTACGGGTCGAACACAAGGAGGGAGAGAATTTTGTTATTTTCTGATTTTCGATTAAGGAAGAAAGAGAGAGAAATAAGTTTGGTTTGAGAATTTTTGGTTTTTAATTTTCTAGAGCAAGAACAACAAAAAAAACTAAAAAGAAAACAAATATGGATGAGAGTCCAGCGGGTGGGGGTTTAGATATCAGGTTTTGTTTAGAGAAATCTGAAACTTATAATAAATCACATTAGTTATAAAGTATTACATGATAAATGACTTAACATAAACTCAAGTAATCAAAATATACTAACACGAAATTAAAATAATAACATAATTCTTCTTCTCGTCACCCTAAATCCATCACCCCCACCCTTTGGAGAGAGTTAGAAACTCATGGATGGGGGGAAGGAGAAGGGGTCCTAGAGAAACTATGAAAGAAAACAAAAAACACGAAATAAACGAACAGAATTTTATTGCTAAAGGATGGCATGACCATTACAACATAATTTCGGGGTTATTTATAGCCGATACAAGGGACCCTAGTACAAAATAGGAAAGTACATGCGTCAACACGCAGCTGGACAAAAGCGCGACCCACGGATCCAAAGGGGTGCGGCGAAAACGCCCAATTTACATGTAATGTGCGGCAGAATCGCCACCTTTCTGGCTCAGAATCGATCCGGATTTTTCCTGTGTGTTTATGGTATATTTTAGCTATCCTTTGCGTGTCCGGATTGATTTCTTGCCTTTTTGTTGAGCTCCGAATTAATTCTTTCATATATTTGGAGATCTAAATTTGATTTTTCTTTTGAACTTCTCCAAAATAATATTTTGGTCCTCGTAATTTGTAGTCGGGTCCTCGGATTTTTGCAATTAAGTCCCTGACTACTTTTGTGCTTAAGTCCCTGATTTTTTTTTGTAATTAGGTCTTTGAATGCTTTTATGCTTGGATGGACTTCAATTTGAACCCCGATAATCTTGAACTTGGTCTTTATGACAGAAATGAGTCTCTTGACGTTTATGATTGGGATATGGGTAATTTGCATTCAGGTCCCTGTATTCTGTAAATAAAGACTAAACACATACCTTAGTAGCATTTATTGATATAAAATTAATTTAAATGAAAGACATATGATGCAATGTATGCAATGCATCAAATACACCCACACCTAGATTTTTCTAGTCCCTAGCAAAACAAAATATAAGAAAAATGAAAACAGGGAAATCCTAACTCACTTTCGTAGGAATCACGGTTGCACATAGCATGTGCAACAAGCCTTTAAACCCCTAAGTTTCGTTAGAGGACGAGTTTTGTCTCGTGAGGGTTTTCCGTTGACACCCACAAAGTCTTAATTCAACATTTTATTAATAACTCTCAATATCTCCACCTCAACCTTATACATCTCACTTAGAATTCTTGCATGCTCATTATATAAATCTAACTCATAAAAAATCTGACTTGGTCTTCATTCCTCCAATATTCACACCACTAACCCTTCTACACATGTTATCACTTAAATTATTTTGCATGCCTCCTCCGGTGGTGAAGTATCATTCGGATCAACCATGACATGGATCATTCTTTTAACTTTGGGCATTGAGTATCTTAAAGTAATTTTTTTCCCCGTGATTCAACACATTTGCTTTTTTGACACTTTTACCCTTTTTGCATTCGTGTAGCGAGTTTGGTCGATAATCCCAAGCTGGCAGACTCAAGTTATCGGGTTTTAAGATACCCCTACGGACCAGTGACTCGAAGGCTTGGGTTTTTGTAATCATTTTGCAAAATGTGCTTTCCTCACTTTTTTCCCTTAAGGCTTAATTTCTATTAGAAGTCCACACTTCCCGGTATATTTTCCTCAACCTCTGCTTTTTATCAACCACTTCAAAGATTTGATTCATCCAATTTAAGTGCATACATGTCTTAAAGGGTAATGGGTTATTTCTTTGCAACTTAGATTTATGTCATAGTTTCTACAAGCAGAACTATATAACAAGGAATAAAAACTCAATGCAATTTGTACACGGGTTTTGGCAGTTCAATCTTAAGCTATGTTATGGAGCATTGAATAATAATAATTATTTTTTTTGTTTTTTTTTGTTTTTGAAGAATATATAGATAGATAGATAGATAAACACCCCCCACACCTAAATCATGCATTGTCCTCAATGTATGCAAAGATAAAGCAAAAGCACTTATTACCTGAGTCAACTTGCGGTAGAGGGATTGAAGTTGCTCAGAGTCAACCATAGTCAGAACTGGATTGAATGTCACCATGTTGGTGCATGTATCCAGTTGAATTGTTCCCCATGTTGCCCTGAGAGTCCTGAGGTAAAGATTCCACACCCCTCACATGTGTTGGTTCTCTTATTTGCTCGAGTGATGGTGGTTGGGTAGATGAATTACTCCCCTTTTTCTCACTTTCTTTTTGATTTTGTGAT
Source organism: Triglochin maritima (assembly GCA_963682175.1). Lineage (NCBI taxonomy): Eukaryota > Viridiplantae > Streptophyta > Magnoliopsida > Alismatales > Juncaginaceae > Triglochin > Triglochin maritima. The sequence continues at coordinate 28,167,776 of OY821786.1, read as the reverse complement.
GATTTATTTGATTCAGAAATCTTATAGATACGCGATCTCATCACAACATCACTTTGATTGCATACTATTTCTGGTTCACTATCAACATGAAAGATATTAAATTCAGCCTTTAAGTTTCCAAAAGATAGTTGCATGAGCCCATTTCGACAATTTATCAAAGCTTCAGAAGTGGCTAAAAAGGGTCTGCCTAGTATTACATGGATTTGTCTCTTAGGATTGACAACAGGTTCAGTGTCTAGAACGACAAAATCCACTGGGTAAATGAAGTCACCAACCTTAATCAAAACATCTTCTACTATACCTCTTGGTTTGTTAACAGAGCAATTAACAAATTGAAGGGTTGTCTTAGAGGGTTTTAGTGGACCAAGGTTTAGTTGCTCATAAACAGAGAACGAGAATAAATTAACACTAGCACCAAGGTCTAAAAGGGCTTTGTTGATAAAAGTATCTCCTATCGCACATGAAATTGTGGGACACCCAGGGTCCTTATACTTTATAGGAGATGAGTTGGATAGAATAGAGCTTATGTTTGCAGTCAAGAATGCCTTCTTTGGTACATTCGTTTTTCTCTTCTTAGTGCACAAATCCTTTAAGAATTTAGCATAAGTAGGTATTTGTTGAATCATATCTAGGAGTGGAATATTCACCTTAACTTGCTTAAATACTTCTAAGATTTTCTCCATTTCTGCACTTGAGCTCTTATTGAGTCTATTGGGGAATGGGGCTTTAGGAACATAGACTCGCTCAGGTTGAGCTATAAGGTCAGGTTGACTAGGTGGGTTGGGCTTTTCAAATTGGACTTCAGGTTCAATGGTCAGGTCACATGTGGGTACCTGATGGCTAGATTGATTAGGAGCCCTAGGATTTACCACATTGTTATCAACTTGTTTTTCAGACCGTAATGATACAACTGCATTTATTTGTTGGAGCGGTCCCTCCTCATGAATCATTTGAACCGGTCTAGGGTTGTTACTTCCTAGAGGTGGTTGATAGAGCTGATATTGATTGTTAGGTCTTGGATTCAACTAAGGTTGACTTTGAAACTGACCCTTTTCTCTTTCACCTACAATTTGTGCTAGTTGGCTGACTTATGTTTCTACCTTTTGGAAGGATTGGGTGGTTGTTTGCATAAAAGTCTTAACCAAATTTTCCAAGCTTGTCAATCTAACATCATAATCTCCATTGTTACTAAACCCAGATGATGTATTATTTTGGTTATACGGGTTTGGTTGTTGTCTAGGAGGTTGACCTTGTTGGTTCCATGAAAAATTGGGATGATTACGCCAACCCGGGTTATAGGTCGATGCGTATGGGTCATTTCTAGAATGGTTAAATGCGGCATTAATTTGTTCCAAGTCCGCAGAAATATGTGCACAATCCTCCATTATATGACCAGTTTGACCACATCTAGAGCAACGGATAGAAGAGGCTTGATTCACTAGGGGTCGGGTTTTTAGCTCTAGACTTTCCATCCTACGCATAAGGATAGCTAGTTTTGCTTTAGCAGCTACAGTAGCATCTACAACTAAGACACCTGATTTGGGTTGACTTGCTATTCTAGATCCAATACTCGGGTTAATCGGTGCTCTAGCACTGTCTCATTGCATACTATTTTCGGTTAAATCCTCAAGAAAAGTCCAAGCATCATTCTCATTTTTGGACATAAAGTTTCCTTGGCTTACAGATTCTAACATAACCCTAGATGTAGGTGTCAATCCCTCATAAATAATTTGGCACAATTGCCATCTTGGAATTCCATGATGAGGGCATTGGGTCAACAGGTTCTTAAATCTTTCCAAATAGGAATAGAACGGCTCGCTCTCAGATTGAACGAATGCAACAATTTCACTCCTAATCTTAATAGTCTTATGGTTGGGGAAATATTTCTTTAAGAACACTTGAACAAACTCGGCCCAACTTCTAATAGATCTTTCGGCTAGACTATATAGTCATTTCTTAGCGTCGTCCTTCAGTGCTAGAGGCACGAATTTAAGACGCACTACCTCCTCAGAGATATGCTGGTATTGCATAAGGGAGCAGATTTCCTCAAATTCTCTAAGGAAGAGATATGGGTCTTCCTTAGAGGTGAACTTGGGCAACATACTCATTTATTGTGCCTTTAGTTCGAAGTCACGACCCGATATGATGGGCATAACGATGCACGATGGTTGAGCAGCCATCATTGGGTAGCACCGATCCCTCAGAGTCCTAGGCGGGTCCACTACATTCTCACCCATTGGATCCAGGTGAGGTGGTGCAACAGGTGGATTGAACTCGTGAGAGTCGATAGCTCAAGTCCCGAACCCAAATCTGAGTGCACCGGTTTGAATCAATTTTTGAATTCAAATTTGAAATTTAAATTCCAAATTCAATTTCAAGAATCAATTACTTTTTTTTTAATTTTTCTTTCAAAAATGGAAACAAACAATAGAAGTGGGGGGGGAGATGAGAAAGGAATCCTAATCTAGAGAATTGAGGAGAGATGAGATGAGAAAGAAGACTCAGATGAGAAGGGAAACTTAACTATAAAAGATAGATGAGAGGGTTGGTCAGAAGTTTCCTAAACAAGCACGGTTCAAACAATCCTAGACCTAATGTAGCTTAAATCTGGACGACTCCGAACTGGTTGAGTTGAATTGGTTCGCTTGATTCACCTCCCTCACTAATCAAACCAAATTGGTCAGGCAGTGTATAGCTAGTGGGAGCGCTTCCGACAGAGTCGGTGCCAATTAGACAACCACTTCGCTTGGAAGACTTACGTCAACACAAAAACACTTTCTAGACACCAAATTAAATTCGATCAGCTTCAAGTCATAGCAAGTCAAACCAATCTTCTCCTTAATTGAGTTAGAATCCTTAGGGGTCAATGTCTAATTGATTTTAATTTAAGGCTTGGGTGACACTTTAGGATTGTGATTTGTGGGCCACGGAAGGGTGATGAAATCCCCACCGTATCTTTCCTACGGAGTTGGCCTTAAGATAGTTTAACTTAAATCTAGCAAAGATATTCAAACATTGGTCTTTAGTGGGGGACAATTTGCAAGGTTGTATGCAAACTAAATTATATACTTAAATGCAATCGATAAAAACCGTGCACGTACCTTGCCTCCAGCACTCTTCAACAAAAAATAATTTGCAAGAATTTAGCAAGAATAATGCAAACAAAACACTATATGATGCATGAACTAAGTCCTTCTAATTTTGCCAATTTTTAGGTCAGAGTTGAATTATTGCCAATTATGGAATTTGAGCCTAACACGTGCAGTTCTACAAAAAGGAAACTTTCCAAAAATCGAAAATTGCGCAAAAGGAAACAAAAGTTACCTACGCAACGCTAAGAAGTGTTCGCCGCCCGCTCTCGAAAATTTTCAGTTTCTCTACGCGTCCACCCAGAGATGGAGACGACCCTAGAAAAGTTTGAAGCCCAGATGCTCTAGACGTGCGGCGGATCCGCCGCAGGTTGTTCTTTGGGTGCGGAGATTTCTCCGCTCTTCTTGCTCCAACTGTGCCCGGATTTCGCCGCGCACTCCGTTGTCTCCTGAAACGCAAACCCAAATAGTTAGATCGCGCACAAGATAAACAGAATAGAATCGAAATCACCAAAACTAAACAAAATCTTCGTCGCCTCCCCGGCAACGGCGCCAATAACTTGATGAGAATTTTATTTATACCTCAAGTGCACGACGTCGATGAAGACGCGGCAAGTACGGGTCGAACACAAGGAGGGAGAGAATTTTGTTGTTTTTGTGATTTTCGATTAAGGAAGAAAGAGAGAGAAATAAGTTTGGTTGAGAATTTTTGGTTTTTAATTTTCTAGAGAAAGAACAACAAAAAAAACTAAAAAGAAAACAAATATGGATGAGAGTCCAGCGGATGGGGGTTTAGATATCGAGTTTTGTTTAGAGAAATCTGAAAGTTATAATAAATCACATTAGTTATAAAGCATTACATGATAAACGACTCAACATAAACTCAAGTAATCAAAATATACTAACACGAAATTAAAATAATAACATAATTCTTCTTCTCATCACCCTAAATCTTTCACCCCCACCCTTTGGAGAGAGTTAGAAACTCATGGATGGGGGGAAGGAGAAGGGGTCCTAGAGAAACTACGAAAGAAAACTAAAAACACGAAATAAACAAACAGAATTTTATTGCTAAAGGATGGAATGACAATTACAACATAATTTCGGGGCTATTTATAACCGATACAAGGGACCCTAGTACAAAATAGGGAAGTACATGCGTCAACACGCAGCTGGACAAAAGCGCGACCCGCGGATCCAAAGGGGTGCGGCGGAAACGCCACAATTTACATGTAAAGTGCGGCGGAATCGCCACCTTTCTGGATCAGAATCGATCCGGATTTTTCCTGTGTGTTTATGGTATGTTTTAGCTGTCCTTTGCGCGTCCGGATTGATTTCTTGCCTTTTCGTTGAGCTCCGAATTAATTCCTTCATATATTTGGAGATCTAAATTTGATTTTTCTTTTGAACTTCTCCAAAATAATATTTTGGTCCTCGTAATTTGCAGTTGGATCCTCGGATTTTTGCAATTAAGTCCCTGACTACTTTTGTTCTCAAGTCCCTGACCTTTTTGTAATTAGGTCTTTGAATGCTTTTATGCTTGGATGAACTTCAATTTGAACCCCGATAATATTGAACTTGGTCTTTATGATAGATATGAATCTTTTGCACGCGTTTATGCTTGGGATATGGGTAATTTGCATTCAGGTCCCTCTATTCTGTAAATAAGACTAAACACATACCTTAGTAGCAGTTATTGATATAAAATTAATCTAAATGAAAGACATATGATTCAATGTATGCAATGCATCACGGGTCAAAGAATTCTTGGACTATCAAATATGCTTTAGAGCCGTCTGATTATTCCCACATTAATCATAACCATGTATTAGTCTATATACCATTGTAATACCTCCTATCCCTCTTGTTTTTGCTTCTCCATTAGATTTAGGTTTTATTTTGATGCCGCTTAGTGTAGTTGGAGGAGAAGAAGCACACTTTGTAATCCTTTCATTTAAATCAATAGAGAGTTGTGTTCTTTAAATACATGTGTTTTACATTGATGCAATTTCTTTGATGTTGTTGTTTAGTTAATCTTGTTTTCAGTAATTTCCACTATGGGTTTTTGTTGTTTTTATGTTTTCTTTAGTGTAGAGATAAGTAAAGAGGGGTCCATCCCCAGTGGGGGTGGAGAAGAAGGTGATTGATCTTATGATGGATTAGTGTGTATGTGTTAATCTTAATCCTTTGAGCCTTACATGATTTTCATAACCATCTAATGGGTTTCACTCTTATCTTGGATGTGCTATGGCTCCTGAATGAAGCTTAGCACATGCTTAGATTAGTGAGCCTATTTTATGGGTTATGATGAGGTTAGGATAAGGATGAAGTGGAAGAAGGAAACAAAACATGTGCTCATGTTGGCTTTATCCAAATTAATGTCGTGTATGTTTTAATGAATGTGATAAAACTTATTTCATGTGGAGACATAATGTTGGATTTCATGCCCTATAGTATGTATATATTTTCGAAATTTTATAAACGTATAGGATCGTAGTATTCATATTTTCTTCGATTTTCATATAGACATGTATTTGTTTATCTTAATTATTTAACATGCATTAGAATAAACAAAAAATTGCAAAGACGATCATACCTAGAGTTTCTCTAAAACCTCTCGAAGATCCGGAGTTGTGTTGACGGTTGAATCGCCCGGTGGATTGCTTCCGAGTATTCACCAAACTCTAAACGAGATTGGAGAGAGAAGAGCTAGCCTCTCAATCTCCAATAGGGTTTAGAATCTAATTACTAACCCCTCTTTAGTCCCTTGAGAAGATGATCTCTGAAAACTAAAACTAATCTTAAGAATTAAGGAAATTTCGTGGAGAATTATGGAGAGAGTTTTTGCATGAGAAAAACAATGAATTAATTTGAGGTAATGAGATAAACTTGTATTTATAAGTTCTCTCCAAATTACCTATTCATGTGCAACCTCTTACCCATGATTTCATGCAAACTTCCATCTAACCATCCATTATTTACTAACAAATAATCTCAGCCACGAACTAAATCAATTATGGACCAATTCCATGCATGATCTAATTAATTCTTAAATTAATTCTGCATAAAACCATCTGGACGGTCAACCGTGTTTGGAGGTTTGGTCGACCATTTAGACATGGTTTCGGTCGACCGTTAACAATTCGGTCGACCGTTCGTAACAAAAATTATTTCATCGCGATGTTCGGTCGACCGACCGATTATACTCGGTTGACCGAAAACGAACAGACGAAATCTTTGTTTACGATGCAACATTCGGTCGACCGTTTACAGTCTAACGGTCGACCGTTTTTGCACAGTACTTGCAGACTTGTCAAATTTTGGTTTAACCCCTAGAAAATTTGACATTTCGGGATTAGTAGTAAATTCACAACTTATGTAACATATTATCCTATGTAATGATAAATCATCACACCCCATAATATTTACATCACATATGAATTTAATTTAGATTCTAATTATGTTATTAATCACAACATAAGTTTCATTTTGCTTGTTCACCTCATGTGTCATATTTTCTACATGAAACCCGACACATCTTATGAACTCAAAATCCCCATTTCTCGTTTCCCAGTTTTGTGGTGTGACCTATGGGAGGATCTAAACTAAGTTGACAGTGATATTAAGAACTTAATATCACAAGCTATAAGCGGTATCTAGCTACACATTATAGCTCCCAATTAGTTAGATGTCTTAATTCCACTTGAATCAAAACCCGGTCCATTTAGTGATGGAGTGCACCACTTGTGTTCGTCCCTTGCCTCATGATATTAAGAATACACACAAAGTAGTATTGTGTCATCTTTGTATTAGTATTCATTTCTTGATCTCTTTAAGCTAGTTATAAATATGTGACTTAACTCAAATCACATTGTGCACATTATAACTTTGCTTTATCAAGGGGCCCACTAATATCATCACTCAATTAAGAGGGCCAATGATAATCTTTTGACTAACTATCTTCTCCAACAAAAGTCATACTTAACCAACCAATGTCTTTACACTACACTTATCGATAGCTCAAGACACTAGCCTAATCAAGTATTTCTTAAGTGATCAGATATAAGTCTCATATCAAAGGACCAAGGCCACAGTAAAATATTAATGACACAGAAACACATTTCTATAATATTTTACTTATCAGGTCTATTCAGTATACAAAAGTAATATCTTCCTCTTTTGTGTAACCGTGTTGTCACTCACTTGTAGAGCTACAATGATCTATGACCAACACGACAATCTTAACTCGGTAATTAATGTCCCATGTTAATTACCATGATTGCGAATATCTTTTCTTTTATGTAAACCAATATCTTTTAGAGCTCTACGGTAAGGACCAAGAGCTTCTTCCTTAACACTTCTAAAAGACGAATAACATAAACAAGGAACAAAATGATTTCTCATTCAATTCATAACAATTGACATTTAAAAGTAAGACTTTTAGAACACATTCCCTTCACATAATTGGATTAGAGTCATTTTACATGTGAACATATTAGCTTCATTTCAATTATTGTCTTGTATGTTTTAATGATGAGGTTTTTATCTTATTTCATGTGGAGCCAAAGTTGGAATTGAGTTTTTTGTGGATTTCATCTATGACATGTTTTAATGAGCACATTTGAACACACACTACACCACACATTTTCATATTCATGTTCTTTCTCTACCCCCCCCCCCCCCCCCCCCCCCCCCCCCCGCGGAGGGGTTTATTGTTTGTTTTCGATTTCTTACGTCTTTTAGTTTGATTACGATCGCATCTCTCTCCTTTTCTTTTCCTACTCGATTATCGTGAATCCGACTCGCACACGCTGCATGTGGATCGACCCGTGCTTGTCACCGGTTCAACACGGCTGTTCACTTACGGTATATTAAACTGATTCAATCAAGTTTTTGGAGTCGTTGCCAAGAGCATTGTTTTCGTAGTCGAGTTTGCCATTTCAGTGGGATTTTTCTTTGTTTTTAAGTTTCCTTTTTTGTTTTGTTTACTGGAATGGGGTCACAAGTGAACAGGAGGATCTACTGGAGCACAAAAGGATATTGCTGAATTCTGGGGACCTGAATCCTCAAAGCATCCGCCAGTAGCAGATTTGCATCCGTCAGTGGTGGAATGGTTGAGTTGTTTTCAAATTCTATTTTTACAGTTGTTTCCTTTGCCTATTTCAAGTTGTTTCCTTTTACTGTTGATGCCATGCATGCTCTATGTTAGTGTTAAAAATTAATTTGTCTTGCATGACCCCTTGTTAAGACAACATGGACCATAAAACTCAAAGCAAAATATTGGACTTCTTGCCATCTAGGTCATGCATCATTTGTAGACCTCGCACGCATTTGTCTTTTCTTTCCTTTACATTCTTGTTGTCGATTACTGGCGTGAGGTACGTGCACCTGATCTCTCATTCATGCATGGTTAAAACATGCATTAGTAAGTAAGGTGCATCGGGACAAGAGTGAGTTGAGCATTTGTTTGGAGAGTTGATTGTTAAATTAAGACTCAAAACGCTACTAAGGAGGGGTTGTGTCGTACAAGATAAGGTGGGGAATTTCATCACCCCTTCCTTTGCCCCAAAAATCACTCTTAATCAAAGCCTTAATTCTAAAAGAAAGTAGACATTGGCCTAAGGAATTCGAACGCACTAGGAGAGTGATCGAGGTGAGACCGTCATAACCTGATCGGCGTCGTCTGCCTTGTCGATAGTAGGAGGTACTAGATCTCCGGATCTGGTATCATTTGCTGGGCACTGTGGTTTTTGTTGTAGGGAGGTGAGGCATGTCAAGACTAGTGAACTCAAAGTTAGGCGTCGTCTAGCCTAAGGACCCATAGCCATAAGTAGTTTGAGTCGTGCTTGCTAGATTAGGCTTGTACCCTCTCCCAGTACCCACACTAGCTCTAGGGATTCTTCCTTTCTCATCTGAGTCTTCTCCTCCTCTAGATTCTTCGTTATAGTCTCCTCCTCTGAGTACACCTTCTGTTGTGTGTTGCTTTAAAGTCGAGTCGAGCGTTTTATACGAGGTTGGACTCGTTCTAGTGAGAGCGTTGGACTTGAGAGATTGCATTTTTCTGAGATGGACGGTCAAGGTGATCGGCCATCTCCACCTCGTGCTCCTTTGGAGCGTGAGGCCGAGTCATCTCGTGACGATGGGGGAGACCGGGTTCCATACATCGATTACCTCGGTCAGCTCCCACCACCACGTAGACCTCCTTCTGTTTCTACTCTAACTCGAGAGGAAGAGGGATTTGGTCAGGATCGACTTCTTGGTGCACCACCATCTTTAGGTCGACAGGATAGGCCGATGACTTTGTGGGAGCGGACCCATCCTGTTCGGGCCGCGCAACCTTCATGTATAGCTTCATTCCAATTATTGTCTTGTATGTTTTAATGATGTAGTCATATCTTAATTCATGTGGAGGCAAAGTTGGATGTAGTTTTATGATTTCATGCACTACATGTTGTGAGGAGCTTAATGAACACACACACACTTCTTTATGTTCACATTATTTCTCTACCCCCTTTGGGGTTTAGTTTTCTTGCTTTTCTTCCATTTCCATTTGCGTTTTAGTGTAGTTTAGTGTAACCAACCTTTCTTCCCTTTCTTTACCTCTCGCCTTCGCACAAACCAAGTGTCGACACACCTCCCAGTGGACGACCCGTATTTGCCACCGCTTCAACGCGGCCGTGTGCACTTGCGGTTAAATATAAAACGAGATCAATCAGCTACTCACCTCCCTGAGGATCGACCCGTACTTGCCACCACTTCATCGCGGTCGTGCACTTGCGGTTCAAATAAAACATTCAACAGTATCAAACTGAGACCGAATCATTTCATTCTTTCTTTGAGAGGTTCAAGGACCTTCTCTTGCAGTGCCCTCATCATGGAATTGAGTTGTGGTAGTTGTGCCAAATTGTTTATGAGGGCCTCAACTACAACACCCGCACATTGTTGGAGTCAATGTGTCAATGTGATTTCCAAATGAAAGCCATCGATGAGTCATGTGACACTTTTGAATTAATGGTTGAACGTGCCTATGAGTGGGACACCATGAGAGAGCCACCAGCCGCCAGGTCTTCTGGTCAAGCTGGATCATATCAAGTTGATTCAACTATTGCGTCTGAGGCGAAAATAGTTGATCTCATTCGTAGGATTGAGAGTTTAGAGTTGAACCGAGCTCCTGTAGCTTAGGTTGCTACTCCCACATGTAGTAGGTGTGGACTTACGGGACATGATGACCTGGAATGTGCTTAAACTTCAAGGGATACTGAGCATACAAATGTGATGTATCAACAGAGACCCCGTAACGACCCGTACAGTCACTCCAACAACCTGGGATGGCATAACCATCCTAACTTCTCTTGGGGGCCTAGTGGGGGTCACAGTCAGAGCTCGTACGCTCAACGTTCACATTATCAACCTCCACGCCCATCGGCAACCTACCAACCCCACATCAAAGGTCTCAGCACCATAATTACCAACCTCCTCAGGCCTCATTGTCGGGTTATCCTAACCAAACTCCACTATCCCAGCGGGTTGACCCGAAGGACCCCACTCTAGAACAAACCCTTCAAGTGCTCATACAGAGCACACAAACCATGTTTGCGGCCAGCAACAATTCGGTCAAAGCATTGGAAATGCAAGTTAGCCAATTGGCTCATCAGCTCCATGAACGTGAGAAGGGTCAGTTGCCAAGTCAACCCGAGGTGAATCCTCGGGGTACCCATTCTCAAGGAAGGCCACCAATGCCTCATGCTACTTCTGAACCGACCAATCATATTAATGTGATTCATACTTTGATGTCTGGTAAGGAGGTGGACAACCACATTGGGGTGCCTTCCTTGCAATCACCATCTTTTGGTGGCACCAGACCTGCGGTGATACCTGCATCTATGAGGTAGCCGGATCCTGAGGTTCCCTCAACAAATACTTCCAGGAATGAGCTTGATCTTGAGGTTCCTTCTACATTTATTTTGACAATGGGGCCAAACCATGAGGTCCCCTTGTCTCATCTTGTGTTGAAGGAACCAGATTCTGAGGTCCCCACTAATGTTTCTTTGAACCATAATTATGAGGCTCCTTCGGAAACCCATATGCCCTGAAGGCGCCATTCCCTGAGTGCCTTAAAAAGAAAACTTCGGATAAGCATGACAAGATGCTTGAGATCTTTCGGCAAGTTAAGGTGAAAATCCATCTGTTGGAGGTGATTCAGCAAATGTCATCTTATGCCAAGGTTGTCAAGGACTTATGCACCAAGAAAAGAAAAACTCATGTTCCAAAGAAAGCTTTTCTTGTGGCTAACGTGAGTTCTTTGTTCGCACAACCCATGCAAGTCAAATACAAGGATCCTGGTTGTCCTACTATCTCTTGTGTGATTGGTGAGGTGTCCATACATCGAGCTTTATTGGACATTTGTACATCTGTTAATCTTCTATCGTATTCAGTTTACGTCCGCCTTGGTCTTGGAGACCTCAAACAAACTAAAACAACTCTTCAATTAGCTAATAGGTCTATGAAGAAACCGAGGGGCGTGGTGGAAGACATTCTGATCAAAGTGGGAGAGTTCATTTATCTAGTCGATTTCTTTGTTTTGGATACTTAACCTGTGCCAAACCCTCTTGGACAAATTCTTGATTCTGGGGCGACCATTTCTAGCGACTTCCAATGCCTTGATCGATTGTCGCAATGGTCTGATGCGCTTGACATATGGTAGTCAATGTGCTGATTTCAACATCTTCACCATCGGCAAGAAGCCAAGTGCCTTCGATGACCCTGTTGGGGTCAAGCTTATCCAGGGCATGAATGAGATTGAAGTTGAAGGCACCTTCAAGTATTTCAGGGAATTATTCGTTGGAGATCTTGAAGGTGGTGAAGATGTTTCACCTGGGCTGGCACAAGAAGGTGTCTTATCTTGTGATCACGTGGCCTTTGAGCCACATTCTTTCGATGATGTGGCTCTTGAGCCACAAGATACAATTTTTTGGCCTCTGGGCCACATGTTCTTCATTGTGTATCTGCTGAGGACCCCATGTGGGTTAAAAATCAACCACCTGATACCCTACATTTCAAACAACTAGACAGAGGTTCACCTCTCATTCATGCCTCCTATCTTGTTCATTCTTAAGAGGCATCAAACGACCACAATGCATATAAGGGTGTCAGGTGGTCAAACAATTCTGTTTCTGGACTTCACCATCTGGGTAATAAGTCCAGGGTGTCACCTTGTGTGGATGAAATGATCCCAGTGCACCCACATATCGGTTGGACGGTATACATTGATGACCCTCACCTCTGTCGTGGAGTGGAAACATCTTTGTTTCTATTTCCTTCCACTGACCTTGGTTTTGAGAGGCATGAACTGTCATCCTTGGTTCATAAACCTCTTAACAATCCTCTTGTTTCTTATGATGCGAGCTCATGTAGTTGCATTTCTGGCTCGAGAGATGGCGGGTTCCCATTTGATGTCCCTTGAAAAATGACAATGGGAGCCCATTGTTGTACATATTTATATTTGAAAAAAGAGAAGAAAAAAAAGACCATGAGTGAGCACAACTTGTTGTGGGCCCCATTTCTTTCACGTATTTGTCTCCGTTTTTAAGTATCTCACAGGTTTTGAGGGAATTCAAGTTCTTGTCCATCAACATAACCATGAACTTCCCTTTGTGATTCACGTTGGTGAGATCTTTTCTTTTTCATGCATAAATCCATGTAGTGTCATGATCGCATTCATTGAGGACAATGCATGAAGTAAGTGTGGGGGGTGTTTTATGTGTGTACATAGTCGAGTCTTTTCCTTTGATTTTGTTTTTCTTTTGTGTGCATTGTTAAGGTCATGTTAGTGTGTTGCATTTAATATCGATATATCTGCTTGTCATGATCCTTGGGTGACTTATCTTCTTTTGCTTGCCTAGTGCTTTAATTTTTCACATTTCTTTCAAAATCTTCATGTGTTTAAGAAAGAAAATGTTTTGTGGGTTTTGCGTGTATTTAGCTTGTGCAAAACCATTGAGAGGCAATCAAAAGAAAAGCTCCCAAAATTGTCTTAAATATGATGCATTAGGATATCTAGTACACCGGCTTTAGGTCTTATCGAGTCGTTAGGATGCACCCCGTTTTTCCCTCGGGGGGCGAGTAATCATAGGGTTTCAGTACTCAAACAAATAAAGAAGTTCACCCTGAACCTAGTGAGTCAAATAATTTGTGTCTGTTAGTATAAGAAGTTTGTCCTAGTCAAGGGCCCTTAAACTCTTTTTGTGAAACTGTAAGTGTAGGGGTTTTGGTTCCCATGTAGATAAATCAATAAGTGGTGTTCTCTCTTCTCGCACGACTCCTATCACTCGGGAGATTAGGTCCGAGGGGACTTAGTGCCTGGTGCTCTCGAGTCATCTGACTTAGGATGCACCGACCCAACTCCCGTTACATGGGTGGTAGGGATTGCCCTCTATGGAGATTTAGGGAAAGATGTACGTGATAGTGTAAGTCCTCATAGGAAATGATGTACAAAACCTGGCCCTGGGAGAATGAAACTCTAACTAGTAAGAAAAAAAAGAAAAAAAAGTAATGCAAATAAGAACCTTAATGGACCTTACACTTTGTATCACTTGAGGATGTTGAGGTTGTCCATGTCTTGCACTTAAGTCCTTAATTAACTTTCACGAATGATTCATTAGGCTAGGTGTGTGGACTGATCACATATATAGAGTCGGCCCGTAGCATTACCGCGTCTAATGATCGACAAAATGAGTCATCGACTCATGTAGCAAGGTTGAATAACGCATCTTTGTTCGGATTTTGTGGGTGTATCCGCTGAAAACCTTCAGGAGACAACACTCCTCCTCCTTGGCGACAACGAGGTTTAGCGGCTTGTTGCTCGTGCTAAGTGCAATTGTGATTCCTACGAAAGTGAGTTAGGATTTCTTGTTTTTCGTATGCTTTTCTCTTTCTTTGTTTTGCTCGGGACTAGCAAATGTTAGGTGTGGGGGTATTTGATTGACATCATTTCATGCTTATATTTTATCTTACATCCATTATCTTTAACCTAAACAATGCTACGTGATGAGTTTTATGTTTGAATTTCAGAAATAAATAGGTTTGAAGAGAAGAGGCATAAAAGAACCTAAAAGCATGAAAAATGACTGAGTTGAGAGACTCAAGGACAAAGATGCAAGGGAGAATGACCTGGATGTAAGCCCCAAAGGACCAATGAGCAAATGAAGAAACTCCACTCAATCATGAGGAGTATTTTGGCAATTAGATTTGGACCGACACTCCTATAACTGATCCGAGTGCACCCCATGTGAAGAATTAAAGAAATAAAGAACATATCCGAAAATGGGTCGGATCCAGGAACAAGTGACTGCCCATTTGCGGTCAAAGACCGCCAATTAACGGTTCGTTTGTGTCCGAATCAGACCCGGTTTCTCCAGGAGATGGGTTATGTGCTTATATGTATTCTGGGAATGTTTTATTAGTCTCACATCGGGGGATTGTCACTGATTACCTTTTTCTATGACTATAAATACAACTCCTCCTTTTGTATTCACTCATTGCTTGGTGGCATTCTCGCTACCTGGAGTAAGTCTTGGAGCAAAATCTAAGGTGGGGAAGAATGTTGCTAGTGATGTGAGTCATTTAATAAAATAATTTTTCCATTATTTTGTTCTTATGTTGTTTCTTTATGCATGCTTAGCTTAGTTTTATTTCTTTGATTGTAGGATAAAGTAGTTAGAATGTTTCCTTTTTTCTTTAGTTTAATTGTTAGAATAATGTGTAGTGAGTAGATCCATCCCCCTTTGGGGGTGGAGATGATGTTCATACATGCATTAAAGAATGGATATGAATGCTTTATATTTTGATTGTGTTGATAAATGTAAATGTATGCTTGCTTGTTAGAGTAGAATACTACACTTGATGGGTTTTGCCACACATCTTAGACACCTCACATGCTTATTTAGGTTCTAAAATAACCAGCTTGTATGTATGAATGTTAATCAACTAGGTTAGTGAATGGATTGATAGGTTTTGCCATAACCTTTAGACATTTCCTATGCATGAAAACACTACCTACATTTGTGCCTATAGAATGCATTCTTCACCATATTTTGACATGTGTGCACACACTCCACACGTAGGGCTCTTTCTCTTTTTGATTCCAGCTTAGTTTTACATTCTTTTAGTTTTGATTCGAAGTAATCGTTAGTTGCTTTACTTTGCATTTTCTTCTTAGTAGTTTAGTGTAGCGTAGATTAGCATAAACAAAATTCTTCCCCCTTTTGTTGCCACTTGATTTCTGAAAAACCAGAGGCTACTCACCTCCCTGAGGATCGACCCGTACTTACCACCGCTTCAACGCGGCCATGCACTTGCGGTATTTAAAACGATTAAACATTAATCTTAATCCTTTGAGCCTTACATGATTTCCATAATCATCTAATATGTTTCATTCTTATCTTTGATGTGCTAATGCTCTTGAATGAAGCTTAGCACATGCTTAGATTAGTGAGCCTATTTTATGGGGAATGATGAGGTTAGGATAAGGATGGAGTGGAAGAAGGAAACAAAGCATTTGCATGCATGTTCTCATGTTGGCTTTATCCAAATTAATGTCTTGTATGTTTTAATGATTGTGATAAATCTTATTTCATGTGGAGACATAGTTGGATAAGAGTCATTTTGCATGTGAACATATTAGCTTCATTTCAATTATTGTCTTGTATGTTTTAGTGATGAGGTTCTTATCTTATTTCATGTGGAGGCAAAGTTACAATTGAGTTTTTTGTGGATTTCATGTATGACATGTTTTAATGAGCACATTCGAACACACTACACCTCACATTTTTCATATTCATGTTCTTTCTCTACCCCCCCCCCCCCCCCGAGGGGTTTAGTTGTATTGTTTGTTTTCGATTTCTTACATGTTTTAGTTTGATTCCGATCGCATCTCTCTCCTTTTCATTCCCACTCAAGTATCGCGAATCTGACTCATTCATGCGCCTTGTGGATCGACCCATGCTTGCCACCGCTTCAACGCGGTCGTGCACTTGCGGTATATTAATCTGATTCAATCATGGGACTAATGACATACTATGAATCGACATAAAACACTTTAATACAACACCCAGTTAAACCTAATCGGGTTGGACCAAATCCAACCGCCAATTGGCGGTCTGTATTGCCCAGATCAAGCCCGGGTTTGGATGACACTTTTCTGGCTTGACTTGTTCGTGTGTAATGCACCCGAATTGGTTGTTTGAGTGTACGTCTGAATCTAGTTGTTAAAATACTTCTCATGATGGTGTGAAGTTTCTCGATTTACTTATTGATCCTTTTAGTTTACATCTGAGTCCTTCCCTCTTGCATATCAGTTCATAAGTCTCATGGATCAGTCATTTTCTTGCTTTCAAGTTTTTTTGTGTGTCTTCTTCTCAAACCTGTTTATTTCTGAAACTTAAACATAAAACTCGTTACATAGCATTGCTTAGATTCACAATAGAGGATATAAGACATTTACTATATGCTTGATATGATGTCAATCATCGTCCCTGACAAAAGGTCGATGGAGAACTCGATCTCCCGAGGCGGAGGCAATCCCTGGATATCCTCCTGAAACACACCGGGGAACTCCCGAACCACTTCAATCTCCTCCAGAGACTTGGTAGCCCTCTCAGTTGACACCACACTAGCCAGGAACGCACAACAACCCTTCTTTAGCAGCCAACGGACCTTCAGTGCAGAGACCACCAAATTACCGTCCCTGCCCCTGACTCCCTTGACCACCAACAAAGGTACCTTTGGTCGAGAGATCACAACTCTCCTTTCCCGACAGAAAACGTACGCATTGTGGTCAGAAAGTCAATCCATTCCGAGGATAACATCGAAATCAGGCATTGGCAGAACAGCGAGATCAGCTAAAAGGTCTTGATCTCCCAGCACCACTGACACCCTCGAAAGATACATCCTCACAGCAAGAACGTCAACAACTGCAGTACTGACTTCCAAGCTGAAAGTTAGCTCCACAGGTGTCCTAACCACTACGACTGTGAATTCCTCCGTGAAGAAGGATTGTGTAGTCCCACAATCAAACAATGTCTTCGCAATAAGACAAAAAAACAATCACCCAAGAATGAGTCTGCCTAACATGCCATAATGATCTATTACAATCAGAAATGTAAATTCTAAAAGGGAAGAATTTACCTTCAAGGTTTGGACATCATGCCCCACTGGAGAGTCTTTGGATTTTGTACACTTTTGGGACCAACCTTCTCTGATACCATGTTGTAACGCCCTCGATCTCGTAGGTACATACGCTGGGGAAACCAAGAGAACTGTCACAATCAGAGTCATCCGCGACAATCGAAGGAGTTACAATAGAAAACGATACATACACGATGTACTGAATAAAACATACATGGATAAACTAAACATAAGGTATAACTGAAGGGGAATTTATCCATATATGGAAATAAAGTAAAATCCATTACATCGAGTTCAAAAAGGGAAATACATCATAAATTATGCGGAAGCAAAATCATAACTAGAAGAATTCGGTCGACGTGTCCCTCATGTACAGAATCCTCCGAAACTCTTTCAGTCTAACCCCTATCAGAACCCAAGTACCTGAGGCAAAAACTTCAACAAATATGCGTGAGTTTTCAATAAAGAAAACCCCATATGCCCCGGATCCAGAAATAGATTACAAAGCCATACATGGAACCTATCTACCACACACGCAAATAAGAAGGCGACAACTCTACATAGCGACGTCAGGCAACAACTCTACATAGTTGCGCCGCTTGGACTCCACCTGAAGTGATTCCTCTACATGGGAACCCGACTCTACATAGTCGTGACTATCGGGGTGTTCCCCCGAGGTGATCCCTCCACATAGGAATCGAACCACCAACCATACTGGTCAGCTCCACAAGCGGGTCACCCGTCAGTGACCCACCGCTTCGCACAAAGCGATCTTCCAGATTGACATCCCAACTCACAGCAAGTGACCTACATTGTGTCATCGTGACATTGAAAATGCATGTCTTGTAGAAAATGGCAGCGCCCTTGCCCATGTCTTACCTCACGCCTGGCTTCTCTACATAGAGGTCTTTCCATGGTCCGTCAGCCCCAAAACAATCGTGCCCAAGATTCCTTTCATTCATTAAGTGAACATGCAAGCTACCTATATAACTATATCCAATCTATGGTTAAATAGTCAAGCGCGAGCCCAACACAATGAGTGTATAAATACACTAACCGCAACTCCAAACATAATAGAAGTAACACATGCAAATTAGCAACTTGACAGCACAGTCGCAAACAACCACATCGCATAACAACTCAAACAAGAACATTATGCAACCATGCCATCTACGGGTCATGTGACTCAAGTTGTTACATGTATAACTTATGACAATAATATCCCATAAGAGCAGCAAATCAGAAATAATGGATCGACAAATCAGACCAAACATAAGTCTAGTGCATGCATGCAGTCCCAACATGAGCTACGGGTCATGAAGTGATGGTTATAAGGTCAAGCTTAACCCTAAAATATACATGCGGGACTTCATACTCTTACAGAAGAAAATAACGTCATTATAATCAAGTCAAATTCATGTATTATCAGTTTATTAACAATAGGAATTAGGCTGACAAAAGGAGAATGGTGGCTGGTGGAGTGCAAAAGAAGGGAGGAGAAAAAAGGGAAAACTAAGACTTATATCTGGCCAAAGACCCTTCCACTTCCACCATTTACATGCACTCAATTGGCAAACAAAAGCACCCAAGTCGCGTCATCTTCCATGCCACATGGCAGCCACCTAGCAGCCACATGTGCAGAAACTTTTGCCACAACTAAAGTCCTTTGCTCAACCATCTATTGTCCTTAACTAGTTGGTCCAGAAGTTCTAACTCTTTGTCCAAAAGTCTGTCCAGAAGTTCTATCCCGAAGACGAACAGTACGTCCTTTAGTCTGTAGTGCGTCCCTTCGGTCCCGCAGTGCGTCCCTTCGGTCCCACAGTGCGTCCCTTGGTCCCGCACTCGCATCCCTCGGTCCTGCAATGCATCCCTTGGTCTCGTGGTTGCGTACCTTGGTCCCGAAATAGCGTCCCTTAAAGTAGAGTCCAATCCCTCCATCCAGAAGTGTTGTTCCTCCTGCCAACATAACACACAAAACCCGGTCAAGCATGCACGGACCGTCGGCTAGCCCGACGTCTGGCAGGGACAGACCACTCCGGCGACCTACTGTCCGCCACTCACAATCAACGGCGAGACACCCCTCACAACATGTGTGGGTCAAAAAGGTAAACTAGGCACACAAGAATAAAAGAGATGGTTAAGCAAGATGAAAGTAAACAAGCACAAGATCAATGTCTTACAACGAACATCTTGGATCTCTTGGTAATTCCAGTCAATAATTCTCTCATGTCGATAAGCCCATGCTGGTTGTTTCCATTGAGCATCCAAACGGGATGGTCATTTGGGACGAGAGTAGCGCGAAGGACCATGACCCGATTTTCGATCCCAATTTAGGTCGGTCGCAGGTTTAGTAGAAGGAGGAGACCAAGTTTGAGCATCGGTCAAGTCTTCATCGTCATGGGTTTATCATCATCTGTGAAGGTATCTTACTTATCAAATTGGTCAACCAAACAGTTGAAAAATAATATGACATACATTACCAAAAAAATGCCAACTACCTAGGTTGTATGATTGTGCTGGATTCCTAAATTTATTTAGAACAACGTTAAACAAAAAAATTAATTAGAATATAATTTAACTTAGTTATTTTGGTTAGGTCAATTTTGGCTCAAAACCAGCTTTGTTTTGCATATCAATTTGAATCAATCAACCACACTGCGATCTTTAATTTACTATAAAACAAATCAAGCTTTCTTCTCCTAGAGTAGAAAATCCAGCTCTTATCAAACACGCAAACAGATGGAAAATTGTTCAAATAGCAAACAACTCTGGTCAAAACTGAGTGGAACAAATTTTCAACTAGAAAACAAGTTAGGTAGGTACCTCACACGCCTTAACAACATTCCACTTTGTGTATGCATCTCGACAACCGACTATAGTATTGTTCTTCCCTCACGGGAGATCGAAGATGACAAATGAAGCTTCATCGCACAAACTTGGGTAGGAAGAAGACCTGAATGCATCGTATCATGAATCAACGTCCTCAATTAGGGTTTTTGGGGAGAGGGGTCGGTCGGGTGAGATTTGGTTAGGGTTTCTAGTGTGATTGAGGTTTCGAGGGAGTCGAGAGGGAGCAAAAAATTAAAAATTAGGGCTAACTAAAGTGGGTACTATACCATTAACGAAAAATAAGAATTAGGGACTAACAGTTCTGTTAACCATTAACAAATATAACATATTAGCATTTTCCGTCACGACCGACGAGACAATGTCATTGTCCCCTGTACAGAAGTGCACTAAGACAAAATCATCCAATTCAAATTTTATATTCACGTGTGCCAAAATCCAATATAGTTGGTTTGGAACTGCACCCATGGGAAAAAATCCAAAAATGAATTTGTTTTGGCAAAACAAAGACAAAAACGCAGGCTAAGAAACAATATAAGGCAGCATGATAGTTGTTATATTCGTCATCCAATGAATATAGAATGTAAGTAACCAAAAAAAGTTATGTTATTGATAATTTTGTAAGATAATATATTTTTAACAATGTTCATACAAATATGGTTGTATACATGGGATAATACATAATAATCGCATCAATAAAAACTACACCAAATGTTAATTTCCAATTGGATATGTTTTCACAACAATAGACAACTATATTTTTTTTATCGGTGCATTTAAAAATTATTACTAATACTATGTGAATAGTTATATACAAATTAATATTGTATGGTACACTTTCTTTATTTAATTGAATAAAACCTCTTCCATGATTAATTTTCAAAAAAAAGAAAGAAGAAAAAAAAGTGTTAGGTGCATTTCATTTATATTCTAAGGTTGAAGTTCTTAGGATTATTGTTTTGATTGAAGTTCCAAGGACCAATGATTTGGTACTCTAGAGAACTTCTAGGGAGTGAAGAATTGGACATCTAAAATGAATTTTGGGTGATTGCTACTCCGGAAAACGTAAAAAAATCTGGAAATCAAACTGTTAAAGGACTTCCAGGACTAAAAAATATATACTAAGAGTGACTTTAAAAACTTTCACTATAAAATGTGAGGAAGTCATGGAAGTGAAGTTCCAGACTTCCATGAACTTCCTTTGTACCAATCACAGTTAGAGTATCCAATAGAATCATACTTGTACGAAGTATGAATTTGATGTAAAATACAAAATGTCTTCAATAAGGTCAAACCGCAAGTACTAAACTCTTATCCTCCAGCTCATTATTCAACTGTCTTGTCAATGTTGGTTTTATAACCTTAATCCGGCTTTTAGTTTGTTAATGACATTTAACTCTAATACATAATTTAATGATTCAACTAACACACACCCATCATTGTGCATGTTCTATCTTAATAGGTGTTGAAGACTCAAAGGCAAATGAATTCAAGTTAAAAACATGTAATTAAACTCAAGAAGACTTGTAATTTTTTTCTTATATTGAGTCATAGGACAATATATAAACTCGGCCACTCTTGGGATCTTCATCGTTTACCTAGAAAATCCATAATCAACCAGGTACCCAATTCAATCATCCGAAATTCACTCCAGTAACTATTGAGCTCAACTTATTCAAGTTTGGGCATCGTGGAGCCTTCAGTCTTTCGAATTTGTCATCAGTAAATCCCAGAGCTTCACTTTTCTAGTTTTTGAATGCCTTGTGCCCATTTCGGACGTCCAAACATTTACTTGAATTAACCAGAGTTTTCTCGACTTGTTTCGGATGATGGGTGTTGATATCAGTCGCCCGAATTCATCTCATCTGGTGACCTTTATTTGATTGTTCATTTGGATGACTAGTCTTGTCTTCCGTCGTTCGAATACCATATGCATGAGAGGTGCTTATACTAAATACAGTCGTTCTTTTATTAGTGCTTTTACCCTTTATTCCAACAGCTATATCCACATTTGTCTTACTCTACCACCTTTAGTTCGCACCCCCAAAGATCAATGTCGAACAAACTAGCCTCAGTTTCAGACGACGTAAGATTTGGCACTTGTCCGAACCAAACTTCCAATACACCAAATGTCTCATAGCTTACTGATTTAGGACAAATAAAGCTTGTATACGTCATTCGAATCTCAAGGCCTGTAACTTCAAGAGTTCCTGCTACAATTTCGGACGACTTATTCCACGTTCCGTCATCCAAATGTGTGTAACAGCATTGTTGACTTGAGTTGACCAAGGTTTTCGGACGACCTTATCTGCCTTCCGTTATCCGAACATGGGCTCGAGCAGAACTTTATGATTTATCTCTTTTGCTTTAGCTTTTCCCATAACTACCCCATCGAGGCCTATAAATACACATCCAGATCTAACATTAAGACACATTTATTAATACTTCAAATAGTCTCATTTTTGTGCTCTCCTCTCTAGTCTTCAAGCTCCATCAAACTCTCATACTTCACTCAATCTACTCCAAAATCAAATTTTAAATCCTTTTGAGTGTATTTAAATTAGAGTTTCAACTACATCTTTCATTCAAGAGTCGTAAAGCTTCAAGGAAGCTCCCTTTCCGGTTGGAAAAGAAGATTCAAGCAAGATGAGGGTTTAGTATTTGCATAATCTATTAACTCCCCCCTTCCACATCTAGATTAGTGTAAATCCTCCTGCAACGAATACTCCGGCCATAGATTTGATTGTTCATAGAATTTATATGCACATATTGAAAAGTAAATGATTAGGAAATTAAAGCAATTAAAAAATACGTGATCAACTCGTTTATTATAAATTTCCCCGTGCAAATATTTATTAACATAATAATGTATTACTTAATAGGTAGCATAAAATATTCTAAGATGGTAATAGGACAGAAAAATAGTAGCAAATTTTAATATAATAATATAATATATATATATATATATTATAATTACTTCTGATAAGAAACGGTACTTTATTATATATTTTTATGTTCACTAAATAAGAAGCGAAGGATTAGATTGCATTTTTGCTTCTATATAATATATATATATATAAAGATCTATTGTTTTTATTTCTATTGTTTTTCTATTGAGATTTGTTGTATGACTTTAGCCATAAAAGAAAGCATGCACAAGTGCAGAATAGTGAATAGTCGTCGCCAAATACACGTCGGCTATTAGTACATGCGACGTCTATAGACGTCGCATGTATTGATAGCCGACGTCGCATGTACTGATAGCCAATGTCTATACGGCTCATATCGACGTCGGTTGTTGTAATATCCATTGTAACCGACACGTATTAGGTGATGTTTATTGCCCAACGTATAGACGTCGGAGTATAGACGTCACGTGGGTTGTATAGACGACGTATATTCCCCATGGTCTTATAGACGTCGGATTATAGACGTCGCGTATTCTATATAGATGACGTCGATTGACCTTATATTTACGAAAACCGTTTCATTTTATTTTTTATAACGACAAAACCCCCACTCGACCAAACCCTGGCAATCAATCTCCGACCAAACCCACAACCTCCGCGACCTCCTCCGCCACCGCAGCGACCCCGCGACCTCCTCCAAGACCCCTGTTCTCCTCCGTCACCGCAGTCGCGACCTCGACAACCATGACCACGCCGCCATCACGATCTCGGGGTATTGTTTTTTCAATACACATTTTGTTTGGGTTTCCAGTTTTATTTCCACATTTTGTTTGTTTTCACGAGTAATGTTTGGTTGGTTTAAGGTAGATTTGGGGTGGATTTTGGTTGTGTTTCAGCTTGGTTCGATGGCGATCAAGTTGAACACGAAGGAGGGCTTCGTGCATGCTATTGAGAAGAGGATCACCTCTCCCTTTTTGGTTTGTGCTCTGTTTGTAGTTTTGTGGTGTGGAATTTAGATTTTTGAGTGGTGAATGTATATGTGGGAAACTGTTTTGTGGAAAATTAGAGAGTAGGGATGATTATTTGTCTTTGGTGACACATTTAAATAGCATTACTAGTTTGCAACCGATAATTTGGGATGATTTCTTCTGAATAGTTCTGCAACGATTACTTCTAATATTTTGCAACCGATAAAAAAATCCGATATTTTGCAATTTCCTAAATACTCTTTCCTTTGAAATAATGTTTCAAACAAATCGATTCTCCTCATTGAACCATATTATTATTATTATTATTATTATTATTATTATTATTATATATATCAATCTCCTGTTGTGCTTGATACAATTTCGAAGTAGTAATTTGATGTTTTTATGTAAATGAAGGTGAAAATGGCTTAGAATGTGGCACAATTGAAATTTTGAGCTTCAATCAAATCAAAGGCTTATAAGAGATTACAAAGTAAACTATCCCTGTATACGGCAATGTTGGATCTGATGTTACGACATAATCCTAGGACTAGTTTTCATGATAATGAGACACATTATCCGTGCTACAACAACTCTTGGTTTTCACATTTAAATAGCATTACTAGTTTCACATTTAAACCGTTTTGGTTAAGTATGTGATACTGAAGTGATATTAGAGTTTGGGTGAGTTTCATGGTTGTGATTGGTGGTGTGGTTTAGTAATGGTAGAGAAATTTGTTGTGTATGTATGGTTGGAGCTCGGTTGGGGTTTAGGCTAAGTGAGCTATGAGTGGATGTGTTGCTAACTTGCCGTACATGGGAAAACATTTTTGAAATAAGGAGAAGAATTAATTCTATTTAGTGTCATATGGTCGAGGGAAGTAGTTTTGAAGTGAAATTTGAGTCCGGATGACTTGTGTAACTTTAAAGGTAGGAACTATTAACTTCAAAGGTAGCTTAATTCTCAAGTAGCTTGTGGATATTATTATTCATCAATATTCAATATTTGTTTAGTAAATATCAACGTGTTTAGGACATAAACAATTGAAAACTTGATAACATAAACAATTCAATTTAGTGTATGATTTAGTTTAGTTAAATGTTTATTTATGTTTAGTTAAGTTTAATATTTATTTATGCTGAAAAAAACTTATTTTGTTTAGTTAAATGTTTATTTATGTTTAGTTTCTAGTAAACTCATCGACTTTTAAGCAACTTAACCTTTAATAACTCATAACAAAAGACTAGACAATATTTGCTAAGTCATCATCATATAGGATTTTCCATGCATGTAATCATCGTATTTATTTTTTGTTTTACAATTTGTGTCGTAGATTGTTGGCGTAAGGTACGTAATCTCTTTGACTCATCATTCATTAGGAAGCACGCATTAGTTAGTAGGATTGCATTGAAACAAGAGAGTGAGTGATTGTTTTGTGTGTTGTTTGTTAGATTTAGGTTTGAAAAACACCTAGGGGTAGTCACATATAGGAGATGAGGTGGGGGAATTCAACACCTTTTCCTTGGTCAAAATACTACGTAATAAAAAAGGCTTAATAAAATCAATTCGGGTGTGCTTGCGAATATCATGAAAGAACATTGCACAAAATATTTTATGGTCCCTTTTCATAAGAGGTAAGTTTGTTAATTGAAAATAATTAGAATTTAATTTTGCAATAAACTTCTAATTATATATACAATCACGGCTCATTGGATGCTAACTGTTCTATGCCCCGAAGCTAATTCAGCATATTGGTTTGATCCTTTGGGGTCGACTCCACCAAGGTCATCCTTAAAGAAAATTATTTCACTGTAAGTTCGTTTTAATCATCGTATTTGTAATTCGTGTATTTTATTAGTATTATTGACTTCATATTGAATAACTCGTGTTACTCAGGACAATGAAGGTTTATAAAATGGTTTGTGGAAGAATGACCACCAAAAATACTCGTGTAACCTGTCATTCAATGGGACTAAGTTTCTTCTCTTTTTGTTAATTTTTTAAAGTACTTGAGCGTATATTTATCGAATTTATATTTTTGTACGTAGTACCGCAAGTAGACCGAAAATACCGAATGTTGGTACTACGTTATGAGATACATGCAGGAAGTCATCGAGATTGCACCTGAAAACGTAGAGCTATTGGATGTAATATAGGTGTAATATTTCAGTGGTATTATTATAGTTTCATTATTTACATATTTATATTGTGTACTTGTATTTTCATGTCTTCCAAAAGAATAGTGATCCGTATTTGCAAGAGGAACTCGATGATACTTGCGAGCGATGGGCTCGCTACTTTGCTACCAACATGTTAATGAACTAATTAACAGGTTCTAATATCATGAACCACATTCTTTGTAATTACACATGCAATTTTATTTAACCACATTCTTTGTATTACCAACAAGTTATTACTTGAATATGATCACAATTTTCACTTTAATATGATCAAATTTCTTTGTGATTGATATTTGTGTATGATTGTTGATGAATGTGTTGTGCAGGAAGAATGTGTTTGTTGATTGACAACAATTTGTGTATGATTGTGGATGAATGTGTTTGTTGTGCAGGATAAATGTGTTTGCTGATTCTACATGTTGTATTTACGTTTTTTTTAATTTGAAAAGGGTATAGACGTTGATTAGTAGATTAATCCGATGAGTGAAATGTCTTGTAGACGTCGGTTATAAGGTTAACGCAACGCCTAGTCTTTTTTAAAGGATATATACGTCGACTGTATGTGATATACGACACGTATAACCCGCACAATAGACGTCGACTGTGTTGTATATCTAACGCTTATATTCCATGAATAGACGTCAGACTTTAACGTCTAGGTATATACGACACATAAATAAACCTCGGATTGTGGAACGCAAATAACTGATGTATACATGCCTTATACCCGATGTATATATCATTTTCTGCACTAGTGATGATTGGTTTGAATTTGAAGATTTTAAGTAATTAAAGAAAGCATGAGGTCATTATATTTACTTCCACTTCCAATTGACTATTTACAGTTACGTACCAATACCAAATTCTAAGATAGAAAGCCAAATAATGACAGAGAAATATTGTGAGATGTTTGCTTTTATATAGTAGAGAGCGAGCTCTAAGCATGACGGTGTGTTTGTATAACTTAGGGAGGTAAATGAAAAGAAACCTGACTAATACTTCCTTCTACCAAAACTTCCTTCCTAATCTAAATTTATTATTCTTCCTATTTAACATTAAAAAAAAAGTTCGTGTTAGTAAATCAACTAAAACTCATTTTCATTTTTCTCCAAGTACTTTTCCAAGCGATTAAGATTCAATTTCTTGTGTTTATCCAAGCAAGTACTTTTCCAAGCGATTAAGATTCAATTTCTCTTCTTTTCAGCTTTTCTCCTCTCACGACCGTTTGTTTAGATATTTGATAAGGTGGCTACACTATTCCATTTACTTGGAGGCCTACTAGTACACTTGATCTTCTATGAACCTGATATGCATTTTGATGTCCAAAAACAAACCAAACCAAACCAATTGGGATGGGTTTGTGTCGGTGTCATTAATGCACCGACATTGTGCTCAACCATCAACACATCCCCTATCAATGCTTCTCTTTGTAAGAATAAATTTCTTGCCAAGTATTGGGCAAGCAATCGGAGTACTGTTTACCTTACCAAGTTATGGTTTGTAACGAATTGGGTGGTCATTGAGATGTGGTTTTCAATCTTGATTTCATAAAAATCTTGTGTCAGATGGTGTTTAAGAAACTCTTTTGAAATGTCATCAGTATTTAAGTTTTGAAATAAAGTCAAGAATCACAAGTATTTATTCGTAAACTATTATATGTATATAGCAAACATAGGCTTATGGCCATATTTTAGTGGTTAGACATAAATGATGTCTCATGGTGATTAACAAGTAACAACTTTTTCACTTTTCTTGCTTTACCTGACTAATTTAATAACCAGAAAAGAAATTGTATGCACAACTCCTACAAAGGCTACAATAAGGGTCACCAGAACAAATTTTGAATCCACTCTCCTCATTGTCTTATTTTAACATTCATTTTGGTAAACTAAAAAAATTAGTGGGAGTTTGTGCACTAGGTATTTAAGGAAAATGAAAAGATTTTCTTTCTTTAACCAACAACTTTTCGGGCGTAACATGAAGAGGGTATTTTCTAGATGGTACATATTTTTTAAAAATAAACTTGAGTTATTCTATAAGTTTATTTCTTATGTATTAACATAACCTTATATAAGTATATTTTGTTTCTTCCGCTACTAATTTTACATTTATTTATCTTAAATAAACATAAACTAATGTTCCATTTTTAATGTGTGATAATATGATACATTATGTGTGCTTTGGTTGAGTAACATTCGTCATGCATGTTGATATTATTTTTTTCCATTTTTAATGAACAATTTTACAAATTTATTTGGTCATCTAAATTTTAATTTTTAGAATTTATTTTATTAATAAAAATTGTATTTTTAAG
Organism: Triglochin maritima; assembly: GCA_963682175.1. NCBI lineage: Eukaryota > Viridiplantae > Streptophyta > Magnoliopsida > Alismatales > Juncaginaceae > Triglochin > Triglochin maritima. The sequence continues at coordinate 28,139,284 of OY821786.1, read as the reverse complement.
TTTTTAGTCAATTCCAATGACACAAACAAGATGAATTTAATTTTTGTCGGATTTCACTAACATGCAGAAACAATAGGAAACGATCAAAAGCAAACTGATTTCCGTGGATTTCTACTTTCCGTTTGACTATAAGATCCACTTTCCACTGATTTCCTGAGCATTAAATCATGTAACTTTGCTTACAAGACTAAGCCGCATGTGTTCCTCATGGCCTATATTGTAGGTGACTAAGTGACCATGATCATATATACTTAGACAAATAAATAACGAAAAAATCATAAAGTTGACATACAACTTAAAACTATTCGCGTTGTAAAATATTCTAACCGTATTTCGTACAACCTCCATATGGTACTGAGAGATAGAATATTAATGGAATCTTAAATGGTCATTAAAATGTAGGTGTACGCACTACCAAATAATGAGTGGCGTCCACCAACCAAAATAACTACGAAGTCCACTCCTAGACATATTGCCATTTAAACAAATTCTCCCTCCTTCCACTCCATTAATCCTTTCATATCCTTTATCATCTCCAACACCACCACAATGCCTATGGGGAGAAACCTCAATGTGTGTTGCTCTATGATCAAACGCCCATCCTCATTTTACACAAACACCCTTCCGAAATCGGATAATAGTCAAGATGAATCCTCTGAGTCATCGATGTCCAACTCCACCGCCGCGTCGCCCTCCTCTTCTATCTTTAAAAACTTTAATTCCCTCTACGATCCTACAGACTACTCAGACTCCAACATCACTAGCACAAATGTAACTTATTAGTTCTTTCCAGTCATGCTAAATTCGCAACGAAATCCTCTTATAAGTTTATCTCCTTTTAATTTGAGAGAGAAGTAATCACCATGTTCTAACTTCTTTTTTGAAATGAGGATTTAATATAACTTACTAGTTCTTTCTAGTTATGCTAAATTCACAACGAAATTCTCTTATAAGTTTATCTCCTTTTAATTTGAGAGAGAAGTAATCACCATGTTCTAACACTTTTTTTTTGAAATGAGGATTTAATATAATTTTTATCATTTTGTAGGTTTCCACCACTGCATCTACTCTCACCACCACCAGCTCTGATCTCTCGAGTGCCATTGCGTCGAGGCGAATGATTTTGTCATCCCCAGGTAGATCCAACTCAATTATCGACTCCTATGCCATTGATTTTGCAATTGGAGTCGCTGTGCCAACATACTCTCCTGATCCATATGAGGAATTCCAACGATCCATGGCAAAGATGGCAACTACAATGAAACTATTCGATCCATCGGAGCACCGTGAACGCCTATACGAGCTACTTATTTGCTATCTCGCACTGAACCAGAAGAACTTGCATAGCTACATTGTCGGTGCCTTCATTGATCTACTGACCAAGCTTGGGTTGGGCACGGAAGACGCTCAATGAGGGACTTAAGTTAGGTATTTCCGGTGGTTTGGCGCCAGATCGTTGTATTTTTGCTATCTTGCGCCTGTTGTGGTTGTTTGGGGCCTAAATGTGGCACATAGTGTTGTTATGTTTTCTGCATAGATTATGAAACTATCGAAATGCAAAGTGGAATGAGCCTATCAAGTTGACGTTTGAAGTCTCACGTCACTTATACAAGTTAAAGAAATACATTAGAAGGTACTTGTAGCGTAATACTATTTCCAGAGTTGGTCTCACTACTTTCCAGTTAACAATAGCACATAGGGACTAAGTTTTACTCCACAACCAGAAGGATTAGTTTCCTTAAGAACCAGCCATCTAGCTGTATAGTTTCTGAAAGCAGTTAAAGAACCCAAATTCCCTCCTTTTTCAATATTTTTGAGAATGTATTCGTCTGGGTACAACACAATAGAGAGTTTAAAACTTCACTATCATAGAAAGTTTTCTTTGAAAAGCAATTAAGATTTCCCCCCTAATGAGTGAAACTAACGTAAACGCATTATGTTATAGAGGAAAGTTGGAGGTTTGATTGTTATGTTGGTGGCGTGGATTGTGGCATAGAGTTGTTGAGGAACAAGTTCCAACCACCTTCCTGTCAAATAATGAAGTGCAAAGTAAACCACAACATAATAGATCAACAACGCAGATCACAGAGAAGACAGTGCATCATGTGTGCACTCACTAACATCTTTTTAAATGCTGGGACCCCATTCATGTCCCTTCCTCCTCTTTGTTTATTTGCTTTATACATTGCTAAGAATTTAAGGTGTATTAACTTAGTAAGAAAATAATCTCGACTCGGAAGATAACATCCCAAAAGGGTTTCTCTTTGTGTGCGGTTGGCATACCAGGAGGTTCAGAACTACACCTTAAGAAAAAAAATGCGCGCATCAGATGATTTTCCCTCACTTCTGGATAAGTCCACTATAAATCTATGAGAAAACATAGAATTTCAGAATCAGTACAAAATTCTATAACGTCTAACTCTTGTAAGCTAACAAGTACTCTTTCTAACAATTACAAATGGCTTTCCCAAACCATACGACTACATTAGAGTATACATGTCATGTTGTAATGTGGGGATTCAAATAACAAGATATGCTTTCATCAATTTGGACAATTTAATATCCAAGAAATCCACTGTTCCAATTGTTTGGCAACACCAAGCATGACCATCTTTTACCAGAACAAATGGATTCTAGTAGGTAAAGGGTCTTATCGACATCTCAAACGTAAACTATAATTAATTTATTATTGAAGATAATGATTCCAGAGAAAGATCTTTCACAGTCTCTACTGGGCACAAGTGCATTCGACCACTAGGTAAAACCTAATAAGAAACACAAGCCTTAATAGTTAATATTGCAACCTACACGACTTCAAAAAGATGCGTGGTAGTGTAGTCGCACTGTAGTTCATAATTCATGAACAGTGCAACCACTATGTTTGGAGAAATTTGCCGATCCAAATTACCAAAGGTCCACAAATGTCATATCCAACAATGTCAGATGCAAGAAATCTTATGATTAAGATTTATGCTCCATGATCCATATATCAAAAAAGTACAAGTAGACTGGTAGCCTTCCACCTTAACAAATTGACAACCCAAAACAACCAACCTAATCTTAGTCTTGGTTGAAGGTAAGACTCAAATCTCACCTAAAACGACATCTAAATCCAACCAAGTGGTAACAAATTCAAGGAAATATTTACTGAGATGCAATTGAATTTGCTTGCTATTATTTAGCAGACAAACATTTGTTTACGAGCTCTAGTCGGATACGTTATATGCATCCACTGATAGTGACAAAATTGCAATAAAAATATGTAGTAAAAGAAAAGTCAACCGCTCTACTTGGATAAGACATATATAAGTGCCATTTAACAACTAATAATCTACATTAGGTCTTTAAAAGTGATTACATAACATATAGGGTAGTATCCATTGGATTTACATACATAGTGGAAATGAAACATCACTCCTCAAGTCCCACAAGTTCATCTAAATATAACCAGCTGCTTCAGTAAGAAATTACCTAGTTAGCGACTACGAAGGCACGGCATAGAGAACTAAGACCAAGTCAATGATTTAGAATCATCGGCAAGTCATTTTGACTCCCAGCATGTTCAGCGGTAGTATGCCTGCTGGTATCCTGGTGCGAAGCCATTGCCATATCCGGCATAAACTGGGTAACTTACTGGAGTACCAGGGTAAGACATACCTACACGAGTCACGGTCAATTCATCGTGTCGGTAAAGGTAAGGATCGTGGATGGCTGGTGGACTTTGGCTTCCATACATACCTCCTACACCAGGCCTTTCATAAGCATAAGCTGGTACTGCAGCATGGTAAGGAGAATGCATGGTAGGAGATCGCATATAAGCTGGAGGAGATGAGAAAGACGGAACATGGGCATGGTTTATAAGGCGGCCAGCTTTAGCAGGGGGCATGGGACCACCACTGTTGGCCCGTGTCCTCTTGTTGGCAGGTACAGTTGCTGGGCGTTTCTTTTCAACCTTCTCAGCCTTAGACTTTTCGAGCTGTTCGAGGCGTTTCTGTAGGCTATCGAGAGGGAACTCAGGTTCAAGCTTGTGGTCCTCGATACACTTAATAACAGCTCGGAGAGCTGACTGCTCCTTTCGTCCAGCTAGGTTCTACAGAAAGAAGGGACAAATGCTCAATGTTAAGATGATAAACCACCAAGATTAGGTAAAAACAAATCAGATGATGTGAGAAGGTAAGTAATAAAGTTTGAAGGAGAAGAATTTAAGATAATGAGCAACTTGGTTAGAGAACCAACAAAGAGTAAACTTTTTTTTTATCATTAACAATGAGTACACTCCCTTCCACTGATGTGGAATGATAGCTCAATCTTTCATAAAAGAAGTGCATGAACAACCACTAGCAAATTAGATGATACAGGAAGCGATCTAAACGTTTTATATAGTGGAGTTTTGAACAAATAAAGCAGACGAGAGCAGAGATACCAGAATTCGTTACTTATAGATGAATGTATGTGTTGAGACTTGAGATTTCACAGCAAGAACAAAATTCAATTTATGCATATGGGATTTAGATGTAAGAAGAATGCAACCAACTATTAGGATCACAAATCGTTTGCTTAAAAAGGAGAATGCAAATGAAATTGGATGTGCAACAGATAACTTCACAACCACGATTCATGGAAGAACATGTTACTAGGGTCTCAAGCATTGTGACAAACATGAATTTACTAGAGCATACAGAATAAAGCATTATCTGTCTCCAATAAGTAATTTTTGGCAGCATTGGCCCATTTTCCATTAAACTAGGCATCCTAGGGCAGGAGAGAGCGGTGAAAGGCCTGATTGTTCAGATGAAATGGTCCTTCGACGTTTGCTTCAACTCAAGCCCATCATCTAGTTATTCCCAAGTCTCAAAAGTTTAAATTAACTTAATAAGTTAAGTCTAAAGGTGAATCATTAAGGTACACATACCGTAGCTCGTCCTGAGTTGCTTCGGTCCTCGATGATCGATGTTGCAGCTTTCTTAGAATCCTCAAGATAAGATTTCAAGAGTGGAACAGGAGGATATTTGTCCACCAGATTAGCTTCATAGGCAAAATTGACAGCATCAAGTTGTTGACCCCTTGTAATTAAATCATCAACAATGTCTGCAGAATGATAAGCATAGAGGAAAAAACACATTAGCGAACTAAAAAGCAATCAGCAAAAGAATAAAGGAATAAGTTATCCCAATATCATAGACACTGCAGAATTAGCAAAATAACACCAATATATCATTTCTTGGGTGAAGTAGTTGCTCAATATGAAAGTAAAAACTTGAAAAGGGCCAAAAGGCACATACACGAAAGAGCAAGTACAAACTTGCAAGTTATAGGTGATGGTAATATTCATCATCCAGAGCACCGACGGCTAGAATTGATTAGCTTGAAAATTGCAAGTACCTGATGCTACATTTCTATGCTCTAAAATTGTGGGCTACTTCACTAATACCTCATACGATAAGTTGCTGGTACAGGAATTTTCGCAACAATTTGCGAGCATTGATACTCGAATATCACAAGATTTAGAACAGTATTTGCTCATCAATTTTCAAAATTTGATGCTAATATCAATAACTAGTTGTAAAACTTCCAATTGTTGACCCTTTATGATTATCATAGATAACCTAATTTTGGTGGACTGCCTTACCAATGATATCAACACAAACACAGTGATAGGTAGTGGTCACTGCCTCACTGGACAATGCCTGGGTTCATCTCAACTCCTAAGCAAAGCCTAGAAATCTAGCAGACACCTTCCCTCCATTAGAAGTACCCTAAGATCATATTTGCATGTCAAATGAAACAAAGGGAATTTGATGTGGAAATAACAAAATTCGATGAACTTATCAACCAAAATGTTCACCTTAAGAAAGACCCACCAAACTTACACACTGACACCCAATTACCACATCAGCACACTACATACAATTCCCAACGAAGAACACTAAGATAAAGAGAAGCATTTCCATACCAATCATGATATCTCCGAGTCCAAGAGACAAAGCGAGCCTCGGCATCTGCCTCCTCCACGACGAACTCAAAACCAACTTACGATACAACTCCTTGTCTTCCCCATCCACAATATCGAACGTAACGACATGCTGCAAAAAAGTATGCACGTCAGGCGGCTTCGCGGTCTCCACACCCCCTCGCTTCTCAAACTCCACCTTCCACCTCTTCGCCATTCCCCTAGCCCTCTCCTTGGCACTCGGCGTAACCAGCACCCGCTCCGCCCCCAACACCGGATCTGCCAAAACTGACACCACGGCCTCCAGAATCAGAACGCACGCCCAACCATAGTCATTAACCCCCTCCTTCCCGTCCTTGTCGTCGACCGGAAAAACCCCGGAAACCAAATCCAACACAAATCTCGCCGGATCAACGCAATCCATCAAAACGGACTCCATTTCCTCCCTACACGCCTCCACCTTCTTCCTCCCCGCCACCACCACGCCCCAAAACCCCTCGGAATCCATCTTCTTCACCAAAGATCTCAGCTTTTCCACCGAAAACCCCCCTTTCTCGTCCGGATCAGGTTCCGCAACCGATTTCAACGCTGAATCGCGCGTCTTCTCGAGCTTGTCCATGAGCTCTCCGACGGAGGAGTCGATGGAGGACTCGCGGCGGCGGATAGCGGCGAGGGAGAGATCGGTGGAGGAGTCGAGGGATCTGAGCATGGACGCGAGGGACTGGGATTTGAGGGCGAGCTCATTCTCGAGGGCGACGAAGTGGTCGGACAGGTCCTTCCAGAGGAGGGTGCAGCGGGAGATGAGGGCGCGCTGGGCATCGAGGTCGGAAAAGGCGTCGGCGAACGCCGCCGCCGCCGACGGCGAGGACATCGAGGAAACCCTAACTCAATCCCTAACCCTAACCCTAGGTTTGGTTCTGGAAGGGAAAGGTGGAGCGGAGAGGGAGCGGTGATATAAAGGGGGAAGGCGGGGAGGGGAAAGTGGGATTGCGCAATGGGAGGGCGACACGTGGACGGTCCCCACTGTAAAGTGAGTGAGGAAGGTGAAGCTGAGTTCTAATTATGCTCGGGTAACCGTAAATGTTGGTTTATTAATTAGTGGTTAATGTTTTTTAAGGAGTTATTTTATTAAATAAATTCTGTGAAAAGAGAGTGGATATTCTATCTTCAAATTTGATATATATGTGGTGTGAAGATTTCAAGCATGGTAAAGGAATTGGAGTGTCAGTCATGGTGGGAAAAGCAGCTCTGCTTAGCGCCTCCGGCGTGTGTGCAATCGGTAAGGTAGTGTTGGGTGGACTCGTCGGCAGTTTGCAAAGTGGGCAAGTGCTAGGTCGTGGTTCGGAGAATGGAGAGCACCACCGGTAAGAAAGGTAGGGATTTTCAGACCAACCACCATAGGAATAGCGATATACGTAGGAGCACAGACTTGAATCGTTGCAGGCAAGTAAGGTAAGGTGTCAGAGAATGTTTGGGGGTGGTTCGGCGACGGGGTGTTGTTGTAGGAGTAAGTGATACCCCTGCGACACGCTAAAGATAGATCGAGGACCACACAAGATGAGGTGGTTTGGTCTGGCTTGGGTCGTGGGTGAGAGGGGAGTGAGAAAAATGATGCACTAACAGCGAGTAGACAACGTAAATGTTGTGGCCTTCCATTCAATCGAGTTGTCCAACATATCTATAGGATGAACGGTTAATATGGATGTATTTAGTAGTGGTTGTAGAGACGAGGGTAGCCAAACATTGCGCCTTATATTTATCATTTTGTCATCCTGCAGTTCCCATTTTGCAATGTTGAATACCTGGGGCCGGAGTTGTAGTAAGGTCTTCCAAAAGTGGGAGTGGGTAGATTTTGGGATCGTGTCCTAGTATGTGGTGGCGGTTAGATACTTTTGGCCGAAATTTGGCCGAGGATCGGGTGAGGGTGGTCCAGAATGCGCCATAGTTGTTTAAGTAGCAAGACTGTTGAATAGAGCAAGGTCTTTAATTTTTAAACCACTATAAGACTTGGGGCGAATGATCAAAGTCCATACAATGGGGATGAAGTAGTGTTTCCAATTGCGAGCAGCTCCCCACCAAAATCGTCGAAATAATTCATTGCTTTTGGATAGGGCTACTGTAGGAAACTACATAGTGGAAATATGGTACACTAGAAAGCTTTGGTACACTACCTTGAGCATCGTCGTGCGACAGGCTTGGGAGAGAAGTCTTTGGGTAGTGAGGTTTAGTTTGGTGTCGAGTCTTCCGACTAAGTTGAAAGCGAACAGTGATTCATGTCATAGTCCTTGGATAGGGGCACCTAAATATGCCTCCTCTTTCATCATGAGTGTGATGTGGAAGTGAGACAAGAGGTCACTGTAAAGTTGTGGGCACAGTCCATCCGAAGAGGATGTTGGATTTTTAGATATTGATTTGTTGGCAAAAGCGTATCGTGAAACGGTTGAGAAGGCAGAGGAGTGTATGCAGGGTATTGTGGGATGCCTCACAAAAGATAAGTGTGTTGTCAGCAAAACACAAGTGGGAGAGTTAGACGGAACCCTAGTGGGATCCTTTATAGAGGTCGTCATCCTGGGGCGTGTCTAACAGAAAAGATATGTATTCGAGCACCACGACAAAAAGAAACTAGATGAGTTTATTGAAAGACTCTGGGAATCCCATATCACGTAGTATCGTGAGCACAAAAGTCTAGTCTAATAGGTCAAAAGATTTTGAGAGGTCCACTTTGAGGATGAAACCGTAGGCTAGTCGTTAAGACGTGCGGAGGGAGTGCACGACTTCCTTTGCAAGTATGATATTATTTATGATAAGCCTCCCTGGTACAAATGCATTTTAAGCTGGGGATATGAGGGATGGTAAAGTTGTCGTAGCCACTAAGAGAGAATTTTGACCACCAGTTTGTATTGGACGTTTGTGAGACTGGTCAGTGGCCAGACAGATGGTTGGGTTGGTGTTTGTATCTTTGGTAGTATGAGGCAAAGGTGTGTGTGACTACAATGGAGTGGGAGGTTTGTTGTGTTAAACACTACAAGAATTTAACACTTTAGCCACAGTAAAAATCTGTCCCTAAAGCCTATCATCCATTGCACTACACTTTTAGCCATAAATAATTTCTGTCACTCTTTCCACGGACACTAAATCCAATTAGTGACGGATGTTGTGACGGATAGGAACCGTCACAAATTGGATTTGGAGGGAAGAAATGGTGGGGAAAAAATAAACCTTTTAGCCACGGATAATTCCCGTGGCTAAATGGTTTATTTGCTAAAAATATATTCACATATTCGTCCCAAAAAAATTCACATACGCATCTAACCCTAAAATCGAACATTTAGGACAATTTTACCCAAAAATTAGTGAAGAAGAAGCCAGTGGTGGAAGAAGCAACGAGGGAGAAGGAAGTCGCAGTCGCAACGACGAGGAGCGGTGGTTACAGTTGCAACGACGAGGAGCGATGGTTGCAGTCGCAACGACGAGGAGCAGCAGTGGGAACCGCGACGGCGAGGAGTGGCGGTGGCAGTGGGAGGCGGTGATTTTAGGGTGGGAGACACGTTTTGGGGGTTTTGGGATATGGTTGAGTTCGGGTGAGGACTGAGGAGTCAGGGTTTTTTTAACATTTGGGGTTAACTATTTAGCCACGGGACTTATCCGTGGCTGATTCTTTCTTATTCGTTGTTGATTCATCTATCAGTGACGGGTCCTACAGCCACGGATAGACCTACTGTGGCTATATGTCTAGTTTCTTGTAGTGAAAGAAATTAAGGACATGAGTGGTCATGGTAGGGCTTACCGTGTCCCAATGTCGTTGGTAGAAGAGTGTATTGATGCCATCTGGTCTAGGTGCCTTATACGAATAAATAGAAAACCTCACACCTCATATTTCCAATGCCGATGGGGTTTTGAAAAGGTGGTGGCAGAGATTCTAGTTCAATGTAGGGCATGTGTATTCGAACACCTGTGGGGGTGCAGAATCAGTGAATAGGGCTTCAAAATGGTGTTAGACTGTGTTGGCAATTGATGAGTCTCCGGTGTGCGTTATTTTTGTGGTTGGACACCATACCAGGTGGATTGTGGCTTGGGCTCGACAAATACAAATGGAGTCGTGGTGGTGAAAGAACCATATGTTGTCGTCCCTTACGTGATCCACTTGTAATGGGAGAGGTGGTGCCAATAGGTTTCAACCCGAGCGACGAGGAGTTTGTATTCGCGACAGAGAGCGTTAAGTTCGGGCATCTGGTTGGAGGTGAGTGGCGTGTTGTGGGGTGGGTAAATCAATTGTTTAATCTGGTGAAGACATGAGCAGCATCCCTCGCGGTGTAGGTGAGCCCATGTCTTTAAATTGTGTTGTAGTGCCTGTATTTTGTGGTGTAGTGGTTGACGGCTACCTAGAAAACATGGAAGCACTACCTGATGGAACGTAAAATCCAAAGTCCAATCGTTGAAGAGGTGGTAGGGTGGTCGTCTTTTGGTGGGCAAGGTTGGGGTTATGGATAGGATCGAGGATGGGGGCATGATTGGAACTAAATGACGGGAGGTGTGTTATATGGCCATGCATGTATAGTTGTTGCAAACCATCATTCAGTAAGGCTCGGTCAAGACGTTCAACGATCATAGTGTTGCCTTATCAACAATTCGACCACGTGTAAGTTGGCCCTGTGAGCCCGAGATCGTGAAGGCCTAGGTTGTACTTGAATTTAAGAAAAATGTGGTGGAGACGTGGGCATTGTTCTCCTAGTTTCTCTCAAACAGATGCGTGGAGTCAATTACTAGGGTGGGAAGGTCTTATCGGAGGAGTTGGTTGGTAAGAAGGCGTCATGCATGTTCACAAGCAAGAAGGTTTGTAGTAGGGGTGAGAATCTGGTCTGGACCGGAGCGGATTTTTATCTGGGGTCTGAACCGAAGACCGGACCGGACCGATCCGGTCTGGTCCAGGACCAGAATTTTTAATATAAAAAAACAAAAACAGGACCAGGACCGAAACCCAAATTTTAAAAAAGTCCAGACTGGAACCCGAACCGGTTGGAACTGGTTCGGTCTGATCCAGGTTTTGCACACCCCTAGTTTGTAGGCACATAGATGGTGGCGAGTTACCAGGTGGGGCTATTGTGTAGAGTGACAACTGGTAAGATAAAAGTAGTGGTAGTATATATAGAAATCATATTTAGTACATTTGAATCACACAAAAACCACATCCCACCTAAGAGTCATACATCATCTACTACATAGCTATGTACATGTGGTAGCTTCATTAGTAATTTACAAGATTTAAAGCTATTACTACACTTGGTTTCAAAAATATAAACAATGGTGGTAGTCGTAGACTTCATTAGTGTAACATCCTCAAAACAGCGGAAAAATTTAAAATTTTAAACACTCAATCAACAGAGGATATTACGCAATAAAAGAACACAGGTGCACCGACATATATCATATATATATATGTGAATATCAGAGTATACAAAAGTTGTGATTACATCAGAAGCATATACAAGGAACAGTAATCACACGACCTCAACTGAGAGAAAGCTGGATCCGGTAGCGGTGCTCCTCTCCTCGGTCACCACCCCCTAATGCCGATCACGGCCTGAAAGTAAACATGCAACAATGCCTGAGTTTCCAGAAGGAAACCCCGTATGCCAAACTCTAAATGTATCAAATAAAAGCATCCTAGCATGCAATTCTACTCAACAAGAAAAGCATCTCAACACGCCCAGCCCAGGGCTCTCAACTCCACCACAGGACACACCACAGGTACGGGGCTCCAGGTCTAATCTCAACCAACCGCCGCACCCACACAGTCACGGGGCTCCAGGTCTAATCTCAACCAACCGCCGCGACTCACACACGTCGCCAAGCTGGGCTCCAGGTCTAATCTCAACCAACCACAGCTACCGCGACACGACCAAGGGCTCCAGGTCTAATTTCAACCAACCCAAACGTATAAGGGCTCCAGGTCTAATTTCAACCAACCCCTACACGCGGTCCCTGCTCAGGCTCCAGGTCTAATTTCAACCAACCCGAACGCACTACGGAGCTCCAGGTCTAATTTCAACCAACTCCGTACAGACTAGCTGGGCTCCAGGTCTATTTTCAACCAACCACAACTCTCACACGGTTACGGGGCTCCAGGTCTAATTTCAACCAACCACCGCAACCCTCGTGCACCTCGCACACTTGCCGGAAGAACATCGGCACCACGACTCGCCCCACACGGGCAACCACGACCACAGCACCTCCATAGTGCAAAACAAAACACAAACGGTCGACCGAACCAAAAGTACCGGTCGACCGAATCAAGCAAATACAGGGCAATCCACTTCGACCGGCACTCCATCGGTCGACCGATTCCCAACACCACACTCGTTCGGTCGAACCCAAATCAAGGGACGGTCGACCGTTTAGATGGTCAACTCCCGGTCCAACGAACAAAACGACCAATCAGTCGACCGACAAAAGGGGTCCCGGTCGACCGAAAGTCACCAGGGAACAAATCCCACAAGTCCACAACGAATTCGGTCGAACGCCGAGCACACCTCGGTCGACCGAATCCGTCCAGGGAATAATCCCTCACACGCACCACGAATCCGGTCGGACGCCGAGCTCACCTCGGTCGACCGAATTCCACCAGAGCGTTTCCCACGCTCAGCGCACAAGTCCGGTCGACCGAACCCTCAATCGGTCGAACCGACCACAAGGTCCACTTAAGTCACGGTCGGACAAGATCAAAGGGCGGTCGACCGTTTAGATAGTCTACGCCCCCCAACCGACTTAAGACAGTGCACACGGTCGACCGGCAAAGGGGACCCGGTCGACCGAATCCGTCCAGGCTTGCCTCCTATGCGCAATCGGTCGACCGCCCCACAGGCATCGTTCGACCGATTTGAGGCAGAGCCCGAATTCTCTTCACGAACGGTCGACCGTTTGCACAAACCGGTCGACCGATCAGACAGTGAAATCTGCTGCACATTTACTCGCGACGAGCCAAACGGCCTACCGTCGACTTCCAAATACTCACGGTGATTAAGTGAGCGAGCTTGACATACCTAAAGGTCTGAAGAGACCCTTGAAGAACCACGACGACGCCTCCACGAGCACGTCTCCCCAAAATGCAATTCCTCGACGAATCTCGCGTCCTCTCGACGATCAATCACCTCCTCGGCGATCCACAGCCACAATGTCACCTCCGTCGCCCTCTACCAACCAACCACGACCACAAAGCACGAGTGAGGTAGAAAGAGAGGATCCAAGCAAAAGGGAACGAAATGCACCCAACACCACTCACCTCCAACCACCACCTTCGCTGCTCCACACAACACCGGAGGCCACCAACACGCCGGAGCTCGAACCGCTCGCCGGAGTGCACTGCAGGAGGGAGAGAGAGAGAGGATCGAGAGAGAGCAACCAAGAGAGAGAGAGAGAAACCAATAAATATCTCCTCCTCCTCTAATCTCAACCATCCAATCCATACCTTTCCGTCTCCACCCTTCCATTCCTAATCACCTCCAAATCAACCACAAAGCACAATTAGGATTAGGATTAGGCTAGAATCCTACAATCCACCCTCCTAAAAGAATTTCGTCCTCGAAATTACAACTGAAGCTCACCAAACAACTCCGGGAACTCCTTCCGGACCTCCTCCTCGATCTCCCAAGTGGCCTCTCGCTCACTGTGGTGCTGCCACCTGACCTTCACCATCGGAATGGTCCTCCTCCTCAACTGATGCTCCATCCGATCCACAATCTCAACCGGTCTCTCCTCAAGAGACAAATCCTGACGGATCTCTGGAACCTCCAACTGAATCACATGAGAAGGATCTGCTACGTACTTCCTCAACATCGAAACGTGGAAGACGTTGTGAAGGCCTGAAAACTGCGGCGGCAACGCAACCCTGTAGGCGACCTCTCCAACCCGGTCGAGAATCTCAAACGGCCCGACATACCTCGGACTGAGCTTCCCCTTCTTCCCGAACCTCATCACTCCTCGAGATGGTGAAATCCTCAGGAAGACATGATCACCAGCCTCAAATCTCAGCTCACGCCTACGCCTATCTGCGTAGCTCTTCTGCCTGCTCTGCGCAGTCGCTAGTCTCTGTCTGATCACATCAACCTTCTCAGCATACATCTGCACGATCTCAGGACCAACTAGCTGTCTCTCTCCTACATCACTCCAGCATACCGGTGATCTACACGGTCTCCCGTACAGGGCCTCGTACGATGCCATCCCAATGCTCGAATGGTAGCTGTTGTTGTAGGCGAACTCGATCAATGGCAGATGCTCATCCCAATGACCTGCCCAATCCAGAGTACACGCTCGCAACATATCCTCTAGCGTCTGGATGGTCCTCTCAGACTGACCGTCTGTCTGCGGATGGAATGCCGTACTGAACTTCAACCGAGTCCCCAAGGCCTGCTGCAAACTTCCCCAGAATCTGGAAGTGAACCTCGGATCTCGATCTGAAATAATACTCACAGGCACCCCATGAAGCCTGACAATCTCCTCAATATACAACTTAGCTAGACCCTCCAGAGGTAAAGTGGTCCGAATAGCTAAGAAGTGCGCCGACTTGGTCAGTCGATCGACTATAACCCAAATCGCGTCATGTAATCCCCTCGTCTTCGGCAGCCCGGTGACAAAATCCATCGTCACGTGCTCCCACTTCCACTCTGGAAGCTCGATCCTCTGCATCGGCCCTGCAGGTCTCTGGTGCTCAATCTTCACCTGCTGACAAATCAGACATCTGCCAACAAACTCTGCGATCTTCGTCTTCATCTTCTTCCACCAAAAGTTCCTCTGAAGATCTCTATACATCTTCGTGCTGCCCGGGTGGATCGAATAACGGGATCTATGTGCCCCCTCCAGAATGTCCTGCCTCAGGTCTCCTCCCTTCGGCACCCAGACACGGCCCCTGAACCTCAGTCCCCCATCAACCCCAACACTGAAGTCTGATCCATCTCTGGCTGCTAACTGCAGTAACCCGGCTAACTCATCATCAGTACTCTGAGCCTGAACAATACTCGAGACCAACTGAGGCTCCACTCTCAGCCCGGCAATCACTGCACCTCGCGACTCATCGGTGAATGGTCTCCACTCGGTCAACGCCTCAAGCAGCTTCCACTCCTCTATACAAAGACCTGCTGCGGTAACCTCCACCTTCCTGCTCAAAGCATCAGCAACTGAATTCGCCTTCCCCGGATGATACGAGATGGTAAAATCATAATCCTTAATCAGCTCGAGCCATCTGCGCTGCCTCATATTCATCTCCTTCTGCGAAAACAGATACTTCAGGCTCTGATGATCGGTGAATACCTCAAATCGCTCGCCATACAAGTAATGCCTCCAGGTCTTCAAAGCGTGCACCACTGTCGCCAGCTCCAAATCATGAGTGGGGTAGTTCCTCTCGTGCACCTTCAACTGCCTCGAAGCATATGCAACCACTTGCCCGTGCTGCATGAGTACGCATCCCAGTCCAACGCCTGACGCGTCACTGTAAATCACAAAACCACCACTGCCACTGGGAAGTGTCAGAACTGGAGTAGTCGTCAGCCGACTCTTCAGTTCCTGAAAACTGTCCTCGCACTTCTGGGACCACACGAACTCAACGCCCTTCCGCGTCAGAGCCGTCAAAGGCGAAGCCAACCTCGAGAAATCCTGGATGAAACGGCGATAATAACCTGCCAGACCCACAAAGCTCCTGATCTCCGCTACACTCGTCGGGGCTCTCCACTGTGTAACGGCCTCGACCTTCGCTGGATCGACGGAAATCCCGTCACCCGACACGATGTGTCCCAAGAAGGCGACACTGCTCAGCCAGAACTCGCACTTCGATAGCTTGGCATACAACTGATGATCCCGCAAAATGCCAAGTACAACCCTCAAGTGCTCACGATGCTGCTCCACATCTGGCGAGTAAACCAAAATATCGTCCACGAAGACGATCACGAACCGGTCGAGGTACTGACTGAACGTCCTGTTCATCAAATCCATAAACGCTGCAGGCGCGTTCGTCAACCCGAACGACATCACCAAAAACTTGTAATGCCCGTACCTCGTCCTGAAAGCTGTCTTCTGCACATCTGCCTCTCTGATCCTCAGCTGATGATAACCGGATCGCAGATCAATCTTCGAGAACACCTGTGCTGACTGCAACTGATCAAACAGGTCCTCGATCCTGGGCAAGGGATACCGATTCCTCACGGTAACCTTGTTCAGCATCCTATAATCAATACACATCCGCAGTGATCCATCTTTCTTCTTCACGAAGAGTACCGGCGCTCCCCAAGGCGAGACGCTGGGGCGGATAAACCCTGTATCCATCAGATCCTGCAACTGCCTCTTCAGCTCTGCTAGCTCCGCAGGTGCCATCCGATACGGCGCCTTCGACTGCGGCGTAGTCCCAGCTACCAAATCGATCCCAAACTCAATCTCTCTGTGAGGCGGCAACCTAGTGACATCATCTGCAAATACATCGGGGAACTCCCGAACAATCTCGATGTCCTCCAATCTCTCCGCCTCTGGATCTGGAACTACCAAAGTGGCCACGAAAGCTCTGCAACCCTGCTGCAACAACTTATGTGCCCTCACTGCTGATACAATCACTCTGCCTCCTCTATCTTTCGTCCCCCTGATCAGCACATCAGGTAGACCCTTCCTCGGGATCAGAATCTTCTTCTCCCGGCACAAAACTCGCACATCGTACTGGGACAGCCAATCCATCCCCAGTATGACGTCGAAGTCCTCCATCGGCAACAAGATCAGGTCAGCCGGAAACTCCTGATCTCCCGAAACAATCGTGGCGCCGGGGAGGAAGCTCCCCACAATGCCCACCAGACCCAAGGGTGTGCTGACTTCCAACGTGGCAGTCAACATCGCAGGGGTACGGCCCAACACGCTCGCAAATCGCACCGAGATGAACGAGTGTGTGGCCCCACAGTCAAACAACACTCTCGCACTCAACCCAGCAACAAAGAGCGTACCTTCCACCACTGTGCTGGCGTCTCTCGCCTCATCCGCCTGGATGGTAAAGACTCGACCGGTCCTCTGACCCTGCGGTCGCTGCGGCGCAAAAGGTCGGCGACCCCCGCCTCTGCCAGCTACCGGCGGTCCCGACTGCCTGCTAGACCCGCCTGGCCCACTCGGACAATCTCTCATGAAATGGCCTGGCTTGCCACACCCGTGGCACACTGTGCGACCCCAACACTCACCAGAGTGAACTCTGCCACAACCTCTGCACGCCTCAGGCTGGCGTGATCCACCTCCTCCGATCCGGGGCCTCTTGCCCGGGTTCCCCGCTAGTGGAGCACCCGGACGTCCACTGACCTTCCCCGGTGCTCTCCTGGCCTCAGCATAATTCTGCTGGTAATCCTGATCAATCAGCGTCGCAAACCGCACTGCGTCAGCTAACGTCTGAGGCATACTGTAAGTCACCTGAGTACGGAGGTGCTTCCTCAGCCCCCGTATGAACTTCCTCGCCCTCTGCAGCGGCGTCACACAGATCTCCGGACAGTAACGCTCCAGCGCGTTGAACCTCCGGGTATACTCCGCCAGGGTCGCCTCTCCCTGCTCGAGAGCCATAAACTCCTCTCTCCTCCCGTCTCTGACATGCTCGGGGAAATACTGCTCATTGAACTCCCGTAGGAATTCCTCCCAGCTGACCTCAGTTCTACCCTCAAATACCACTGCAGATGTGGTCCTCCACCAGTTGGACGCGTCTCCGCCCAACACATAAGCTGCCAAGCCTGTCTGCCTCTCAGGCGGGCACTCAATCGCCCGAAGGATCTCCTGAATCTTCAGGACCCAGTCCTCCGCAGCCTCAGACTCTCCTCTACCATCAAAGGTAGGCGGGTGCTGTCTCATAAAGCGGTCGAGCATCGCTCCTGCCGCTGCTGGCTCTCCTCTGCCTGACTGGCGATCCAACATCGCTCCCAGTCGCCCCACTGTGTCATAGAGCATCCGCCGCTCCTCAGCCCAGTCCGTACTCCCAGTATCCCCACTGGTGTCACGGTCCCGTGGGGGAGGTCTCACGCGTCTCGGAGGCATCTACACACAAAGAACAGCACACATCAACCATGAATGCATGAACTAATGCAGACTCTAAACTCTAAGGGTGGTTTCTTTGGATAAAAACACTGGAACCGACCGCTCTGATACCAAGTTGTAACATCCTCAAAACAACGGAAAAATTTAAAATTTTAAACACTCAATCAACAGAGGATATTACGCAATAAAAGAACACAGGTGTACCGACATATATCATATATATATATGTGAATATCAGAGTATACAAAAGTTGTGATTACATCAGAAGCATATACAAGGAACAGTAATCACACGACCTCAACTGAGAGAAAGCTGGATCCGGTAGCGGTGCTCCTCTCCTCGGTCACTACCCCCTAATGCCGATCACGGCCTGAAAGTAAACATGCAACAATGCCTGAGTTTCCAGAAGGAAACCCCGTATGCCAAACTCTAAATGTATCAAATAAAAGCATCCTAGCATGCAATTCTACTCAACAAGAAAAGCATCTCAACACGCCCAGCCCAGGGCTCTCAACTCCACCACAGGACACACCACAGGTACGGGGCTCCAGGTCTAATCTCAACCAACCGCCGCACCCACACAGTCACGGGGCTCCAGGTCTAATCTCAACCAACCGCCGCGACTCACACACGTCGCCAAGCTGGGCTCCAGGTCTAATCTCAACCAACCACAGCTACCGCGACACGACCAAGGGCTCCAGGTCTAATTTCAACCAACCCAAACGTATAAGGGCTCCAGGTCTAATTTCAACCAACCCCTACACGCGGTCCCTGCTCAGGCTCCAGGTCTAATTTCAACCAACCCGAACGCACTACGGAGCTCCAGGTCTAATTTCAACCAACCCGAACGCACTACGGAGCTCCAGGTCTAATTTCAACAAACTCCGTACAGACTAGCTGGGCTCCAGGTCTATTTTCAACCAACCACAACTCTCACACGGTTACGGGGCTCCAGGTCTAATTTCAACCAACCACCGCAACCCTCGTGCACCTCGCACACTTGCCGGAAGAACATCGGCACCACGACTCGCCCCACACGGGCAACCACGACCACAGCACCTCCATAGTGCAAAACAGAACACAAACGGTCGACCGAACCAAAAGTACCGGTCGACCGAATCAAGCAAATACAGGGCAATCCACTTCGACCGGCACTCCATCGGTCGACCGATTCCCAACACCACACTTGTTCGGTCGAACCCAAATCAAGGGACGGTCGACCGTTTAGATGGTCAACTCCCGGTCCAACGAACAAAACGACCAATCGGTCGACCGACAAAAGGGGTCCCGGTCGACCGGAAGTCATCAGGGAACAAATCCCACAACTCCACAACGAATTCGGTCGAACGCCGAGCACACCTCGGTCGACCGAATCCGTCCAGGGAATAATCCCTCACACGCACCACGAATCCGGTCGGACGCCGAGCTCACCTCGGTCGACCGAATTCCACCAGAGCGTTTCACACGCTCAGCGCACAAGTCCGGTCGACCGAACCCTCAATCGGTCGAACCCACCACAAGGTCCACTTAAGTCACGGTCGGACAAGATCAAAGGGCGGTCGACCGTTTAGATAGTCTACGCCCCCCAACCGAGTTAAGACAGTGCACACGGTCGACCGGCAAAGGGGACCCGGTCGACCGAATCCGTCCAGGCTTGCCTCCTATGCGCAATCGGTCGACCGCCCCACAGGCATCGTTTGACCGATTTGAGGCAGAGCCCGAATTCTCTTCACAAACGGTCGACCGTTTGCACAAACCGGTCGACCGACCAGACAGTGAAATCTGCTGCACATTTACTCACGACGAGCCAAACGGCCTACCGTCGACTTCCAAATACTCACGGTGATTAAGTGAGCGAGCTTGACATACCTAAAGGTCTGAAGAGACCCTTGAAGAACCACGACGACGCCTCCACGAGCACGTCTCCCCAAAATGCAATTCGACGACGAATCTCGCGTCCTCTCGACGATCAATCACCTCCTCGGCGATCCACAGCCACAATGTCACCTCCGTCGCCCTCTACCAACCAACCACGACCACAAAGCACGAGTGAGGTAGAGAGAGAGGATCCAAGCAAAAGGGAACGAAATGAACCCAACACCACTCACCTCCAACCACCACCTTCGCTGCTCCACACAACACCGGAGGCCACCAACACGCCGGAGCTCGAACCGCTCGCCGGAGTGCACTGCAGGAGGGAGAGAGAGAGGATCGAGAGAGAGCAACCAAGAGAGAGAGAGAGAAACCAATAAATATCTCCTCCTCCTCTAATCTCAACCATCCAATCCATACCTTTCCATCTCAACCCTTCCATTCCTAATCACCTCCTAATCAACCACAAAGCACAATTAGGATTAGGATTAGGCTAGAATCCTACAATTAGAGCCTGCAAAACGCGAATTGTGTGGGGATTGCAGAAAAGAATGTGTGTTCTAAAAGTATTCTTTTATATATCTTTTATTTTGAATTGAATGTATAAACATTTTGTTCCTTAATTAATGTATTCGTCTTTTGGAAGTGTGATTGATACGTTTTATATTAAACCGCAAGTGCACGGCCGCATTGAAGCGGTGGCAAATACGGGTCGATCCACAGGGAGGTGTGTCGACTTTTGGTTTGTTCGAAGCCGAGTGGAAAGGAATGGAGAGAGAGAGAGAGATTGATTACACTAAACTATACTAATCTAAATTAGTAAACTAGAAAGGAGGAAATGAAATCGTAAAACAAACTAAACTAAGCAACTAATCAAGGAAGATAGAACTCAAGAATGAAAAGCCCCTAAGGGGTGGAGTGTGTGTACACATGAAATAAGTGTGGTGAATGCATGCAATAAGCTCAAGTATAGTTAGTGTTTGTTAATGCATAAGAAGTACATAATGGCAAGACCTATCATTCAAAGCACTAACCTAGGTGATTAATATGAGCATGACAAGTTTGTTATTAAGACACTTAGACAAGCATGGAGTGTACCGAAGACTATGGCAGAAACCATCAAGTAAGTATTATTTTTAATCAAACAACTATACTAACACTTCTCACATACACAAAAGTTTAGCATTCATTCCATCTTCATAACATGTATAAACATTACTCCACCCCCCAAAGGGGGATAAAACTACTCACTACTCATTACACTACAAACTAGATTAGCAAAATGAAACATTCTAATGAAAGACAATTAAACTAAGCAAACAAAAAATATTAAAGAAGCTGAAAAGAAATTAAACTAAAGAAGCATGCAAGAATTAAAAGACAAGACAAAATTAAAAGAAACTAAGAACAATTATTTTATTAACAATGACTCACATTGAAGGTAGCATTCTTCTCCACCTTGAGTTTTGCTTTAAGGCTTACTCCTTAGTAGAGATAATGCAACAAGCAATGGGTGATTACAATGGAAGGTGAAGAGTTTTATTTATAGCCATAGAAAAAGGTAATCCGGGACAATGCCCCGATGTGGGACTATACAAATACCAAAAATAAACTAAACATCCTCTAATACACGCGCTCCAGAAGTCTTAGCGGATCCGGAGTGATCCGGACCGCCAATCAGCGGTCTACTGGATCCGGATCGCGTTGGTTTTCATTCTGGGCTTTTCTTGATGTATTTGTTGGTCTTGGATGCATCTACTTTGCTTGTTGGAGCTCCAACCCAAATCGAATTGGCAAAATACTCCTATGATGGTGTGGAGTTTCTGTTTTGCTCTTAGGTCCTTTGGTCTTACGTTCAGGTCCTTCTTCCTTGCATCTTAGTCCCCAGGTCTCACAATTAAGTCTTTTTTCCTTGCTTTTGGTTCCTTCCATGTCTCTTCTCTTCAAACCTCTTTATTTCTGAAATTCAAACATAAAGCTCATTACGTAACATTGTTTAGGTGAAAGATAATGGATATAAGATACAAATGTAAGCATGAAATGATGTCAATCAAAGTGATAAGGAAGAAGCTATTGGTCCTTAACCGTAGAGTTCTAAAAGGTAATGGTTTGCATAAATCAAAAGAAATCCACATTCGTGGTGATTAACATGGAACATTAATTACTGAGATAAGATTGTCATATTGGTTAAAGGATATTGTAGCTCTACAAGTATTTAACAACATGAGTATAAATAAAAAAATATTTTCTTACATATATTGAATAGACCTAATAAATGAAACATTATGGAATTGTGTTTGTGTCAATAATATTTTCATTGTGTCTTTGAATCTAAGATATGAAACTTATATCTTTTTCACATGAGAAGTATGTAATTTGATTATTATCAAAAGTTATCATTACGTATAGTGATAAAGATATTAATTGGTTATATATTACTTGTGCGGCAAAAAGCTATGTGTCAAAAGATTATTATTGCCCATCTTGACTTGAGTGATGATATTAATGGGCTCATTGAGAAAGCGTAGTTATAATGTGCACAATATAACTTGTGTATAATTACATATTTATAATTAGCTTAAGAGATCAAGAAAAGAATATATAATACAAAGATGACGCATTCCTACTTTATATAATATTCGTAATATCATGAGGCAAGGATAGACATAAGTGATATTTTATATATCACTAAATGGATCGTGTTCTGTTCAAGTGAGCAAAACATCTTTGTTATTTAGATAATTATAGTGTATATCTAGATATCCCTTATAGTTTATGACATAAAGTGTTCTATATCATTATCAACATAACTTAGATCCTCCTATAGGTCACACCACAAAACTGGGGAACAAGAAATATAATTTTGTGTTTTATGTAATGTATTAAAATACAAATGGTAAAATAACAAAATTAATAAGTCGCGATAACGACATGGTTAGAATAACAAATAAATTCATATGAGATGTATATATTATGAGGTATAATGTTTTGACAATATATATGATAATATATTACATGATATATTGTGATCTGCAACATTAGATGTAGGATTCTATCCTAATCCTAATCCTAATTGTGCTTTGTTGTTGTTTAGGTGGTGATTAGGGGGGAGATGGTGATGGATGGCTTGGATTGAAGATGGATGGATGAGGGGTTGAGATGGAGTGGGATGAGATGAGTGGTGGAGATGGATGGATTGGAATGGATGGTGTGGATTGGTTTGGGAGGAGATATTTATTTTGTGATTTTCTCTCTCTCCCTTACCTTGCTCTCACTCACGTCTCACTCTCTCTCTCTCTCTCCTAGGTTGAGCTCCGGCGAGTAGGTGTGCTCCGGCGTGGAAGAAGAGGTGGTCTCTGGCAAGTGGAACTCGGAGCCGTGCGTGGAGGTGACTTGTGTTGGGTGCTATTCCGTCCCTTTTTTGCTTGGATTCTCTCTCCCTCGACCTTACTCATTTCTGTGGTTTTGGGTGCTCGTGGTTGGTTGATGGAGGTTGCCGGAGGTGGAATCGTGAGTGTGGATCGCCGAGGAGGTGTTGATCGTCGTTTGGACGCGAGGTTCGTCGACGGATCGTGATTTGGGGAGACGTGCTCGTGGAGGCGTCGTCGCGGTTCTTCAAAGGCTTCTTCAAGCCTTCCGGTATGTCAAGCTCGCTCTCTTAGTTAGCGTGAGTATTTGGAAGTCGACGGTAGGCCTTTCAGTTCGTCGCAAGTAAACATGCAGCAGATTTCACTGCCTGATCGGTCGACCGGTTGATGCAAACGGTCGACCGTTCGTGAAGAGAATTCGGGTTCTGCCTCAAATCGGTCGAACGATGCCCCAGGGGTGGTCAACCGATTATGCATGGGAGGCAAGCCTGGTGAGATTCGGCCGAATGGGTCCCCTTTGCCGTTCGACCGTGTGCACTGTCTTAAGTCGGTTGGGAGCGATTGATCATCCAAATGGTCGACCGCTCATTGACTTCGTCCGACCGTGACTTAAGTGAGAATAGTGGTCGGTTCGACCGAAGGTAGTTTCGGTCGACCGGACTTGTGTGCTGAGCGTGGGGAACGCTCTGGAGGAATTCGGTCCACCGAGGAGGTCTCGACATTCGACCGGACTCGTGGTGCGAGTGAGGGATTATTCCCTGGTGGGATTCGGTCGACCGAGAGTGCTCGGGCGTTCGACCGAATTCGTTGTGGGATTTGTCCCTGGTGACTTTTGGTCGAACGCCCTTTGCCGTTCGACCGAATGGTCGTTTTGTTCGTTGAACCTGGGAGTTGACCATTTAAACGGTCGACCGTCCCTTGACTTTGGTTCGACCAAACGAGTGTGGTTTGGGAAATCGGTCGACCGAGGGAGGGCCGGTCGAGGTGATTTGCCCTGTATTTGCTTGATTTGGTCGACCGGGACTTTTGGTTCGGTCGACCGTTTGTGTCCAGTTTTGCACTATGGAGGTGTTGTCGTTGTGGTCGTCCGTGTGGGACGAGTGTGGTGACGATGTTCTTCCGGCAAGTGTGCTAGGGTGCACGAGAGTTGCGGTGGTTGGTTGAAATAGACCTGGAGCCCCATGACGGTGCGAGAGCTTGGGATTGGCTGAAATAGGCCTGAGGCCCAGCTTAGAATTGTGGTGTTGCGGTGGTTGGTTGAAAGAGACCTGGAGCCCCGTGACTGTGTGAGAGCTGCGGTTGGTTGAAAATAGACCTGGAGCCCTGCTAGTCTGTACGGGGTTGGTTGAGATTAGACCTGGAGCCCCGTAGTGCGTTCAGGTTGGCTGAAAGAGGCCTGGAGCCTGAGCAGGGACTGCATGTAGGGGTTGGTTGAAAATAGACCTGGAGCCCTTATGCGTTTGGGTTGGTTGAAAATAGACCTGGAGCCCTTGGTCGTGTCGTGGTAGCTGCGGTTGGTTGAGATTAGACCTGGAGCCCAGTTTGGCGACGAGTGTGTGGTACGGTGGTTGGTTGAGATTAGACCTGGAGCCCCGTGACCTTGGTGTGTGCTGTGGTTGGGTGAAAGAGCCCTGGAGCCCAGCCTTTTATCTGAGATGCTTTCTTGTTCAGTGGAATTGCATGCTAGGGTCTCAGGCATTGTTGCATGTTTACTTTCAGGCCGTGAGCGACGATAGGGGGTGGTGACCGAGGAGAGGGGCACTGCTACCAGATCCAGCTTTCTCTCAGTTGAGGTCGAGTGATTACTGCTTCCATTTGTATAGTCTTTTGATGTAATCACAACTGTTGAAATACTCTGATGTTAATATATATATATATATATATGTTGGTGCACTTGTGTTTAGTATTTGCGTAATATCCTCTGTTGATTGTGTGTTATTAAAATTTTAAATTTTCCGCTGTGTTGAGTATGTTACAACTTGGTATCAGAGCGGTCGGTTCCAATGTCCTTATCCAAAGAAGCCACACTTAGAGTTTAGAGTCTGCATTAGTTCATGCATTTATGGTTTTGACGTGTGTTGTTTTCTTTGTGTATAGATGCCTCCGAGACGCGTGAGACCTCCCCCACGAGACCGTAGCACCAGCAGTGAGACTGGGGGCGCGGACTGGGCAGAGGAGCGGCGGATGCTCTATGACACGGTGGGGCGACTGGGAGCGATGTTGGATCGCCAGTCACGCAAAGGAGAGCCAGCAGCGGCAGGAGCGATGCTCGACCGCTTTATGAGACAGCACCCACCTACTTTTGATGGTAGAGGAGAGTTTGAGGCTGCGGAGGACTGGGTCCTGAAGATTTAGGAGATCCTTCAGGCGATTGAGTGCCCGCCTGAGAGGCAGATAGGCTTGGCAGCGTATGTGTTGGGCGGAGATGCGTCCAACTGGTGAAGGACCACATCTGCAGTGGTGTTTGAGGGCAGGACTGAGATCAGCTGGGAGGAATTCCTGCGGGAGTTCAACGAGCAGTATTTCCCAGAGCATGTCAGAGATGGGAGGCGAGAGGAGTTTATGACTCTCGAGCAGGGAGGGGCGACCCTGGCTGAGTATACCCGGAGGTTCAACGCGTTGGAGCGTTACTGTCCGGAGATTTGCGTGACGCCGCTGCAGAAGGCGAGGAAGTTCATACGGGGGCTGAGGAAGCACCTCTGTACTCAGGTGACATACAGTATGCCACAGACGCTGGCCGATGTCGTGCGGTTTGCGACGATCATCGATCAGGATTACCAGCAGAATTATGCTGAGGCCAGGAGAGCACCGGGGAAGGTCAGTGGACGTCCGGGTGCTCCGCTAGTAGGGAACCCGGGCAAGAGGCCCCGGATTGGAGGAAGTGGGCCACGCCAGCCTGAGGCGTGCAGAGGTTGTGGCAGAGTTCACTCCGAAGAGTGTTGGGGTCGTGGGGTTTGTCACGGGTGTGGAAAGCCAGGCCAGGTGGGTCCAGCAGGCATTCAGGGCCACCAGCATCAGGCAGAGGCGGAGGTCGCCGACCTTTTGCGCCGCCACAGTAGGGTCAGAGGACTGGACGGGTCTTTACCATCCAGGCGGATGAGGCGAGAGACGCCAGCACGGTGGTGGAAGGTACGCTCTTTGTTGCTGGGTTGAGTGCGAGAGTGTTGTTTGATTGTGGGGCTACACACTCGTTCATCTCGGAGCGATTTGCGAGCGTGTTGGGCCGTACCCCTGCGATGTTGACTGTCACGTTGGAAGTCAGCACACCCTTGGGTCTGGTGGGCATTGTGGGGAGCTTTCTTCCCAGCACCACGATTGTTTCGGGAGATCAGGAGTTTCCGGCTGACCTGATATTGTTGCCGATGGAGGACTTCGACGTCATACTGGGGATGGATTGGCTGTCCCAGTACGATGTGCGAGTTTTGTGCCGGGAGAAGAAGATCCTGATCCCGAGGAAGGGTCTACCTGATGTGCTGATCAGGGGGACGAAGGATAGAGGGGGCAGAGTGGTTGTTTCAGCAGTGAGGGCACAGAAGTTGTTGCAGCAGGGTTGCAGAGCTTTCGTGACCACTTTGGTAGTTCCAGATCCAGAGGCGAGGAGATTGGAGGAAATCGAGATTGTCCGGGAGTTCCCAGAGGTCTTTGCAAATGATGTCTCCGGGTTGCCGCCTCACAGAGAGATTGAGTTTGGGATCGATTTGGTAGCTGGGACTACGCCGCAGTCGAAGGCGCCGTATCGGATGGCACCTGCTGAGCTGGCAGAGCTGAAGAAGCAGTTGCAGGATCTGATGGATACGGGGTTTATCCGCCCCAGTGTCTCGCCTTGGGAAGCGCCGGTACTCTTCGTGAAGAAGAAGGATGGATCGCTGCGAATGTGTATTGACTACAGGATGCTGAACAAGGTTACCGTTAGGAATCAGTATCCCTTGCCCAGGATCGAGGACCTGTTTGACCAGTTGCAGTCAGCGCAGGTGTTCTCGAAGATTGATTTGCGATCCGGTTATCATCAGTTGAGGATCAGAGAGGCAGATGTGCAGAAGACAACTTTCAGGACGAGGTACGGGCATTACGAGTTTTTGGTGATGCTGTTCGGGTTGACGAACGCGCCTGCAGCGTTTATGGATTTGATGAACCGGACATTCAGTCAGTACCTCGATCGGTTTGTGATTGTCTTCGTGGATGATATTTTGGTCTACTCGCCAGATGTGGAGCAGCATCGAGAGCACTTGAGAGTCGTACTGGGCATTTTGAGGGATCATGAGTTGTATGCCAAGTTTTCGAAGTGCGAGTTCTGGCTGAGCAGTGTCGCCTTTCTGGGGCACATCATATCAGGAGAGGGGATTTCGGTAGATCCAGCGAAGGTTGAGGCCCTTACGCAGTGGAGAGCCCCGACGAGTGTGGCAGAGGTCAGGAGCTTTGTGGGTCTGGCAGGTTATTATCGCCATTTTATCCAGGATTTCTCGAGGTTGGCTTCGCCGTTGACGGCTTTGACGCGGAAGGGCGTTGAGTTCGTGTGGTCCCAGAAGTGCGAGGACAGCTTCAAGGAACTGAAGAGTCGGCTGACGACTGCTCCAGTTCTGACACTTCCCAGTGGCAGTGGTGGATTTGTCATTTACAGTGACGCGTCAGGCGTTGGACTGGGATGTGTACTCATGCAGCACGGGCAGGTGGTTGCATATGCTTCGAGGCAGCTGAAGGTGTACGAGAGGAATTACTCCACTCATGATTTGGAGTTGGCGGCGGTCGTGCACGCTTTGAAGACTTGGATGCACTCCTCGTACGGCAAGCAGTTCGAGGTTTTCACTGATCATCAGAGCCTGAAGTATCTGTTTTCGCAGAAGGAGTTGAATATGAGGCAACACAGATGGCTCGAGCTGATTAAGGATTATGATTTCACCATCTCGTACAATCTGGAGAAGGCAAATTCAGTTGCTGATGCTTTGAGCAGGAAGGTGGAGGTCACCGCAGCAGGTCTGTGTATTGAGGAGTGGAAGCTGCTTGAGGCGTTGACCGAGTGGAGACCGTTCACCGATGAGTCACGAGGTGCAGTGATTGTCGGGCTGAGAGTGGAGCCTCAGTTGGTCTCGAGTATTGTTCAGGCTCAGAGTGCTGATGATGAGTTAGCTGGGTTGTTACAGTTTGCTGCCAGAGATGGGTCCGACTTCAGTATTGGAATTGATGGTGGACTGAGGTTCAGAGGTCGTGTCTGGGTGCCGAAGGGAGGCGATCTGAGGAAGGACATTCTAGAGGAGGCACACAGATCCCGTTATTCGATCCACCCGGGCAGCACGAAGATGTATAGAGATCTTCAAAGGTATTTCTGGTGGAAGAGGATGAAGACGGTCGACTGGGTGGACGTGCGGTTCGACCGAAATTATCATGAGCAATCCCGGTAAGGAAACGGTCGACCGGTGTGTTTCGTGGTTCGACCGAAATTATCTGAAGCGTTCTTGGTAGGGAATCAATCAATCCACATGAAACACAGTCCGACCAAAAATAACATGAACTTTTCCTGTAGCTAAACGGTCGACCGTCTGGGCTTATAGTCCGAGCAAAATTGTTGATTTGTAACCAATCAGTCGAACGATTGGTTATTTCGGTCGACCTTTGGACCACAATCTTGCCTGCATGAATAAGAGAATTTTTCTGATCATGGGCTGGATTTCTTCCAACTTGGTGAAAGGAGGTTATGTGATGATGATGTGTCAAAATATGATTGGTTTAGAGGAGAGATAATCAAGGGATCATGTGTAAGTGGTGTACAAAAGATGTGCGTTTGAGGATGCCCTATAAATAGGTTCATCCGCCCTTCCTTTGTTTAATTAAAGAAAAACGTTCTCCTCTCCATATTCTCCATCATTCCATCCGAAAATTCTCTCTATTAATTGAGTGCTTGAGGGATTAAATTATTTGGAGCATAAAATGGGTTATTAGCTAGATTCTAACCTTGTATTAGAGGTTGATTGGCTATCTTCGATCTCTCTAATCTTGTTTAGAGTTTGGTGAACACTTGAAAGAAATTCTGAGGCGATTCAAGTACAACCCGACTTCCGACGATTCAAAAGAGTTTGACAACTCTTTGAAGTATGATCAACTTGTGTATTTTAATACTGATTAGTATATAATATATATTGAAATACAATCAGAAAGTTTTTTATATAAAGTTGTTGAAAAATATGAAAATGATATTGCTTGCGTATATAAGTTTTTTAAAATTATACACATAAGCATGAGACGAAATCCAATAATTGCTACCTCCCGACTATTCCAATGAAGTACCTTCATGGAAACGCCTCTGACTCTTAGTATCAAGTCGGGGCTACCTCAGAACTTTGGGTAGTAAATGGTGGAACCCTTATATAAGAACACACGGTATCCAAGACGCGATACCTTTTTATAGGTAGTGTTTGTCCTTTTTATATAGGGGGTGTCATTTTTAAACACGGGTTTGTTCATCATTTTGCAGTGTATTTCATCACTTCTGGGGTGTCCTCTCTACGTAGGGGGTTGTCCTTTTTAAGGGGTTGTCCTTTTTAAGGGCGTCCTTGATGTCGGCGTCC
The DNA here is from genome assembly GCA_963682175.1 of Triglochin maritima. Lineage (NCBI taxonomy): Eukaryota > Viridiplantae > Streptophyta > Magnoliopsida > Alismatales > Juncaginaceae > Triglochin > Triglochin maritima. Next base: position 28,109,501 of record OY821786.1, on the reverse strand, counting down.
AGAAATCATTTTCCTAAATGGTGGGGTGGTATTTGGTGAGATTGGTGTGGGTGGAGAAGTTTTGGTTGGGGTGATCTGGATAGACGATGGGTGGGTAAGCCTTCATGGCATGCTGGTGATTCGGGTGGTCATCGGGGCAGAGGTTTTACCAGGGCCTAGTATAAACCGCAATTGAAATTCCTCTGTGAGGAGCCAAAGAGTGGTAGTGGTATAGGGGCTTGGAAGACTCCATCTGGAAGGTTTTTTTGTTGGACGGGGAGTAGGAGCCTCTTGTGTAGGGCGTTTGTGTGGGAGGAGGTCGAGCGATAGCTAGAGGCTTCGCCCCCACATTGTTGGTATGGGCTTTAGAGGGGTGTTATGGGGTCTGGATGTATGAGGTGCTCGCTTCTTTATTGCTTGGGTCTCCTCCACTATGGGGCCATTGCCTTTCTCCGTAGTCAACAGTGGTGATGTGGTAGTTGGTGGTGGCAAGTGGGATGGTTAGTGGATGCGAAGTGGTAGTAGTCGTTGTGGGGGTTGCGGAGATGTTGGTTCTGGTTGGGAAGGGTATAATTTCTCTGCTAGTAAGAAGTATGAGAGATCCTCATATGTTTCAGTGGTATCCTGGGGAAATAGAAAGGGATAATAGTCCTGCTCCATAGCAATGGGGAGTTTGGTTTGGGTGAGAAGGAAGTAGTCGAGGATTGTTGGTGGGAGGGTTGTCGGAAAGGGGCGGAGGTCCAAACGGTGGGGGTGTGGTGGGGGAAGAACTGAAAGGAATGTGTTCTAAAAGTTTTACTTTTATATATCAATTATTATGAATTGGATGTGCAAACATTTTGTTCCTTGATTAATGTATTCGTCTTTTAAAAGTGTTAAGGAAGAAACTCTTGGTCCTTAACTATCGAGCTCTAAAATATAATGGTTTACATAAATCAAAATTTATTCACAGTCATGGTAATTGACATTGAACATTAATTACCGGGATAAGATTGTCGTGTTGATTATCAATTATTATAGCTCTACAAATATTTGACGACACGAGTATATAAAAGAGGAAAATGGTTACTTTTATATATTGAATAGACCTAGCAAGTGAAACACTATAGATATGTGTTATGTGTTATGTGTCATTAATATTTTCACTGTGTCTTGAATCCTAAGATATGAGACTTATGACTTTTCACATAAGAAATGTTCAATTTGATTATTGTCAAAATCTATCAATGAGTATAGTGATAAAGGCAATAATTGGTTGAATAAGACTTATGATGGAAAAGATAGTTAGTCAAAAGAATCTCATTACCCGTCTTAGCTTGAGTGATGATTTTAGTAGGCCCCTTGATAAAGCAAAATTATAATGTGCATTATGTGACTTGTGTTAAGTTACATATTTATAATTAGCTTCAGAGATCAAGAAATGAGTATATAATACAAAGGTGATACATTTGTACTTTCTATAATACTCTTAATATCATGAGGCAAGGGATAGCCACAAGTGGTATTCTTACATCACTAAATGGATAGTGTTTGGTTCGAGTGAACAAGGTGTTGGTTTTTTGGCCTTAATCTATGTTTTGATGATTTAATCAACGTAATCTTAATTGTAATCAATGTATAGTAACACACCTATTGCATTGCATATATATTGCTTTGTGCTAACTTCTACAGATCATCAAGACTTAAGGAAGAAAGGAAATCAAGTCAAGATGTGTAATCAAGCTCATTTGAAGACATGTAATTTGCATTTCTTTGAGTCTAAGGAACTTTGTGTAATTGAGCATATTTGAGCTAAATACTACTCAAACACACACTAGGTTTCTTATAGAAGTCACACATAAAATTTCATACAATTTGGACTTCAATAGATCACTCAAACTTAGACCGGAAAATAGCAAACCAAAACCAGAACCGTGTGCCCACGTTCGGTCGACCAAAACAGATCGTTCGGTCCCCCGAGTGATCAATTATCTAGTTAGTGTTTTACTACCCGGTTTCGATCGACCGAGTTAACACAATTTTCTGACCGTTAGAATTGTCGTATTATACCAACGGTCATATTAGTATTATTTCCCAAATACCCCAAAACACAAATTGACTTTCGGTCGACCGAGGACCTTGTTCGGTCGACCGAACTAAGACGTCTCGACAAACCCAGAATGCATGTTGAATCTCAGTCGACCTTGGACCTTGTTTCCGTCGACCGAATTTTATCTTGTTTGTCAAGCCCAAAGAGCCTGTTAGTTTTCGGTCGACCGAACCCTATTCGGTGTTCGACTGATAACTTACGTGTACCTAAGAAATAGCCTTTGGCGATCGACTGTTCCTTAACCGGTTGACCGTTCTGCCCGATCCGGTCTACCGAACTTATGCTGAAATGCATCCTGCAGGTTTCTGTTTTGTGTTTCTGACACAAACCCTTACCCAATTAATCCCAACGGCTATAATACCTTAGGAGCTTATAAATAAAGTTGTCCAACACCATTTCACACAACTCTCCTACTCCATATTGTCCCCTACATTAGAGAGAAAGCTCCACACACTCAAAAGCTCAAAACCTTCCACACTTAGTAATCAATTCCATATCTTACTCAAATGTGCTCAAGATTAGAGAGTGTTGTTCCACTCAACCATTGTCAAAGAAGCAAGGGTCTTGATAAAAGCCCAAGACAAGAGTATAGACTTCGGTGAGAGCCCGAAGTGATCCTCTCAGATTGTGAGAGGAGGAGCCAAGCTCGGCGAGGGTTGTTCGCGAGCTTGAAGACTTGTAAAGGCATTCTCTCCCGGCTCGGAACGGGGAGTGGTTAGTGAAGTCGTGAGCGGAGCTCGAGGGAAATCGAGCGGAGCTTGCAAGAGAGGAAGTAGGTGGGAGGCCGAACCTCTATAAAAATCCCCCGTCTCATTGTGGTTTGCTTTACTTACTTGTTTTTGTTTAAATTCCGCTGCATATTCTTGATTGATTAAACAAGTAGGTAATTAGCTTAAAAGTGATTAGAATTAGAGACCCTCACGATTCTACACAAGGCATCTATGTTAATTGGGTAACTATAATGTGTACCTAGATACCACTTATAGTTTATGGTATTAAGTGTTTAATATCATAGTAAATCTAGCTTAGATCCTCCTATAGGTCACACCAAAAAATTGGAAAACAAGAAGCTTGATTTTATGTTCATATGATGTATCGGGTTTCGTGTGAAATAGGATACATGTGGTGAATCGATAAAATCAATATGTTGTGAAAATAACATAATTAGAATCATGAACCAATTCATATGAGATGTATGTATTATAGGGTGTACAAGTTTGACATTACATAGGATAATATATTACATCATATACGAATTTGCTAAAAACCTCAAAGATCAATTTTTTATTGGAGATAAATCGAAAATTTTATAAAGGAAAAAATCAGATAGAATAGTCGAACGTTTTCAGAGATCGGTCGACCAAAAATTCACAGTAGCTGTTGTGTGTGGGAATGGTTGACCGGATGGACGTGTCAGTCGACATAAATATTCCAGGAACTTTTTCTGGGATTAATCGGTTAACCGGTAGAAGTCGTGGTTCAACCGAAAACCACCAGGAACTTCTGCGATTTTTCTTTGTGGCAATCGGTCGACCGACTTATGACTCAGCCCGACTGAAAACTTCCAATAGTCATTTCTTGTGTAGAATCGGTTGATCGTTTGTGTGTTTTGTTCAACCGAAATATTACAGTAGCTTTGGTATCGTGTGATGGGTCGACCGTCGGGTTTCATGGTCCAACCGAAACCACGATTAATTGACAATTGATCGACCAGTTGGTTGACTTCGGTCGACCATTTGGCATCATTCTACCTAGAATTGTTAAGAGATTAGTGTTGATCATGAATTGGATTTATTCCAATTATGGTCAAACGGTTTTGAGGATGAGTGTGTGTCAATTTGTGATTGGTTTTAGGGAGAGACAAGTATGGGTAGCTCCTCTCCCTACTTGTTTAAGGTTAAGGCAAAATTCTCTCTCTCCCTAACCTCTCCACTAATCCATCCGAATTTCTCTTAATTAATCGATCTTTTGGAGATTTATTCTCGTGGAGCTTTAGAGGGGTTTTTAGCTAGATTCTAAACTTAATTTAGAAATTGAATTGGCTAGCTCCTTTCTCTCTAATCTTGTTTAGAGTTTGGTGAACACTTGGAGGCAAATTGGCCAACGATTCGACGAGCAACGCACTCTGGATCTTCATAAAGGTTTTAGAGAACATTTGGGTATTATCATCACCTGAATTTCTCTTAATATATGTATATTACATGATATTAGAATAAATACAAAACAATGTACGTAAAATTTCTGAAAATATGAATATCGATCATGTATGCAAGTATAAAATTTAAAATATACACAGACATTGGGGCACGAAATCCTACAAGAACTAGGTGTAACAACTCTCGTGCTGGACGTAGTGGATATGGCACATTAGGGTTTGCATGCAAAAGTAATTTATTTTCTTGCATGACATTGTTATCTCAGATACGGAAGGGAGGTGGTAAAGTAATAGTGTTACCCATTGTTGACGTTGTTTGGAGTGCAGACGTCCATCTTGACAACGGTGATTTTTGTGATCTCCCTGGCGCACGAGATTGTCACCTTGCTCGGGGAAACGACGGTCATCGGACGGTCGTGCATAGGTCAAAGTCCCATTTTTTTGGAGTACGTGCTGAAGCAAAGATCGAGTGTGATCGTCCAATTGTGTAGTGTTAGCTTCTTCAAATTGTATCGATTCGTGCACTCACAGAGGGTGTGCCATAGGAGCTCACAAAATTAGCATAAGTGTGGAAGATGCTCGTAATGGTAGAACACTATCGTTCGGATGGGGGTTGCATACGTCTATGATGTCTGACAATGGGCAGTCAGTGGTACCCAAATGTGTATTCTAGGAATGCACGCATGTGGTGGCAAGTTTCCCGCATATGCTGCCAATGGGAGGATGAACTCCGTGATGTTTAGTCGGGGGGAGTTCGAAGAGATGAACCACCATGGGTCACTACTAGAAAAACGAGCTTCACTGACGAATTTATATTCGTCAGTGCAGGTAGTTGTACACCAACGATTAGAGTTTTCCGTCGGTCAAAACTGCCACCGACAGATGTGCTCACAAACATCGACGAACAAAGGCTGTCAGTTAATATTTTTGTAGTATTCGTCAAACCATAAATGTACAACGACGGACACATACTGTCAGTGTATGTTTTCGATAATGAAATTCACGGTAAAATGAAATTTATCACATAAAAACAATCACGGATATATTCGTCGGTGAGTTGTTTTTTAACTGCACCTACAGATAGATTCATTGGATCATTAATACGAATGGACACCGATGGATACCTGGGACCCGTCTCCGTTGGTGAATCGTTACATCAGTAGCCCGACACGGCCTCTCTCTTCATTCCTTTCTTCCCAAACACCCTCTCCCCTCCCAGATGATGCATTGCATATATTGCATCATATGTCTTTCATTTAGATTAATTTTATATCAATAAATGCTACTAAGGTATGTGTTTAGTCTTATTTACAGAATACAGGGACCTGATTGCAAATTACCCATATCCCGAGCATAAATGCATGCAAGAGACTCATTCCTGGCATAAAGACCAAGTTCAAGATTATCGGGTTTCAAATGGAAATGCATCCAAGCATAAAAACATTCAAGACCTAATTACAAAAAGGACAAGGACTTAAGCACAAAAGTAGACAAGGACTTAATTGCAAAAAGCCAAGGACCTAATTGCAAATTACGAGTAGCTTTTATTATTATGGAGAAAATCTAAAGAAAATCAATGTGGATCTCCAAATATATAAAGAAATAAAGTCGGAGCTCAAAAGAAAGGAAAGAATCAATCCAGATGCGCAAAGGATATTGAAATCATACCATAAACACACAGGAAAAATCCGGATTAAATTGGAGCTAAAAATGCAGCGAATCCGCCGCACCTTATGTACAAAATGCGGAGAATCCGCCGCACCAAATTAGATTCATGCTCTAAAATTTTTACCGGTTGCGTGTTGACGCGTGTACTTTCCTATTTTATACCTAAGTCCCTTGTATCGGCTATAAATAGCCCTGAAACGATGTTGTAAGGTTCCTTAGTTTATGTTCTAGTTTTTATTCCTTAGTTTAATAAATTTCTGTTGTTTTATTTCTTGTTTTTAGTTTTCTTTTGTAATTCCTCTAGGACCCCTTCTCCTCCTTTCCATCCATGAGTTTCTAACTCTTTCCAAAGGGTGGAGGTGACGGATTTAGGGTGAAGAGAAGAAGAATAAAAGTTATTATTTTAATTTTGTGTTAGTATATTTTGATTACTTGAGTTTATGTTAAATCATTTATCATGTAATGCTTTATAACTAATATGATTTATTATAAGTTTCTAAATTCTCTAATCTAAACCCAATACCTAAACCTCCACCCAACGGAATTCACCATCTTTGTTCTTCCTTTAGTTTTATTTGTTCATGTTTCATGCTTTAGGAAATTAAAAATCAAAAATCTCAAAACCCAATTTATTTCTTCTCTCCTTCTTCCCCTTAATCGAAAATCACACAAATAACAAGATCTCTCCCTCCTTGTGTTCGACCCGTATTTGCCACGTCTTCATTGACGTCGTGCACTTGCGGTATAAATTTAATTCTCATCAAGTTTTTGGCGCCGTTCCCGGGGAGGTGACGCAGATTTTGTTTATTTTTTGTGTTTCCGATTTTATTCTGTTTATCTTGTGCGCGATCTAAGTATTTGGATTTGTGTTTCAGGAAACAACAGAGTGCGCGGAGAAATCCGGGCACATTTGGAGCTAAACGAGCAGCGAAACCGCCGCACCTAAAGAACAACTTGCGGCGAATCCGCCGCACACTTGGAGCTTCTGGGCTTCAAATTTTTCTGGGACGCGACTCATCTCTGGGTGGACGCGTGTAGCTACTGAAATTTCGAGAGCGGGCGGTGAACCCGACTGAGCATTGCATAGGTAACCTTTGTTGCCTCTTTTCCTCATAATTTCTATTTTCAGAAAATTTCCTTTTATTAGAATTGCACGTGTTAGGGCAAAAATTCCATAATTGGCAATAATTCAACTCTGACTTAAAATTGGCAAAATTAGAAATGCCTTAGTGCATGCATCATCTAGTGTTTTGTATGCATTATTCTTGCTAAATTCTTGCAAATCAATTTCTGTTGAAGAGTGCTGGAGTCAAGGTACGTATCGTGGTTTTCATCGATTGCATTTAAGCATATAATCTAGTTGCATACAACCTTGCAATTGCCCCCCTCTAAAGACCATTGTTTGACTATCTTTGCTAGATCTAAGTTAAACTATCTTAAGGGCAACTCCGTAGGCAAAGATACGGTGGGGATTTCATCACCCTTCCGTGGCCCACAAATCACAATCCTAAAGTGTCACCCAAGCCTTAAATTAAAATCAATTAGACATTGACCCCTAAGGACTCGGACTCAATTAAGGAGAAGATTGGTTTGACTTGCTATGACTTGAAGCTGATCGAATTTAAATTGGTGCCTAGGAAGTATTTTTGTGTTGACGCAAGTCTTCCAAGCGAAGTGGTTGTCTAATTGGCACCGACTCTGTCGGAAGCGCCCCCACTAGCTATACATTACCTGGCCAAGTTGGTTTGATTAGTGAGAGAGGTGAATCAAGCGAATCAATTCGACTCAACCAGTTAGGAGTCGTCTAGATCTAAGCGACACTAGGTCTAGGATTGTTTGAACCGTGCTTTCTTAGGAATTTTCTGACCAACCCTCTTTCTATCTTTAGAGTTAGGTTTCCCTTCTCATCTGAGTCTTCTTTCTCTTCTCACCTAAATTCTCTAGATTAGGATTCCTTTCTCATCTTTCCTCATTCTATTGTTTGTTTCCCTTTTGAAAAAAAAACATAAAAAAATATATTAAAAAAAACGAAAATATATATAAAAAATTTGTAATTAATTCTTGAAATTAAATTTGGAATTTAAATTTCGAATTTGAATTCAAAAATTGATTCAACCTGGTGCACTCAGATTTGGATTCGGGACTTGGGTAATCGACTCTCACGAGTTCATCTAGATTCCAGTCTGGAACTTAGCCCCAATCCATCTGCTGCACCACCTCACCCGGATCCAATGGGTGAGAACGTAGTGGACCCGCCCGTTGCACAACCTATAACTCTGAGGGATCGATGCTATCCAGCGATGGCTGCTCAGCCATCGTGCATCGTTATGCCCACCATACCGGGTCGCGACTTCGAACATAAGGCACAATACATGAGTATGTTGCCTAAGTTCACCTCTAGGGAAGACTCATATCTCTTCCTTAGAGAATTTGAGGAAATCTGCTCTCTTATGCAATATCAGCATATCCCTGAGGAGGCAGTGCGTCTGAAATTCGTGCCTCTAGCACTAAAGGACGATGCTAAGAAATGACTATATAGTCTAGCCGAAAGATCTATTAGGAGTTCGGCTGAGTTTGTTCAAGTATTCCTAAAAAAATATTTCCCGAACCATAAGACTATGAGGATTAGGAATGAAATTGTTGCATTCGTTCAGTCTGAGAGCGAGTCGTTCTATTCCTATGTAGAAAGATTCAAAAGTGTTCTGACCCAATGCCCTCATCATGGAATTCCAAGATGGCAATTATGCCAAATTATTTATGAGGGATTGACACCCACATCTAGGGTTATGGTAGAATCCGTAAGCCAAGGGAACTTCATGTCGAAAAATGAAAATGATGCCTGGACTTTTCTGGAAGATTTAGCTGAAAACAGTATGCAATGGGACAATGCTAGAACACCGCTTAACCCGAGTATCGGATCTAGAATAGCAAGTCAACCCAAACCAGGTGTCTTAGCTGTAGATGCCAACATAGCGGCCGAAGCAAAACTAGCTACCCTTATGCGCAGAATGGAAAGTTTATCGCTACAAACCCAAACTCGAGTGAATCAAGCCTCGTCTATCCCTTGCTCTAGATGTGGTCAGACTGTTCATGTAATGGAGGATTGTGCGGACTGGGAAGAAGTTAATGCCATGTATAACCATGCTAGAAATGACCCGTACGCATCAACCTATAACTCGGGTTGGCGTAATAATTCCAATTTCTCATCAAGCCAACAAGGTCAACCTCCTAGACAACAACCAAACCCGTATAACCAAAATAATACATCATCTGGGTTTAGTAACAATGGCGATCATGAGGTTAGGTTGACATGCTTGGAAAATTTGATGAAAACCTTTATACAAACAACCAACCAGACCTTCCAAAGGCTAGAGACACAAGTCAGCAACCTAGCACAAATAGTAGGTGAAAGAGAAAAGGGTCGGTTTCCAAGTCAACATGAGATGAACCCTAGATCTAATAACTCATATCAATCCTATCAACCGCCTTCAGGAAATAACAACCCTAGACCGGTTCAAATGGTTAATGAGGAAGGACCGTTCCAACAATTAAATGTTGTAGTATCATTACGGTCCGGAAGACAAATTGACAATAATGTGGTAAATCCTAGAACGTCTAATCAATCTAGCCATCAAGCTACCACATATGACCTAACCATTGAACCCGACGTCCAATCTGAAACGCCCAACCCACCTACTCAACCTGAACCCATAGCTCAACCTGAACCTGAGCGAGTCTATGTTCCTAAAGCCCTATTCCCCAATAGACTCAAGAAGAACTCAAGTGCACAAATGGAGAAAATCTTGGAAGTATTTAAGCAAGTTAAGGTGAATATTCCACTCTTAGATATGATTCAACAAATACCTGCTTATGCTAAATTCTTAAAAGATCTGTGCACTAAAAAGAGAAAAACAAACGTACCAAAGAAGACTTTCTTAACTGCAAACATAAGCTCTATTCTATCCAACTAATCTCCTATAAAATATAAGGATCCTGGGTGTCCCACAATTTCATGTTCAATAGGAGATACTTTTATCAACAAAGTCCTTCTAGACCTTGGTGCTAGTGTTAACCTACTCCCGTTCTCTGTCTACGAGCAACTCAACCTTGGTCCACTAAAACCCTCTAAGACAACCCTTCAATTTGCTGATTGCTCTATTAAGAAACCAAGAGGTGTAGTCGAGGATGTTTTGATTAAGGTTGGTGACTTCATTTACCCAGTGGATTTTGTCGTTCTAGACACTGAACCTGTTGTCGATCCTAAGAGACAAATCCCTGTAATACTAGGCAGACCATTTTTAGCCACTTCTGAAGCATTGATAAACTGTCGAAATGGGCTCATGCAATTATCTTTTGGGAACTTAAAAGCTGAATTTAATATCTTTCATGTTGATAGTGAGCCAGAAATAATATGCAATCAAAGTGATGTTGTGATGAGAGCACGTATCTATAAGATTTCTGAATCAAATAAATCATCACAAAATCAAAAAGGACGTGAGAAAAGGAGGAGTAATTCTGCGACACACCCACCATCACTCGAGCAAATAAGAGAACCAATACATGTGAGGGGTGTGGAATCTGTGCCTCAGTGCAACATGTGGAACAATTCAACTGGATACATGCACCAACATGGTGTCATTCAATCCAGTTCTGACTATGGTTGACTCTGAGCAAATTCAACCCCTCTACCACAATTTGGCTCAGGTAATAAGTGCATTTGCTTTTTCTTTGCATACATTGAGGACAATGCATGATTTAGATGTGGGGGGTGTCTATCTATCTGTTTTATTTTTCTGTTAAAAAAAAAAAAAAAATTCAATGTTTCATGACATAGCTTAAGATTGAACCACCAAAACCTATGTACAAATTGCATTGAGTTTTTTGTTCCTTATTATATAGTTCTGCTTGTAGAAACTGTGACATAAATCTAAGTTCCAAAGAAATAACCCATTACCGTTTAAGACATGTATGCACTTAAATTGGATGAATCAAATCTTTGAAGTGGTTGATAAAAAGCAGAGGTTGAGGAAAATATACCGGGAAGTGTGGACTTCTAATAGCAATTAAGCCTTGAGGAAAATAAAAACGGAATAAAAGTGAGGAAAGCACATTTTGCAAAATGATTACAAAAGCCCAAGCCTTTGAGTCACTGGTCCGTAGGGGTATCTTGAAACCCGGTAACTTGAGTCTATCAGCTCGGGATTATCGACCAAACTCGCTACACGAATGCAAAAAGGGTAAAAGTGTCAGAAAAAGCAAATGTGTTGAATCACGGAAAAAGAAAAAAAAATACTTTAAAATACTGAAGGCCCAAAGCTAAAAGAATGATCCATGTCATGGTTGATCCGAATGATACTTCACCACCAGAGGAGGCATGCAAAATAATTTAAGTGATAACATGTGTAGAAGGGTTAATGGTGTGAATATTGGAGGAATGAAGATCAAGTCAGAATTTTGATGAGTTAGATTTATATAATGAGCATGCAAGAATTCTAAGTGAGATGTATAAGGTTGAGGTGGGGATATTGAAAGTTGTTAATGGAATGTTGAATTAAGACTTTGTGGGTGTGTCAACTGAAAACCCTCACGAGACAAAACTCGTCCTCTAAGGAAACTTGGGGGTTTAAAGGCTTGTTGCACATGCTAAGTGCAACCGTGATTCCTACGAAAGTGAGTTAGGATTTCCCTGTTTTCATTTTTCTTATATTCTGTTTTGCTAGGGACTAGCAAAATCTAGGTGTGGGGGTTTTTTATGCATTGCATCATAAGTCTTTCATTTAGATTAATTTTATATCAATAAATGCTACTAAGGTATGTGTTTAGTCTTATTTACAGAATACAGGGACCTGAATGCAAATTACCCATATCCCGAGCATAAATGTGTGCAAGAGACTCATTCCTGGCATAAAGACCAAGTTCAAGATTATCGGGTTTCAAATGGAAATGCATCCAAGCATAAAAACATTCAAGACCTAATTACAAAAAGGGCAAGGACTTAAGCACAAAAGTAGACAAGGACTTAATTGCAAAAAGCCAATGACCTAATTGCAAATTACGAGTAGCTTTTATTATTATGGAGAAAATCTAAAGAAAATCAATGTGGATCTCCAAATATATAAAGAAATAAAGTCGGAGCTCAAAAGAAAGGAAAGAATCAATCCAGATGCGCAAAGGATATTGAAATCATACCATAAACACACAGGAAAAATCCGGATTAAATCGGAGCTAAAAAGGTGGCGAATCCGCCGCACCTTATGTACAAAATACGGCGTATCCGCTGCACCAAATTAGATTCATGTTCTAAAATTTTTACCGGTTGCGTGTTGACGCGTGTACTTTCCTATTTTATACCTAAGTCCCTTGTATCGGCTATAAATAGCCCTGAAACGATGTTGTAAGGGTCCTTAGCTTATGTTCTAGTTTTTATTCCTTAGTTTAATAAATTTCTGTTGTTTTATTTCTTGTTTTTAGTTTTCTTTTGTAATTCCTCTAGGACCCCTTCTCCTCCTTTCCATCCATGAGTTTCTAACTCTTTCCAAAGGGTGGAGGTGACGGATTTATGGTGAAGAGAAGAAGAATAAAAGTTATTATTTTAATTTCGTGTTAATATATTTTGATTACTTGAGTTTATGTTAAATCATTTATCATGTAATGCTTTATAACTAATATGATTTATTATAAGTTTCTGAATTCTCTAATCTAAACCCAATACCTAAACCTCCACCCAACGGAATTCACCATCTTTGTTCTTCCTTTAGTTTTATTTGTTCATGTTTCATGCTTTAGGAAATTAAAAATCAAAAATCTCAAAACCCAATTTATTTCTTCTCTCCTTCTTCCCCTTAATCGAAAATCACACAAATAACAAGATCTCTCCCTCCTTGTGTTCGACCCGTATTTGCCACGTCTTCATTGACGTCGTGCACTTGCGGTATAAATTTAATTCTCATCACCAGACCCTAGTTATTGCTCGCCATCACGTCGCTCGCCACCTGCCCCGTCGACCCGTTGGCACGATAACCCCTCCTCCCTTACCCCCTCTCCCCAGACCCTCCTCCGACCACCTCTCATGGTGGGTAGTCATTGATGATATGTTTGGTGGATTGTGGTAGGAGGGAGGGTGGTAAGGGCTGGGATGGATATGGTTGGTAGATGAGCGGGGGATATATGTGGGAGGGGTAGGGAGAGGAAACAGGTAGATTGGTAGAATCTAGTAAATTTTGTATAAAGGGTTGGGATATGCAGCCACAAGAGCGTTGATGTTGGGGGTATTTGAAAGGAATGTGTTCTAAAAGTTTACCTTTAAATATCTTTTATTATAAATTGAATGTATTGAACATTTTGTTCCTTGATTAATGTATTCGTGTTTTGGAAGTGTTAAGGTAGAGGCTCTTGGTCCTTAACCGTAGAGCTCTAAAAGATAATGGTTTACATAAATAAAAAGTAATTCACAATCATGATGATTAACATGGAACATTAATCACCGAGATAAGATTGTCATGTTGGTTAAGAGAGATATTGTAGCTCTACAAATATTTAACAACATGAGTATATTAAATGGAAAATGTTTTTTTCATATATTTAATTGACCTAACAAATAAACACTATGGAATTGTGTTTGTGTCATTAATGTTTCATTGTGTCTTTGAATCCTAAGATATGAGACATATCTTTTCACATAAGGAGTTATGATTTGATTATTATCAAAAGCTATCATGAGTATAGCGATAAATGTATTAGTTGGTTATACATGACTTGTGCTAGAAAACATTATATGTCAAAAGATTATCATTGCCCCTCTTGACTTGAGTTATGATATTGCTGAGTCTCTTGATAAAGCAAAATTATAATGTGCACAATGGAACTTGTGTATAGTTACATATTTAAAATTAGCTTAAAAGATCAAGAAATAAATATATAACACAAAGATGACACATTTCTACTTTGTATAATATTCTCAATATCATGAGGCAAGGGATAGACACAATTGATATTTTATATATCACATAGTGGATCGTGCTTAGTTCGATTGAGTAAAACATCTTTGTTATTAGGGTAACTATAATGTGTAGCTAGATACCGCTTATAGTTTATGATATAATGTGTTTTATATCATTGTCAATCTAGCTTTGATTATCTTATAGGTCACACCACAAAACTAGGAAACAAGAAATATAATTTTATATTTATATGATGTATTAAGTTTCATGTGTTATGAAATAATATACATGTGGTAAAATAATAAAATCAATATGTCGTAAAAACGACATGATTAGAATAATAAATAAATTTGTATGAGATGTATACATATTATGGGGTATAATGTTTTTTATATTATATATCATAATATATTACATGATATAATGTGATCTACAACATTATAACATATGAAATTGCTAAAACCCCAAAGTCCAAATTTTGTTGGATATTAATCCAAAATTTGGTTTGAGTCAAAAACAGTGAAAAATGGTACAACCGTTTGCCCACATTTTTGCATATATTAATAATATTGATTAATGACTGGATTTAATCTACCTTGGTCAAATGTAGTTATGGGATAATGATGTGGAAAAATAAACAAGAGATGATGTGCAAAGTGGTTGCACAGGATATGGTTTAGTGGAGAGATAAACAAGAGATCATGTGCAAAGTGGTTTGCACATGATGTGGTTTAGTGGAGAGATTAATAAGGGATCATGTGTAAGTGGTTTGCACATGATGTAGGTTAGAGGAAACCCTTTAAATAGGTTCCTCCTCCCTTGCTTGTTTAGACTAATGTCAAATTCTTCTCTCTTCAATTTTCTTCATCATTCCATCTGAAATTCTCTTAGTTTTAATGGTGTGCTAGAGATTAATTTCTTTGGAGCATAGAATGAGTAATTAGCTAGATTCTAACCTCGTATTAGAGATTGATTGACTAGCTTTAATCTCTCTAATCTTGTTTAAAGCTTGGCGAACACTTGAAGGTAATTCCGAGGCGATCCGACGTGCAACCCGACTTCTGATTGGTAAAAGGGGTTTGAAAATACCCTAGGTATGATCAAATCCATGTATTTCAATATTGAATAGTTTATTATATATATTAAAGTAGACTTAGGAAACTGTGTACATAAAATTGTAGAAAAATATCAAACCGATCCTAATTGCTTGTAATTTTTTTAAAAATTATAACAGGTATGGTGTATGAAATCTTACAGTATTTGCCATATAGGAGGCCATGCAGGATCAGATATGGAGGGAAGCCATGAGGTGGAGGTATGGTGCGGTTAGGCAGGACAACTACTGGTGTTTGTCCATGTGTGGAGGAAAAGTGTGTGAGGATGTTAAGGTGGAGGGAGATGGGGAGCCCCATATGGTAGTAGGAGGGAGGGTTTCCGGACTCGAAAGTCGATTGTTCTCTAGAGCGTCAGAGGACACCATTCTGCTTTCACCGAACTTGTTTGTTGTGAAAGTCATTCTCCGTCTTAGTGGCTAATCTTTAGTGTGCTCTTTTTGGTACTCTAAACTAGACCGAACAATCACATGTTGAAAAGTGGCACTGCCCCCATGTGATGGTTGTAGGATCGTAAGGACCATAATAAATCTAATCAAAAACCTAATTCTCTACTAAAAATGCAATGGAAAACAATTTAAAACAAGTAGAGAAAACAATGCAAACCACAAGTGAACACGACAATTTTTATAAAGGTTCAGTCTCCCGCCTACTTCCTTTCTTGTAAGCTCCGCCTACGTATTCACTATCCAATCTCATTCCAGGCCAAGATTAAGCCTTTACAAAGCAAACTCCGTGAACACCCTCGCGAGTTTGGTTTCTTCCTCTCACAATCTGAGGGATGCTTCGGACTTTCACTGAAAACTCTACTTCTTTTGACAACAAATGTGAGTGGATCAACACTCTCTAAATTGAGCATACTTTGAGTATGATTTGTAATTGATCAAATATGTGGACATTTAAGCTTTGAGTATAGGATTTGAGATTTCTTGATTGGGAGAAGTCTCTCTAGTATATGAAGTAATTGGAAGTGTGAGAGTTTTGTAAACAAGGTGTATGGACCTCTATTATAAGCTCCTAGAGAGATATAGTTGTTGGGGAAGAATTGGGTGAGTTGTGTGTAAGATACACAAATCTCAAACTCATGATCATCAATTATGTCCCTTAATGGTCAACCGTTTCTTGAAGAATAAAGAAACGTTCGAACGAACTAGTGAACGGTCGAACCAAAAAAGTGAAGGGAATGTGTTCTAAAAGTTTACTTTTATATGTCAATTATTATGAATTGGATGTGAAAATATTTTGTTCTTTGATTAATGTATTCGTATTTTAGAAGTGTTAAGGAAGAGACTTTTGGTCCTTAACTGTAGAGTTCTAAAAGATAATGGTTTACATAAATCAAAAGTAATTCACAATCATGGTAATTGACATGGAACATTAATTACCGAGATAAGGTTGTCGTGTTGGTTAAAGAGTGTTGTAGCTCTACAAATATTTAACGGCATGAGTACATAAAAGAGGAAAATTATTATTTTTATATATTGAATAGATCTAGCAAGTAAAATATTTTGGAACTATGTTAAGTGTCATTGATGTTTCATTGTGTCTTGAATCCTAAGATATGAGACTTATATCTTTTCACATAAGAAGTTTTAATTTGATTAGTGTCAAAAGCTATCATTGAGTATAGTGATAAAAACAATAGTTGGTTGAACATGACTTATAGTGGAAAAGATAGTTAATAAAGAGATTATCATTGCTCCCTCTTAGTTTGAGTGATGATATTAGTGGATCCCTTGATAAAGCAAAATTATAATGTGCATTATGTGACTTGTGTTAAGTTACATATTTATAAGTAGCTTAAGAGATCAAGAAATTAATATATATAATACAAATGTGACACATTTCTACTTTGTATAATACTCTTAATATCATGAGGCAAGGGATAGACACAAGTGATGTTCTTACATCACTGAATGGGTCGTGTTTAGTTTCAGTGAACAAGACATCTATGTTAATTGGGTAACTATAATGTGTAGCTACATACCGCTTATAGTTTATGGTATTGAGTGTTTAATATGATTGTTAATCTAGCTTAGATCATCTTATAGGTCACACCACAAAACTGAGAAACAAGAAGTTTGATTTTGAGTTCATATGATGTGTCGTATTTTGTGTGAAATGTGATACATGTGGTGGATCGATAAAATCAATATGTCATAAAAATGACATAATTGAAATCATGAATAAATTCTTATGAGATGTATGTATTATGGGATGTAATAGTTTAACATTACATAGTATGATATATTACATGGTATATGAATTTGCTAAAAACCCCAAAGATCAAATTTTGTTGGAGATAAATCCAAAATTTGATAAAGGTAAAAATCGGACAAAACGGTCGAACGTTTTCAGAGATCGATCGACCAAAAATTCACAGTAGTTGTGTGTGAGAACGGTCGACCGGATGGACGTGTCGGTAGATCGAAATATTCCAGGAACTTTTTCTAGGATTAATCGGTCGACCGGTAGAAGTCGTGGTTCGACAAACAACCACCAGGAACTTCCACGAATTTTTCTTGGTGGCAATCGGTCGACCGACTTATGACTCAGTCCGACCGAAAACTTCTAGTAGCCATTTCTCGTGTAGAATCAGTCGACTGTTTGTGTGTTCTGTTCGACAAAAATATCACAGTAGCTTTGGTATCGTGTCGTAGGTCGACCGTCGGGTTTCATGTCCAACCAAAACCACGATTAATTGATAATCGATAGACCGGTTGGTTGACTTCAGTCGACCGTTTGGCACGATTCTGCCTAGAATTGTTAAGAAATTAGTGTTGATCATGAATTGGATTTATTCCAATTATGGTCAAACGGTTTTGAGGATGATTGTGTGTCAATTTGTGATTGCTTTTAGGGAGAGAAAAGTAAGGGATCATGGGTTAGTGGTTAGCTCATGATGTGAGTGTTGGGAGAGTATATAAATAGGTCTCATCTCCCTACTTGTTGTAATTAATGCAAAAATATTCTCTCTCCCTAACCTCTCCAGTAATCCATCCGAATTTCTTTTAATTTGTTCGAGCTTTTGGAGATTAAATTCTCAGGGAGTTTTAGAGGGGTTATTAACTAGATTTTAAACTTGATTTAGAGATTGAATTGGCTAGCTCATTTCTCTTTAATCTTGTTTAGAGTTTGGTGAACACTTGGAGTCGAATCGGCGGGGGATTTGATGTGCAGCGCAACTCCGAATCGTCATAAAGGTTTTAGAGAACCTTTGGGTATGATCATCTCCTCTTTGTTTGTTTTAATATATGTAGGTTACATAATATTAAAATAAACATATAACAATGTACATGAAATCGCTGAAAATATGAATATCGATCTTGTATGCATGTATAAAAAATTTAAAATATATGCATACATTGGGGCACAAAATCCTACAAAAGGTTGTGACTTAAGTCATCGGTCGAACCCTGAAATTGGGAGATCGACCGATCTCAAGGTAATGGTGTAACGGTCAAACAAAAAGGTTGGTTACGTTCAACCAAAAATAACAGGCACTTTGGGCTCAAGAAATGTGTTCATCCGGTCGACCATTTATAGGTCAACGTTCGACTGGTGGCTAATTGTATTTAGAGGTTGGGTAAATTTATACAAATACAACCGTTGTATAATACGACAAGGTTAACAGTCATCCAAAAAATATGGAAACGGCCGACCGAAAGGTCAAAGGCGGTCGACCGATTGGCATAGGAAGTCTAGTTTTGTTTAAGTGATTTTCCGACTAAGATTTGGGTGATCTATTGAAGTCCAATTGATGAAATTTTGTGTGTGAGTTCTACAAAGAACCTAGTGTGTATGTGAGTAACTTTTAACTCTTGTATGCTTAAGTTTACACAAGTTCCTAAGACTCAAAATAAAGTAAAATTACATGTCTTCAAATAGCTTTGATTACATGTCTTGACTTCATTCCATTCTTCTTGAGTCGTCATCACCTGTAGATGTTAGCACAATACAATATATGTTATATGCATTATGTGTGTTATACTACATTTGATTGTACTAGATTATGTTGATTAAATCATCAAAACAATGATTAATGCCAAAAAGCCAACAATTACGGTTTCGCACAATATCTTCAACTTTTTCCCTATTACATGTGTAAGTGGGTTAAATTTTGTCAATCGACCTCCATAATGTTATGAAATTTCAAAATTCAAAATTTGTGAGAGGGTGTTTGTTGATGTTGTGTTATTTTGACAATATTTGTTTTTTAAGTTCAAATCTTAGTAATGATATTTTTCAACATATTCTGATTTTTTCACAATCCATTCTTCTACATGAATACACTTAATTATAGTTTTCATGTTTTTCATATATCTTAATATTTAATTAAAATTTTAAATTCCAAACAAGATGATTAAATTATGTTTAACAATTAATTTTTTCTCATTTGTAACTTTGCTCTTTCATGAAAATATAGAATTTATCTATATATCATTTATTCTTATAACAACAATCATTGATAAATAAATTTTGACAAACAAAAAAAATTAAAAAGCCCTAAACATAAATCATGATATTGTGTTAATGAATTTATGAATATATGTGTTCTTCGCGAACTACAATGGTCATCCTTTCGTTGGTATACTTGTGGTCAAGTAATTTTTACACGTGCATATTTTACAATTATCATATATGTGTTAATATTAGTCTTAAGTTGTGCACAATAGGTATTACTTTTTATGTGGCATACTGATTGACATCATTTCATGCTCATATTTGTATCTTATATCCATTATCTTTCACCTAAATAATGCTATGTTACGAGTTTTATGTTTAGTTTTCAGGAATAAATAGGTTTGAAGAGATGAAGGATAAAAGGACCCAAAAGCTGGGAAAAAGGACTGAATTGTGAGATCTGGGGACCAAGATGCAAGGAAGAAGGACCTGATTGCAAGACAGAAGGACCTAAGAGCAAAACAGAATACTCCTCACCATCATGGGGAGTATTTTGGCAATTCTATTCGGGTCGGAGCTCCAACATGCAAACTAGATGCATCAAATACCAACAAAGCCTTCCAGAAAAGCTCACAAGAAATTCCAGAGCGATCCGGACACTGTAGACCGCTAATTAGCGGTCCAAGACCGCTAATTGGCGGTCACTTTTGGCCCAAATGCGCTCAAATTGCTCCAGCACATGTATTAGAGGATGTTTAGGCTATGTGTGGTATCTGTTTAGTCCCATGATGAGAATTAAATTTATTACCGCAAGTGCACGGCGTCAATGGAGACGTGGCAAATACGGGTCGAACACAAGGAGGGAGAGATTTCGTTGTTAGTGTGATTTCGATTGGGGGAAAGAAGGAGAGAAGAAATAAATTGGGTTTTTGGTATTTTTGATTATCTAATTATCTAAAGTACGAAACAAAAGCAATTAGAACTAAAACAAGAAATAAGAAGAGAATCCGTTTGGTGGAGGTTTAGATTTAAGGTTTAGATTAGAGAACTTAGAAACTTATAATAAATCATGTTTAGTTATGAAGCATTACAAGATAAATGAATTAATCATAAACTCAAGTAATCAAAATACTAATCACGAACTTAGAATAATAACATTCATTCATCTTCTCTAACCCTAAATCCGTCACCTCCACCCTTCGGAAAGAGTTAGAAACTCATGGAGGGAGGAAGAAGAAGGGGTCCTTGAGACATTACTAAGAAAACTAAAAAGTAAGAAATAAGAAACAGAATTTTATTAATAAAACTAAGGTACACAAATAAGAACAACAACCAAGGACCATATTTACATCGTTCTCGGGTCTATTTATAGTTGCTACAAGGGACTTAGGTATAGAATTGGATAGTACACGTGTCCATACACGACTGGACGAAATTGGGACACACAGATCGACCAATGGGCGGCGGAATCGCCGCACATCATGTGTATTGTGCGGCGGATTCGCCTCACACGTTGGTCGGATTTAATCAGGATTTTTGTCACGCGTTTATGGTATGATTTGATCCTCCTTTGCGCGTCTGGATTGATTCTTTCCATTGTCTTGAGCTCCGGATTAATTCCTTCCATTGTTGGAGATTTATATTTGATTTTTCTTTTGACTTTCTCCACACAATAACTTGGTCCTTTTATTTTGCAATCAGGTCCTTGGCATTTTGCAATTAAGCCCTTGACCTTTTTTTTGT
Source organism: Triglochin maritima (assembly GCA_963682175.1). Taxonomy (NCBI): domain Eukaryota; kingdom Viridiplantae; phylum Streptophyta; class Magnoliopsida; order Alismatales; family Juncaginaceae; genus Triglochin; species Triglochin maritima. Next base: position 28,088,411 of record OY821786.1, on the reverse strand, counting down.
AATTAGCTCCTTGAATGCTTTTATGCTTGGATGCATTTCCAATTGAAACCCGATAAACTTGAACTCGGTCTTTATGATAGAAATGAATCTTTTGCACGCGTTTATGCTCGGAATGTGGGTAATTTGCATTCAGGTCCCTGTATTCTGTAAATACGACTAAACACATACCTTAGTAGCATTTATTGATATAAAAGTAATCTAAATGAAAGACATATGATGCAATGTATGCAATGCATCAAATACCCCCACACCTAGATTTTGCTAGTCCCTAGCAAAGCAGAATATAAGAAAATGAAAGCAGGGAAATCCTAACTCATTTCGTAGGAATCACGGTTGCACTTAGCATGTGCAACAAGCCTTTAAACCTCCAGGTTGCCTTAGAGGACGAGTTTTGTCTCGTGAGGGTTTTCAGTTGACGCACCCACAAAGTCTTAATTCAACATTCCATTAATAGCTCTTAATATTTCTGCCTTAACCTTATACATCTCACTTAAAGTTCTCTCATGCTCATTATACAGTTCTAACTTATAAAAAGTTTGACTTGGTCTTTATTCCTCCAACATTCACACCACTAACCCCTCTACACATGTTATCACATAAATTATTTTGCACGCCTCCTCTGGTGGTGAAGTATCATTTGGATCAACCATGGCATGGATCATTCCTTTAGCTTTGGGCCTTGAGTATCTTAAAGTATTTATTTATTTTTATCCTTTTTCCGTGATTCAACACATTTGCTTTTCTTTTTGACACTTATACCCTTTTTGCATTCGTGTAGCGAGTTTGGTCGATAATCCCGAGCTGGCAGACTCAAGTTACCGGGTTTCAAGATACCCCTACGGACCAGTGACTCGAAGGCTTGGGCTTTTGTAATCATTTTGCAAAATGTGTTTTCCTCACTTTATTATTATTTTACTTTTATTTTCCTCAAGGCTTAATTGCTATTAGAAGTCCACACTTCCCGGTATATTTTCCTCAACCTCTGCTTTTTATCAACCACTTCAAAGATTTGATTCATCCAATTTAAGTGCTTACATGTCTTACAAGGGTCATGGGTTATTTCTTTGGAACTTAGATTTATGTCATAATTTCTACAGGCAGAACTATATAATAAGGAACAAAAACTTAATGTAATTTTTACACGGGTTTTGGCAGTTCGATCTTAAGCTATGTCATAGAATTTTTTTTTTTTTTAAAAGAACAAAAAAAATCAAATAGATAGATATGTACATATATAAACACCCCCCACACCTAAATCATGCATTGTCCTCAATGTATGCACCGATACAATAAATGCACTTATTACCTGCGTCGGCTTGCGGTAGAGGGGTTGAGTTTGCTCAACGTCAACCATAATCAGAACTGGATTGAATGACACCATATTGGTGCATGTATCCAGTTGAATTGTTCCCCATGTTGACTTGAGGAAAAGATTCCACTCTTCTCACTTGAATTGGTTCGCTTATTTGCTCGAGTGATGGTGGTTGAGTAAATGAATCACTCCCTTTTTTCTTACTTCCTTTTTGCTTATGTGATGATTTATTTGATTCAGAATTCTGATAAATACGTGCTCTCATCACAACATCACTTGGGTTGCATATTATTTCTGGCTCATTATCAATATGGAAGATATTAAATTCTGCTTTTAAGTTCCCGAAAGATAATTGCATGAGCCCATTTCGACAGTTTATTAATGCTTCCGAAGTGGCTAAAAAGGGTCTACCTAGAATTACAGGGATTTGTCGATTAGGATTTACAACAGGTTTAGTATCAAGTACGACAAAATCCACTGGATAAATGAAGTCACCAACCTTAATCAAAACGTCCTCTACTATACCTCTCGGTTTCTTAACAGAACAATCAGCGAATTGGAGGGTTGTCCTAGAGGGTTTCAGTGGACCAAGGTTGAGTTGCTCGTAGACAGAAAATGGGAGCAAGTTAACGCTTGCACCAAGGTCTAGAAGGGCTTTATTGATAAACGTATCTCCTATTGAACATGAAATTGTGGGACACCCCGGGTCCTTATATTTTATAGGAGATGTGTTGGAGAGAATTGAGCATATGTTTGCAGTTAAGAATGCCTTCTTTGGTACATTCGTTTTTCTCTTCTTAGTGCACAAATCTTTTAAGAATTTAGCATAAGCAGGTATTTGTTGAATCATGTCTAAGAGTGGAATGTTTACCTTAACTTGCTTAAATACTTCCAAGATCTTCTCTATTTGTGCACTAGAGTTCTTTTTGAGTCTATTGGGAAATGGGGCTTTAGGCACATAGACTCGCTCAGGTTCAGGTTGAGCTACAGGTTCAGGTTGGGTAGGTGGATTGGGCTTTTCAATTTGGACGTCGGGTTCAATGGTCAAGTCATATGTGGGTGCTTGATGGCTAGATTGATTAGTCATTCTAGGGTTTACCACATTATTGTCAATTTGTCTTCCGGACCGTAATGATACTACAGCATTGATTTGTTGGAACGGTCCTTCCTCATTAACCATTTGAACCGGTCTAGGGTTGTTATTTCCTGTAGGTGGTTGATAAGATTGATATTGATTATTAGTTCTGGGGTTTACCTCAGGTTGACTTGGAAATTGGCCCTTTTCTCTTTCACCTATTATCTGTGCTAATTGGCTGACCTGTGTCTCTAGCCTTTGGAATGATTGGTTGGTTGTTTGTATAAAGGTTGTCATTAAATTTTCTAATTTTGTCAACCTAACCTCATGATTTCCATTATTACCCCCAGATGATGTATTATTTTGGTTATATGGGGTTGGTTGTTGTCTAGGAGGTTGTCCTTGTTGGGTCCACGAAAAATTGGGATGATTACGCCAACCTGGGTTATAGGTTGATGCGTAAGGATCATTTCTAGAATTGTTAAATGTGGCATTAACATGTTCCAGGTTCACACAGTCCTCCATTAAATGACCAGTCTGACCACATCTAGAGCAAGTGGTAGGGGATGCTTGTCGGGTTTGGTTTTGCAGTTTTAGACTTTCCATTCTACGCATTAGGGTAGCTAGTTTTGCCTCGGCCGCTATGTTGGAGTCTATAGCTAAGACACCTGGTCGGGGTTGACTCGCTATTCTAGATCCAATACTCGGGTTGATGGGTGTTCTAGCATTGTCCCATTGCATACTATTTTCAGCTAAATCCTCAAGAAAAGTCCAGGCATCATTTTCATTTTTGGACATAAAATTCCCTTGGCTCACAGATTCTAGCATAACCCTAGATGTGGGTGTCAGTCCCTCATAAATAATTTGGCATAATTGCCACTTCGGAATTCCGTGATGAGGGCATTGGGTCAAGACACTCTTAAATCTCTCAAGATAGGAATAGAACGGCTCGCTCTCAGACTGAACGAATGCAACAATTTCATTCCTAATCTTCATAGTCTTGTGGTTGGGGAAATATTTTTTTAGGAAAACTTGAACAAATTCGGCCCAACTTCTAATAGATCTTTCGGCTAGACTATATAGCCATTTCTTAGCGTCGTCCTTCAGTGCTAGAGGCACGAATTTCAGACGCACTGCCTCTTCAGGGACATGCTGGTATTGCATAAGAGAGCAGATTTCTTCAAATTCTCTAAGGAAGAGATATGGATCTTCCCTAGAGGTGAACTTAGGCAACATACTCATGTATTGTGCCTTAAGTTCGAAGTCGCGACCCGGGATGGTGGGCATGACGATGCACGATGGCTGAGCAGCCATCGTTGGGTAGCACCGATCCCTCAAAGTTATAGGTTGCGCAACAGGCGGGTCCACTACGTTCTCACCCATTAGATCCGGGTGAGGTGGTGCAACAGGTGGATTGGGGTTAAGTTCCAGACTGGAATCTAGATGAACTCGTGAGAGTCGATTACTCAAGTCCCGAATCCAAATCTGAGTGCACCGGGTTGAATCAATTTTTGAATTCAAATTCGAAATTTAAATTCCAAATTTAATTTCAAGAATTAATTACTTTTTTTCGTTTTTTTTTTTTTTGAATTTAAAAAAAAAAAAATTTTTTTTTATAAAGAAAACAAACAATAGAAAGGTAAGGATGAGAAGGGAAAAAAGACTCAGACGAGAAGGGAAACTTAACTCTAAAGGATAAAAATTAGGGTTGGTCAGAAATTTCCTGAACAAGCACGGTCAAAACAATCCTAGACCTAGTGTCACTTAGATCTAGACGACTCCTAACTGGTTGAGTCGAATTGATTTGCTTGATTCACCTCCCTCACCAATCAAACCAAGTTGGCCAGTTAGTGTATAGCTAGTGGGGGCGCTTCCGACAGAGTCGGTGCCAATTAGACAACCACGTCGCTTGGAAGACTTTCGTCGACACAAAAACACTTTCTAGACACCAAATTGAATTCAATTAGCTTCAGGTCATAGCAAGTCAAACCAATCTCCTCCTTAATTGAGTCCGAGTCCTTAGGGGCCAATGTCTAATTGATTTTAAATTTTTAGGCTTAGACGACACTTCAGGATTGTGGTTTGTGGGCTACGGGAGGGTGATGAAATACCCACCGTATCTTTTCCTACGGAGTTGCCCTTAAGATAGTTTAACTTAAATCTAGCAAAGATAGTCAAACAATGGTCCTTTTAATGGGGGCAATTGCAAGGTTGTATGCAACTAAATTATATGCTCTAATGCAATCGATATAAACCTCGATACGTACCTTGCCTCCAGCAATCTTCAACAAGTATTAATTTGCAAGAATTTAGCAAGAATAATGCAAGCAAAACATTATATGATGCATGCACTAAGGTCTTTCTAATTTTGCCAATTTTAGGTCAGAGTTGAATTATTGCCAATTATGGAATTGTAACCCTAACACGTGCAATTCTACGAAAGGAACTTTTCAACTATTCAGATTTTACGAGAAATGCAAGAAAAGTTACCTCCGCAATGCTCAGTCGGGTTCGCCGCCCGCTCTCGGAGATTCCAGTAGCTCAATGCGACCACCCAGAGATGCCGACGACGTCCCAGAAATTTGAAGACCCGAACCCACACTGGTGCGGCGATTCCGCCGCAAGCAACCTTGTAGATGCGGCGATTCCGCCGCCCAAGTGTCTCAGAACGCTCCCGGATTTCGCCGCGCGCTCCGTTGTCTCCTGCTACACAAATTCAAATACTTAGATCGCGCACAAGGTAGACAGGATAAAATCGAAAACACAAAAACACAAAATCTGCGTCGCCTCCCCGGCAACGGCGCCAAAAACTTGATGAGAATTAAATTTATTACCGCAAGTGCACGGCGTCAATGGAGACGTGGCAAATACGGGTCAAACACAAGGAGGGAGAGATTTCGTTGTTAGTGTGATTTCGATTGGGGGAAAGAAGGAGAGAAGAAATAAATTGGGTTTTTGGTATTTTTGATTATCTAATTATCTAAAGTACGAAACAAAAGCAATTAGAACTAAAACAAGAAATAAGAAGAGAATCCGTTTGGTGGAGGTTTAGATTTAAGGTTTAGATTAGAGAACTTAGAAACTTATAATAAATCATGTTTAGTTATGAAGCATTACAAGATAAATGAATTAATCATAAACTCAAGTAATCAAAATACTAATCACGAACTTAGAATAATAACATTCATTCATCTTCTCTAACCCTAAATCCGTCACCTCCACCCTTCGGAAAGAGTTAGAAACTCATGGAGGGAGGAAGAAGAAGGGGTCCTTGAGACATTACTAAGAAAACTAAAAAGTAAGAAATAAGAAACAGAATTTTATTAATAAAACTAAGGTACACAAATAAGAACAACAACCAAGGACCCTATTTACATCGTTCTCGGGTCTATTTATAGTTGCTACAAGGGACTTAGGTATAGAATTGGATAGTACACGTGTCCATACACGACTGGACGAAATTGGGACACACAGATCGACCAATGGGCGGCGGAATCGCCGCACATCATGTGTATTGTGCGGCGGATTCGCCTCACACGTTGGTCGGATTTAATCAGGATTTTTGTCACGCGTTTATGGTATGATTTGATCCTCCTTTGCGCGTCTGGATTGATTCTTTCCATTGTCTTGAGCTCCGGATTAATTCCTTCCATTGTTGGAGATTTATATTTGATTTTTCTTTTGACTTTCTCCACACAATAACTTGGTCCTTTTATTTTGCAATCAGGTCCTTGGCATTTTGCAATTAAGCCCTTGACCTTTTTTTTGTAATTAGCTCCTTGAATGCTTTTATGCTTGGATGCATTTCCAATTGAAACCCGATAAACTTGAACTCGGTCTTTATGATAGAAATGAATCTTTTGCACGCGTTTATAATCGGAATGTGGGTAATTTGCATTCAGGTCCCTGTATTCTGTAAATACGACTAAACACATACCTTAGTAGCATTTATTGATATAAAAGTAATCTAAATGAAAGACATATGATGCAATGTATGCAATGCATCATCCCACATCGGGGGATTGTCCCGGATTAGCTTCTTCCATGCCTATAAATAGAACTCTTCACCTCCTTTTGTAATCACTCCATATTTTAAGTGGCTATTCTTCCTACTAGAAGTGAGGCCTTGAAGCACACACTAAAGTAGGAGGATGCTACTTTTAATGTGAGTCATTTTATCAATAAAGTTTTGTGTTTCTTTCATTGTTTATTTTATGCTTCTTTTATTGTTTGTGTATGTTTTAGTTTAATCGTCTTTTAATTCTAGCTTAGTTTTAATATGCTTTCTTTCCATAGTTTAATAATTAGTGTAATGTTTAGTGAGTAGTTCCATCCCCTTTGGGGGGTGGAGTAGATGTACATACATGCATTAGAGAATGGGATGAATGCTTTAATTTCAATGTGTTGATTAAACATGAATGTATGCTTGCTTGTTTATGATAGAATTTATAACTTGATGAGTTTTGCCAAAATGATTAGACACCTCTCATGCTTGTTTAGGTTCTGAAATAAACAACTTGCATATGTAAATGTTAATCAACCAAGTTGGTGAATAGATTGATAGGTTTTGTCATAACATTTAGACACTTCCTATGCTTGATAAACACCACCTTCATGTGCTTAAAGAATGTATTCTACACTCACCTCTTTGCTTGTGTGCACTCACTCCACCCCTTAGGGGTTTTCCATTCCTGAAATTCCAGCAATTCTATTTTGTTCTTAGCTTAGTTTTTATTTGATCGTTTATTTCTTTCTTTCGCATTTCGTACTTCTTAGCGTAGTTTAGTGTAGAGTAGTGTAATCAACTCTCTTCTCCATTATTTTCGCCACTTGATTTCGTGCAAACAAGAGGTTGCTCACCTCCCTGAGGATGACCCGTACTTGCCACCGCTTCATCGCGGCCGTGCACTTGCGGTTTAAAAGAAAACGTTCAACACATACATAAATTATTTGATCATTATGTTGTTCAATTTTTAATGTCAATTATCTTCAACACAAGATACAAAATAGGGAAAGTTGTAAATACAAAAATAAGTGTTACTGACTGAATATTGTATATATGATTTATATATTCATGATTTGCAATAAATTCGATACCATTTGGTACATTGGTTATGTAAGTCCAAAGTTTATTTATGATAAAATAATTTGAATTATTTTATGTATGATGATTGACATCATTTCATGCTCATATTTGTATCTTATATCCATTATCTTACACCTAAGCAATGCTACGTGACGAGTTTTATGTTTAGTTTTCAGGAATAAAGAGGTTTGAAGAGAAGAGCCATGAAAGGACCCAAAAGCTGGGAAAAAGGACTGAATGGTGAGATCTAGGGACCAAGATGCAAGGGAGAAGGACCTGAATGTAAGACAGAAGGACCTAAGAGCAAAACAGAATACTCCACACCATCATGGGGAGTATTTTACCAATTCTATTCGGGTCGGAGCTCCAACAAGTCGAGTAACCGCATCAAAGACCAACAATACCAGAAAGCAAAGCCCACAACAAATTGCAACACGATCCGACATTTTTGGACCGCCAATTGGCGGTCTTGGACCGCTAATTGGCGGTCCATATTGCTCAGGATCCGTCGAAATTTCTCCTGGACTTGTATTAATGTTCGTTTAGGCTATTTTTGGTATTGGTTTAGTCCCACATCGGGGGATTGTCCCCGATTAGCTTTTTCCATGCTTATAAATAGAACTCTTCACCTTCCATTGTAATTATCCATTGTTTGGTGGCATTCTCTCTACTAAGGAGTGAGCCTTGAAGCAATAACTCAAGTTGGAGAAGGATGCTACCTTCAATGTGAGTCATTGTTAATAAAAGTTTATTTGTTTCTTTTAATCTTGTTTTGTTATATTGCTTGTTTTGTGTGGGTTGCTTTACCTTGTTTAATTTCTTGTTTAGTAATTTCAGTATCTTAGTTAAATGTTTTCTTTGCTTAGTCTAATCAGTAGTGTAATGAGTAGTGAGTAGTTTCATCCCCATTTGGGGGGTGGAGAAATATGTGATATAATCATGTAGTGTATTAAGTGTGTGTTATTTTTATCCCTTGAGCTTTATATGATTTCCATAACCATCTAATGGATCTCCACTCTTATCTTTGATATGCTAATGCTCTTGAATGAAGCTTAGCTTATGCTTTGATTAGTGGACCTATTTTATGGGGAATGATAAGGTTAGGATATGGATGAAGTTAATGTTGGAAACACAATTTGTAGTGTATGTACTCTTGTTGCCTTTTCCTTAGCTAATGTCTTGTATGTTTTAATGATGTAGTCATCTTAATTCATGTGGAGGCATAGTAGGGTCTAGTCTTTATACATGAGTTCATTTAGTTTCATTCCAATTATTGTCTTGTATGTTTTAATGATGTAGTCTTATCTTAATTCATGTTGAGGCAAAGTTGGATGTAGTTTTATGATTTCATGCACTACATGTTGTGAGGAGCTTAATGAACACACACACACTTCTTTATGTTCACATTATTTCTCTACCTCCTTTGGGGTTTAGTTTTTATTGCTTATCTTTCATTTCCATTTGCATTGTAGTGTAGTTTAGTGTAACCAATCCTTTTCTCCTTTCTTTACCCCTTGCCTTCGCATGAACCAAGTGTCGACACACCTCCCAGTGGACGACCCGTATTTGCCACCGCTTCAACGCGGCCGTGCACTTGCGGTAGAAATATAAAACGATCAATCAAGTTTTTGGCGCCGTTGCCGGGGAGGTGCTCTGTCCAGACGTTGGTTTGGGCGATTCGATGGGTTTTTAATTTTTTGTTTCCAGTGTTGTTTAGTTTCAGGGAACCTAAGGATCAAGGGGAGGCTACTGGAGAAGTTTGAGGACCAGAAGCTACAAAACGACCGCCAATCAGCGGTCTGGGACCGCCAATTGGCGGCCTGGTGAGCCTCAATTGTTCTCAAATTTGTTCCAGTTGTTATATTGTTCATGTTAGTTATCTGGGAGCACAATTTTGCATGTTGTGACTTCTACTTTGCTCCCAGATTTAATTTCAATCCCCTTTAATCAACTTGGACCAATAAACTCAAAGCAAAAGACTAGACTTCTTGCCATCTAGGTCATGCATCATTTGTAGACCTTGCATGCATTTGTCTTTTCTTTTCCTTACATTTTTTTGTTGATTGCTGGCGTGAGGTACGTGCACCCCGATCTCTCATTCATGCATGTTTCGATCATGCATTAGTTAGTAAGGTGCATCGGGACAAGAGTGAGTTGAGCGTTTGATTGGAGTGATTGATTGCTAGATTTAAGCTCAAAACGCTACTAAGGAGGGGCTGTCCCATAAAAGATAAGGTGGGGGATTTCATCACCCTTTCCTTGGCCCCAAAAACCACTCTTAATAAAGCCTTAACTAAAAGCAAGTAGACATTGGCCCTAAGGAATTCGGACGCACTAGGAGAGTAATCTAGTCGAGACCGTCATGACCTGATCGGCGTTGCCTACCTTGTCGATAGTAGGAGGTACTGGATCTCCGGATCTGGTATCACTTGCTGGGCATTGTGGTCCTCGTTGTAGGGAGGTGAGGCGTGTCAAGGCTAGTGACCTCGAAGTTAGGCGTCGTCTAGCTTAAGGACCCATTGTCTTACATTGTTTGAGCCGTGCTTGCTAGTTAGGCTTCTTCCTGATCCCGTTACCCACGCTAGCTTTAGGGATTCTTCCCTTCTCCTCTGAGTCATCTTCTTCTCACCTTCTTCTACGTTATAGTCTCCTCCCCTTTACACTCTCTGGTAGCGTTTTAGGGTCGAGTCGAGCACTTTTTGCGAGCTTAGTCTCGTGGTGGTGAGAGTGGTCGACTCGAGAGTTGTTTGTTGAGATGGATGGTTACATGGGCGACCATTCATATCATTGTTGGGACCAGGATGATTCTCCCTGGTATTCCGGACCCATGCAACCTGGGGTGGCTCAGACGAATACCCCGTACGGTTGGGATGATCTTCATTATGTGACTGAGCAATCTTCATATAGGGGTGATATGAGAGAGGCACCGACGGCTAGATCTCCATCTAGTTATGTTGGATCATACTCTGGGCAACAAACTTTGGCCTCTTTCATGCATGCGGTAGACGACATGAGTGCACCAGTGGCTCCAGTAGCCGTACCGTGTCACTATTGTGGGTTGAGTGGTCATGATTTCGGGGAATGTCCTTATGTTCCCCCAGAGCCTGAGTATGAGCACACATTTTCACAAAATGCTCATTATGACCATTACGCATCCGCGTACAATCCGAGAGTGATGGATTCATGGGGTGACAATTCTTATTCAAATTCTTATACTTCATATTCACTCCAGTATCCTCCTCCCGAATACCCAGAATTCTACCACCACCCCACTCCAAATCATTGGACTCATTCTCAGCCCATCAACACCCAACCCCAAAATTTCCCAAGCTCTGACTTGGACCCCATCGTTGACCGCATACCTGATTCCTTGAAACAAACTCTCCAAACATTCATGGAAACCACACAAAACTTATTGAAGTCCAACTTGAATTCCTTGCAAACCATGGAAATGCAAGTGAGCCAGATGACACAACAATTCCATGAACGTGAGGAGGGTAACTTTTCTTGTCAACATGAGGATTCTTCTTTTGATATCGAACCACCACCACATCCACAAATTCAAAGCACAACCTTTCAAAGTCAAACTCCTAGTCAGTCTGAGGGACTTGGGGTTTCAATTCACGATCACTTAGTGGAGGATTCGATTCAAATTGAGAATAACTTGGACCAGTTCTATTATGAGTCGACACAGGATTGTGCCTTACCTTTTTGTCCCGTGGCCCTTGAGCCACATGATCTTATTGTTGTACCTCCTAAGGACTCACCTCTGGTGGAGCAAGAGCTCCCTAGTACCCTCAACTTCAAACAACCTGTTGAGAGTTTGCCTCTCACTATTGTTCCTGATCATCTTGGAAATGATGGAACATCAAACAACCACATTGCTCATGAGGGTATTAGGAGTTCCTTGGAGGATACCTTGGGTATGAGACCAACTTCCTGTTCTCCTGGTGAGTTGGACATGCATAACGAGGTGCTTGACCTCGTTCCGACCCACCAGCCTGTTGGTTGGAGAGTTTGGATTGATGATCATAACTTCAGTTCCGCAACGGGAGATATTTTTCTTCCGTTGCCCCTTATTTCCCAAACTCTTGAGAGGTTCAAGCTCTTTCAGTTTGATCCTTTGAATGAGACGCCTTTGCGTCCAATTCATGAACCTCTCATTTCATCTGGTGCTTTTTGTGAAGGGGGCCCACGCATGCGTATTCTGGCCCCGCGTGGTGTCATGTTCCCTTTCCAAGTGCATTGACCCACTCTTGAGGTTCCCATTTGATGTCTTTTGACAAATGAAGATGGGAACTTATGTTTGTACATAGTTATATAAAAAAAAAGAAAAAAAAAAGAAGTACAATAAAAGACTCCTTCAGTGAGCATTGATTGTTGTGAGCCCCAACCCTTGTGTATTTGGGCTCCATTTCTTTCACGTATTTGTATCCCTTCTTTAGCATCTCACAGGTTTTGAGGGAATTCGGGTTATGTCCATCAACATGACCTTGCACTTCCCTTTGTACTTCATGTTGGTGAGATCTCTCCTTTTTATGCATCAATCCATGTAGTATCTTGCTTGCATTCATTGAGGACAATGCATGAAGTAGGTGTGGGGGGGTGTTTTACGTGTGTACATAGTCGAGTCTTTTCCTTTTATTTTGTTTTCTTTTGTTTGCATTGTTAGGGTCATGATAGTGTGCTGCATTTAATATCGATATATCTGCTTGCCATGATCCTTGGGTGACTTGTCTTCTTTTGCTTGCCTAGTGCTTCAAAATTTTCACATTTCTTTCAAAATCTTCATGTGTTTTCGAAAGAAAATGTTTTGTGGGTTTTGCGTGTGTTTAGCATGTGCAAAACCGTTGAGAGGCAAAGTAAAAAGAAAGCTCCCAAAATTGTCTTGAACTTGATGCATTAGGATATCTGGTACGTGGCTTTATGATTTATCGAGTCGTTAGGATGCACCCCAGTTTTCCCTTGGGGGTGAGAGTAATCATAGGGTTTCAGTGCTCAAACATTTAATGAAGTCCACCCTGAACCTAGTGAGTCAATAATTCGTGTCTGTTAACTTAAGGAAGTTTGTCATAGTCAAGGGCCCTTAATATCTTTTTGTGAAACTTAAGTGTAGGGGTTTTGGTTCCCATGTAGATAAATAAATAAATAAGTGGTGTTCTCTCTTCTCGCACGGCTCCTATCACTCGGGAAAGTAGGTCTGAGGGGACTTTGTGCCTGGTGCTTTCGAGTCATCTGACTTGGGATGCACCGACCGAACTCCCGTTACACGGGTGGTAGGGATCGCCCTATGTGGAGATTTGTGGGAAGGTGTACGTGATAGTGTAAGTCCTCATAGGCAATGATGCACGAAACCTGACCCTGGGAGAATCAAACACCAACCAATAAATTCTCCAAAGAAAAAGAAGAAAAAAAAAGAAAGAAAAAAAAGAAAAAGAAAAGAAGAGTCAAATAAGAACCAAAATGGACTTTACACGTTGTATCACATTCAGAAGTTAAGGTTGCCCATGTCTTTCACTTAATTCCTTAGTTAACTCTCACGAATAACTCATTAGGCTAGGTGTGTGGACTGATTACATATATAGAGTCGACCCGTAGTATTACCGCATTCCATGATCGACAAAATAAGTCCAACGAGACGTGTAGCTAGATTGATTAATGCATCTTGTTCGGATTTTGTGGGTATATCCGCTGAAAACCCTCAGGAGACAACACTCCTCCTCCTTGGCAACAAAGAGGTTTAATGGCTTGTTGCACGTGCTAAGTGCAACCGTGATTCCTACGAAAGTGAGTTAGGATTTCTTGTTTCTCGTTTGTTTTTCTCTTTCTTTGTTTTGCTCGAGACTAGCAAAAACTTAGGTGTGGGGGTATTTGATTGACATCATTTCATGCTCATATTTGTATCTTATATCCATTATCTTACACCTAAGCAATGCTACGTGACGAGTTTTATGTTTAGTTTTCAGGAATAAAGAGGTTTGAAGAGAAGAGCCATGAAAGGACCCAAAAGCTGGGAAAAAGGACTGAATGGTGAGATCTAGGGACCAAGATGCAAGGGAGAAGGACCTGAATGTAAGACAGAAGGACCTAAGAGCAAAACAGAATACTCCACACCATCATGGGGAGTATTTTACCAATTCTATTCGGGTCGGAGCTCCAACAAGTCGAGTAACCGCATCAAAGACCAACAATACCAGAAAGCAAAGCCCACAACAAATTGCAACACGATCCGACATTTTTGGACCGCCAATTGGCGGTCCATATTGCTCAGGATCCGTCAAAATTTCTCCTGGACTTGTATTAATGTTCGTTTAGGCTATTTTTGGTATTGGTTTAGTCCCACATCGGGGGATTGTCCCCGATTAGCTTTTTCCATGCTTATAAATAGAACTCTTCACCTTCCATTGTAATTACCCATTGTTTGGTGGCATTCTCTCTACTAAGGAGTGAGCCTTGAAGCAATAACTCAAGGTGGAGAAGGATGCTACCTTCAATGTGAGTCATTGTTAATAAAAGTTTATTTGTTTCTTTTAATCTTGTTTTGTTATATTGCTTGTTTTGTGTGGGTTGCTTTACCTTGTTTAATTTCTTGTTTAGTAATTTCAGTATCTTAGTTAAATGTTTTCTTTGCTTAGTCTAATCAGTAGTGTAATGAGTAGTGAGTAGTTTCATCCCCATTTGGGGGGTGGAGAAATATGTGATATAATCATGTAGTGTATTAAGTGTGTGTTATTTTTATCCCTTGAGCTTTATATGATTTCCATAACCATCTAATGGATCTCCACTCTTATCTTTGATATGCTAATGCTCTTGAATGAAGCTTAGCTTATGCTTTGATTAGTGGACCTATTTTATGGGGAATGATAAGGTTAGGATATGGATGAAGTTAATGTTGGAAACACAATTTGTAGTGTATGTACTCTTGTTGCCTTTTCCTTAGCTAATGTCTTGTATGTTTTAATGATGTAGTCATCTTAATTCATGTGGAGGCATAGTAGGGTCTAGTCTTTATACATGAGTTCATTTAGTTTCATTCCAATTATTGTCTTGTATGTTTTAATGATGTAGTCTTATCTTAATTCATGTTGAGGCAAAGTTGGATGTAGTTTTATGATTTCATGCACTACATGTTGTGAGGAGCTTAATGAACACACACACACTTCTTTATGTTCACATTATTTCTCTACCCCCTTTGGGGTTTAGTTTTTATTGCTTATCTTTCATTTCCATTTGCATTGTAGTGTAGTTTAGTGTAACCAATCCTTTTCTCCTTTCTTTACCCCTTGCCTTCGCACGAACCAAGTGTCGACACACCTCCCAGTGGACGACCCGTATTTGCCACCGCTTCAACGCGGTCGTGCACTTGCGGTAGAAATATAAAACGATCAATCATATGACCACTTGACCAATGAAATTTAGGTAAGTATGATATTACATGATTAAGGGTGTTAGTTATAAACTCGAAATGTTAATCATTAGTAACTTTTTCACTATGTAAATAAATCTTTAAATTATGTTTTAGATTTAGTACTTAAATATCAATGTGTAACGCCCCTGATCCGCACTCGGGACACAGCAATAAACACAACACTAAAAGGAAGCGGAAAATGAACATTAACTGAAATAACCAACTCGAGACCTCAATTAAAATATATCAAGTGACAACGCCAAAGTACAATGCGGAAGGAAAAATACAAGAACTCTGAATCCTACTACACAACTACTGAGAGGAGTAGGAAAAATACATGACACTGAGCTCAACAGATCCAGTCCACGCGTCCCAAGCCCAAGTCGCCTCCAGTCACCAACCGCGTCCCACCTGCACACAAACAGGCACGCCTGAGTCTCAAATCAAGACTCAGTACACCACCCCAACCCGACACCAAACAAGGTCTAGTCGTCCCTGACGGCTCACACTGGTCTCGTGTTCCATGGCGGTCACACACCCAGTGAGGTCGACCGTGCACCTCAACCCCCACCGCGCATCCAACCCACAAGGCAACACTTGCCCGCTCTCACGGCAGAACTGTCACACGTCCCAAGGCAACCACGAGCCCAGCCAGGCCGAGTGTGCACCCTCGACAAGACCGCGCATCCGGCCCACAAGGCAACACCCTACTCCAACCACGCACCCGAGCCCGTGAGCAACGCTCCCTAACGGTCACCCGACACAACGCTGGTGAGCTGACTAGTTCCGCATCCGGCTTCGGAAGCCGACCACACGCCCGAGCCCGTGAGCAACGCTCCATAACGGTCACTTGTCACAACGTGGGTGGACCATTCCGAACCGCAACAACACAGGGGACAACCCCTGTTCCGGGAATCCAACCAAAACGCCCGAGCCCACGAGCCTTGCTCCAACGGTCACTCGTAACAATGCTGGTAAACCATCCCGGACCGCCCCAACAAGGATAACACCCTAACATCTAGTCATACGTGCCTCACGCGTCATCCCCAATACACGACCACAGGCCCGAGTCCGTGAGCAACGCTCCAACGACCACTCGTAAGAACGTGGGTAAATGCCGATTCCACGAACCCTCACAACGTCACAAGGCAAGGGTAAACACAATTTACCCCAAACTTACGGGTCACACGACCCCAACAAGGAAATCACATTACCCTACTAAAACATCCACAAATTGTAGAGCAATAAACATAACAAGACTTTAAAATCATAAGAGCAGCATAAAGAAATTATAACTCTAAACCCACAATCGAGGGTGCAGGGGTATAAGCGTCATTTTACCAAAACTTCTCTACCAAAACATAATTCTCATAAGTTTAAGAGAAAAACAATAAATTTCCCAATTTCTAACATTTTCCACAATATATACGAATTTCCAAGGTGAAAAGGACAATTTTCCCTAAATTAAAACATTTCTCACAATCATGGCAAACCAAAGTTTATTAAGCAATTAATCCAATCATACATTATTCATTCAAATTCAATTAGATCTTGGGTTTTTCTAGCAAAAGTCCAATTATTAAATTAATTAAACAAATACACTAAAATATAGGGTTCTCCAGGCAAATAAACCCAACTATCAACTATTTAACCAAATATCATTTAATCCAGGATTTTATAACAATTGTTCCAACTATCAATTATTCAACCAAATATCATAAAGTTCATTAATTATTCTGCAATTAACCCATCCAATTACCAACAATTCAAATACAATTAAATTCAGGGTTAAATCCGAAATTATCCAGCTATCAAACAATTAACCTAAAACAACTAAAATCTAGGGCTACACCGTAAAATACCCAAACCCAATCCTCCACCGCCAACCCAAAATTCGAGTCGATCTCAACCCTAGCCACCGCCATTTCCGGCCACTCCAGCCTGCCCCACTACCGGCCACCACCGTGACATGGCCCCACACGGCCGCAGGAATCCCGTGCAACGTGGGTGGACCCTTCCGAACCGCAACAACACAGGGGACAACCCCTGCTCCGGGAATCCAACCACAACGCCCGAGCCCGCGAGCCTAGCTCCAACGGTCACTCGTAACAATGCTGGTAAACCATCCCGGACCGCCCCAACAAGGATAACACCCTAACATCTAGTCATACGTGCCTCACGCGTCATCCCCAATACACGACCACAGGCCCGAGTCCGTGAGCAACGCTCCAATGACCACTTGTAACAACGTGGGTAAATGTCGATTCCACGAACCCCTCACAACGTCACAAGGCAAGGGTAAACACAATTTACCCCAAACTTACGGGTCACACGACCCCAACAAGGAAATCACATTACCCTACTAAAACATCCACAAATTGTAGAGCAATAAACATAACAAGACTTTAAAATCATAAGAGAAGCACAAAGAAATTATAACTCTAAGTCTAAACCCACAATCGAGGGTGCAGGGGTATAAGCGTAATTTTACCAAAATTTCTCTTCCAAAACATAATTCTCATAAGTTTAAGAGAAAAACAATAAATTTCCCAATTTCTAACATTTTCCACAATATATATGAATTTCCAAGGTGAAAAGGACAATTTTCCCTAAATTAAAACATTTCTCACAATCATGGCAAACCAAAGTTTATTAAGCAATTAATCCAATCATACATTATTCATTCAAATTCAATTAGATCTTGGGTTTTTCTAGCAAAAGTCCAATTATTAAATTAATTAAACAAATACACTAAAATATAGGGTTTTCCAGGCAAAAAAGCCCAACTATCAACTATTTAAGCAAATATCATTTAATCCAGGATTTTCTAACAATTGTTCCAACTATCAATTATTCAACCAAATATCATAAAGTTCATTAATTATTCTGCAATTAAACCATCCAATTACCAACAATTCAAATACAATTAAATTCAGGGTTAAATCCGAAATTATCCAGCTATCAAACAATTAACCCAAAACAACTAAAATCCAGGGCTACACCGTAAAATACCCAAACCCAATCCTCCACCACCAACCCAAAATTCCAGTCGATCTCAACCCTAGCCACCACCATTTTCGGCCACGCTGGCCTGCCCCACGACTGGCCACCACCGTGACATGGCCCCACACGGCCACAGGAACCCCGTGCAACTCCTCCCCTCTTGACACTCTCCTCATCTCCGATCTCGCCCCAAACCACTTCTGATCGAACTCCGGTCATCCCCCACCACACGCACACGACAATGAGGATCCAAAACAGGGGACGACGGTGGCGTACCTTGACTCGATCGAGTCGAGAAGAAAATGCCGGAGAAGGGGACGTCATCCCCTCCACGCGCACGCGCGGACACTCGCCTCGACGAAACTCCTCGCCATCACCGTTGTTGCAGACGCCGGAGTTGTGGTGAGAAGGATGAGAATGGGGGAGAGAGATTAGTTTGAGGAGGGGTTAGGGATTTGAAGGAGAGAGGGGTGAGAGAGAGAGAGAGTTAACACAATGTGTACTCTACTATTTACATAAAAAAATCATTGATATTTAGCACTTAAATATACTCCATCAGAAATCATTTATTTGTGTTATAAATCGTTAATGAATATTCCTGACGACTAATAAACAACATATTCTATCTTAAACATCAAAAAAATGGAAAGAAAACTACTATTGAAATAAAATTATGTTACCATGTAAATAATTTTCAATGCAAAATGACTTGTAACAAAATTTTCACTATTAAAGGTTACACTACCTAAAAATTTCTGAATTATTTATTAAATTCATCTTCCACCGTTTCAATTAGCATAAATATTCTATTATCACAAATTGATTAATAATTACGATTATTTCTAGACACACAATGAGAAATAAAATTTAAACTATTTCAAATATCATTGACAATGTGTAGATAAACATTGATAAATGCTGAAAGTGAGTGTGATGTTGATTTTGGTCTTGCCTCTAATTAAATTTTCACTGTTACATGTTAACATCTTTTACATTTGTGTATTTTCTCCTACAAAAATATGTTGGTAAACCATAGTCGCTCATCATTATTGTACTTATTATCACGTTTCATATTTTAGTGTAAAGTCCCTAAACCCAATTAGGGGTTAATTGGTGATTAGGTAGAAGTTTGACTTGAAGTGAGAGGGAGAGAGAGAGGTATCGTTGGAGGTATGGGTGAGGTGATGGGGTAGGGAGTGTAGGGGATGGGAGGGGTGTTGGATGTGTTGGGGGTTTGCTTAAAAGTTGTGCAACCCTTCTTCATCTTCTTTTCCTCATCTCCTTCATTCTTCCTCACACATTCCTCACCTTCTTCTCTGTTTTCCGGCAAGCAGCAACGGAGGTGGTGACTCCGGTGGAGTAGGCGAGCGTGACCAGGAGGCGTGAGACGTGCGGAGGTTTGCGCGCGAGGAGGTTTCGGAGACGACGTTGCGCGAGCGAGGCTCCAGCGAGTTTCATCGTATTGGAAGGTATGTCAGCTTATTAGTTTGGTTTGTTACTCACTCGTGAGGGGGTGATGTAGTGGTCGGTCGCGGGAGGTCGGAGACCTCACCGGCGGCGAGAAATGGCGTAAAATCCTTGGCTGGCGCAAGGTTGTTGTCGACCAACGATCGACCAATTCCTTCGGGCGGTCGACCGGTTTAGTGTAATGGCCCGACTTTAACCAACCCGGTCGAAAGATGCCTTGTGGAGATTGACCGGTAGAGCATGTACTGGTGGGTCAGGGGTTTGCCTGTTGGTTTTCGGTCGACCGGTTCTATATTTTCGTTCGACCAGAACTTAAGTGTACTTGATTCTTATGCATGATTGTTTGACCGTTGTTTGGTATGTGTTCGACCGTTATATGACTTAGAACTGCTAGGATGGCCTGGTAGTTTTCGGTCGACCGGGACCCCTGTGTCGGTCGACCGGTAGTATTGATTGATTTTGATAACACTTCGGATTTTGATCACGTATTGGTCGACCGGTTTTAGACTCTTGTTCGACCATTCAGACTTCGGTTTTGCGCAGAGAGTTTGACTGTTGTAGACTTTCGGTCGACCGAACCTTATGGGAACGGTCGACCGGATTGCCTCTTTCGGTCGACCGTTTGTAAACAGAACTGGATTCCCGGTCCTTTTTGGATGCCAACTCTGTCCACGGAAACCTGTGTCCTCGCCTAGTGAGTGAGTCGGGAGGTGACGGTGGGCGCGTTACGCGTGCCTGCCCCGGGACCGCTGTGTGGAAGAGTGTGGGTGTTCGGGACGTGTCACCTCCATGAATGGATCGTGACTTAATGTGATGGATTGATGGACTCGTGATAGGATAGCAAGCCTGAGCGATCGCGGATCCCAATGTATGATGTTGTGCGGGTACGCAACTGTCGTTGGGTGAGGTGACTACCGGCCTGGATGGCTACGGAGGTCATTACCCTACTTTTATAGCGGCGAAGTTGGTGTTTGCGGCTCGTGGAGCCTGATGACCCGGCGGACTTCGGTCCGGACCCATCCGATGCTGTGTCGGACGTATGTTGGACCACCGATTTAGTGTCGGTGATGCCGCCGATGTTGTTCCGGCGATGATGGGCCGATGCTATTCCGACTATGATGTTTGATGGGCCGATGATGTTCCGGCTATGTTTTCCTCAGCTGGGCACCTACTGAGATGATGATTGATGGATCGATCGAGCGACGGCTCCGTTGGGGTTGTTTCGGCCACGAAGTTACAGATCTGTTTCTTATGACGCGGACTTGGCGGATGCTCCTTACCAAACCCCATGTTTAGTATAGCCGCGTGTGGGGAGCGTCACGTCATGTTCTGCTAGACCGTATGTGCCTACGGTAGGTCTCCTTGGGAGACCCGATGATGATTGTCGGACTGATGTCCCATGTTACCCTCTGGGGGAACTTTTTTCCTTACTGTTGATGACATGACATGCTACTAGTATGATAGGTTCATGGGTACTACTAGCATGCATATAGGTGAGCTTGGCATAGGGGGTTTCCTTATGGAAACTCATGCATTGTTGTTGAATGTTTTATTTCAGGACCGCAGTAGGTCCAGTTGGGTGGTGACAGCGGGCACTCACATTTTGGGATCAGATCCACTCATTCGGACCACTGAGGTCGACATGATTACTTGTATCTCCTTTTGTTACATCTAATGTAATCATGTAGCTTTTGGCAAACTCTGATGTAATATGGGGCACCGCTTGGATGTTTTATGATAAGTAGCAGTCCTGTCTTTTCATTATTTGTCTCTGATGTCTTGATGGAAAAAAATTTAAATTTCTGCTGTTTCGGAATGTTACAACTTGGTATCAGAGAGGTGGATTCCTATGTGGCTCCCAAAGAAATTACCCTTGGAGTAATAGGACATATGCATTTTATCTTTAGCATGCATTCATGGCTGAAGTTGTGATTGTTTCTTTTGTCAGGTACCTCCTAGACGCGTGAGGAGCTCTCCGCGTGAGTGCAGTACCAGTGACGCCACTGATGGCGCCAACTAGGACCGGTTGGGCGAGTTTCTGGAGTGCCAGGCAGCCCAGAATGCGCGGGGCAGGATGGGCGCTGAGCACGATCGTTTTATTCGTCAGCACCCGCTAAGTTTTGACGGCAGGAGTTCTCCTGAGGTAGCGGAGGACTGGGTTTTCAAGATGCAGAAGATCTTCTGAGCGATTGGAGTTGCTCTGGAAAGGAGGGTGGACCTGGCCACCTATGTGTTTGATGGTGAGGCAGCCAACTGGTGGAGGACCATGTCCACAGTGGTGTTTGAGGACCGTGAGCGACGAGGAGTTTATAGAGGTGTTCCATGGGCAGTATTTTCCCCAGCACGTCAGGGATCGGAAGAAGGAGAAGTTCATGTCGCTTGAGTAGAAGGAGATGACCCTGGCGAGTTATATCAGTAGGATCAACGTATTGGAGTGTTACTGCCTGGAGATCTGTGTGACACATGAGCAGCGAGCGAGGAAGTTCGTGAAGGGACTGAGGCAGCCGCTCTGATCGCGTGTGATCAACTATATGTCGCTGACCCTTGCAGACGCTGTGAAGCATGCTACCATCATAGAGCAGGAGCAGAGGGAGTGTCTTCAGGAGGCGAGGAAGGCACCCGTGAGCACCAGTAGCCGAGCAGTCAACCGAGGGACAGGGAACCCGGGCAAAAGGCCAAGGTTTGATGAAGGAGGAACACGTCAGTCTGGAGAGTGCACTTTCTATTGGAGGTTTCACGCAGGTCAGGAGTGCTTCAAGCACACTGGAGCTTGCGTGGGTGCGTACAGTTGGGCGACTTCGTTCGGGAATGCCCGTTTAGGCAGGGAGAGCCTAGCAGGAGGTTTAGGACACCAGTAGCAGGGAAGAGCGGAGGCAGTCGATCCATCGTTTCACCAGGACAGGGCAGGAAGACCGGGTGAGTCTTCACCATCCAGGCTGAGGAGGCGAGGGACTCCAACACCGTGGTGGAAGTTACTCTTTTTATTTCTGGTTCGGTTGGTCGTGTGTTGTTTGATTGCGGCGCCACTCACTCCTTTATTTCGAAGAGGTTTGCTGGCGAGTTGGGTCGGACCCCTGTGCTGCTGACTGATTGTTTGGAGGTTAGCATGCCCATGGGTGAGGTGGCACTGTGGGGAGCTATTTCCCCAGCACCACGATTGTTTTGGGAGACCATGGTTTTCCGACAGATCTGGTCTTGTTTCCGATGGAAGACTTCGACGTCATACTGGGGATGGACTGGCTGTCACAGTACGACGTGCGGGTCTTTTGTCGCAAGATATAGATCCGGATCTCAAGGGAGGACTTGCCAGATGTTTTGATCAGAGGGACGAGGAGCATAGGGGGTCGTTTGATTGTGTCTGCAGTAAGGCACATAAGCTGATACACCAGGGATGCAGAGCGTTTGTGGCCACGTTGGTAGTTCTTGATCCTGAGACGAGGACACTGGAGGACATAGAGGTAGTGCAGGAGTTCCCAGATGTGTTTCCAGCAGATATCTCGTGCTACCGCCGCACCGAGAGATCAAGTTCGACATCGAGTTAGTAGCGGGTACGACACCTCAGTCGAAGGCACCTGCTGATTTGACATAGGTGAAGAAGCAGTTGCAGGAGTTGATGGACTCTGGGTTTATTCGGTCGAGTGTTTCTCCTTAGGGAGCACCTGTGTTCTTTGTGAAGAAGACTGATGGGTCGTTGCGGATGTGCATCGACTATAGGATGCTGAATAAGGTTACCATTAGGAATCAGTACCCTTTGCCTAGGGTCGAAGACCTATTTGACCAGTTGTAGTCGGCGAAGGTTTTCTTGAAGATTGATCTGCGATCAGGATACCATCAGTTGAGGATCAGAGAGGCGGACGTCCAGAAGACAACTTTTCGGACGCGGTACGGGCACTACGAGTTCTTGGTAATGCCATTTGGACTGACAAATGTACCTGCAGCATCGAGAGCACATGAGGATTGTGCTTGGCATCTTGAGAGATCAGCACCTCTATGCCAAGTAAACGAAGTGCGATTTGGTTGGATCAAGTGGCATTTTTGGGGCATATTGTGTCAGCGGATGGGATTTCGGTGGATCCGGCAAAGGTTGAGGTTGTGACTCAGTGGAGGACCCCGACGAGCGTGACAGAGATCAGGACCTTCGTGGGACTGGCAGAGTATTACAGACGGTTCATTCAGGATTTCTCTAGACTTGCTTCGCCGCTGACAACGTTGACGCAGAAGGGCGTCAAGTTTGTTTGATCCCAAAAGTGCGAGGACAACTTTCAGGAGCTGAAGAGGCGACTGATGACAGCACCGATTCTGACGCTACCGTGTGGCAGTGGAGGTTATGTGATTTACAATGAGGCGTCAGAGATTGATTTGGGCTGCGTACTGATGCAGCACGGGAAGGTGGTCACGTATGCTTCGAGGCAGCTGAAGGTGCACGAGAAGAACTACCTTACTCATGATTTGAAGTTAGCATCGGTAGTTCACGCGTTGAAGACCTGACGGCATTATCTTTATGGAGAGTAGTTTGAAGTCTTCACAGATCATCAGAGCCTGAAGTATTTGTTCTCGCAGAACGAGCTGAATATGAGGCAGCGCAGATGACTCGAGTTCATTAAGGACTACGACTTCTGAAAGGAATGTGTTCTAAAAGTTGTACTTTTATATGTCAATTATTATGAATTGAATGTGCAAACATTTTGTTCTTTGATTATGGTATTCGTCTTTTGGAAGTGTTAAAGAAGAGGCGTTTGGTCCTTAACCGTAGAGCTCTAAAAGATAATGGTTTACATAAATTAAAAGTTATTCACAATCATGGTAATCGATTGTTGTAGCTCTACAAATAATTGACGACACGAATATATAAAAGAGGAAAAGATTACTTTTATATATTGAATAGACCTAATAAGTAAAACATTATGGAATTGTGTTTCGTGTCATTAATGTTTTTACTGTGTCTTGGATCCTAAGATATGAGACTTATATCTTTTCACTCAAGAAGTGCTTAATTTGATTATTGTCAAAATCTATCAATGAGTGTAGTAATAAAGGCAATAGTTGGTTGAGCATGACTTGTGCTGGAAAAGATAGCTAGTCAAACGATTATTATTGCCCCTCTTAATTGTGTGATGATATTAGTGGGTCTCTTGATAAAGCAAAATTATAATGTGCACAATGTAACTTGAGTTAAGTTACATAGTTATAATTAGCTTAGAGAGATCAAGAAATGAATATAATACAAAGATGACACATTTCTACTTTGTATATATTCTTAATATCATGAGGCAAGGGACGGAGACAAGTGGTGCACTTACATCACTAAATGGATCGTGTTTTGGTTCGGGTGGAACAAAGACATCTATGCTAATTAGGTAACTATAATGTGTAGCTAGATACCACTTATAGTTTGAGATATTAAGTGTTTAATATCACTGCCAATTTGACTTAGATCCTCCTATAGGTCACACCACAAAACTGGGAAACAAGAGGTTTGATTTTAAGTTCATATGATGTGTCGGGTTTCATGTGAAAATAGGGTACATGTGGTGAATGAATAAAATCAATATGTCATGAGAATTGACATAATTAGAATCATAATAAATTCATATGAGGTATATATATTATGGGGTGTAATAATTTAATATTACATAGGATAATATATACATAATATGTGAATTTACTAAAAACCCCAAAAGATCAAATTTTGTTGGAAATAAATCCAAAATTTGACAAAGGCAAAATCGGGGTCAAACACGGTGAACCGTTCATGGTTCGGTCGACCAGGGTATCTTCGGATCGATTAAACGAATAGGAACGGGTAAGCGCAATTGGTTGACCGAAATTGTCTGGAGTGCCTGGACAATCGGGTTCGGTTAACCGAGTGTGCACGGTCAACCGAGAAGTAGTATTTTTGGTAGACCGAAGGTGACACGGTCATCTGATGACCATGTACCAGGAGCGATTCTGGTGGGTCAACGGTAGACCGAGTAAAAGACGTGGTTCTTCCGAATTCTTTCAGGGATTTTTTCTTATACGGATTCGGTCGATCATCTAGCTCACGGTGCACTGAACACGTGTTATAACCGAACGGTTCGATTGACCTAGTTATACTCGGTCCACCGAACAAAAACGATTCTGCCTGAATTATTAAGAGATTAATTAAATCATGGGTAGATTAATTCCAGATTTAATTAAAACATTTTTGTGGGTGCTTATGTGGAAATTAGAGATTAATTTTAGGAGAGAATAAGCAAGAGATCATGGCTAAAGAATAGCTCTTGATAAGGATGTTTTGGGAGACTATAAAATGACCCTTACTCCTACTTGTTTACTACTAATGCAAAAATCTTTTTCTCATTAATCTCTCCTCTAATCACCACGACAATCTCTTAGTAAATTTAAGTCTTAGAGATAAGAATCTCAGGAGCTTAAAGAGGGGTTATTAGCTGGATTCTAAACCTTGTTAGAGATTGATTGGCTAGCTCCTCTCTCTAATCTTGTTTAGAGTTTGGTGAACACTCGGAGGCAAATCTGTGGACGACGCAACAGGCAACGCGACTCTGGATCTTCAAAAGGTTTTAGAGAACCTTTAGGTATGATTCTACATTTGTGGTTTATTTTAATAAATGTAGGGTTGCATGATATTAGAATAAACACAAAGCAATGTATATAAAAATTGTTGAAAATATGAAAATCGATCTTGTATGTTGTATTAAAAAATTTAAAATATATACATACATAGGGACACGAAATCGTACAACTTCACCATCTCCTATCATCCGGGGAAGGCGAATTCGGTTGCAGATGCGCTGAGTTAATTTTATTTTTTAATTTTCTATTAAATTAATTTTTTTCAGGTTCCGTTGCAAGATTTTGGTCGTGGTGGAATACATTACAGTGAGTTTTTTGATAGTAAATAAATATTTACAACAATCAAGGAAGCTTGTAAATGGACGAAACAAGTTCCCATAGGAGCCGGATGTTTTTGGTTATATCATCATACAAACCAAAAGCAGATAACCGGATGGATTGTTACCTGAGATGTGATCGCAGACATGAAATACGTTCTTGTGATACGACTATTGCACTATGGAAGAACACAAAAAGAAAAAGGTTGCGGTTGTCGTTTTTTGGTAAAAGTAGTCGAGCGACATCATGCAACATGATCTGGAAGACGTCATGCAACATGATTGTCATCTCTCCGAACGACAAGTGGAAAGTGTTGGTGTCAGGCTACCACCGCTCCACGAAAGCCGAAAAACTCGTGATTGGTGTGGAGGGGAAGATCCGTTTATGAAATATAAAAAGAAAGAGTCGTCTCATTTCCTGACTTCAACGGCATGTCAAGGCAGAAAAACATGTTGTACAGCAAGTGACCCAATCCACTATCACTAATGGTCGTCGTCATATCATCAGTCATCACTGAACGTCAAGCCTGCAATGTAATACTGGCTCTGTGCCGATTATGGCACTTCAGAACCTTCCGATCCTCGCCCTCGCAGATGCGTCTGGCGATGTGGCATCCGAAACTCGGAATGACGCTGCCATCTAGAGGACCACCGGGCATCATATCCGTCACGATCCAAGAATCGTCCTCACCCCTCTTCTTCTTCTGAGTTCGGGCGTCTGCAGTGCACGAACTCGAATCACCGATCACAAACCGGCCTCCCCGACCCTTCCTAACGACCCACTCAGCCGAAGTACTACAATGTCGCCCTCGTCCTCGACCATACTGCTATATAGCCTCCTCCTGTGGCTCCAAGCCATACCGGCCCCCATCGTCACTCTCGTCGTGACTCATCAACTCATTTGAATCATCCTCGTCGTCAAAAGAATCTTCAGGTGTCTGACGACGATGTCAAAGATCTCTCTCTCTCTCTCCTAACTGAAGCAGAAATACCTCGTCTATGTGGATGACGAAAACCTGACTCATCTGCTAAACTACGTACCGCGCGTAAGAGAATTGATTTCATTTTTCCTCCACGGTAACCCGGTGACTATTAATTCAATTTTAAAAATAAATTTTTGTTAATGGATTTACTAAAATAAGTAAACTAATTATTAACTTAATAATCAATTTATTTAGCAATTATCACAATTTATAATCAATAATGGAACTACTAAACTAATTATTAACTTAATAATCAATTTATTTAGCAATTATCACAATTTATAATCAATTTAAATAATTTAAATTTAAAAAAAATGGGGCGTTTCCCGCAGACGCCCGACCCGAAGTATATTTTTAGAAAAAACTAAAAAAAATTATTTTACCAGATTTGAGTAATTCGGAGCGTCTGCTGGTTCTTTTCCCGACCTCCGAGACATTTTTCCTGATGAATATGAGAGTAATATGAAGAGATAGTGGTGTTATGACAGTGAAATGAAGAGTTATATAAGTAGAAAGTGTAAAATGACAAAATGGCAATTCGTACGTACGATTTAAGTAGTTTTCGGTAATGAATATCAGTTCAGAAAATTAATGGCGATTGATTGAGGGTTGTAAATTTGACAATAGTTAGGGGCAAAGATGACCGACTTCCCAGCGTTTGGCGGTAGGAGATGGATATTCAACGAAGACAATTTTAAGTGTGTTTCAACGAAGACAGCATGTTTGGGACACCTTTCGGGCATTTCACCAAAAGCTGAAACGCACCCTCAGCTTTTTGGTGTACCAAACGGACCGATCTTTGTCATAAGAAGTAATTTCAGCATCTGGGAACCATCAAATATGTTTTCGTTCTCCCAAACAATCAAAATTTAAATTATAACTGTTTCGTGTTTTTGCTTCAACAATCGAAGTTTAAACTAGACTATGTAGAAGAGAGGCCGTCATTTGAAAGTAAGAAAAAGAAAAAGTTTTTCCATTCTATAAATCTATACTTTTCACTCTATGTTTTTATTTTGAGAAAATTTAATAAATTACGAATGGGGGTTTGGAAATTGAGAAGAGTAGAATGTTAGTTCTATTTATGTGGGGGCGTGATAGTGAGGTCCACGACAGTGAACTCCCACATGATCCGCAGATAGTTTTGTTTTGGTAAATAATTGTGTTCAGGTGATTTTAAACCCCATAGATGAACTTAATTTTCGAGAAAAAGAAATTAAAAATATACTAACTTTACGACTCTAGTCCCCGATTGACCGCGCTTGCTGAAGTGCGAGCTCACACATGATCGGCAGAGACTTGTATTTTGGTAAATAATTGCGTTCAGTAGTAATTTCGAACCCCATAGTTAATTTTTAAAGAAAAACGAACTTAGTGAAAGGCGGCTGAGTTAGGGAAATGAAGATGTTTTTTTTCTGCTGGTGAAAGAGAATATTATAGCCTGGCAAAAGAATATCCCTCTGTTTTCGCATAGAATAATACTAGGTTCGTTTTTTGTGTGTTATTCTTGGGGGAAATATGACTACGAAATTGAAATTTGTTTTAGATAAAATAAGACAATCATATCCTTGTGTGCATTATAATGTATGCTAATCGAGAAGAATTCAATCTACTAGCATACTCCCTTAGGAATTTAGGTATAATTCGTTATTGATGAACTCAAAGTAAAATAATCACCGACCCAAATTTAACTGAACTTAAGTCAAGCTAATTTTATCTCAATATGACATTTGGAACATCATTGACTATATCAAATGACTAAATAAACAATATGTATTTCTTATCTATTATGAAATCGTTAATAGTAACTTTCACTTCACATCATGAGTTAATTGGAAACAACCTCACTGTTTTCCAGTAGTAGGGTTGCATACCCCTGACCCCCTGCCTCGTCTAAGCGGGGGTCTCTTTTAAGACACTAAGCTAATGTTAATGTTGATGATGTTAAGTCAAACTAAACTTTAAGTTCATTTGAATAAATGTAATTTACTTCAGAAGAAAACACATCATACTTTTTAAAACCTTTTGGCCGAAGGTTACATTTGGTTATGGTTTCGTCACATATTTCCAAAATCCATATTGTTAATCAGTAGTCAAAACTATAAGAAAAATTATTAACAAACTTAAGCAAACTATTATCAATGAAACTAACTTATGTTCATATCGGTTCATTTAGCTACTAGACTTGAAAACAATGTTTGCATGTAATTCAAACAGAACTCAAAAGAACTCGATCATAGCCGAACATGATCAAACTCATTTCACTTAGCAACCATATCCCAAAAGTACCAAGAATTAGATTAATGGCAATGATCTAAGATCTGACAGTGGCAACGCAGAAACATGCAACATTTTCTGATAAGAAAAGGAAAATACACAACCAAGATCCAACGACAAGCATACCATGAAGAGAACAATTTTAGTATCCTTAGAAACACATAATACGACCGAAACCTTTCATGTTAAAGCATCTGCAGCACTAAGATTTGCAGCTTCTGATTTTAAGATGCGTACAAAATTCAGAGTTCAGGCGCAGAAGATGTCATTTAAATCTAAAAAATGTCATTAGGTGAAATAGCAGACCGGACAACACTCTGGCACTCACCTCCAGCACCTGAAAGGCCCATGTGATGACGACAAATGGTTGTGATACTTTCAATTTTTGTCTTGCTCTAGCTAGAATAGGAACCGAGAATCAGCAGTGCGAAGATGTAGAGCACGTTTTACGGATATGCAGCAGGAGCTTCTTAATTAGTTTAGATAGAGATTCAGCAGGATAGAGTTTCTTAATTAAGATGGGGTTCATAGAGAACTCATTCACAGGATTGCAACTGGCCATCTTGGCCATTCGGTAGGCTGTTCTGACCACTTCAAATTTTGGAAAGGAAACTCCATGAAGCAGAGAAACAATAAAGATAAAAGAATGATGGCAAGGCAACAACTACTGCCAGAATAATAGGTTAAGCTTGCTCATGGCTGGTAATGGAAATGGCATTCTCAAAGACCTTAAATCCGACTTTGAGTTGCGTATATGAGGTCCTCCAGCAGTCAGATGAGTAGCATTGTGTCTTGCTGAGTGACTCAATTTAGCTAGAATGTAACCAGAAGAAGAATCAGAGAACAAATCCATGTTACCAACTTACCATTAAGATCATCCTTGTAAAAAGATGGCTTCTGTACTGTACCGGCTCTAACTCATTCGACCACCCCTCGTGGCCATTTCGCAGCCACAGATATATTGTAGTGTTGTTGCCGGAGAGTGCTTTACGTCGTCAATTATCTGTCTCTTATGCCCAGAGAGGGCGTGATCGTCGTCTAACAACTGCACATCTACATGATATGTTGACATACAAGATGTGTCTTCACAGAGTCATAGCACCAAAGTCCGTAGTGGAAAGAAAGATTCATCAGCGGTGATTTGCTGAACTGGGCAGTACAACGGGGACAAACAATACAAGCGTCAAAGAATCATGTTTACTGAAAACCAGTAGAGGCGCAAAACATACTTGTCAGCTCTTCCAGTCTAACTGAATCCAAACCAAGGGATTAAGCTATTTCCAATTAGTTAGCACTTTTCCTCTATAGTCACATCAACAATTCCATATCCTCATGCAGCAATGACCACAGAACTCAAATTACCAACCATCACAGGTGAGTTCTACCATCCAATAGACAAAGGTTGACCACGACCACCACATTGCTATATGAGCGAATGTCCAAACAGATTGCAGGACAATAATGCCTCTTTGGTTGTGGAATCACAGAAACAAAATCTTCAGATTTAAGGAGATTTAATCAGCTCTGATCTGCTGGAATGGGCTGTTCACATAGAAAAACAATAGAAGCATCAAATAAGCAAGTCATTTAAAATCTAACAAGTTAAGAAAGCACGTATCTAGAACACTGATAAGTTCAGCATCAAACAACAGCAAATCCTTGGAGAAACAAGATAAGCATAATAAGGGGAAGGTTGGTCACATATGAAAATGAGAAAAAATAAAAATACTTCAATGTTTACTTCACCATAACAAGAAGTAAGTAATGTGCCATTCATGTTATATGTTAACTTGTAGTCAAGAGTATGCTAAAAATATCTTTAGGTGCCACCAGAAAGAAAAATATATTAACATTCTTTTTAAGTTTCTACACATTCACAAATAAGCACAATTTAGTTGTTATTAAAATTTTGAAATCAGTAAAACACTAAAACCAGCTGCTTAAATGAATATGCTAAGGCCTAGACAACCGGCAATGAGAACGAACTAAACTAAAGCAAGGTTTTGGATGAGCCCGGGTTGCATTTCTTGGGAGGAGGTTACTGCTTCCAGTTGAAGTCATCCAAATACATATATTATCATTTTAAAGAGCAGTATATGTGTAAAGGATAAGCCTCATACCTTGAACGGTCTCTTGTTTTTTAGCTTCACTTTGACATCAATGCCATTATCTATAATAGACTTCAGCACGATTTCCAGCTTCCCTTCTATCTTTTCCCGTTTCCTAGGAGTATAAACCACATTGTGAATATCATCAGCAAGTGCCCGTTGTGCAAGAGTACTTCCCACTGCATCACAAGCAGTAGCATCCTTTTTTGATTTCAAATCAAACTTCATGTCCTTCGAAATTGAATGTGCCACTGCAACCACCTTGCTGGAAACTCGATGAATAATACAAGCACGAACAGAACCCTTTGTGATGAATATATCTAGACAAAACGGAAGGTGGTAGGGATCAGTCAACTGGCTATATGTTGGAGACCTATCCCTCTTTGCCTTCTTCAGCAGACCTATGCAAACACCACATTCTTTGATTTGAAATCTACCTTGGTCAATCACCCTGATGCCTTCTTCAGTCACCAATTCAGAACTCAGGTTTTCAGTTGTACCAGGAAGCCTATATACATTTTCAACACTAATGTTTCTGGTCATCAATTGATCACTTGGACTTGGGTTTTCGAGAAAACTACCTTCATTTGAAATCCTGATGCCTCCAGCCACCGATTCAGAACTCGAGTTCTCGGTATCACTGGCAAACCAATCTCCATTTCCAATTTCGTTAACTCCAGCCATCAATTCAACACTTCGGTTTTCTCTAGCACCCTCAGATACCAATGCAACATCAACATCGTGCTTCTTCACAGCCACCAACTGTTGTTCAACGTCGTTTCCATGCCTTCCCACATTGGACATGCCTACATTTGGCTTTCGGACATCTCGACTCACCCAACCATTCATTCCATTTTTGAATCCAAGTCTCAATCTTTGCCTCTCCCCACCATCCGGAAACCCTAACCGATCACCACACTCGAATTGAACACCATCATTTGTCCACTTCTTCCTCTCCACCAACTCTTCCCTTCTTCCAGCTTCACCTGATCTTCCAGCCATAGATTTCCCACAAACTAACTCAAAGTCCTTTCTTTCCTTCCTTTTACCTCTTGAAACCGCTGCTTCCAATTCTTCCCTATCACCGGTCCTATCAAACTTCCCACGCCTACAATCCCCACAAGCCGATCCAAGTTTCAATCTTCCCTTCCTCCCACAACCCACAGACTCCACCTTCGACGTCAAACCCTCCTTCCTCCTCTCCTCCTTGTTCCTCGCCGACTTCCTCCTATGATACTTAACCCCGCACTCCTCGAACTCCCTCGAGTCCCTCTCCACCTTGTAGAACAGCTTCTTCTTGAACCGAAGCTCCTCGATGTCATCCAAATCGTCACCGAACCCGCTGGTCTCTTCGTTGGAGACTGAATCTG
Source organism: Triglochin maritima (assembly GCA_963682175.1). NCBI lineage: Eukaryota > Viridiplantae > Streptophyta > Magnoliopsida > Alismatales > Juncaginaceae > Triglochin > Triglochin maritima. The sequence goes on along the minus strand of OY821786.1, from coordinate 28,055,432 downwards.
ACGTCTTTGTGTCGGACTTTGCTGTATTCTTCCAACTCCATAAGTCGTCGTTGACGAGGTCGATGGTCAGGTTTTCCACGGGATTCTTGCCGAAGTTGGGAAAGAAGAGGCGGTGGGAAACGTCTCCGAGAAGCCGGAAGGTGGTAAGCGTGGCCGGAAAGCAGTGCCGGAGGGATTTATTTACAATCATCTCCGACAAGGCTTGAGAATAGCCCTGCACAATGAGAATATCCAATCTTAGTCGGAACAAGGGTCATCAAGTCTCCCTCAACCTCAAGTCGACTCCACGCCTGAAAATGAAAGATCTTGATTAAAAATTCTTCCGACTTTGGTTCAAACTAGAAAAGACTTTGGTTCGACTCGAAGGCTGGACTTTAATTTTTTATTCCTCAATTTTAAAAAAATGTATTTGGTAGTGATATTGATTAATACTTAATGCTCCAAATTTTAGCTCGACTGTCGTTTACATTGCTAGTCGGAACTAGCTTATGTTTCTAGGAATGACAATATTCGGGATACTATTACATAACACTAACTATGTGTACTAAAGGAGTAGTTTTAGGTATATACAATCTATGGTTGAACTTGGAATGCATAAACAAGCACGCATGTTAATGAAATGCTCACACACCTATCCTCAAAAATTGTCGAGGGATGGATATTTCTTGAACAACATATGGATATAAGTCAAATACATCAAGACCAACAACCAGGTTTTATGAACAAAATCCATTTTTTACCACTTATTCAATAATTTCAAAACCCCCAAAAAGAAAGTGGTAGAAAAGCATGCATGATCAAACCCTTGAAAATCACAAAATATATCCCCAAGCAAAAACAATTCAACGAAAACAAGCTAAAACATTCCAAAACAAAAAACAGAGTATCTGCATAAATTTGGAAGGCGGCCTCTGATAGAAACCCCATCGTACCCTCCACTTGTGTAGCACGTTGAAATCATTTTAGGCACCGTGCAAAAGGCAACCTTCGACTAAAAACACGGAGGCAACCGTCTCTAGAGAAATGCCATCAAACAAAATAGGAACAAGAGCATGACAAAGATGTCTCCAAGATAGAAGTTTTAATTCAATTTCTGAAAATAAAAAATATACACTTTCAACTATAATTCTAAAGTTTGCCTTGAATATTTTGTAGACAACAAACAAATTACAATCATAACCATGAAACATCCAATCACATTGGCATTCACTAAAATCCCTGGAACTCATTCAAATTGAACTTTGAAATACACTCTAAACAAATCCACGTCACTTACACACTCCCCCAAAAAAGAATCATTTGAGATTCCAAGAACTGGAAAAGAAACAAACCACATCCGCTTGCACTAAAATCCTGAAACAGCTTCAAGAAGCACAGTCAAATTAAGCATGGGAACAAACCACGGTCACAATCCCATGTTTCAAATCCCCAAAACACAACATCGAACCACAACAACGAGCAAGGGTTTCGAGCAAAACCACGACCATTGTGGTGAGGAAAGCAAGCAAATGTACCTCACGCGGAGAGGGCAGCGTCTGAGAGAGGTTGCCGGTGACGGTCGCCTGTCGAGATTAAGACTGGAGGTCCCGAAGCAAAAACCTATGGATTGAATTGATTCCACAGCTGAAAAAAAACTAATAAAGTAAGATTGTTGCATTCCAAGCCTTATCAGACAAAAAAAAACTTTCCAAGCGAATTGCCCTAAAAACGAGAGGGAAAAAGGCTAATTCAGACCTCGAACCGAAGCGAATGTACCTGAAAGAAAGCAAGTCACGAAATTTATACTCAGTCCCCGTATGCATGAGATTTCCTAATTAGATGTTAAGCTTTGAGCATGATTTCATAACGTACCTGTGGTGCCGTTTTTCAATGTTCATACTTTGCCAATTAAGTTTCTGAAGTGCATATTTTTCCAATTTTTTATTTTTTTTTGATTATTTTGAAAATTTTCTATAATTTCTCTACAATGTATTAACAAATATTTTTGGCTTATGAAATGCATTCACAACCTTTTATTCTATTATTAATAGATAATTTAGGAAAGGTTGTAAGACTGTTCATTTAAGTTGTGTGTTTGTCCACTTTAAGTTGTTTCTCCCAATTCTAAGGTGTATCTGCCCATTTTAAGTTCTGGGTTTGTTCATTTTAAGTTATAAACGTGCCCATTTTAAGTTGTAGGTATGTCCATTTTAAGTTGTGTATCTGCTCATTTTAAGGTTTGTGTCCGCTCATGTTAAGTTCTGAGTCTGTCCATTTTAAGTTATAGACATGTCCATTTTAAGTTATGGTTCCGTCCATTTTAAGTTTTGGATATGTCTATTTTAAGTTTCTTGTTTGCCCATTTTAAGTTATGAGTTTGTCTATTTCAAGTTTTGGGTCTCTCTTTTTAAGTTGTGTTTTTTTCCATTTCAACTTGTGTGACTGCACATTTTAAGTTATGGGTCCATTTGAATTTAAGTTGTGGGTATGTCCATTTTATGTTGTGGATTTGTCCATTTTAAGTTGTGGGTTTATCCATTTTAAATTGTGTGTCTGTCCATTTTAACTTGTGTAACTGCATAGTTTAAATTTTTGGTCTGTCCAATTTAAGTTATAGACCTGTCTATTTTAAGTTATGCGTCTGTCCATTTTAAGTTGTGTCTGTCCATTTTAAGTTGTGTCTGCACATTTTAACTTATGACTCTGTCCATTTTAAGTTATAAACGTGTCCATTTTAAGTTATAGATATGTCCATTTTAAGTTATGAATCTGTCCATTTTAAGTTATAAACATGTACATTTTAACTTATAAATCTGTCCATTTTAAGTTATAAACGTGTCCATTTTAAGTTATAAACGTGTACATTTTAACTTATAAATCTGTCCATTCTAAGTTATAAACGTGTCCATTTTAAGTTATGGGTCTTTCCATTTTAAGTTGTGTGTGTCCATTTTAACTTATGTGACTGCACATTTAAAGTTATGGGTTTGTCCATTTTAACTTGTGTGATTGCACATTTTAAGTTTACGTGTCAATTTAAGTTATAGACGTGTCCATTTTAAGTTATGGGTCTGTCCATTTTAAGTTATAGACGTGCCCTTTTTAAGTTGTTGGTCTGTCCATTTTAAGTTGTGTGTCTGTTCATTTTAAGTTATAGACGTGTCCATTTTAAGTTGTGTGTCTGTCCATTTTATATTATGTGTCTGTCCAGACTCCCACTAACTCGATCCGGACTCGGACTAACTCGATCTAGACTCAAACTAACTCGATCTAGACTCGGACTAACTCCTCCAAAACATCAACTAACTCGATCCAGACTCGGACTAGCTCCTCCAAAACTTCAACTAACTCGATCCATACTCAGACTAACTCGATCTAGACTCGGACTAACTCGATCAAGACTCAAACTAACTCGATTTAGACTCGGACTAACTCCTCCAACCCATCAACTAACTCGATCCAGACTCCAACTAACTCGATCAAGACTTGGACTAGCTCCTCCAAAACTTCAACTATCTCTATCCAGACTCAGACTAACTCGATTTAAACTCGGACTAACTCTATCCAGACTCGGACTAACTCCTTCAAAACCACCACTGACTCGATCCAGACTCGGACTAACTCCTCTAAAACATCAACTAACTCGATCCAGACTCAGACTAACTCGATCCACACTCCGACTAACTTGATCCACACTCCAACTAACTCTTCCCATATTCCCACTAACTCGATCGAGACCCGAACAAAAATGGACAAACTCACAACTTAAAATGGACACGTCTACAACTTAAAATGGACAGACCAAAAACTTAAAAAGGACACGTCTATAACTTAAAATGAACAGACCTGGAACGACCAACAACTTAAAATGAACAGAACCATAACTCAAAATGAACAGAGACAGAACATAAAATGGACAGAACCAGGACTTAAAATGTGTAGTCACACTAGTTAAAATTGACAGACACACCACTTTAAGTTATGGGTCTGTCCATTTTAACTTGCATGTCTGTCCATTTTAACGTATGTGACTGCACATTTTAAGTTATGGGTTTGTCCATTTTAAGTTGTGTGTCTGTCCATTTTAACTTTTGTGACTGCACATTTTAAGTTATAGACGTGTCTATTTTAAGTTATGAGTCTGTCCATTTTAAGTTATAGACGTGTCCTTTTTAAGTTGTTGGTCTGCTATTTTAAGTTATAGACGTGTCCATTTTAAGTTGTGGGTATGTCCATTTTAAGATGTGTGTTTGTCCATTACAAGTTTTGGATCTACCCATTTTAAGTTGTGGGTTTGTCCATTTTAAGTTGTGGGTCTGTCCATTTTATGTTATACACGTGTCCATTTTAAGTTGTGGGTCTGTCAATTTTAAGTTATATATGTGTCCATTTTATGTTGTGGGTATGCTCATTTTAAGTTATAGACGTGTCCTTTTTAAGTTGTGTCTATCCATTTTAAGTTGTGGGTTTCCAACTAACTCGATCCAAACTAAGACTAACTCGATGCAGAATCGATCCACACTTCCACTAATTGGATCCATAGTCGAACTAACTCAATCCAGATTCGGACTAACTCGATCCAGACTCAAACTAACTCGATCTAGACTCAGACTAACTCCTCCAAAACATCAACTAACTCGATCCAGACTCTGACAAGCTCCTCCAAAACTTCAACTAACTCGATCTACAATCGTACTAACTCGATCCAGACTCATACTAACTCGATCCAGACTCGGACTAACTTGATCTAGACTCGGACTAACTCTTTCAAAACATCAACTAACTTGATCCATACTTGGACTAACTCGATCCAGACTCCAACTAACTCGATCCAAACTCGAACTAACTCGATCCAGACTCGGACTAACTCGATCTAGACGCAGACTAACTCTTTCAAAACTTCTACTAACTCGATCTAGACTCGGACTAACTTCATCCAGACTCAGACTAACTCCTCCAAAACATCAACTAACTCGATCCAGACTCTGACTAACTCCTTCAAAACTTCCACTAGCTCGATTCAGACTCGGACTAACTCGATCCAAACTCCAATTAATTGGATCCAAACTCGAACTAACTCGATCCAGACTCCACCTAACTCGATCGAGACTTTGACTAACTCGATCCAGACTCCGACTAACTCGATCCAGACTCCAACTAACTCGATCCAGACTCCGACTAACTCCTTCAAAACTTCCACTAACTTGATTTAGACTCGGACTAACTCGATCCAGACTCCAACTAATTGGATCCAGACTCGAACTAACTTGATTCAACTCCAACTAACTCGATCCAGACTCGGAATAAATCATCCAAAACTTCAACTAACTCGATCCAGACTCAGACTAACTCGATCCAGACTCCAACTAATTGGATCAAGACTCAAACTAACTCGATCCAGACTCGGACTAACTCGATCTTGACTCGGACTAACTCGATCCAGACTCCAACTAACTCGATCCAGACTCGAACTAACTCCTCCAAAATTTCAACAAACTAGATCCAGACTCGAACTAACTCGATCCACACTTGCATTAACTCGATCTAGACTCGGACTAACTTGATCCAGACTCAAACTAACTCCTTCAAACCTGACACTAACTCGATCCATACTCGGACTAACTCGATCCAGACTCCCACTAATTGGATTCAGACTCGAACTAACTCGATCCAGACTCTGACTAACTCGCTCCAGACTCCAACTAACTCGATCCATACTCCAACTAACTTGATCCATACTTGGACTAACTCCTCCAAAACTTCAACTAACTTGATCCACACTCGGACTAACTCGATCCAGACTCAGACTAACTCTGTCTAAACTCGGACTAACTCTATCCAGACTTAGATAACTCCTTCAAAATATCCTCTGACTAGTTTGAGACATGGACTAACTCGATCCACACTTGCACTAACTCGATCCTGACTCAGACTAACTCGATTCATTCTCAAACTAACTCCGTCAAGACTTGCACTATCTCGATCCACACTCGGACTAACTCGATCCAAACTCGTACTAACTCGATCCAGACTCAGACTAACTCGATCCATACTCAAACTAACTCCTTCAAGACTTGCACTAACTCGATCCAGACTCGGACTAACTCGATCCAGACTCCCACTAATTGGATTCAGACTCGAACTAACTCGATCTAGACTCTGAATAACTCGATCCAGATTCCAACTAACTCGATCCAGACTCAGACTAACTCCTCCCAATCATCAACTAACTCGATCCATACTCCAACTAACTCGATCCATACTCGGACTAACTCCTCCAAAACTTCAACTAACTTTATCCACACTCGGACTAACTCGATCCAGACTCGGACTAACTCTGTCCAAACTCGGACTAACTCTATCCATACTTAGATAACTCCTTCAAAATATCCCCTGACTAGTTTGAGACATGGACTAACTCGATCCACACTCGCACTAACTCGATCCTGACTCAGACTAACTCGATCCATACTCAAACTAACTCCTTCAAGACTTGCACTAACTCGATCCAAACTCGGACTAACTCGATCCAGACTCAGACTAATTGGATCCATACTCCAACTAATTGGATGTATTCATTTTAGGTTGTGTGTCCGCCCATTTTAAGTTATGGGTCTATCTATTTTGAAGTTGTGGGTCAGTCCATTTTAAGTTGTGTTTTTGTTTATTTTAACTTGTGTAATTGCACATTTGAAGTTATGAATATTTCCATTTTAAGTTGTTGGTCTGTCCATTTTAAGTTTTGGATTTGCCAATTTTAAGTTTTGTATTGGCCAATTTTAAGTTGTGGGTCTATCCATTTTAAGTTGTGGGTCTGTTCATTTTTAAGTTGTGGGTATGTCCATTTTAAGTTATTGATGTGTCCATTTTAAGTTGTGGGTTTGTCCATTTTAAGTTATAGACATGTCCATTTTAAGTAATAGACATGTTCATTTTACGTTGTAGACGTGTCCATTTTAAGTTGTGTATTTATCCATTTTCCATTTTAAGTTGTGTATTTATCCATTTCAAGTTGTGTCTGTTCATTTTAAGTTGTGGGTCTGTCCATTTTAAGTTGTGTGTCTCTCCATTTTAATTTTTGGATTTTCCCATTTTAAATTTTGGATCTGCCTTTTTTAAGTTGCGGGTATGTCCATTTTAAGTTGTGGGTATGCTCATTTTTAAGTTGTGGGTATGTCCATTTTAAGTTATAGACGTGCCCATTTTATGTTGTGTGACTGCAAATTTTAAGTTATGGGTCTGTTTATTTTATGTTCCGGATCTGTCCATTTTAAGTTGTGAGTGTCCATTTTAAGTGGTGTGTCTGTCCATTTTAATTTATAGACGTGTCAATTTTAAGTTGTGAGTCTACCCATTTTAAGTTGTGGATCTATCCATTTTAAGTTGTGGGTCTGTTCATTTTTAAGTTGTGGGTATGTTCATTTTAAGTTATTGACGTGTCCATTTTAAGTTGTGGGTCTGTCAATTTTAAGCTATAGACGTGTTCATTTTAAGTTGTGTGTCTGTCCATTTTATGTTGTGGGTCTGTACATTTTATGTCATAGACGTGTTCATTTTAAGTTTTGTCTGTCCATTTTATGTTGTGGGTCTGTCCATTTTAAGTTGTAGACGTGTTCATTTTACGTTATAGACGTGTCCATTTTAAGGTGTGTGTCTGTCAATTTTAAGTTGTGGGTCTGTCCATTTTATGTTATGTGTTTGCCCATTTTAAGTTGTGGGTTGTCCATTTTAAGTTGTGTTTCTATCCATTTTAAGTTTTGGATCTGCCCATTTTATGTTTTGGATCTGCCCATTTTAAGTTTTGGATTTTCCCTTTTTAAGTTGTGAGTATGTCTATTTTAAGTTGTGTGTATGTTCATTTTTAAGTTGAGGGTCTGTTCATTTTAAGTTATAGACGTGTCCATTTTAAGTTGTGGGTCCGTCCATTTTAAGTTAGGGACATGTCCATTTTAACTTGTGTGACTGCATATTTTATGTTATGGGTATGTTTATTTTAAGTTCCGGATCTGTTCATTTTAACTTGTGAGTCTGTCCATTTTAAGTGGTGTCTGTCCATTATAAGTTATAGACGTGTCCATTTGAAGTTGTGGGTCTGTTCATTTTAAGTTGTGTGTCTGTCATTTTAAGTTGTGGGTATGTTCATTTTTAAGTTGTGGATCTGTCAATTTTAAGTTATAGACGTGCCCATTTTAAGTTGTGGGTCTCCCCATTTTTAGTGGTGGGTCTGCCTATTTTAAGTTGTATGTTTGTCCATTTTAACTTGTGTGATGTTTGACATCATTTCATGCTTATATTTGTATCTTATATCCATTATCTTTCACCTAAACAATGCTATGTTACGAGTTTTATGTTTAGTTTTCAGGAATAAATAGGTTTGAAGAGATGAAGCATAAAAGGACCCAAAAGCTGGGAAAAATGACTGAATTGTGAGATCTGGGGACTGAGATGCAAGGAAGAAGGACCTGAACGTAAGACCGAAGGACCTAAGAGCAAAACAGAATACTCCACACAATCATGGGGAGTATTTTAGCAATTCGATTCGGGTCGGAGCTCCAACAAACCAAGTAAATCCATCCAAGACCAACAAATATACATGAAAGAGAGAGAGGGTCTTTGCCTAGCCAGCCTGAGGCTAACCCCCGCATGTACCAGCAACAACACATGCAAAATGAAAATGTGGTACCGCGGGGGAGGCAAGTGAACCATGTGGAGGAACATGTTCACCATGTCAATTCCATTGTGACCTTAAGGAATGGAAAACAGGTTGACAATCACATTTCCTTGCCACAACCACCACCATCTATGCAGCCCCTTAGTGGGAATGGTGGTGAAGAAGAGGCTGAGGGTGAGGGAAATACACCAACGCTTCTTTCTCATGCACGGCAGAAAACCTACCTGCCAAAAGCTCCCTATCCAAGTAGGTTACCAAAAAGCAGAGTGGCACGATGGATAAAATATTAGAGGCATTCAAGCAAGTGAAGGTTAACATCCCCTTGTTGGATGTCATCTAACAAATACCTCAATATGCCAAAGTGTTGAAGGATCTCTGCACAACCAAGAGGAAGACCAATGTTCCTAAGAAAGCATTCTTGGCAACCAATGTAACCTCACTTTTGTCCAATCCCGCCTACACAAAATGCAAGGACCCTGGGTGTCCCACTATTCAGTGTACGATAGGGGACACTAGCATGAGTAATGTTTTGCTTGATTTAGGATCAGCAGTCAACCTCCTCCCATTTTCTGTTTATCAACAGTTAAATTTGGGAGAATTGAAACCAAGATGACCCTCCAATTGGCGGATAGATCCATTCTCATTCCAAAGGGGATTATCGAGGATGTGCTTATCAAAGTTGGAGATTTTATATTTCCAGTCGATTTTGTTGTCCTCGATACCAATCCTGTTGCGAACACCCACTCTCAAATACCTTTGATTTTGGGTAGACAATTTCTGGCAACTTCCAATGCCTTAATTAATTGTAGAAATGGTCTCATGAAGCTCTCATTCGGTAACGTGAGTGCCGAGTTTCATGTGTTAAACTCTGGTAGGCAACAGGAGCCCATGGATCAACCTTTAAATCTAAATCATATCCTCCAATTGGAGAAAGCACCACAAAATCAACGAACACCGCTAACCCCAATGCAACCCATTGAGAATGTTTGTGGGGCCAGCGAAAACTCATTGCCTGTCTTTGCAATGCAACAGAGTGAGCTGCATCAAACATAAATGTCCACAAGGAGTGTTCGTTGCATGATTCAGTTGAGAGTACTAGTGAGAGTGAGACACCTCATCATATGCCTATACCAAAAGGTGTCTCTACCTCATGTCCCATGGCCATTGAGCCATTTGAGCTTGATATTGACTCCAACAAAGACCCACCTATGTCCGAGCTTATGCTTAATGATCTAAATGATGATGGGAGGTCCTTGTTGGATGACTTGGGTCTTAGTGATGCAGGTCTGCTGCATCCATCGAATGAGCTTGAGGAACTCATTCCGATGCACCCACCTATTGGTTTGAGGGTTTTGTTCGATGAGCAACTAAACCCTAGTGAGGCAATACAACTTCACTCTTTCATGTTGCCTACACCGAACCAATATCATGAGGGGTTCGAGCCTTTCAGCTTTGACCTTTCACCCCTCATGACACCTCAGAGTAGCAGTGAAGTTTGCCCATCTCAGCAAGTCTCTGGTCCTCATAACTCGATGTTTTCATTTGATGTACCTTGACCAATGATTATGAGAATATCTTTGTTGATGTATATATGTTGTACAAAATAAAAAAAACAAAAAAACGAGTAATAAAAGACTCCATGAGCGAGCATTGATTGTTGTGGGCCCCAACCCTTGTGTACTTGGGCCCCATTTCATTCACGTATTTGTATCCCTTCTTTAGTATCTCACAAGTTTTGAGGGAATTCGGGTTTGTGTCCATCAACATAACCATGAACTTCCTGTTGTACTTCACATTGGTGAGATCTTTTCTTTTTCATGCATAAATCCATGTAGTTTCATGCTCACATTCATTGAGGACAATGCATGAAGTAGGTGTGGGGGGTGTTTTACGTGTGTACATAGTTGAGTCTTTTCCTTTGATTTTGTTTTCGTTTGTGTGTATTGATAGGGTCATGTTAGTGTGCTGCATTTAATATCGATATATCTTCTTGCCATGATCCTTGGGTGACTTGTCTTCTTTTGCTTGCCTAATGCTTTAAAATTTTCGCATTTCTTTCAAAATCTTCATGTGTTTGCGAAAGAAAATGTTTTGTGGTTTTTGCGTGTGTTTGGCATGTGCAAAACCGTTGAGAGGCAAAGTAAAAAGAAAGCTCCCAAAATTGTCTTGAATTTGATGCATTAGGATATCTAGTTTACTGGCTTTAGGTCTTATCGAGTCGTTAGGATGCACCTCAGTTTTCCCTCTGGGGTGAGTAATCATACGGTTTCAGTGCTCAAATAATTAAAGAAGTCAATCCCGAACCTAGTCAGTCAATAATTCGTGTATGTTAATTTAAGGAAGTTTGTTGTAGTCAAGGACCCTTTAAATCTTGTTGTGAGACATTAAGTGTAGGGGTTTTGGTCCATGTGTAGATAAGAAATAAGTGAGTAGGTGTTCTCTCTTCTCTCACGGCTCCTATCACTCAGGAATGTAGGTCTGAGGGGACTTTGTGCATGGTGCTTTCGAGTCATCTGACTTGGGATGCGCTGACCGAACTCTCCTTACATGGGTGGTAGGGATTGCCCTACGTGGAGATTTGGGGAAAGGTGTACGTGATAGTGTAAGTCCTCATAGGCAATGATGCACGAAACCTGACCCTGGGAGAATGTAGCTCCATCTAATAAAAAGAAAAGAACAAAAAAAAAGAGAAGGAAAAAATAAGATAAGAAACACAAACAAAAAAATAAGGTAATGCAAATAAGAACCTTAATGGACCTTACACTTTGTATCACTTGAGGATGTTGATGTTATCCATGTCTTGCACTTAAGTCCTTAATTAACTTTCACGAATGATTTATTAGGCTAGGTGTGTGGACTGATTACATATATAGAGTCAGCCCGTAGTATTACCGCGTCCCATGATCGACAAAATGAGCCAACGAGTCGTGTAGCTAGATTGAGTAATGCATCTTTGTTCGGATTTTGTGGGTATATCCGCTAAAAACCCTCAGGAGACAACACTCCTCCTTGGTGACAAGGAGGTTTAACGGTTTGTTGCACGTGCTAAGTTCAACCGTGATTCCTACGAAAGTGAGTTAAGATTTCTTGTTTTTCGTATGCTTTTTCCCTTCTTTGTTTTGCTCGGGACTAGCAAAAGTTAGGTGTGGGGGTAGTTGATTGTCATCATTTCATGCTTATATTTGTATCTTATATCCATTATCTTTCACCTAAACAATGCTACGTGACGAGTTTTATGTTTGAATTTCAGAAATAAATAGGTTTGAAGAGATGAAGCATAAAAGGACCCAAAGAAGGGAAAAATGACTTAATTGTGAGACATAGGGACTAAGATGCAAGGTAGAATGACCTGAACATAAGACCAATGGACCAAAGAGCAAAACCACACCATCATGGGCCGTATTTTGGCAATTAGATTCAGGTCGGAGCTCCAGTAAACAAAGTATATGCATCAAAGACCGACAAAGACATCCAGAAAAGCCCACAACAAATTCCAGATGGATCCAAAACCGATGGACCGCCGATTGGCGGTCTGGGACCGCTAATTGGTGGTCTGGATCTCTCCGGATACGCTAAGACTTGGCGGGCACATGTATTAGAGTGTCTTTATTCTATTTCTTGTATTGGTTTAGTCTCATACGGGGGGATTGTCCCGGATTACCTTTTTCTATTGCTATAAATAGAACTCTTCACCTTCTATTGTAATGACCCATTACTTGGTGGCATTCTCTCTACTTGGCGTAAGCCTTGGAGCAAAATTTCAAGGTGGAGAAGAATGCTACCTTCAATATGAGTCATCTAATAAAATAATTTTTCCATTGTTTTGTTCTTTTGTTGTTTCTTTATGCATGCATACTTAGCTTAGTTTTATTTCTTTGATTCTAGGTTAAAGTAGTTAGAATGTTTCTTTTCTTCTTTAGTTTAATTGTTAGAGTAATGTGTAGTGAGTAGATACATCCCCCTTTCGGGGTGGAGATGATGTTCATACATGCATTAAAGAATGGATATGAATGCTTTATATTTTGATTGAGTTGATAAATGTGAATGTATGTTTTCTTGTTAGAGTAGAATACTACACTTGATGGGTTTTGCCACACATCTTAGACACCTCCCATGCTTGTTTAGGTTCTGAAATAACCAGCTTGTGTATATGAATGTTAATCAACTAGGTTAGTGAATGGATTGATAGGTTTTGCCATAACCTTTAGACACTTCCTATGCATGAAAACATTACCTACATTTGTTCCTATAGAATGAATTATTCACCATCTTTTTACATGTGTGCACACACTCCACCCCTTAGGGGTTTTCCATTTCTGATTTCCAGCACACTTATTTCGTTCTTAGTTAAGTTTTAATTCATCATTTGTTGTTTGCTTGTGCATGCGTTACTTTGTAGTGTAGTGTAGCGTAGGTTAGCATAATAACATCTCTTCTCCCATTTTCGCCACTTGATTTCTGACAAACAAGAGGCTGCTCACCTCCCTGTGGACGACCCGTATTTGCCGGCTCAACCTAAGCTTGGCGAGCAATCTAGATAGCGAGGCAATACGACTATCACATGTGAGTGGAAGCCGACTCGACAAGGTGGTAAGAAGATGGGTGTTTAATGCTATGATACACGAATGTTGGCTCGAGCGGAACCGTAGGATATTCGAGGGCGAAAGGCAACAACCGGTAGATACCACTGTTGTAGTCAAAGACATAATCCGGTGTTTGGGAGATAAAGTTACAAAGCTCGCGAAAGATGAAGGAGAAGTGCGACATTTTCAGGACACTTGGAGATAACTCCAGCTTCTAATGTTTGATGAGAATATAATTTTTTCTTAAACTACAATGCTTAAAGTGATGTTTCAATAGGTCGTAGAGATAAACCGGTTATGCATGTCGCATACACCCGCAGACTAGGAAATTTTTGTAGGATGTAAACAATGTTAGATTAATAAATATTAGAGGCTAAGCCTCCCTTTTGCTTTGCAAAAAAATGCATAATATGATGTCAATCACATGCATTAGTTAGTAGGGTGGCATTGGTACAAGTGTGAGGTGAGTGTTTGATTGGAGGGCTTGATTGCTAGTTTAAGGATCAATATACCCTAAGGGAGTGTCCCATACAAGAAAAAGTAAGGGATTTCATCACCCCTTCCTTGGCCCCAAAAATCACACCTAATCAAAAGGCTTGATCTAAAATCAAGTAGACATTGACCCTTAGGATTCGGGCGCACTTAGGAGACAATCTCATTCTCGACGTCAAGGCATGAACATCGTCGTTCGCTTAGTTGCATTGAGACTTTTGGGACCTCTGGGTCTTGACTTTCTCATTTGGCTTTGTGACCTTAGACCGGGGGAGGTGAGGCGTTCGGGTGTGTGGGGAGTCATGGTTAGGCATCGTCTAGTCTAAGGACTCATAGCCAGCCTAAGCTTGTTAGTGGTGGGTCTGCCTATTTTAAGTTGTATGTTTGTCCATTTTAACTTGTGTGATGATTGACATCATTGCATGCTTATATTTGTATCTTATATCCATTATCTTTCACCTAAACAATGCTATGTTACGAGTTTTATGTTTAGTTTTCAGGAATAAATAGGTTTGAAGAGATGAAGCATAAAAGGACCCAAAAGCTGGGAAAAAGGACTGAATTGTGAGATCTGGGGACTGAGATGCAAGGAAGAAGGACCTGAACGTAAGACCGAAGGACCTAAGAGCAAAATAGAATACTCCACACAATCATGGGGAGTATTTTAGCAATTCGATTCGGGTCGGAGCTCCAACAAACCAAGTAAATGCATCCAAGACCAACAAATATACATGAAAGAGAGAGAGGGTCTTTGCCTAGCCAGCCTGAGGCTAACCCCCGCATGTACCAGCAACAACACATGCAAAATGAAAATGTGGTACCGCGGGGGAGGCAAGTGAACCATGTGGAGGAACATGTTCATCATGTCAATTCCATTGTGACCTTAAGGAATGGAAAACAGGTTGACAATCACATTTCCTTGCCACAACCACCACCATCTATGCAGCCCCTTAGTGGGAATGGTGGTGAAGAAGAGGCTGAGGGTGAGGGAAATAAACCAAGGCTTCTTTCTCATGCACCGCAGAAAACCTACCTGCCAAAAGCTCCCTATCATGTAGGTTAACCAAAAAGCAGAGTGACACGACGGATAAAATATTAGAGGTATTCAAGCAAGTGAAGGTTAACATCCCATTGTTGGATGTCATCTAACAAATACCTCAATATGCCAAAGTGTTGAAGGATCTCTGCACATCCAAGAGGAAGACCAATGTTCCTAAGAAAGCATTCTTGGCAGCCAATGTAAGCTCACTTTTGTCCAATCCCGCCTACACAAAATGCAAGGACCCTGGGTGTCCGACTATTCAGTGTACGATAGGGGACACTAGCATGAGTAATGTTTTGCTTGATTTAGGATCAGCGGTCAACCTCCTCCCATTTTCTTTTTATCAACAGTTAAATTTGGGAGAATTGAAACCAACTAAGATGACCCTCCAATTGGCGGATAGATCCATTCGCATTCCAAAGGGGATTATCGAGGACGTGCTTATCAAAGTTGGAGATTTTATATTTCCAATCGATTTTGTTGTCCTCGATACCAATCCTGTTGCAAACACCCACTCTCAAATACCTTTGGTTTTGGGTAGACAATTTCTGGCAACTTCCAATGCCTTAATTAATTGTAGAAATGGTCTCATGAAGCTCTCATTCGGTAACATGAGTGCCGAGTTTCATGTGTTAAACTCTGGTAGGCAACAGGAGCCCATGGATCAACCTTTAAATCTAAATCTCATCCTCCAATTGGAGAAAGCACCACAAAATCAACGAACACCCCTAACCCCAATGCAACCCATTGAGAATGTTTGTGGGGCCAGCGAAAACTCATTGCATGTCTTTGCAATGCAACAGAGTGAGCTGGCATCAAACATAAATGTCCACAAGGAGTGATCGTTGCATGATTCAGTTGAGAGTACTAGTGAGAGTGAGACACCTCATCATATGCCTATACCAAAAGGTGTCTCTACCTTATGTCCCATGGCCATTGAGCCATTTGAGCTTGATATTGACTCCAACAAAGACCCACCTATGTCCGAGCTTATGCTTAATGATCTAAATGATGGTGGGAGGTCCTTGTTGGATGACTTGGGTCTTAGTGATGCAGGTCTGCTGCATCCATCGAATGAGCTTGAGGAACTCATTCCGATGCATCCACTTCTTGGTCGGAGGGTTTTATTCGATGAGCAACTAAACCCTAGTGAGGTAACACAACTTCACTCATTCATGTTGCCTACACCCAACCAATATCATGAGGGGTTCGAGCCTTTCAGCTTTGACCTTTCACCCCTCATGACACCTCAGAGTACCCGTGAAGTTTGCCCATCTCGGCAAGTATCTTGTCCTCATGACTTGATGTTCTCATTTGATGTTCCTTGACCAAATGATTATGAGAATATCGTTGTTGCTGCATATATCATGTAAAAAAATCATTAAAAAAAGGTGTGTAATAAAAAACTCCATGAGCGAGCATTGATTGTTGTGGGCCCCAACCCTTGTATACTTGGGGCCCATTTTTTTCACGTATTTGTCTCCCTTCTTCAGTATCTCACAGGTTTTGAGGGAATTCGGGTTTGTGTCCATCAACATAACCATGAATTTCCTGTTGCGCTTCACGTTGGTGAGATCTATTCTTTTTCATGCATAAATCCATGTAGTATCTTGTTCACATTCATTGAGGACAATGCATGAAGTAGGTGTGGGGGTGCTTTACGTGTGTACATAGTCGAGTCATTTTCCTTTGAGTTTGTTTTCTTTTGTTTGTACTGCTAGGGTCATGTTAGTGTGCTGCATTTAATATCGATATATCTGCTTGTCATGATCCTTGGGTGACTTGTCTTTTTTTGCTTGCCTAGTGCTTTAAAATTTTCACATTTCTTTCAAAATCTTCATGTGTTTGTGAAAGAAACTGTTTTTGTAGGTTTTGCGTGTGTTTAGCATGTGCAAAACCGTTGAGAGGCGAAGTAAAAAGAAAGCTCCCAAAATTGTCTTGAACTTGATGCATTAGGATATCGAGTTTACTGGCTTTAGGTCTTATAGAGTCGTTAGGATGCACCCCGGTTTTCCCTCGGGGGGTGTGTAATCATAGGGTTTCATCACTCAAACATTTAAAGAAGTCCACCCTGAACCTAGTGAGTCAAATAATTCGTGTCTGTTAGTATAAGGAAGTTTGTCGTAGTCAAGGGCCATTAATCTCTTTTTGTGAAACTTAAGTGTAGGGGTTTTGGTTCCCATGTAGATAAATAAATAAGTGGTGTTCTCTCTTCTCGCACGACTCCTATCACTCGAGAAAGTAGGTCTAAGGGGACTTTGTGCCTGGTGCTTTCGAGTCATCTGACTTGGGATTCACCGACCGAACTCCCGATACACGGGTGGTAGGGATCGCCCTATGTGGAGATTTGGGGGAAGGTGTACGTGATAGTGTAAGTCCTCATAGGAAATGATTCACGAAACCTGATCCTGGGAGAATCAAACACCAACCAATAAAATGCTCCAAAGGAAAAGAAAAAAACGAAAAAAAATGAAAAGAAAAAAAGAGTCAAATGAGAACCAAAATGGACTTTACACATTGTATCACATTCAGAAGTTAAGGTTGCCCATGTCTTTCACTTAAGTCCTTAACTAACTTTCACGAATAATTCATTAGGCTAGGTGTGTGGACCGATTACATATATAGAGTCGACCCGTGGTATTACCGCGTCCCATGATCGACAATATGAGTCCAACGAGTCGTGTAGCTAGCAAACGGCTTGTTGCACATGCTAAGTGCAACCGTGATTCCTACGAAAGTGAGTTTGGATTTCTTGTTTTCGTATACTTTTTCCTTTCTTTGTTTTGCTCAGGACTAGCAAAAATTAGGTGTGAAGGTATTTGATTGACATCATTTCATGCTTATATTTGTATCTTATATCCATTATCTTTCACCTAAAAATGCTATGTTACGAGTTTTATGTTTAGTTTTCAGGAATAAATAGGTTTGAAGAGATGAAGCATAAAAGGACCCAAAAGCTGGGAAAAAGGACTGAATTGTGAGATCTGGGGACTGAGATGCAAGGAAAAAGGACCTCAACGTAAGACCGAAGGACCTAAGAGCAAAATAGAATACTCCACAACATCATGGGGAGTATTTTAGCAATTCGATTCGGGTCGGAGCTCCAACAAACCAAGTAAATGCATCAAAGACCAGCAAATATACCAAGCAAAGCCCAAAGCAAATCTGAGCGCGATCCGGATCCTGTAGACCGCCAATTAGCGGTCCGGATCTTCCCGGATCCGCTCAACTTTCTGGAGCATATGTATTAACGTTTGTTTAGGCTATTTTTGGTATATGTTTAGTCCCACATCGGGAGATTGTCCCGGAGTGGCTTTTTCTATGGCTATAGATAGAACTATTCCCGTTCTAAAATGTAATCACTCCATATTTTTGAGTGGCTATTCTTCCTACTAGAAGTGAGGCCTTGAAGCACACATTAAAGTAGGAGGATGCTACTTGAAATGTGAGTCATTTGTTAATAAAAGTTTCTTTATTATGTTGTTTGTTTCATATTTCTTGCTTTACTTTGTTTAATTTCTTTTCATTAGTTTTAGTAGCTTAGTTAATATGCTTTCCTTGCTTAGTTTAATAATTAGTGTAATGTGTAGTAAGTAGTTCCATCCCCTTTGGGGGGTGGAGTAGATGTTCATACATGCATCAGAGAATGGAATGAATGCTTTATTTCCAATGTGTTGATATATCATGAATGTATGCTTGCTTGTTTAGAATAGAATTTATAACTTAATGAGTTTTGCCAAAATGATTAGACACCTCTTATGCTTGTTTAGGTTCTGAAATAAACAACTTGTATATGTAAATGTTAATCAACTAGGTTGGTGAATAGATTGATAGGTTTTGCCATAACATTTAGATACTTCCTATGCATGATAACACCACCTTCATTTGTGCTTAAAGAATGTGTTCAACACCCACCTCTTTGCATGTGTGCACTCACTCCACCCCTTAGGGGTTTTCCCATTCCTGAATTCCAGCATTTCGTTCTTAGTTTAGTTGGTATTTCATCGTTTGTTTGTTTCTTTCGCATTTCGTACTTCTTAGTGTAGTGTAGCGTAGAGTAGCATAATCAACCCTCTTCTCCCTATTTTCGCCACTTGATTTCGTACAAACGAGAGACTGCTCACCTCCCTGAGGACGACCCGTATTTGCCACCGCTTCAACGCGGTCGTGCACTTGTGGTTTAATATAAAACGTTCAACAAGTTTTTGGCACCGTTGTCGGGGAGGTGCCAGTCCAGACTCTTGTATTGTATCTGTCCAGTGGGTAACTGATACCGGATCTTGTGCTCACATAGTTTCTAATGTGCAACTTCTCAGGGATAGGAAGGAACTCGTACGGAACGAGATAGAATTGAAGGTCGGAAATGATGCGAACGTTTCTGCGGTTGCACAAGGTTCTGTGGTGCTTCAATTATGTAGTGGTTTAAATTTATGTCTAAAGAATGTTTATTATGTGCATTCGATTAGCAAGAACATTATTTCTGTATCATGTTTAGATATGGATAATTTTAATATAAATATTTCAAATTCTTGCTTGTCTATATCGAAGAATGGTGTTTTCTATGCAAATGCATTCATAAGGAATGGTCTCTATTTGCTTGAATTGAATAATAAACAAATCTTTAATATCAATAACAAAAGACTTAAGACCACTCACGAGAATGATACTCTCTTGTGGCACTATCATCTTGGTCACATAAATGAAAAACGCATTAAGAAATTGCAAGAAGCTAACCTTCTTGGTCTACTTGATTTTAAATCATTGGAGACGTGTCAACCATGTTTAATGGGAAAAATGACCAAAAAGCCTTTCAAGAAGAAAGGTCCAAGGACGAGTGGCTTGTTGGATTTGATACATTCCGATGTATGTGGTCCAATGAGTACTAGTGCACGAGATGGTTTCAGGTACTTCATTACGTTCACGGATGATTATAGTCGTTATGGCTATGTTTATCTAATGAGAAACAAAAGTGAATCCTTTGACAAGTTCAAAGAATTCAAGAATGAAGTAGAGAACCAACTCGACAAGAAAATCAAGTCTCTACGAACGGATCGTGGAGGTGAGTACTTAAGTGCCGAATTTGACTCATACCTAAAAGAGTTTGGTATTGTACCTCAACTCACCCCTCCCGGTACACCTCAGTGGAATGGGGTATCCGAAAGGAGGAATAGGACATTGCTCGACATGGTTCGGTCAATGATGAGTCATGCAGAATTACCTCTTTACTTTTGGAGTTATGCACTGCAAACTGCGGCTTACAAACTAAATAATGTTCCATCCAAATCCGTGGAGAAAACTCCTTATGAGCTATGGAGTGGTAAAACACCTAAGCTCAATTTTCTCAAGATTTGGGGTTGTGAGGCTTACGCCAAGAAATTGATGTCGACCAAACTTCAACCAAAAGCGGATAAGTGCTTCTTTATTGGTTATCCTCGTGAGACAAGAGGATACTACTTTTGGCATATCACCTCCAATCGAGTGATTGAAGAGAGGGATGCCACATTTCTGGAAAAGAAATTTCTGGAAAGAGTAAAAAGTAGTGGGAGTAGGGTTGTGCTTGAGGAAACTCAAGATACTCTACAAGATCATGACACGAATGATGACATTCAAGATCATGAAAGCCCAACCGAGATTCCTTTGGTTAGTGGGAGCATGAGTGAGAGACCCTCGCAAGAAATTGTGAGAGAAACTCAATCTTCCCCACCAAGTGTACGTTCAAGAGTTGAACGTGAACCCACTCCTCAAGAAATTGTGGAAGAAGTTCGAGAAGTACACGTAGAACCAAAAGAACTTAGAAGGTCAACGAGGGAAAGGAAGAAACCCGATATGTATTTGGGACTTCATGAAATCATGGTACTTGATGCCATTGATCCCTTGACCTTCCAAGAAGCAATGGAAATGGAAGACTCCAAACTATGGCTCAAGGCCATGGAATCCGAAATAGAATCCATGTATGATAATCAAGTGTGGGACTTGGTTGACCTTCCTCAAGGGAAAAAGGCCATTCCAAATAAATGGGTTTTTAAGAGGAAGATGGACATGGATGGGAACTTGACAACCTACAAAGCAAGACTTGTAGCGAAGGGTTTCACTCAAGTTCAAGGAATTGACTATGATGAAACCTTTTCACCGGTTGCCATGTTCAAGTCTATTCGGATTATGCTCGCTATTGCCGCATTTCATGATTATGAAATATGGAAAATGGATGTGAAAATGGCGTTCCTTAATGGGAACTTGGAGGAGGATGTGTACATGGTACAACCTCAAGGTTTTGAAGGTCCAAAGAATATCGAGAAGGTATGCAAGCTTCAAAGATCCATTTATGGATTGAAGCAAGCATCAAGGAGTTGGAACAAACGCTTTGACGAGGAAGTAAAGAAGCTTCACTTCATTCAAAGTAAGGAAGAACCTTGTATATAAAAGAAGGTTAGTGGGAGCCATGTAGTATTCCTAATCTTATATGTCGATGACATATTGCTCATGGGCAATCATATTCCTTTGCTTGAGTAAACGAGAAGTTCATTGAAATCTACATTTTCGATGAAGGATATGGGTGAGGCTCAATACATCTTGGGAATCAAGATATATAGAGATAGATCCCGTAGACTCATTGGCCTAAGTCAACGTACATACATTGACAAGGTCTTGGAAAGGTTCAAGATGAACAACTCCAAAAAGGGCAATGTGCCAATGAGTATGGGTGTGCAACTTAAGAAGTCTCATCGTGCGCAATCACGTAAGGACTTAGAGTACATGAAGGATTTCTCTTTATGCTTCGGCAATTGGGTCGATCATGTACGCGATGACTTGCATAAGACCCGATGTCTCGTATGCTCTAAGCGTAACAAGTCGTCACCAATCCAACGCAGGTCCTGAGCATTGGACTACAATCAAGAATATCCTGAAGTACCTTAACCGGACTAAGGATAAGATTCTTGTTTATGGAGGACAAGGGGAATTGATAGCCGAGGGTTACTCGGATGCGAGTTTCATGAGTGATCCAGACGATAGAAGGTCGCACTCAGGTTATGTCTTTCTTCTGAATGGTGGAGCTGTAAGTTGGTGTAGTTGGAAGCAAAGCACTACGGCCGACTCAACCACTGCTTCCAAAGTAATGGTTGTCGCTGAAGCGAGCAAGGAAGGAGTGTGGATTAAGAAGTTCCTTGAAGAGCTTGGAGTAGTTCCCTCGAGCGAGGGACCAGTAGAGCTATTTTGCGATAATAGTGCATCTATCTCACAAATCAAGGATCCCAAATCACACCACAAAGTGAAGTACATGGATCGTAAGTAATTCGTGATACGTGACCTCATCGACGAAGGCAAAATAAATCTTTTATGGGTGGACACCAACAGCAACACAGCTGATCCATTCACAAAACATTTATCCCAAGACAATGGCGAAATGCATTTCGAGTCCATGGGATTGAGGAACCATGTAGATTGGCTTGATGATTGATATGTAATGGGTTTACCCTAGTTATTATTGTTTTATACTTTGAGTATGTATGTGAAAGAAAACTTTAATAACAAGTGGGAGATTGAAGGGAATGTGTTCTAAAAGTTTTACTTTTAAATGTTAATTATTATGAATTGAATGAGAAATCATTTTGCTCCTTGTTTATGTTATTCGTCTTTTAGAAGTGTTAAAGAAGAGGCTCTTGGTCCTTAACCGTAGTGCTCTAAAAAATATCGGTTTACATAAAACAAAAGATATTCGCAATCATGGTAATTAACATGGGACATTAATTACCGAGTTAAGATTGTCGTGTTGGTCATAGATCATTGTAGCTCTACAAGTGAGTGACAACACGGGTACACAAAAGAGGAAAATATTACTTTTGTATACTGAATAGACCTAATAAGTAAAACATTATAGAATTGTGTTTTTTGTGTCATTAATGATTTACTGTGTCTTTGGTCCTTTGATATGAGACTTATATCCGATCACTTAAGAATTGCTTGATTAGACTAGTATCTTGAGCTATCAATGAGTGTAGTGTAAAGGCATTGGTTGGTTAAGTATGACTTTTGTTGGAGAAGATAGTTAGTCAAAAGATTATCATTGCCCCTCTTAATTGAGTGATGATATTAGTAGGCCCCTTGATAAAGCAAAGTTATAATGTGCACAATGTGATTTGAGTTAAGTCACATATTTGTAACTAGCTTAAAGAGATCAAGAAATGAATACTAATACAAAGATGATACAATACTACTTTGTGTGTATTCTTAATATCATGAGGCAAGGGACGGACACAAGTGGTGCACTCCATCACTAAATGGATCGGGTTTTAGTTCGAGTGGAATTAAGACATCTAACTAATTGGGAGCTATAATGTGTAGCTAGATACCGCTTATAGCTTGTGATATTAATCTCTTAATATCACTGCCAACTTAGTTTAGATCCTCCCACAGGTCACACCACAAAACTGGGAAACAAGAAATGGGGATTTTGAGTTCATAAGATGTGTCGGGTTTCATATAGAAAATATGACACATGGGGTGAACAAGCAAAATCAAAATTATGTTGTGATTAATAACATAATTAGAATCTAAATTAAAATTCATATGTGATGTAAATATTATGGGGTGTAATGATTAATTATTACATAGGATAATACGTTACATAAGTTATGAACTTACTACTAATCCCGAAATGTCAAATTTTGTAGGGGTTAAACCAAAATTTGACAAGTCTGCGAGTACTGTGCAAAAACGGTCGACCGCTAGACGCGAAACGGTCGACCAAATGTTGTACACGTAACAGGAATTTCGTCTGTTCGTTTTCGGTCGACCGAGTATAATCGGTCGGTCGACCGAACATCGCGATGAAATATTTTTTTGTTACGAACGGTCGACCGAACTATTAACGGTCGACCGAAACCTGGTCTAAACAGTCGACCGAACCTCCAAACACGGTCGACCGTCAAGACGGTTTTATGCAGAATTAATTTAAGAATCAATTAGATCATGCATGAAATTGGTCCATAATTGATATAATCCGTGGCTAAGATTATTTGTTAGCAAATAATGGATGGTTAGATGGAAGTTTGCATGAAATCATGGGCAAGAGGTTGCACATGAATAGGTAATTTGGAGAGAACTTATAAATACAAGTTTATCTTATTACCTCATTTATTAATTCATTATCTTCTTGTGCAAAAATCTCTCTCCATAATTACCCACGAATTTCCATTAATTTTTGAGTTTAGTTTTAGTTTTCAGAAGATCTTCTTCTCAAGGGAACTAAAGAGGGGTTAGTAATTAGATTCTAAACCCTATTGGAGATTGAGAGGCTAGCTCTTCTCTCTCCGATCTTGTTTAGAGTTTGGTGAATACTCGAAGGCATCCGGCGCAGCGACAAGCATCCTCAACGTCTCCGGATCATCAAGAAGTTTTAGAGAACTTCTAGGTATGAAATTCGGAGCCCATGTTTGTTTTAATAGAGTTTTGAAACTAGTTATTGAAACAAACTGATGCATGCATGAAACAAATCATAGAAAAATTGTAATTGAACCTTATTGTGCATAAAATTTTTGAAAATAAATATGTGCAATTAAACTAGAAATCCTACATTGGGTGTGTTGGGGTTTGCTTAAAAGCAACCCAACCCTTCTTCATCTTCTTTTCCTCTTCTCCTTCCTTCTTCCTCACATATTCCTCACATTCTTCTCTGTTTTTCGGCAAGCAGCAACGTAGGCGGTGAATCCAGTGGAATAGGCGAGCATGACCAGGAGATGTGAGACGTGCGGAGGTTGGCACGCGAGGAGGTTCCGGAGGCGACGTTGCGCGAGCGATGCTCCGGCGAGTTTCGTCGTATTGGAAGTTATGTCGGCTTATTAGTTTGGTTTGTTGCTCACTCGTGAGGGGGTGATGTAGTGGTCGGTCGCGGGAGGTCGGAGACCTCACCGGCGGCGGGAGGTCCGGATCACGCTAGATTTTATTGTGGACTTTTCTGGATGTCTTTGTTGGTCTTTGATGCATCTACTTCACTTGTTGGAGCTCCGAGCCGAATAGAATTGCCAAAATACTCCTCATGATGGTGTGGAGTTTTCTATTTTTCTCTTTGGTCCTTTGGTCTTACGTTCAGGTCCTTCTCCCTTGTATCTTAGTCCCCAGATCTCACAATTCAGTCCTTTTTCCCAGCTTTTGGGTCCTTTTATGCTTCATCTCTTGAAACGTATTTATTCCTGAAAATTAAACATAAAACTCGTTACATAGCATTGTTTAGGAGAAAGATAATGGATATAAGATGAAAATATGAGCATGAAATGATGTCAATCATCCAACATCGCACCCAGTCGCCCCACCGTGTCATAGAGCATCCGCCGCTCCTCTGCCCAGTCCGTGCCCCCAGTCTCACCGCTGGTGCTACGGTCCCGTGGGGGAGGTCTCACGTGTCTCGGAGGCATCTATACACAAAGAAAACACCACACGTCAAAACCATGAATGCATGAACTAATGCAGACTCTAAAACCCTAAGGGTTGTTTCTTTGGATAAGGACACTGGAACCGACCGCTCTGATACCAACTTGTAACATCCTCAACACAACGGAAAATTTAAAATTTTAACACACAATCAACAGAGGATATTACGCAAATACTGAAAACAGGTGCACCAACATATATAATATATATATATATGAATATCAGAGTATTTCAAAAGTTGTTAATCCATCAAAAGGTTATACAACGAAACAGTAATCACCCGACCTCAACTGAGAGAAAGCTGGATCCGGTAGCGGTGCTCCTCTCCTCGTCACCACCCCCTATCGCCGATCACAACCTTTTTCACCCAACCACCGCAAGGCTTTTTCACCCAACCACCGCATCACACACTCGTCGCCAAGCTGGGCTCCAGGTCTTTTTCAACCAACCGCAGCTACCACGACACGACCAAGGGCTCCAGGTCTTTTTCAACCAACCCAAACGTCTATGGGCTCCAGGTCTTTTTCAACCAACCCCTACATGCGGTCCCTGCTCAGGCTCCAGGCCTTTTTCAGCCAACCTGAACGCACTACGGAGCTCCAGCTCTTTTTCAACCAACCCCGCACAGACTAGCTGGGCTCCATGTCTCTTTCAACCAACCGCAGCTCTCACACAGTTACGGGGCTCCACGTCTTTTTCAACCAACCACCGCAACACCACATTCTAAGCTGGGCTCCAAGCCTTTTTCAGCCAACCCAATCTCTCACACCGTTACGGGGCTCCAGGTCTTTTTCAACCAACTACCGCAACACTCGTGCACCCTAGCACACTTGCCGGAAGAACATCGTCATCACATCTTGCCCCACACGGACGACCACAGCCACAACACCTCCATAGTGCAAAACTGGACACAAACGGTCGACCGAACCAAAGTCAAGAGACGGTCAACCGTTTGGATGGTCAACTCCCAGGTTCAACGAACAAAACGACCATTCGGTCGAACGACAAAGGGGCCCCGTTCGACCGAAAGTCACCAGGGACAAATCCCACAATCCACAACGAATCCGGTCGAACCCCCGCGCACTATCGGTCGACCGAATTCCGCCAGGGAATTCCTCAACTCACACCACGAATCCGGTCGAACGCCCGAGCACTCTCGGTCGACCGAATTCGTCCAGAGCATTCCCCCACGCTCAACCACATGTCCAGTCGACCGAAACCTCCTTCGGTCGAACCGACCACTCAATCCACTTAAGTCACGGTCGGACGAAGTCATAGAGGCAGTCGACCGTTTAGATGGTCAACGCCCTATCTGACCCATGACGGTGCACACGGTCGAACGACAAAGGGGACCCGTTCGACCGAATCTCCCCAGGCTTGCCTCCCACGCACGATCGATCGACCGCCCCTGGGGTATCGTTCGACCGATTTGAGGCAGAACCCCAATTCTCTTCACAAACGGTCGACCGTTTGCACCAACTGGTCGACCGATCAGGCAGTGAAATCTGCTGCACGTTTACTTGCGACGAGTCGGAAGGCCTACCGTCGACTTTCAAATACTTACACTACTTAAGTGAGCGAGCTTGACATACCGGAAGGTTTGAAGAAACCTTTGAAGAAGCACGAGGACGCCTCCACGAGCACGTCTCCCCAAAATCACGATCCGTCGACGAATCCCTTGCTCGAACGATGATCAACACCTCCTCGATGATCCACAGCCACAACTCCACCTCCGGCAACCTCCACCAACCAACCACGACCACCGAAACACGAGTGAGGGAGAGAGAGAGCTAAAAATGTGCAGAAAGGTTTAAGAACCAACAACTCACCTCAAGCCACCGACAAACAACAACCACCTCCGCTCGCCTGAGCACAGCCTCCACGCCGGAGTCCAACTGAGGGAGAGAGTGAGGACGTGAGAGAGAGTAGAGTGAAGGAGACGTGAGAGAGAGAGAGAAACTCACCAACAAATATCTCCTCCTACCTCCATCCTCACCGTCCATTTTACTCCTCTCCATCTCCACCACTCATCCAAAACCAAATCATCTCAACCCTCCATCCATCAACTCTCCATCTCAGCCGTCCAAATCCATCTCCCCCTAATCACCAGCTAAACACATCAAAACTCATTTAGGATAGGATTAGACTCAAGATCCCACAGGGGGATTGTCCCGGATTACCTTTTTCTATGGCTATAAATAGAACTCCTCCTCCTTTTGTATTCACCCATTGCTTGGTGGCATTCTCTCTACTTGGAGTAAACCTTGAAGCAAAACTCAAGGTGGAGAAGAATGCTACCTTCAATGTGAGTCATTGTTAATAAAATAATTGTTCTTAGTTTCTTTAAATCTTGTCTTTTAATTCTTGCATGTCTCTTTAGTTTTATGTTCTTGTCATTTTAACTTCTTTAATATTCCTTGTTTGCTTAGTTTAATTTCATATCAGTAGAATGTTTCATTTTAATATAGGTTGTAGTGTAATGAGTAGTGAGTAGTTCCATTCCCATTTGGGGGGTGGTGAAATATGTGATATGATCATGTAGTGTATTAGGTTTGTGTTATCTTAATCCCTTGAGCCTTATATGATTTCCATAACCATCTAATGGGATTTCACTCTTATCTTTGATATGCTAATGCTCTTGAATGAAGCTTAGCTTATGCTTAGATTAGTGGACATATTTTATAGGGAATGATAAGGTGAGGATATGGATGGAATTAATATTGGAAACACAATTCGTAGTGTATGTTCTCTTGTTGCCTTTACCTTGGTTAATGCCTGATATGTTTTAATGATATTGGGTTATCTTATTTCATGTGGTGGCATAGTAGGGTCTAGTCTTTATACATGAGTTCATTTAGCTTCATTCCAATTATTGTCTTGTATGTTTTAATGATATGATCTTATCTTATTTCATGTGGAGGCAAAGTTAGATTTAGTTTTATGATTTCATGCACTACATATTGTGACGAGCATAATTGAACGCACACACATCTTTATACAAACATTATTTCTCTACCCCTTATGGGGTTTAGTTTTATTGCTTATTTTCCATTTACTTTCGCATTGTAGTGTAGTGTAGATCATATCTCCTTTCTCTCCTTTCTTTCCCACTCACCTTTGAACAAACCAAAAGTCGACACACCTCCCTGTGGATCGACCCGTATTTGCCACCGCTTCAACGCGGCCGTGCACTTGCCGTTAATATAAATCAAATCAATCAGTCAATGTATTGACAGGGGTGGACGAGAACAACAGTAAGTTTGTTTCTATTAATCCTCAAGTTCTTTCCATTTACAAATCACATGAGTGGTTGGTTGACACTGGGCTAATGTGCATGTATGTGCTCACAAGTCCATGTTTGTCTCTTACCAGCCTGTTGATGGAAAATATGTGGAGATGGCTGATGGGAATGTTGCAAAGGTGCTAGGTGTTGGACGTATTGACTTGAAGTTACCTTCAGCATGAGTTCTTTCACTGCATAGGACGCATCATGTGTCTATTGTTCGTCGCAATATTATTAATGGTTTGTGTCTGGTAGTTGAGGGTTATGAAGTGACTTTTAAATGTAACAAAGTTGTGATTACTCCTTCTGGTACTTTTATCGGCAAGGGGTATTTGTCTAGTGGTACTTTTTAACTTCATGTTGAACCTATTTTTTATAATCGTAATGTTGTTTCTGTTAAATATAAGCATTCTCCTGCTATTTATTCCATTGAATCTTGTGATGTTTGGCATAGACATCTAGGATTGTGAATTATCAATGTTTTAAAAGAATGATAAATTTAGATATGATTCCTAAGTATGACATTGAAAATAAAAAATGTCAATTGTGTGTGTACGGGCTAAACAACCAAAAAAACCTTTTCATTCTGTAACCAGAGATACAAGTATTTTAGATATGGTACATATTGATACTTGTGAATTTAATGACATGTTAACAAGGATTGCAAGAAATATTTTATCACTTTCATTGATGATAGTTCAAAATATTGTTACATATACCATTTGAAAAGTAAGGATGAAGTGTTGTCTAAGTTCCTTATTTTTAAGAACGAAGCAGAGACTCAAACAAGAAAGAAACTTAAGATGTTGAAATCCGATAGAGGTGGTGAATATACATCTAACCTGTTTGAACAAGTTTGTCAAGATTCTGGCATAATTCATGAAGTAACGCACAACATTCTCCACAATCTAATGGGATTGCTGAATGAAAGAATGGAACATTATTTGATATGATTAATGTATTATTGGAGAGTTCAAGATTACCTAAATATATGTGGGGGGAAGTTTTGAATACGGCTTGCCATATTTTGAATAAAGTTCCTAAAAAACATAAGGAGGTTAATCTGTTCAAACTCTGGTATGGTCGAAAATCAAGTCTTAAATATCTTAAAGTTTGTGGTTGTCTTGCAAAAGTGTTAATAACCCCAACATAAGAGGAAAAACTTGGTCCCAAAACCGTTGATGCAATATTTATTGTCGTGACTAACAGCTATGCGTACAGATTCTTGGTAATGAAGTTAAGATCGAAATGGACTCTATTGTCTCAAATGGGACATGAGAGTTGGTAAATCTTCCTTCAGGTTGTTCAACAATTGGCTGTAAATGGATATTTAAAAACAAATTAAAACCAGATTGTTCCATTGATAAGTATAAAGTCACATTAGTTGCCAAGGGGTTTAAACAAAAGGAAGGAATATACTATTTTCATACTTATTCTCCAATGTCTCGTATGACTACTATCTGAGTGCTCTTAACATTAGCGTCCATATATGATTTTACGATCCATAAAATGAATGTAAAAACTGATTTTCTTCATGGTGATCTTAATTAAGAAATTTATATGGACCAGTCTGAAGGATTTGTAGCCTCCAGAAGCAAGAACAAAGTTTGTAAACTTGTTTAGCCTCTTTATGGACTTAAACAAGCCCCACAAGTTTGGCATGAGAAATTTGACAAAATAATATTATTATTTGGATTCCAAGTTATTGATATCGACAAGTGTGTCTACTGCAAAGTTCAAGGTAATGCATGCATTGCATTGTGTTTAGATGTCAATGACATATTACCGTTTGACTCAAAGCTTAACATAATACATGAAACAAAGTCATTCTTGTGTATTAAGTTTGAGATGAAGGATATGGGTGTTGCAAATGTGATCTTGGGTCTAAACTGATTAGGTCAGTTGAGGGTAATTCCATATCTCAATCTCACTATGTTGAGAAGGTTCTTGAGAGATTTGACTATATAAATTGTAGATATGTGGAAACCACATATGATTCTTCAAAACCTTTGAACAAGAACAACAGTAGTGTTCTCGTTTCACAATTGAGATATTCTCAAATTAGGTAGTTTCATGTATCTTGTAAATTACACACGACCAGATATTTCATTCTCGGTGAACAAGCTTAGTAGATACACAAGTTGTCCTGATCGGATTCATTGGGAGGCTTTGGATAGAGTACTAAGGTACTTGAAGGGAACTTCTACCTTTGGGCTGCATTATGGGAAATTCTCAGTTGTACTCGAAGGGTACAGTGATGCAAGATGGATAGCCAAAAACTCTGGGAGTAACAATGTTGCAGGGTATGAGTTCAGTAGTTCTTCATAGAAAATTAATGACTCTAGAGATATGGTAATATGGAGAATACACAATTGTTTGAAGCGCGGACAAAACCGGAAGCGCCCTTTGTTTCAAAGAGAGGAAGACGAGTTATTCACATTTAATTTGATGGTCATATGCAAATTGAAAGCTAACCAGTGGTAATTATAAAGATCCCCAGGGAAAAATAGAAATCGTTTTATTCTTCGTCGCCGTAAATAGAAATATGGAAAATCCAATTTTCGAATTGGACAAACGACTGTCTTTTTATTATTATATTTTATTCTGGGTGGAGGTGTAGTCTCCTGGAGGTTCACGAAGCAGATCATACTATCACGATATACGTTTGAGGCTGAACTTTGTGCTTTGGATACAAGTTGAATGGAAGTTGAATGGTTAAAAGGACTCTTTTCTGAATTGCCAATGACTAGCAAACCAGTTCCTGCAATATCTGTGCATTGTAATAGTATGACTACTATTGCAAAGCTAAGAAGCTCAAAGTATAATAACAAACAAAATAGACACATTCAAGTCAAAC
Organism: Triglochin maritima; assembly: GCA_963682175.1. Classification (NCBI taxonomy): domain Eukaryota; kingdom Viridiplantae; phylum Streptophyta; class Magnoliopsida; order Alismatales; family Juncaginaceae; genus Triglochin; species Triglochin maritima. The sequence continues at coordinate 28,024,100 of OY821786.1, read as the reverse complement.
TGATGTCTGTAAGGGAGAGTCTCAAAAAGGGTGCTAGTTGTTAATTATGTTGGTACCAAAGACAATATAGTTGATCCTTTCACCAAAGGACGTTATCTAGCACAAGTTCTGAAATCCAAGTTCGGGATGAAACTAAGACTCATTTTATGACTCATATAGAAAGACAACCCAACCAATCTGAGTGGAGATCTCATGAAGTTGGTTCAATGTGGTAATAACAAGTTCTTGAGTGAGTTGAGTGCAACCTATTGGTGATACATTGTAGGTGATACATTGTATCTGTGTCAATATTCCAAAGAATGGATATGTTGTGGAAATTGCAAGTTTAGAAAGAGTGTATACTCACTGCTGGAAAAAAGCCATATACGTCGGATATACATGGGTGTATACGATGGATTTTTACGGTCCAAGTGCCCGACGTACATTTCACCGACGCCTATGCCCTTGTGTATAGACGTCGGCTATATACGACCGACGTCTATACAATGTACAATGTATAGACGTCGGCTATATATGAGCGACACCTATTATACCTTTATTTACCGAAAAAATACATTACCGCTTATAACATGCACTGATTGACATCATTTCATGCTTATATTTGTATCTTATATCCATTATCTTTCACCTCAACAATGCTATGTTACGAGTTTTATGTTTAGTTTTCAGGAATAAATAGGTTTGAAGAGATGAAGCATAAAATGACCCAAAAGTTGGGAAAAAGGACTGAATTGTGAGATCTGGGGACTAAGATGCAAGGGAGAAGGACCTGAATGTAAGACAGAAGGACCTAAGAGCAAAACAGAATACTTCACACCATCATGGGGAGTATTTTACCAATGCCATTCGGGTCGGAGCTCCAACAAGTCAAGTAACCGCATCAAAGACCAACAATACCAGAAAGAAAAGCCTACAACAAATTCCAACGCGATCCAAAGTTTTTGGACCGCTAATTGGCGGTCCATATTACTCAGGATCCGCCCAAATTTCTCCTGGACTTGTATTAATGTTCGTTTAGGCTATTTGTGGTATTAGTTTAGTCCCACATCGGGGGATTGTCCCCGATTAGCTTTTTCCATGCTTATAAATAGAACTCTTCACCTTCCATTGTAATCACTCCATATTTTAAGTGACTATTCTTCCTACTAGAAGTGAGGCCTTGAAGCACACACTAAAGTAGGAGGATGCTACTTGAAATGTGAGTCATTTTATCAATAAAGTTTTGTGTTTCTTTCATTGTTTGTTTATGCTTCTTTTATTGTTTGTGCATGTTTTAGTTTAATCGTCTTTTATTTCTAGCTTAGTTTTAATATGCTTTCTTTGCTTAGTTTAATAATTAGTGTAATGTTTAGTGAGTAGTTCCATCCCCTTTGGGGGTGGAGTAGATGTACATACATGCATTAGAGAATGGGATGAATGCTTTATTTTTGATGTGTTGATAAAACATGAATGTATGCTTGCTTGTTTAGGATAGAATTTATAACTTGATGAGTTTTGCCAAAATGATTAGACACCTCTCATGCTTGTTTAGGTTCTGAAATAAACAACTTGCATATGTAAATGTTAATCAACTAAGTTGGTGAATAGATTGATAGGTTTTGCCATAACAATTAGACATTTCCTATGCTTGATAAACACCACCTTCATGTGCTTAAAGAATGTATTCTACACCCACCTCTTTGCATGTGTGCACTCACTCCACCCCTTAGGGGTTTTCCCATTTCTGTATTCCAGCATTCTTCCTTTGTTCTTAGCTTAGTTATTATTTCATTGTTTGGTTCTTCCTTTCGCATTTCCTACTTCTTACGTAGTATAGAGTAAAGTAGCATAAACATCTTTCTCCCCCTATTTTTGACACTTGATTTCGTACAAGCAAGAGACTACTCACCTCCCTGAGGACGACCCGTACTTGCCACCGCTTCATCGCGGTCGTGCACTTGCAGTTTAATTAAAACGTTCAACACGCACCCAACCTCTACAACAATCAAGCCCAAGTTGCCCAAGTGCCAATCTTTTGACCAATAACCGCGTACAGCATGCCCAAGTGACCAAACTCATTCGCATTTGTTTGTAGAGGAGTGGTGGAGTACATCAACCATAACAGCAAAAAAATTGGCCGATGTGGGACTAAACTGTTACGACCCAAAGACGTCGGATATATAGGGTGACCGACGTCTATACGTACAGTACGACCTATAGACATCACCACTATAAACATCTAACATCTATACATGGGTAAATAGTAAAAAAAACATTGCAACCAAGTGCCAATCTTTTGACTATTATATATATATATATATATATATATATATCATTTGCCTATTGTAGTTAGTGTGATACCCAACTCCCATTTAGAAGTAAATGAGTGGTGAAGTACTTCAACCCCACCAACAATCTTTTCTTCAATGTTGGACTAAACTTCAACACATATGACCATAAACACACAACACACATGTGATAGTTCCATTGATGTAACTATTTTTAAATCAATCCAAATAATTCATGTTATTCTTATACAAAATAAATCCAAATAAATTCTTATACAAAATAATTCCCAAAAAAATTGCATTAATTCTTATACAAAATAAATCCACATAAATTCTTATAAGAAATAAATCCCAAAAAATATTGTTGTTATTTCAGGAGGTATAGACGTCAGTTATACTAAAAAACCCGATAGTTATACAAACATTTAGACGGATATCGAAACATCCGACGTATATAGGTATAGGTGTCGGATGTTTGGATATCCGACGTCTATTCTGTGACGTCTATTGTGCATTCTGCACTAGTGACTTGAAATTCTCAATGAGTTCGAGTTCTTAAGACAAGATGACAACAATGCATCTTTGGAGAAGCTCAACTACTTGAATGCAATTGTGTGCCGCAATTAAAGGAATGTGGGTCATTCCTTGAAAGCATTCATGAAACAAGATTCAGATGCATGGTCGTAAAGCATCAACCATGTAGATTGCAGTATGACCTTCTTGATGTTGTTCTCAAAGGACACACATAAAAGATTCAAGTTCAAGACTTCTTTACACTTTGTTCCTATGTGGGTAAGTTGAAGGACTCAGGTAGTGGTTCAAACCCGAAAGGTACCATTACTGAAAGCACCAAGTTGCAAGGTTCGGTCGATCGATCAACAATTATTTGTGGGAGATTGTTGGATTATTAAATTTGGATTTATACCCATGAAAGATTTAATTGAAAAATCTAATGTTGAGATGTGAGTTATTAAGGCATGTGAGATTTTCACTTTCTTTTAGTCCCACATTCGGGAACATGAGAAGTTGGAAGATGTTATTAAACATTCGCTTCTCATAACTCTTTGATGGTAGAAAGAGAGGATGAAAGAATGCTCCACACGCGTGCACGCGTCCGTCCCTCCCGGTCTGAGGGGAGGTGGTGCAGTGGGGGATTTGGGAGAAATTAGAGGCTCTAGCCTCTAGGTGATAGAAATATCGTTTTGGTCCTCGATTTAAATGCATATTGGATCCATGATGGTTATGAATTTGGATATAAATCAAGTTCGGTTTCCTCCCATGATGCACATGTATTTTTAACTCTCTCAAATAAAACAAAATCGCTCGATCTCTGGCGATTTTGTTCCACCCATCTCCTGCGTTCTCCGGTGATCAATCCAAGCGAGGTTTAGCGTTCGTCGGTTCTGGTGTGTGCTTTCCCGGCGACAAAATCGTTCTATCATGGGGAAAAAGAGTTAGACTCGTCACACTTGTACGTGATTGCGATATTTTCTCTAAGTCAAGTCGGCAATCGACAACTCGGTTGAAAGGTTTTTTCCGATCACTATTCTTTTGTTGTTTGTTTCCTAAACATGATATTATTTGTTGACTTCATCTGGATCCTGTTGTATATTTTATCTGTTAGGAATTAAAACCAATTCCAAGTACGCAGTGGAATTGAAAATAACAAATCCAATGAAGAAAGAAACCACAATTGCAAATCCAAAACACCAAACCACGCAAAACACGCAAGATGTAACGTGGAAACCCAATGCGGGAAAAACCACAGACGACACAAATGCAAATCTACTATAGAGAAACGTATTACAAGGAGAGGCTTATAGGGAACACGAACCAACCGGCGAGAATACCCGACTAAATTTGCTCCCACTGAATCGACAAAGATGCTCTCTCTATTTTCTCTCAAGAATGCAAAGTAGACAATAACAATTAATCTAATTGTTCTCTATAACAAAGGGGGAAGAAATTTCCTTTATATAGTACGCCAAAACAAGTATAAGTTGCACCAAAATCGCGTGGAGGAATGTGCAAATCGTGGGCAGGATTGGGTCAAACAGTCGACCGATCTTCAAACCGTAACGCAAACCCAGTTCCATCGGTCGACCGGACCTTAATTAGCAGTCAACCGAATATGGACATGCACTTTTCCTGTTTGCTCGAGTGCATACTTGGTCGACCGAACACTTAAGTTCCGGTCGACCGAAAATCAACAGACACATTTTTCCCAGCTCCTTGTGTGTGCCCGGTCGACCGAACCCTTAAGTTCCGGTCGACCGAAAATCAACAGGCACTTTTGCCCAGCTCCCACATGTGTGTCCAGTTGACCAAACAGCTCCTCTCGGTCGACCGAAACACGACAAGCAATGTTGCTGGACAAATCAGAACACACATCTGGTCGACCGAATGTCTGTTTTATTCCACGAATACTTTAATCACATATTCAAGGTAAACAACAACAATCTCCACTTTTACCTTGAATAGCCCCTGAAAATCTTTGAAAGAACACTTCCTTCCTCATTGTGTCGTCATCTTAGCTCTATCTACTTGGAACTCAAACCAACCAAGTTCACGCATACCATGAACTTAGTTGAAATAACTGGCTTCGCCAACATATCAGCTGGATTATCTTCAGTGTCCACCTTCTTCACCACCACACCTCCTTCAGCAACAACTTCCCGAATGAAGTGATAACGGACGTCGATATGCTTCGTCCTCTCGTGGTACATCTGATCCTTCGTCAGATGAATGGCACTCTGACTATCACAATAAACAATCAATGTATTCTGACCTAGACTAAGCTCTCCAAATAAACCTTTCAACCAAAGAGCTTCCTTTATACCCTCGGTCGCTGCCATATACTCTGCCTCCGTTGTAGACAAAGCAACAGTGTGTTGCAAAGTCGCTTTCCAGCTAATAGTTGTGCTCCCAACAGTGAACACATAACCAGTCATAGATCTTCGTCCATCGCGGTCTCCCGCGTAATCAGCATCTACAAACCCCATTAACGAATACAAAGATCGACCAAATTTCAGAGATAGCTTAGTTGTACCTTTTAGATACCGGAGAATCCACTTCACAGCTGACCAACGCTGACCGCCTGAGCTATATCTGGACGAGTGCATATCATAGCATACATCAGGCTGCCAACTGCACTTGTATAAGGCACACGTGACATGTATGCCTTATCCTCCTCCTTCTTGGGACACAAGTCTACTGAGAGCTTAAAATGTGCGGCGAGAGGAATTCTTTCAGACCTGGCATCTTCCATGCCAAAACGATGCAAGACTTTCTCAATATATTGCTACTAGGAGAGAAACAAACTCTTGCATGTATCTCCATACCTAGAATCCTCTTCGCTGAACCGAGATCCTTCATCTCGAACTCAAACTTTAACAATTCTTTAAGCTCAGAAATTTTAGACTTGTCCTTAGCTACTACCAACATATCATCTACATAGAGTAATAACAAAACAAGAGAGACATCCGGAAATACCTTTCGGTAAACATAGCAGTCATACTGGGATCTGTTGTACCCATGTCCAACCATAAAAGAATTAAATCTTTTATACCATTGTCGAGGCGACTGCTTTAACCCATAAAGCGACTTCTTCAGCAAACAAACCTGATTCTCTTTACCCTCGACCACAAAGCCCTCCGGCTGGGACATGTAAATTTTCTCCTTTAATTCTCCATGTAAGAAATCGGTCTTCACATCTAGTTGCTCTAACTCTAAATCATGAATTTCAACCAAACTCAACAAAACACGAATAGAAGTATGCTTCACAACGGGTGAGAAAATATCGCTATAATCCACACCCTCCACCTGACTAAAACCACGAGCAACTAATCGAGCTTTGTATCTCACACCTGAGAGACCCTCGATTTTCTTCTTGAAGACCCATTTGCAGCTAATAGCCTTTTTTCCTTTTGGAAGTTCTACCATCTTCCAAGTTTGGTTCTTATGAAGAGACACTATCTCTTCATTCATTGCACCCATCCAAGCAGCTGAATCGGGTGCCGAAATTGCCTTTGAATACTTGCTCGGCTCACCAGAGGATCCAATATCTTCAGCTGCACTAAGAGCATATGCAAGGACTGATTCGGCGTATCTACGGGGTTTCTTGGTCAGCCGCCTCTCTCTGTCCCTTGCCAACAAATACTCTTCATCTTTCTCAGATTTTGAACTCTCTCCTTGTGTCACACCGGAATCCTCATCAACAGTCACTACCGGTGGCTCCACCTGAACCGGAGTCCCACTTGACACAGGAGTAGAAATAACAGTGTCTTTCCTGGAAGGTAACATAGCAAGCTCATTAAAGACAACATTTCTTTCAACCATGAGCTTCTGAGATTCCTTTCACCACAGACGATAACCCTTCACACCCAAATCGTAGCCAAGGAATATACACTTCAACGACCGAGCATTTAATTTTCCTTGATCTACATGTGTGTACGCTGGACAACTGAAGACTCTCAACTTGGACAAATCTGAAGCTCCACGTGTCCAAACTTCTTCTAGTGTTCTCATGTCCAAAACGGTGTGAGGTGAACGGTTCACTAAATAACAAGCAGTACATACTGCTTCTGCCCAAAAATCCTTAGTCAGGTCAGCATTCAGAAGCATACATCTAGCTCTCTCTAAGAGAGTTTGATTCAGACGTTCCGCTACTCCGTTCTGTTGTGGTGTGTGACGTACGGTTCGGTGTCTCACGATTCCTTCATCCTTGCAGAAATCGTTAAACTCTAAGAAACAAAACTTCAAACCATTATCCGTCCTTAGAACCTTAATTTTCTTTCCTGTTTGATTCTCAATCATAACCTTCCAGTGCTGAAAATTCTGAAACACATCTCTCTTTTGTTTCAGAATATAAACCCAAGTCAACCTGGAGAAATCATCAATAAATGTGAGCATGTAGCGAGCTCCACCTTTTGATGGAACCTGAGAGGGTCCCCATAAATCAGAGTGGACATAATCTAAAGTGACTTTGGTGGTGTGCTTTGCTGCTGAGAAGTTAACCCTCTTCTGCTTCCCCAAAACACAAAATTCACAGAAGTCCAGACTGCCGATTTTCTGACTTCCAAACAAACCACGTTTGCTCAACACCGTCATGCCTCTCTCGCTCATGTGCCCCAACCTCATATGCCAAAGTTGGGCATTCTCCTCACCAGACAATGATGACGCTACAACTACGTCACCCACCATGGTTTCTCCTTTAAGCATATAAAGCTTACCGGTCCAAGCTTCTTTCCCTTCATCAGAATAAGTGATCATTTGGTGATGGATATGCAGTCATCCTCACCACTGAATTTGTAGCCCTTTGCGGTCAGACTACCTACTGAAATCAGATTCTTGCTCACCTTTCGAACATGTCGCACATCCGACAAAATCTTGACTAGACCATCGTGGGTCCTCAATCTGACATAGTCAATTCCTGCGACCTCGCACCTGTCACCATTGCCCATCACAACCATTCCACCTGACATTGATTCATAAGATGAAAACCACTGTTTATTCGGAGTTAAGTGGAATGTATTGCTCGTGTCAATCACCCAACCGTCGGAAGCTTTAGAAGAACTTGTAGCTGCCAACACAAAATCAGAATCGGACTCGGCAACATTCGAACCTGACTGATCACCACTACTAGAACCCCTCTACTTCTCTTTGTTCTGTAGCTTAAAACATTCTGATATCTTGTGACCCTTCTTCTTGCAGTAATGACAAATAATATCTTTGTACTTCGACTTGGTCTTAGAGGTGTTATTTGAGAAACTCCTCTCTTTCCCCTTACCACGAGCAACAAGTGCTTCACTTTTGCTTGACTCAGAACCATCAGACCTCTTCTCCATATCAGATTTGGAGGAGAGTGCGTTTTTGACATCCGCAAGAGAGATGTCGGTCCTGCTATACATCATCATCTCCACGAAGTGATCATATGAAAAACTCAACGAGTAAAGTAAAAGGATCGCCTGATCCTCATCAGAAAACCTTGCTTCCACTTTCTCCAAATCCATGATAATTGCATTGAAATCATCCAAGTGTTGCTAAAGGGAGATACCCGACTTCATCTTGAATAGGAACAACTTCTTCTTCAAGATAATCCAGCTCGCAAGTGACTTCTTCATGTAGACTTCCTCTAGTTTCTTCCACAAACTTGCAGTAGTCTTCTCCTTCAACACTTCTCTCAGAACTTTGTCAGACAATGACAACTTAATGGTTGACATCGCCTTATGATCAAGCTTCAACTTGTCTTGATCGGACATTCTTTTGGCAACTTGTCCATGCCCTCAAGAACGTCCTCCACCTCTTGCTGCACCAGGATTGCGTGCATCTTGACTTGCCACAAGCCGAAATTCACATCTCGGCTCAACTTCTCAATCTTCCAATGATTTGTCATGTGTAATTGCCAAAAAAGATCGATGAAAACCCCAAAATTCGGACTAAAAAGCTCTGATACCGGTTGTTAGGAATTAAAACCAATTCCAAGTACGTAGCGGAATCGAAAATAACAAATCCAATGGAGAAAGAAACCACAATTGCAAATCCAAAACACCAAACCACGCAAAACACGCAAGATTTGAAGTGGAAACTCAATGCGGGAAAAAACACGGACGACACAACTCTAAATCTACTATAAAGAAACGTATTACAAGGAGAGGCTTACAGGGAACACGAACCAACCGGCGAGAATACCCGACTAAATTTGCTCCCACCGAATCGACAAGGATGCTCTCTCTTCTCTCAAGAATGCAAAGTAGACAATAACAATTAATCTAATTGTTCTCTATAACAAAGGGGGACGAAATTGCCTTTATATAGTAGGCCAAAACAAGTATAAGTTGCACCAAAATCGCGTGGAGGAATGTGCAAATCGTGGGCAGGACTGGGTCAAACGGTCGATCGAATAGGTGCTTCGGTCGACCGATCTTCAAACCGTAACGCAAACCAGGTTCCATTGGTCGACCGGACCTTACGTAGCGGTCAACCGAATATGGACAGGCATTTTTCCTGTTTGCTTGAGTGCATACTTGGTTGACCGAACACTTAAGTTCCGGTCGACTGAAAATCAACAGGCACATTTTTCCCAGCACCTCGTGTGTGCCCGGTCGACCGAACCCTTAAGTTCCGGTCGACCAAAAATCAACATGCACTTTTGCCCAGCTCCCACATGTGTGTCCGGTCCACCGAACAGTTCCTCTCGGTCGACCGAAACAGAGAGTTTGTGTGCTGGACAAATCAGAACACACATCCGGTCGACCGAACGCCTTCCGGTCGACCGAATGTCTGTTTTATTCTACGAATACTATAATCACATATTCAAGGTAAACAACAACATTATCTGACATGTATAACCTATGTTTTACATAATAATATTTGTTAATATTACAACAATACCGACTTACATTCTAGAAGATTTTTTTAACTTTGGTTCATAAAGTAGCTTAGGATGCATGTGGTAACGTAGGCGGTGCTTGAAGTACTTGTTAGGTGACAAGAAGTTGTGGTGTGATCCACTGCATATAAGTTACATGAAGTACTTTTAGAAACGTAGAAAAGTAGTAAGTTTTTAAACCAAATAGAGGTATTACGAAAGAGTAGGAACATGATGGAGTTTACGGATATGGCACAACGTAAATTTAGGAACATGATTAAACGTCATTATGTTATATTTTTGCTAACATATTTCTGTTATCTTACTTTAAGTACCAATTCTTGTAGCTTTAGGTGGTAACATTAATATAGGCCCGAAACCGTCCAGACTCCAGAGAATGGAGTTAACCAATCTGTGGGTGAAACATCTAATGACGCCACCATACAAGAGTGGGCTAGCTTAGCGTGTCCGTCCATCTTCTGAAGAGATGTGTCAAATGGACGAATACAATCGTATTGATGATGCAAAAAAGTTAAAGGGAGTGGCATGAGGAAATGCAACGGTTGGCGGACGAAGAGAGGAGGATCTTCATGCAACTTGAGCGTATTTTGAAAAACCCCAGTTTCCGTGGAGAACCAATGTGTGCTCAGAAGTTTAGTAGTACTTTTGGAATGTGTAACGTCCCGAAAACAGCGGAAAATTTGAACAATATAAAAGACCGTCAACGGTCAACACCGGGCACGTCACGGGAAAACAAACCAACATATATCATATATATATAAGATATAAATCCACGTGGAAGTCAAAATATACATAAGAGCCAATTGTGATTACAACAAAAATGAATATACATGTAATCACTACCTCAACTAAAGATACAAAAGAGGACAAGATCTGATCCCGGGGGCACCCTCCTCGGTCACCACCTCAACTCTAAAACTCCTCGCTACCTGAAATGCAAACAATTGAAACATGCCTGAGTTCCCTACATGAACCCGTATGCCAAACCTCCTAAAATACAAAATGGAATTAAAGACAATGCAATGCAATGCACATGATCATCCACCTCGGGCCCACAATAATGCCCTCTCCGCCTCCGCGGTACTGAACCACTCCTGCCACCACAAGGGTCAAGTCAGTCCACCACTGCCTCACAAGGGTCAGTCGGCACCACTGCTCCCCAAAAGTGCAGAAAGGAACCCTGGCACTACGCCGCCACCCCAGGAGCGAGTCAGCCCGCCGAATGCACAACTCGGGTCAGACGACAGCCGCTGCTCCCCCAAGAGCCGCCAGACGCGCACCCTGCCGGAACATCCTCGGCCTACCGACAAACCCCAGCAAACAGCCCAAGGTTTACGGCACTCATCTCTCACACCCCGCTCGATATGAGAGGCCAACAATAATACGCCCTCGTCGAAGGTGAAATCCGTCGCTCTCAAGGCCGGTAATCGATCGTCGCATCGGAGCCGGTAGTCGACCTATACTCAACGGATCGTGTGTGGATAAATCCACCAACCTGCAGCAGATCGGTCGACCGCTATAAGCACACCGGTCGACCGGTCCTCCGCACAGTACTCGGTACTGTACAAACAAGTGTATCGGTCGAACCACGCCAACCGAATTACCGACCAATCGGTCAAACAAAAGTCATCTAGCGGTCGACCGTTTGGATGGTCTACGCTATACCAATTTTATATAATATATATATCCGACCGGTCTAACCAAGGGGTCGTTCAACCGATAACAGGGATTTCAGCATTTTGCCTAAGTGGTATTCGGTCGACCGGAACTGAGATACAGTTCGACCGAATCATCACAGGCACTCTACTGCTTAATTAAAATGCTCAGTCGGTCGACCGAAAGTTAAAGAGCGGTCGACCGTTTTGATGGTCAAAGCTCCCAACCGACTTGGCATCGAATAGATCGGTCGAACAAGGTTAAGGGCGTTCGACCGTTTAATAAGTCAAAACCCCAAACCGACCTATTCTCATTGTTTTCGGTCGACCGACTAAGTGGACCCGTTCGACCGATAACAGTATCAACCCTTTTTCCCGCACAAATCTGGCATAACGGTCGACCGTCCATAGACATCGTTCGACCGTTTGCGGGTACAAATCAATATAATAATAGGATCGGTTGACTGCCCATAGGCACCGGTCGACCGATCGTCGTCTTCAACCTCTAAACAGGTTGCAATCCGACGGGGAATTCGACGCCAACGTCGATCCCCAACACTCACAAAGCTTAAGTGAGTTATAATGAAGACTTGGCATACCTTATTGAAGCTCGTGGATGCCTCCCAAGCTTTGGCAAACTTCACCCAACTTCTTCTTCTTCTCCTCTTCTTCTTCTCCTTCACTCCTTCTCCTCTCCAAAACTCCTCTCTCACTCTCTGTTTGTTCAACTGAAGAAAACGTTTTTTGGTAAAATCTTATCTCACTATATATATACATTTTAACTTACCACCTCCACCTCCTCAAATCTTACACCAACACCTCATCTCCCAAATCTTATCCCCTCACATCTAAGTAGTATGCTTAATTAGGTTAATTAGGTTTAGTTTAGTTTAATTAAGGTGTTTTAGATTAAGGTTATTACAATCTACCCTCCTTAAAGGAATTTCGTCCGCGAAATTCGAAACAACTGACTTACCGGAATAACTCTGGATACTGCCTCCTGATATACTCCTCGATCTCCCAGGTAGCCTCTCTGACACTGTGATGTTGCCACCTGACCTTCACCATCGGAATCGCTCTCCTCCTGAGCTGATGTACCATCTGATCCACAATCTCCACTGGTCTCTCATCTAATGACAAATCCTGCTGGATCTCTGGTACTGCTATCTCTATCACATGAGCTGGATCGGCCACGTACTTCCTCAGCATAGAAACATAGAATACGTTGTGGAGTCCTGCGAACTGTGGCGGTAGTGCAATCCTATATGCCACCTCCCCAACCCGATCCAATATCTCAAAAGGTCCGACATACCTCGGACTCAGCTTCCCCTTCTTCCCAAATCTCATCACCCCTCTGGAAGGTGAGATCTTCAGGAAGACATGATCTCCTACCTCAAAAGTCAGCTCACGCCTCCACGTATCAACATAACTCTTCTGCCTGCTCTGTGCTGTAGCTAGTCGTCTCCGAATCACGTCGACCTTCTCTGAATATAACTGTATAATGTCAGGTCTAACTAGCTGTCTCTCGCCCACATCACTCCAGCATACCGGCGATCTACACGGCCTCCCGTATAATGCCTCATATGGTGCCATCCCAATACTCGAGTGGTAGTTGTTGTTGTAGGCGAACTCTATCAGCGGCAAGTGCTCATCCCAATGCCCGGCCCAGTCAAGTGTACACGCTCTCAGCATGTCCTCCAATGTCTGTATCGTCCGCTCTGACTGACCATCTGTCTGTGGGTGGAAAATTGTGCTAAACTTTAGGCGTGTCCCCAGTGCTCTGTGTAGACTCTCCCAAAATCGCGAAGTGAATCTGGGATCTCTATCTGAAATGATACTGACTGGTACACCATGAAGTCTGACAATCTCATCAATATATAACTTAGCTAGACCCTCCAGAGCAAGAGTGGTCTTAATAGCTAAGAAATGCGCAGACTTGGTCAGTCGATCGACTATAACCCAAATCGCATCGTGGAATCTCCAGGTCTTCGGTAGTCCCGTAACAAAATCCATCGTCACGTGCTCCCACTTCCACTCGGGCAACTCAATCCTTTGCATCTGCCCCGCTGGTCTCTGGTGCTCGATCTTCACCTGCTGACAGACCAAACACCTCGACACAAAGTCTGCAACGTCCTTCTTCATCCCTCGCCACCAGAAGTTCCGTTGCAGATCTTTGTACATCTTAGTGCTCCCTCGATGAATGGAATATTTCGATCTGTGTGCCTCCTCCATGATATCATGTCTCAGGTCCTCTGTCCTCGGCACCCAGATACGGTCTCTGAATCTCAGACCTCCATCAACTCCAACTCTGAAGTCTGACTCATCTCTAGCAGCTAACTGTAACAAACTGCTCAACTCCTCATCTGTAGTCTGAGCATGAATCACTGCTGATACTGTCTGAGGTTCTACTCTCAATCCTGCAATCACTGCACCCTCAGAGCTATCTGCAAATGGTCTCCACTCTGCTAAAGACTCCAGTAGTCGCCACTCCTGAATGCATAGGCCTGCTACTGATACCTCCACCTTCCGGCTCAAAGCGTCTGCAACTGTGTTCGCCTTCCCCGGATGGTAAAAGATAGTGAAATCGTAGTCCTTAATGAACTCAAGCCATCTGCGTTGCCTCATGTTCAGCTCCTTCTGCGAGAACAGGTACTTCAGACTCTGATGATATGTAAACACCTCAAACTGCTCGCCATAAAGATAGTGTCTCCAGGTCTTCAGTGCGTGAACCACTGCTGCTAACTCCAAATCATGTGTCGGGTAATTCATCTCATGGACCTTCAGCTGTCTGGATGCGTACACGATCACCCTCCAGTGCTGCATAAGTACACATCCTAAGCCAACACCTGAAGCGTCGCTATAAATCACGAATCCACCCGTGCCACTCGGCAATGACAAAACTGGTGTTGTGGTTAACAGTCTCTTCAGCTTCTGAAAGCTGTCCTCGCACTTCTGCGACCATACAAAAGTGACTCTCTTCTGCGTCAGAGTCGTCAGTGGTGCTGCCAATCTCGAGAAGTCCTTGATGAAACGACAGTAATAACCCGCCAGTCCATCAAAGCTCTTAATCTCCGTCACGCTCGTAGGGGTCCTCCACTGCGTCACTGCCTCTACCTTTGCCGGATCCACTGATATCCCCTCTGCCGATACAATGTACCCGATGAATGCCACTCTGTCCAACCAAAACTCGCACTTTGAGAACTTAGCATATAACTGCTGAGCCCTCAAGATGCTGAGTACAATCCTCAGATGCTCTATGTGCTGCTCCACATCTGGTGAATAGATCAAAATGTCATCCACGAAGACAATCACAAATATATCAATATACTGCCTGAATGTCCGGTGCATCAAATCCATGAACGCTGCCGGAGCATTCGTCAATCCAAATGGCATCACCAAGAACTCATAGTGTCCATATCTCGTCCTGAAAGCTGCCTTCTGGATGTCCTCATCTCGAATCCTCAATTGGTGATATCCTGAACGCAGGTCAATCTTCGAGAAAACCTTCGCTGACTACAGCTGGTCGAAAAGGTCCTCGATCCTAGGTAAGGGATACCTATTCTTCACCGTCACCTGGTTCAGCATCCTGTAGTCTATGCACATCCTCAAGGATCCGTCCTTCTTCTTCACAAACAAAATTGGTGCACCCCAAGGCGAGACACTCGGCCTGATAAATCCAGAGTCCATCAACTCCTCCAACTGCTTCTTCAACTCTGTCAACTCAGCAGGTGCCATCCGGTATGGAGCCTTCGACTGTGGTGTAGTGCCAGCTACCAACTCTATGTCGAACTCCAACTCCCGGTGTGGTGGTAAACCTGGAATCTCCGCTGGAAAAACATCTGCGAACTCCTGCACCACCTCAATGTCCTCCAACCTCTGAGGCTCTGTCTCCGCAACCACAAGTGTCGCTAAAAATGCTGCACAACCCTGCTGTAATAGCCTCTGAGCCCTCACGGCAGATACAATAATGCGACCTCCTCTGTTTCTGATCCCTCTGATCAGAATATCAGGCAAACCCTTCCTCGGGATCAAAATCCTCTTCTCACGGCACAAGACTCGGACATCGTATTGGGACAGCCAATCCATCCCAAGTATGATATCAAAGTCCTCCATCGGTAGCAAGACCAGGTCTGCCGGAAACTCCTGATCTCCCGAAACAACCGTGGCGCCGGGGACAAATCTCCCCACAGTGCCCACCAGACCCAGGGGTGTGCTGACCTCCAAAGTGGCAGTCAACATCGCAAGGGTACAACCCAACACTCCCGCAAATCGCTCTAAGATGAACGAGTGTGTCGCGCCACAATCAAAGAGCACCCTAGCTACTGAACCAGCGACAAGAAGTGTACCTTCCACAACAGCACCTCCATCCCGAGCCTCCTCTGCCTGGATGGTGAAAACTCTGCCAGTGCGCTGCCCCTGCTGTGGCCTAACAGGTGGTCTACCTCCGCCTGCACCTCTGTCTGGTGCTAGTAATCCCGGTGGTCTGCTCGGCCCAGCTCCTTGGCTCGGACAGCTCCTAATAAAGTGACCCAGCTGGCCACATCCATGACAAGCTCCAGTGGTGAAACACTGCCCGGAGTGAAACCTGCCACAACTACCACAAGGCTCAGGTCGTGGTGCTGCAGCTCCTGCTCCCTCGAATCGGGGCCTCTTGCCCGGATTCCCCCCAGTCTGACCTCCCGGCCTCCCAGAGAACCTACCTGATGGCCTCCTCTCATCCTGGTAGTTCTCTCTGTAGTCACGATCAAGAACAGTGGCACTCTTCACGGCCTCGACTAGCGTGCTCGGCATACGCGTCAGCACCTTCGTCCTCAACTGCTTCCGGAGCCCTCGGACGAACTTCCCAGCTCTCTGCTCCTGTGTGATATACATCTCGGGACAGTAACGCTCAAGGGCGTTGAACTTCCCGATGTAGCCTGCCAGGGTCATGTCTCCCTGCTGAAGACTCAGAAACTCCTCCCTCTTCGCATCCTGAACATGCTGCGGAAAATACTGCTCGTTGAACTCGCCAACGAACTCCTCCCAGGCTATATCATCTCTATCCGCAAACACCACTGCAGATGTGGACCTCCACCAGTTGGACGCAGCACCGCCCAAAACATATGTAGCCAGGCCCACCTTCGCCTCTGGAGGACAACCAATAGCACTGAAGATCTTCTGCATCGTGAAGATCCACTCCTCCGCAGCCTCTGCGTCGTACTGCCCCAGAAAGGTAGGCGGATGCTGGTGCATAAACCGGTCATGCATAGCGCCAGTCCCCGTCTGCCCAGTCTGTGCTGCCTGCTGCTGTAGCATCTCAGTCAGACGTCCGACCGTATCGAACAACGTCTGACGCTCATCCTCACAAGTCTCATCCCTCGCAGTCTCACTCTCACTGCGAGTACGAGCGACGGCCTTCCCCCGTCTAGGAGGCATCTGCCAAAGGAAAACAAGGCAATCATCAATATAAAATATGCATGCATGATGCTCTAAGACCTAAATCCTAACTCAAAGGTGGTTTCTTTGGACAAGTACGCCGGAATCAACGCTCTGATACCAAATTGCAACGTCCCGAAAACAGCGGAAAATTTGAACAATATAAAAGACCGTCAACGGTCAACACCGGGCACGTCACGGGAAAACAAACCAACATATATCATATATATAAGATATAGATCTACGTGGAAGTCAAAATATACATAAGAGTCAACTGTGATTACAACAAAAATGAATATACATGTAATCACTACCTCAACTAAAGATACAAAAGAGGACAGGATCTGATCCCGGGGGCACCCTCCTCGGTCACCACCTCAACTCTAAAACTCCTCGCTACCTGAAATGCAAACAATTGAAACATGCCTGAGTTCCCTGCAGGAACCCGTATGCCAAACCTCCTAAAATACAAAATGGAATTAAAGACAATGCAATACAATGCACATGATCATCCACCTCGGGCCCACAATAATGCCCTCTCCGCCTCCGCGGTACTGAACCACTCCTGCCACCACAAGGGTCAAGTCAGTCCACCACTGCCTCACAAGGGTCAGTCGGCACCACTGCTCCCCAAAAGTGCAGAAAGGAACCCTGGCACTACGCCGCCACCCCAGGAGCGAGTCAGCCCGCCGAATGCACAACTCGGGTCAGACGACAGCCGCTGCTCCCCCAAGAGCCGCCAGACGCGCACCCTGCCGGAACATCCTCGGCCTACCGACAAACCCCAGCAAACAGCCCAAGGTTTACGGCACTCATCTCTCACACCCCGCTCGATATGAGAGGCCAACAATAATACGCCCTCGTCGAATGTGAAATCCGTCGCTCTCAAGGTCGGTAATCGACCGTCGCCTCGGAGTCGGTGGTCGACCTATACTCAACGGATCGTGTGTGGATAAATCCACCAACCTGCAGCAGATCGGTCGACCGCTATAAGCACACCGGTCGACCGGTCCTCCGCACAGTACTCGGTACTGTACAAACAAGTGTATCGGTCGAACCACGCCAACCGAATTACCGACCAATCGGTCAAACAAAAGTCATCTAGCGGTCGACCGTTTGGATGGTCTACGCTATACCAATTTTATATAATATATATATCCGACCGGTCTAACCAAGGGGTCGTTCAACCGATAACAGGGATTTCAGCATTTTGCCTAAGTGGTATTCGGTCGACCGGAACTGAGATACAGTTCGACCGAATCATCACAGGCACTCTACTGCTTAATTAAAATGCTCAGTCGGTCGACCGAAAGTTAAAGAGCGGTCGACCGTTTTGATGGTCAAAGCTCCCAACCGACTTAGCATCGAATAGATCGGTCGAACAAGGTTAAGGGCGTTCGACCGTTTAATAAGTCAAAACCCCAAACCGACCTATTCTCATTGTTTTCGGTCGACCGACTAAGTGGACCCGTTCGACCGATAACAGTATCAACCCTTTTTCCCGCACAAATCTGGCATAACGGTCGACCGTCCATAGACATCGTTCGACCGTTTGCGGGTACAAATCAATATAATAATAGGATCGGTCGACTGCCCACAGGCACCGGTCGATCGATCGTCGTCTTCAACCTCTGAACAGGTTGCAATCCGACGGGGAATTCGATGCCAGTGTCGATCCCCAACACTCACAAAGCTTAAGTGAGTTATAATGAAGACTTGGCATACCTTATTGAAGCTCGTGGATGCCTCCCAAGCTTTGGCAAACGCCACCCAACTTCTTCTTCTTCTCCTCTTCTTATTCTCCTTCACTCCTTCTCCTCTCCAAAACTCCTCTCTCACTCTCTGTTTGTTCAACTGAAGAAAACGATTTTAGGTAAAATCTTATCTCACTATATATATACATTTTAACTTACCACATCCACCTCCTCAAATCCTACACCAACACCTCATCTCCCAAATCTTATCCCCTCACATCTAAGTAGTATGCTTAATTAGGTTAATTTGGTTTAGTTTAGTTTAATTAAGGTGTTTTAGATTAAGGTTATTATAGAATGTCTTCTATTAGTTGTTCAATATTGTGGCATCTGTTTACTACTTATTTGCAAGTCTATTGCCATATTGTTTCTCGTCCAATATTCTTTCTTGTATGTACTACTTATTTAGCTTCCCTTTTTGTCACGTTGCCTGTGTACGGTTGGTGATTTAGACATTGATCTGGTGGATTTGCATTGTAATGACTTGTCTCTTAATTATTGTAGTAGTCCTTGTTATGATAAGCCTCTCTTTATTTTGGAATGTGTCAATGTTCCTTTATTTTGATGCGTATATATTTAAGTCCTCATATGTTTTCCTTGTCTTGCCCTTTAGAACTAAGGAAAATGTTTGTTGAACGCTCGCGTCACGGACGCTGCTAACCCAGTCAGCACACTCGCTGATGTGGGCAACCCAGTCAGCAGACGCGGCTGAGTGCGCACTCAGCCCAGAAACATTTTTCCTTTCTTTGTTTAGTTTATTCCTTGTTTCATACAAATTTCTCCATCCCTCATTAATGTGTCTCAAATCACTCACTTCATTTTGGCGCTCCAACACAGACTGAAGACTAGTTACTCAACATCCGTCCTCCTATTTTTATCCCTTCTGTTTATTAATAAATTCATTTTTTTCCGGACACACACATCAGTCATTTTCTTTAGTTTCTGGACTAGCGCATAACTTATTCCGGACACAGTTACTATTTATTCCGGACAGTTAGAACACTTATTCCGGACAGACGTACTACTTACTGCTGATATTTTTTGCTGTTGTTTTATTTTCCCGATGCGTCCACCATCGCATTTAATGCTTTTCAAATCAGCACGTCCTCCGTCTTCTTTCTTATTCTTTGGCGCTTCACGGAGATACGAATATGAGTGTCTTGGTTATTCCGATCCTACGAACCATTCCTTCTTCTCTCCTTCCTCCATTTGTGTTGTACTGTAATGGCACTCGTAAATGTGTCCTCACAGCCGGCTCATGCCTCCAACGTCCCTCAAGTGATGATGAATTTTCCTTCCTTCGAAGAAGCCAAAGCATTTTACGTTTCATACGTCGATTCCTGTTGTTTTGGTGTGAAGATAAGGCAATCTCATTACGATCATGGTGTTGTAATACGGGCCACTCTTACTTGCTCAAAGGAGGGTAATGCTCCCGGAAACCAAGGTGAAGGTAGACCGAAACATAGGTTATCCGGTAGGGTCGAATGCACTGCTCGGATTAGGGTCTCCGGTAATCCATCCAGAGGCTGCGTAATTAACTACGTAGATCTCGAACATAATCACGCCATGCTGTCGGAAGACCAGATGCGCTTCCTCCGACAAAAACGATCCGTCCCGGAGTCCGCCAGAGCACGCATTTCGTGCAATGATGCTGTCGGTATATCTGCCGCCAAGACCATGCAATCTTTTGTGGTCGAAGCTGGAGGTCACAATAAATTGTCTTTCAACGAGCGGGACCTAAGGTTATTTATTCTCCACTTAACCTGGTTGAAGTTACGCATTTAGCTTTGTCAATAAAAATTATGTTTCGCAGGAATGTTGTGAACGAGGTTAGAAACCTCAAAATGGGACCAGGAGATGCGCAAGCTATCCAAGATTATTTCATCAGGATGCAGAAGAATGATTCCCGCTTCTTTTACGTAATGGATATGGACGACGAAGGCAGACTACGAAATGTGTTCTGGGCCGACAGTCGTTCTCGAGCTGCTTACTCTTACTTTGGAGATGCAATATGTTTCGACACAACATACATAACAAACAAGTATGACATGCCTTTTGCCCCATTTGTGGGGGTAAATCACCACTACCAGTCCGCCCTACTCGGTTGCGCACTCCTCTCTTCCGAGACGACACAAAATTACATTTGGTTGTTCCAAACATGGTTGACGTGCATGAACGGTACGTGTTTTATTTTGTCCGGCTTTGTCCGTTTTACGTTATGTGCCTGTCCGGTTACCCTTTACGTTTGTCCGGTTTACGTATTTTGCTCGTCCGGTTTATCCCTTACGTCTGTCCGGTTTACGTTTTTTGCTCGTCCGGTTTATCCCTTACGTCTGTCCGGTTTACGTTTTTTGCTCGTCCGGTTTACCCCTTACGTCTGTCCGGTTTACGTTTTTTGCTCGTCCAGTTTACCCTTGACGTCTGTCCGGTTTACGTTATTTCTGTCCGGATTAACATATGTTTTTATCTTGATCGCGTTGTGTGCAGATACAAGCCCCCCAGTGATCATAACAGACCAATGTGGCGCCATAGCTGCGGCTGTGAGGATTGTGTTCCCTAAAGCGCGACGTAGATTTTGTATATGGCACATAATGAATAAGGCCCCTGTGAAGCTGCCCACGAAGTACCGGGAGCATACGTTGTTTGACCTCAACAACTGTGTATTCGATTCCAAGACTCCGGCAGAATTCGAGCGGAATTGGCAGGGTTTTCTAGATGATTTCGAGTTCCACGACAATAATTGGCTCCGATCCATTTATGCAATTCGAGATCGCTGGGTACCTGCATTTTGGCGGGATTGTTTTTCCGCAGGAATGACATCAACCCAGAGAAGTGAGGGTATGAACGCCTTCTTCGATAAGTACCTCACATCAAGGACGACACTTAAGCAGTTCGTTCAACAATACGAACTCGCAGTACGCCACAAGTATGAGAAGGAAGCTCTGTCTGATTTCGATTGTCAGCATAAGGCTACGCAATTTATTTTGAAATATCCATTCGAGAGGCAATTGGGCGAGTTGTATACGGTGGGTGTCTTCAAGAAGGTGCAGTTAGAAATTGGAAAGATGATGTACTGCGACATCAAGGATGAGTTCAACGAGGACGACACATTGCACTTCAACGTGACCGAACATGTATTGACACATATCCTCCCATTGTCGAAACGGTTCACAGTGCAAATCAGAGATGAGAAGTGGGTATGCGATTGCAGAATGTTTGATCACGTCGGTATCCTATGTTGTCACGTTTATGTTGTTATTGCTCGAATACGTCCAAACGCGTTGCTCCCCGAGTCTTACATCGTCCACCGATGGAGGAAGGATATCCGAAGGAGCAATGGAGTCAAGTTTCCCCTTCAAAGTGGCATAACGGGGAATGATGCGCTTCGTCGCCACGACGACATAATGGGTCGTGCGGTTTGGATCGCCGAGGCCGCTTTCGACTCAAACGACAGATATCTTCAGGCGGTAGAGGCACTTGAGTTGCTTAAGGAACGTATGCAACGACCTGATCCTGTGTTCGATGGTACATCCGTTCTCAATCCGGATAAGACAAGACGGAAAGGCAGACCGCCGAGCAAACGACGGATTTCTTTGTCTGAGAAAATAATTAAAAGTAACGTTAAGAAAATCATCAGGAATAAGGTTCTACCCCCGTTACACCATGCAGCACCCAAACCGGGGGATCACGATTTCGATGACTGGGACATGAATTTGCATTACGAGGGAGTTCCTCCTTGATTATTGTATTTGTCCTTGGTTGGAATTATTCCTATGTAATTTTGTTGAAAGTCATTGTATGTCTGTTCGTATTATTGCATAAGATTCAACTCTTTCTTTGCTTGTTCGTTTGTGAATTAATTTCTGATGGCGACAAATATATTTAAGTAATTTTGGTTTGTTGTATGCCTGTCCGGAATAAGTTATATTTATGTCCGGATTAAGTTACAAGTATGTCCGGATTAAGTTATATGTCCGTCCGGATTACGATTCATCCATGTCCGGAACATAAAATTTGTCCGGAATAAGTGTATTTGTTGTCCGGAATAAGTGTATTTGTTGTTCCGAATAAGTGTATTTGTTGTCCGGTTTAAGAATAAAGTTTGTCCAGAAACGGAACATAAAGTTTTTCCGGAATAAGTGTATTTGTTGTCCGGAATAAGTGTATTTGTTGTCCAGAATAAGTGTATTTGTTGTCCGGTTTAAGTGTATTTGCTGTCCGGAATAAGTGTATTTGCTGTCCGGAATAAGTGTATTTGTTGTCCGAAATAAGTGTATTTGTTGTACGGTTTAAGAATAAAGTGTGTCCGGAATAAGTGTATTTGCTGTCCGGAATAAGTGTATTTGCTGTCCGGAATTAGTGTATTTGTTGTCCGGAATAAGTGTATTTGTTGTCCGGAATAAGTGTATTTGTTGTCCGGAATTAGTGTATTTGTTGTCCGGTTTAACAATAAAGTGTGTCCAGAAACGTAATAAAGTGTATTCACGAAGTGTGTATTTGTTGTCCGGTTTGGGTGTATTTGCTCACGAAGTGTTTAACAATAAAGTGTGTCCATTCCTCACGAAGTGTGTATTTGCTGTCCGGAATTAGACCATTTGCTGTCCGGAATAAGTGTATTTGTTGTCCGGAATAAGTGTATTTGTTGTCCGGTTTAAGAATAAAGTGTGTCCGGAATAAGTGTATTTGCTGTCCGGAATAAGTGTATTTGCTGTCCGGAATAAGTGTATTTGTTGTCCGGTTTAAGAATAAAGTGTGTCCGGAATAAGTGTATTTGCTCGCCAGAATCCCGTTATCTTAGACGCGGTGCATTCATGAGTTCCGACTAAACGGTTAGGATTGTCACCTCTTTTAAGTGTGCGGGAGAGGCTGTTGTACTGAATGAACTCTGATCGAGGTCCGTGGGCAACGAACAGAGTCCAGTGGCCGGCCAAACAGCATGGCTGTGCGATGATGACTTCCTCCACATTTATTCCTTCAATTTTTGGGAGTAAATAATCTTTCCTTATATCTTCTCCCTGTCCCTCCACAATCATTTCCGATTCGAAGGATGATAAGCAGACCACCTTTTGTTTCCCTCCTCTTCTGAGGAGTACCTCAATTAGGCCATCAAGAGTTTCGTTGGTGAATTCTGTTTTTGCCAAAATTATTTCCTTCAGATCACCCCTGCTGATATTGCTCAGAACCCCCCTCCAGATAATATCTTTGGCTTCTCGTTCGGGAGCTGTTGCATTCAATAAACGACGTACCTCATCATTGGTCAGCGTTCTCAAGGCGGTCGCATCCACATCGGGCCTCGTGGACGAAACATGGGCGACCAGTTCATCTTTCGCTGTTTCGTCGGCCTAGTATATTTCTTCACTGGCTTCTTCGGCCCCCTTTGTTTTTGTGGTGGCTTCTTCGGCCTCCTTTATTTCTTCTTGTTTTTCTGCGGCATTCTTCTGTGCCTCATCTTGGCCAGATTTGCTTTGCGCTTCGTCTATATGTTCTGTGCGCAAGCGTGGTTCAATGGTCCGCATTTTTTGAGGGTGCAAAAGCGGTAGCGATACCACAACCTTCCTCTTTCTTTCCTGCTGTCTCCTCTTCTCTTCCTCCTCCCTCTTCTTCCTCTCCTCCTCCTCCTCCTTCCTCGTCTTCTCTTCCTCCGCCCTCCTCTTCTTCTCTTCCTCCTCCCTCGTATTCCTCTCTTCCTCCTCCCTCCTCTTCTTCTCATCCTCCTCCCTCCTCTTCTTCTCTTCCTCCTCCCTCTTATTCCTCTCATCCTCCTCCCTCTTCTTCCTCTCTTCCTCCTCCCTCTTCTTCCTCTCTTCCTCCCTCCGTTTTTTTCTCTCTTCCTCCTCCCTCCTCATCCTCCTCTTCTTCTCTTCCTCCTCCCTCTTATTCCTCTCATCCTCCTCCCTCTTCTTCCTCTCTTGCTCCTCCCTCTTCTTCCTCTCTTCCTCCTCCCTCTTCTTCCTCTCTTCCTCCCTCCGTTTTTTTCTCTCTTCCTCCTCCCTCCTCATCCTCCTCTTCTTCTCATCCTCCTCCCTCCTCTTCCTCGCATCCTCCTCCCTCTTATTCCTCTCATCCTCCTCCCTCCTCTTCTTCTCATCCTCCTCCCTCTTATTCCTCTCATCCTCCTCCCTCCTCTTCTTCTCATCATCCTCCCTCTTCTTCTTCTCTTGCTCCTCCCTCTTCTTCCTTTCTTCCTCCTCTCTCTTCTCCCTCTCTTTCTCCTCTGTCTTCTTCCTCTCCTCCGCCTCCCTCTTATTTCTCTCTTCCTCCTCCCTCTTTTCCCTCTCCTCCGCCTCCCTCTTATTTCTCTCTTCCTCCTCCCTCTTTTCCCTCTCTTCCTCCTCCCCACGGACTCTCAGGCTACGACACTCTTCTTGAGAGATCCGGAGTTCTTCCTCCAAGTTGTTAATTTTAACGGTCGCCTCCCTAAGTGTTGCTTCGGCTCGCAGCCAATTCGTCTTCACCTCACTAAGTTCCAACTCTTGTAGCAGTGGGTCACATGGAATGCTGCATTCACTGAGTTGTACCCTTGGTAGAGTGGATGTTGAAGGTGTTTCCTTCGAGGCAACCTTTGCTGCGGGAGTTGCTTCTGCAGTAGGAAATTGATCCTCTGACAACAGTGAATGCTCCCGTGCACTGAGTTTTGGGGTGCCCTTCAACTCAAATTGACCCGAGTAAATCCGGGACAAGTTGATGCCTCGATCTTCCCATTTTCTAAGGATTTGGCGTCTGCTAAACACTTCCGTCCAACACTTGAACCGTGGAAATGCTGACCGGGGATCCCCCAATTTGAACTTCTCGCAAAGCCACACCTGAAAACAGGAATGAGTTAAAAACCAGAAACATAACTTCCCCAGGACAGACACAACTCTTATTCCGGACAGACGCAACACTATTCCGGACAGACACAACTCTTATTCCGGACAGACGCAACACTATTCCGGACAGACAGAATACTTATTCCGGACATAAACCAACTCTTATTCCGGACAGACGCAACACTATTCCGGACAGACAAAATACTTATTTCGGACAGACGCAACACTATTCCGGACAGACAAAATACTTATTCCGGACAGACGCAACTCTTATTCCGGACAGACGCAACACTATTCCGGACAGACAATCTCAATACGTATTCCGGACAGACGCAACACTATTCCGGACAGACAAACTCTTATTCCGGACAGACAAAATACTTATTCCGGACAGACACAATACGTATTCCGGACAAACAAGATACTATTCCGGACAGATAAAATATTATTCCGAACATACGTAATACTTTTCCCGGATAACCTCAAGACACTTATTCCGGACAGAGACAACACTATTCCGGACAGACACAAGACCTATCCCGGACAGACAAAACACTTATTCCGGACATAAACCAACACTACTCCGGACTGACACAACACTCATTCCGGACCAAGATGCTTACTTGTAATACGGCAACGCAACCATACACGTAGCCCTGCTTCATAGAGAAGTTCCCTGACAATCTCCTCCTCGAGAGGTCCCGTTGGGCTTCCTCCAGTCCTTCAACCAAGAAAGTGTGAACCGCATTTGCCCACGCATATCTCTTGAGGCGCTTGAGGTTCTTAAGGTGCTTCGTGTACCACGCTTTACTTCGCAGTGATCCATCGAAGAACAAAAAATGATTGAAAATCATAGAAATAAGGAGTCGGACGTGCTCCTCCTCCTCGCCCATCTTGCTCGTGGCGGTAAGATGACCCAGTAGTTGGGTGTTGTCGAGGTTCACCCCGTCACGTTTCTCTACGTACATTGCTTCCATATCCACTCTCTGCCCATGTGCTCTTAGTCCAAGTAGAAGGGCGACGTCTTCTACCGTAAATGGGACCACCCCAGTGGCTATTCTCAGACCGACTTCAGTGGCGTCGAAGTGTTCGACGAACCAACCCAGTATCTCGTTGTCAGTTGTGACGTGAGGAAAGGAGAGGAAGTGACCGAAAGGCGTCCGTTGGAAGACATTTTTCTCCTCCTCCTTCATCCGGTCGAACTGCTTGTGAAGGGCCGTGAAACCGCACTTGGTTTCGCGGAAGTAGTACGTGCTTCCCTTAAACCACCAAAAAAATTGTTAGAGGCCAATAATGAACCTTAAAATGAACCAGAAAGAACGTGGTTGACACAACACCTGCGCGGCTACAATTTCAGGAGCGATGGAGGTTTCAGGTAGAGAAGGATCCATTTTCGCCTTGTTATAATTTTCGTTCGACTAAAACAGGAATGAAGGTTTTGGATGAGCGTATGGAAAGGAACTCCGGCTGAAATGAGGAATGGAAAAGGAGAAGACTTGGGAGGAAAGTTACTCGAATGTTGTCCCGCCGCTAATGATGTACGTGAAGTTTAACCGTCTAATCGTGATTTCGGGAAATGAACCGTCTAATCGTGATTTCGGAAAATGAACCGTCGCACCCAATAATTCGTAATTTACTTTTCCCCGCGCAGAAGTTTTGGCTGACTAGACGCTGAACTGGCAGCTGACTTGTCCGTCCACGTAGGAAGCGTCATGGACGCGCGCGTCATGGACGCGCGCGTCCGTGTATAACTACTCTTGTGTTAATTGTCGTGAAGCTGTTGGATCCTCTACGCAAGAGAAATGGCCGATTCAAGGAGCACACTTGCCCCCAGATGCGGTTGCGTTGCATATGTCAGAAGAGCACACTTCGGTGTTGTCCAGCAGTAGCCACTTTGTTAATCAGACTGGTCCGGTCTTAGCACCTCACCCTTCGCTCGTGGTGGCCCTAAGTGACTAGTCAGATATCGAGTCAGAGACGTAGGTGGGTGTGGGAGAAGCTGGTTTTTGGTGTTGGCATATACTGCTTTTAATGTGACACGTCATACCTATATTTTGGTGTGCCAGCAGTTACTTCTTCTATTGCAGCAAACGAAAGCTGGATTACATACTTATAGTCATGTGCTTGGCATGTAGTTTGAGGAAGAAAACATCATCCTAATTTTGTTGTCTTACTTGTATAAATTCTGTAGTAGGGCATAAGACTCTACCTAGTCACTTACATGCTCAAAATTATGAACCCCTGCACTATTGTCGTGGTGTATGTGTATACATCCACATGTATAATGCTTATGTTTGCTTTTAATGAAAGACTAGAGTTATTACAAGTGATGAGATGTCAGTAATTAGAATGTCATCAATGTGTGTATTCCTGTGTAAAGAAGAAAAACAGAGTCAGATTTGCAAGAAGTAAAATCAAG
This sequence comes from Triglochin maritima, assembly GCA_963682175.1. Lineage (NCBI taxonomy): Eukaryota > Viridiplantae > Streptophyta > Magnoliopsida > Alismatales > Juncaginaceae > Triglochin > Triglochin maritima. The sequence goes on along the minus strand of OY821786.1, from coordinate 27,996,391 downwards.
ACTAAATCATTTATCAGAAAAGTTTTAACCAGGCCCTGGATGCCTGTTTGAGGCCACATATATGGCCTTGTGAACTTTACAGACACGATGAGGAAAAGTTGGGTCGTAAAGCCTTGGGGTCGAGCCATATAGACATTTTCTTGAAAAAACGCATGGAGAAAGACATTGTTGACATTTAAGCTGATAAATAGGCCAATTGCGTGATAGGACAATGGTGAGCATAATGCCAATTATTATTGGTTTTACAACCAGACTAAATGTTTCATCAAAATTTATACTCGCCTCTTGATGAGAACCTTTAGCTACTAAAGGAGCCTTAAAACGATTAACATAACCATCAGGATTTCGTTTAATGTTAAAAAGTCATTTACAACGGACAATAGTTTGAGTAGAAGAATGGACAAATGACCAAGTTCCATTTTTAATTAGAACATTGTACTCAACATTCATAGCCTTGCACCACCTACCATCCTTGGCTTATTGGGTATAGGTGGTTGGTTCATATTCAAAAAGGCTTATGAGGGGTGGTGGATGTTTGGTAGTGGAGAAGACATGGAAGTCAAGGAAGTTTTTCTTACGTATGGTGTTATCGTTTGCGACAATAGTTGAAGGTGGTAGCGACAATAGTTGAAGGTGGTGAATTTGGAAGGAGAGATGGTGGAGAGGAGGTGGAAGAAGTAGGAGAGGAGTTGGTAGGAGCAGCACAAGGAGCAAGTGGAGAACAAGGCATATTTACAGGATGTAAGAGAGGTATGATAGGAGTGAAATGGTCACTTCTGTCAGATACCTCCTTCTGAGAAACTAAAGGCTCATCACGAAATGGAAACTTATTTTCATTAAAAATAACATCGCGAGTAATATACATACGTCAAGAAGTCATGTCAAAACATTTATATCCGTTATGAGAGGGATTGAACCCAAGAAAAACACAGTTTTGATCGTGTTTGAAGTTTGTGTTTTAAATATGGCATGAGATAAGGACAACATACACAACCAAAAAACCTTTAAAATAGTATAATATGGTAATTTTCCAAACAGTTTTGAAACGGGGAAATATTACCAATAACGAACGAGGGTAAACAATTTATTAAAAACACAACAGTAATGAAAGCATCTTCCAAAAATCTTTTAGGAACGAAAGCATGAGTTAACAGAAATAGTCCAACATCAACAATATGCATATGCTTACTTTCTATAGCATCATTCATATCATGAGAGTGTGACAAGAAATATGATGAAAGATACCAAATGATTTCAAAAGATCTTAACAGTTATAAATTCTCCTCCCCAATAATTTTGAAAACATTTGATTTTGGTGCAAAACAAAACTTTAACTTGAACCTTAAAGTTTTGAAATACTCGAAGCACATTAGATTTAATAGTAAGAGTCTTGTATATCGCACTCCTGCAATAATAGGACACACAACTCGACATTGTATTTCTTCCAAGTTTCAGTTCCATCCTCCGGGAGGGACACCATTTTTGAGATTCCCTTTTGTATGCAAGTAAGCTTCGAAGTGATAGCAGTCATTGTCGGTCCTAATCTCTGTTTCTTTTTCTTAACATTACCACTCTCACCGGAAGGTTCCACTGTTTATTCATCGATTCTTCCACCTCTAGATTTCTTTGTGTCTATTTCAATGCCATCAATGTCATTTATGTGAGAAGATGAGACTTCCCCGCTATAATCCCCCCCCCCCCCCCAACTAGGTATTTTTATTCTCTTTCCTTACTTCTATATTCTCTCTCATATCTATATTTAATCTTTCATTTTTTTCTCTCACTAAATTTAATTCTAATTTTAAATACATACATCGATTGATTTTTTTTCTTAATTTTTTTATCTAGATTTGATCATAATGGAAAAAATGTTGAGGAAAATAGATTGATTTTATGTATTTAAATTTGATCAAAGAATTACTTGCCAAACTCGGCTAACTTGCTGCGCCCTGCTTAGTCCATTCTTTGGCGGAGCAGGTAGCGAGTTTTTACCCTGCTCCACCTCGCTTATCTGCTTAACTTAGACGGAATGGGTAGAGTGTGGCAAAAATCTACCATGCTTACACTGAGAACCAGGGAACTCTCGCAACTAGACCTGTCAATTGGGTCGTGGTCGTGTACTGTCGTGTCTGACAGTTCTGCATTCGTGTCAGGATTTTGTGTTATCGTGTATAGTATAAATTGAAAAGATTTCATCATGTTTAGATTGAAAATATTTAAATGACATGTTATATTGATATTTTTCATTATAAATAACATCTTAATTGACTATTATCAAGTAAAAATAATTAATTATCTAACAAAAGATACAATTCGTGTCAGTTTCGTGTACAAAAATAACTTATCGTGTAATCGTGCCGTGCTCGTTAGGGCTGACAATTCGGGTCATGACACGAAACCCGAACCCGAACCTGACACTAAATATCACGATTCGGGTCGACACGAATGACACGAGTTGTAATTCGGGTCGACACGAGTTGTAATTCGGGTCGACACGAATGGCATGAAGTGTAATTCGGGTCAGGTTCGGGTTGGAGTATTTCGTGTTTCGTGTAATTCAGGTTGACATGAATAACACGAATTGCAATTCAGGTTGGGTTCGTGTTTCGTGTAATTCGTGTCAAACATACTAGTTCGTGTTCGGGTTAATTCGTGTTTGTGTAAATTTGTGTCAAACATGTCATAATTGGTGTCCAACATATTATTTCGTGTTCAGGTTAATTCGTGTTTGTAAAAATTCGTGTCAAACATGTCAGTTCGAGTTATTCGGGTTAATTCGTGTTCGTGTCAACACGAACACGAAAAATGGATTCGTGTCAACGTGAGTCGTGTTCGGGTTTAAGATTAGATTTTCGTGTTCGTGTCGATTATTTCTTATTAATTCGTGTTTGTGTTCGAGTCGAGAAAAAACAATTCGTGTCAATTCGTGTTCGTGTCAAACACGACACGAAACAATAATTTGTCAGTCCTAGTGTTCGTGTCAAATCGTGTACTAATTATTTTATATTTGTATGTTCACAAACATCATAATAAATTATTTCAATCGTACAAAAATATTTGTGTAAAATTATCTCTTAATCTCGTGTCGTATTCCAAATTGACAGGTCTCTCCGCAACATCCAAAGTTGCAAATGCACCCCGATACTTAAACCGGTCCAACTTCGTTCAGTAAGGAGTCGTCAATATTTGATTTGGCGGCTTTTGAGAAAACGAAACATCAATTACCTTTCAAACCTCCCATCTCTCCACCATGGCTTCTCTCCTCCTCCCACCCAAAACCCTAATCTCCCCACCTCCTAGGGTTTCCACTCTCCCCCACCACCACTCCTACAACCTCACTCCTCGCCTCCTCACGCCCCTCCGCCGCAACCTCCCGCTCGCGGCGAACTCAGCCGTGCCCTCTTTCTCCCCTTCCACCAGCACGCTCGATTCCGGTAGGTTTGCTTTTGAATTTCCGTTTCGAAGGGGTTTGAGAAGGATTTTGAATGTTGTGCATTTGCAGGAAGAAGGGTTGGGGAGGTGAAGAGGACCACGAAGGAGACGGATGTGAGCGTGAGAGTCGACTTGGATGGGTCGGGAGTGGCCGAGGTCGACACCGGGATCTCATTCCTGGACCACATGTTGGATGTGAGTGTTTCGGTGCATGCTTAGTGTTTTTTAGATGTGGAATTTTGTGGAAAGTTTTGATTTTGATGGTATATTGCTGGCGGAGTGTGAGTGGGTTTTAGTTTGTGATGTTGTCGGAAGTTGCATTTATGGTTTTCGGAAAGTTAAGAGTTCTGTGGTGTTTGGTTAGATTTAAGAACTCTTATGGAAATCAGTTACTTTGGGAAGTGGCGGAAATATATCGTAGCCTCAGTATCATCAAAAGTGGAATTTGTGAGAATTTCCAGTTTGGTGGTTTGTTGATGGAAATGGTATGAATTATAGCCTCATAGGATGTTTTCGGATACGTCATTTGAAAATTACACGAAGGAAAAGGCTTTGAAAGAATGTGATTTGCAATTGTAAAGAACACAATCTCTGTTTTCCTTGATCAAGTAAAGATGTCATTTTTATTATTTATATGAAAAAAGTTCAAGTATGGTGTCATATTGGTGGCAACAGTATCATCTCATCGGCTGGTGTGCTTTTGGGTCCATAAGATGCATAACTGAATTAAGTTGGTGTCATTCCATCACATGTGTTCGAAATTCTACTAGTTATCGTATTTGATTAAGAATGGAAACTGGAGAGGCTCGATGGGACATCAGCTTACTGGTTTGATATTCTGTTTAGAAATGGAAGTTTTGCCTATGTTATTGGTCTAGTTTGAGACTAAACGAAAACACATCCCTTTACCTTTGGTAGAAAAAGAAAATTCTAACAACGGACAACATTAATTTGGGAGTTAGTACGAGATATAAATATGTAATGAAATTACCCTTCTGAAATACACAAAGTCATTGCTCTAATTGACAAGAGTTTTGCTGGATTTGTAGCATATGTAAATATCAACCTATGAAGGCCAGAAGTTGGTCATAGTAAAACGTTTTTATGGAATGAACAATGGACTTAGTTTTCCAGATTAGACTTCCCCAAAAGCTTCATCCCACAAAATCAAGTAGAGGTAATTGCTACGGGAATACACTAACAGATATGAGATGTCTACGAGGTCAAGTTGTCTTGGTTTAGCATGAGGATGTGATAAACGCAACCATCCCAACTACTAGGTTTTGTGTTGTCTGTAAACCCAAAAGCTTAGAGGTAAGATGTCTGGCAGGTCAATTGCTATCTGATAATATTAACCTCCTATCCTCCTTTTAATGAATTTAAATATTTTTTCATTCATAAGTCTTGGTATATAATGTCCTATCCAATTTATTTACCAGTACATACTTATATTGTCTATGCTCGCGTGCTGCAGCAATTGGCATCCCATGGGTTGCTTGACTTGAATATAAAGGCTACTGGTGATACCCATATTGATGACCATCATACAAATGAAGATTTGGCCCTTGCCATGGGAACGGTGCTTATTGGCTTTTTGAGAATTTCCATTTATGTTAACCTCTTCACATAATTTCTATTGCTTGTGGTAACCATGGTCTTGTTTATCCTGCAGGCCTTGCTTCAGGCACTTGGTGATAGGAAAGGAATCTATAGATTTGGAAATTTCACGGCACCACTTGATGAAGCTTCTGTCAATGTTATCTTGGTAAATAGGTCGTATGGTTTTGTTGGTGGTGTTATTCTCTTCTTCGATGTTTTGACAACATTTTTTTTCCTGGTATTTGTTCAGGATTTATCGGGGCGCCCTCATCTGAATTACGATTTATGTATTCCGACTGAAAGAGTTGGAACCTATGATACTCAGGTACTATATGTATGTGATGTGACATTTCATGATGCTCATGAATTGCTCTCTGATGTATTTATCATGTTCAGTGCGATATATTTATCTAGCATTTATCTAGTATTATTGTCTTTGGAGCTGTAATCCAATTTTAAGATGCCTCTGCATTATTAGGTGCAGTTTGTAATATACTAGTGGTTTTTCTTCTAGTCTTGTGGTTGGAACGGGAAAAGATGTCGAATCCATAATAGATATGCAATACACTAATAACTATAACGAGTTCAAATTTTCAGTTGCATTTTTAGAGTTGTATAAATTTGTAACTCATAATCCAGCACTTGTAATTATATTTTGTAATCATTCATTTGATAGTTTCAGTTAATATACTGTTTTCTTGTTTTCTAAGTTAATATAACTACGAATTGAGTGCACATATCTCATATCTCATCTAATTTAGGTATAAATATTAAGATACATTACAGTAATATGGTTCTGTAATCGATAGAAAAGGTAATATGGTTCTGTAATTGAGAGAAACTTGAAATAGTTGGCCGAAGAAAAAAGGTATTTCTTTTGTCAACTTGCATACTTGTATGAAGGTATTATTTAGTTTGCTGGCATTTATGTATTTGATTGCTTCTAGCTTGTAGAACACTTCTTTCAGTCCCTGGTGAACACCTCCGGGATGACTCTTCACATTCGACAGGTGAGTTTAGATCATTTTTCAAATTAGATGCCATTCGGAACAAGAATTTTTCTAGTTATCTGTGTTACACATATAAACAAGACTCTATAAGAACATTTACAAACTACCCTTAATGGTTGTGATATATAAATGTAAAAGGTGAGGTAAGGTTTCCCTGCACTTCTGTGATGTGATTCGGGACATTTTGATATATGCTATGCATCAACAGTGCAGAAAGACTGCTAATTACTCCATCAGTTAAATTACTTTTAGCCAAAATAACATGTTTGTGCGTTTATGTTTTGAGATACTATTAATTTTTTTGAGGTTCTTTATATGTTGAAATTTCATTCATTGTCATCCCTGTAAATTCCTCCTGACCAAAGTAGCTTGCTGGGGAAAACACACACCACATCATTGAGGCAACATTCAAAGCATTTGCAAGAGCTCTTCGACAGGCAATGGAATGTGATCAGCGCCAGCTTGGGAAAGTACCAAGGTTTGCTCAAGATCTTTATTCAGCCATCACAGAAAGGTTTTTCTTCCCATACATCATAAATTCATGCATAACAGCTTCTCGTTTGGTTGCTATCAGAATTCAGAAGCTTGCATGGGTTGTATAAAGTAGCTTGCATGGATTTTTAAGCAACTTTCAAATACTCTAGCAATGAACGGAACTCATGAGTTTATTGTTGTCACCGAAGGGTTCAACATGTCTGAGGTTTTGCATAACCGGGCATTAATGTTATCACTTTCTTGAGGGGGTGAAACGGTTTGTTTTTTGTGAAAAAGTGTAAAGAAGAGCTTGATGTGCAGAACACTGGAGATTTACACGACGTGAAGTTGATTGAGCATTTGTACTTGGAAGTTGTAATGACTCCATCACGTCCCCACCTCTACCCCTAGAAACAAATTGACGCCAAAGTTTTATGGAAAATTAAACGATTTCCTTCAATTTCCGTTCAAATTTTCTGTAGCAGTCTTACCAATCACCAATATCTTAATTCCATTTTATTTCTTTTCTTTGAAAAGTCAACTAAGATGTCATTTTCCCAAAAAAAGAGTACATTTTTCTAGTTTGGACCGGATTAATTAGCTGACATGAATAACATTTGAAACGTTAAAGCGCCTACTCACAGCATATGCGCGGTTGCTTCCATTAAAAAGAGCTATTATTACAAATTCTGTGCCAATTATGGTGTGCTTTTAGTTTTACTTGTTTTTCCTACTACTGATATTTGTTATCCACCAATTCCAGCTCCAAAGGAGTCCTATCACGCTCATGAAGGTATTGAGATTTTTACCCAGTCGTAGTTGAAAATCGCTTCTGCTGAACAGTTGGGCATTACAAATGCATAAAAAAAATGTATTTGTGGAGCAAGAGTGGAAGTTTACTTGTACTTTGACTTGCAACATGACAACTTGCAGCAATTCCATCTTGTATTGACCTATTTAATTCAGGAAAATGTTTTATGAACGCAGCGCGTCCGTGACGCGCTATACGTGGACATCCATGTCAGCCCTTATGTGGTCAAAGCATGAATGTTTTTTTTTGTTTTTTCTTCCTGATGTCCACTCAAATCACATTAAATGCATTTCAACTCAGCACGTTCTCTATTTTCACCCAAATACAAATATGATGATACTTTTTCTTTCTTCTTCATTATTTCTCTCCAGAATAAATCATTATTTCTAGCAAGATATTATGTCGAAGAAGCGTCTGATGCCGACTCCCAGGATTCTTCACAACGTAAGCAGCGTGAATGGGACGGTGCGAAGACTTCCCGATGTTCTTGTCAGCATTAGCATTGTAAATGTGACGATCCGGTGGTGAAGACTTCGCACCACAACATCTTTGCTGCATTGTTGGAGTACCCGTTACAGAAAACGAAGGAAGAAGAAAGAAAGAGTGTCATTGACCGTCCCATTCAAGCTGCTTACGTTGTGAAGAACCCTGAAAGTCGGCATCAGACGCTTCTTCGAAATAATATCTTGCTCGAAATGGTGATTTATTCCGGAGAGAGGTACAACGCTTCGTGGTGAAGATTTACGTCTGTTCGGTTTATTATTGTTCCGTTTCTGGACACACTTTATTCTTAAACCGGACAACAAATACACTTATTCCGATTTCGGACAGCAAATACACTTATTCCGGACAGCAAATATACTTATTCTGGATAAACTTTATGTTCCGTTTCTCGACACACTTTATTCTTAAACCGGACAACAAATACACTTATTCCGGACTGCAAATACACTTATTCCGGACAGCAAATACACTTATTCCGGACAAACTTTATGTTTCGTTTCTGGACACACTTTATTCTTAAATCGGACAACAAATACACTTATTCCGGACAACAAATACACTTATTCCGGACTGTAAATACACTTATTCCGGACAGCAAATACACTTATTCCGGACAAACTTTATGTTCCGTTTCTAGACACACTTTATTCTTAAACCGGACAACAAATACACTTATTCTGGACAACAAATACACTTATTCCGGACTGCAAATACACTTATTCCGGACAGCAAATACACTTATTCCGGACAAACTTTATGTTCCGTTTCTGGACACACTTTATTCTTAAACCGGACAACAAATACATTTATTCCGGACTGCAAATACACTTATTCCGGACAGACATATAACGTAAACAGGACAAACACATAATGTAAACTGCACACACACATAAAGTAAGCTAAACAAATTAAGTTGATCCAACGTAAAACTTAAAAACAAATATTTTATTATGAAAAGTGTGGGCTCTGCACGAATAATGAGACTGCACGATGTCCTAGGGTCTGCACACTGTCTTATCTGTGTATTGGGAAATGAATCGTTCAACTTAAAGAACCGGCGTAAGTCTTCATCACGGAGCGTTGTACCTCTCTCCGGAATAAATCACCATTTCGAGCAAGATATTATTTCGAAGAAGCGTCTGATGCCGACTCACAGGGTTCTTCACAATGTAAGCAGCGTGAATGGGACGGTCGATGACACTCTTTCTTTCTTCTTCCTTCTTTTTCTGTCACGGGCACTCCAACAATGCAGCAAAGATGTTGTGGTGCGAAGTCTTCACCACCGGATCGTCACATTCACGATGCTAATGCTGACAAGAACATCGGGAAGTCTTCGCACCGTCCCATTCACGCTGCTTACGTTGTGAAGAATCGTGGGAGTCGGCATCAGACGCTTCTTCGACATAATATCTTGCTAGAAATGATGATTTATTTTGGAGAGAAAGAATGAAGAAAAAAGAAAGAGTGTCATCATATTTGTATTTGGGTGGAGAGAGAAAATGTGCTGAGTTGAAACACATTTAATGTGATTTGAGTGGACATCAGGAAGAAAAAATAAAAAAAACATTCATGCTTTGGCCACGTAAGGGCTGACATGGATGTCCACGTAGAGCGCGTCCGTGACCCGTTGCGTTCATAAAACATTTTCCTTTTTAAAAAGACCAAAACGCGCGAAGAGAAATTTCGCTGACTGGACGCTGACTTAAAGAAAATATCTGAGTTGTACAGATCCACGTAAGGCGTGTCCGTGACGCCCGCGTCCGTCTATCATGACCCTTTAATCCACAAACCTGGAATAAACCTCATACCCTATTTATTTATTTCCCTTGCCATAACAGGATTTTTTTTAATGTTATACCGAAGTTCTCTTGGTACTTTTTTTTTGTTAGAAATAATTTTGCAATTTACTTATTTTTGTTAGAAATAATTTTGCCATTAAATTTTATTGTTATCATTTTTTATCTCTGTTTTTCTGCCTTTTGTTTGAATCTATAGCTGGCGAAGGTAAATAATATAAACAAAAGAAACGTAGTTCACTCGCTCCAGCTCAACACACCCTATTGGTTGGTAAAGAATTTGAGAAGAAGTGGTGATAATTTCGACAGCAACAGTAAGCAAAATTGCAAATGATAACTGATTATTTCAGTATTCGATCTAAAACTTTAAATTTAGTTGGTGTGTAATGAGGAAGTTCATATCAGTTACATTTTGGAACTAGAGTTGTTTTATAAAACCTTATTGATTTGAGATTTGGATAAATTTGGATATATGTCAAACTATATCAATCATGTACATCGGAGTTACGTGGTAATTATTAATATTTGTATAATGATTTGATAAAAAAACTCAATTATTTATTCATAAATATCTATATAATAGAATATGATCAAATAACACAGCTACAGTAGCTACATCCGATCAAATTGTATTCCTTTTCATTCATAGATGGCAAGGTTTGCCAACAAGTCTACAACGGTCAACGAGAAGTTGGTAAAAAGGAAAAATAATTTAGCACAAATAATGCTAGTGGCACTTGTTTCGCAATTCAGTCTATCCAGGTATTGAATTTTTTTGAAGGATCTTTTGTTTGGTTACACAAGAAAAAGACCTTAATTTGAGTTTTATTTATGAATTTACATATATTGGCTTGGCGTACTTTTGCCCCCGTGAAAATTACTTCGATACACTTCCTCCGCTTGGACAGGAGTCAACTCATAAACCACTTATTATAAAAAATTAAGGGTTAATTACAGTTTATCCCCCTAAACTATGCATTGATATCACTTTGCCCACCTGAAGTTTCAAAGTTAACAGTTACCTCCCCTGAACTTTAATTTTGTAACATTTTGCCCAATTAAACTTTAAAAACTCATTATTTAACACACATTCGACGTTTTTTTCCTAATTTTTTTTGTATCCCTAATACACTCCTAAACCTATATTTACGTGAAAGTTTGGATCAAAACGGAGGTCGGATATGGTTGAAATTTGGGTCGGATTGGGTGGTGGGTCGGAGGCATCTGGCACAAGGAAACAGTCAAAATCAGTAATGAATGCATGCTAAATGTAAAGTGCAACCTACATTACTACACTGGGGTGATTTCTTTGGGAGCCACATATAGGGACCGACCGCTCTGATACCAAGTTGTAACATCCCGAAACAACGGAAATTTAAAAATTTAAACAATCAAGAGATTACTCAGATCAAATCATCAACGGAAATGTTACTCATATAAATCAACAGTCGGTGCACCAATAATACAACAGAGTTAGTCAAAAGACGTGATTACAACAATACAATGAAAAGACAGGTACAACAATCACGATGACCTCGAAGAGTCCAAAGAGGATCCTGGCCCCATACTGGGTGTGCGCGCTGTCACCACCAGACAGAACCTATTGCGGTCCTGAAACATGAATCAAACAACGATGCCTGAGTTTCCCATTAGGAAACCCCGTATGCCAAGCTCACCTATATGCATGCAATAATACGGTACAACAACGGGTCTCCCTCGGAAACCTACCGTAGGCACATACGGTCTTACGGACAGCACGCGACGCGTCCCCCACACGCGACTACACGAGCCTAAGGGATCAGTGAGGAGCGTCCGCACTTCCGTGCAAGGAACCACGTGGTCTACACCACCTTCGACGGAGCCGTAGCCTGTCGGTCAACATCCCAGGATATGTGCCCAATCGGGGATCATCGCTGGTACAACATCGGCGGTACAACATACGTCCGACACAACATCGGACGACACAACCACAAGCCGAAACATCGTCAGCACCATCATTGCCGGCAAAAACCTCGGCGGCATCGCCGGCACAACCTCAGCGGTACAGCATACGCCCGGCACAACATCGGACGGGTCCAGACCGTAGTCTGTAGGGTCATCATGCTCCACGAGCCATGCGTAACACGCATTGGGATCCGCGATCCCTTAGGTATGCTACTCATCAGAGAGTAAGGCAACAACACGTCACACCACGTCAGATACGGAGGTGGTGCGACCCAACTGTCCACACTCTTCCACACGGTGGTCCCTGGCGGTACGAGCACGTACCCGCCGTCAAAGTTGACACGAGGACCCAAGTGTCCACACTCTTCCGTGAGGACACGAGTTTCCGTGGACAGAGTTGACACGATCACAAGACCAGGAATTCAGTTCTGCACACAAACGGTCGACCGAAAGAGCCTAACCGGTCGACCGTCCCCAATAGGTTCGATCGACCGAAAGTCTACAACGGTCGAACTATTCTGCGCATCACCAAAGTCCAAACGGTCGAACAACAGTCTAAAACCGGTCGACCGAACACGTGGTCAAAATCCGGAGTTGGTCAAAATCAACAAGTCTATTCGGTCGACCGACTCAGGGGTCCCGGTCGACCGAAAACTACCAGGGTCATCCTAATAGTCTACGTCATAAAACGATCGAACAATATACATAAATCGGTCGAACAGCATGCAGATTCATCAAGTACACTTAAGTTCCGGTCGAACGACATCAAGGAACCAATCGACCGAAACACAACAGAAGCCTCAAACTCACCAACACATAAGCAACTGGTCGACCGCCACAATGGCATCGTTCGACCGGTGTTGGTTAAAGTTGGGCAAAAACACTAAATCGGTCGACCGCCCGAAGGCACCGGTCGACCGTTGGTCGACAGCAACCTTGCACCAGCCGAGGGTTTTACGCTGCTTCTCGTCGCCGGCGAGGTCTCTGACCTCCCGCGACCCAAACTTCCCACCAACGTGGGGAACAACAAAACCACACAAGAAGCCGACATACCTCGAGAAGGAGATCAACGACGCCCACCGGAGAACCCGTAAATCCACCTCCGATCCGTGACCGCACGCGCGCCTCCTCGCACACCGACCTCCGCGCCTCACGCCGGAGCAACCTCTACGCCTCCTGGTCGCCGGAATAGCGGAAGAAATGGTGAGAGAATGCAAGAGTGAGAGAGGGAGTGAGAGATGTGTGAGGTTTTTATCTCCAACCAAGCACAAAACCCAACCAACCCATCACTCTACACTCCTACCCCATCACACCACACAGCCAGACACTATTCCCCTCCTCTTCCCCATGTTAATCCCCCACTAAACCCGGGATTAGCCTAATCAAGATCAGGATCTAAGAATCCACCCTCCTTAAAAGGATTTCGTCCCGAAATCAAACAAGCAACTCACCGAAAAGCTCCGGGTACTGCTTCCGAACTTCCTCCTCGATCTCCCAAGTGTCCTCACGCTCACTGTGATGCTGCCACCGGACCTTCACCATCGGAATGGTCCTCCTCCTGAGCTGGTGATCCATATGATCAACGATCTCGACTGGTCTCTCCTCGAGCGACAAGTCCTGCTGGATCTCTGGTACTGCAATCTCAATCACATGAGCTGGATCTGCAACGTACTTCCTTAACATCGATACATGGAAGATGTTGTGAAGACCCGAAAACTGCGGTGGCAATGCAATGCGGTAGGCAACCTCATCAACACGGTCTAGGATCTCAAACAACCCGACATACCTCGGACTGAGCTTCCCCTTCTTCCCAAACCTCATCACTCCCCGAGATGGGGAGATCTTCAGAAACACATGGTCACCAAGCTCAAAGCTCAACGCCTGTCTGCGTCTGTCAGAATAACTCTTCTGCCTGCTCTGTGCTGTGGTCAATCTCCTCCTGATCACATCCACCTTCTCTGCATACATCTGCACGAGCTATGACCCCACCAATTGCCTCTTGCCCACATCACTCCAGCATACCGGTGATCTGCAAGTCCTCCCGTACAATGCCTCGTACGGTGTCATCCCAATACTCGAATGGTAGCTGTTGTTTTAGGCGAACTCTATCAACGGCATGTGCTCATCCCAGCGTCCTGCCCAATCCAGTGTACATGCTCTCAGCATATCCTCCAGGGTCTGGATCGTCCTCTCTGACTGACCATCGATCTGTGGGTGAAACGTTGTACTGAACCTCAGTCGTGTCCCCAAAGCCTGCTGCAGACTCCCCCAAAACCTGAATGTAAATCTGGAATCTCGATTAGAGATGATGCTGACTGGTAATCCGTGCAGTCTGACTATCTCCTCTACGTACAACTTAACTAGACCCTCCAGAGGCAACGTGGTCGTGATTGCTAAGAAGTGCGCCGACTTGGTCAGTCGATCGACTATCACCCAAATCGCGTCATGGAATCTCCTCGTCTTCGGCAACCCCGTGACAAAATCCATCGTCACGTGCTCCCACTTCCACTCAGGAAGCTCAATACACTGCATCGGTCCCGCTGGTCGCTGATGCTCAATCTTCACCTGCTGACAGACTAAGCACCGACCCACAAACTCAGCAATATCTCTCTTCATGCCCTTCCACCAGAAGTTCCGCTGCAGGTCTTTGTACATCTTCGTACTCCCCGAGTGAATGGTATATCTCGCTCGGTGTGCCTCCTCCATGATGTCATCTCTCAGCCCATCAACCTTTGGCACCCAAATCCGACTCCTGAACCTCAGACCACCATCAACCCCCACACTGAAGTCTGATCCATCTCTGGCAGCCAACTATAATAGACCACCTAACTCCTCATCATCACGCTGAGCCTGCACAACACGTGAGACGGTCTGCGGCTCCACCCGAAGCCCAGCTAACACTGCTCTCTCAGAACCCTCTGTGAACGGCCTCCACTCTGACAACGTCTCGAGTAGCCTCCACTCTTGAATGCACAAACTAGCAACAGACACCTCAACCTTCCTGCTCAGTGCATCCGCAACCGAATTCGCCTTCCCCGGATGATTGGAGATGGTGAAGTCGTAGTCCTTAATGAACTCAAGCCATCTGCGCTGCCTCATATTCAGCTCCTTCTGCGAGAATAGATACTTCAGACTCTTATGATCCGTGAAGACCTCGAACTGCTTGCCATAAAGATAATGTCGCCAGGTCTTCAACGAGTGAACCACCGCTGCTAACTCCAGATCATAAGTAGGGTTGTTCTTCTCGTGCACCTTCACCTGCCTCGAGGCGTACTCCACGACCTTCCCGTGCTGCATCAGAACACAACCCAGGCCAACCCCTGACACATCACTGTAAATCACGTAGCCTCCGCTCCCACTCGGTAGCGTCAGAATCGGCACTGTCGTCAGTCGCCTCTTCAGCTCCTGAAAACTGTCATCGCACTTCTGCGACCAAACGAACTTGACGCCCTTCTGCGTCAACACCGTCAGCAGCGAAGCAAGTCTGGAAAAGTCCTGAATGAAACGTCTGTAATACCCAGCTAGTCCCACGAAGCTCCAGATCTCAGTCACGGTCGTCGGGGCTCTCCACTGAGTCACAACCTCAACCTTCGCCGGATCCAATGAAATCCCATCTGCTGACACAATATGCCCCAGAAATGCCACCTGATCCAACCAAAACTCGCACTTCGTGTACTTGGCATATGATTGATCGTTTTATATTTAACCGCAAGTGCACAGCCGCGTTGGAGCGGTGGCAAATACGGGTCGTCCATTGGGAGGTGTGTCGACACTTGGTTTGTTCGAAGGCGAGAGGTAAAAGGAGAGAAAGGATGTATTGATTACACTAAACTACACTAAGATGCAAATGGAAATGGAAAAGAAGGAAGAAAAAACTAAACCCCAAAGTGGGTAGAGAAATGATGTGAATATAAAGATGTGTGTGTGTGTAATTAAGCTCCTCACAACATGTAGTGCATGAAATCATAAAACTACATCCAACTTTGCCTATACATGAATTAAGATTTCATTACATCATTAAAACATACAAGACAATAATTAGAATGAAGCTAAATGAACTCAAGTATAAAGACTAGACCCTACTATGCCTCCACATGAATTAAGATTTTACTACATCATTAAAACATACAAGACATTAACCAAGGTAAAGGCACAAGAGTTCATACACTACAACTTGTGTTTCCAATATTAATTCCTATCCATATCCTAACCTTATCATTCCCCATAAAATAGATCCACTAATCAAAGCATAAACTAAACTTCATTCAAGAGCATTAGCATATCAAAGATAAGAGTGGAGACCCATTAGATGGTTATGGAAATCATTTAAAGCTCAAGGGATTAAGATAACACACACTTAATAAACTACATGTTTATATCACATATTTCTCCACCCCCCAAATGGGGATGGAACTACTCACTACTCATTACACTAACTATATTAACAAAAACAAGCATAATACTGAAATGAAACTATACTAATCAAGCAAGAAACATTAAAGAAGCATAAAACAAAACAAGCACCCAAGCAAACACATTGAAGAAACTTAACTAAGAAATAATTAACAAGCTAATGAAAAACTTCTATTATGAACTCACTCAGATTACAAGCAGCCCTTCCTCCACTAGAGTTTTGCTTCAAGGCTTCACTCTTAGTAGGGAATGTGCCACCAAAGAGAGAGATGAATACAATGGGAGGTGAAGAGTTCTATTTATAAGCATGGAAAAAGCTAATCCGGGACAACCCCCGATGTGGGACTAAACCAATACCAAAAATAGCCTAAACACATAATACTACAAGTCCAGGAGAAAGCTTAGCGGATCTGGGGCCATATAGACCGCCAATTAGCGGTCTATAAACGTCAGATCGCGTTGGTTTTTGTTGTGGGCTTTGCTTGGAGTGTTTCTTGGTCTTGGATGCATGTACTTGGTTTAGTGGAGCTCCGACTCGAATCGAATTGACAAAATACTCCCCATGATGGTGTGGAGTTTCCTGTTTTGCTCTTAGGTTCTCCTGTCTTACGTTCAGGTCCTTCTCCCTTGTATCTTGGTCCCCAGGTCTCACAATTAAGTCATTTTTCTTGCTTTTGGGTCCTTTCATGGCTCTTCTCTTCAAACCTCTTTATTTCTGAAAATCAAACATAAAACTCGTCACGTAGCATTGCTTAGGTGTAAGATAATGGATATAAGGTACAAATATAAGCATGAAATGATGTCAATCAAATACCCTCACACCTAAGTTTTTGCTAGTCCCGAGCAAAACAAAGAAAGAGAAAAGCAAACGAAATACAAGAAATCTTAACTCACTTTCGTAGGAATCACGGTTGCACTTAGCACGTGCAACAAGCCGTTAAACCTCCTTGTTGCCAAGGAGGAGGAGTGTTGTCTCGTGAGGGTTTTCAGCGGATATACCCACAAAATCCGAACAAGATGCATTATTCAATCTAGACCTCGACTCGTTGGAAATATTTTGTCGATCAATGGACGCGGTAATCCTACGGGCCGACTCTATATAGGTAATCAGTCCACACTTAGCCTAATAAACCATTCGTGCAAGTTAAATAAGGAATTAAGTGAAAGACATGTACAACCTCAACATCCTCAAGTGCTACAAAGTGTAAGGTCCATTAAGGTTCTTATTTGCATTACCATATTTTTTTCTTTTTGTTTCTTTTCTCATTTTTTTTTCTTTTTCTATTTATTAGTTGGAGCTTCATTCTCCCAGGGTCAGGTTTCGTGCATCATTGCCCATGAGGACTTACACTATCACGTACACCTTTCCCCAAATCTCCACATAGGGCAATCCCTACCACCTGTGTAACGAGAGTTCGGTCGGCGCATCCCAAGTCAGATGACTCGAAAGCACCAGGCACAAAGTCCCTTCAGACCTACTTTCCCGAGTGATAGGAGCCGTGCGAGAAGAGAGAACACCTACTCACTTATTTCTTATCTACACATGAACCAAAACCCCTACACTTATGTCTCACAACAAGATTTAGAGGGTCCTTGACTACAACAAACTTCCTTAAGTTAACAGACACGAATTATTGACTCACTAGGTTCAGGGTGGACTTCTTTAAATGTTTGAGCACTGAAACCCTATGATTACTCAGCCCTAAAGGAAAACTGGGGTGCATCCTAACAACTCGATAAATCCTAAAGCCACAGTACTAGATATCCTAATGCATCAAGTTCAAGACAATTTTGGGAGCTTTCTTTTTACTTTGCCTCTCAACAGTTTTGCACATGCTAAACACACGCAAAACCCACAAAACATTTTCTTTCGCAAACACATGAATATTTTGAAAGACATGTGAAAATTTTGAAGCACTTGGCAAGCAAAATAAAACAAGTCACCCAAGGATCATGGCAAGCAGCTATATCGATATTAAATGCAGCACACTAACATGACCCTAACAATGCACACAAAAGAAAACAAAAACAAAGGAAAAGACTCGACTATGTACACACGTAAAACACTCCCCCACACCTACTTCATGCATTGTCCTCAATGAATGTGAGCAAAATACTACATGGATGTATGCATGAAACAGTATAGATCTCGCCAACGTGAAGTACACAAGGAAGTTCATGGCTATGTTGATGGACACAACCCAACTTCCCTCAAAACCTGTGAGATGCTAAAGAAGAGATACAAATACGTGAAAGAAATGAGGCCCAAATACACAAGGGTTCGGGCTCACAACAATCGATTCTCACTGAAGGAGTCTTTATTGTACTTATTTTTTTTTCTTTTTTTTCTTCTTCTTTATGTACAACAAATGGGCTCCCATCTTCATATGTCAATGGACATCAAATGGGAACCCACCATCACTCGAGCCAAAAATGCACATGCATGGGCTCGCGACATACAAATCAGAATTGCTTGACCACCTGATACCCTTATAAGTGTTGTAGTCGTTTGATGCCTCTTGAGAGTGAGAAAGATCGGAGGCATGAATGAGAGGTGAACCTCTATCAGGTTGAAGGGTATCAGGTGGTTGATTCTTAACCCACATGGGGTCCTCAGCATATACAAAATGAAGATCATATGGCCCAGAGGCCATAAAAATGGTATCTTGTGGCTCAAAAGCTACATAATCAAAAGGATGTGGCTCAAGGGCGACAAGATCAGAAGAATGTGGCTCAAGGGCCACAAGATCATAAGGATGTGGCTCAAGGGCCACAAGATCAGAACATAAGGCACCTTCTTTTGCCAGCACAGGTGAAACATCTTCACCACCTTCAGGAGCTTCATCGAACAATTCTCTGAAGTACTTGAAGGTGCCCTCAACTTCAATCTCATCCAAACCCTGGATAAGGTTGACCCCAACAGGGTCATTGAAGGCACCTGGCTTCTTACCGATGGTGAAGTTGTTAAAATCAGCGCATTGACTACCATAAGTCAAGCGCATCAGACCATTACGACAATTGACCAATGCATTGGAAGTCGCAAGGAATGGTCGCCCCAAAATGACAGGAATTTGTCCAAGTGGGTTTGGCACAGGTTCAGTATGCAAGACAAAGAAGTCGACTGGATAAATGAACTCTCCCACTTTGATCAGCACATCTTCCACCACACCCCTCGGTTTCTTCATAGACCTATCAGCCAATTGAAGAGTGGTCTTTGTTTGTTTGAGGTCTCCAAGACCGAGGTGGACGTAGACAGAATATGGCAGAAGATTAACAGATGCACCAAGGTCCAATAAGGCTCGATGTATGGACACATCACCAATCACACAAGAGATAGTAGGACAGCCAGGGTCCTTGTACTTGACTTGCATGGGTTGTGCCAACAAGGAACTCACGTTAGCCGCAAGAAAAGCTTTCTTGGGAACATGAGTTTTTCTCTTCTTGGTGCATAAGTCCTTGAGAACCTTGACATAAGGTGGCATTTGCTGAATCACCTCCAATAGAGGGATGTTCACCTTAACTTGCCTAAACATCTCAAGCATCTTGTCATGCTGATCAGAGGTTTTCTTTTTAAGGCGCTCAGGGAATGACGCCTTTGGGGCATAAGGATGCGAAGGCACCCCAGAATTCAGGTCCAAAGAAACATGAGTGGGGACCTCAGAATCTGGTTCCTTCGACACTAGAGGAGACAAGGGGACCTCAGGGTTCGGCCCCTTTGTCGAAGGAAATGTAGAAAGAACCTCAGGATCTGCCTCCTTCCTGGAAGTATTTGTGGAGGGAGCCTCAGGATTCGGCTCCCTCAAAGATGGTGATGACAAAGAAGGTACCCCAATGTGGTTATCCACTTCCTTACCAGACCTCAAAGTATGAATCACATTAATATGATGGGTCGGTTCAGAGGTGGCATGAGGTAAAGGTGTCCTTCCTTGAGAATGGGTACCCCGAGGATTCACCTCAGGTTGACTCGGGAACTGACCCTTCTCGCGTTCATGGAGTTGATGACCAACTGGCTAACCTACATTTTCAAAGGCTTGACTGTACTTTGTAACGCTTGAAAGGTTGGATCACAAGAAGGGTCCTTAGGGTCAACCCGCTGGGGTGGTGGAGTTTGGTTGGAATAACCCGACGATGAGGCATGAGCAGGTTGGTAATTTTGGTGCTCAGACCTTTGATGTGGGGGTTGGTAGGTCGCCGATGGGCGTGAAGGTTGATAAGGTAGAGGTTGAGGTTGAGCGTGCGAGCTCTGATCGTGACCCCCACTAGGCCTCCAAGAGAAGTTAGGATGGTTACGTCATCCCGGGTTGTAGGAGTGACTGTACGGGTCGTTACGGGGCCTCTGTTGATACATTGCATTCGCATGCTCAGTATCCCTTGGAGTGTAAGCACATTCCAAGTCATCATGGCCCGTAAGTCCACACCTACCACACTCGGGAGTAACGACCTGAGCTACAGGAGCTCAGTCCAACTCTAAACTCTCAATCCTACGCATGAGAGCAGCCATTTTCGCCTCAGACGCGATCGATGAGTCAACTTGATAAGATCCAGCTCGACCAGAAGACCTGGCGGCTGGTGGCTCTCTCATGGTATCCCACTCGAAGGTACGTTCAGCCATGGACTCAAAAGTATCCCATGCCTCCTCGATGGGTTTCATTTGGAAGTCACCCTGACACATCTCCAACAATGTGCGGGTGTTGTAGTTGATGCCCTCATAAACAATTTGACACAACTGCCATAACTCAAATCCATGATGAGGGCACTGCTGGAGAAGGTCCTTGAACCTCTCAAAGAAACCATGAAACGATTCGGTCTCGGTTTGATACATTTGATGTATCTGGTGCCGTATCTGTTGAGTTTTCCTTTGAGGGAAAAATCTCTTTAGAAAGACAGTCACAAAGTCATCCCATGACCGAATCGAGCTCGCCGGGAGGCTATACATCCATTTCTTCGCATTATCCTTCAATGCGAAAGAAATCATCCTCAACCGGACTGAATCCTCGTCAAGCTGTTGAAGCTTGAACATGGAGCATACTTCCTCGAATTCGCGTATAAAGATATACGGATCCTCCTTATTGGCAGTAAAGGTTGGAAGCATGCTCACATATTGAAGTTTCAGCTCATAGTTGTTCCTGCGAGCAGGGGCAACAACTATGCAAGAAGGCTGCGCGGCCCGAACAGGATGGGTCCGCTCCCACAAAGTCATCGGTCTTTCATGTCGAGCTAAAGGTGGTGGTGCACCAAGAACTCGATCCTGACCGAATCTCCTTTCCTCTCGAGTCAGAGGAGGAGGAGGGGGAGAAGGAGGTCTACGTGGTGGCGGAAGCGGACCGAGGTATTCCATGTATGGAACCCGGTCTCCCCCGTCACCTCGAGACGACTCGGCTTCATGCTCCAAAGGAGCACGAGGCGGAGATGGTCGATCACCAAGATCGTCCATCTCAGAAGAATTCACTCTCTCGAGTCGAGCGCTCTCACCAGAACGAGCCCAACCTCGCATAAAATGCTCGACTCGACTCTAACAAACACTCAACAGAAGGTGTACTAGAGGAGGCGACTATACGTAGAGAATAGATGAGGAGAGGACTCAGGTGAGGAGGGAAGAATCCCTAGAGCTAGCGTGGGTAGAGGGATCAGGAAGAAGCCTAACTAGCAAGCACGGCTCAAACAATGTAAGGCAATGGGTCCTTAGGCTAGACGACGCCTAACTTCGAGGTCACTAGCCTCGACACGTCTCACCTCCCTACAACGAGGACCACAATGCCCAGCAAGTGATACCAGCTCCGGAGATCCAGTACCTCCTACTATCGACAAGGTAGGCAACGCCGATCAGGTCATGACGGTCTCAACTAGATTACTCTCCTAGTGCGCCCGCAATCCTAGGGCCAATGTCTACTTGCTTTTAGTTAAGGCTTTATTAATAGTGATTTTTGGGGCCAAGGAAAGGGTGATGAAATCCCCCACCTTATCTTTTATGGGACAGCCCTCCTTAGTAGCGTTTTGATCCTAGATATAGCAATCAATCGCTCCAATCAAACGCTCTCTCACTCTTGTCCCGATGCACCTTACTAACTAATGCATGATCGAAAAATGCATGAATGGGAGATTTGGGTGCACGTACCTCACGGCAGCAATCAACAACAAAATGTAAAGAAAAGAAAAGACAAATGCATGCAAGGTCTACACATGATGCATGACCAAGATGGCAAGGAGTCTAATCTTTTGCTTTGAGTTTTATTGTCCAAGTTGATTAATGGGGGAGTGATTAATGATTTGGGAGCAAAAAAGAAGTCACAGCATGAAAAATAGGGCTCCTAGATAACACAAATTACAGCACTAACTACCAGAAAAAATTTGGAAGTAGGAAGCCCTTACCAGGCCGCCAATTGGCGATCTCCAACCTCTGATTGGCGGTCCTTTTGGAGCTTCTGGTCCTCAAACTTGTCCAGTAGCCTCCCCTTGCGCCGATGGTTCCCTGAAACTAAGAACAACTGGAAACAAAAAATCAAAAACCCCTCGAATCGTCCAAACCAATGTCTGGACAGAGCACCTCCCCGGCAATGGCGCCAAAAACTTGATTGATCGTTTTATATTTAACCGCAAGTGCACGACCACGTTGGAGCGGTGGCAAATACGGGTCGTCCACTGGGAGGTGTGTCGACACTTGGTTTGTTCGAAGGCGAGAGGTAAAAGAAGGAGAGAAAGGATGTATTGATTACACTAAACTACACTAAGATGCAAATGGAAATGGAAAAGAAGCAAGAAAAACTAAACCCCAAAGGGGGTAGAGAAATGATGTGAATATAAAGATGTGTGTGTGTAATTAAGCTCCTCACAACATGTAGTGCATGAAATCATAAAACTACATCCAACTTTGCCTCTACATGAATTAAGATTTCACTACATCATTAAAACATACAAGACAATAATTAGAATGAAGCTAAATGAACTCAAGTATAAAGACTAGACCCTACTATGCCTCCACATGAATTAAGATTTTACTACATCATTAAAACATACAAGACATTAACCAAGGTAAAGGCACAAGAGTTCATACACTACAACTTGTGTTTCCAATATTAATTCCTATCCATATCCTAACCTTATCATTCCCCATAAAATAGATCCACTAATCAAAGCATAAACTAAGCTTCATTCAAGAGCATTAGCATATAAAAGATAAGAGTGGAGACCCATTAGATGGTTATGGAAATCATTTAAAGCTCAAGGGATTAAGATAACACACACTTAATACACTACATGTTTATATCACATATTTCTCCACCCTCCAAATGGGGATGAAACTACTCACTACTCATTACACTAACTATATTAACAAAAGCAAGCATAATACTGAAATGAAACTATACTAATCAAGCAAGAAACATTAAAGAAGCATAAAACAAAACAAGCACCCAAGCAAACACATTGAAGAAAATTAACTAAGCAAGAATTAACAAGCTAATGAAAAACTTCTATTATGAACTCACTCAGATTACAAGCAACCCTTCCTCCACTAGAGTTTTGCTTCAAGGCTTCACTCTTAGTAGGGAATGTGCCACCAAAGAGAGAGATGGATACAATGGGAGGTGAAGAGTTCTATTTATAAGCATGGAAAAAGCTAATCTGGGACAATCCCCCGATGTGGGACTAAACCAATACCAAAAATAGCCTAAACACATAATACTACAAGTCCAGGAGAAACGTATGTAATACCCAGCTAGTCCCACGAAGCTCCAGATCTCAGTCACGGTCGTCGGGGCTCTCCACTGAGTCACAGCCTCAACCTTCGCCGGATCCACTGAAATCTCATCTGCTGACACAATATGCCCCAGAAATGCCACCTGATCCAACCAAAACTCGCACTTCGTGTACTTGGCATACAACTCCTGATCTCTCAAGATGCCAAGCACAATCCTTAGGTGCTCCCGATGCTGCTCCCTGTCAGGCGAGTACACCAAGATGTCATCCACAAACACGACAACAAATCTGTCGAGGTACGACTGAAAGGTCCTATTCATCAAGTCCATGAATGCTGCAGGTGCATTCGTCAGTCCAAACGGCATCACCAAGAACTCGTAGTGCCCGTACCGTGTCCTTAAGATTGTCTTCTGAACATCGGCCTCTCTGATCCGCAACTGGTGATAACCCGAACGCAGATCAATCTTCGAGAACACTCTCACCGTCTGCAACTGATCAAACAGATCATCAATCCTGGGCAAAGGGTACCGGTTCCTGATGGTAACCTTATTCAGCATCATGTAGTCGATGCACATCCGCAACGACCCATCCTTCTTCTTTACGAACAACACAGGAGCTCCCCATGGCGAGACACTCGGTCGGATAAACCCGGAGTCCATCAACTCCTGCAACTGCTTCTTCATCTCTATCAACTCAGCAGGCGCCATCCGATACAGAGCCTTCGATTGGGGTGTCGCGCCAGCCACCAATTCAATGCCGAACTCGATCTCTCGGTGCGGCGGCAAACGAGGAATCTCTGCAGGAAACACCTCAGGGAACTCTCATACAACCTCTATATCCTCCAGCCTCCTCGCCTCAGGATCAGGAACAACTAAGGTCACCACAAACGCTCTGCAACCCTGACGCAACAACCTCTGTGCCTTAACCGCCGACACAATCAGACGACCCCCTCTACTCCTCGTCCCTCTGATCAACACATCAGGCACGTCCTTCCTCAGAATAAGGATCTTCTTCTCACGGCAAAAGACTCACACATAGTACTGTGATAGCCAGTCCATCCCCAGTATGACGTCGAAGTCCTCCATCGGTAGTAAGACCAGATCTGCCGGAAAATCATGGTGTCCCGAAACAACTGTGGTGATGGGGAGGAAGCTCCCCACAGTGCCCACCTCACCCATGGGCGTACTGACTTCCAACAAATCAGTCAGTAGCTCAGGGGTCCGATCCAACTCACCAGCAAACTTCTTTGAAATGAAGGAGTGTGTGGCGCCACAATCAAACAAAACACGAGCAACCAAACCTGAAATGACGAGGGTACCTTCCATGACAGTGTTGGAGTCCTTCACCTCCCCAACCCAGACGGTGAAGACTTGCCCTGCTCTCCTGGTCTGGCTTTGCGGGACAATGGACCTGCTGCCTCCGCTCCTCCCTGAGACCGGTGGTCCTGGCCTCCTGCTCGTCTTGCCTTGCCTACTAGGGCAATCTTGGATGAAATGGCCCATCTGACCGCATCCCAAGCATGCACCTGTACGTCAGGGGCACTCCTGACCCGGATGAAGATCTCCCACACGTACCATACGCACCAGACTGGCGTGATCCTCCTCCATCAACCCGGGGCCTCTTGCCCGGGTTCCCAGTGGAACGTCCAACTACACGTCCTCCCGTGCTCACTGGCGGCTTCCGCGCCTCCTGGTAGTCCTGATCGATGATAGTCGCATACTTCACCGCATCCGCCAGGGTCTGCGACATGCTAGTAATCACCTGCGACCTGAGCTGCTTCCTCAGCCCCTTGATAAACTTCTGTGCACGCTGCTCCGACGTCACGTAAGTCTCAGAACAATAACGCTCAAAGGCGTTAAACCTGGTGATGTAACTAGCCAAGGACATCTCCTTTTACTTGAGGGCCAAGAACTCCTCCTTCTTCCTGTCTCTGACGTGCTGCGGAAAGAACTGCTGGTTGAACTCCTCAAGGAATTCCTCCCAGCTCACGTCAACTCGATCAGCAAACACCACAGCAGATGTGGTCCTCCACCAGTTTGCTGCCTCTCCATCCAGCACATAGGTGGCCAGGCTCACCATCCGCTCCGGTACACAACCGATCGCCTGGAAAATCCTCTGGATCTTAAAGACCCAGTCCTCTGCAGCCTCAGGGTCACTCCTGCCATTGAAACTAGGTGGGTGTTGCCTCATGAAGCGGTCATGCTCCGCACCTGTCCCTGTCTTCTCTGCCCTCGCTGCCTGACGCTCAAGGAACTCGCTCAACCTATCCCAGGTAGCGCCCTCAGTGGCATCACTGGCAACACGCTCATTTGCGACGTTCCTCACACGTCTCGGAGGCATCTGACACAAGGAAACAGTCAAAATCAGTCATGAATGCATGCTAAATGTAAAGTGCAACCTACACTACTACACTGAGGTGATTTCTTTGGGAGGCACACATAGGGACCGACCGCTCTGATACCAAGTTGTAACATCCCGAAACAGTGGAAATTTAAAAATTTAAAAAATCAAGAGATTACTCAGATCAAATCATCAACGGAAATGTTACTCATATAAATCAACAGTCGGTGCACCAATAATACAACAGCGTTTGTCAAAAGACGTGATTACAACAATACAATGAAAAGACAGGTACAACAATCACGATGATCTCGAAGAGTCCGAAGAGGATCCTGGCCCCATAATGGGTGTGCCCGCTGTCACCACCCGACAGAACCTACTGCGGTCCTGAAACATGTATCAAACAACGATGCCTGAGTTTCCCATTAGGAAACCCCGTATGCCAAGCTCACCTATATGCATGCAATAGTACGGTACATGAACCTATCATACTACTGGCATGCCATATCACATCTGCAATGCATCAGATCCCTCCAAGGGTAAACGGGACCTCAGTCCAACAACAATGACCCTCAACAGGGTCTACAAGGACATCAGTCCAGCAACAACAACGGGTCTCCCTCGGAAACCTACCGTAGGCACATACGGTCTTACGGACAGCACGCGACACGTCCCCTCACACGCGACTACACGAGCCTAAGGGATCGGTGAGGAGCGTCCGCACTTCCGTGCAAGGAACCACGTGGTCTACAACACCTTCGACGAAGCCGTAGCCTGGTCGGTCAACATCCGAGGATAGGTGCCCAATCGGGGATCATCGCTGGTACAACATCAGCGGCATCGCCGTCACAACATCGGCGGTACAACAAACGTCCGACACAACATCGGACGACACAACCACAAGCCGGAACATCGTCAGCACCATCATCGCCGGCAAAAACCTCGGCGGCATCGCCGGCACAACCTCGGCGGTACAGCATACGTCCAGCACAACATCGGACGGCTCCAGACCGTAGTCTGTAGGGTCATCATGCTCCACAAGCCATGCGTCACACGCATTGGGATCCGCGATCCCTTAGGTATGCTACTCATCAGAGAGTAAGGCAACAACACATTACACCACGTTCGATACGGAGGTGGCGCGACCCAAGTGTCCACACTCTTCCACACGGCGGTCCCTGGGCGGTACGAGCACGTACCCGCCGTCAAAGTTGACACGAGGACCCAAGTGTCCACACTCTTCCATGAGGACACGAGTTTCCGTGGACAGAGTTGACACGATCACAAGACCAGGAATTCAGTTCTGCACACAAACGGTCGACCGAAAGAGCCTAACCGGTCGACCGTCCCCAATAGGTTCGGTCGACCGAAAGTCTACAACGGTCGAACTATTCTGCGCATCACCAAAGTCTAAACGGTCGAACAACAGTTTAAAACCGATCGACCGAACACGTGGTCAAAATCCGGAGTTGGTCAAAATCAACAAGTCTATTCGGTCGACCGACTCAGGGGTCCCGGTCGACCGAAAACTACCAGGGTCATCCTAATAGTCTACGTCATAAAACGATCGAACAATATACATAAATCGTTCGAACAACATGCAGATTCATCAAGTACACTTAAGTTCCGGTCGAACGACATCAAGGAATCGGTCGACTGAAACACAACAGAAGCCTCAAACTCACAAACATATAAGCAACCGGTCGACCGCCACAATGGCATCGTTCGACCGATGTTGGGGTTAAAGTTGGGCAAAAACACTAAATCGGTCGACCGCCCGAAGGCACCGGTCGACCGTTGGTCGACAGCAACCTCGCACCAGTCGAGGGTTTTACGCCGCTTCTCGTTGCCGACGAGGTCTCCGACCTCCCGCGACCGACCCAAACTTCCCACCAACGTGGGGAACAACAAAACCACACTAGAAGCCGACATACCTCGAGAAGGAGATCAACGACGCCCGCCGGAGAACCCGCGAACCCAAGTCCGATCCGCGACCGCACGCGTGCCTCCTCGCACACCGACCTCCGTGCCTCACGCCAGAGCAACCTCCACGCCTCCTGGTCGCCGGAAGAGAGGAAGAAAGGGTGAGAGAATGCAAGAGTGGGAGAGGGAGTGAGAGATGGGTGAGGTTTTTCTCTCCAACCAAGCACAAAACCCAACCAACCCATCACCCTACACTCCTACCCCATCACACCACACAACCAGACACTATTCCCCTCCTCTTCCCCATGCTAATCCCCCACTAAACCCGGGATTAGCCTAAGCAAGATCAGGATCTAACAATAGATATTGTGCTAGTTTTGTTGATGCGTATACAAAGTTTGTATGGTTATACTCTTTGAAGAATAAATCACAATTTTTTTTGAATGTTTCTTGTTATTTGAGCAATATAGAGCTAAGCAATTTAACTCTTCTATAAGAGTGTTTCAATGTGATGGTGGAGGAGAATTTGTATCTAATCTCTTTAAATAACACCTATCTAAACAAGGTGTGGTTCTACAACAATCTTGTACACACACACCAGAACAAAATGGTGTGGCTGAAAGGTTTCATAGGACAATAGTAGGAATGAGCTTGTGTTTAATGCAGGCAAGTCAAACTCCTTACAAGTATTGAGTGGAAGATTTAGTACTGCAATGCATATACTGAACAAAGTTCCAAGCAAGACCAATGGATTTGCAGTTCCCTTTAAGAAGTTGTTCAATCATGAGCCTCACTACACCTCCTTTCAAATATTTGGCACAACGTGTTTTCCACATCTTAAAGGATATGATAAAGATAAGTTCTCTCCTCACTCTCTTCCTTGTGTATCCCTAGGGTATAGTAATACTCATAAAGGATATAAATGTCTTCATATACCTACTAAAAACTATATGTTTCTAGACATGTAATCTTTGATGAGACCTGTTACCATTTTATTAATTCTAAGTCTAGCTCCAGTAGCAATTTATCTAGCTCTACAGTAGATCTTACTACTTATCATGATTGGATTGATGATTCACTTGTTGAACAATCTCCCTCTGAGTCTATTGCTACTGATACTTGACATTTAGGAGCAAAATTACTTCACTTTATTCCCACCATTAATTGGGCTTATGGACAAGTCTATATTTCACCATCCAAATGTTGAGTTATCTCAAAAAGAAATCACATATTCTAATATCCAAAATAGCACATCAGAGATTGGTGAGTCTGTGCTGCCAAGTTTTGACCCTATGGCTACAAATGTTTCAAGTCATGCTTCATCTTCGTCTTCAAGTCAGCAAATTGCAGTCTCACTTGCTATTTCTGAGTCACAACCCCCTCCTCTAGACACATCACATGCAAACAAGAGCAAAATCAGGAACAAGAAAACTAAATCTCAAGTACATTTCATGTCTAGCTGAGATTTCATCTCCTCCAACAACTGCCAATCAGGCACTTAATGATCCTAAGTGGGTTAGTGCTATGCAAGAAGAAATGCAAGCCTTAGCTACAAACAAGACATGAAGCCTAGTTCCCAGATAACTGATATGAATGTCATTGCCTCAAAATGGATATTCAAGGTCAAGTTAAATGCAACATGCAATGTGGATAGATTCAAGACAAGAATTGTAGCACACGGATTTAAGCAAAAAGAAGAGATTGACTATCTAGAAACTTTCTCACCAGTTATACGACCAACAAGCATTAGACTTGTGCTTTCAATAGCAGTTATGCAAGGATGTGAGATTCGACAACTGGATGTCAAGAATGCTTTTCTACATGGCAAACTACAAGAATGTGTTTATATATCTCAGCCCACTGGTTTTGAAGATCCTCAACATCCTACATATGTTTGTAAGCTACATAAGGTTTTGTATTGCCTTAAACAAGCACAAGGTGCTTGATTTGACAGATTTAGTTCATTTCTCCTTGACCGGGGCTTCTTTTGTAGCATGGCTGACCCTTCCATGTTTATTCAAAGATCTTCAAAAGGAATTCTTGTGCTTTTACTATATGTTGATGACATGATACTCACGGGAAATTCATCATCCTATCTCTCTGAGTTCATCTCTACACTCCACCAACTTTTTGCTTTGAAAGATCTGGGTGATCTTCATTTCTTCTTAGGCATTGAAGTGTCCAGATCCGCAGAAGGTTTATTTTTTACTCAAAGAAGATATGCTCAGGACATTCTCAAGAAAGCTGGCTTAAATGAAGCAAAACATCTAGCTACACCTATGGCTATTAAAGGAAGGCAAGATGAAGTTGTTGCACCATTTGCTGACGTAACACACTTTAGAATGCTAGTTGGATCTCTACAATATTTGACTATAACAAGACCAGATCTTGCCTATTCTGTCAATTTTGTCTCTCAATTTATGCAGACTCCCACTACCTCTCACTATGCTAAGGTGAAACACATTTTAAGGTACTTAAATGGCACCTTGGAACAAGGACTTTCTGCAAGTTGCATCTCCTTTCCATTTATATGCATTCAAATGATGCAGATTGGGTAGGATGCCCGAGTACAAGGAGATCAGCAACATGTTTTTTGTGTATATCTAGGTGTAAATTGCATAGCATGGTCTGCAAAGAAGCAACCTAGTGTTTCTACTTCCAGTTGTGAAGCCAAGTATAGGGCAATGTCTTCAACCACAACTGATCTAACCTGGACACAATTTCTACTTAAAGACTTAGGTGTCTATTTGAAGCAGCCACTAATAATCTTTCGTGACAACAAAAGTGCTATCCAGATGACTGTTAATTCAGTTTTTCACATACGCTCTAAGCATATTGCCATGCATTATCATTATGTAAGGGAGAAGGTGACTTTTGGTGAGCTCATTACTCGCTTCACTCGTGCAGCTGATCAAGATGTTGATTTGTTTACAAAGCCACTGCTTAAGACCTTGTTTCACAAGCTTACTTCCAAACTAGGCCTTTTTCCCATGCCTAGCTCGCAGGGAGTATTAGGAAATGATTAGTAGCATATCATACATCGCATTCATGCTATATATCATTTACTTTACCCTAAAATTGTGTTACTCGAGTGTTGTTGTAGTGTTTCAGGTGTTAAGTAATAAAGAAGGGAAAAATGGAACAAAAATGATTTGAATGCAACAAGAATGGGCTGAATTGAAGACTTTTGGACCCATTTGTAATGCACAAGGACTGGATCGCAAATCAGGAAGGACTCAAGTGAAACCCGGAGGGACCTGATTGTGAAATGCAAAGTATTGTGACACATGACTTGAACCAGATCATATTTCACCAATTAAACTCAAATTGGTTCAAGACATTGGACCAGGGCTTCACCCAATGTGCAAATTACAACATTTAAGCTCATGGAAGAAATTGGGACCGATCAGGCGCAAACGATCCGCTACGGGCGGATCATATTGGTCCAAATGATCCCCAATTTCTCCCGTGGCTCAGAATTGATTAATTGGGTGCACCAAAGTATAGAGAAAGTTATGACAGCCGTCAGATTGCTGTCAGATCCATCCAAACCCTTATTTCTTCTATAAATACCATTGTAATCCATTCTCTCCACTTCTTCTTCCACTTTCCCCCATTAAAGTAAGTTTTAGTTTCCTGTTTTAGTAATGTAAATAAGGAGGTGGAGAGGAGCAAACTTTGTATTTTTATTTTTTTAATCTAGTTTAGTTCTTGTTCTTTCCATTAATGTCTTTACTTTGATGCAATTTCTTTGATGTTGTTATTTGTTTAATCTTATTTTTCTTCATTTTCCTTATGGGTTAATGTTATTTTTATGCTTTCTTTAATGTAAAGATGAGTAATGAGTAGTCAATCCCCATTGGGGGGGAGAGAATGTGATTTGATCATGTGATGTAGTAGTGTGTGTTAATCTTAATCCTTTAGGCCTTACATGATTTCCATAACCATCTAATGAGATTTCACTCTTATCTTTGATGTGTTAATGCTCTTGAATGAAGCTTAGCATAGCATATGCTTAGATTAGTGAGTCTATTTCATGGGGAATGATGAGGTGAGGATAAAGATTGAGTGGAAGAAGGAAACAAGACATGTGCATGCATATGCTCATGTTGACTTTATCCTAATTAATGTCTTGTATGTTTTAAGGATTGTGATAAATCTTATTTTATGTGGAGACATAGTTGGATTTGAGTCATGATGTATGTGAACATATTAGCTTCATTTCAATTATTGTCTTGTATATTTTAATGATAATGTTTTATCTTATTTCATGTGGAGGCAAAGTTGGAGTTAAGTTGTATGGATTTCATGTATGACATGTTTTGATAAGTACATTTGAACACACACACATATTTTCATATTCACTTTCTCTTTCTACCCCTAAAGAGTTTAGTTTTTTTGTATTGTTTTCCGATTTCCTACGCGTCGTAGTGTGTTTTCGGTCGAATCTCTCTCCCTCTTCTTCTTCCACACTCGAGTATCGTGAATTCAACTCGCACGCATTCCCAGTGGACCGACCCGTATTTGCCACCGCTTCAACGTGACCGTGCACTTGCGATATTTTAACTGATTCAATCAGGAAACAAGGCTTACATGTATTCCTAGATAATGGTTAGGGAATTGTGATTTGTTATGGGTGTTAGATTGATATACACGTGTCAACCTGCTATTGGGTGACTTGTACAATTCTATTATGCCATTGATGCACGGTAACAAACATCATCTAAATACATGTGATGTGATGCACGGTAACACCCATTCTAGTGGATTATTTACTTCTGCTTCTTAGCAGTAATACCCTACTATTTCATTGAAAATTTAGAAAATTTGGGGTCGTGTTTCAACCTTCATATGCTCTATTTTTGTTCAACTTCAGCCGTCATATGCTCCACCCTGGTTCCGCCCCTGAAGTGAAAACATGTTATATATATTCTCAAAGGCAAACCATGGACATATTAATAAATAACTTCATACAGTAATTCTGTCTAGATTTCATTTATCTATTTTGACAAGAGATAATATAAGAACCGAAGTATGATTCTTGCTCATTAAATAGATACTTGCTCTGCTTGGTACTTTGATTCCTCTAAAACTAATATGTGGCTTTCACAAATCCTCAAATCTTTACTCTAATATCCAAGTATGATTCAACAAATTTGATGATCTCATAAAAAATACGAAAATTTATGTGTACTATGAAGTTTCATAACAAAATAAAACAAATAAATAAGAAAAACTTTTTCATTTTAAAAATAATATTTGTGATGTCATTTTCATAATTGAAAACGATATTCAATGTATGAAAATGATTTTTTGGGTATCGTTTTTATTTCTCATATATAGCCACATAAATTGTCAAGTCTTATATTTTGCCCATTTTTTTCTATGATTATTATAAAAAATTCCATATATAAATATATTATTATAAATAATATATATATAAATAATTTGTATTCCCAATTTTCTAAGATACCAAAAAAACAAAAAACAAACCCTACTTTCTTTTTCCTAACATACCCCCAGCCCCTCTTCCTCTCCAATCAAGGATCCAGCCTCTTCCACTCCAAGAAGGCAAGACTCCAGCCTCCACGCCTCGTCTCCTCTCTTCCTCTCCTCCCTTTTTTGAGTTGTGTTGGCGTATTTGTTTTGAAATACCTCATTTTTATCTGCATGAGGAGGCAGCGATTGGATTTGTGATCGTGGTCTCTCTTCATTTATTAATTTCATTTCATTCCATTGTTGTGATTTGTGAACTGCTTTGTTTGCTTACCATGATTCATTCTCTGATTTTGGACTTGGGTTCCCAAATTTATTTGGCTATTAAAGTCTAGAATTGTATTTTATAATAGGAAATGTCAGTTCAAGTAAATGTCTGACACCTCTGATTGATGTTGACGAAAAAACTGAACCGGGTAGAATTAAGAGAAAATTTACATCATTTAACCATTTACTCCGTTTTTCTATCCATTCTAGTATACACTAAGTTTTAACCATATAACCGCCCAAAATCATTTAATTTAACCGGGCAGGTAGAGTCATGGGTAGAAGTAAAAATAAGTAAGTTTCTAGCAGAACCGCGAACCATTTAACTAATCGGGTAGAGTAGTTTATAACCACCCACGAACCCTGTTTACAACCTTATCCAGTATATAAAGACGAGAACGTGTGATATGATGATTGAGAAGAAGATATGATAGGATATCATAAGATACCACCCACACCTTTGCTTTCTTTCACACTCAACATTTCTGCTCCAATTTTGGTGTGGAGATCGCAAGTTTGTAAGATTTCTGGCTCACCCAAAACCAATTATTTTTCCACATTAACATGTTTTTTCAGGTAAATTTGGTGTCTGTTTTGTTGTACTTGTGTTTTTTCTGCATAATTTGTGATTTCTTCCACCGAAGTAGTAGTCTGTGCCCATCACGTCTCATGTAGTTTTGAAAGTTTGGTTATTCGTCTAGACCATTTTTTCATGTTTCTTAGTACTTTGGTGAAGGGCAGTTTAACAGACTATTTGAGGGGGTTTTCACGAAATATTGTCTACAATGTTTCAATCGAGTCAAAGTGCTCATAAATATTTTTTAGGGTTTTGGGTGGTTGTCATTCTTGTTTGTTGTTCACTTATTCTTATGTTTGTTTTGGAATGTGACATTGCAATGGATGAGGATGATTTACATGAGAAGTGGAGTAGAAACGGGAAAGTGTGAGTGGTTTGTGGGAAAACCGAAGGGGAATGGGAATCGGAGCCGGAAAATGACCTTTCTAAGTTATTGGTTTTGGAAGAAGTTTTGAACATCGAGTTCGTCAACACGTAGATTTTGTAACATTCCCAATTATGTGCTTATGCTGCTTAAGAAAGTGTGGGTGAGTATTATGCTCTTTTCATGTATAGACAACCAAATACAATGTTAGATTCTGAACGTTGGTTTAATGTTTACTGACTCCAGTAATTTCAACATTTTTATCAACTTGTAGCTTTAAAATAATTATCAATTGGTATTTGCTCTCATAAATTCCAGCTAACAAAAGAGCAAGTTCGATTATTAAGACTTAACTAAAATGCTTAACAAATTTGTAGTTTTAATATCTTTGTCGTCTGACAATTTCCATGAACAGGTGTCCTAGTTATATGCAAGAGTAGCCGGAATTGGAAGTCCTGCTCGAGTGTTATAGCTTGAGTCCTGCTTCAAATGGCATTCTCCTTCTCCATGTTTAAGAACTCTTTCACCACCGTCGCAAGTCCAAGTCAGAAGCTTCAAAAAGTCAATTCTGAAGGTAGCAAATCATAAAAAAATGTCCCTCGTAAATATGTTTTAGATGGGTTGGATTGCATCCTTATTACTTCTATGACTGCAACAGAACAGCTTATTCGCATTCAAGAATTAAATGTGACATCTTAACCGCCAGAAGAAATATTTTGATCAGCACTGGCTCTTTGCTGATCCCCTTGTTAAATGCTTGGGGTTCAGCACCATTGATGGCTAAGGCCGAAATAAACAATCCAAATTCTGAAATTGGTGGAGATGAGGGTGTTATTGAGTCGCTCAAGTCGTTACTCGATCCTAACGAGAAAACAAAGATGGGTAAGGTGTTACCAAAGGCGTACTTGAAGTCTGCAAGAGAAGTAGTGAAAACATTAAGGGAGTCGTTGGACAAGGACTCGAAGGACGTTGCTAAGTTCAGAAGAAGTGCAGATGCTGCAAAGGAGTCGATTCGAGAGTTTTTGAGTGGATGGAGGGGGCAATCTTCGGTATCGGCCGAGGTAACTTTTGAATCCTGCTTCTATGTGTTACGATAAGATTTTTTGGGAAATAAAACTACACATTCTCTAGTTATTATAATCGTAAACGTTAGTGAATCCCATCCGCCATAATTCTTTTATTTTCTGAATTTGGACTTATTGTTGATTAATATTGTACTATATATGCGTTACTATGTGTTCCTTTCGTAGATTTTTGTAGCCTTGACTTTGCTGAAATTGGTATTTCGATTGACGAAATGTCTGAGAGATTTCCCCCCTAGGGATAGGCTTTTTAAGCTCTTCAGTTTCAAAAATGAAAAAGTTCATTCAGATTAACCATAGCAATTTTTTTCAGACTTTGCTTTGATCAAGTTGTTCAATTTTGTGAATTCAAAAATTGAGATTTCTGCAGGGTATTTCTTAAAGAAAAAGATCATTAGTAAACACTAATCCCATCTGCAATTGTATTGGCTGGGATTTTGATTTTGATTTGGATGCTGAACTTAGGGAGACTGGGCGTTGAGGTTTTTAAGATCATGTCTGTATCTTTAAACCAAATTTGAGTGACATTTGTGGCCTTATTGAACTGGATTATTGCTTCATCTTCGCATTTCAATCATGCACCCTACAAGTCAGATTCGGTCACTTCACAAATCACAATGAATTCTCTTTGTTGGTTTCAGGAATCATATATTGCGATCGAGAAGGCAATACGATCGTTGGCTGAATTTTACTCAAAGGCAGGGCCATTTGCGTCAATGCCTGATGACATCAAATCTGGAATTCTTGACGATTTGAAAACTGCTGAATCTTTCCTGTAAAAAAGTTCTGTAGTTTTCCCTAAATTGACTGCCTTGATGTTTGTCAACAACGCAAAATTACTCTGACCAATCATCTATTTAATACAAGTGAATTATTGCTTCTGGTTTGATGGAAAATAGGAATGACTTTTGCGGTTCCTATCCACATAATAATATATATGCACTAGGTAGACAACTAACAAAATAATAAACGTCTATTAGCACCATATAATCGGAAAGTTAAACAAGTAGATATTGATTTCATGTATTATTTTCTCTATTCAAGGATAATGCTATGTGAAGCAGGACCAAAATACCAGAGAGTCGAAAGCCCAACATTGAAATACAATGGGGTAAAAGTTTAAAAGATGTCAAATTTCAAGTAGGTCGAATATCCGAAGGATTTAAATTCCCAAAAATCTATTGGATGTAGAGGGGTTTGTGAAAACCAAGTGAAGGGGATTGAATTTTCTTTACCACTTACATTTCTTCTGTTCGTGTCATTTTAGGAAAAAGGAACCATTTTCTTTTGGTTTTTTAAGTACAAAAGACTTTCCCTGTGAAACCAAGGTAAAACAAAGGAAAATGATAAATACACGCGGTGCGTCCTAGACACACATGATGTGGTCAGTCAGCAAAAGTCAAATGTGTTTTACTTTCTGAAATTAATTAAATAATAGATTTATTTATTTTGTGTCACATGCAACTTTTACTTTCCCAATACAATATATGGTTCCTCATGTAACATTTACTTTCCTAATGCAACATTTGGTATTCTCATGCAACCTTCAGATACAATGATAAAATGAAGAGTACATGTAATTTCTGTTTTAATATATGAGTTTGTCGTTTTTAAGATATGAGTTTGTTTTTTTAATATATGAGTTTATCATTTTTATCATATGTGTTTGTCTTTTTTAATATATGAGTTTGTTCTTTTTAATATATGAAGTGGAGGGTGTGACAAACACATATGATAAAAGAACAAACTCATATATTAAAAAGGACAAACTCATAAGTTAAAAAAGACAAACACAGATAATAGAAAAGACAAACCTATATATTAAAAAAGACAAACTCATCGCTTAAAAAAGAGCAAACCCATAAGTTACAAAAGGCAAACTCGTATCTTAAAAATGATAACATAGATAATAAAAAAGACAAATACATAGCTTAAAAAGGACAAACCTGTAGGTTAAAAAAGACAAACTCATATATTAAAGGAAATGATATATAGACGCGGGCGTCAGGGACGCTACCCAGTTGATTGTTGATGTGGCTATGCTGATGTGGCAGTTTCAATATTTTATTATCACATGGGTGAGGGTGCGTGTGCGTGACAATCTATGTCACGGTTCGATTCCAAATACATATTTAAATGTTTTTTTCTTCCCTTATTACTCTACGACTCTACCATCTCCCTAAACTTTCATATTCCGTCTTCCTTATCCCTGCGTGGGCTGAGTCTCCAGTGCAGCTCCGTCTCCTAGAGAATACAAGCGTCCCCTCGACGACTAATAACAAAGTCCGGAGGGGTGTCTCCGGGAGTCGCATTTGTAGACGGTGATGAATGCGGGAGATGGTGAGCTTGGAGATGACGATGAGGTCGAAGGGGTTTTGGAGAGTGTTGTGGATGTGGGTGGTTTTGTGTTGTGAATGAAACTGAAATGTGTTGAGTGGTCATATTTTGGAGTCCAAGTTTGATTCTAAATTTGTTCGATAAGTACTTGAAAAATTCTAACTTTGTATTTGTAGTGTTTTCAAGAGTTATGAATGATTTGTCACTTTCTTTTGTACAACATGTTTGTGTTTGTAATGATTATGTTCAAGAGTTATGAATGATTGATATGTTTGGATGTAAATGGTGGTGTGGATGTAAAGTGTGGAGATCATGATTTGATAAATAAAACACAATTTTACATGATCTACTTACCACTCATCAACACCAACTGCAACGGGACAGATCTTGGCAATATGATGTATCCAAAATCATTCCAGAATGTATCCAGAATCAAGCCAGAATGTGTCTATAATGTGTCAGAATCAGTCCATACAGAATGTGTCCAAAATCATTCCAGAATGTGGCCAGAATCAATCCATAATGTATCCAAAATCAGTGCATAATGTATCCAGAATCACTACAAAATGTGTTCATAATGTGCCAGAATCAGTCCATAAAAATGTGTCCATAATGTTTCCAGAATGTCTTCATAATTAGTCCAGAATGTGTCAATAATGTTTCTATAATCAGTCCAGAATGTTTCCAAAATGTTTCCATAATGTGTCCATAATCAGTCGAGAATGGAATCATAAATCCAGAATGTTTTTTATCGGGAATAATAAATCCACAAATCATGATTCTCCTTTATGGGAAGATTCCCCACGTTTGCGAACATGACAAGTGACGTGGAGCGCGTCCGTGACACACGACATCCGTGTATCATCACCTTATATTAAAAAGGGCAAACACATATGATAAACATGACAAACCTATATATAAAAAGTACAAACTTATAGCTTAAAAATGACAAACTTATAAGTTAAAAAGGACAACACCATATATTAAAAAAAAAAAAAACTCATAAGTTAAAAAATGCAAACCCATTTATTAAAAATGACAAACTCATTTATTAAAAAGAATAAACATAGATGATAAAAATGACAAACTCATAGCTTAAAAAATGCAAACCCTTAAGTTAAAAAGGACAAACTCATATAGTAAAAAGGACAAACACAAATGATAGAAGGACAAACTCATATATTAAAAAAGACAAACTCATAAGTCATAACTTAAAAATGGCAAACCCATAAGTTAAAAAAACAAACTCATATATTAAAAAAATAAACATATATGATAAAAAAACCTATATATTAAAAAAACAAACTCATAACTTAAAAATCGCAAACTCATAAGTTAAAAAGGACAAACTCATATATTAAAAAAGACAAACACATGAACTCTTCATTTTATCTTTGTATCCAAAGGTTGCATTGGAAAGGTAAATATTGCATGGGGAAACTAAATGCTGCATTGGTAAAGTAAAAGTTGCATTTGACACAAAATAAATAAACATGTTATTTAATTAATTTCAAAAGGTAAAATACATTTGACTTTTGCTGACTGGACTGACTACGTCAGGAACGGCCGGGACACTGCGTCCGTGTACAAGGACCCTAAAACAAACACAAGGACCTCCAACCCCATCCACCCAGCACCTCCCACTGCCACCTCAACTCCAGCGGTTGACTTGGATGACCATCTCTAGCGAGCTTTTCTGACGGTCATTTCTAGCCAGCTTCTCCAACAACGCACAACTA
Source organism: Triglochin maritima (assembly GCA_963682175.1). Classification (NCBI taxonomy): domain Eukaryota; kingdom Viridiplantae; phylum Streptophyta; class Magnoliopsida; order Alismatales; family Juncaginaceae; genus Triglochin; species Triglochin maritima. The sequence continues at coordinate 27,956,588 of OY821786.1, read as the reverse complement.
TGGCAATGGATGACCATTCTTCCAGGATTTGTCATTGTATGTTGTTGCTTTAATTTTGTTATTTTTTATTCTTTTAATATATAATTATGTTATTCTTTATTTTTAAATTGTGTATATTTATTTGATTTTTCTTTACATGAGACTTATGAAAAAAATCATGTTCAATTATTTTTGATGTAAGGACAAATATGTTATTGTAGTTGTTTTTATTTAAGCGTTTGTTATTATTGTTGTTTACACGAACTTAGTACATGTTATATTACGATGAAAATATTATATGTTGTTATAATAATTTTATACATTTGTATTTGTTATTGTTGTTGCCATTATTTTGTTGTCATTGTTTATTTGAATTTAAATCCGTTAGTATTGTTGTTTACATGAATTTAATACATGTTATATCACCCCAAAAATATCTGCATGTTTGTTGGTGTTATATTCAATAAACTTGATTAACCGCAAGTGCACAACGTCAGTGAAGATGTGACAAATACGGGTCGTCTCCATGAGGAGGTGTGTCAACTCTGGTTTGTTCGAAGGCAAGTGAGAAAAGAGGGGGATAAGTTGTGATTACACTAAACAAAACTACGAATGAATAAACAATAAAGCTAAACCTCGTGGAGTGGAGGTGTGTAGGAATGTGTGTGTGAGTGAGTGAGTCTTCTTTTCAATTTAGAAACAAGTGTAGTTTGTGTGACATACAAGTAGAAGCTAGTGTAGAATCTAAGTGTAAGATACACAACATTATATGGCAAACCATGAACATGCATATATCACATAAAGTTGAGGTTGATTTTAGATTCTCAAGCATGCAATAAGTATCTAGTGTGGCCATTAGAGCATCAATCAATCCTACATACAACCTAAATCATTCATGTAAATATGCACCAAACATGGATCCCTACATAACAAGTCATTCTCATCAAATCATAACAAGCAACAAGATAAACTTTAAAGCTAGCATGATATAAGTACCTAGTGTGGACATTATCTCATCTAATACAAGTTTAAGCATGTACAAGTATAGATCTACATTAAGAATATGAAATCATAAATAAAAGAACTCATCACTATCACATAGTCTACATTACCTCCACCCCATATGGGGATGGAACTACTCACTACTCATTAAGAAGATAAAACGAAATTAAACTAAGCATGCATGAATTGAAAAAGACAATATAAAACTAACTAAGAAAAAATATTTTATTTACATGACTCACATTACAAGTAACACTTTTTTCCACTTGAGTTTCGCTCCAAGACTTACTCCAAGTAGAGAGAATGCCACCAAACAATGAGTAGTATACAAAGGAGAATGAATAGTTCTAGTTATAGTCATAGAAAAATGCAATTGGAAACAATCCCCCGATGTGGGACTAATGCACTAATAAAAATAGACATAAAATACTCTAATACATAACCCGCCTAAATCTTATCGCATCCAGAGCAAAACATACTAGTCAGTGGTCTTGGACCGCCAATTGGTGGTCTATATGGTCTGGATCCGGTCTTGATTTGGAGTGTGGTTGTCTAGATTGATTTATTCATGTCTGATGCACCCTAATCGGTTGTGTAGGTTGCGACCCGAATCCAATTGCAAAATACTCCTCATGATGGTGTGAAGTTTCTTCATTTGTTCATTGGTCCTTTTGGTTTACATTCGGGTCCCACTCTCTTGCATCTCAGTCCATAAGTCTTGCAACTTAGTCATTTTTCTTGCTTTTAAGTCCTTTTATAGTCTCTTTTTCTCAAACATGTTTATTCCTGAAACTTAAACATAAAACTCGTTACGTAGCATTGCTTAGGCTAAGAATAAAGGATATAAAATACAAATATATGCATGATATGATGTCAATCATTGATCTAACAAAAAATATTTGTTTGGTATTTAGGTCTATAAACATGAGGAAAAAACATGTATACTCACTAGACAATAATACAATTTTTATTTCTATCAATCCAGTAACATGCACAAATAGCATAATTTAGTTTCCAATAGATTCTAGTGACACTCACAAATAAGAATTTGGTTAAAGTGAAAAAAAATTCCTTTGGATTCTTGTTATCTTTGGTTTTCTTTTGACCAGAAAATCAATTTTCAAACATGCTTATAATATAAAATTGAGACTATCATTTCCCCTCATCGGCTCAAAAATGTCAAGTGGGCTTAGTATGCACTTCTATATTTTCCATGTCAGTTTTCCACCAAAACTTAACATTTATCCTGAATCTACTAATTTGTCCTGCAAATGTCAACCTTTCCAGCTCACCATTTCTTTCTTCCCCACCTCATCCACTTCTTTTTCTGTATTCACCACCATATAAATATAATTATTATTTTTTATGTTATAAAACAATATTAATTAGTTATCATGAATTTTTTAAATTCATAAATTAAAGATTACAAACCATACCAAAATGATCAAAATACAATAAAATAAGGTGTTCCATTAATTATTGTGCCCAAAACATTGTCATTTATTCTCTACCAAACCGGATTTTAGCGTTAGATGTTTGTTCTTGTTGCAAACTTCATCCTTATCTTGCAAGTACTCATTGATATTCACAATTAGGTCTAAGGAGTACTAGAAAGGCTCATCATCATATGCTACTCTCCTTCCACAACCACTTGGTTGTTCTTGGTTGAATTGAGTTGGATCAGTATCATGAGCATATGTATCACGTTCATCTTTCATTATCATATTGTGCAATATTATACAAGTCATTATGATGGTATGAAATATTTCTTTTTTCCATGCAAGAGATGACAGTCGAACTATTGAAAATCGTGATTGAAGCACTCCAAATGCACGCTCGACATCTTTTTGTATTGTTCTTAACATTGAGCAAATAATTGATTATGTTGAGTTTGTGGATGGATGATCGCTTCGATGTATGCAACCTACTTCAGATAGATGTCATTAGTTAGATAGCACCCCCAACTCGTAATTGTTACTATTAACAACGTACCTGATTGGTGATGCTCGTCTATTCAATATATCACGAAATACAAAAGAACGATGCAATACGTCCAAGTCATTACATGAATATGCAATTCCAAAGAATGCAAGTCGTATTCATAGGTCTTGGGATGCAACAACTTTAGAATAAATGTCGCCATCCCACTACGTCCTTGATCTATTCTTTTCCAAGCACATTACATTTGTTCCATTCCCAGTGCATACAATCCATACTTCCTATTATACCTCGGAAGCCACATTGCTCACCAATGTAAAGTAATCTTACCAAGTCTTCAGATGTAGGTCTTCTCAAATACTAAATACCAAATACATCAATGACAACATTGGTGAACTTATGGATGCAATCTCTTGCACAACTTTCACCAATATGTGTATACTCATCAACACCATCGACTGACTTGCCAGAAGCTAACATTCGTATAGTTGTGGTACATTTTTGCAACTCGAATACATCGATCTCACAACAACATCATGATTTTGCTGAAAGAAATGATCTCGCATCTCTAAAGCTTCCACAATATGAAGAAAAAGATGCTTTCACGTTCTAAATCTTCGTAGAAAAATCCTTTCATTATAGACAAGATTTTCTGCGAAGTAGTCACTGAATAAAAACTTGTATCCTTATTGATGATTTCCACTGGGTCGATGTACATTATCTTCTTTTCATCTCCTTCGACCTCTCCCTCTTATTATTGTATCATATGAAACAATTGATTGTATTACAATCATTATTTGATGAACATGCCTAATAACTTCTTTTAATTCATCATCGGAACAAGAAGAGGAACTAAATGAATTAACAGAAGATTATGTGAGACTTGAAACCATTTTGTAGCTAAAACCTAAAGGAATGAGAGTTGGTTGAATGAAAGTATTGACTAAATTCGAGTTTATAGATAAGAAACGTGAACAAGAAGGGAGCCATTCAAAATTGAAATTGACAACATAGAATTTGTTTTTAACACAAGCCATTCAAAAAATTAGAAAAGACAATACATCACAAAACCTTTCACTTTTTGAAAAGCCAAGATACAAATTCTTAAAAGCTGAAATTAAAATTGACAAAATTTACTTTTAACACTAGCCATTCAAAAAAATTGAAAAAGATAATACACCAGAGTACCTTTCACGTTTCTGAAAAGCCAAGATACATTTCCTTAAAAATTAAGCTTGAAATTGACAACATAGAATTTACTTTTAACACGAGTAATTGATTTTGTTTGGATATGACAATACAAAAGAACACCTTTCACTTTTTGAAAAGTCAAGATATATTTTCTTAAAAGCTAATCACAAGTTTGACAACACAAAAGTTTCTTTCAACCCGAGTCATTCATGCAAAATTGACAAGACATGTGTTGTCCTTTCACTATTAGAAGAATAAGTTTCACTGACGGAAAAACTTCCGTTGGAGAAACATCTGTCACTGCAGGCTATTGTATACCGATGGATGATATCGCTAACTGCGACGGCAAGTAGCCGTCAGACAATTTTTTTGTAGTATTCGTCTAAGCAGAAACTTCCACCGACGGATAGCGAGATCTGTATCCGTCGGTGAATATTTCAAATCCACGGTTAAATGATTTTTTACGGAAAACCTAGTACCAATGGTTGAGTTAACCTACACCGAGATATAGTCGTCAGTGACTATATTAAAGACACCAACAGATAGCATCCGTCGGTGAATATTTCGAAAATTAAAGACACCGACGGATAGCATCCATCGATGAATATTTTGAAAAATGTCCGTTGAACTAATATGACATACACCGACGGATACCGTTTGTCAATGTAGGGTTTTATCAGGAGTCGATTCAGGTTGCCCCTTCACACAACCAAATCACAATCACTCATCGTCGCTCCTCCGATTGTCGTCGTGCCATTGTCCCCTCGTTGTTTGCATTGTAAGCCTTCCCTCCCCTCGCCATGCTTCCCCGAACCCACACCCAAATCCTCCCTCGTGCAGCCACGACCCCTCCCCCCTCCCCGAACCCAGCCCCTTCCCCGAACCCAAACCCAAACCTCAGTCACAAATAAGGACTCAAACCCGACCCTAGCCGCCACCCTAACCCCAAACGCCACCCCAAACTCGATCTCCAGCCCTAACCCCAACCCCAACCCCAAACCCGACCCCAAACTCGACCTCAAACTCCTATATTGTTTTTATCTATATTTTTGTTAATATTATTTGTTTTGATAAATTTAGATTATTTTTTGTTAAGATTATAGTTTGAATGTGTATTGACATCGTATCATGCATATATTTGTGTCTTATATCCATTATCTTGAACCTAAATAATACTACGTAACGAGTTTTATGTTTAAGCTTCAGGAATAAACATGTTTGAGAAGAAGAGACTTAAAAAGGACTTAAGAGCAAGGAAAAGTACTAAGTTGCAAGACTTATGAACTAAGATGCAAGAGAGAAGGACCTAGATCTAAATCCAAAAGGACTAATTAGCAAAATAAAGCACTACACGTCATTATGAGGAGTATTTTGGCAATTAGATTCGGGTCGCAACTCACACAGCCGATTAGGGTGCACTGCAGGAGAAGAAATCAAGCCAGACAACCACACTCCAAATCCAGACCCGATCCGAAGCATATAGACCGTTGAGTGCGGTCGGTTCTTCTCTGGATCCGATAAGATTTTGGCGGGACATGTATTAGAGTGTTTTATGTCTATTTGTAGTAGTGCATTAGTCCCACATTGGGGGATTGTCCCCGAAGCCTTTTTCTATAACTATAAATAGAACTCTTCTTTCTCCTTTGTATTCAACCATTACTTGGTGGCATTCTCTCTACTTGGAGTAAGCCTTGGAGCAAAACTCAAGTGGAGAAGAATGCTACTTGTAATGTGAGTCATGTAAATATATTTTTTTCTTAGTTTGTTTTAATGTTGTCGTCTCTTTTAATTCTTGCATGCGTAGTTTAATTTCGTTTTGTTTTCTATTCTTAATGAGTAGTGAGTAGTTTCATCCCCCTTTGGGGGGTGGAGATAATGTACATATATGTTGTGAAGTTTGTATGTTTGATGAATTTTTGATTGTGTAGACTTGCATGTTTGTATGCTCATTGAGGGTATTTTAATCATCTACATATTGGGGGATTTTTGATGGGTTTTGCCATAAGATTTAGACACTTCCCATGCATAGTTTCCTCATGTTTATTGAATGAAATTTCCTGTTGAATATGTTACATGTTAGTTATGTATTTGTGTTTGCTTGCTTGATTGATTGAAGAAACTTTGTTTTGATGAGTTTTACCATAACATTTACACACTTCTCATGCATAGCTTTGTTCTTCACATGAGTTCTTGGTTTTGATGAGTCTTGCCATAACAATTAGACACCTCTCATGCTGAAACTAGCCTTATGCTAATCAAGTAGTAATTGCCGATACGTTGTGTGAATGGATTGATAGGTTTTGCCACATCTTTAGACACCTCATATGCATGAACATGCACACATGACACACACACATACATGCTTACATGCGTTATTCATCAGTTATTTCACTTAATATGTGCACACACTCCACCCCTTAGGGGTTTCTTTTCCTGAATTTTATCTTGCTCACTTGCTCACCTGTAGGCTGCCTTTATTGTGTAAAAACTTTAAAATCTCCAAACTAACATGCCCCAATCTTTGATGCCAATATTCTCAAGCAAAATTCTCTCCTAATTTGAGAAAAGAGTTGTGTGAGGTATCTATGAAGAACATAGACTCTACCTCTTTTGGAACTTGTAGCTAAAAGCTTTCATGTTTCCTTGTCTTTCACATAAAACTTTACTTCCAAAAAATGATACTTTGTATGGTAGTTCACTTGTTATTTGACTAATTGATAGCAAGTTTTTTCAAGCCAGGGACATGTAATACATGATTAGGAACTAGCTTTTCTTTTCCAAAAGAAAGAGTAGCAGGTCCTACACTAGTTATACGTAAACACATACCAGCTGCAATAACTACATTATCATTTTCATTACTAGGCTTAAGAGTATGAAGTATACCTGAATCTCCTGTCATGCATGCAGATGCACCTGAGTCAAGTAACCACTCCCCTAGGTCATTCTCATTGTTATCAATTGTTGTAGCCAAGGCTTGGGGTGCATCACTCGATTGGTATGCATGATTAAACCTCTGCCAACATTTAAGTGCTCCATGACCTCTCTTCTGACATATCCGACACATTATTGCTCCTCCTCCAGATTTCTCTGTTTGCACCTGCTTGTTTCCCTGAGTCACCCTTATCTCCTTGTGCTGTAGGCTGAAACCCCTTTCATTGAGATGAGAAATCAACATTATTTCCCTTGTAGCCTTTATAGTTTCCACTTCTGTTGTTGCTCTTCTTGTTTCCTTGACCATTATCATTGTTAGTCTTGTGAGCCATATAAGTCATGTTAGAGTTGGAATTCACCTCATATTGTTGAATCCTTATCTCATGTCCTTGAAGAGATGGAATGATTTCAGAGAATGATGCCATTGGAGGTTTGAGAGCAGCAGTTGTAAACGATTCATATTTTTGCCCCAATGCATTTACAAGTAGAAAACCTTGTTTTGATCTCTCACAGGTGCCCCTATCACTGCCAATTCATCACAACAACTTTGAATTTTACGAGAAACTCTAATAGTGATCCAAAACATTCTCTCTTCAAGAACAAGAGTTGTTGGAGTAGGAAGAATTCCTTCTCCTCAGACGGTCTTGCAAATGACTACTTCAACGCATTCTAGACGTCGTCGGCCGTTTCTAGTCCAACGACTAAGCTCAGAGCTTCCTCGGAGAACGTGCTCACGATCCACACTTTGAGCAACCGATCATAGCATTTTCTGGGAAGAATGTAGAGGATTTCCAACCCTCTCTATCGATGTCGATCTTTCTCCAAGAAACATAACGATTTTCTCTGGTTCTTTGATCGAACCATCCACAAATCCCCCAAATCTTTGAGATTCTATTAACCCTAGCATCTGAGTCTCCCATAATAGATAGTTGCTAGAGGTTAGACGAATCTAGATGAAGTTTAAGACATTTAAACACTGCTGGAAAAAATGGCTATAACGTCGGATATTAAGGGGGTACAACGTCGGGTTGACCGACGTGGTAGGTGAGAGACGTTATACGGGGGTACTCTTTCATGTCGGTCTAAAATCCGACGTGATAGTTAGGGTCTACCACGTCGGTTACATAGAAAACCGACGTGGTAGTCCCCTTAATCAAATCTTTTTTGGGATTTTTGCTTGGGTACACTTGTAAACACCTCTTATTGGACATTTGCTCTCCTATAATATTATATTGGTTATGTGCACTTTCAAATCAGATATTTTTCTTTTATACACTTACTTCGTTTTCCCGTTAAACTCAATCTCACGGCGTATGTCAAATATCACGTCCTGTTTGGTTTTATGATAAAGCCTCCCAAAATGAACAAATTAATCTTGTTAAACCCCGAATCAACAAAAACCCCTCACTCCTGATCTTATCGCCAACCACCTCTTATTCCCGAACTAGACCATACTCTTCTTCCTGAAACCCTTCCACCTCTTCTTCCGGATCCCGACCATCCTCCTCTCGATCTCTCAATCCCCAACCCCAACCCGATCTCTCAATCCTAAACCTGACCGTCCTCTTCCCGAACCCCACATCCACCTCTCCCAGCCGCATTCGACCATCCTCTTCCCGAACCCCACATCCATGGCAGCCACCCTTGCGCGAAGTTCGTCGCCGTCCCACTCGATAACATGCACACAAGAAGTGGACTTGTTGGTAGGCGTCTGAGGTAGGCATTTCGAAATACTCCTTATTGTGGTTTTCAGATTCGATTTTCGGAAAGTTTGGTTTTGGATGTTAGATTTGGTTAGATTTGGTTGTGGATATTGGAGATGGGGATTGTTTAACCTACATTATTGAAATATATGTTTGTGTTTGGGTTCGTAAATTATGTTGTGTATTAAGATTGTTGGAAAATCATGGTTTTTGGTGATTATTTTAGGATTTGGACTTCCTCCATCTATCCACACTAGTATTACTTATTATTTTGAAAAAACCTTTAACTGCTACTTAAATCTATTATTGGTTTACTTGCTCTGTTAGTATAGTTCATGTTTTACACCTACCATCATAACTGGTCCTCGATCGTATTAAATTTACTAATGTTTCAAGTAAATAATTGCGTTATTGGTAATTTGGTATGATTGTAAGTAAGAATATATCACCTGTGTTGTCAGCATCCTTCGGAAATGAAGGGAGCGTTTACATATGAAATACGTGGGTTGTTTGATTCTTAGTACTAAAGATTTAGTTGATTTTCCACAATATTACTCAATGATTTTGTTTGTTTGTTTGTGGTTTACGTTGGGATATGATTGATCGTTTTATATTAACCGCAAGTGCACGGCCGCGTTGAAGCTGTGGCAAATACGGGTCGTCCACTGGGAGGTGTGTCGACGATTGGTTCATTCGAAGGCGAGAGGTAAAAAGAAGGAGAGAAAGGTTGGATACACTAAACTACACTAAGATGCAAAAAGGAAATGGAAGAAAAGCAAAGAAACTAAACCCCAAAGGGGGTAGAGAAATAATGTGAACATAAAGAAGTGTGTGTGTGTGTGTTCATTGAGCTCCTCACAACATGTAGTGCATGAAATCATAAAACTACATCCAACTTTGCCTCCACATGAATTAAGATAAGACTACATCATTAAAACGTACAAGACAATAATTGGAATGAAGCTACATGAACTCAAGTATAAAGACTAGACCCTACTATGCCTCCACATGAATTAAGATAAGACTACATCATTAAAACATACAAGACATTAGCTAAGGTAAAGGCAACAAGAGCACATACACTACAAATTGTGTTTCCAATACAAAACTTCATCCATATCCTAACCTTATCATTCCCCATAGAATAGGTCCACTAATCAAAGCATAAGCTAAGCTTCATTCAAGAGCATTAGCATATCAAAGATAAGAGTGAAAACTCATTAGATGGTTATGGAAATCATATAAAGCTCAAGGGATAAAGATAACACACACTTAATACACTACATGATTATATCACATATTTCTCCACCCCCCAAATGGGGATAGAACTACTCACACATATTTAAACTAACTACTCTAATAAAATGAAGCATTATACTGAAATGAAACTATACTAATCAAGCAAGAAATATTAAAGAAGCATAAAACAAAACAACCAACAAAACAAACACATAAATGGAAATCAACTAAGCAAGAATTAACAAGCTAAAGAAAACATCTATTATTAACTCACTCAAATTACAAGCAGCTCTTCCTCCACCAGAGTTTTGATTCAAGGCTTCACTCTTAGTAGGGAAGATGCCACCAAAGAGAGAGATAGATACAATGGGAGGTGAAGAGTTCTATTTATAAGCATGGAAAAAGCTAATCCGGGACAATCCCCCGTTGTGAGACTAAACCAATACCAAAAATCGCCTAAACGAACATTAATACAAGTTCACGAGAAGTTTGGGTGGATCTGGCATGATCCAGACCGCCAATTGGCGGCCTATAAAGCCCAGATCCGCCTGGGTTTTCTGTTGGGCTTTGCTGGAAATGTTTCTTGGTCTTGGATGCATCTACTTGGTCTGTTGGAGCTCCGACCCGAATCAAATTGCCAAAATACTCCCCATGATGGTGTGGAGTTTCCTGTTTTGCTCTTAGGTCCTTTGGTCTTACGATCAGGTCCTTCTCCATTGCATCTCAGTCCCTAGGTCTCACAATTAAGCCTTTTTTCCTGCTTTTGGGTCCTTTCATGGCTCTTCTCTTCAAACCTCTTTATTCCTGAAAACAAAACATAAAACTCGTCACGTAGCATTGCTTAGGTGTAAGATAATGGATATAAGATACAAATATGAACATGAAATGATGCCAATCAAATACCCCCACACCTAACGTTTGATAGTCCCGAGCAAAACAAAGAAAGGAAAAAGCATACGAAAAACAAGAAATCCTAACTCACTTTCGTAGGAATCACGGTTGCACTTAGCATGTGCAACAAGCCGTTAAACCTCTTTGTTGCCAATGAGGAGGAGTGCTGTCTCCTGAGGGTTTTCAGCGGATATACCCACAAAATTCGAACAAGATGCATTATTCAATTTAGACACTCGACTCGTTGGAAATATTTTGTCGATCAATGGACGCAGTAATGCTACGGGCCGACTCTATATAGGTGATCAGTCCACACCTCTAACCTAATGAACCATTCGTGCAAGTTAAATAAGGAATTAAGTGAAAGACATGGACAACCTCAACATCCTCAAGTGCTAAAAAGTGTAAAGTCCATTAAGGTTCTTATTTGCATTACCATTTTTTTTCTTTTTGTTTTTTTTCACATTTTTTTTCTTCTTTTTCTTTTTATTAGTTAGAGCTTCATTCTCCCAGGGTCAGGTTTCGTGCTTCATTGCCCATGAGGACTTACACTATCACGTACACCTTTCCTCAACTCCACATATGGCAATCCCTACCACCCGTGTAACGGGAGTTCGGTCGGCACATCCCAAGTTAGATGACTCGAAAGCACCAGACACAAAGTCCCCTCAGACCTACTTTCCCGAGTGATAGGAGCCGTGCGAGAAGAGAGAACACCTACTCACTTATTTCTTATCTACACATGAACCAAAACCCCTACACTAATGTCTCACAACAGGATTTAGAGGGTCCTTGACTACAACAAACTTCCTTAAGTTAACAGACACGAATTATTGACTCACTAGGTTCAGGGTGGACTTCATTAAATGTTTGAGCACTGAAACCCTATATTTACTCACCCCCAAGGGAAAACTGGGGTGCATCCTAACAACTCGATAAATCTTAAAGTCACTGTACTAGATATCCTAATGCATCAAGTTCAAGACAATTTTGGGAGCTTTCTTTTTACTTTGCCTCTCAACGGTTTTGCACATGCTAAACACACGCAAAACCCACAAAACAATTTCTTTCGCAAACACATGAAGATTTTGAAAGAAATGTGGAAATTTTAAACCACTAGGCAAGCAAAAGAAGACAAGTCACCCAAGGATCATGGCAAGCAGATATATCGATATTAAATGCAGCACACTAACATGACCCTAAAAATGCAAACAAAAGAAAACAAAATCAAAAGACAAGACTCGACTATGTACACACGTAAAACACCCCCCCACACCTACTTCATGCATTGTCCTCAATGAATGTGAGAAAGATACTACATGGATTTATGCATGAAAAAGGAGAGATCTCACCAACATGAAGTACAAAGGGAAGTTCAAGGTCATGTTGATGGACACAAACCCGAATTCCCTCAAAACGTGTGAGATGCTAAAGAAAGGATACAAATACGTGAAAGAAATGGAGCCCAAATACACAAGGGTTGGGGCTCACAACAATCGATGCTCACTGAAGGAGTCTTTTATTGTACTTTATTTCTTTTTTTTCTTTTTTTTCTTTATGTACAACAAATGGGCTCCCATCTTCATATGTCAAGGGACATCAAATGGGAACCCACCATCACTCGAGCCAAAAATGCACATGCATGGGCTCGCGACATACAAATCAGAATTGCTTGACCACCTGATACCCTTATAAGCGTTGTGGTCGTTTGATGCCTCTTGAGAGTGAGAAAGATCGGAGGCATGAATGAGAGGTGAACCTCTATCAGGTGGAAGGGTATCAGGTGGTTGATTCTTAACCCACATGGGGTCCTCAGTAGATACAAAATGAAGATCATATGGCCCAGAGGCCATAAAAATGGTATGTTGTGGCTCAAAAGCTACATGATCAAAAGGATGTGGCTCAAGGGCCACAAGATCAGAAGAATGTTGCTCAAGGGCCACAAGAGCAGAAGAATGTGGCTCAAGGGCCACAAGATCATAAGGATGTGGCTCAAGGGCCACAAGATCAGGACATATGGCACCTTCTTGTGCCAGCCCAGGTGAAACATCTTCACCACCTTCAGGAACTTCATCGAACAGTTCTCTGAAGTACTTGAAGGTGCCCTCAACTTCAATCTCATCTAAACCCTGGATAAGGTTGACCCCAACAGGGTCATTGAAGGCACCTGGCTTCTTACCGATGGTGAAGATGTTAAAATCAGCGCATTGACTACCATAAGTCAAGCGCATCAGACCATTGCGACAGTTGATCAATGCATTGGAAGTCGCAAGGAATGGTCGCCCTAAAATGACAGGAATTTGTCCAAGTGGGTTTGGCACAGGTTCAGTATCCAAGACAAAGAAGTCGACTGGATAAATGAACTCTCCCACTTTGATCAGCACATCTTCCACCACACCCCTTGGTTTCTTCATAGACCTATCAGCCAATTGAAGAGTGGTCTTTGTTTGTTTGAGGTCTCCAAGACCAAGGTGGACGTAGACAGAATATGGCAGAAGATTAACAGATGCACCAAGGTCCAATAAGGCTCGATGTATGGACACATCACCAATCACACAAGAGATAGTAGGACAGCCAGGGTCCTTGTACTTGACTTGCATGGGTTGTGCCAACAAGGAACTCACGTTAGCCGTAAGAAAAGCTTTCTTGGGAACATGAGTTTTTCTCTTCTTGGTGCATAAGTCCTTGAGAACCTTGGCATAAGGTGGCATTTGCTGAATCACCTCCAACAGAGGGATGTTCACCTTAACTTGCCTAAACATCTCAAGCATCTTGTCATGCTGATCAGAGGTTTTCTTTTAAGGCGCTCAGAGAATGGTGCCTTTGGGGCATAAGGATGCGAAGGCACCCTAGAATTCAGGTCCAAAGAAACATGAGTGGGGACCTCAGAATCTGGTTCCTTCGACACAAGAGGAGACAAGGGGACCTCAGGGTTCGGCCCCTTTGTCGAAGGAAATGTAGAAAGAACCTCAGGATCTGGCTCCTTCCTGGAAGTATTTGTGGAGGGAGCCTCAGGATCCAGCTCCCTCAAAGATGGTGATGACAAAGAAGGTACCCCAATGTGGTTATCCACTTCCTTACCAGACCTCAAAGTATGAATCACATTAATATGATGGGTCGGTTCAGAGGTGGCATGAGGTAAAGATGTCCTTCCTTGAGAATGGGTACCCCGAGGATTCACCTCAGGTTGACTCGGGAACTGACCCTTCTCGCGTTCATGGAGTTGATGAGCCAACTGGCTAACCTGCATTTCCAAAGCCTTGACTGTACTTTGCAACGCTTGAAAGGTCGGATCACAAGAAGGGTCCTTAGGGTCAACCCGCTGGGGTGGTGGAGTCTGGTTGGAATAACCCGACGATGAGGCATGAGCAGGTTGGTAATTTTGGTGCTGAGACCTTTGATGTGGGGGTTGGTAGGTCGCCGATGGGCGTGGAGGTTGATAAGGTGGAGGTTGAGGTTGAGCGTGCGAGCTTTGACCGTGACCCCCACTAGGCCCCCAAGAGAAGTTAGGATGGTTACGTCATCCCAGGTTGTAGGAGTGACTGTACAGGTCGTTACGGGGCCTCTGTTGATACATTGCATTCGCATGCTCAGTATCCCTTGGAGCGTAGGCGCACTCCAAGTCATCATGGCCCGTAAGTTCACACCTACAACACCCAGGAGTAGCGACCTGAGCTACAGGAGCTCGGTCCAACTCTAAACTCTCAATCCTACGCATGAGAGCAACCAATTTCGCCTCAGACGCGATAGTTGACTCGACATGATATGATCCAGCCCGACCAGAAGACCTGGCGGCTGGTGGCTCTCTCATGGTGTCCCACTCGAAGGTACGTTCAGCCATGGACTCAAAAGTGTCCCATGCCTCCTCAATGGGTTTCATTCGGAAGCAGTGGTTGAGTTGGCCGTAGTGCTTTGCTTCCAACTACGCCAACTCACAGCTCCACCATTCACAAGAAAAACGTATCCTGATTGTGACCTTCTATCGTCTGGATCACTCATGAAACTCGCATCCGAGTACCCTTCGGCTATCAACTCCCTTTGCCCTCCATAAACAAGAATCTTATCCTTAGTCTGATTAAGGTACTTCAGGATATTCTTGACCGCAGTCCAATGCTCAGGACCTGCGTTGGATTGGTGACGACTTGTCACGCTTAGAGCAAACGAGACATCGGGTCTTGTGCAAGTCATCGCGTACATGATCGACCCAATTGCCGAAGCATAAGGGACATCCTTCATGTACTCTAAGTCCTTACGTGATTCCACACGTTGAGACTTCTTGAGTTGCACACCCATACTCATTGGCACACTGCCCTTTTTGGAGTTGTTCATCTTGAACCTTTCCAAGACCTTGTCAATGTATGTACGTTAACTGAGGCCAATGAGTCTACGGGATCTATCTCGATATATCTTGATTCCCAAGATGTATTGAGCCTCACCCATATCTTTCATTGAAAATGCAGATTTCAATGAACTTCTCGTTTGCTCAAGCAAAGGAATATGATTGCCCATGAGCAATATGTCATCGACATATAAGATTAGGAATACTACATGGCTCCCACTGACCTTCTTGTATATACAAGGTTCTTCCTTACTTTGAATGAAGTGAAGCTTCTTCACTTCCTCATCAAAGCGTTTGTTCCAACTCCTTGATGCTTGCTTCAATCCATAAATGGATCTTTGAAGCTTGCATACCTTCTCGCTATTCTTTGGATCTTCAAAACCTTGAGGTTGTATCATGTACACATCCTCCTCCAAGTTCCCGTTAAGGAACGCCGTTTTGACATCCGTTTGCCATATTTCATAATCATCAAATGCAGCAATAGCGAGCATTATCCGAATAGACTTGTACATGGTAACCGGTGAAAAAGTTTCATCATAGTCAATTCCTTGAACTTGAGTGAAACCCTTCGCTACAAGCCTCGCTTTGTAGGTTGTTAAGTTCCCATCCATGTCCATCTTCCTCTTGAAAACCCATTTATTTTGAATGACCTTTTTCCTTTGAGGAAGGTCAACCAAGTTCCACACTTGATTATCATACATGGATTCTATTTCGGATTCCATGACCTTAAGCCATAGTTTGGAGTCTTCCCTTTCCATTGCTTCTTGGAAGGTCAAAGGATCATTGGTATCTAGTACCATGATTTCATGAAGTCCCAGATATAAGTCGGGTTTCTTCATTTCCCTTGTTGACCTTCTTAGTTCTTTTGGTTCTTCTCGTGCCTCTCGAACTTCTTCCACAATTTCTTGAGGAGTGGGTTCACGTTCAACTCTTGAACGTACACTTGGTCGGGATGATTGTGATTCTCTCACAATTTCTTGTGATGGTCTCTCACTCACGCTCCCACTAACCAAAGGAATCTCGGTTGGGCCTTCATGATTTTGAACGTCATCATTCGTGTCATGATCTTGTAGAGTATCTTGAGTTTCCTCAAGCACAACCCTACTCCCACTACTTTTTACTCTTTCTAGAAATTCCTTTTCCAGAAATATGGCATCCCTCTCTACAATCACTCGATTGGAGGTGATATGCCAAAAGTAGTATCCTCTTGTCTCACGAGGATAACCAATGAAGAAGCACTTATCCGCTTTTGGTTGAAGTTTGGTCGACATCAATTTCTTGACGTAAGCCTCACAACCCCAAATCTTGAGAAAACTGAGCTTAGGTGTTTTACCACTCCATAGCTCATAAGGAGTTTTCTCCACGGATTTGGATGGAACATTATTTAGTGTGTAAGCCGCAGTTTGTAGTGCATAACTCCAAAAGTAAAGAGGTAATTCCGCATGACTCATCATTGACCGAACCATATCGAGCAATGTCCTATTCCTCCTTTCGGATACCCCATTCCACTGAGGTGTACCGGGAGGGGTGAGTTGAGGTACAATACCAAACTCCTTTAGGTATGAGTCAAATTCGGCACTTAAGTACTCACCTCCACGATCCGTTCGTAGAGACTTGATTTTCTTGTCGAGTTGGTTCTCTACTTCATTCTTGAATTCTTTGAACTTCTCAAAGGACTCACTTTTGTTTCTCATTAGATAAACATAGTCATAACGACTATAATCATCCGTGAACGTAATGAAGTACCTAAAACCATCTCGTGCACTAGTACTCATTGGACCACATACATCGGAATGTATCAAATCCAACAAGCCACTCGCCCTTGGACCTTTCTTCTTGAAAGGCTTTTTGGTCATTTTTCCCATTATACATGGTTGGCACGTCTCCAATGATTTAAAATCAAGTAGACCAAGAAGGTTAACTTCTTGCAATTTCTTGATGCGTTTTTCATTTATGTGACCAAGACGATAGTGCCACAAGAGAGTATCGTTCTCGTGAGTGGTCTTAAGTCTTTTGTTATTGATATTAAAGATTTGTTTATCATTCAATTCAAGCAAATAGAGACCATTCCATATGAATGCATTTGCATAGAAAACACCATTCTTCGATATAGACAAGCAAGAATTTGAAATATTTATATTAAAATTATCCATATCTAAACATGATACAGAAATAATGTTCTTGCTAATCGAAGGCACATAATAAACATTCTTTAGACATAAATTTAAACCACTACATAATTGAAGCACCACAGAACTTTGTGCAACCGTAGACACGTTCGTACCATTTCCGACCTTCAATTCTACCTCGTTTCTTACGAGTTCCTTCCTATCCATGAGTAGCTGCACATTAGAAACTATGTGAGCACAAGATCCAGTATCAATTACCCAATCCTGGACAGAGGTGGCTAAATTTATTTCAATAACAAATATACCTTTGGCCTTTTTGGGGCGCCGTCGTTCAATCACTCCGTTGTCAAGGTCTTCCTTGTACTTGGGGCAATTTGGCCGGATGTGTCCTTTTTCACCGCAGTGAAAGCACTCCGCATTGGGAGTTGGAGATTTATGAGATTTCCCCCTCGAGGCACTCTTATGAGCACCTCCTACTCCCTTGCTCTTGATTGAACCACTTTTGGTAGATTTGCCCTTTCCTTTACCAATCTTTTGGCTCCTCCCATGGACGACAAGGACTTGCTTGTCCCTACCCTTGCCCATGTCAACTTCAGCAGTTTTGAGAGCGTTGTGCAGCTCCTCAAGACTCAACCCTTTTTCACGCACGTGGTAGTGCATCACAAAGTCCTTGAAGGACGGGGCTAGAGAGCCAAGAATCATATCTTCAGCAATGTCCTCGGGCATTGGTGAAGAGAGCTTTGCCAACTTCTCAAGGTACCCTTGCATCGTGAGAAAATGCATGGATACCGATGTTCCCTCCGCCATATGGCACCTTGTGAGTGCGATGGTGGTCTTATAGCGCTCCTTTCAGGTACTATCCATGAACATCTTAGATAAAGCCTCCATGGTCTTCTTGGGTTTTGAATCCAAGTATTTCGCTTGAAGCGAGTCACCCATGGATGCTAGCATAAGACCGTGAACCTGGTTCTCTTGGTCTTCCCACTTGGCCTTAGCCTCTTTCTCTTCATCGGTTAATCTCTCATTCCACTTTGGGATTGGACCTTCCAAAATGTGAGACAGTTTCTCAAACTTTAACACGATGTTGAGTTTGAGTTGCCAACTAATGAAGTTTGAGCCATCATTTGCTAAAGGGTGTTTTTCTATCATGGATCGTACGATAGGTTGGATGTTCGACATTTTTCTACAAAATAAATCATACAGGTTTTAATGCCAATTTTATGTTTTAATACACATGCATACATATATCGAATGTAAATGTTGCAAATAAAAATTTTGCCAATAAATGCAACAATCCAAGATCCCATCAATTGTAATATAGACTAGCTAAGGGCTATCAAATACATTACAATATCAAGGTACGAAAACATTTTCTAATCACAACCTTTTTGAATTTTAGCAACATTAGCATCTTCAAACTCTTGTGACTCTTGTCGTTTTAATTATGAGGGAATATGACATATCCTCGTAAGAAAAACTTTTTCCCAAAACCGAGCGAGGGCTCTAGGTAATGTTAAGAAAACTTATTTTCATTAGATACGAGATACGTTTATCCATTGTATTCACAACTAAACATACTTGGGGTTCACTAGGGTGAAACACACCTCATATATTTAATTGTGGCACAACAATAGACAACCATTATATCTCCCACTATTCCCAAATACGGAGGGAGCTATCTCCCGCTAAGGGCGAGCAGAGTATCCCTCGATCAATGGCTGCTAGTGGATGAAATAAGAAGGAAATTTATTCTTAATTTTTGTTGGACAATTTAACATGTGATTTAGAATTTTAGGTTATCATGTATATTATTAATCATACACATCCTAACATTCAACACATTCATCACATGCATAGCAAGATAAAAACAGAAATTAAACATTCACACAATCCACATCGTGTGAGTTTATATGTTCCCTTCGATCCTCGATCCTCGATCCCTGATCTTCGATCCTCGATCGATGCACTACAGCGGCGACTTCCTCTTGCACCGGAGATGTAGATTTTACAGAAAATAAACATGCTCCTCACATTCGATAAAAAACCGACTAGTGCAAGTCCTATGTAAAAACCTCTCATATGCAAATGCAACTATCTAAAAGACGGAAAGAGAGAGAATTTTGGCTTTTACATACATAAGCCCCTGTATAATAATGATTACATACATTCATAATTGCTGATTTGGAACATATAAACCCACAATTCCTGCAAAGACAAATCGAGCATCCATGCACGCAATATTGCTATAAACTATGCAATCTAGTTTATCAATCATCTAGAATCTCAAACAATTCTTTGAAAAACATTTTGAAATCCATTAAAAACGTTTTTCATCCATCCATAGTTCAAAAATAATTTTGAACCGCTGTCCATCCAATTTCCTAAAAGGAAAGACAAACCGTAGTTTTTCGGTTTTGTTGATTCTCTTACAAAATAATCGTTTATACTTAAAACGAAATTATTACAAGTTATACTTATGTCTAAATAATAATTCTAATAATTACATGGCATGTTTTAAACTACTTAAAACATTCAAAACAAATTATTACAAAGAATTATTTCAACAAAACATTTAAAGACCGAAAAACCGGTAAAACGAATTGTTTAAATCCTAGATGGTAAACTAAATTTGTTTACAACCTTAAATCATAAGAAAATTGAACCCTGAGCTCTGATACCACTGTAGGATTTCATGTTTAATTATGCATGTATATTTTTCGAATTTTTATGCATAATAAGGATCAATTACAATTTTCTACGATTTATTTCATGCATGCATCGGTTTGTTTTAATAACTAGTTTCGAAAACTTGTTAAAACAAACATGGGCTCCGAAATTCATACCTAGAAGTTCTCTAAAACTTCTTAATGATCGGGAGATGCTGAAGAAGATGATCGTCGCTTCCCGTTGCGCCGGATGCCTCCGAGTGTTCACCGAAACCCTAAACAAGGTTGGAGAGAAAGGAGCTAGCCAATCAATCTCCAAACAAGCTTAGAATCTAGCTACAAACCCCTTCCTTAATCTCTGAGATTTCTCCTTCCAAAGACTTAGAAAACTAAGAGAATTTAAGTGGATTTTTGTGGTGAATTAGGAGAGAAAATATTTAGCAAACTTCTTCTAACATAATTAAGGAGAATAAGGACATATTTATAGGCTCCCATCTTACTCTCAATCATGGCTATTCTTAAGCCACAAATTCTTGACATTTTCTCTCACAAACTAATTCCATAATGCATTATATGTACCCACAAAACGTTTGACCAAGTTTGGAGCTAATCCAACCATTGATCAAATTAATCTCTTAATTATCAAAGGCAGAAAATCGATCGGGACTCGGTCTACCGAGACATACTCGGTTAACCGAATATGTCACGTTCGGATTTCCGTGCACTTGACGGATGACCGATTCTTAAGGAGAAAAATTCTTCTTAACCGTTCGGACGAATTCGCGTCTTTGACCGAGTGCCATTTGGTTAACCGAAAATATCGGAACTGGACATTGTTCGGTCGACCATTTCTGGTTCGGTATATCGACCCAGAGTTCCAGGCACTTTGGTCAAGTTCGGTCAATCACCTTGACCATCCGTTCCACGTTCGGTTGACCGATCCACAGATCCTTCGGTCGACCGAACCTTAACGGATTACCGAACTTCTACCCGATTTTGCCTTTTTCAAATTTTGGATTTATTTCCAACAAAATTTGAACTTTAGGGGTTTCAGCAAATTCACAACTTATGCAATATATTATCCTATGCAATAATAAATTATTGCACCCCATAATATATGCATCTCATATGAATTTATCATGATTCTAATTATGTTATATATAACATAATTGATTTTACTTGTTCACCACATGTGTCATATTTTCTATAAGAAACCCGACACATCATATGAATCAAAATCAAGCTTCTTGTTTCCCGGTTTTTGCGGTGTGACCTATGGGAGGATCTAGACTAAGATGGCAGTGATATTAAGAGCTTAATATCACAAGCTATAAGCGGTATCTAGCTACACATTATAGCTCCCAATTAGTTAGATGTCTTAATTCCACTCGAACCAAAACCCGATCCATTTAGTGATGGAGTGCACCACTTGTGTCCGTCCCTTGCCTCATGATATTAAGAATACACACAATGTAGTATTGTGTCATCTTTGTATTAGTATTCATTTCTTGATTTCTTTAAGCTAGTTATAAATATGTGACTTAACTCAAATCACATTGTGCACATTATAACTTTGCCTATCAAGGGGCCCACTAATATCATCACTCAATTAAGAGGGGCAATGATAGTCTTTTGACTAACTATCTTCTCCAACAAAAGTTGTACTTAACCAACCAATGCCTTTACACTACACTTATTGATAGCTCAAGACACTAATTTAATTAAGCATTCCTTAAGTGATTGGATATAAGTCTAATATCAAAGGACCGAAGACACAGTAAAATATTAATGACACAGAAACATATTTCTATAATATTTTACTTATTAGGTCTATTCAGTATACAAAAGTAATATTTTCCTCTTTTGCATACCCGTGTCATCACTCACTTGTAGAGCTCCAATGATCTATGACCAACACGACAATCTTAACTCGGTAATAAATGTCCCATTTTTATTACCATGATTACGAATATCTTTTGTTTTATGTAAACCAATATCTTTTAGAGCTCTACGGTTAAGGACCAAGAGCCTCTTCCTTAACACTTCTAAAAGACGAATAACATAAACAAGGAACAAAATGATTTCTCATTCAATTCACAATAATTGACATTTAAAAAAAAGTAAAACTTTTAGAACACATTCCCTTCAATCTCCCACTTGTTATTAAAGTTTTCTTTCACATACATACGCAATGTATAAAACAATAATAACTAGGGTAAACCCCATTACATATCAATCATCAAGCCAATCTACATGGTTCCTCAATCCCATGGACTCGAAATGCATTTCGCCCTTGGTTTGGGATAAGGGTTTTGTGAATGGATCAACTGTGTTGCTGTTGGTGTCCACCCATAAAAGATTTTTTTGAAATCCCTAGGGCACACCCAGAAGAGACGACCGAATGAGATGGCATTGTTCGATGCTTGGATCTTGGTTGGAAGTACACATTTGCAGGTGGGAACGTCGGAGGGAGGAATGGATGGGCGGTCGTTGTTAGACGACATCCAATATTTAGGGTTCGGGAAGAGGACAATCAAATGCGGCTGGGAGAGGTGGATGTGGGTTCGGGAAGAGGACGGTCGGGTTTAGGATTGAGAGATCGAGAGGAGGATAGTCGGGATCCGAAAGAAGAGGTGGAGGCGTTCGGGAAGGAAAGGATGGTCTGGTTCGGGAAGAAGAGGTGGCTAGCGATATGATAGGGAGTGGGGAGTTTTTGTTGATTTGGGGTTTAACAAGATTAATTTGTTCATTTGGGGAGGCTTAATCATAAAATCAAACGGGTCGTCATATTTTATATACACCGTGAGCTTGAGTTTAATGGGAAAATGAAGTAAGTGTATAAAAGAAAAATCTCTGAGTGCACAAGACTAATATAATATTATGGGAAAGCAAAGGTCCAATAAGAGGTGTTTACAAGTGTACCCAAGCAAAAATCCTAATTTTTTCCAGTTTTTATACCCTACAATGTTGGTTTTATAGAAAACTGACTTTTTGTAGGATCGTGAGGGTCTCTAATTCTAATCACTTTTAAGCTAATTACCTACTTGTTAAATCAATCAAGATATGCACAGTGGAATTTAAACAAATACAAGTAAGCAAAGCAAACCACAATGATGACACCAGATTTTTATAGAGGTTCGGCCTCCCGCCTACTTTCTCTCTTGCAAGCTCCGCTCGATCTCCCTTGAGCTCCGCTCGCATCTTCACTATCAACCACGTTCCGGGCTGAGATTAAGCCTTTTACAAAACAAGCTCCGTGAACACCCTCGTGAGCTTGACTTTCTTCTCTTACAATCCGAGAGGAACACTTCGGGCTTTCACCGAAGTCTTTGCTTCTTTACAACTGAGATCTTGAGTGGAACACACTCTCTAACTTGAGCACACTTAGCTTAGGATGTGGAATTGATGCTAAGATGTGGAAGTTTAAGCTTGGAGAGTAGGATTTTGGGGAATGGGAGACTTGAGAGTTTCTCTTAGGTTTATTTGACAAATGGAAGTGTAAGACATATATAATTGTGTCAAAGGAACATCTATTTATAAGCTCCTAAAAGTTATAGCCGTTGGGGATGAATTGAGTAAAGTTTTTTGTAAGATACACAAAACAGAAACTGACAGGACCTAATTCTGAGTAAGTTCGGTCGACCGGATCGGGTTGTTCGATCGACCGTTTGGCAATTTAGATTAAGGTTAGGTCGACCGGTTAAGGAACGGTCGACCGCCAAAGGCTATAATCTAGGTACACTTAAGTGATCAGTCGAACACCGAGATAGGTTCGATCGACCGAATCACACCAGACACTTTGGGGTTGACAACCGAAACATGGTCCACACACTTGAAGAGCTATGCTTTACAACTAAGTGCTTTCCATTTAATGTTGTATGAATTACATGGTTTTTAACATATGAATCATTATATCCTAAACCATGTTTTTGCAAAGATTGTCTTTGACTTCCTAATAGCATATTAAGCAATTTAGTTCCATTTGTGAACTTTTCTAGATCTTTTCTTAATTTCACATTTCAAGCA
The DNA here is from genome assembly GCA_963682175.1 of Triglochin maritima. Classification (NCBI taxonomy): domain Eukaryota; kingdom Viridiplantae; phylum Streptophyta; class Magnoliopsida; order Alismatales; family Juncaginaceae; genus Triglochin; species Triglochin maritima. The sequence continues at coordinate 27,932,554 of OY821786.1, read as the reverse complement.
TGAAGATCTAATTGTTCAACATCTATAGGTGTTGCTTTCAAATTATCAATAGTTGATGCATTGTTTTCAAGCCTAGCAATCACCTCATTTTTCTCATGCACGATTGATTCAATTTGGCTTTGGAGATCTTTGATTAGCTTTCTAGCATTCTTATTTTTATCACAAATGATCTCATATTGTTTAACTAAGTCATGGAATGCATTTTAAAGCTTAACATGTGTATAGGTTTCTTCATTAACGCTAGAATGCGACCTATCACAATAATATGACTTAGTTGAGCATGAATTACTAGAACAAAAGTTAGATTCTACCTCACTTTGATCATCTTCAATAGCCATGAAGCATGAGTGAGCCACCTCTCTTCTACTTGGCAAGGAAGATGATGATGGTGATGAAGAATCATCCCATGTAGCCTTGTGTGCTTCCTCCTTCATTTCTCTTCTCTTGCTCTTCTCCTTTTCTCTTCTCCTCTCCCTTCTCTCTTTTTTCTTCTCCCCTTCTCTTCTATCATTTTCACTCTCCTCCTTCTCCTTTCATTTTTCTCTTTTCTCACTTCTTCTACCTCTTCTTTCATTCTTTTCTCCCTTATCCTTCTTGAGGTATTTGAAGAAGTCTTTGGCTAGGACTTCAATGTCCTCATCTTCCATACTCCTCCTTGATTGGTCAAAATTTGCATGTAATGACAACAAGGGTTTGTTCTTTGAAGCTTCCTTCTCCTTTCAATGGTTAAATTGAAGTTCATATTCCATCAAGTTTCCAACGAGTTCCTCCATCTTTAAGTTGGAAAGATTGTGCGCCTCTTCAATTGCGACGACTTTGTCTTCCCAATCGATGCTAAGCGACCGGAGGAACTTCCGGGTCATCTCTCCTTCATTGATTTTTCTTCCAAAGACAAAAAGAGAGTTAGTGATATCGGTCAAGCGAGTGTTCTTGTCGCTTATGTTCTCACCGATTTGCATAGAAAATATTTCATATTTAAGCATGAGGAGACTAATGCGTGTTTCCTTAGTTTTGCTATCCCCCTCATGATGCATTTGTAGTCTATGTCATATTTCATATGCACTTCCACAACCCCTAATCCTATTATATTCACCCTCATTTAGCCCACAATATAGAATATTCATTATTTTTCATCTCAATTTCTTTCATTTTGGGCCTAGTGAGTAAATCTAATTCATCTTCATTTGGGGGTGTGTATGAATTTTGAAGAAACATCCAATACTTTTAGGTCATTAGATATTAGGAATATTTTCATCATATTCTTCCAATAATCATAATTTGACCCATTTAGCAAAAGAGGCCGAGTTGTGAATAATCCCTCTACATGATTAGATGTACTAGCCATGCTAAAAATATGATTAAGTATGCGATTTAGATCACAAGGCTATGATACCAAATGTGGGATCGTGAGGGTCTATAATTCTAATCACTTTTAAGATAATTACCTACTTGTTTAATCAATCAAGATATGCACAGCGAAATTTAAACAAATACAAGTAAGCAAAGGAAACCATAATGATGACACCAGATTTTTATCGAGGCTCGGCCTCCCGCCTACTTCCTCTCGTGCAAGCTCCGCTCGATCTCCCTCGAACTCTGCTCGCGTCTTCACTATCAACCTCGGTCCGGGCTGAGATTAAGCTTTTACAAAACAAGCTCCGCGAACACCCTCGTGAGCTTGACTTTCTTCTCTCACAATCCGAGAGGAACACTTTGGGCTTTCACCGAAGTCCTTGCTTCTTTACAACTGAGATCTTGAGTGGAACACACTCTCTAACTTGAGCACACTTAGCTTAGGATGTGGAATTGATGCTAAGATGTGGAAGTTTAAGCTTGGAGAGTAGGATTGTGGGGGAATGGGAGACTTGGGAGTTTGTCTTAGGTGTATTTGACAAATGGAAGTGTAAGAGATATATAATTGTGTCAGTGGAACACCTATTTATAAGCTCTTAAAGAGTTATAGCCGTTGGGGATGAATTGGGTAAAGATTGTGTAAGATACACAAAACAGAAACTGACAGGACCCAATTCTGAGTAAGTTCGGTCGACCGGATCGGGCTGTTCGGTCGACCGTTTGGCAATTTAGATTAAGGTTCGGTCGACCGGTTAAGGAACGGTTGACTGCCAAAGGCTATAATCTAGGTACACTTAAATGATCGGTCGAACACTGAGATAGGTTCGGTCGACCGAATCACAATTGGCACTTTGGGGTTGACAAACAAGATAAAGTTCGGTCGACCGAAACATGGTCCACGGTCAACCGAAAACCAACAAGCAGTTTGGGTTTGTCAAGTCTTCTAAGTTTGGTCGACCGAACAAGGTCCTCGGTCGACCGATACATAAAATGTATTTGGGGTATTTTTGATATAATACGAAAACGACCATTGGGTATATACGACAAAATAACGGTCGGAAATATGTTGATACTCGGTCGACCGAAAAGGTCTGGACGGTCGAACGAAAAGGTCTGGACGGTCGACCGAACTTGGGCAGTTAAACACTAACAGGATATATGATCACTCGGTCGACCGAATGTGGGCAGACTGTTAAGGTATTGGTTTAGTATTTTCCGGTCTAAGTTTTGGTGATTTATTGAAGTCCAAATTATGTGAAATTTCGTGTGTGACTTCTATAGGGAACCTAGTGTGTGTTTAAGTAGTTTTTAGCTCAAGAATTCTCAATTACACAAAGTTCCTAAGACTCAAAGAAATACAAATTACATGTCTTCAAATGAGCTTGATTACATGTCTTGACTTGATTTTACTTTCTTCCTTGAGTCTTGATCACTTGTAGAGGTTAGCACAAAACAATATATGTGCAATGCAACATGTGTGCTACTTGACATGATTACAATTAAGATTATGTTGATTAAATCATCAAAGCATAGATTAAGGCCAAAAAGTCAACAATTGTAGGGTATTAAAACCGAAAAAATTACCTTACCACACTAGTTTACTCTAAAACTGACGTGGTAAACTCCCTACAACGTCGGTTTTTCCTGAAAACCGTAGTATTTTTTTCTTCAGTTTTTATGATTCAGACAAGAAAAGGTAGGTGTTCAACAATGTGTCATTATCTCACCGATTTTTTTTGCAGAGATCACATATGTAATTATCACATATATATATGGAAGCAAAATCATTGATAGTTATAACAACTGTAATTTAATAGAAAAACAACTTGTAATTAGAGGTACGGGGAAAAACATATTGTTCAATAGTGATAGATTTAATTATCACATATCTTTATATAAGACTATCCAGAGATTCTGAAGACCTGACCAGAAAAGGAAGATTGTTCAATAATTATTACTTATATCAAGTGTTAGTATCACATATATATATGGTTCAAGAATCATAGTAATTAGAAAATGAAAAGAAATAACGATAACAATGTAATTTTTAGAAAGCACAAATAACAACACGTACTGTGGAGATAATCATCTAAGGAGCCTAGAGGCATGTACTCGTACACCACTAGTCTTTGTTCACCCTGGAGCAGTAGCACACCATTTTGACGAGGTTGGGGTCGTCGATTTTGCATAGCCTATAAACTTCCGCATCGAATTCTTTGTTGCCTTGTAGGCTATTTTCATCAAGTCGCTTTATAGCCATAGCCTGACGGATATTAGAAGAATGAGAAGAGTTTCAATGGAGGGGTGATGGAAAACAACAATCGACTTAGCTTAGTTGGAAGATTCTTAGTTAGGCAAGTCAAATACAAGAGTACAAGTAAAATAAATGTCACGTTTCAGCAAATTGATGTTTTATTATTATGAAGTTTGGATTATTATTCCTGATTCAAACAATGGTAGTGATGCATAAGACACCAACTGACATGATACTTCGAATCCGTTCACAACCTTTGGTTATATTGGCAAGGTCCGAAAATGTGAAGCTCCAGAATTGAACCCCCACCTTTGGATGATGTCGGAGTCGCAACAAGGGAAGGTGCGACGTACCGTCGCCGGAGAAGGGACGGTGGGGTCGGGGTTTGGAGGCGGAGGAGTGGATTTGGAAGAGGGTTTGGGTGGAACATTGAGGTCGGGGTTTGGAGGCAGAGGAGTGGATTCCGACAAGGGTTTGGGTGGCACGTTGGAGTCGTGAAGGATGTGGGATCGCAAGGTCGGAAGTGGAGAAGGAAATGGATCTCTCTCCCATCTCTACTTCTGGACTTCTTCCACTTCGGGACAGGAAGGCTGATGTGGTCGGGAGCGGAAGGAGACTAGGGTTTATGTTTGTTGATTTCCGGATTGGTGGGATTTCAATTTGGTTTACGCGGTTATACCAAAAAAGCATCAAGCCTTCCACGTCGGACTATTTAAAGGTCACGTGGTAGGCTTTGAATTCTTTTTCTAAAACTATTAAAAATATATTTTTAAAAACCCTTCCACGTCGGTTAATGAAAACCGACGTGGATGACCCCCCCTTCCACGTCCGTTTTCCAAAAACCAACGTGAAAGACCCACTACCACGTCAGATTAATTAAAAAACGACGTGGTAGACCACTTCTGGTCCAACTCCGCATCCAGTTTCTTCAGTCCAGATCTAGTCTAGCGTCCAGAAAATCGGGTCCAAATCCTCTATCACGCCAGCTTATGGATTCGCCGACGTGGAAGACCCCCTACCACGTCGATGTGGTAGTGTTTTAATTTTAAATATATATATATATATATATATATATATATATATATATATATATATATATATATATATATATATATATATATATATATTAAAAAGACCCCCTACCACGTTGGTTTAAGTAGGGGGTTTTCTACGTCGACTTTACTAAAACCGACGTGGAAGCCACCCTTCCACGTCGGTTTGTAATTAACCAATGTGGTAGGCTGACTTTCAAGCAGTGAAACTCACAAGATAGGGATAAAACGATTTTGACACTGACTCCTGCTTGTGTTGACGAGGAGGAATACGAAGGGAAACCGTTTGTTGTTGCTGGCACCATTGATGAGATTGAAGCTCAAATTGTCTTCTTCAACCTCTTTCAGCTCTTGGATCGATTTCTTCTTTATTCCTCAGGTTTTGTTACCATGTTAAGAAGCAGAAGTAAATAATCCACCAGAATGGGTGAAGTGATGCAATCCATCACACATATATATATGTGTGTGGTATTTGTTACGGTGCATCAATGACATAATAGAATTTTACAAGTCACCCAAGAGCAGGTTGACACCTGTACATCAATCTAACAACCATAACAAATCACAATTCCCCTAACCATTATCTAGTAATACATGTATGCCTTGTTTCCTAATAATTACTATGTAGTATAAATAGTTTAGTATGTTATATAAATTTAATTTTATTAGATTTTTAAATTTCCAATTTTAAATGAAGGAATCATAAGTTATTCATAAAATATAAGTAAGAATGAATAAATATATCAAATTTTCTATTCACATCACAAAAATGTTGAGATTGTAAGAATCAAGACTAATTATCAGAGCATAAGAACCAAAATCCTATTACTCCCAAATTTTCCATTTTCCTTATTCTTTTCCTTATTCACACTCTCACCTAAACCATAGTTTCTAATCAAAGCATTGGCACAAAAAACTAGCCACTTACCAACCGTATTTTCACGACCAACAAACATCAACACACATTACTAGATTTCTGTATCGTCCTACAGTTCACGACGTATGCACAACCAATATACTTTTAATTTGAATCCAAAGACATGATCAGAATCCTCGGTTTTGATTTATATATATCCTAATATCTCGGTATCTCAACGTGGATTATTTACTTGATTTTTAGTTGCACTCATACATCTTAGATTCTTGGTTTGGAGTTTCGAACTAGTATGTGTAGTGGCAAGCACCGATTTTTTATCATAAAAGATTCTTAATTGTTTTCTTTAACTTTTAGTTCTATTAAATCAAACATTGCATCTATTTTTGCAGTTTCAAATCCAATCGCTTGCATTCCAATTTTGGTTTATTATCTCATCTCTTAAATAGAACGAGGGATTATTGGATGACTGACAACTCAATGTCCTATATGGAGAAAGATTTATTTGATAAAGATAACAAAAGCACAAATGATGTATCATTTTCAAAATATATGAAAATCCGTCTTGGTCAATTGCAGGCTTTCGTAGAAAAATGTATTCTCCTTTTAAGAAAAAATTGTAACTTTTGAAACACACACATGATGATAATTTTGTCTTAATTTAAGCCCCACCTAGATAGTTTTTTGGTTCCGCCACTGCTTCACCTGGCTATCTCCATTTCAGGTACGACTTGGTTTTTACATCCCCTATTTTGGTGAAGGTGAACATAACTCGGATGAAAGAGTACATCGTAAGCCATTTACGTTTTCAATATGACTATATGTTTGGTCTGTCGGACAAATCTCATATTGCAAAGTACTAGAAATCTTTTAGCTTTGTATAAGATCCTGCATCCCTTTTAGTGTTATCAATAAGTGTAATCCCTGAAAATCTCATTGATGTTCCTAAGAAAACTATGAACTTTAAGAGAAACAAACAATGCAGACAAGAGTTGGGTTTTCTAGTTTTAGGTTAGCCACTTGATTTATTCATGTGGAATTGGATAGCTCACTATCACTATTTCCATTCCAAATCTCCAATTCACCGGCACTGATCCTGTGATAAAGCTTTATCCATCATGCTACCTAAGAGTGATAACCAGTGTTGGTTGGATAGGTTCACGAGTTGTGGGTTCTGGCTAGCAGTTATAAATTTCATAACGACATGGGTTTCTACATTTTGTCTAGGAACTAATCAGTTTACTTTAGCCTATCAGAACTGCCCTTATTGCAATTCAAAAGCATACCTAAGAGAGAAATTTAACGGTATTAGAATTTCCAAGAATAACTATTAATGAAAACGACATAACACAATCTTCAAGATGAAAAATGCAATAGTAACATCGTTTTTATTAATGGAAACTGAATCGAGGATACTATTTTTCATTGTATAAAAATGGTTTGGGTGTTTTTTTCATTTTTCATATTTTGCCAAATAAGTTTTCAAAGTTTTATATTTTGTCAATTTTTATTATTATGATTGTTTAAAGAATTTTCCTTTATATATATTAATTATATGTAAACAGTTAAATGGATGGATGTAATCTTGTACCCTTATGTACCCCATTTATTATACGGTTACAATTTTCATAACCCTTACCCCCTGTTTATTAAATGATTAGGATTTTTATACGTATAATTGTGTATGTCTATTTGGTTATAAGTAAACGATTTTTACCCTACCCATTTACACCCCTAATTCTGAAGATGTGGCTTCTTTCGTAGTGTGTTTGGATACAAAATATGAGAATTTTTTTAGGAGAGAAGAGAAAAGAAGAGAAGAGAAGAGAAGAGAAGAGAAAGTTGGTTTATTTTTTCTTCTTTGGATAGGTAGGAGAGAAAAGGATAGGTGTAACTACAAAATTAACCTTCAATTTTATTTCAAAAGCATCTCACTAATCAACATATTATAACTAGCATGTGATAAATAGTTTCTAATATTGTATGTCAACATCTCTAATAGTTGTAATAACTTTGCCACACAATTTCATAAACTCAAATGTAAAAGTGACACGGAGAAACCCAAAAAATTGATGTTTGCACAAAACAATTTATCAAAAAATGTGATAATTAGTTAAACAACATATTTAATTGGGCAAAGTTCTAGTGAGTGCATGACTAATCTTATTAAGTTTAAACACCCTACAATCTCACTATTGGATATCATTTACGGTTAATCTCACATTTAATTAGCATAACCGTTTTTCTTATAATCTACTTTACAATTTCAGATGTGTGGTGGATACGATGGAGACTTAAAATAAAAAATTAAGTCCCAGACTTATTAGATAATTCATGTATTTTAATAACAAACCACACATAAATAAAAAAATTAAATGCAAAATAAGGTAGTAACTATTGTGTTGAAATGAGTAGGGATACTTTTGGTATGTAATTTGTTTCACAACTTTTCCTCAATTTCTTTTTAATTTTGAAGAAAAAGTTGAGAAATCAATTTGTATAGGAATTTTTCTTCTTCTCATTGTCTCTTCTAAAATTCTATCCAAACAAGAGAAACCCACTTTCTCTCCGTTATCTTGTTTTCTGTTTTCTCTATTATCAATATACACCATTAGTAATTTGGGTCGGAATCCCGTAATTTTTATAAAAAAAAATCAAAAATTCGAATTTTAGAATTTTTTTTGTTCTTTTCCAAAACTACTCGGATCGCGGGTAGGAACTGCGATCCGTCCCCCCAAATTTTTATTTTTATTTTTTTGAAAATTTTAAATTTTTTTTGAAAATTTCACGGATCGCGGTTGTGAACCGCGATCCGTGAAAAAAAAATTAGATTTTTTTTAAAGTTTTCTGTTTTAGTTTTATTTTTTTATTTCTTTTTTATTGTAACTATTTTTAATCTTTTTTAAAATCTTTTGTTTTCAAAATATGTTTTCTAATTTATATTATTTTTTAACATTTTTTAAATTTGTTTTTAATTTTTTCAAAAATCGACCTCCAAATCACGTCGATAACTCGACGTATTGAAATGTTAGGGTATTTTATACAATAAAAAAATAAAATTTCTTAACCAAAATAAAAAATTATTTACAACTAAATTTTAAACAAACACTAAAACTAATCAAAACAAAAAATTGGTAACGTTGTCGAAAATTCGTAGGGTGTACACACATTACAAACAGATTTGGAGGTCGATACAGCAAAAAATTAAAAACACAATTAATTTTTTTTTAAATAAAACAATTACAAAACATATTTTGAAAAGAAATATAATAAAAAAACTTAGTTAAAATGATTTAAAAAAAATTCAAAACATAAAACACTACGACTAAAATCCGTGACTTTATTTATTTTCTTTTATTGTTTTTTATTTTATGTTTTGATTTTTTAAAATCATTTTAACTATGTTTTATATATATATATATATATTTCAAAATATATTTTCTAATTTTTATAAAGTTTTAAAAAAAATTAATTGTGTTTTTAATTTTTGCAGTATCGACTTTCAAAACTGTTTGTAATGTGTATTCTCCCTACAAATTTTTAACAACGTTACAAATTTTAAAAATACCATATATTGGTATTCGAAATTTAATTTTTTTTATTAGATAAAAAAATTTACCTAGTTAATACTATATTCTAAATTTTTAAAATTTGTAACGTTGTTAAAAATTCGTAGGGAGAATACACATTACAAACAGTTTTGAAAGTCGATACTGCAAAAATTAAAAACACAATTAATTTTTTTTTAAAAATTTATAAAAGTTAGAAAACATATTTTGAAGTATATATATATATATATATATATAAAACATAGTTAAAATGATTTTAAAAAATCAAAACAATAAAAGAAAATAAATAAATTCACGGATTTTAGTCGTAGTGTTTTATGTTTTGAATTTTTTTTAAATCATTTTAACTAAGTTTTTTATTATATTTCTTTTCAAAATATGTTTTGTAATTGTTATTATTTTTAAAAAAAATGGAATTGTGTTTTTAATTTTTTGCTGTATCGACCTCCAAAACTGTTTGTAATGTGTGTACAACCTACGAATTTTCGACAACGTTACCAATTTTTTGTTTTAATTAGTTTTAGTGTTTGTTTAAAATTTAGTTGTAAATAATTTATTATTCTGGTTTAGAAGTTTTATTTTTTTATTGTATAAAATACCCTAACATTTCAATACGTCGAGTTATCGACGTGATTTGGGGGTCGATTTTTGAAAAAAATAAAAGCAATTTTAAATTTTTTTAAAAAATAATATAATTAGAAAACATATTTTGAAATAAAAAGATTTTAAAAAAGATTAAAAATAGTTACAATAAAAAAGAAAAACAGAAAATAAAAAAATAAAACTAAAACAGAAAACTTAAAAAAAAAAATTAAAAAAAATTTAAAATTTTCAAAAAGAAAAATATTGTTTTTTGTGGGGACGGATCGCGGTTCCTACCGGCGATCCGAGTAGTTTTGCTAAATTTCTTTTTCCTAAAATTCGAATTTTTGATTTTTTTTATTATTTAAAAAAATTACTGTCGAAATCTTCCTATCCCGACATTCCAAAAAACCATTTGGCCCATAAACGGACCCTTAGTACTGAGATCCGCTAATCTCACTACATAACTACTCCCCCTCTTAGGGTTTTTCCCCCAATCCCTCCCTCGCTTCACCAAAGCCGCCGCAGTTCCAAACCAGATCCGACCCCGACCCCCAAACCATGGTTTGTAACCCTAAATTCTCCAGAGATCCCACCTTTCCACCAAATCTCCCCTTCTCCTTTCATTCCCTAATATTTTTGACGTTTTTTGGATTTTTTTTGGAAGGCGCTTGTCGCGAACGAGGAATTCCAGCACATTCTTCGTGTTCTGAACACCAACGTGGATGGCAAGCGGAAGATCATGTATGCGCTCACGTCCATCAAGGGTATCGGGAGGAGGATCTCGAACCTCGCGTGCAAGAAGGCCGATGTCGACATGAGCAAGAGGTTTGTGCGTTAGAAGTCTCGCCTTTTGTCTGTTTTTCGAGATCAAAATCGAAGCTTAGGTTTATGATTCGTTGGGTTTTTCTGTGATCAAAATCTCGCCTTTAGGGTTTAAATGATCTTCTTTTGATTTGTTAATATGTGGATTGTACGGTTGAAATCTCGCGTTTAGGGTTTGAGTTTGTTTGGTATATTTTGATCTTGTATTATGTGGTTTTTGACAGAAAATGATGTCGCCCTTACCATTGTAATCGATGTTTTGTTGGTATGGTGTGGTTTGTGAGATCAAACTCGGGTTTATTTTACGGTCGAATTTTGCGTTAGGGTTTGGTTTTCATCAGTGTTTCTCAAATTGTCTCCAGTGTTTCACCAGTGTTTGATTTGGTATCTGGAAATTTGGATTTCATGTGTTTGGTCATGTAAAAAACATCATGTTCGGTCTGATGACGTGTGAAGTGGTATGTTGGCACGTATAGTGGTTTATTTTGAGTTTTGGTATTTCACATTTCCAATAAAATTTGGGTTTTGATGCGTATTTGGTGGTTTTTGGATCCTTTGCTATTGGTTTTTCCCCTCAATATTTCGTCATTGTGGACACAGAAGACGTCATAAAATTGCTTTGAATGCTTTTCCACTATTTGATGGATTCTTTGGTTATGATAATGCTCTGATGTCACAAGCAGGACTTGTTGTACTAGAATTACCTTACCTTTCCTGTGTTTGTGGTGAATTTATTATTTTTTATTGTGAGAGTTTGTATTTATATGAGGATGTACGTTAGAAATCATGTCCTTAACCCTTGTGTTCTTCCTAGATTTGCAAAATGTTTTCTTATGAGAGTCATGTTGTCAAGTAGAACTTTAATGAAGATCTGTCCTCATCCATTGTTTTGGTTGATTTGTTAAAACTGTGTGATAGATGTTTTCTGTTTGCATGGCTAGTTAAGATGGCAAAATCTCTCTTCTGAATCAATGTTTCCCAAACTAGGGATTAGCACAACAATTTCTGTTCTACTTTTATGTTAGTTAGATAACATTTATAATTTATATTCTACAATTTATATTATGCATTTGCTTATCCAAAAAATGTATTTGACTAGAATGGAATACATTGTACCAAGTGTACTATGCTCTTAAGGTTAGATTTGTATTGTGATGGGTATTCCTTTGACTTTGCCAACTAGTAGATATCTCTTGCAGGCTGGGTTGATGTGATACATTTTCTTCTTTTTATAGGTTGATTTATTTGTGTTAATTTGGGGAAGAGCCCTACAACATTACAGTGTCATGAGCTAATGATTTATTTGATGTTCTCTGTTGTAGGGCTGGTGAGCTTACAGCTGAAGAGCTTGAGACCGTCATGACCATCATTGCAAACCCTCGCCAATTCAATATCCCAGACTGGTTTCTGAACAGGAAGAAGGATTACAAGGATGGCCGGTACTCACAGGTTGTTTCCAATGCTCTGGACATGAAGCTGAGAGATGATTTGGAGCGCCTGAAGAAAATCAGGTTTGTAATATGCTCTTATCACCGTATTCATTTGAAGTTTCTGTTTTAAGTAATTTACAAATATTTGTTCCACGAGTCTTTGAATATTAGCCCGATCTTCATTATTATCACTAAAACCTGCTTCTGGTAACTTGATGTTGTACGAGGAGCTAGTTGTTTTGTTGGTTTCGTTCCTCACGGCACATGAATAAGTAGGCATATTGATCGATCAACAAAAAGAATAAACAGACCTGCATATATTAAGGCATAAATCATTATCACTGAAAAACCTGCTGCTAACTTAGTGTCTATTTTGCCCTACCCCAACTAGTTTGGGATTAAAGACTTTGTAGTTCTTTGATCCTCTGTTGTATATTATTAAAATTTAGAACATCTGAACTGTGGGTTCCATATTAGTCATGTATGTACTCATGTTTGTTTTCAATGTTGCACTTTTTGCAGGAACCACCGTGGTCTGAGGCACTACTGGGGTCTCCGAGTCCGTGGTCAGCACACTAAGACGACAGGACGCAGGGGAAAGACTGTTGGTGTTTCGAAGAAGCGTTGATTTATTCACATTTGTTGGTCCTTTGAAACTTTGTTTTGTTCTGGTTGTGGCTTTCTGAACGGTTGAGGTCCTACTCTATTGAGCTATGCTATGTTTTTCGTTTTGAGAATTTTGTAGTGGATTTGGTAGAAATATTGTCCTTGTTATTTAAAGATAGTTTGCAAGAATGAGATTATAAATCATTTTGAGCTACTAAATTAGCACGGCATTAATTTTGGAGATGTGGATAAGTATGCTCTATTGTGTGCTATGTTTTGCATACCACCAGTCTTCTAATGAAATAAAAATTACATACAACCATAATTAGTCGTACAGTCTAATGCGCCTATTACTTTTATCTTCGTGCCTCCATTAGAAGTAACATATGGCTGCATTTGATTATTTATAATGCCATAAGTGTGAAATCTAGTTGCCTTATTTTCAAAATGAATTTGTGCGGTAGTATAATTTCTCTTAGAGACCCAAATTTTCTCTTAGCAACAAGGCCCAGTCTCTACTGTGAGCGCCTCCAAGCGGTACTAATGTACTATAACCATTGCCTGATCTTTCAAGGACGTACATATCCCCGATTGCCCTATATCTCTTGAGACAATCTATAAAGAGTCCTTATACACGGACGCGGGCGTCACGGACGCGCCTTACGTGGACGTGTTGAGTCAGCGTCCAGTCAGCAAAATTTCTCTTCACGTGCTTTGGTCTTCGTTCTTTAGGTTGAACGATTCTTTTCCCAATACAGAGATAATGCAGACCCTAAGACAGCGTGCAGACCCTAGGACAGCGTGCAGACCCTTTATTCATGCAGAGTCCAGACTTATCATAATAAAATATTGTTTTTAACTTTTAGGTTGGATCAACTTAATCCAAACAGACACACAACATATTCCGAACAGACAGTCTTCTTATTCCGAACAGACGCACAACTTAATCCGAACAGACAGACTTCTTATTCCGAACAGACACACAACATATTCCGAACAGACACACAACATATTCCGAACAGACACACAACTTAATCCGAACAGACACATAACTTAATCCGAACAGACACACAACATATTCCGAACAGACAGACTACTTATTCCGAACAGACATACTTCTTATTCCGAACAAAAAGACTTCTTAATCCGAACAGACAGACTTCTTATTCCGAACAGACACACAACATATTCCGAACAGACAAACAACATATTCCGAACAGACAAACAACATATTCCGAACAGACGCACAACTTAATCCGAACAGACACACAACATATTCCGAACAGACAGACTTCTTATTCCGAACAGACGTACAACTTAATCCAAACAGACAGACTGCTTATTCCGAACAGAAATACTTCTTATTCCGAACAAACAGACTTCTTATTCCGAACAGACACACAACATATTCCGAACAGACAAACTTCTTATTCCGAACAGACGCACAACTTAATCCGAACAGACACACAACATATTCCGAACAGATAGACTTCTTATTCCGAACTGACATACAACTGTTATACATGAAGAAAATGAAGAAGAATGTGATCATTCCTACATTTTTAAGGATGACTTTGGTCTTGTTTGTTGTATATGTGGAATTACACGCAAAAGCATAGAAAGTATTATTTATGTAGAAAGATTGTCTTGTATTATTTATGTAGAAAGTATTCCGAACATACACACCACTTAATCCGAACAGACAGACTTCTTATTCCGAACAGACACACAACATATTCCGAACAGATAGACTTCTTATTCCGAACTGACATACAACTGTTATACATGAAGAAAATGAAGAAGAATGTGATCATTCCTACATTTTTAAGGATGACTTTGGTCTTGTTTGTTGTATATGTGGAATTACACGCAAAAGCATAGAAAGTATTATTTATGTAGAAAGATTGTCTTGTATTATTTATGTAGAAAGTATTCCGAACATACACACCACTTAATCCGAACAGACAGACTTCTTATTCCGAACAGACACACAACATATTCCGAACAGACTGACTTCTTATTCCGAACAGACATACAACTGTTGTACATGAAGAAAATGAAGAAGAATGTGATCATTCCTACATTCTTAAGGTGACTTTGGTCTTGTTTGTTGTATATGTGGAATTATACGCAAAAGCATAGAACTTTCTGATTGAACTTTTAACAGTAGAACATCACGCCAAAATCCTCGGAAGCTTTGACACCATTGCATCTCGTTCCAGCACATTAACACCTGACCCAGAGGTAGCAAACAAACGGGTGTGATGCCTTTTCTTAACACAAAAACCACAAGAATCGGCATAAGCAACGTAAAATGTTTGGGCTTCTTCGAAAGAGGGGAAAAACACGCCAAAATCCTCGGAAGCTTTGACAACATTGCATCTCGTTTCAGCACATTAACACCTGACCCAGAGGTAGCAAACAAACGGATGTGATGCCTTTTCTTAACACAAAAACCACAAGAATCAGCATAAGCAACGTAAAATGTTTGGGCTTCTTCGAAAGAGGGGAAAAACATCCCCTCCTTATGAACGTTTGTCGGTTGCTCCACTTGGAAAGACACATGAACGATTTCCATCAAAGCACATAGGTAAGACCACAGAAGAGAAGGGAAGAAAAAGGAAGACGCATGTTGAGATTTATAACAAGTCTCCTGTGCTGTGTAGGAGAGCCAAAATGTTCATGGAAAATGAGTGATTTTAGACGCATTAATGAGGGATGGAGGGATGTAGACATTTGTACGAAACGAGGAATAAAATAAAAAATAAACTTTTTCTGTGGAGACTGCCACCTCAAACGCGTCTGCTGACTGGGCTGACCACGTAAGCGCGCGTCCCGAACGCTAGCGTCCACTAATCGTTTTCCATCTATAAAATTTGAGCTCCATGCTTACCAAACAAGTTAGGTGCTAGCAAGCAAACCATAGGCGTGCGCGAACGATCATTATTGACCCTTCACTTTTTGTCAGCTAGGTCCTTTGCCGGAGTCGTGGTCGTGCTTCCACCTAACTGAATTGATAGTAGGGTTTAATTATAGTTTGCTACTAATTATGTATTGATATTACTTTACACTCATTAACTTTTAAAGTGTCAATTTTAAAAGTTCAGGATACAAAGTGATATCAAAACATAATTGAAGGGGACAAACTGTAATTAACCCTTAATAATATGCACCTAATGGAAGGCATGAATATTTATTACACAAATGAAAGTCCTTGTAAGTTCTTAAAGAAAGTGCAGATTGTGTGTTAATCACATTCCCCAACATTACACAGTGTCATGAGTGAGGAAAATGTTTAGAAATGCGGGATGTAGATTGGATACGACAAGACTACATCTTGTATATGCAGATGCGATGCAGGTGCATATGCGATTTGCGATTTAATAATTAAATAATATAATATAGAATATATTAATTATAAATTATATACATGTAACTAAAACTTTAGGTAAATTTTGAATAATTTCTAACATCAATAATTTAATATTAAACAAATCTGAGTAAAAAAAAGGTTATTTTGAAATGCGCCGCATATGCGGCCACATCCCTCACATAGGCAGGCAACAATGCAGGCCGCATCGAGTGACCCGCATCTTAGAAATGCGATACGCATCCGCATATGCGACTGCATCTCCCTGCATTTCTGAACACTTGTGAGGACTGAGAAGGCACCCTTGCATAACTTGGCATATACAAGCACGTTGAAACGCCCCAACAAAAGAGAAACAAATTGACACTTTGCTACTCTTTCAACAAAGATCTAAGAAGCAAAAGTCAAAAACAACTTTGCTTCCTAAAAGAGAAGAAAAACTTTGCTTCCTAAAGAAGAAGCCAAATAGTGCATTGCTTTCTAGAAAAGAACTCCGAAAGAACTTTGCCTCCTGATGAAGCTTCCTAGAAAGCTAGATATTCTCTAGCTTGAAGACCAAATGTATTTTGAGTACTTGAGTGATATTTGTCATGTAGTTAAATATCTAAGTAGAAACCAACTTGTGTACTCTTAAGTAGGGGAGAAATCTATGCTTCTTTCTTGTACTAAGGTGGAGGGAGTCTCTCGCCTATACAAAAGGGATCTCCTCCCCTCATTTGGAGGGTACTCATGTATGTGTGTTCTTTTACAAGTGTGGTAACTCAATATTTGTGAATAATATAATCACATATTAAGCAAACGTCTCAAGTGTCCCTTCTATGTATGTTTGTGGAATTGTTCTACTAAGCATTTAACCAAGTGTGGGAGAGAGTGAATAGACTGTCAAATCCTAGCAACTCAAGGGAGTTAATGATTTGGGCCGCACAGTCTTACTTAAGGAGTATGTGCGTGACAAGTGGTATCAGAGCCTTAACCAAGTGGGTAAAAGACAACCATGAGAAATATTCCCCAAAGCTAGAAAGGCGTGGCTGGTGATGAAGCTCGAGGTAGGGACGTTGTCCTTACCGGAGGAGAGAAATCTAAAAGCCGGAAGGACCAGAGTAGGGGTCCAGGAGGAAGCTCAGAATTCTTGGAGAAGAAAGTATCTATATGTCATGATACTATCCTCACCATTTGTTCCAAGCTCACAAACTTGGAAGAACGTTTGGATGTTGTTGATGAAGATGTCAAGTTCAATCTACAACAAACAATCAGGATGCTCAGGGAAATGATTGAATTCCTTGAAGTATCTAAAGAAACTCAAAGATGATTTTGCCATTTTCAAGAGAGTCTTGAAATGGTGGGGGAGCAAAAGAGTCTCCAAAGATGGACATCCTCCGTCCAAACGAGTTTGAGCTTCTTATGGTCAGAGAGATGGCAAAGAAGTAGATAACTTCTTATGGTCAATGGAGCAATACTTTGTGGGCGTGAACATAAAAAATGATACCCAAAAGGTTAGTTTTGCTTCTTATTACCTCCCTGATACTACGTCATTGTGGTGACAATGGAAAGTAGAAGATGTTAATAACAACATATGTAAGTGATTGATCTCGTTTTATATTTAACCGCAAGTGCACGGCCGCGTTGAAGCGGTGGCAAATACGGGTCGTCCACTGGGAGGTGTGTCGACACTTGGTTTATTCAAAGGCGAGAGGTAAAAAGAAGGGAGAAAGATGTATTACACTAATCTAAACTACAAAGCTGAAATAAAATGCAAAGGAAATGAAGATAAGCAATAAAACTAAACCCCAAAGGGGGTAGAGAAATAATGTGAACATAAAGATGTGTGTGTGTGTGTGTGTTCAATTAAGCTCCTCACAACATGTAGTGCATGAAATCATAAAGCTACATCCAATCTTGCCTCTACATGAATTAAGATAAGACTACATCATTAAAACATACAAGACAATGATTGGAATGAAGCTACATGAACTCAAGTATAAAGACTAGACCCTACTATGCCTCTACATGAATTAAGATGACTACATCATTAAAACATACAAGACATTAGCTAAGGAAAAGGCAACAAGAGTACATACACTACAAATTGTGTTTCCAACATTAACTTCATCCATATCCTAACTTTATCATTCCCCATAAAATAGGTCCACTAATCAAAGCATAAGCTAAGCTTCATTCAAGAGCATTAGCATATCAAAGATAAGAGTGGAGACCCATTAGATGGTTATGGAAATCATATAAAGCTCAAGGGATAAAAATAACACACACTTAATACACTACATTATTATATCACATATCTCTCCACCCCCCAAATGGGGATGGAACTACTCACTACTCATTACACTAACTAATTTAGCAAAGGAAAACATAATACTGAAATGAAATTTATACTACCTAAGCAAGAAATATTAAAGAAGCATAAAACTAAACAAACAAACAAGCATGCAAAGGAAAGGAAATTAAACTAAGAGAGAAACAACATCAATAAAAGAAAACTTATATTATTAACTCACTCAATTACAAGTAGCTCTTCCTCCACTAGAGTTTTGCTTCAAGGCTTCACTCTTAGTAGGGAAGATGGCCACCAAGAGGGAGATGGATACAATGGGAGGTAAAGAGTTCTATTTATAAGCATGGAAAAAGCTAATCCGGGACAATCCCCCGATGTGGGACTAAACCAATACCAAAAATAGCCTAAACACATGATAATACAAGTCCAGGAAGAATCTTGGCTGATTTGGGCTTAATCAGACCGCCAATTGGCGGTTCCAGACCGCCAATTGGCGGCCTATAAATCCCAGATCCGGCTGGGTCTTCTGGTGGGCTTGCCTTGGTGTGTTTCTTGGTCTTGGATGCATCTAGCTGGTTTAGTGGAGCTCCGACCCGAATCGAATTGACAAAATACTCCTCATGATGGTGTGGAGTTTCCTGTTTTGCTCTTAGGTCCTTCTGTCTTACGATCAGGTCCTTCCCCCTTGCATCTTGGTCCCCAGGTCTCACAATTAGGTCCTTTTTTCCTGCTTTTGGGTCCTTTCATGGCTCTTCTCTTCAAACCTCTTTATTTCTGAAAACTAAACATAAAACTCGTCACGTAGCATTGCTTAGGTGTAAGATAATGGATATAAGGTACAAATATAAGCATGAAATGATGTCAATCAAATACCCCCACACCTAAGTTTTTGCTAGTCTCGAGCAAAACAAAGAAAGGAAAAAGCATACGAAAAAAAACAAGAAATCCTAACTTACTTTCGTAGGAATCACGGTTGCACTTAGCACGTGCAACAAGCCGTTAAACCTCCTTGTTGCCAAGGAGGAGGAGTGGTGTCTCCTGAGGGTTTTCAGCGGATATACCCACAAAATCCGAACAAGATGCATTAATCAATCTAGCTACACGACTCGTTGGACTTATTTTGTCGATCATGGAATGCGGTAATACTACGGGTCGACTCTATATATGTAATCAGTCCACACACCTAACCTAATGAGTTATTCGTGAGAGTTAACTAAGGAATTAAGTGAAAGACATGGGCAACCTTAACTTCTGAATGTGAAACAAAGTGTAAAGTCCATTTTGGTTCTTATTTGACTCTTCTTTTCTTCTTTTTTTTGTTCTTTTTCTTTTCTTTTTCTTTTCTTTTTTTTTTGTTTGGAGCATTTATTGGTTGGTGTTTGATTCTCCCAGGGTCAGGTTTCGTGCATCATTGCCTATGAGGACTTACACTATCACGTACGCCTTCCCCCAAATCTCCACATAGGGCGATCCCTACCACCCGTGTAACGGGAGTTCGGTCGGTGCATCCCAAGTCAGATGACTCGAAAGCACCAGGCACAAAGTCCCCTCAGACCTACTTTCCCGAGTGATAGGAGCCGTGCGAGAAGAGAGAACACCACTTATTCATTTATCTACATGGGAACCAAAACCCCTACACTTAAATTTCACAAAAAGATATTAAGGGCCCTTGACTACAACAAACTTCCTAAATTAACAAACACGAATTATTTGACTCACTAGGTTCAGGGTGGACTTCTTTAAATGTTTGAGCGCTGAAACCCACTGATTACTCGCCCCCAAGGGAAAACTGGGGTGCATCCTAACGACTCGATAAATCCTAAAGCCACGTACTAGATATCCTAATGCATCAAGTTCAAGACAATTTTGGGAGCTTTCTTTTTACTTTGCCTCTCAACGGTTTTGCACATGCTAAACACACGCAAAACCCACAAAACATTTTCTTTCGAAAACACATGAAGATTTTGAAAGAAATGTGACAATTTTGAAGCACTAGGCAAGCAAAAGAAGACAAGTCACCCAAGGATCATGGCAAGCAGATATATCGGTATTAAATGCAGCACACTATCATGACCCTAACAATGCAAACAAAAGAAAACAAAATCGAAGGAAAAAGACTCGACTATGTACACACGTAAAACACCCCCCCACACCTACTTCATGCATTGTCCTCAATGAATGCAAGCAAGATACTACATGGATTGATGCATAAAAAGGAGAGATCTCACCAACATGAAGTACAAAGGGAAGAGCAAGGTCATGTTGATGGACATAACCCGAATTCCCTCAAAACCTGTGAGATGCTAAAGAAGGGATACAAATACGTGAAAGAAATGGAGCCCAAATACACAAGGGTTGGGGCTCACAACAATCAATGCTCACTGAAGGAGTCTTTTATTGTACTTTTTTTTTTTCTCTTTTTTTTTTTTTAACTATGTACAACAATGGGCTCCCATCTTCATATATCAAGGGACATCAAATGGGAACCCGCCATCTCTCGAGCCAGAAATGCACCTGTATGGGCTCGCAACATATAAAACAGAATTGCTCGACCACCTGACACCCTTATAAGCATTGTGGTCGGTTGATGCCTCTTTAGAATTAGCAAAAGAGGAGGCATGAACGAGAGGTAAACCTCTATCTGGTATAAGGGTATCAGGTGGTTGAATCTTAACCCACATAGGGTCCTCAGCAGATACAGAATGAAGAGCATGTGGCCGAGAGGCCATAAAAATAGTATCTTGTGGCTCAAAAGCCACGTGCTCAAAAGGATGTGGCTCAAGGGCCACGTGGTCAAAAAGAAGTGGCTCAAGGCCCACATGATCAGAAGAATGTGGCTCAAAAGCCACGTGATCAAAACATAAGGCACCTTCCTGTGCCAGCCCAGGTGAAACATCTTCACCACCTTCAGGATCTTCATCGAACAATTCTCTGAAGTACTTGAAGGTGCCCTCAACTTCACTCTCATCCATGCCCTGGATAAGGTTAACCCCAACAGGGTCATTGAAGGCATCTGGCTTCTTGCCAATGGTGAAGATGTTGAAATCAGCGCATTGACTACCATAAGTCAAGCGCATCAGACCATTGCGACAATTGATCAAGGCATTGGAAGTCGCAAGAAATGGTCGCCCCAGAATGACAGGAATTTGTCCAAGTGGGTTTGGCACAGGTTCAGTATCCAAGACAAAGAAGTCGACTGGATAAATGAACTCTCCCACTTTGATCAGCACATCTTCCACCACACCCCTCGGTTTCTTCATAGACCTATCAGCCAATTGAAGAGTGGTCTTTGTTTGTTTGAGGTCTCCAAGACCGAGGTGGACGTAGACAGAATATGGCAGAAGATTAACAGATGCACCAAGGTCCAGCAAGGCCCGATGTATGGACACATCACCAATCACACAAGAGATAGTAGGACAGCCAGGGTCCTTGTACTTGACTTGCATGGGTTGTGCCAACAAGGAACTCACGTTAGCCGCAAGAAAAGCTTTCTTGGGAACATGAGTTTTTCTCTTCTTGGTGCATAAGTCCTTGAGAACCTTGGCATAAGATGGCATTTGCTGAATCACCTCTAGAAGAGGGATATTCACCTTAACCTGCCGAAACATCTCAAGCATCTTGTCATGCTGATCAGAGGTTTTCTTTTTAAGGCGCTCAGGGAATGGCGCCTTTGGGGCATAAGGATGCGAAGGCACCCCAGAATTCAGGTCCAAAGAAACATGAGTGGGGACCTCAGAATCTGGTTTCTTCGACACAAGAGGAGACAAGGGGACCTCAAGGTTCGGCCCCTTTGTCGAAGGAAATGTAGAAGGAACCTCAGGATCTGGCTCCTTCCTGGAAGTATTTGTGGAGGGAGCCTCAGGATCCGGCTCCCTCAAAGATGGTGATGACAAGGAAGGCACCCCAATGTGGTTGTCCACCTCCTTACCAGACCTCAAAGTATGAATCACATTAATATGATGGGTCGGTTCAGAGGCAGCATGAGGTAAAGGTGTCCTTCCTTGCGAATGGGTACCCCGAGGATTTACCTCGGGTTGACTCGGTAATTGACCCTTCTCGCGTTCATGGAGCTGATTAGCCAACTGGCTCACTTGCATTTCCAATGCTTTGACCGTATTGTTGTTGGCCGAAAACATGGCTTGCGTGCTCTGAATGAACGCGTGAAGGGTTTGCTCAAGAGTGGAGTCCTTAGGGTCAACCCGTTGGGGTTGTGGAGTTTGGTTAGAATAACCCGACGAAGAGGTCTGAGGAGGTTGGTAATTGTGGTTCTGAGACCTTTGATGTGGAGGTTGGTAGGTCGCCGATGGGCGTGGAGGTTGATAAGGTGGAAGTTGAGGTTGAGCGTGCGAGCTCTGACCGTTACCCCCACTAGGCCCCCAAGAGAAGTTAGGATGGTTACGCCATCCCGGGTTGTAAGAGTGACTGTACGGGTCGTTTCGGGGCCTTTGTTGATACATCGCATTTGCATGCTCAGTATCCCTTGGAGCGTAAGCGCATTCCAAGTCATCATGTCCCGACAGTCCACACCTACTACACTCGGGAGTAGCGACCTGAGCTACAGGAGCTCGGTCCATCTCCAAACACTCAATCCTACGCATGAGAGCAGCCACTTTCGCCTCAGACGCGATAGTTGACTCAACTTGATAAGATCCAGCTCGACCAGAAGACCTGGCGGCTGGTGGCTCTCTCATGGTGTCCCACTCGAAGGTACGCTCAGCCATGGACTCAAAAGTGTCCCATGCCTCCTCGATGGGTTTCATTTGGAAGTCACCCTGACACATTGACTCCAACAATGTGCGGGTGTTGTAGTTGATGCCCTCATAAACAATCTGGCACAGCTGCCATAGCTCAAGTCCATGATGAGGGCATTGCTGGAGAAGGTCCTTGAACCTCTCAAAGAAACCATGAAACGATTCGGTCTCGGTTTGATACATCTGATGTATCTGGTGCCGTATCTGTTGAGTTTTCCTTTGAGGGAAAAATCTCTTCAGAAAGACGGTCACAAAGTCATCCCATGACCGAATCGAGCTCGCCGGGAGGCTATACATCCATTTCTTCGCATTATCCTTCAATGCGAAAGAAATCATCCTCAACCGGACAGAATCCTCGTCAAGCTGTTGAAGCTTGAACATGGAGCACACTTCCTCGAATTCGCGTATAAAGATATACGGATCCTCCTTATTGGCAGTGAAGGTCGGAAGCATGCTCACATACTGAGGTTTTAGCTCATAGCTGTTCCCGCGAGCAGGGGGAACAACTATGCAAGAAGGCTGCGCGGCCCGAACAGGATGGGTCCGCTCCCACAAAGTCATCGGTCTATCATGTCGAGCTAAAGGTGGTGGTGCACCTAGAACTCGATCCTGACCGAATCTCCCTTCCTCTCGAGTCAGAGGAGGAGGAGAAGGAGGTCTACGTGGTGGTGGGA
Organism: Triglochin maritima; assembly: GCA_963682175.1. NCBI lineage: Eukaryota > Viridiplantae > Streptophyta > Magnoliopsida > Alismatales > Juncaginaceae > Triglochin > Triglochin maritima. Next base: position 27,908,924 of record OY821786.1, on the reverse strand, counting down.
ACGGACCGAGGTAGTCCATGTATGGAACCCGGTCCCCTTCGCCACCACGAGACGACTCGGCCTCTTGCTCCAAAGGAGCACGAGGCGGAGATGGTCGATCACCAAGATCTTCCATCTCAGAAGTATGCACTCTCTCGAGCCGAGCGCTCTCACCAGAACGAGCCCAACCTCGCATAAAAATGCTCGACTCGACTCTAACAAACACACAACAGAAGGTGTACTAGAGGAGGAGACTAAACGTAGAGAATAGAAGAGGAGATGACTCAGATGAGGAGGGAAGAATCCCTAGAGCTAGCGTGGGTAGTGGGATCAGGAAGAAGCCTAACTAGCAAGCACGGCTCAAACAAAGTAAGGCAATGGGTCCTTAAGCTAGACGACGCCTAACTTCGAGGTCACTAGCCTCGACACGTCTCACCTCCCTACAACGAGGACCACAATGCCCAGCAAGTGATACCAGATCCGGAGATCCAGTACCTCCTACTATCGACAAGGTAGGCAACGCCGATCAGGTCATGACGGTCTCAACTAGATTACTCTCCTAGTGCGCCCGCAATCCTAGGGCCAATGTCTACTTGCTTTTAGTTAAGGCTTTATTAAGAGTGATTTTTGGGGCTAAGGAAAGGGTGATGAAATCCCCCACCTTATCTTTTATGGGACAGCCCCTCCTTAGTAGCGATTTGATCCTAGATCTAGCAATCAATCGCTCCAATCAAACGCTCTCTCACTCTTGTCCTGATGCACCTTACTAACTAATGCATGAACGAAACATGCATGAATGAGGGATGTGGGTGCACGTACCTCACGCCAGCAATCAACGACAAAATGTAAAGCAAAGAAAAGACAAATGCATGCAAGGTCTACCAATGGTGCATGACCTAGATGGCAAGAAGTCTAATCTTTTGCTTTGAGTTTTATGGTCCAAGTTGATTAAAGGGGGAGTGATTAATGATCTGGGAGCAAATAAGAAGTCACAGCATGCAAACTTGGGCTCCCAGATAACACCAATTACAACACAAATGACCACAAAAAAATTGGAAGACAGAATCCCTCACCAGGCCGCCAATTGGCGGTTCCAAACCGCTGATTGGCGGTCTATTCTTGGATTTGCTTCCTCAAACTTCTCCAGTGGCCTCCCCGTGATCAGAGTGTTCCCTGCAACTAAGAAAAACTGAAAAAGAAAAATTAAAAACCCCTCGAATCGTCCAAACCAAGGTCTGGACAGAGCACCTCCCCGGCAACGGCGCCAAAAACTTGATTGATCTCGTTTTATATTTAACCGCAAGTGCACGGCCGCGTTGAAGCGGTGGCAAATACGGGTCGTCCACTGGGAGGTGTGTCGACACTTGGTTTATTCAAAGGCGAGAGGTAAAAAGAAGGGAGAAAGATGTATTACACTAATCTAAACTACAAAGCTGAAATAAAATGCAAAGGAAATGAAGATAAGCAATAAAACTAAACCCCAAAGGGGGTAGAGAAATAATGTGAACATAAAGATGTGTGTGTGTGTGTGTGTTCAATTAAGCTCCTCACAACATGTAGTGCATGAAATCATAAAGCTACATCCAATCTTGCCTCTACATGAATTAAGATAAGACTACATCATTAAAACATACAAGACAATGATTGGAATGAAGCTACATGAACTCAAGTATAAAGACTAGACCCTACTATGCCTCTACATGAATTAAGATGACTACATCATTAAAACATACAAGACATTAGCTAAGGAAAAGGCAACAAGAGTACATACACTACAAATTGTGTTTCCAACATTAACTTCATCCATATCCTAACTTTATCATTCCCCATAAAATAGGTCCACTAATCAAAGCATAAGCTAAGCTTCATTCAAGAGCATTAGCATATCAAAGATAAGAGTGGAGACCCATTAGATGGTTATGGAAATCATATAAAGCTCAAGGGATAAAAATAACACACACTTAATACACTACATTATTATATCACATATCTCTCCACCCCCCAAATGGGGATGGAACTACTCACTACTCATTACACTAACTAATTTAGCAAAGGAAAACATAATACTGAAATGAAATTTATACTACCTAAGCAAGAAATATTAAAGAAGCATAAAACTAAACAAACAAACAAGCATGCAAAGGAAAGGAAATTAAACTAAGAGAGAAACAACATCAATAAAAGAAAACTTATATTATTAACTCACTCAATTACAAGTAGCTCTTCCTCCACTAGAGTTTTGCTTCAAGGCTTCACTCTTAGTAGGGAAGATGGCCACCAAGAGGGAGATGGATACAATGGGAGGTAAAGAGTTCTATTTATAAGCATGGAAAAAGCTAATCCGGGACAATCCCCCGATGTGGGACTAAACCAATACCAAAAATAGCCTAAACACATGATAATACAAGTCCAGGAAGAATCTTGGCTGATTTGGGCTTAATCAGACCGCCAATTGGCGGTTCCAGACCGCCAATTGGCGGCCTATAAATCCCAGATCCGGCTGGGTCTTCTGGTGGGCTTGCCTTGGTGTGTTTCTTGGTCTTGGATGCATCTAGCTGGTTTAGTGGAGCTCCGACCCGAATCGAATTGACAAAATACTCCTCATGATGGTGTGGAGTTTCCTGTTTTGCTCTTAGGTCCTTCTGTCTTACGATCAGGTCCTTCCCCCTTGCATCTTGGTCCCCAGGTCTCACAATTAGGTCCTTTTTTCCTGCTTTTGGGTCCTTTCATGGCTCTTCTCTTCAAACCTCTTTATTTCTGAAAACTAAACATAAAACTCGTCACGTAGCATTGCTTAGGTGTAAGATAATGGATATAAGGTACAAATATAAGCATGAAATGATGTCAATCAGTAAGTCACTTGAAACGTTGGAAGAATTTAAAAAAGATCTTAAAAGACATTTCTATCTCACAAATGTTGTTTATGAAACTAGGAGAAAACTTGTTGAGCTTAAACATAAGTATTCTATCAAAGAGTATATTAATGAGTTTACTACTGTAATTCTTCAAATTCCCGGTCTGGACCCAGATGATAAGTTGCTTAACTTTATGAACGATCTCCAAGAATGGGCCAGAAGAGAACTACAACGAAGAGTTGTTAACAACTTGGATGAGGCCATTGTGATGGCTGAGTTCTTAATGGAGTACAAACGAAAGGACCCTGGGAAACAAAAGGACTTTAAGAACAAAGGTGGGTGTGACCAAAAATCAGGAACTAATAAAGAGAAATACTTAAAAGAGAAGTACCCAAAAAACAGTTTTGAAAGGAACTCCCACCAGGAGGGCAATAAGCCTTTTGTGCCAAAGGGTAGGTGCTTTGTCTGCAAATGTCCTCACCAAATGAAGGATTGTCCAAAGTTCAGCTCATTATCTGTCATGGCAAGCCAAAGTGAAGAGAAGCTGCTAGAAGAAGAAGGACGCATATAGTCTCTGCAACTCCTAGACGCATTACAAGCCAGACCTTCTCCTCCAAAGACCCTTGAAGAGACGACCTTGCTATATGTGGAGGCCAAAGTTGGAGGCAAACAAACAAAGATGTTGGTTGATACTGGCGCAAGCCACAACTTCATGGCACCTTCGGAAGCCAAAAGGTTAGGCATTCCTCTCTCAGAGGGAAAAGGAAAGCTAAAGACGGTGAATGCTTGTGCCAAGCCCATTGATGGGGTGGTACGGGCAACAGATGTGGAACTAGGAACTTGGAGGAGAAAATATGATTTTCTGTCGTTCCTATGGATGATCCCAAGACAGTGCTAATGTTAGAATTCTTGAGAAGTATCAACACCCTAGTGCTACCTTCCAGTAACGCCATGTGCATCATGGAGAAAGGCACCACGCATCTAGTGCAGACATCCCTAAAGCCCATAGCAATCCCCACCATGTCTGCCATGCAACTGGTAAATGGATTCAAGAAAGGAGAGGAAACGTACTTGGCCACCATGACAGAAGATGACGAGCCAAAGGAAGCCAAAATTTCTCAGGTTATCTAAGAGGTGATGGAGGGGAATCAAAACATGATGCCTCCAGAGTTGCCCAATGAACTGCCTCCAAGAAGAGAGGTTAACCACAAAATTGAGCTCGAGCCAGAAGCTAAACCCCCTTCCATGGGACCATACCAGATGTCACCTGCATAGTTAGAAGAGCTAAGGAGACAACTTGATAGCATGTTGAAAGCATGTCAGATTTGACCCTCAAAGGCACCGTATGGAGTCCCGGTGTTGTTTCAGAAGAAGCACGATGGTAGCCTTCACATGTGCATAGACTGTCGCGCATTAAACAAGATGACTATCAAGAATAGATATCCAATACTCCTGATCGCGGACTTATTTGAAAGACTCGGGCAAGCCAAGTATTTTACAAAGATGGACTTGAGATTAGGGTATTACCAAGTAAGAATCGCCGAGGGTGATAAGCCAAAGACCACGGGAGTCACTCGATATGGGGCCTTTGAATGGTTGGTCTTGTCATTCGGCCTAACGAACGCTCCTACAACTTAAGGTACCTTAATGAATACAATATTGTTGGATCGAGTGGGTCTATGGGTCCACTAATCACTTTTAAACTAATCACCTACTCGTTTTATCGATAGAGTTATATGCAGCGGAATTTAAACAATTAAACGAGCAAGTAAGAAATAATGCCAACCACAAAGACGCGTCGGCTTTTATAGAGGTTCGGCACCCCACCCGGGTCCTAGTCCTCTCTTGTAAGCTCCGCTCGACTCCGCGAGCTCCACCTACGTCTTCACTAACCACTCCCCGTTCCGGGCCGGGAGAGAACGCCTTTTACAAAACAAACTCCGCGAACAACCTCGCGAGCTTGACTTTCTTCTCTCACAATCTGAGAGGAACACTTCGGGCTTTCACCGAAGTCCTTGCTTCTTGAACAAACGAAATCTTGAGTGGAGCAACACTCTCTAAGCTTGAGCACACTTGAGTATTATTGGAATTAAGACTAAGTGTGGAGATTTGAGGCTTTGAGTATTTTGGATTCTCTCTAATGTTTGGGACAAGTTTGTAGTGGGAGAGTTGTGTTAAAATGTGTTTTACAACTCATTATATAGGCATTAGAGAGAATAGAGCCGTTGGGATTGACTGAGTGTGAGTTGAAGTGTGATTACACAAAACAGAAACTGCAAGACCCAATTCTGAGTTAAATCGGTCGACCGAAACGGGAAGAACGGTCGACCGTTTGGCAGTTTTGCACACAGTTCGGTCGACCGGTTTAGCAACGGTCGACCGCCCAACGCTACGACTTAGGAAAACTTAAGTCATCGGTCGAACACAAGAAAGGGGTACGTTCGACCGATTTCGTCCAGGCACTTTGGGGTTGACAACAATTGGATAATCGGTCGACCGAAACAAGTCTAGCGGTCGACCGTTTTTCATTAGGAGATTCGGGTTTGTCAAGAGATGGACAAACGGTCGACCGATACATAAAATGTATTTCGGGTATTTTTGGTTTAATACGAATACGACCGTTGGGTATATACGACAAAAGTAACGGTCAGAAAAATAAGCACAAAAGGTCGACCGAAAGAAAAGGTGCGGTCGACCGAAACTAGACAGGGAAACACAAACAGGATTAATTGATCATCCGGTCGACCGAACGGCCTGTATCGGTCGACCGAATGTGGGCAGACAGTTAGGGTTCAGGTTTGGTGTTTTCCGGTCTAAGTTTGGGTGATCTATTGAAGTCCAAATTATGTGAAATTTCGTGTGTGACTTCTATAAGGAACCTAGTGTGTGTTTAAGTTGATTTTAGATCAAGTATGCTAAATATACACAAGTTCCTAAAGACTCAAAGAAATATAAAATACATGTCTTCAAATGAGCTTGATTACATGTCTTGACTTGATTTCCTTTCTTCCTTGAGTCTTGATCACCTGTAGAGGTTAGCACAAACCAATATATATGCAATGCAATATGTGTGCTACTCTACATGATCATAATTAAGATTAGGTTAATTAAATCATCAAAACATAGATTAAGGCCAAAAAGCCAACAAATATTTCATCCTTATCTAGATCAGTTTGTTGTAGTTTATCTAGATGATATTGTAATATATAGCAAATCCTTGGAAGAGTATGTTCATCACCTAAGGCGGGTGTTCCAAATGCTTAGGGAGAACAAACTATTTGTAAAGAAAGAGAAGTGCTCCTTTGTCCAAGAAGAAGTGTCATTCTTGAGACATATCATCAGACAAGGCAAGTTGGGGATGAGTAGCTCAAAGATTGATGTCATCCAAGAGTGGGAAGCCCCAACCAAAGTGACTGAACTCCGTTCCTTCTTAGGATTGGTGAACTACTACAGAAAGTTCATCAAGGGGTATTCAGCCATAGTCAGTCCACTAACTGAGCTTTTGAAGAAGAAGATGGACTGCGAATGGACGGAGAAGTGCCAAAATGCCTTCGTGAAGCTGAAGAAAAGGGTGACGAAGGAACCAGTTCTAGTCCTACCAGATTTTACCAAAGAGTTTGAGGTGCAAACTGATGCCTCCGACTTTGCAATCGGTGGAGTCCTAATGCAAGAAGGTCATCTGATAGCTTTTGAGAGTCGAAAGCTAAATGAGACGGAAATGAAATACACTGTCCAAGAAAAAGAGATGACCGTTGTAGTGCATTGTCTCAGAACCTGGAGGCACTATCTCTTAGGATCACATTTTGCGATTCAGACCGATAACATAGCTACAAGCTTCTTCCAGACCCAGAAGTAGCTGAGTCCAAAGCAAGCCCGGTGGTAGGACTTCTTGGCTGAGTTTGACTTGAAAATGGAGTATAAACCAGTGAAGGAAAATATTGTAGCAGATGCCCTGAGTAGAAGGGCCGAGTTGGGGTCCATATCCAAAGTTCAAGGGGATCTCGTGGGAGAGATCAAAGAAGGGTTACTACATGACCCCTTAGCCAAGCAACTGGTGAGCCTGGTAAACGAAGGCAAGACTACAAATTTGTAGATAGAGAATGACATTCCCTACACCAGTGGAAGAAGAATGTTGGTGTCAAAGTGGAATCTCTCACGTATAAGGATTATCAAGCAGTGCCATGATACAAAATGGTCTGGACATCCTGAACAAAAGAGGACAATGACTTTGCTTGAATGGTCATACTACTGGCAAAAAATGAGGGAAGAAGTAGAATTTTATGTAAAAACATGTTTCGTATGCCAACAGGATAAAGGGGAGCAACAATTACCCTATGGATTGCTTGAACCCCTACTCATTCCCTCTCATCCTTGGGAAAGTGTTTCCTTAGACTTCATATCAGCTCTGCCTAAATTAGAAGGAGCTGGATCCATCTTGGTAGTAGTAGATCGATTTTCCAAATATGGATCATTTGTCCCTACTCTAAAGGATTGCACAGTAGAAGAGGCAAGACGACTCTTCTTCAAGAATACAGTGAAGTTCTGGGGGCTTCCTACATCCATTGCGAGTGATCGAGATGCAAGGTTTACTGGGAAGCAATGGAAGGAGTTGTTTTCTATGATGGGTACTGAGTTACGTTTCTCAACTAGCTTCCACCCCCAAACTGATGGGCATACCGGAAGGATCAATGCCTTGTTGAAAGGCTACTTGCGGCATTTTGTGGGAGCAAGCTAGAAAGATTGGGCCAAGTTAATGGACGTGACTCAATTCTTCTACAATCTCCAACAAAGTGACGCAACGGGGAGGAATCCTTTCGAAATAGTCATTGGTTCCCAGCCAACGACTCCTATTGGACTTGCAACCTCCTACAAAGAGGTAAGTCCAGGCGCCTATCAAATGGCAAAGGGATGGAATGAACAAACTTAGCTGGCAATGACCTATCTCCACAAAGTTTCAATGAAAATGAAGAAATAGGCTGATGAGAGGAGAAGACCCAAAACATATCAGGTGAGAGATAAGGTGATGGTAAAACTACTGCCTCAACAGTTCAAAACATTTAAAAAGGTGCATAAAGGGTTAATTCGCAAGTATGAAGGACCATTTGAGGTAATAGGGAAGGTGTAGGATCGTTAGGGTCTCTTATTCTTATCACTTTTAAACTAATTACCTACTTGTTTAAGCAATCAAAGAATGCACAACGAAATTAAACAAAAACAAGCAAGTAAAGCAAACCACAATGAAGACACTGAATTTTTATAGAGGTTCGGCCTCCTGCATACTTTCTCTCTTGCAAGCTCCGCTCGAACTCCCTCGAGCTCCGCTCGCGTCTTCACTATCAACCTCGTTCCAGGCCGAGATTAAGCCTTTTACAAAACAAGCTCCACGAACACCCTCGTGAGCTTGACTTTCTTCTCTCACAATCTGAGAGGAACACTTCGGGCTTTCACCGAAGTCCTTGCTTCTTTACAACAGAGATGTTGAGTGGAACACACTCTCAAACTTGAGCACACTTAGCTTAGGATGCGGAATTGATACTAAAGTTTGGAAGTGTAAGCTTGGAGAGTAGATTTGGGGATTGGGAGACTTGGGAGTTTCTCTTAGGTGTATATGACAATAGGAAGTGTAAGAGTTGTGTAATTGTGTCATAGGAACACCTATTTATAAGCTCAAAGTGAGTTATAGCCCTTGGGACAAGTTTGGTAAGTGTTTGTGGAAGAAACACAAAACATCAAATTGCAGGATCTAAAACTGAGTGAGTTCGGTCGACCGGATCGGGCAGAACAGTCGACCGTTAAGCAAATTTAAACTCGGTTCGGTCGACCGATAAAGGTGCGGTCGATCGGATTAAGCTATAACTTAGGTACACTTAAGTCATCAGTCAAACACCGAATATGGTTTGGTCGACCGAAAACTAACAAGCTCTTTGGGGTTGACAAACAAGATCAAATTCGTTCGACCGAAACAAGGTCCACGGTCGACCGAAAACCTACAAGTAGTTTGGGTTTGTCGAGACATCTTTAGTTCGGTCGACCGAACAAGGTCGTCGGTCGACCGATAGGAAACTGTATTTTTGGGGTATTTGGAAAAATACGAATACGACCGTTGGGTATAAAACGACAAAACAAATGGTTGGAAAATTGTGTTAACTCGGTCGATCGAAAAGGTTTGGACGGTCGACCAAAACAGGGCAGTAAAACACTAATTGGGTAATTGATCACTCGGTCGACGAATGCGGGCAGACAGTTCTGGTTTTGCTTTGGTGTTTTCCGGTCTAAGTTTGAGTCATCTATTGAAGTCCAAATTATATGAAATTTTGTGTGTGACTTCTATAAGGAACCTAGTGTGTGTTTGATTAGGTTTTAGCTCAGGTGTGCTCAATTTACATAATGTTTCTAAGACTCAAAAGAAATACAAATTACATGTCTTCAATTGAGCTTGATTACATCTATTGACTTGATTTCCTTTCTTTCTTTAGTCTTGATCACCTGTAGAAGTTAGCACATAGCAATATATATGCAATGCAATATGTGTGCTACTCTACATTGATTATAATTTAGATTAGGTTGATTAAATCATCAAAACATTGATTAATGCCAAAAACCAACAAAAGGTAGGACGAGTCTCCTACAAATTGAATCTTGCTTCCCTAATGAAAATCCATCATTTCTTTCATGTGAGCAATCTAAAGGATTATCATGAAGACCCAAAGCGAGGGATAGCGAAAGAGCCCCCCTGCTGCTGTGACCACATCTCATGAGAAGGAAGTGGATAGAATCCGAGACCACAAGATTGTGAGGAAATGCGGAGTTCCCCGTGAAGCACACTATCTTGTACAATGGAAGAAACTGCCACCAAGCGAAGCCACTTGGGAAGATGAAGGGAGTCTCTGGCCGTTTCGGGGCACAATCCAGACATACATGTCGACAAGGGCGTCTCAGATTAGGTGGGGGAGTGAAACACCCCAACAAAAGAGAAGCAAATTGACACTTTGCTCCTCTTTCAACAAAGATCCAAGAAGCAAAAGTCAAAAGAAACTTTGCTTCCTAAAAGATAAGAGAAACTTTGCTTCCAAAAGGAGAGGCCAAATAGTGCATTGCTTTATCTAGAAACATCTCAAAGAGGAAGAAGTCAAATTGAACTTGACTTCTTAAGAAGGGAACTCCGAAAGAACTTTGCCTCCTGATGAAGCTTCCTAGAAAGCTAGATATTTTCAAGCTTGAAGACCAAATGTATTTTGAGTACTTGAGTGATATTTGTCACGTAGCTAAATATCTAAGGAAGTAGATGAAAAGAATGTGTTCTAAAAGTTTACTTTTACATGTCAATTATTATGAATTGGATATGCAAACATTTTGTTCCTTGAGTAATGTATTCGTTTTTTGAAAATGTTAAGGAAGAGACACTTGATCCTTAAGCGTAGAGTTCTAAAAGATAATGGTCTACATAAATCAAAATTTATTCACAATTATAGTTAGGGTTGAGCAACCGGTCCGACCCGGACCGGAACTGGATCGGCTCCGGACCGGTCCGGTTCGAAGCCGAATTTTTTTACCTTAAAATTTTAAAAAAAATCAGACCGGTCCGGACCTGACAAGTAAAACATTATGGAATTGTGTTATGTGTTATTAATGTTTTACTATGTATTGGATCCTAAGATATGAGACTTATATCTTTTCATATAAGAAATGTTTAATTTAATTACTGTCAAAAACTATCAATGAGTATAGTGATAAAGGCAATAGTTGGTTGAACATGACTTGTGCGGGAAAAGATAGCTAGTCAAAAGATTATCATTGCCTCACTTAATTGAGTGATGATATTAGTGAGTCATTTGATAAAACAAAATTATAATGTGCACAATGTAACTTGAGTTAAGTTACATAGTTATAATTAGCTCAAAAAGATCAAGAAATGAATATAATACAAATGTGATACATTTCTACTTTGTATATATTCTTAATATCATGAGGCAATGAACGGACACAAGTGATGCACTTACATCACTAAATGGATCGTATTTGGCTTGAGTGGAACAGGACATCTATGCTAATTGGGTAACTATAATGTGTAGCTAGATACCGCTTATAGTTTGAGATATTGAGTATTCAATATTGCTGCCAATTTAGGTTAGATCCTCTTATCGGTCACACCACAAAACTGGGAAACAAGAAGATTGATTTTATATTCATACGATGTATCGAATTTCGTGTGAAATAATATATATGTGGTGAATCGATAAAATCAATGTGTCATGAAAATGACATAGTTAGAATTATTTGTAAGTTCATATGATAATATATTACATGATATATGAATTGGCTAAAAACCCCAAATATCAAATTTTGTTGGATATAAATCCAAAATTTGGTAAAATGCAAAAAAAGGTTAATACAGTTTTGCCCGAATTAATAAGGAATTAATATTAATCATGTATTGGAATTATTCCAATTATGGTTAAATGTGGATGATTATGTGTCGAAATGTGATTGATTTTAGGAAGAGAAAAACAAGAGATCATGGGTTAGTGGTTAGCCCATGTGTGGGTGTTGGGAGACCCTATAAATAAGTCTTCTCCCTCTCTTGGTTTTAATTAATGCAAAAATTTCTCTACCTAACAACCCTATTAATCCATCCGAAAATTCCTTAATTATTTCAAGCTTTTAGAGATTAAATTCTCAGGGAGCATAAATGTGTTATTAGCTAGGTTCTAACATTGATTTAGAGATAATTGGCTAGCTCATTTCTCTTTAATCTTGTTTAGAGTTTGGTGAACACTTGGAGGCGAATCGGTGAGTGATTCGACGGGCAACGGAACTTTGGATCTTCAAAAAGGTTTTAAAGAACCTTTGGGTATGATCCTCTCTTGTTTGCTTATTTTAATATATGTAGGTTTGCATGATATTGAAATAAACACAAAACAATGTACATAAAATTGCTGAAAATATGAAATCGATCATGTATGCTTGTATTTTTTTTAAATATACACATACATAGGAACACGAAAACCTACTGTAGAAACCAACTTGTGTACTCTAAGTAGGGGAGAAATCTATGCTTCTTTCTTGTACTAAGGTGGAGGGAGTCCCTCGCCTATATAAAGGTGTCCCCTCCCCTCATTTGGAGGGTACTCATGTATGTGAGTTCTTTTACAAGTGTTGTAACTCAATCTTTGTGAATAATATAATCGCATATTCAGCAAACCTCTCAAGTGTCCGCTCTGTGTATGTTTGTGGAATTGTTCTACTAAGCATTTAACCAAGTGTGGGAAAGAGTGAAGAGACTGCCAAATCCTAGCAACTCGAGGGAGTTAGTGATTTGGGCCGCACGGTTCCTACTTAAGGAGTAGGTGTGTGACAACGTGCTTTGGTTCGTGGCACACCTAAAGGACACGAAGGGTGCCCACGTCACCAACATGCTCTGATCCTTGTGACCTACCCACACGACTCGCCATCGTGAGCAATGTTCTTTCCAATGTTGCAAGCCAAATCTAACCTACTCTACGAACTCCTTGCCAAATGACTTTAATTAAGATGCACAATGAGAAATAAAGGAAGCCTACATACGTGAATTGTTCCATGCATGATCTCCTCCGTAACCTTAACATTACACGAATACCATCAAATCATCAACCAAAATAAGGTGGGAAATGCAATGATCACAACAGACCAGAGGGTTGATAAGCCCCCCACCCCTGCCTTGTAAAACAACTCCCCTCACGAACTCCAAACCAAAAACAAAGAGTTAAGGAGCTATGAGATCTCCTTGATGCAGATCTTTTGATGCTTCAAACCGATGACATTTTTGTAGGATTTCGTGCCCCCATGTATGTATATATTTTTAAAAAATTATACATGCATACAAGATCGATTTTCATATTTTCGGCGATTTCATGTACATTATTTTATATTTATTCTAATATCATGTAATCTACATATATATTAAAATAAATAGAGGAAAATCATACCCAAAGGTTCTCTAAAACCTTTATGAAGATCCGGAGTTAAACTGCCCATTAAATCGTCCGATTCGCCTCCAAGTGTTCACCAAACTTTATACAAGATTAGAGAGAAATGAGCTAGCCAATCAATTTCTAAATCAAGGTTAGAATCTATCTAATAACCCTTTTAAAGCTCCTGGGAATTTAATCTCTAAAAACTTGAATAATTAAGAGAATTTTCGGATGGATTAATGAGTGGTTAGGGAGAGAGAGAATTTTTGCATTAGTATTAACAAGGAAGGGATGATTGACCTATTTATAAGATTTCCTCTAACCCATATCATGTGCAAACCACTTTGCACATGATCCCTTACTAATATCTACTAAACCACGTCACGTGCAAACCACTTACACATGATATCTTGTTTACATCTCCACTAAACCGCATCATGTGCAAACCACTTTGCACATGATCTCTTGTTTATTTTGCCACATCATCATCCCATAAACTACCTTTAACCAAGGTGAATTAAATCCAGCAATTAATCAGTAAAAAATCTTTTATTAATTTATGCAAAAATGTGGTCAAACGGTTGAAATATTTTTCACTGTTTTTGACTCCACCAAATTTTGGATTAATATCCAATAAAATTTGGAATTTGGGGTTTTAGCAAATTCATATGTTATAATGTTGTAGATCACATTATATCATGTAATATATTATCATATATAATGTCAAAATATTATTCCCCATAATATATATACATCTCATACGAATTTATTTATTATTCTAATCATGTCCTTTTTACGACATATTGATTTTTTTATTTTACAACATGTATATTATTTCATAACACACGAAACTTAATATATATGATATAAAATATAAAATCATATTTCTTATTTTCGAGTTTTGTGGTGTGACCTATAGGATGATCTAAGTAATGTTGGCAATGATATAAAATATTTTATATCATAAACTATAAGCGGTATCTAGCTACACATCATAGTTACCCAAATAACAAAGATGTTATACTCTCTTGAACTAAACACAATCCAGTTAGTGATATGTAAAATATCACTTGTGTCTATCATTTGCCTCATGATATTAAAAATATTATACAAAGTAGAAATGTGTCATTGATGAGAATTAAATTTATACCGCAAGTGCACGACGTCAATTGAAGACGTGGCAAATACGGGTCGAACACAAGGAGTGAGAGATTTGTTATTAATGTGATTTCGATTGGGGGAAAGAATGAGAGAAGAAATAAGTTGGTTTTGAGATTTTTGGGTTTTAATTATCTAAAGCAAGAAACAAGAACAATTAAAACTAAAACAAGAACAAAGAAGTGAATTCCGTCGTGTGGAGGTTTAGATATAGGGTTTAGATTAGAGAATTCAGAAACTTATAATAAATCATGTTAGTTATGAAGCATTACATGATAAATGATTTAACACAAACTCAAGTAATCAAAATATACTAACACAAAATTAAAATAATAACTTTTATTCGTCTTCTCTTCACCCTAAATCCGTCACCTCCACCCTTTGGAAAGAGTTAGAAACTCATGGAGGGAGGAAGAAGGGATCCTAGAGGCATTACAAAAGAAAATTAAAAACAAGAAACAAAAGACAGAATTTTATTACTAAAAAGAAGAATACAAAAGTAAGACTAAAAATAAAAACTAAGGTTAAGGACCAAGGACCCTTCTAACATCGTTCTCGGGGCTATTTATAGTTGTTACAAGAGACCTAAGTATAGAATTGGAGAGTACACGTGTCCAGACACGACTGGACAAAATTGGAGCACACAGATCGCTGAGGGGGCGGCGTTTCCGCCGTACAATGTATGTGATATGCGGCGATTTCGCCGCACAATCTTCTCTGATTTAATCCGGATTTTTGCTGGTAGTTTATGGTATGATTTGATCCTCCTTTGCGTGTCTGGATTGATTCTTTCCATTCTTTTGAGCTTCGGATTAATTCCTTTATATGTTTGGAGAACTACATTGATTTTTCTTTAGATTTTCTCCATAATAACTCGCGAATTGCAATTAGGTCCTTGTCTTTTTGCAATCAAGTCCCCGACTACTTTTGTGCTCAAGTCCTTGTTCTTTTTGTAATTAGGTCTTGAATGCTTTTATGCTTGGAAACATTTCCACTTGAAACCCGATAATCTTGAGCTTGGTCTTTATGATAGAAATGAGTCTTCCGCACGTGTTTATGCTCGGGATATGGGTAAATTGCATTCAGGTCCCTGTATTCTGTAAATAAGACTAAACACATACCTTAGTAGCATTTATTGATGTAAAAGTGATCTAAATGAAAGACATATGATGCAATGTATGCAATGCATCAGTCACCTTTGTATTATATATTTATTTTTTTGATCTTTTAAGCTAATTATAAATATGTAACTTAACGCAAGTCACATTGTGCACATTATAATTTCGCTTTATCAAGGGACTCACTAATATCGTTACTCAAGTAAAGATGGACAATGATAATCATTTGACGAACTATCATTTCCACCATAAGTCATACTTAACCAACTATTGCATTTATCACTATACTCAATGACAGCTTTTGACAATAATCAAATTAAACACTTCCTATGTGAAAAGACATAAGTCTCATATCTTATGATTCAAGAGACAGTGAAAACATTAATGACACATAACACAATTCCATAATGTTTCACTTGCTAGGTCTATTCAATATATAAAAGTAACCATTTTCCTCTTGTATATACTCATGTCGTTAAATATTTGTAGAGCTACAATACTCTTTAACCAACACGACAATCTTATCTCGGTAGTTAATGTTCCATATCAATTACCATGATTGTGAATAACTTTTGATTTATGTAAACCATTATATTTTAGAGCTCTACAATTAAGTACCAAAAGTCTCTTCCATAACACTTCTAAAGACGAATACATTAATCAAGGAACAAAATATTTGTACATTCAATTCATAATAATTGACATATAAAAGAATACTTTTAGAACACATTTCCTTCAATTTTTGCCCATCAACTGTACGAACAATGCTTACACAAGTGCATCCATTAATGTACTAATAACATTCTTCGACAAACCAGAACATCACCTCCCTTGAGAGACCCCAAGAAATATACAGTCACACACTTTATAAGTAGTAAGCTTCAAATATATACGTGGTTAGCCTTGGTTCAACTACATACAATTAATGGCAGATCTCTTGTGCTTTTAGATATTATCTGTAATTTGTTAACCCTGACAAAATGTATTTTGTGTGTCCCCCACAAGCTGCCAGAGAACCACATTCATTCGTTGGCAATGATCTTTAAGACGAAATAGAATAACAAGTCCCAAAATAAGATAAGTTGATAATCATCAAGGTGTGTCAGTTGGAGTCTTGGGTAGAGGTGGCAATAAACATGGAGAGAAGATAAGAGTTAAACATAAAACATATGATTGCTGCAAGAGCATCATGTTTTATAAAGGACCATGTTGATTTAAAAAACACACACATACGGCAAAGGCATTCAAATGGAATACAATGTAATACTGCAAGTGCATGATATCGATGAAGACGCGACAAATACGAGTCAAATCCACAGGGAATTCTTGTCCTTAGAAATGTTTCACTCCATACTTTAATGGAGAGAAACAGAGGGAGAGATGATTACACTACACTAAACTAGAATCTAAAATGCAACTAAATTACTAATTACACTAACAACTAACAAGAATTAAGTGATGAGAAAGAAAATCTAAATGAGATTAAAGGTGAAGGAGTGCAGTAAGGAGTGTGTAAGTGTGTGTGTCATGCACATCACATTAAGTACAAGTTAAGTATGTGAGTGTACTAACCATGATACCTAGTGTGGAAATCATTAGTTTGCAACTCATCACACATGGATTAATTCACAACATGATAACTAGAGTTGCTATATTTTAGGAACATTAGCATAACCTAAGATCCTAGTGTGGTCATTAGGATAGAAATAGTTTGAAAACTACAAGCACCAACATGAAACATGCATAAAAGATAGATCTACACACATCAACTTGTTCATTCAATATATATGGAGACATACAAGCAAAAGAAAAAAAAACCTAGCTAGCATGAATCAAGATCATAAGTGGTCATTGATTCATCAAACCTAACCATCAATCACGGACATGCATATATCTAATCATATAGAGCAAAAAATGGCTACAAAGAGTGCACACACATCACAAACACATTCATTATTACATCCTCCTCCACCCAAACACATTCATTATTAAATCATCCTCCACCCATAAGGCTGGATCTACTCTATACACATTACAATAAACCTGAAAAAGCTACATCTTAACACGAACATATTATTGTACACATAGTAGAGATCTAACGAATGGATAAAACTAAAACTTACATAGAAAGGAAGCATTCAACAAGAGGAGCAAAACTCTAACATTGTATTAAAGAAACAACTAAGTGACAACCATCCACCTTTCTATTCTTGCAACCAATATGGATAAAAACTAAACCTAATCTATGATGGAGGTGGAGAAGAAGAAGGGTATAAGATACATGTCTATTTATAGAACAAGGTTGGTGTTGATGAGAATGGAACTAAACCAATGGTCATAATGAAATCTGCATAGAACTGGTGCACCAAAAATGCAAAAATCGAGCCATTACTAAAATCTGGACGCCTGAATCCGCTCTGGGTCCATTAGTAGTGGTTTTGGATGCGCCACTACCAGATCATTTATGTATGATTAGGACAAAACATGTGTGAAACCTTAAGTTCTTTATAAAACCACATCGGGTGCACCTTGGTCCATTGGCCCGACCCAGTTTGGTCTTAATCAGATAAACACTCATGTTTTTGAATTTGAATTTTTTTGCAGATAGAAGTTCTTATTTTCACTTAGGTCCCTCCATGTTTGAAATTAGGTCCCTGCAATTTTCATTTAGGTCCAAAACTTTTACACATTAGTCCTTTCTTCTTTTGATTTGATCCTTTTGTCTCATTTCCCTTCTTTATTACCGAAATCTTAAAATATACGCAACAACAAACCCGAGTATCACAAATATAGGGTAAAATAAGATATATATATATATATCATGAATGTAATGTATGATAAACTACTAATCAACATCCAATGTTAGAGTTATTTTGTTATTGGAGTGCATAACAACAACTCCTCCATGGCCAAAGATTGGAGTCATGCGAGTCCCATCCTCATCGGTAACAAACAAATATGGGGATCATCATGAAGAGATGGGACTTGCATATTATAACCAAATAAGATATATATATATATATATATATATATATATATATGCCTAATAAATCTCCCCATCCACCTCCAACACCAAAATATCATCTTTCATATGGTGAACAACATTATGTGCTACTACTTGAAGAAGAGCTAGAAGATACCTCATCTTCACTTTCTCCATCGGATGAGCTTGATGATGATGAAGATGTTGAGTTAATCTCCATTTTCTTTGCTTGAGCTACATCCTTCGGATTTGCTTCTCCCTTCTTCCCGGTTGGTGAATCTCTTTCACCAAAATTCTTTTCTAATGTTTGCCATATTGAATAAGCACTATCACATGAGCAAACAACATTAAAAAGTTCATCTCCTAATGCACAAAATATGACATTCATAGTCTTAGCATTTAGGGATGCATTTTTCTCATCTTCTAAACTCCATTTACTAAAATCATAGCTAGGTGATTCATATGGAATTTGAATCATAAACCACATGTTAATGTTCATGGATTTAATAAATGATGACATTTTAGATTTCCATGAACTAAAGTTATTACCATCAAAGTAAGGTGGTTTACATGATTCTAAAGGTGTGGATGCATTAAGCGCCATGTTAATTTATCGGTTAAGAACAAAATTAACGAACGGGGCTCTGATACCAAATGTAGGATCGTGTGGGTCTATGGGTCCACAATTAAGGCTAATCACAATTAAACCCTAATTGACTACTTGGTTGATCGATCAAAGAAATGCAGCGGAAATTAAACTAAATCAAACACAAGTAGAAAGGTAATGCAAACCACAAGTAGACACGTCGGTTTTATAGATGTTCGGCCGTGCCTACGTCCTCTCTTACAAGCACCTCTCGAATCTCCGTTCGAGCCCCTCTTGCGTCTTCACTATGCCTCCCCGTTCCGGGCCGGGAGCAACGCCTTTTACAAGTCTTCAAGCTCGCGAACAACCCTCGCCGAGCTTGGCACCACCTCTCACAAACCGAGAGAATTACTTCGAGCTTTCACCGAAGTCCTTGCTTCTTTGTCTTGGGCTTTTACCAAGACTCTTGCTCACTTTACAACAATGGTAACTTGAGTGAGATTCACTCTCTAATTGAGCACACTTTGAGTAGGATGAGTATATGATCACTAAGTGTGGATTTAGGCTTGTGGAGTGAAATTGGGAGCTTTGAGATTTGAGGTTTCTCTCTAATGTATTGGGACAATTGGAGTTGGAGAGTTGTGTTAACAACATGTCTTGATCCTCTATTTATAAGCTCCTAAAGATTTCTAGCCATTTGGACAAGATTTGATTGGGTTTTGTGCAAGATACACAAGACAGAAAATCAGGCTGCAAATCTGTCCAGAACCGGTCGACCGAAACTACTAAACCGGTCGACCGTTCACTTGATTTCAAGGAGAACGGTCGAACAAATGAATACTCGGTCGAACAAACGAGCTAGAACTTAACTCTACTTAAGTTAATCGGTCGAACCAAAGTATGGGGCGGTCGACCGATAAGGGTATTCGGTTGAGACAAAGGTGCAACGGTCGAACGAAGATGTGTCGACCGATAGCAGGGAATTTGGTTTCTGTTCAACCGGTCGACCGAAACAAGGTCGTCGTTCGACCGGTTACCGAATGTATTTTGGGGTTAAGTTTGTTTTATACGAATACGACTGTTATAGGAATACGACAAGAAAAATGGCCATATTAAAATCTGGGATCGGTCGACCGAAAAGGTAGAACCGGTCGACCGGTGGAGTTCGGTAAAATCACTGTGGAGAGTCTGTTATAAACCGGTCGAGCTGAGAACTGGTTCGGTCGACCGGTTCACACAGGAAATCTGGGTTTAGGTTTTAAGTGATTTCCGACTAAGGGTTGGGTGATCTAATGAAGTCCAAATAAGGTGAAATTTTGTGTGTGACTTCTCTAAGGAACCTAGTGTGTATGTGATAAGTTTTTAACTCTTGTATGCTCAATTTAGACATATTCCTAAGACTCAAAATAAAATATAGATTACAAGTCTTCATATAGCTTTATTACAAGTCTTGACTTGATTTCCTTCCTTCCATGAGTCTTGATCACCTGTAGAGGTTAGCACATGCAATATATATGCAATGCAATATGTCTGCTACTCTACATTACTTATGATTAAGATTAGGTTGATTAAATCATCAAAACAAGGATTAAGGCCAAAAAGCCAACAAATACTACTTGTAATGTGAGTCACGTAAATAAAATAATTCTTCATAGTTTTGTTAGTTTTATATTGTCTTTGTTTTAATGCTTGGATGTTTAGTTTGTTTGTTTTCTTTATCATAGTATAAATAGAATGTCTTCATTTCTTTATATGTTTGTTAGATTAATGATTAGTGAGTAGTCCATCCCCATTTGGGGGTGGAGAAGAGTGTGATGTGATTATGTGATGTATTGGGTGTGTGTGTTATGTTAATCTTTTGAGTCTTACATGATTTCCATAACCATCTAATGTGAATTCACTCTTATCTTTGATGTGCTAATGCTCTTGAATGAAGTTTAGCTCATGCTTAGATTAGTGGGCCTAGTTTATGGGGAATGATGAGGTGAGGATAAGGATGGAGTTGATAAAGGAAACATGACTTGTGGTTGCATGTACTCTTGTTGCCCTCACTTTAATTAATGTCTTGTATGTTTTAATGATTGTGTAAATCTTATTTCATGTGGAGACATAGTGGGGTTTGGTATTTATGCATGAGTTCATTTAACTTCATTTCAATTATTGTCTTGTATGTTTAATGATAATGTGTTATCTTATTTCATGTGGAGGCAAAGTTAGATCTAGTTTTATGGTTTTCATGTACTACATGTTATGACGAGCACAATTAAATACACACACCTACACATATTTTTGCATTCACATTCTTTCTCTACCCCCTATGGGGTTTAGTTTTTATTGTTTGTTCATCCTAAGTTTAGTGTAGTGTAATCACACATTTTCTTCCATCTTGTTTCCCACTCGCCTTCGAACTAACCAAAGTCGACACACCTCCCTGTGGATCAACCCTTATATTTCACCGCTTCAACGCGACCGTGCACTTGCGGTTATTTTAAAACGTTCAATCAAGTTTTTGGCGTTGTTGCCGGGGATGTGTTCTGTCCAGACTTTGGTTTGGACGATTCAAGTGGGTTTAATTTTTTGTTTTTTGTTTTTGTTTGTTTCAGGAATATCTCGGCATCCAGGGGAAGCAACTGGAGAAAGTGGACAAAGGACACCAAAGTGACCGCCAATCGGCAGTCTAGGAACGCCAACTGGCGACTTGCTAAGCCTCGTTTGCTCCAATTTTTGTTCTGGTTGTTTGTTTGTTTGTTTGTTCATTTTAGTGGTCTGGGAGCTCAATTGTGCATGTTGTGACCTGTAGTTTGCTCCCAGATCAATCAATTCCCTTTTAAGACAACTTGGACCATAAAACTCAAAACAAAAGATTAGATTGATTATCTTCTAGGTCATGCATCATTTGTAGACTTTGCACGCACTCGTCTTTCTTTTCTTTACATTCTTGTTGTTGATTGCTGGCGTGAGGTACGTGCACCCATTATCTCATTCATGCATGTTTAGATCATTCATTAGTTAGTAAGGTGCATCAGGACAAGTGTGAGGTGAGCGTTTGTTTGGAGAGTTGATTACTAGATTAAGACTTAAAACGCTACTAAGGAGGGGTTGTCACATACAAGATAAGGTGGGAGATTTCGTCACCCTTTCCTTTGCCCCAAACATCACTCTTAAGCAAAGCCTTAATTCTAAAAGCAAGTAGACATTGGCACTAAGGATTTCAGACGCACTTGGAGAGTGATTGAGTTGAGACCGTCATGGCCTGATCAGCGTCGCCTGCCTTATCGATAGTAGGAGGTACTGGATCTCTAGATCTGGTATCACTTGCTGGGCATTGTGGTCTTCGTTATAGGGAGGTGAGGCATGTCGAGACTAGTGATCTCGATGTTAGGCGTTCATCCTTAGTTTAGTGTAGTGTAATCACACATTTTCTTCCATCTTGTTCCCACTCGCCTTCGAACTAACCAAAGTCGACACACCTCCCTGTGGATCGACCCATATTTGTCACCGCTTCAACGTGGCCATGCACTTGCGGTTATTTTAAAGCGTTCAATCAGTTTTCCATCATAAAAAGGGGGAGATTGTTGGGTTTTCCCCCCTTAATCTATGTTTTGATGATTTAACTAACCTAATCTTAATCACAATCCAATATAGTGAAGCACACATTATGCATGGAATATATCTTGTATTGTGCTAACATCTACAGGTGATTAAGACTCAAGGAAAAGTGGAATGAAATCAAGACATGTAATCAAGATATTTGAAGACATGTAATTTTGCCTTTATTTGAGTGTTACGATTCTCTATAAACTTGAGCACACAAGAGTTGTAACCTATTCGCAAACACACTGGGTTCCTTGTAGAAGTCACACACCAAATTTCACATCATTTGAACTTCAATATATCACCCAAACTTAAGTCAAAAAATCATTTAAACGAAACCTCAACCTGTCTGTACAGAACGGTCGACCAAAACGAGTTTTCCATTCAACTGTTTCTACAAGTTAACCGGTACACCAAAAGTGATTATTCCCAATTCCACCTGTCAACCTATTTTGACCTTTTGGTCGACCGCTCTACCGGTATTTTCTTGTTGACAGTTATACTTGTCATATTCTCCAACGGACGTATTTGTATATATTCACCTAACCCCTAATTTACTTTTGGTCACCGGTCGAACGATGTCACGACGGTGGTCGACCGGATGAAGAAAAACTTGTGCGCTCAAAGTCCCTGTTATTTTCGGTCGGACGAACTTCCTTTTGAGTTCAACCGTTAAACCTTTACCCTAGCCAAAACCCCCAGGACGGTCGACCACCCATAATTTTAGTTCAACCGTTCACTTAAGTTGTAGCGATTTGGTTCGACCGTATCCCAAGTTGGTTCAAACTTTTTTTTTCATGGAAACGGTCGACCATTTATCACGTGTCAATCGACCGGTATTGGACAAATTTTCTGATCCTTAGTTTCTATTTTGTTTATCTTGCACAAATCTTTACCAAACCAATCCTAACGACTATAGCTCTCTAGGACCTTATAAATAGAGTTTCACACAACTTATTTACACAACTCTCCTACTCCAAACTTACTCATACACTAGAGAGAATTCTCCTACTCTTAGAATCCCAAATCCTACACATCCAAGCTTAAACTTTACAACTTGACCAAATTCATTATCGTACTCAAGTGTGCTCAAAATTAGTGTTGATACTCTTGTTCCTTTTGCTGTCAAAGGTTGTAAGGCTTGATCCCGTCCCGTAACGGTGATCATCCCTCTCAGGTTGTGATAGGAAGAAACCAAGCTCAGTGAGGGTATTCGCGAGCTTGCTTTATAAATGCATTATCTCCCTGCTCGGAACGAGGAGAGGATTAGTGAAGATGTCAGTGGAGCTCATGGGATCTAGCGGAGTTTGCAAGAAAAGACTAGGACCCAAGTGGGGTGCCAAACCTCTGTAAAATTGCCGAGTCTTCTTGTAGTTTGCTTGTTTTTCTCTACTTGTTTCTATTGTCAATTTTTGTTGCATAATTAAGTAGAGATTAAGGAAATTGATTAGACGTATTAGGTCATAACGATCCAATAGTTGGTATCAGAGCATAGGTGCTAAATTTTATCTACTTAATTGTAACGCCCCCGATCTCACAGGTACGTACACTGGGGAATCCAAAAGAAGTGTCGTGATCAGAGTCATCTGTGACGACCGAAGGAGTTACACTAACAGACTACACGACTTGACAACACAGAAAAGGAACATACATAGATAGACTAACATAAAATGTACCTGAAAAGAGAGATTATCCATATATGGTAATCAGGTCAAATACATTACATCGAGTTCAAAAGGGAAATACAACATAAATAATGTTGAAGCAAAAGATAAACTGAACAATCTCGTCGACGTGTCCCTCGTGTACAGAATCCTCCGAAACAACTCCAGTCCACCCCTGAAGGAACCTAAGTACATGAAGCAAAGCATCAACATATATACGTGAGTTTTCAATAAAGAAAACCCAGTATGCCCCAAGTCCAATCCAAGTTTACAGAGTTATGCATGAAGTTTAACTATGACAGATGCATCAGAAAGAAACAGAATGGCCACAACTCTAAACAGTTGCGCCACTCAGGTAACACCCGAAGACATCCCTCTAAAAAGAAATCACAACACCATCCTTGATGTTACGAGTCCCATTCACTCGCCCACAAAAGAAACTTTTGCTCGATACAGTTGGTTTCGGCACAGTCAGCAGGCTGGGCAGAGTACAGTTGGATCATGCATTATAGGGAGCGATGGTGAAGCGTTGGAGGCTTGAGACGCATTCCTTCCACCTACGACATGGTGATATGATATGTACCTTACGTGACATCGCTATTATTACCGACTTGTGAGTGGATGGTTTGCCCATTTGCGAGTCTCAAGAGTACGCATGGTCCGAGGTCTGTGAGAATTTATAGGGAGATTGTTCGAAAAACATAGGCGGCAATGGTAGTGTAACATTGGGCTGGTTGTAGAATCGATTCAGATGCTGCAAGAATATGCTAATGACATAATTGTTATACAACACACCAAAGTTTACATCCTATTTTAGCTTGGATGCAACATTTTTGGTTGATAAGAATGACACGATGATTCACCTTAAATATTTGTCGTTTTTGAGAGATCTAGCAGTAATATCAAAGTATAGTCGGGGCAACGCTTCTCTAACACATTTGTCTTACGGTCTGCTGGACGAGGCTTCCTTGATACCGACCAGACACCTATGTGGGTTTCTGACTTTTCTGCAGCTCTGGTATTGGGAGCATTTACATATAGGAATGTGGGATCGTGTATGACCCTAATTCTAATCACTTTTTAAGTTAATCTCTACTTGCTTAAACAATCAAAGATGCACAATGAAATAAAAACAAACAAGTAGAGAAGACAATTCAAACCACAATGGACACCGGAAGATTTTATAGAGGTTCGACCTCCCGCCTACTTCCTCTCTTGCAAGCTCCGCTCGACTCCACGAGCTCCGCCTAGGTCTTCACTATCCAATCTTGTTCTGGGCCGAGATTAAGCCTTTACACAGCAAGCTAGCAAACAACCCTCGCCTAGCTTGGACTCCTCTTCTCACAATCCGAGAAGGAATACTTCGGGCTCTCACCAAAGTCTATACTCTTTGTGTCTTGGGCTTTCACCAAGACCATTGCTTCTTTGAAAAACAGTGGTGGAGTGGAACAACACTCTATAATTTTTAGCACACTTTGAGTAGGATATATTTGTTGGCTTTTTAGCCTTAATCTTTATTTAGTTTTGATGATTAAGTAATCTAATCTTAATCTATATTTAATCAATCAACCTAGACAATCAAAGTAAGCAAACATGAATACATGCATTGCATATATATTCGTGTACTTGCGATATTCTTAATAGGTTGATGAAGAATCAAGCTAAGGAGCTTGGGGACAAGAAGATAAAGACTCAAGACATGTAATCAAGCTTTGGACCAATATGTAATGTAGTATAATTTGAGTCCTAAGGATTAATGTAAACTTGAGCACATTAGGATTCTGTCCCGTATCCCCATGGTTAACCGAACCCTTCTCGGTAAACCGAATCTTGTAGAGTTCGGTCCACCGAACACCTTGCGGTCAACCGTGTAGAATCCTTTAGGTGTTCCCTGGAATAACCACCTCGGTATACCGAACCGCCTTCGGTAGACCGAATTAGCCTGGACCGGTTTTGGACTTTGCTCCAACGGTCGTATTTAAATCTTGACCTAAAGCCAAATTGACTTATCCATATTCGGTACACCGAACTTCATTCGGTCAACCGAATCATATTGTTTTAGGAGACCAACGACTATTTAACTTGACCGTTATTGGTAAACCAATCTCCCACGCTTTGTCAGCGCAATTCCCGCGCTACTTCGGTATACCGAAGTATACACGGTCAACCGAACTTGAGTAGATCAGAGCCCAATCAATTCTACTGTCCACCTTGGAACGGTGAACCGAATGGACTTCGGTGAACCGAATTTAATTAGGGCTAAATAGATAAAAGCTACTGGAGGTTGGTGAACGGTGATCCGATACATAATCGGTCAACTGAGTTCTTTGTTCAGACCAATGTTTCGGACTACCGTGTGGATAACGGTCGACCGAATCTGTCTCGATTTCTGGCCGAGCTTAAGTCACATCTTGCTTTCTCATTGGTCCATTCCCCACCAACTCCCAAACGGCTAGATGAGCTTGAAGGCTTATAAATAAGACCTCATTTGGTTGCTTTGGACTTCTTGAACACTTCCTATCTATCCAATACTCGAAGCCAAATCCTCTCCATCTTCAAGCTCTCAATCCACAACACTCAAGCCTAAACTTCACCACTTGCATATCCAATTCCATATCATATCCAAGTGTGCTCAAGTATAGAGTGTTAGTTAGATTGTGATTCAAATTCCTTATTCAAGAATCACCAAGTTGTAAAGCTTCGAGGAAGCTCCCTCTCGGGTTGTGAGAGGAGACACGAGCGAGGCGAGGTTGTTCGCGAGGCTCGGTGTTGTAAACGACGTTGGTCTTGGCCCGGAACGGAGATCGGTTAGTGGAACCGTATGCGAGGCTCGGGGGATCGAGCGAGGCTTGCGAGGAGGACTAGGACCCGGGTGTGGGTGCCGAACCTCTCTAAACTCCGGTGTCGACGAATTTGTGGTTTGCAATTGTCTCTTCGTTAATCCTTCGATTAGTATTTTTAATTCCGCATTTTTCTATCGATTAGAGGGCCATAGATCCTAACAATTGGTATCAGAGCATTAGGTTGCTAATTTCATTTACTTAATCGTAATTTAGCATGACATCTACTTCTAATCATTGTGAAGGATTATCCACATCTAAGCCACCTTTGTTTAATGGGTTAAATTATGACTATTGGAAGAAAAGAATGAGAATATATTTGCAATCAAATGATTTGAAATATTGGACATTCATATTAAACTCATATACACCTCCTAATGATGATGAAATTGTATCCTTAACAAAACCCAAAATTAAGGAAGCGGAGATGAATTCCCGCATTATGAATATCTTGTATTGTGGGTTAAATGAAGGGGAATACAATAGGGTGAGAGGTTGTGAAAGTGCTTATGATATTTGGCATACATTAGAAATGCATCATGAGGGTTCAAATAGATTGAAAGAAACTAGGATTAATTTGCTCATGCATAAATATGAATTATTTCGTATGCAATCCGGTGAAAACATAAGTGAGATGCACACTCGCTTCACCGAGATAATTAACTCTCTTAAAGCACTTGGCAAGGATTTTAGCAAGGGAGAGATTACTCGAAAGATTCTCCGATCACTCACCGACGATTGGGAGGAGAAGACGACCGCCATCGAAGAAGCACAAGATCTCACAAAATTATCGGTCGAGGAGCTAATGGGTAGTCTCATGACATATGAGATACAAATGAAAGACCGCATTGAGAAGAGAGTCAAGAAATCCTTAGGGCTACACGTCGTCGCCAATTCGATAAAAGGAGATAGTGATATCGAGGAACAATTGGCGACACAACAATTTAAGGAATTTCTCAAAGAAGAGAAAGAAAGAAGAAAAGAGAAGAAGAAGAGCAAGAGAAAAGAGAAGAAGAAGAAAGCTCTTAAAGCTACTTTGGACACTTCATCATCTTCATCAATTGAAGGCGAATTCGCCTCAATGTGCTTCATGGCAATAGAAGACGATGATAGTGAGGTATCTTCTTGCTCTAGTCATGATTCAATTGATTCAAATGATTCAAATGCATATAATGAACTTCAATGTGAATTCAATGAATTACTTGAAAATTTTGAGAAAATTTGTCAAAAGAATAAACTAGCAAGAAAGAAAATCAATGAGCTACAATCTCAAATTGAATCTATCATGAATGATAAGAATGAATTACTTGCTAGTCATGATAAAATTGCATTAGAGAACACTCAATTGATTGATGAAATTGCAACTCTAAATGCAAAACCTTCATGTAGTGTTGATATTCAAGATCTAATTGCTAAGAATGTTCAATTACAAAAGGATCTTGAAAAATTCACAAGTGGAAAGAAAATGCTTGATATGCTTATTGGTAATCAAAGACAATCACTAGATAAACATGGTATAGGTTTTTATGCTAATAACTTTAAGAACCATGTTATTCACACTACTTTGAATGGAAAACATTTTGTAGTGAATAAAACTTCCTCAAGTATTTGGGCACCTAAAACCAAAATGGTTTGGGTTCCAAAAACTAACATGATTGGACCCAAGCAAAAATGGGTACCAAAATCTTCAATTGTAGGTACTTGAAGGAGGAAATCGGTGGTGACCGGATGAGCTTAAAAGAAAATTTTAAAGCCGGTTGCATCACCGAATACGGGTTGAGTCAATTCAAAGCGCCACGACGGTATAAATTTTGATTGATTCTAATCCAAATTTTAGAGCTTAATAGACATATCTTATGATATAATTCATTGCATATCTTATACCCTATTCATTGCATATCGTATAACAACATCCATAATCATAAATGTAAAATTGTAAAATGGATGTTAAATAGGCTAAGAGGGAGAATAGAAATGCACTTAATTGTTAATACTCATTGTTGCTATTTAGCCTAATTGATAGGGGGAGCCTTAAAGTACAAAATCATATAATTAAGGGGGAGAGTTAGATATCTCTTACCTTTGCATCAAATGCTTAATGTTTGCTTTTTGATTGATGTCAAAGGGGGAGAAGAATTAAGATGAGCTTCAATTTTAAATAAACTATGCATGTTGTTAGGGGGAGAAATCTTGTAAATGCATAGATTACATATATGTTAATAAACAAAACATATAGAAAGGGGAGAAATACAATTGAACTCAAAATATTAAGATATAGATTTGTCATCATCAAAAAGAGGGAGATTGTTGGCTTTTTAGCCTTAATCTTTATTTAGTTTTGATGATTAAGTAATCTAATCTTAATCTATATTTAATCAATCAACCTAGACAATCAAAGTAAGCAAACATGAATACATGCATTGCATATATATTCGTGTACTTGCAATATTCTTAATAGGTTGATGAAGAATCAAGCTAAGGAGTTTGGGGACAAGAAGATAAAGACTCAAGACATGTAATCAAGCTTTGGACCAATATGTAATGTAGTATAATTTGAGTCCTAAGGATTAATGTAAACTTGAGCACATTAGGATTCTGTCCCGTATCCCCACGGTTAACCGAACCCTTCTCGGTAAACCGAATCTTGTAGAGTTCGGTCCACCGAACACCTTGCGGTCAACCGTGTAGAATCCTTTAGGTGTTCCCTGGAATAACCACCTCGGTATACCGAACCGCCTTCGGTAGACCGAATTAGCCTGGACCGGTTTTGGACTTTGCTCCAACGGTCGTATTTAAATCTTGACCTAAAGCCAAATTGACTTATCCATATTCGGTACACCGAACTTCATTCGGTCAACCGAATCATATTGCTTTAGGAGACCAACGGCTATTTAACTTGACCGTTATTGGTAAACCAATCTCCCACGCTTTGTCAGTGCAATTCCCGCACTACTTCGGTATACCGAAGTATACACGGTCAACCGAACTTGAGTAGATCAGAGCCCAATCAATTCTACTGTCCACCTTGGAACGGTGAACCGAATGGACTTCGGTGAACCGAATTTAGTTAGGGCTAAATAGATAAAAGCTACTGGAGGTTGGTGAACGGTGATCCGATACATAATCGGTCAACCGAGTTCTTTGTTCAGACCAATGTTTCGGACTACCGTGTGGATAATGGTCGACCGAATCTGTCTCGATTTCTGGCCGAGCTTAAGTCACATCTTGCTTTCTCATTGGTCCATTCCCCACCAACTCCCAAACGGCTAGATGAGCTTGAAGGCTTATAAATAGGACCTCATTTGGTTGCTTTGGACTTCTTGAACACTTCCTATCTATCCAATACTCAAAGCCAAATCCTCTCCATCTTCAAGCTCTCAATCCACAACACTCAAGCCTAAACTTCACCACTTGCATATCCAATTCCATATCATATCCAAGTGTGCTCAAGTATAGAGTGTTAGTTAGATTGTGATTCAAATTCCTTATTCAAGAATCACCAAGTTGTAAAGCTTCGAGGAAGCTCCCTCTCGGGTTGTGAGAGGAGACACGAGCGAGGCGAGGTTGTTCACGAGGCTCGGTGTTGTAAACGTCGTTGGTCTCGGCCCGGAACGGAGATCGGTTAGTGGAACCGTATGCGAGGCTCGGGGGATCGAGCGAGGCTTGCGAGGAGGGCTAGGACCCGTGTGTGGGTGCCGAACCTCTCTAAACTCCGGTGTCGACGAATTTGTGGTTTGCAATTGTCTCTTCCTTAATCCTTCGATTAGTATTTTTAATTCCGCATTTTTCTATCGATTAGAGGGTCATAGATCCTAACAATATTAATGATCAAAGGTGTGGAATTTAGTCTTAGAGTGTAGTGTGTGAGCTTTTGGGATTGGGAGACTTCTCTTTAATGTATGAGACAATTGTGTGTGGGAGATTTGTCTAAACAATGTGTTCAATCCTCTATTTATAAGCTCCTAAGGTGTTATAGCTGTTGTGATATAATTAGATGATGTTTGTGTAAGATACACAAAACATAAAAGCACAGGGCATAGTTCTAGCCAAGTTCAGTCGACCGAATCGGGTCTAACGGTCGACCGGATGACTTCCGGAAGTGAAGTCGAGGAAAGTCTAGAAACGTTTAGAAACACAATGGTCGAACGAAAACTGGCTACAAACAAGTTCTCTTAAGTTAACGGTCAAACTAAATGGTTGGTTTGGTCGACCAAAAACTAACATGCTCTATGGGGTTGTCAAAAATGTTTAGGTTCGGTCTACCGAAAATATCAGGTACTTGGGAATTGTCAAAGCGTTTATGTTTGGTTGACCGAAAAAAGGTCCACGGTCGACTAGTGGTCACTTATATTTGGGGTTTTAGGAAAATCGACTGTTGTAGAATAAGACAAGTTTAACGGTCATTTGACTCGTGTAGACGGTCGAACAAAAGGCACAAAACGGTCGACCGATTAAACACTATTGGCTAACAGATAAACTGATGCAATCAGTCGAACTGAGAACTGATTCGGTCGATCGATTTTGCTCAAACAGTTCAGGTTTGGTTTTACGTGTTTTCCGGTCTAAGTTTGGGTGACCTATTGAAGTCCAAATGTTCTGAGATTTTGTGTGTGACTTCTAAAAGGAACCTAGTGTGTGTGAGTAGTTATTTACTCTAGTATGCTCAAGTACACAAAGTTCCTAAGACTTCAAAGAATTATAAAAATACATGTCTTCAATTGTTTGATTACATGTCTTGACTTGAATTCCTTTCTTTCTTGAGTGTTGACTACCTGTAGAAGTTAGCACAAATAAATATATATGTTATGTAATATGTGTGCTACTCTACATTTATTATAATTAAGATTAAGTTGATTAAATCATCAAAACATAGATTAAGGCCAAAAAACTAACAAGGAAGACCCACGAAGACCAGACCATTTGTGTAACCGAGTCATGAGGTGGCACCATTGGCCTTGAGAAGACCATGAACCTTTAATGGCAACACCAAGACTTCTATATTGGATTTCTACATAACAGAGATGGACACACAAGAGATGATCAAGTGACGTGGGACACATTTGGATCTGCAACAATTACCACCATTGTGATATAATTAGACAATTGTGTAAGATGGATATAATTAGACAATTGTGTAAGAACAATTACGCCTCTACACACATTTGGATCTGCAACAATTACCACCATTGTGTACAGAAAGTTCAGAAATATGGATGAGCCTAACATGACTTATCAATTTTGGGGAGGTGATAATGCATTGTCCAGACTGGATAATGTAGAAATTTGGTCTTCTCCAGTACATTCCAGAGTCGATGGAGAGACACATAGTGATGTCAGCTCAGGGTCGGGCAGATGTCAATTGGCTCGTGGAAAATGTCGTTTTATTTACCATTGGTCATAGAAGAGACCATGTCCAGTTCCATGCTCCAGCGTCCAATGCTGGGTACCAGTCGAGAAGACTATGGAATGGTTCCATAATTGAATTTTTCGTCTTTTTATCTTTAATTCAAGTTTCAGTTTCCTATATTGTTGAAATCACTAATTTGTATTTAAAAAAATTAACTTCAAAATCAACAAAACCTTTATAATGATGTACTTGAATTGATATTGAAAAAGGAATGTGAATATGTTATCAAAATACTCAAAATCTTATTCTATTAAGTTTAAAATATTTTTGAAGTTTTTTTATTGAAATACATGGTTTATTTAAAATAAGTAGAATAAGTAAAAAATAATATTTAAGCTATCGTATTCTACCTTCAAATCCATAAATCAATTGTCAGTTTTTATTTTTTATATTTTATCAAAACAAATTACATTTTTTATATTTTGACAACTTTTTACTTTTATATTATTATTTTGAAAAAAATTCGACGTCCTGATCAACGCAACAACCTGTATTTTCAAAAAAAAAAACAAAAACAAATCCCTCACATCTTTCCACACACTCCCGAAAATGTTCCACGCGACTCTCCTCCCTTCTCCCACCCTCCCCTCCAAAACCCTAATCCGCACAACCCCCAAATCCAGGGTTCCGATACTCCCGTTCCGTCCTCGCATGTCCTCCCGCCCATCCCCGTCTCACCTCCCCGCCCCCCGCTGCCTCGCCGCCGACGGCCCCGGGGAGATCCTCCCCGACGACAGGTTTGCAGATTTCCGCCCAATACCACCCTCTTTCCATGCTGTTGTTGTTGCTGCGATATGATCCTTGTGTTGTGTTGTTTTTTTGCTAATGCGGCGAGAGGTTTGTGGTGTCGAGTGAATAGTATTATAACTTTGTAGTAGAGTATGATGTAATAATGCGCGGATTGTAAAAATATCGAAATGCTCCTAAAAGTATACGTGTGTGTATCTCAGCTGGTCGAAGTACTTGGGTAGGTGGTGATGGGACACGGGTTTAGCCTCACTTTTGTATCAATCTGTGTTTATCGTAATGATTAAAATTTACCGCTTCCACTTACGAAAATGCTCCTAAAAAGTACATGCATTGTGTTATTGTGGATCTGAGCTGGTTCAAGTACCTAAGTGGGTGGTGGTAGGCTGCGGGCTCACTTCTCATCTGCATAAATGTCTGGATACTGTTACCAATTAAAATTAACAGCTACCAATTATAAAAAAAAAACTCCTGAAAGAAAAACACGACCCGATATAGTGACAACCTGGCGAAGGAAGAAAAACTGAACTACTGGCTTGGAAACACTTTTTTGAGGTTGGTCGTATAGTTGTGATTTTTATGAGAAGAGTGAACGTGAAGTAAATAGGAAAAGAGAAAGGCTTGATAGCACATGCTTTGTTTGATATTCGCAATGGAAGTGGTGCATTTGGCATCTTTTGTGGGCTAATTAGTTTTTGTACTTGAAAGTATTGTTTAAGATATTAAGAGCATAAGGTCATTACTGCTCAAAATAAAAAGAGCATAAAGTCAGTTAATATGTTGTGTTTTTTGATTGTTAGCAATTTAAAAGTGAAACATCTTCGTTACACATGATATGGTAGATCGTATTTCTCTGGTACAAGTGCACGGTTTTCCGGCAGCCTTCATGAATACCACACATCATGACTAATTGATGGGTCTACGTAGAACACACATCCACCCATAGGTCACAGGTGTGATATTATATTAAAATTGATTATTTGAAATGCCAATTCTAAGAATCACTCATGGGAAGGACTAGACAGATTTTATCTATGTCAGCCATTGCCCTTTTCAAATGCCAATTCTTATGATTTGCATTGTCGTCCATTTGTCATGTCTTATCTTTTGAATCGGGTCTATGGTATGTGCGTATCTGTTTATCTGCTGTAGTTTTCTTGAAAAAGTGATGTCCAGTTTGACTGTTGTTGAGCAAATTGGCATTTTTAAATACCCTTTTGCACCTTTTGAGGTTTCAGTTAATGATTTGTGGAAAACTTATATAATTTTGTATCCTTGTCATACAGAAAAGTTGATCATGCAACACATGGAGTCTCTAAGACAATTGTAGGTGTCTTAGGTGGAGGCCAGCTAGGTCGCATGCTCTGTCAAGCTGCTTCCCAGATGGCAATCAAGATAATTACCCTAGATCCACTTCAGAATTGTCCTGCAAGTGGTTTTTCTTATCAGCATGTGGTTGGAAATTTTGATAATGGTGATACCATACGAGAATTTGCGAAGAGGTAAAGTTCAAACAACTAAATGATTCTTACAGGCTTACCGCTTCCGAGTATCATGTATTGAGTTTTTTTTTGCTTGTGTTTATAGATGTGGGGTCCTAACAATTGAGATTGAGCATGTCGACGCTGCCACTTTGGAACAACTTGAGAAAGAAGGAATAGAATGTGAACCTAAAGCCTCAACCATCCGAACTATTCAAGTAAACTTTTGCTTTATGCTATGAAGCTTCCAGGTGTAATTGGTGACAATTTTGTAACCATTATTTTGGTTAAGGAAAAACAAACATGTAATTATTGGTAAATATTGCGAAAATCATCAAAACTATTAGAACTTGATCACTTCATTCACTTTTCTGATTTCAATGGTATCCTTGTTAAATATATTATTAATGTTTTAGACTTTGTAACTGAGCCTTAAATTTTAGAATATGCATAAATATCTATTCTCTATATTGAAAAATTTGCAAGGGATACTATATTTGGTCCATCAGTAATCAGATTCACTACTAAATCAAAATAGTAAATTCTAGCTTGGCTACCGCGGGGGATTTGGTTATAAGGATTTGGGGTATGATGATTACATATTGCATCTGTATTCAAATTCACATGATGTATCTATTCCATCTCGTTACAGGATAAGTATCTTCAAAAGGTCCACTTCTCTCAGAACGACATTCCACTTCCAGATTTCATGCGGGTTTGTTTGCCATAAAATTCTGAAATTGAAATGCATAGTATTAATTTTACTATTCGGCTCTAATGGTTGAAGGTATGATGGTGGTAGGTCGGAACTTTAGAGGACTCTCATATAGCTGGAGAGCGATTCGGTTACCCTTTAATGATCAAAAGTAGAAGACTGGCCTATGATGGTCGTGGTAATGCTGTTGCTCGCAGCAAAGAGGAGATTCCATCAGCTGTCTCCGGTAAGGTTCTATACCACCACCACCAACAGCAGCAAAGCCTTTGACCCAAATTAGTTGGATAGGCTACAAATGTAGCTCATCATGAATCACAGTCTGGCACGTGAAACCCTAAACTCTAAGATCCTAGGTCAATTTAAACATATCTGCATCATAGTTGTAGTATGACCTTGTTTGTAGCTCGATGGAGACATCTGCATGAAACAAATTATGAAACTTTCAATTCTATTTCCCAGAATGATTTCTAGATTTCTTCAGTTGAAATATAATATCATGACAATTTGTTTTTATAACTTGATCTTTGGCTGTGATCTGATGAAATCTACTTCATTTTGTTGGTATATGGAGACCTAGGGAAGTGCAAAATTTTCAACTGAAGATATGATTATTCAAATTTCATATATCATCACAGTTTGTCTCTCATGCAGCTCTTGGGGGATACGATCATGGTTTATATATCGAGCGATGGACACCATTTGTGAAGGTTAGTTTGGTTTCTTCCACTTTTTCCCTCCAAGTTACTTTATATGAATATGCAGTAAAGCAAATTACCTTTCTAAAGTACAATTAATTGCTTGTTTTCAAGGACATGATGCTAGTAAGCATTCTAATTTTTTTTATAAGCTAATGATATTCTTATTGTTATCTTGTACCGTGGGCCAAATTTATCAGTGTTTGCATCATCAAAACCTTACTCTTAATTCTGTCCAATTACTCAGTGCAACATCTGAGGCTTAGAGTCTGGTGCTTGTTATTAATTTACAGAAGCAGTTCTTTATCAGATTGATGTATTTTAGGAGTTGGCTGTCATTGTTGCTAGAGGAAAAGGAAACAAAATATCATGTTATTCCGTTGTCGAGACCACCCATAAGTAAGTTGATTCTTAACTCTTTCCAATTCCTTTCTTTTTCTTTCATTTGAGTTTCATTTAAAATAATTGTGTAACAGCTCTTATTTTAGATATATTTCACACATGCAGGGACAATATCTGCCACATAGTTGAGGCACCAGCTGACGTTCCTGAGAAAATAAGGAACCAGGCCGTTGATGTTGCAAAAAAAGCTGTTAGTTCTCTGGAGGGAGCTGGTGTTTTTGCAGTGGAACTTTTTTTGACCAGTGATGGTCAGGTTAGTCATGTATTTGGTATTCATACTCCTTTTGTGTTGATTCCACCAGAAAGGGAAAATTGTACATATATCTTG
Source organism: Triglochin maritima (assembly GCA_963682175.1). Classification (NCBI taxonomy): domain Eukaryota; kingdom Viridiplantae; phylum Streptophyta; class Magnoliopsida; order Alismatales; family Juncaginaceae; genus Triglochin; species Triglochin maritima. Next base: position 27,872,422 of record OY821786.1, on the reverse strand, counting down.
GCACATGACATACACTAATCCAGATATTTATCAAAATTCAAAATGAATGTGGTGGGTATCAGTAATAATTGGTAATTGTCGTTATTCCTCCGAAAAATCATGGCAAGCAATTTGTTACGATCCATGAGGGGTTTAGTCCCACATCGGGTAATATGTGATACCCAGTGTGGGATATAACCTCATAGGTTCCCCCAACCTACAAGCTAGTTTTTGGGATGTGATTAGTTCCTAACAAGTGGTATCAGAGACATGTTCCACAAAATTCAATCCGATGAGTCAACATCGAGTAGTATGGGATACCCGGTGTGTGTCATTGGAGCCCGGTGGAGCTCGAATCCATCATTGGAGTCCCGTGGAGCTTGAATCTACGAATGACCAACGAGGACGTCGAAACGGAAGCGTGGTGGTTTGTTACTATCCATGAGGGGTTTAGTCCCACATCGGGTAATATGGGATACTCAGTGTGGGATATTACCCCATAGGTTCCCCCAATCTACAAGCTAGCTGTTGGGATGGGATCAGTTCCTAACACCATTGGTTAATGCTCAAGACTTCTCTGCTATTACATAAGAGGGGAGAACAGAAAAAAATACATATAAAGAAAATGAGGTTTGCTTTAAGTTTGTATTACTATTTAGAGAGTGACTAGTCATTTTTATGCTCAATTTGAGTAACACCTCTTGTCCAATTTAAGGATGTTGCAGAAGTAACAAGACATCAGGGATGATAACAAGTGTAAAGGTGTTATCTGGAATTTGACTTGTGCTGAAGATGGATCTTTCTTCTTTGTAGGTTCTAGTGAATGAAGTTGCACCTCGACCTCATAATAGTGGGCATCATACCATAGAGTCCTGCTATACCTCGCAGTATGAGCAGCACTTGCGTGCTGTTCTTGGTCTTCCCCTTGGAGATACTTCAATGAAAGTTCCAGCTGCCATCATGTATAACTTGCTAGGCGAAGATGAGGTGCCATTTCTGTTGTACTTATGCTTTTATTTTTCTGCATTACCTTCTGGAAATTCCACTTCACGTTTCATAAATCAATGGGCTTCTTGGTAAAGCCTTTTGTGCAGTATTTTGGAGGGAGTAATAGAATAATATTTCCTTGACCAATGTTATGTTGCCTTCATGATATATCTATGATTGAAAACAGAACACAAATGAAGTTGCGGTCTGCATAGTGCTTTGTACAAATCAAGACGTGCTACAACACGTGATTAACAATTAAGCCTACTTTCTATCTGCACTTTGTTTTCTTTATTTGGTCTAGATGTGTTTGTGTAGTTCTCTACCCTATTTAAAAGGGATGGTAGAAGTGCTTGTTTTTTGCTTTTATTTACTAAATTTGGTAGGCTCATCTGAAGTTATTCCATATATTACTTTATTTGTCAAAACAGAGCAAGTAGCTCTGGTGTTTATTTTTTGTTTCGCGAGTGTTGAATAGACCTAATCACAACCAAAACTATTTTTAAAGTTTTTATGTTACAATAATTTATTCACAGGGAGAAGCAGGGTTCCATATGGCCAATCAGTTCATAAATAGAGCCTTGAACATTCCAGGTGTTTCTGTTCATTGGTATGACAAACCAGGTTTGATTATGTCCAACACTTGCAATTCTTGTTCACGCTAAGCCACCTATTCTCTTAAAATATCCTTTTGGTTTCTTTTTATTCTCAACTCTAACGATGTATTTGTCTCACAGAGATGCGTAAGCTAAGGAAAATGGGTCATATTACCATCACTGGCCAGTCTAAGAACGTGGTGAAAACAAGACTCCGCTTGCTGTTATCTCCAGAAACTATAGAAAGCCCTCCAGGTTTCAACTTACTATTTCTGAAAGCATTGGATAATTGACTTGAACTTCTTAAGGTGTTATTCTTTTCAATGTGTTGGTCTCATATGCAGTTACTGGTGATTGGCATTTTAAATCATGTCTTGGGAAATTCCGATAAAAAAAAGACATTTTAAAACAAACCTGGGGAAATTTACCTTTTCTTGCAAACTTCAAGATGAAGAGACTCCCATACGCATGTATTCCACCGAAATAGTGATCGTTAATTTGTTTGTTAATTGCAGCCTCTCCTCTTGTGGGCATCATAATGGGTTCTGATTCTGATCTTCCTGTTATGAAGGATGCTGCAGAAATTCTTAGGGCATTTGGAGTGCCATATGAGGTTTGCTTTACTTGTTTATTATGAGAATATTTCTTTTTGGATGGGGGTTTTACACATGTTCATTTTATACACTCTCATCGTCTTCAACATTACCCCAATGCCTTAAAAGAGGCTACCGCTGTAAAATAGTGAGATTATTTCCAATTGACCCAATGATGCAAATGCAACTGACCATCTGCGATTTCACAATATATAAGAAATGCAAATCGTTTAGATAGTCATTTGATGTAGTCCATGATGCTACAAATGTCAAAAAACAACTTGGATCTTTGACACAATGAAAATTAACATTTACACTCATAATTATGTATAATCAAAATTTCTAGGTGACAATTGTTTCTGCTCATCGTACTCCTGAAAGAATGTATGCTTATGCTCAATCGGCAAAGGATCGAGGAATACGAACCATCATTGCTGGAGCTGGAGGGGCAGCGCATTTACCAGGTTCACCATAACTTTTGATGGCCAAAGCTTGTCAATAATCATTTTAAGTGTTTATGTTGAATGTGGTCCCTGACTGTTTCAGGTATGGTGGCTTCATTAACTCCATTGCCTGTTATTGGTGTCCCTGTCAAAACCTCCTCACTGAGTGGAATGGATTCCCTCCTATCAATTGTCCAGGTACACTATTTAAAAATGATTCTTATATTTCATTTTCAGTCTACTGGTTCTACGAACAGTTACCCACACATTTTCTTGTACATTTATATTTGGAAGTTTTCAGAAGATAAAATTCCTGATTATTAATTACTGACACCACCTACCTTGCATCTTGCAATATTGCAGATGCCAAAAGGAATACCAGTTGCAACCGTTGCAATCGGAAATGCAGCCAACGCAGCTCTATTAGCAGTTAAGATTTTGGCCTCCAGCGATGCTGAGTTGCTAGATAGGTAGATTCCTTTGCCATTAAAGAAAAAAGAAACCTGTCTTTAATGTGATCAAATGCTAATCTTTCTTACTCATTTTGATGTGGGTTTATATAGGGTTGTAAAATACCATGAAGATATGAGAGATACCGTCACAAAGAAAGCTATAAAACTGGAAGCAGATGGTTGGGAAAAATATTTAAACGTCTGACTAACAAGAGTTGAGTCAGACGTACATTCACTCCCATGAATTGTTTCCCATTTTGCGCATTCCACTGGATCTTTTCTACTTGGCAATCTTTTCAATGTAAATGTATTCTAACCCATGATTCTTAAAATGCAGGTTTGTTTACTGAGGAACAAGACCAACGAAAGGCATAATTTGCCACCAATTTTCATGATCTACTAAGTACTAACACCTAATCTGCAACCTTCAATTTTGATCCCATTTTATAATACCTTGACATGTCGGTTGATTGGTACCAATGTGGAAGAAGAGTTTTTCCTGATATCGAGAGGTGTAATAAATTATCCAAATAAAATGAATGTGTACACCTATTTGTAATTTATCATGTGTCCCACGTCCTAATTATCCTGGAAAATGCTTTTGACCCGCTTTGTTTGATTGTACTGTTTTGAAAAGAAAAAAAATTGCGACAGGGGTGCTTTTCAGGAGTTGGGAGTTATCTGAAACTGATTCTCATCTGTATCACTTTAAAATATATGTTAAAATATGAGGCGGCGTCTTCTAATCGACTCCAGATGATATTTTGAATCTGGAGCTGCCTGCCTATAGTTGATGCTTGTTTTGTTGGATCCAATATTCTAAACCGATTATAAGTAGCAACTAACAAATGCTAAAAGTATTTAAACCCAACATGACAAGTCTCGTGAGTTTGATGGTATCTCTCAATCTCAATACACATCTTAATATACACGGAGATTACGTTACTACATATTCAACCAGAGGTAAAACTTGAGAGGAAGACTCTTTGCGGAGAGAACCTGAGTATATTCTGTTTCACATCCTCTTAGACAAGTGCTTGGGAGTAGGGGTGCACATGGGTCGGGTTGGGTCGGGTTTGGGTCTCAACCCGACCCAACCCGAACCCGAACTGGTTTGGGTTCAACCCAACCCGATCCGAAATTTTCGGGTTGGGTCGGGTTATATCGGGTTGAACCCGAATTTGGAAATTTTCTCCCAAACTTGGTCGGGTTCGGTCGACCGGTGCTTAAACGGTCGACCGGTGGCTTGAAAACCTGAAATTTTCGGGTTGGAAACGGTCGACCGAGTGATGTTCGGTCGACCGGTTTATTTGGGAAAAAATAAAAAAATAAAAAAAATAAAAATAAAAAATCGGGTTCGGGTTGGGTCAACCCGACCCACTCAACCCGAACCCGACCCGAAAATTCGGGTTTTTGATTTTCCCAACCCAACCCGACCAGTCGGGTTCGGCTTGGGTTTCGGGTTGAACCCAACCCATGTGCACCCCTACTTGGGAGGATGGGGTTCTTGCTGTCTGGTGGAACATAAGGTCGAGAAGGTGAGTAGGTTTGAAAGATTGATATGGAGTAAAGTGACAACAATTAGTGTGTCGATTTAGGAAGACAGATGCTTATGTGGAACCAAGCTCTATTGGATGTGATTGCATACGGAGAAGGTGATCTCGCAATCATGTCACCTATTGAGTGAATGCTACAGGAGTCGTCTTTGTTGCCACCTTTGTGTATGGAGAGAACGAATCGATTGCAAGGTAAATGTTGTGGATCAATGGAGGGTCAATGACCCTTTCATGGGGATTTTAACTCGATTCACAGCATGGAAATGAGAGAATTTAATAGTTGCATTCACCAAGCGTGCATTATGACATTAACTTGAAGGAACTTGTATCTTACTTGTATCGACTAGGTTCGTGGTGTGGGGTGTATCTAATCTTGATTCGGTTGTGCTTTATGCTCTAGCTTGTGGTTAGATCGATTTCCTCATTCCTTCTCACATCTTGGAGTCTAAAAACCCTACAATCATCATGCCCTTGTGGTGTATATGGATGGTTAGTTAAGACCTAAGCAAACCCTCTTCAAATTCTATAGTGTTGGTTTTAGGGTCTTAATCATGTTATTTTTCATAATTATTATCAACTAATATTAATCAATTATAAATCGACTCATACTTATATTTGATATCTCACAGTCAATCAAATTGAACAAACATACTTTATGCATTGTATATATATTGGAATTGTGCAAATCATCTCATTTGTTGAACAAGATAAAGAGCAAAGAATGTTTGGACATGTAATAAAAATTGGACCAAGACTTGTGATTCTCCATTTTGAATCCATAATATATTATGTACACTTGAGTAGAGCTAGGACTCGTGTGGTGTCGACACGGCATGAGCCCGGCATGGCCAAGGGCATGGGCCGTGCCGGCACGACACGGTGGGCTCGGCCCGTGCCATGTTTCTTTAATTTCTTCCACACCGGTCCAGCTCGGCCCGGCCCAGCACGGTCTTACCGGCCTATCATGTCGTGCCTCTGGCCCGCTGGCACGCCGAGCCGGGCCTGCACAGCCCAAGTCCCATGCCTACACTTGAGTATAAGGATAAAGGATGTCATAAATTGGTTGATCGATCCATTGTTGGATGAATGTTTTTGTATGCTTTGAAATTGTCTTGGTCAACCGATTTCACCTGGGACAATTGATCTTTAAGCTTCATATTCAAATTCTTTATTGTATAGCTTTCTAGACAACCGTACCTTGTCAGCAGATGGAAGTGCTCTTTTGACCTTCAGACAACTTTGTTGGATCAATGGCTCCTAATCTAAACTTAAGTGTTATACTAATGATGAGGTATGCAGCGAAAATGAAAACAAAAGTAGAGACACGCAAACCACAAGAAGACTGAAGATTTTTATAGAGGTTCGGCATCCCAACATGGTCATAATCCTCTCTTGCAATCCCCGCTCAATCACCATGAGCTCCGCTCACGACTTCACTAATTCAATCTCCGTTTTGGGCCGAGATGAAACCTTTTACAATCCAAGCTCGCGAACAACCTCGTCGAACTAAATTCTTTTCTCACAACCTGATAGGGTGGCTTCCTCCGAAGCAATACAACACTCAAATAAATGAGGGTGGTATCACAAAAAGTCTAACGCTTGAGCACACTTGAGTAGGATAGGAATGAAAACACAAGTGGTGAGGTTTTAGGCTTGACTGTGTAGGATTTGAACTTTAGAATGGGAGATGTTTCTCTTTGATCAATAAGGCAATAGGGAGTATTAGGGGTGTGTAAAATTATGATTTGAACTTTTATTTATAAGCCCTAAGATCCATATAGTTGTTGCGGCTAAAGACAAATTGTTCTTATAATACATTCAATTGTTTCTTATGATGTATTCAATTGGAAGGCAATCCATTGAACGAGGTGAAACAGAAGTTATGTCGGAGCCAGAAATGGTCGACCGTTGCAGAAATATGTCCAGCCGTTCACTTAAGTTCTTAACCTGACGATCGAATAGATGCAACAAATGGTCAAATGAACATAGTGTACTCTAGAAGTTTCTATACTGAACATTGAGGGTATGGTCTACCATTTGGTCAAAAACCATCAAACGAAATCAAGAATAGTTATTATCCAATTTTTTGGCCTATTCGGTCAACCGATAAAGGAGGTTCGATCAATCAATAGTCTGAAGTTCAAATTGGATAAATACGCAAACTTCACGATAGTCGTTGGAGAATAACGACACGAAAACAGTTTGAAAAGGAAATTCAAAAATCAAAGAACGATCGTTCAAAACTGGAAGAACAGTCGACTACTTGGGCAAAAAGTTGTTGTTTATAAACGATCAGACGAAAGCAAAGAATCAGTCGACCGTTGTGCACAAACCGACTGAAGTGTAGTTTGGTGGTTTTTTGTTTTAGGTTTGGATGATCTATTGAAGTCCAAATAATATGACATTTTGTGTATGACTTGTAGATGAAATTTATAGTGAATGTGGGTGGATAACCAACTCGTATGCTCAAGTTTACAAAGGTTCCTGAATACTCAAATAAAGATAAAATTGTCTTCAAAAGCTTAATTACATGTCTTGACTTCAATTCCTTTCTTCTTGAATCTCGATCACATATTAAGATAGAAGTATGCACAATACAAGTATATGTGCAATGCATGGAATGTGTTTGACCTTATTTGATTGTGATCAATATTAGTTTAATTAAATCATCAAAATTAACGAGATTAAGGCCTAAAAGTCAACAAACTTTGACCTTTAAGAGATCAACTAGTGTCTCCCCGAACGATCAATCTGTTAGTGTCTTCGATCTAGAATGATGCACCACGTGTCATATATGTTGGCTTTTTAGCCTTAATCTTTATTTAGTTTTGATGATTAAGTAATCTAATCTTAATCTATATTTAATCAATCAACCTAGACAATCAAAGTAAGCAAACATGAATACATGCATTGCATATATATTCGTGTACTTGCGATATTCTTAATAGGTTGATGAAGAATCAAGCTAAGGAGCTTGGGGACAAGAAGATAAAGACTCAAGACATGTAATCAAGCTTTGGACCAATATGTAATGTAGTATAATTTGAGTCCTAAGGATTAATGTAAACTTGAGCACATTAGGATTCTGTCCCGTATCCCCACGGTTAACCGAACCCTTCTCGGTAAACCGAATCTTGTAGAGTTCGGTCCACCGAACACCTTGCGGTCAACCGTATAGAATCCTTTAGGTGTTCCCTGGAATAACCACCTCGGTATACCGAACCGCCTTCGGTAGACCGAATTAGCCTGGACCGGTTTTGGACTTTGCTCCAACGGTCGTATTTAAATATTGACCTAAAGCCAAATTGACTTATCCATATTCGGTACACCGAACTTCATTCGGTCAACCGAATCATATTGCTTTAGGAGACCAACGACTATTTAACTTGACCGTTATTGGTAAACCATTCTCCCACGCTTTGTCAGCGCAAAACCCGCGCAAACTTCGGTCTACCGCAGTAGAGACGGTCAACCGAACCTAGCATAAACAGAACCCTACCAAACTTACTGTCCATTTTGGAACGGTTAACCGAATCATATTCGGTACACCGAAAAACATTAGGGTTGCTAGTTAGAGAGCTACTGGAGTTGAGTGAGCGGTTCACCGAATAGAATTCGGTAAACCGAAACGACCATCTTCGGTAATCCGTTGGGTTAACGGTCTACCGAAGAGCGTGCAAATTCTGCCCGAACTTTTGTCACATCATCACATTTCATGGGTCAACTTTCTCACCCACTCCCCAACGACTCTAAGAGCTTTGAAGCCTATATAAGGACCTCATTAGAAGCACTACACTCTCAAAACATCAAGTATCCTTGTGCTATCTTTCCCAAACCTTCAAAGCTCAAATCCTATACACTCAAGCCAAAACTTCACCACTTGTATTCCTAGATCCATATCATAATCCAAGTGTGCTCAAAGTTAGAGTGTCATTAACAAGAGTTGTGATTCCATTCTTTCATCCAAATCACAAGAGTTGTAATAGCTTCAAGGAAGCTCCCTCTCGGGTTGTGAGAGGAGACACGGGCGAGGCGAGGTTGTTCGCGAGGCTCGGGTTTGTAAAGGCGTTGATCTCGGCCCGGTAACGGAGATCGGATAGTGGAAACCACAAGCGAGGCTCGAGGGACGAGCGAGGCTTGTGAGTGAGGACTAGGACCCAGAGAGGGTGCCGAACCTCGTTAAATCGGGCGTCGACTTCAACGTTGGTTTGCAAGTTCTCTATCTCTTAGAATAACCCTTGCATGATTAGTTGTTAGTTCGTAATTAGTTTTTAATTCCGCATCTTGTTTAATTACGATCACTAGAGGGCCCCTTAAGATCCCCACAATATAGTCGTAGAGTTCTACCAAGAGATAAATGAAATAGCCATTACTGAAGGTTTGATATAATTCTTGAACCAGATGACCATTTTGTCATGGGACGATCATTTGTGCCTTTTAGCCTATTCTAGAACCACAATTCTGGACGACTGATCAGAAATTAGACTATTGAATTTGATCTTTCTTGGCAATGAACATTTGTTTATTATGACAGAGAGTCAACGTAAAATTTTGACATTCACCCCCAACATCGAACGACCAATTCTGTTGAGTAGACTATCTCGAACTTTGAATTGTTTGCTTTTCTATTTCACTTACCTATTTTTATATCAAGTACAAATGGCTAGTTGAGCTTGAGAGCTTACTTATAAGGTATCATGCTTTGCTTTAGAGAACACATACACTCTTTATTCACATACTTCTTAGAGCCAAACTTTCATACTTCTCAAGGTTTCATTTTCTACACTCAAAACTAAACTTCTATCACTTGTGTTATCATCTTCATATCATATATAAGTGCTCAAGTTAGAGTGTGTGATTGATTCTCATTTTCCATACCAAGAACCAAAAAGGTTGTAAATCAACTTTTAGTGGAAATCAACTCTCAGGTTGTGAGAGTAAACAAGTTTGACGAATGTGTTCGCAAGCTTGGATTGTAAAGGTGTAAATTTTAGTCTAAGACGAAAATCATAAAAATGAATACTAGAGATAGGCTTGAGGAGAGGACCGAAACATGGTGGATACATGTTGAACATGTATATCTCATAGTGTCAATTGTGGTTTACATATTATTATCTCACTTTGTTTTAGTTCCGCATCGTAGAACATTTGGGAGCATTTAGTTTCATTTTATCTATTTACCGTTTCTAGATAGGCCACGATTCGACTTACGTATAGCATGTGATTCGATCATAAGATGTTGGATGAGGGTGTGCAAAGGGAAATTGTGCGAGTGGATATGGGACCAAAATGAATCGGTTGGTGAAGAAGCTTGTGCAGGTTCGTGGTGTTCTTGTGGTATGGCATTGTGAGCATTTTCGAAGGCAAGATCATATGTTGAATGAGGCGCGTGTCAAACTTAACGATACACAACTTGATGTTGAATAAATGTTGAATGGTTAGGGTGCCTATACTGCGGTTTTTATGTGCCAATATGAGTTTGCCTTAGATCTTGAAGAATCTTGTCCTTGACAAAAATCATGTCTTTTGTGGCTCAAAGAAGGAGGCATGAACACAAGATTTTTCATGCACTGAAGCGACGCAAATTAGTTCAAAAGATAATGCCTATGATTTTAATGAACTACAAAATGCATTTCAAAGATTATTTGAAAAATATAAAGAACTTCACAAGACTAATCAAGTAGCAAATAAGCAAATCCATGATCTTAAATGTCAAAATGCATCTATCTTAGATGATAAAGTTGATTTGCTTGCCAAAATTGAAGTTCTAACTTTAGAGAATGCATGCTTGAAGAAAGAGAATGTAAATGTCAAAAATACCTCATCTCATGCAATTGATAGTCATATGCTAGAAATTGATACTAATGACTTGCTTATTAAACTTGATAAATCTCATTTATAAAGCAAGCAATTATTACATGACTTGAATTGCATGAATGAAAAGGTTGCAAATTTAGAGATTCACATGCTTAACATGAATGCAAAGCATACATTTATGATTAAAAATCTAAATTGCTTAAATGAATATTTAGCAACTAAAAACAGTGAACTTAATGCCTTAAATGAAAAGTTGTCAAATAAATTGCATAAGTTCACACATAGCAATAAAAATAATTTTTATGTTAAAAACGTTCCTATTCAAATTAATGTTAAACATAATTTTCCCATGAAAAAGAAAGTAAGTGTAGATGTACCAAAATCAACTTGGATTTGGGTACCAAAAGCTAAACTTAATGGACCCAAGCAAAAATGGGTACCAAAGTCTACACTTGTAGGAGCTTGAGGAGGAGATTGGTGGTGACCGGACAAGCCAAAACGTCAAATTCGAATCCGGTTGCATCACTAAGTCAAGATTGGAGCTAATCAATATTCAAGTTTGGTATAAAATTTCTATCTTTGAATTTTCTGAAAAATTAGCTCTAATCTAGTTTAATATGCTTAATTGTCATATCCTTAGATGTTTAATTCATTGAAAATCATTAACCCTATTCATTGCAAATCATTTATCACATCCATTGATTATAAGTGTCAAATTTTGAATGAATGTTAGAATAAGGCTTAAATTGAAACTAAATTGAACTTAAATTGAATCATACTCATAGTTTCCATCTAGCCTTATTGATAGGGGGACCTTAAATGTTATATCTTTTATTAGAGTAATGAAGTGCAAAATTTAGGGGGAGCAACTTCGTTACAAGGCATCCAAACTCTATGCTTAAAATAACATTTTTTTTGTTTTTGATGGATGTCAAAGGGGGAGAGATAATTAAAGGGGGGTTACTTGAAAATTGGTTAAAATTGCACAAAAACTATGCACATCCATAGGGGGAGCATTTATATGCATAGTTTACACCTATAATTTTCAAGTATTAAGATATAGGTTGCCATCATCAAAAAAAGGGAGATTGTTGGCTTTTTGGCCTTAATCCTTGTTTTGATGATTTAATCAACCTAATCTTAATCATAAGTAATGTAGAGTAGCACACATATTGCATTGCATATATATTGCATGTGCTAACCTCTACAGGTGATCAAGACTCATGGAAGGAAGGAAATCAAGTCAAGACTTGTAATAAAGCTATATGAAGACTTGTAATCTTGATTTTATTTTGAGTCTTAGGAACATGTGTAAATTTAGCATACAAGAGCTAAAAACTTATCACATACACACTAGGTTCCTTAGAGAAGTCACACACAAAATTTCACCTTATTTGGACTTCATTAGATCACCTAAACCTTAGTCGGAAATCACTTAAAACCTAAACCCAGATTTCCTGTGTGAACCGGTCGACCGAACCAGTTCTCAGTTCGACCGGTTTATAACAGACTCTCCACAGTGATTTTACCGAACTCCACTGGTCGACCGGTTCTACCTTTTCGGTCGACCGATCTCAGATTTTAATATGGCCGTTTTTCTTGTCGTATTCCTATAACGGTCGTATTCGTATAAAACAAACTTAACCCCAAAATACATTCGGTAACCGGTCGAACGACGACCTTGTTTCGGTCGACCGGTTGAACAGAAACCAAATTCCCTGCTATCGGTCGACACATCTTCGTTCGACCGTTGCACCTTTGTCTCAACCGAATACCCTTATCGGTCGACCGCCCCATACTTTGGTTCGACCGATTAACTTAAGTAGAGTTAAGTTCTAGCTCGTTTGTCCGACCGAGTATTCATTTGTTCGATCGTTCTCCTTGAAATCAAGTGAACGGTCGACCGGTTTAGTAGTTTCGGTCGACCGGTTCTGGACAAATTTGCAGCACGATTTTCTGCCTTGTGTATCTTGCACAAAACCCAATCAAATTTTGTCCAAACGGCTAGAAATCTTTAGGAGCTTATAAATAGAGGATCAAGACATGTTGTTAACACAACTCTCCAACTCCAATTGTCCCAATACATTAGAGAGAAACCTCAATCCTCAAATCTCCCAATTTCACTCCACAAGCCTAAATCCACACTTAGTGATCATATACTCATCCTACTCAAAGTGTGCTCAATTAGAGAGTGAATCCCACTCAAGTTACCATTGTTGTAAAGTGAGCAAGGGTCTTGGTGAAAGCCCAAGACAAAGAAGCAAGGACTTCGGTGAAAACCCGAAGTGATTCTCTCGGTTTGTGAGAGGTGGTGCCAAGCTCGGCGAGGGTTGTTCGCGAGCTTGAAGACTTGTAAAAGGCGTTGCTCCCGGCCCGGAACGGGGAGGCATAGTGAAGACGCAAGAGGGGCTCGAACGGAGATTCGAGAGGTGCTTGTAAGAGAGGACGTAGGCACGGCCGAACCTCTATAAAACCGACGTGTCTACTTGTGGTTTGCATTACCTTTCTACTTGTGTTTGATTTAGTTTCATTTCCGCTGCATTTCTTTGATCGATCAACCAAGTAGTCAATTAGGGTTTAATTGTGATTAGCCTTAATTGTGGACCCATAGACCCACACGATCCTACAATATTCTTCTCCACCTTGAGTTTTTGCTCCAAGGCTTTTACTCCAAGTAGAGAGAATGCCACCAAGCAATGGGTAAATACAAATGAGGAGGAAGAGTTCTATTTATAGGCATGAAAAAAGGTAATCGGGGACAATCCCCCAGTATGAGACTAATGCACTACTAAAAATAGACATAAAACACTAGAATACATGACCCACCTAAATCTTATCGGATCTGGAGCAAAATAGACCTCCAATCAGCGGTCTTGGACCACCAATTGGCGGTCTATATGGTCTGGATCTGGTCAAGTTTTGGAGTGTCGTTGTGTGGCTTGATTTCTTCATGTCTGATGCACCCTAATCGGTTGTGTAGGTTGCGACCCGAATCCAAGTGCCAAAATACTCCTCATGATGGTGTGGAGTTTCTTCATTTGCTCGTTGGTCCTTTTGGCTTTACATCTGTGTCCTTCTCTCTTTCATCTCGGTCAAGAAGTCTTGCAACTTAGTCCTTTTTGTGCCTCTTCTCCTAAAACCTGCTTATTCCTGAAACTTAAACATTAAACTCGTTACACAACATTGTTTAGGTGAAAGATAATGGATATAAGACACAAATGTATGCATGATATGATGTCAATCAAATACCCCTACACCTAACTTTTGCTAGTCCCGAGCAAAACAAAGAAAGAGAAAAAATGGAAGAAATGAAAACATACGAAAAACAAGAAATCCTAACTCACTTTCGAAGGAATCACGATTGCATTTAGCACGTACAACAAGCCATTAAACCTCCTTGTCGCCAAAGAGGAGGAGTGTTGTCTCCTGAGGGTTTTCAGCGGATATACCCACAAAATCCGAACATAGATGCATTATTCAATTTAGAAACTCGACTCGATGGACTCATTTTTGTCGATCATTGGACACGGTAATCATATGGTCCGACTCTAAATATGTATCCAGTCCACACACCTAGCCTAATGAATCATTCGTGCAAGTTAATTAAGGACTTAACTGAAAGACATGGACAACCTTAACATCATAAAGTGATACAAAGTGTAAAGTCCATTAAGGTTCTTATTTGCATTACCATTTTTTTCTTTTCTTTTTTTACTAGTTGGTGTGTAATTCTCCCAGGGTAAGATTTCCTGCATCATTGTCTATGAGGACTTACACTATCACGTACACCTTTCCCCACATCTCCACATAGGGCAATCCCTACCACCCGTGTAGCGGGAGTTCGGTCAGTGCATCCCAAGTCAGATGGCTCGAAAGCACCAGACACAAAGTCCCCTCAGACCTAATTTCCTGAGTGATAGGAGCCGTGCGAGAAGAAAGAACACCTACTCAATTATTTCTAATCTACACATGAACCAAAACCCCTACATTAATGTCTCACAACAAGATTTAAAGAGTCCTTGACTACAACAAACTTCCTTATATTAACAAACACGAATTATTGACTCACTAGGTTCAGGGTGGACTTCTTTAAATGTTTGAGTACTGAAACCCTATAATTACTTGCTCCTGAGGGAAGACCGGGGTGCATCCTTACGACTCAATAGGACCTAAAGTCGGTGTACTAGATATCCTAATGCATCAAGCTCAAGACAATTTTGGGAGCTTTTTTTTACTTTGCCTCACAACAGTTTTGCACATGCTAAACACACGCAAAACCCACAAAACATTTTCTTTCGCAAACACATGAAGATTTTGAAAGAAATGTGAAAATTGAATTACAAGGCAAGCAAAAGAAGACAAGTCACCCAAGGATCATGGCAAGCAAATATATCGATATTAAATGCAGCACACTAACATAACCCTAACAATACAAACAAAAGAAAACAAAGCAAAATGAGAAAGACTCGACTATGTACACACGTAAAACACCCCCACACACCTACTTCATACTTTGTCCTCAATGAATGTGAGCATAAAACTACATGAATTTATGCATAAAAAAGAAAAGATCTCACCAACATGAAGCGCAAAGGAAGTTCATGATTATGTTGATGGACACAAACACGAATTCCCTCAAAACCTGTGAGATGCTATAGAAGAGATACAAATACGTGAAAGAATGGAGCCCAAATACACAAGGGTTGGGGCCCACAACAATCAATGCTCGCTCATGGAGTTTTTATTGTACTTTTTTCCTTTTTGTGTGAATATAACTATGTACAAAAATAAGTTCTCATCTTCATTTGTCAAAGGACATCAAATGAGAACCTCAAAAGTGGGTCAATGCACTTGGAATGAGAACATGACACCACGTGGGGCCAGAATACTCATGAGTGCCCCCCCTCACAAAGAGCACAAGATGAAAGGAGAGGTTCATGAATTAGACGCAAAGACATCTCAATCAAAGGATCAAACTGAAAGAGCTTGAACCTCTCAAGAGTTCTGGAAATATGGAGCAACGGAAGAAGAGTTTTTCTCGTTGCGGTACTGAAGTTATGATCGTCAATCCAAACTCTCCAACCAACAGGCTGGTGGGTCGGAACGAGGTCAAGTACCTCGTTATGCATGTCTGACTCACTAGGAGAAAAGAAAGTGGGTCTCTTACCAAAGGTATCCTCTAAGGAACTCTCAATACCCTCATTGGCAATGTAGTTGTTTGATGTCCCATCATTTCCAAGATGATCAGGAACAATAGTGAGATGAAAACTCTCATCAGGTCGTTTGAATTTTAAAGGTACCAGGGAGCTCATGCTCCCCAGAGGTGAGTCCTTAAGAGGCACAACATTAAGATCATGTGGCTCAAGGGCCACAGGACAAAAAGATAAGGCACAATCTTGTGCTGACTCATAATTAAGCTGGTCCATGTTATTCTCAATTTGGATCGAATCCCCCACCATGTGATCATGAATTGAAACCCCAAGTCCCTCAGATTGACTAAGAGTTTGACTTTGAAAGATTGTGCTTTGAATGTGTGGATGTGGTGGTGGTTCGATATCAGGAGATAAATCCTCATGTTGACAAGCAAAGTTATCATCCTCACATTCACGTAATTGTTGCGTCATTTGACTCACATGAATTGTCATATTTTGTATGGACTGTTGAGTGGATTACATGAACGTAAGGAAAGTTTGTTTCAAGGAATCAGGTATGCAGTCAACTATGAGGTCCAAGTCGGAGCTTGGGAAATTTTGGGGTTGGGTGTTGATGGGCTGAGAATGAGTCCAAGTGTTCGGAGTGGGATGTTGGTAGAATTCTGGGTATTCGGGAGGAGGATACTGAGGTGAAAATGATGTATAAGAATTTGAATAAGAATTGTCTTCTCACGAATCCATCCCTCTCGGGTTGTACGTGGATGTGTAATGGTCATATTGAGCATTTTGGGAAAATGTATGCTCATACTCAGGCTCTGGGGAAACATAAGGACATTCCCCGATAACATGACTACTCAACCCACAATAGTCACACGGTACGACTACAGGAGCTACTGGTGCACTCATGTCATCTTCCAAATGCATGAAACAGGCCAAAGGTTCTTGTAATGTCTCAGTTTGATGACCAACATATGATCCGACATAACTAGATGGTGGTTGATTGACATCATTTAATGCTTACATTTGTATCTTATATCCATTTTCTTTCACCTACTTGAGACCACATGTCCAAGTACAATCCCTCACTTCACCATGAAGTGACATTTCTCCCAATCACGACATCGCTCAAGGACAAAGCTCAAGTGACGAAGACACTCATCAAAGGAAGCGCCAAATATGGAAAAGTCGTCCATGAAAATCTCAAGGAAACGATCTACCATATCGGAGAAGATGCTGTTCATACACCTTTGAAACGTTTCCGGCACATTACATAACCCAAAGGTCATGCGACGGTAGGCAAACGTGCCAAAGGGATAAGTAAAGGTGGTTTTCTCTTGATCCTCGGGGGCGATGGGAATTTGGTTGTAACCGGAGTATCCATCAACAAACACAATAATATTCATGTCCGGCCAACCTTTCCAACATCTGATCAATGAATGGCAACGGGAAATGATCTTTCCACGTTCCCACATTGAGCTTGTGATAATCAACGCAAACTCTCCAGCCAGTTTGCAGGCGTGTCGGGATAAGCTTATTATGCTCATTTTCAACAACCGTCACGCCTGACTTCTTGGGAATCACATGGACAGGACTCACCCACGAACTATCAGAGATGTGATAGATTATGCCATGATCCAAGCACTTAAGAACCTCCTTTCGGACGGCTTCTTTAAGTACAGGATTCAATCTTCGTTGTGGGTCCCATCGGGGACTAGAATCCTCTTCCATGTGGATCCGATGCTGAACAATACCAGGGTTAATTCCCTTGATATCCTTTAAGGACCACCCGATAGCCTCTTTGTTTTCAAAGAGCACTCTTTTGAGGGCAACCTCTTGATCTTGTGCAAGATCAGAAGCAATAATGAGTGATAAGGTCTCATTATCCCCTAAAAAGATGTATTTCAGGTTATCGGGAGCGGTTTTAGCTCGACCTGAGGTGGGTACTTGTCGGATTCAGAGTTAATTTCAAGTGGCTCAAGGGTCACGGGGTAAGAGGAGCAAGCACCCAGATGTGCCTCCTCATCCAGAGATTCACATGCGGATTCCCGAAGATCCTTTTTACTCGCAACCTGGTCATTAGACACCTCAATAATATGTCGATGTGAGTCAAACATGCCTAATGACTCGGGCTCATCCGTGTCCTGGCTGAAATGGGCTCCAACAACATCGTCGAAGAGCCCGGGTTGCTTACCAAGAGTAAAGATGTTGAAATCCACCGTGAGGTTTCCAAAAGACAACCTCATCTGTAACACCCCCCGATCTCGTGGGTACGCACACTGGGAACCAACTCAGGTGTCGCGATCAGAGACCTCCGCGACGACCGAAGGAGTTACAAAAGACAGACCAAACAACGACTCGACAATACGTAGAGAGATCATACAGGGATAAACTAACATAAAACATAACTAAAAAGTGTGAGATTATCCATATATGGTAAGAATGTCAAATACATTACTGTAGAATTTCATGTTTAATTATACATATATATTTTCGAAATTTTTATGTATAATAAGGATCAATTACAATTTTCTTTGATTTATTTCATGCATGCATTGGTTTGTTTTAACATCTAGTTTCAAAAACTCTATTAAAACAAACAAGGGCTCCGAAATTCATACCTAGAAGTTCTCAAAAACTTCTTGAAGATTCGGAGACGTTGGGGATGCTTCTCGCCGCGCCGGATGCCTCCGAGTGTTCACCGAAACCTTAAACAAGGTTGGAGAGAAATGAGCTAGCCAATCGATCTCCAAACAAGCTTAGAATCTAGCTACAAACCCCTTCCTTAGCCTCTGAGATTTCTCCTTCCAAAGACTTAGAAAACTAAGAGAATTTTCGTGGGTTTTAGTGGGGAATTAAGAGAGAAAATAATTATTGAATTGTGTGTCACAACTAGGGAGAATAAGGACCTATTTATAGGTTCCAATCTTACTCTTAATCATGGCTATTCTTAAGCCACGGTTTTATGACAAATTCTCTCACAAATTAATTATATAATGCATTATATGCACCCACAAAACGTTTGACCAAAATTGGAGCTAATCCAACCATCGATCAAATTAATCTCTTAATAATCAAAGGCAGAAAATCGACCGCTGTTCGGTTTACCGAGTCCCACTCGGTTAACCGAATTTGTCACGATCGTTTAACCGAGTACGTGACGGATGACCGAATCTTAAGGAGAAAAATTCTCCTTAACCGATCGGACCAATTCTCGTCCAAGACCGAGTGCTATTCGGTTAACCGAAAATATCGGAACTTGACATT
The DNA here is from genome assembly GCA_963682175.1 of Triglochin maritima. Lineage (NCBI taxonomy): Eukaryota > Viridiplantae > Streptophyta > Magnoliopsida > Alismatales > Juncaginaceae > Triglochin > Triglochin maritima. The sequence continues at coordinate 27,853,582 of OY821786.1, read as the reverse complement.
GTTCGGTCGACCGTTTCTGGTTCGGTACACCGTACCAAAGCTCCAGGCACTTTGGTAAAGTTCGGTCAATCAATTACGATTATCCGTTCCACGTTCGGTTGACCGATCCATAGATCCTTCGGTCGACCGAACCTCAACGGATTACCGAACTTCTACCCGATTTTGCCTATTTCAAATTTTGGATTTATTTCCAACAAATTTGAACTTAAGGGGTTTTTAGCAAATTCACAACTTATGCAATGTATTATCCTATGCAACAATAAATTATTGCACCCCATAATATATGCATCTCATATGAATTTATCATGATTCTAATTATGTTATATATTACATAATTGATTTTACTTGTTCACCACATGAGTCATATTTTCTATGAGAAACCCGACACATCATATGAACCAAAAATCAAGCTTCTTGTTTCACGGTTTTTGCGGTGTGACCTATGGGAGGATCTAAACTAAGTTGGCAGTGATATTAAGAGCTTAATATCACAAGCTATAAGCGGTATCTAGCTACACATTATAGCTCCCAATTAGTTAGATGTCTTAATTTCACTCGAACCAAAACCCGATCCATTTAGTGATGGAGTGCACCACTTGTGTCCGTCCCTTGCCTCATGATATTAAGAATACACACAAAGTAGTGTTGTGTCATCTTTGTATTAGTATTCATTTCTTGATCTCTTTAAGCTAGTTATAAATATGTGACTTAACTCAAATCACATTGTGCACATTATAACTTTGCTTTATCAAGGGGCCCACTAATATCATCACTCAATTAAGAGGGGCAATGATAATCTTTTGACTAACTATCTTCTCCAACAAAAGTTGTACTTAACCAACCAATGTCTTTACACTACTCTGATCGATAGTTCAAGACACTGATCTAATTAAGTATTCCTTAAGTGATTAGATATAAGTCTCATATCAAAGGACCAAAGACACAGTAAAATATTAAAGACACAGAAACACATTTCTATAATATTTTACTTATTAGGTCTATTCAGTATACAAAAGTAATATTTTCCTCTTTTGCATACCCGTGTTGTCACTCACTTGTAGAGCTACAACGATCTATGACTAACACGACAATCTTTACTCGGTAATTAATGTTCCATGTTAATTACCATGATTGCGAATATCTTTTGTTTTATGCAAACCAATATCTTTTAGAGCTCTATGGTTAAGGACCAAGAGCCTCTTCCTTAACACTTCTAAAAGACGAATAACATAAACAAGGAACAAAATGATTTCTCATTCAATTCATAATAATTGGCATTTAAAAGTAAAACTTTTAGAACACATTCCCTTCAATCTCCCACTTGTTATTAAAGTTTTCTTTCTCATACATACTCAATGCATAAAACAATAATAACTAGGGTAAGCCCCATTACATATCAATCATCAAGCCAATCTACATGGTTCCTCAATCCCATGTACTCGAAATGCATTTCGCCCTTGGCTTGGGATAAGGGTTTTGTGAATGGATCAGCTGTGTTGCTGTTGGTGTCCACCCATAACAGATTTATTTTGCCTTCGTCGATGAGGTCACGCGTCACGAAGTACTTACGATCCATGTACTTCACTTTGTGGTGTGATTTGGGATCCTTGATTTGCGAGATAGATGCACTATTGTCGCAAAATAGCTCTATTGGTCCCTCGCTCGAGGGAACTACTCCAAGCTCTTCAAGGAACTTCTTAATCCACACTCCTTCCTTGCTCGCTTCAGCGACAACCATCACTTCTGAAGCAGTGGTTGAGTCGGCAGTAGTGCTTTGCTTCCAACTACGCCAACTCACAGCTCCACCATTCAGAAGGAAGACGTATCCTGACTGCGACCTTCTATCGTCTGGATCACTCATGAAACTCGCATCCGAGTAACCTTCAGCTATGAATTCCCTCTGTCCTCCATAAACAAGAATCTTATCCTTAGTCCGGTTAAGGTACTTCAGGATATTCTTGACCGCAGTCCAATGCTCAGGACCTGCGTTGGATTGGTGACGACTTGTCACACTTAGAGCATACGAGACATCGGGTCTTGTGCAAGTCATCGCGTACATGATCGACCCAATTGCTGAAGCATAAGGGACATCTTTCATGTACTCTAAGTCCTTACGTGATTGCGCACGTTGAGACTTCTTGAGTTGCACACCCATACTCATTGGCACACTGCCCTTTTTGGAGTTGTTCATCTTGAACCTTTCCAAGACCTTGTCAATGTATGCACGTTGACTGAGGCCAATGAGTCTGCGAGATCTATCTCGATATATCTTGATTCCCAAGATGTATTGAGCCTCACCCATGTCTTTCATCGAAAATGCAGATTTCAATGAACTTCTCGTTTGCTCAAGCAAAGGAATATGATTGCCCATAAGCAATATGTCATCGACATATAGGATTAGGAATACTACATGGCTCCCACTAACCTTCTTGTATACACAAGGTTCTTCCTTACTTTGAATGAAGTGAAGCTTCTTCACTTCCTCGTCAAAGCGTTTGTTCCAACTCCTTGATGCTTGCTTCAATCCATAGATGGATCTTTGAAGCTTGCATACCTTCTCGCTATTCTTTGGATCTTCAAAACCTTGAGGTTGTACCATTTACACATCCTCCTCCAAGTTCCCATTCAGGAACGCCGTTTTGACATCCATTTGCCATATTTCATAATCGTGAAATGCGGCAATAGCGAGCATGATCCGAATAGACTTGAACATGGCAACCGGTGAAAAAGTTTCATCATAGTCAATTCCTTGAACTTGAGTGAAACCCTTCGCTACAAGCCTCGCTTTGTAGGTTGTCAAGTTCCCATCCATGTCCATCTTCCTCTTGAAAACCCATTTATTATGAATGGCCTTTTTCCTTTGAGGAAGGTCAACCAAGTCCCATACTTGATTATCATACATGGATTCTATTTCGGATTCCATGGCCTTAAGCCATAGTTTGGAGTCGTCCCTTTCCATTGCTTCTTGGAAGGTTAAGGGATCATTGGTATCTAGTACCATGATTTCATGAAGTCCCAGATATAAATCGGGTTTCTTCCTTTCCCTTGTTGACCTTCTAAGTTCTTTTGGTTCTTCTCGTGTCTCTCGAACTTCTTCCACAATTTCTTGAGGAGTGGGTTCACGTTCAACTCTTGAACGTACACTTGGTGGGGATGATTGAGATTCTCTCACAATTTCTTGCGAGGGTCTCTCACTCACGCTCCCACTAACCAAAGGAATCTCGGTTGGGCCTTCATGATCTTGAATGTCATCATTCATGTCATGATCTTGTAGAGTATCTTGAGTTTTGATTGACATCATTTCATGCTCATATTTGTATCTTATATCCATTAGATTACACCTAAGCAATGCTACGTGACGAGTTTTATGTTTAGTTTTCAGGAATAAAGAGGTTTGAAGAGAAGAGCCATGAAAGGATCCAAAAGCAGGAAAAAGGACTTAATTGTGAGACCTGGGGACTAAGATGCAAGGGAGAAGGACCTGATTGTAAGACCAAAGGACCTAAGAGCAAAACAGAATACTCCACACCATCATGGGGAGTATTTTAGCAATTCGAGTCGGGTCGGAGCTCCAACAAGTCAAGTAACCGCATCAAAGACCAACAATACCAGAAAGAAAAGCCCACAACAAATTCCAACACGATCCGAAGATTTTGGACCGCCAATTGGCGGTCTTGGACCGCTAATTGGCGGTCCATATTGCTCAGGATCCGTCGAAATTTCTCCTGGACTTGTATTAATGTTCGTTTAGGCTATTTTGGGTATTGGTTTAGTCCCACATCGGGGGATTGTCCCCGATTAGCTTTTTCCATGCTTATAAATAGAACTCTTCACCTTCCATTGTAATTACCTATTGTTTGGTGGCATTCTCTCTACTAAGGAGTGAGCCTTGAAGCAATAACTCAAGGTGGAGAAGAGTGCTACCTTCAATGTGAGTCATTGTTAATAAAAGTTTATTTGTTTCTTTTAATCTTGTTTTGTTATATTGCTTGTTTTGTGTGGGTTGCTTTACCTTGTTTAATTTCTTGTTTAGTAATTTCAGTATCTTAGTTAAATGTTTTCTTTGCTTAGTCTAATCAGTAGTGTAATGAGTAGTGAGTAGTTTCATCCCCATTTGGGGGGTGGAGAAATATGTGATATAATCATGTAGTGTATTAAGTGTGTGTTATTTTTATCCCTTGAGCTTTATATGATTTCCATAACCATCTAATGGGTCTCCACTCTTATCTTTGATATGCTAATGCTCTTGAATGAAGCTTAGCTTATGCTTTGATTAGTGGACCTATTTTATGGGGAATGATAAGGTTAGGATATGGATGAAGTTAATGTTGGAAACACAATTTGTAGTGTATGTACTCTTGTTGCCTTTTCCTTAGCTAATGTCTTGTATGTTTTAATGATGTAGTCATCTTAATTCATGTGGAGGCATAGTAGGGTCTAGTCTTTATACATGAGTTCATTTAGTTTCATTCCAATTATTGTCTTGTATGTTTTAATGATGTAGTCTTATCTTAATTCATGTTGAGGCAAAGTTGGATGTAGTTTTATGATTTCATGCACTACATGTTGTGAGGAGCTTAATGAACACACACACACTTCTTTATGTTCACATTATTTCTCTACCCCCTTTGGGGTTTAGTTTTTATTGCTTATCTTTCATTTCCATTTGCATTGTAGTGTAGTTTAGTGTAACCAACATTTCTCTCCTTCTTTTACCTCTCGCCTTCGAACAAACCAAGTGTCGACACACCTCCCAGTGGACGACCCGTATTTGCCACCGCTTCAACGCGGCCGTGCACTTGCGGTTAAATATAAAACGATCAATCAAGTTTCCTCAAGCACAACCCTACTCCCACTACTTTTTACTCTTTCTAGAAACTCCTTTTCCAGAAATGTGGCATCCCTCTCTACAATCACTCGATTGGAGGTGATATGCCAAAAGTAGTATCCTCTTGTCTCACGAGGATAACCAATAAAGAAGCACTTATCCGCTTTTGGTTGAAGTTTGGTCGACATCAATCTCTTGACGTAAGCCTCACAACCCCAAATCTTGAGAAAACTGAGCTTAGATGCTTTACCACTCCATAGCTCATAAGGAGTTTTCTCCACGGATTTGGATGGAACATTATTTAGTGTGTAAGCCGCAGTTTGTAGTGCATAACTCCAAAAGTAGAGAGGTAATTCCGCATGACTCATCATTGACCGAACCATGTCGAGCAATGTCCTATTCCTCCTTTCGGATACCCCATTCCACTGAGGTGTACCGGGAGGGGTGAGTTGAGGTACAATACCAAACTCCTTTAGATATGAGTCAAATTCGGCACTTAAGTACTCACCTCCACGATCCGTTCGTAGAGACTTGATTTTCTTGTCGAGTTGGTTCTCTACTTCATTCTTGAATTCTTTGAACTTGTCAAAAGATTCACTTTTGTTTCTCATTAGATAAACATAGCCATAACGACTATAATCATCCGTGAACGTAATGAAGTACCTGAAACCATCTCGTGCACTAGTACTCATTGGACCACATACATCGGAATGTATCAAATCCAACAAGCCACTCGCCCTTGGGCCTTTCTTCTTGAAAGGCTTTTTGGTCATTTTTCCCATTAGACATGGTTGGCACGTCTCCAATGATTTAAAATCAAGTAGACCAAGAAGGTTAGCTTCTTGCAATTTCTTGATGCGCTTTTCATTTATGTGACCAAGACGATAGTGCCACAAGAGAGTATCATTCTCGTGAGTGGTCTTAAGTCTTTTGTTATTGATATTAAAGATTTGTTTATTATCCAATTCAAGCAAATAGAGACCATTCCTTATGAACGCATTTGCATAGAACACACCATTCTTCGATATAGACAAACAAGAATTTGAAATATTTATATTAAAATTATCCATATCCAGACATGATACAGAAATAATATTCTTGCTAATCGAATGTACATAATAAACATTCTTTAGACATAAATTTAAACCACTACATAATTGAAGCACCACAGAACCTTGTGCAACCGCAGACACGTTCGCACCATTTCCGACCTTCAATTCTACCTCGTTCCGTACGAGTTCCTTCCTATCCATGAGTAGCTGCACATTTGAAACTATGTGAGCACAAGATCCGGTATCAATTACCCAATCCTGGACAGAGGTGGCTAAATTTATTTCAATAACAAATATACCTTTGGCCTTTTTGGGGCGCCGACGTTCAATCACTCCGTTGTCAAGGTCTTCCTTGTACTTGGGGCAATTTGGCCGGATGTGTCCTTTTTCACCGCAGTGAAAGCACTCCGTATTGGGAGTTGGAGATTTCTGAGATTTCCCCATCGAGGCACTCGCACGAGCACCTCCTACTCCCTTGCTCTTGATTGAACCACTTTTGGTAGATTTGCCCTTTCCTTTACCAATCTTATGGCCCCTCCCATGGACGGCAAGGACTTGCTTGTCCCTACCCTTGCCCATGTCAACTTCAGCAGTTTTGAGAGCGTTGTGCAGCTCCTCAAGACTCACACCTTTTTCACGCACGTGGTAGTGCATCACAAAGTCCTTAAAGGACGGGGCTAGAGAGCCTAGAATCATATCTTCAGCAATGTCCTCGGGCATTGGTGAAGAGAGCTTTGCCAACTTCTCAAGGTATCCTTGCATCGTGAGAAAATGCATAGATACCGATGTTCCCTCCGCCATATGGCACCTTGTGAGTGCGATGGTGGTCTTATAGCGCTCCTTTCGGGCACTATCCATGAACATCTTAGATAAAGCCTCCATGGTCTTCTTGGGTTTTGAATCCAAGTATTTCGCTTGGAGCGAGTCACCCATGGATGCTAGCATAAGACCGTGAACCTGGTTCTCTTGGTCTTCCCACTTGGCCTTAGCCTCTTTCTCTTCATCGGTTAATCTCTCATTCCACTTTGGGATTGGACCTTCCAAAATGTGAGATAGTTTCTCAAACTTTAACACGATGTTGAGTTTGAGTTGCCAACTAATGAAGTTTGAGCCATCATTTGCTAAAGGGTGTTTTTCTATCATGGATCGTACGATAGGTTGGATGTTCGACATTTTTCTACAAAATAAATCATACAGGTTTTAATGCCAATTTTATGTTTTAATACACATGCATACATATATCGAATATATAAATGTAAATGTTGCAAATTAAAATCTTGCCCATAAATGCAACAATCCAAGATCCTATTAATTGTAATATAGACTAGCTAAGGGCTATCGAATACATTACAATATCAAGGTAAGAAAACATTTTCTAATCACAACCTTTTTGAATTTTAGCAACATTTAGCATCTTCAAACTCTTGTGACTCTTGTCGTTTTAATTATGAGGGAATATGACCTATCCTCGTAAGAAAAACTTTTTCCCAAAACCGAGCGAGGGCTCTAGGTAATGTTAAGAAAACTTATTTTCATTTGATACGAGATACGTTTATCTATTGTATTCACAACTAAACATACTTGGGGTTCTCTAGGGTGAAACACACCTCATATATTCAATTGTGGCACAACAACATACAACCTTTATATCTCCCACTATTCCCAAAGATAGAGGGAGCTATCTCTCGCTAAGGGCGAGCAGAATATCCCTCGATCAATGGCTGCTAGTGGATGAAATAAGAAGGAAATTTATTCTTAATTTTTGTTGGACAATTTAACATGTGATTTAGAATTTTAGGTTATCATGCATATTAATATTCATACACATCCTAACATTCACCACATTCATCACATGCATAGCAGAAATTAAAAATAGAAATTAAACATTCACACAATCCACATCGTGTGAGTTTATATGTTCCCTTCGATCATCGATCCTCGATCCCTGATCTTCGATCCTCGATCGATGCGCTACAGCGGCGACTTCCTCTTGCACCGGAGATGTAGATTTTACAGAAAATAAACATGCTCCTCACATTCGATAAAACCGACTAGTGCAAGTCCTATGTAAAAACCTCTCATATGCAAATGCAACTATCTAAAAGACGGAAATAGAGAGAATTTTGGCTTTTACATACATAAGCCCCTGTATAATAATAATAACATACACTTGTAGTGTCTGATTTGGAACATATAAACTCACAATCCTGCAAAGCAACTCAAGCATCCATGCACGCAATTGTTATAAACTACAGAATCTAATTTATCAATCATCTAGAATTCTCAACAATTCTTTGAAAAATATTTTGAAATCCATTAAAAACATTTTTCATACATCCATAGTTCACAAATTAATTATGAACCGCTGTTCATCCAATTTCCAATGGAAAGATGAATCGCAGTTTTTCGGTTTTGTTGATTCTCTTACAAAATAATCGTTTATACTTAAAACGAAATTATTGCAAGTTAGACTTATGTCTAAATCATAATTCTAATAATTATATGCCATGTTTTAAACATTCAAAACATTTAAAACGAATTATTATAAAGAATTATTTCAACAAACATTTAAAGACCGAAAAACCGGTAAAACGAATTGTTTAAATCCTAGATGGTAAACTAGATTTGTTTACAGCCATAAATCATGAGAAAATTGAACCCTATGCTCTGATACCACTGTAGAATTTCATGTTTAATTATACATATATATTTTCGAAATTTTTATGTATAATAAGGATCAATTACAATTTTCTTTGATTTATTTCATGCATGCATTGGTTTGTTTTAACATCTAGTTTCAAAAACTCTATTAAAACAAACAAGGGCTCCGAAATTCATACCTAGAAGTTCTCAAAAACTTCTTGAAGATTCGGAGACGTTGGGGATGCTTCTCGCCGCGCCGGATGCCTCCGAGTGTTCACCGAAACCCTAAACAAGGTTGGAGAGAAAGGAGCTAGCCAATCGATCTCCAAACAAGCTTAGAATCTAGCTACAAACCCCTTCCTTAGCCTCTGAGATTTCTCCTTCCAAAGACTTAGAAAACTAAGAGATTTTTCGTGGGTTTTTGTGGTGAATTAAGAGAGAAAATAATTATTGAATTGCGTGTCACAACTAGGGAGAATAAGGACCTATTTATAGGTTCCAATCTTACTCTTAATCATGGCTATTCTTAAGCCACGGTTTTATGACAAATTTTCTCACAAATTAATTCTATAATGCATTATATGCACCCACAAAACGTTTGACCAAATTTGGAGCTAATCCAACCATCGATCAAATTAATCTCTTAATAATCAAAGGCAGAAAATCGACCGCTGTTCGGTTTACCGAGTCCCACTCGGTTAACCGAATTTGTCACGATCGTTTAACCGAGTACGTGACGGATGACCGAATCTTAAGGAGAAAAATTCTCCTTAACCGATCGGACCAATTCTCGTCCAAGACCGAGTGCTATTCGGTTAACCGAAAATATCGGAACTTGACATTGTTCGGTCGACCATTTCTGGTTCGGTACACCGTACCAAAGCTCCAGGCACTTTGGTAAAGTTCGGTCAATCAATTACGATTATCCGTTCCACGTTCGGTTGACCGATCCATAGATCCTTCGGTCGACCGAACCTCAACGGATTACCGAACTTCTACCCGATTTTGCCTATTTCAAATTTTGGATTTATTTCCAACAAATTTGAACTTAAGGGGTTTTTAGCAAATTCACAACTTATGCAATGTATTATCCTATCCAACAATAAATTATTGCACCCCATAATATATGCATCTCATATGAATTTATCATGATTCTAATTATGTTATATATTACATAATTGATTTTACTTGTTCACCACATGAGTCATATTTTCTATGAGAAACCCGACACATCATATGAACCAAAAATCAAGCTTCTTGTTTCACGGTTTTTGCGGTGTGACCTATGGGAGGATCTAAACTAAGTTGGCAGTGATATTAAGAGCTTAATATCACAAGCTATAAGCGGTATCTAGCTACACATTATAGCTCCCAATTAGTTAGATGTCTTAATTCAACTCGAACCAAAACCCGATCCATTTAGTGATGGAGTGCACCACTTGTGTCCGTCCCTTGCCTCATGATATTAATAATACACACAAAGTAGTGTTGTGTCATCTTTGTATTAGTATTCATTTCTTGATCTCTTTAAGCTAGTTATAAATATGTGACTTAACTCAAATCACATTGTGCACATTATAACTTTGCTTTATCAAGGGGCCCACTAATATCATCACTCAATTAAGAGGGGCAATGATAATCTTTTGACTAACTATCTTCTCCAACAAAAGTTGTACTTAACCAACCAATGCCTTTACACTACTCTGATCGATAGTTCAAGACACTGATCTAATTAAGTATTCCTTAAGTGATTAGATATAAGTCTCATATCAAAGGACCAAAGACACAGTAAAATATTAATGACACAGAAACACATTTCTATAATATTTTACTTATTAGGTCTATTCAGTATACAAAAGTAATATTTTCCTCTTTTGCATACCCGTGTTGTCACTCACTTGTAGAGCTACAACGATCTATGACTAACACGACAATCTTTACTCGGTAATTAATGTTCCATGTTAATTACCATGATTGCGAATATCTTTTGTTTTATGCAAACCAATATCTTTTAGAGCTCTACGGTTAAGGACCAAGAGCCTCTTCCTTAACACTTCTAAAAGACGAATAACATAAACAAGGAACAAAATGATTTCTCATTCAATTCATAATAATTGGCATTTAAAAGTAAAACTTTTAGAACACATTCCCTTCAATTACATCGAGTTCAAAATGGAAATACATCATAAATAATGAGGAAGCAAAAGACAATCTGAAGAATCTGGTCGATGTGCCCCTCGTGTATAGAATCTTCAACTACTCGTCCAGTCTGCCCTGTGGAAACCTAAGTACCAGCAAGCACCGCATTAACAAATGCGTGAGTTTTCAATTAAGAAAACTCAGTATGCCCCTGACCCAATCGGAGTTATATGGAAGAATGCATGCAATCTATCAAAGACAAAAGCATCCAAAATAGAAACAGAAAAGCACGTAATGCAATCAGAAGGTTACAACTCCAACAGTCGTGCCAATCGGGTAACACCCGCAGAAATCCCTCCAAGGGAGCCAGAATACCAACCATGCTGGTCAGAACATAACAAAAAGCATCAAATGTAACAGAAGGCTACGACTCCATAAGCCGTGCCGGTCGGGCGCACCTGAACCATTCCTCGAAAGGAACCAGAACACCAGCGTCGCTGGTCAAAGGCCGTCACTCGATAGTGACCCACCGCTTGGCACAAAGCGGGGCGCCGAATAAGTGTCCCAATTCGCGGCAAGTGACCTACATGGTGCCATCGCGAACTTGGGAACACCTACCCTGAGATCGAATGGCAGCGTGCCTGCCCACGACTTATCTTACGCCTCGCCTCCCAACGTGAAGGTCTTATGCAAATGGCCTTTGGAGCTAGATGACCCACTCGTGGCCCGTCAGCCCAGAAAACGGAACGTGCCCAGAATTATTAATCAGATTAAATGCAATGCAAGCTACTTAAGCATCTAAAATCTAATGCATCTACAGTGTATGGAACGAGCTCAAGGAGGAGCATCCGGATACCCTCCTAGCAGCCCTGAACTAACTCAGAAATCTGACATACCAATCAGGAATCAACCCACACACTCACAATAGCAAGCAATCATAACCAGATCAGCAATCAAGATAAGAACTAATCGAGTCATCTACGGGTCATGATAAGGATGTTATAAGGTCTGAAATCCTATGCGTCATACATATCCACAACAACATACTTCATATCATTGACATGACATATTAAAGAAGTAGTGGAACAAATACAACAATGGGAAGTATCATAAACACCACCACGAGTAATCTATATCATGCATCATGAATTTCAGAACATATATATAGGATAGGGACTTTGCATTCCAAGCTAGATCAGAGATATAATCATGAGATAAAGCATGAACCATGGTATGAAATCAGTAATAAATTTACAAGAAATTATTTGAATAAAATCACTAAGCAATGCTAGCACTCATGACATAAAATCGGTAAATCCGTTATAGAAGATGGTCTAAACATAGACCTCGATTGACGCTTAACTGAGTGACTTATGATCAGCACAAAATCATGGAATATTATGTGAATGAAACCGAGTAGTAATGCAAGTATACATGTCCTAAAATCAGAAATCAAGGCATGGGATATGGTCTGAATATAGTCACGATTTATTACATGGATACCCGATCTATATCAACCATTATGTCATGAAAACACATCTGACTATAGCCACTATGTAACACATGAAAATATGTCTTATAACCAGCAACATGTCATGGGAGAATCTCCTGATAATGGCCACCAAAACGTGCAAGACATATGATTACACCAAAGCAGAACTAATCAAGCAATATTCCTTGGACAAATAGCTAGATCACACATAGATCTAAGATCTGAAATCAGAGGCGATTCACAAGACTAAAAACATAACAAGTCGCAAGTTCATGCTAGGAAGTGATCTCACAAATCAGTAATGCATAAAGGAGAGGGAGCATGCTCCAGCAAAAATAAACGTGAAACAGATCCCACGAGATTTCGAGATCAGCCACACAGGTAGGGTTGCGCCTCACGCAAGGTGCATGCAACAACCCACCCAACCGTCTCCCTGCAGCCCAACCTCCTCCCTACTAACTTCTCCATCAACCATCATGGAAAACATGGAGTGGAGGACGTGCAAGGAGAAGGAGAAACGTGGTCAGCCACTGAAGATTCGAGTTGCACCACAGCTCACCCAATCAGTAGAACTAGTTGTGCAAACCCTGATCCTCATGACCGACCAGCCACTGGTGTTGTGCAGAACTAAGCCCAACACCCACCCCCACATCCTAATCCAAAGGCTAGAGGCATACCTGAGCAGCAAGGAGGCACCTGAGCTGGCTGGAGATCTGCTGAAGATCGCCTAGCTGCACACAAGAAAGTCTTTTGCTTCTTCTTCAATAGCTGCCGGATCTCCACCAGCAGGAAACCAGAAATGATGGTGGTGGTGGTGGTGGAAAGAGTTTGTGGCGTGGAAGGAAGGAGAGGAGGTTGAGGTCAGTGATTGATCATTTTATTTAAACCGCAAGTGCACGGCCGTGTTGAAGCGGTGGCAAATACGGGTCGTCCACTGGGAGGTGTGTCGACGTTTGGTTTGTTCGAAGGTGAGTGGTAAAGAAAGGAGAGAGGTTGGTTACACTACACTACACTAATCTAAACTAGAATGCAAAAGGAAATGAAGATAAGCAAGAAAACTAAACCCCATAGGGGGTAGAGAAATAATGTGAACATAAAGATGTGTGTGTGTGTGTGTGTTCAATTAAGCCCTCACAACATGTAGTGCATGAAATCATAAAACTACATCCAACTTGGCCTCCACATGAATTAAGATAAGACTACATCATTAAAACATACAAGACAATAATTGGAATGAAGCTAAATGAACTCATGTATAAAGACTAGACCCTACTATGGCTCCACATGAATTAAGATAAGACTACATCATTAAAACATACAAGACATTAGCTAAGGTAAAGGCAACAAGAGCACATACACTACAAATTGTGTTTCCAATATTAACTTCATCCATATCCTACCCTTATCATTCCCTATAAAATAGGTCGACTAATCAAAGCATAAGCTAAGCTTCATTCAAGAGCATTAACATATCAAAGATAAGAGTGAAAACCAATTAGATGGTTATGGAAATCATATAAAGCTCAAGGGATAAAGATAACACACACTTAATACACTACATGATCATATCACATATTTCTCCACCCCCCAAATGGGGATGGAACTACTCACACATATTTAAACTAACTACTCTAACAAAATGAAGCATTAATACTGAAATGAAATTAATCTAAGCAAGCAAGAAACATTAAAGAAACTAAAAGAACATGAGACTAAAGAAACATGCAAGACATGTAAATTGAAATTAACTAAGCAATGTAAAAACTAAAGCAAACAACAATTAACTACAAAACTTCTATTATTACTCACTCCAAATTACAAGCAGCCATTCCTCCACCAGAGTTTTGCTTCAAGGCTTCACTCTTAGTAGGGAAGAAGGCCACCAAGAGAGAGATGGATACAATGGGAGGTGAAGAGTTCTATTTATAAGCATGGAAAAAGATAATCCGGGACAATCCCCCGATGTGGGACTAAACAAATACCAGAAATGGACTAAATACACACTAATACGTAACCCAGAGAACTCTTAGCGGATTTGGGCCCAAAGTGACCGCCAATTAGCGGTCATGGACCGCTAATTAGCGGTCTACAGTGTTTTGATTGGTCTGGATTTTCTTCTGGGCTTTTCTGGAAGGCTTTGTTTGTCTTTGATACATCTACTGTGCTTTTTGGAGCTCCGACCCGAAAAGAATTGCAAAAATACTCCCCATGATGGTGTGAAGTATTCTTGTTTGCTCATTGGTCCTTTGATCTTACGTTCAGGTCTTTCGATCTTGCATCTCAGTCCCTAGGTCTCACAATTAAGTCTTTTTTTCTTGCTTTTGGGTCCTTTCATGGCTCTTCTCTTCAAACCTCTTTATTCCTGAAAACTAAACATAAAACTCGTCACGTAGCATTGCTTAGGTGTAAGATAATGGATATAAGATACAAATATGAGCATGAAATGATGTCAATCAAATACCCCCACACCTAAGTTTTTGCTAGTCCCGAGCAAAACAAAGAAAGAGAAAAGCAAACGAGAAACAAGAAATCCTAACTCACTTTCGTAGGAATCACGGTTGCACTTAGCACGTGCAACAAGCCGTTAAACCTCCTTGTTGCCAAGGAGGAGTGTTGTCTCCTGAGGGTTTTCAGCGGATATACCCACAAAATCAGAACAAGATGCATTATTCAATCTAGACACTCGACTCGTTGGACATATGTTGTCGATCATTGGACGCGGCAATCCTTCGGGCCGACTCTATATAGGTAATCAGTCCACACCTAGCCTAATGAACCATTCGTGCAAGTTAAATGAGGAATTAAGTGAAAGACATGGACAACCTCAACATCCTCAAGTGATACAAAGTGTAAGGTCCATTAAGGTTCTTATTTGCATTTGTTTTTTTTCTTTTTGTTTCTTTTTGTTTCTTTTCTTTTTATTAATTTGAGCTTCATTCTCCCAAGGTCAGGTTTCGTACATCATTGCCTATGAGGACTTACACTATCACGTACACCTTTCCCCAAATCTCCACATAGGGCAATCCCTACCACCCGTGTGACGGGAGTTCGGTCGGCGCATCCCAAGTCAGATGACTCGAAAGCACCAGGCACAAAGTCCCCTCAGACCTACTTTCCCGAGTGATAGGAGCCGTGCGAGAAGAGAGAACACCTACTCACTTATTTCTTATCTACACATGAACCAAAACCCCTACACTTAATGTCTTACAACAAGATTTAGAGGGTCCTTGACTACAACAAACTTCCTTAAGTTAACAGACACGAATTATTGACTCACTAGGTTCAGGGTGGACTTCTTTAAATGTTTGAGCACTGAAACCCTATGATTACTCATCGCCAAGGGAAAACTGGGGTGAATCCTAACGACTCGATAAATCCTAAAGCCACTGTACTAGATATCCTAATGCATCAAGTTCAAGACAATTTTTGGAGCTTTCTTTTTACTTTGCCTCTCAACGGTTTTGCACATGCTAAACACATGCAAAACACACAAAACATTTTCTTTCGCAAACACATGAAGATTTTGAAAGAAATGTGAAAATTTTAAGGCACTAGGCAAGCAAAAGAAGACAAGTCACCCAAGGATCATGACAAGCAGATATATCGATATTAAATGCAGCACACTAACATGACCCTAACAATGCAAACAAAATCGAAAGAAAAGACTCGACTATGTACACACGTAAAACACCCCCCCACACCTACTTCATGCATTGTCCTCAATGAATGCGAGTGATTGATCGTTTTATATTTAACCGCAAGTGAACGGCCGCGTTGAAGCGGTGGCAAATACGGGTCGTCCACTGGGAGGTGTGTCGACACTTGGTTTATTCGAAGGCGAGAGGTAAAAAGAAGGGAGAATGATGTATTACACTAATCTAAACTACAAAGCTGAAATAAAATGCAAAGGAAATGAAGATAAGCAATAAAACTAAACCCCAAAGGGGGTAGAGAACTGATGTGAACATAAAGATGTGTGTGTGTGTGTGTTCAATTAAGCTCCTCACAACATGTAGTGCATGAAATCATAAAACTACATCCAATCTTGCCTCTACATGAATTAAGATAAGACTACATCATTAAAACATACAAGACAATGATTGGAATGAAGCTACATGAACTCAAGTATAAAGACTAGACCCTACTATGCCTCTACATGAATTAAGATGACTACATCATTAAAACATACAAGACATTAGCTAAGGAAAAGGCAACAAGAGTACATACACTACAAATTGTGTTTCCAACATTAACTTCATCCATATCCTAACTTTATCATTCCCCATAAAATAGGTCCACTAATCAAAGCATAAGCTAAGCTTCATTCAAGAGCATTAGCATATCAAAGATAAGAGTGGAGACCAATTAGATGGTTATGGAAATCATATAAAGCTCAAGGGATAAAAATAACACACACTTAATACACTACATTATTATATCACATATTTCTCCACCCCCCAAATGGGGATGGAACTATTCACTACTCATTACACTAACTAATTTAGCAAAGGAAAGCATAATACTGAAATGAAATTTATACTACTTAAGCAAGAAATATTAAAGAAGCATACAACTAAACAAACAAACAAGCATGCAAAGGAAAGGAAATTAAACTAAGAGAGAAACAACATCATTAAAAGAAAACTTATATTATTAACTCACTCAATTACAAGTAGCTCTTCCTCCACTAGAGTTTTGCTTCAAGGCTTCACTCTTAGTAGGGAAGATGGCCACCAAGAGGGAGATGGATACAATGAGAGGTGAAGAGTTCTATTTATAAGCATGGAAAAAGCTAATCCGGGACAATCCCCCGATGTGGGACTAAACCAATACCAAAAATAGCCTAAACACATGCTAATACAAGTCCAGGAAGAATCTTGGCTGATTTGGGCTTAACAAGACCGCCAATTGGCGGTTCCAGACCGCCAATTGGCGGCCTATAAAGCCCAGATCCGGCTGGGTCTTCTGGTGGGCTTGCCTTGGTGTGTTTCTTGGTCTTGGATGCATCTAGCTGGTTTAGTGGAGCTCCGACCCGAATCGAATTGACAAAATACTCCTCATGATGGTGTGGAGTTTCCTGTTTTGCTCTTAGGTCCTTTTGTCTTACGATCAGGTCCTTCCCCCTTGCATCTTGGTCCCCAGGTCTCACAATTAGGTCCTTTTTTCCTGCTTTTGGGTCCTTTCATGGCTCTTCTCTTCAAACCTCTTTATTTCTGAAAACTAAACATAAAACTCGTCACATAGCATTGCTTAGGTGTAAGATAATGGATATAAGGTACAAATATAAGCATGAAATGATGTCAATCAAATACCCCCACACCTAAGTTTTTGCTAGTCTCGAGCAAAACAAAGAAAGGAAAAAGCATACGAAAAAACAAGAAATCCTAACTCACTTTCGTAGGAATCACGGTTGCACTTAGCATGTGCAACAAGCCGTTAAACCTCCTTGTTGCCAAGGAGGAGGAGTGGTGTCTCCTGAGGGTTTTCAGCGGATATACCCACAAAATCCGAACAAGATGCATTAATCAATCTAGCTACACGACTCGTTGGACTTATTTTGTCGATCATGGAATGCGGTAATGCTACGGGCCGACTCTATATAGGTGATCAGTCCACACCTCTACCCTAATGAACCATTCGTGCAAGTTAAATAAGGAATTATGTGAAAGACATGGACAACCTCAACATCCTCAAGTGCTACAAAGTGTAAAGTCCATTAAGGTTCTTATTTGCATTATCATATATTTTTTTTCTTTTTGTTTCTTTTCACATTTTTTTTCTTTTACTTTTTATTAGTTGGAGCTTCATTCTCCCAGGGTCAGGTTCCGTGCATCATTGCCCATGAGGACTTACACTATCACGTACACCTTTCCCCACATCTCCACATAGGGCAATCCCTACCACCCGTGTAACGGGAGTTCAGTCGGCGCATCCCAAGTCAGATGACTCGAAAGCACCAGGCACAAAGTCCCCTCAGACCTACTTTCCCGAGTGATAGGAGCCGTGCGAGAAGAGAGAACACCTACTCACTTATTTCTTATCTACACATGAACCAAAACCCCTACACTAATGTCTCACAACAGGATTTAGAGGGTCCTTGACTACAACAAACTTCCTTAAGTTAACAGACACGAATTATTGACTCACTAGGTTCAGGGTGGACTTCATTAAATATTTGAGCACTGAAACCCTATGATTACTCACCCCCAAGGGAAAACTGGGGTGCATCCTAACGACTCGATAAATCCTAAAGCCACGTACTAGATATCCTAATGCATCAAGTTCAAGACAATTTTGGGAGCTTTCTTTTTACTTTGCCTCTCAATGGTTTTGCACATGCTAAACACACGCAAAACCCACAAAACATTTTCTTTCGAAAACACATGTAGATTTTGAAAGAAATGTGAAAATTTTGAAGCACTAGGCAAGCAAAAGAAGACAAGTCACCCAAGGATCATGGCAAGCAGATATATCGATATTAAATGCAGCACACTATCATGACCCTAACAATGCAAACAAAAGAAAACAAAATCAAAGGAAAAAGACTCGACTATGTACACACGTAAAACACCCCCCCACACCTACTTCATGCATTGTCCTCAATGAATGCAAGCAAGATACTACATGGATTGATGCATAAAAAGGAGAGATCTCACCAACATGAAGTACAAAGGGAAATGTATGGCTATGTTGATGGACACAACCCCAAATTCCCTCAAAACCTGTGAGATGCTAAAGAAAGGGATACAAATACGTGAAAGAAATGGGGCCCAAATACTCAAGGGTTGGGGCACACAACAATCGATGCTCACTGAAGGAGTTTTTTTTTAAACTATGTACAAACATGAAAGCTCAACCACTCATGTAGGAGCATGAATGGTTGAGTGCGAGGGAGGTTCATGAAGGAACATGACCTCCTCGACTTCGGCGGGTGCCCCCTCCAAGTAGGGTTTGAGACGTTGTCCATTAACTTTGAACACGTCCCCATTCCCTGGGTTCAAGATTTCAACCGCTCCATGAGGATAAATGGTTTGGACAATAAACGGGCCAGACCAGCGACTGCGGAGCTTACCCGCAAACAGATGAAGCCGGGAATTGTAGAGCAACACCTTCTGCCCGGCCGTAAACACCTTTCGCATAATCATGCGATCGTGAAACATCTTGGCTCGGGACTTATGAATTTTGGCATTCTCGTACGCATCATTGCGTAACTCTTCTAATTCCACAATGTCGAACTTACGTTGTACTCCTGCTTGAGCAAGATCCATATTCAGGTTCTTGATCGCCCAGAAACCACGATGCTAAAGCTCGACGGGTAGGTGGCAAGCCTTGCCGTACACTACCCGATAAGGGGACATACCCAAATTGGTCTTGTACGCGGTGCGGAAAGCCCACAATGCGTCATTCAATTTGGTAGACCAATCCTTCCTCGAGGAACTAACCGTCTTCTCAAGAATTTGCTTTAATTGACGGTTAGAGATTTCGACCTGCCCACTAGTTTGCGGATGGTATGGGGTCGCAAGCTTGTGGGTGATCGAATATTTCCTCATAAGCGCTTCAAAGGAGCGATTACAGAAGTGGGTACCCCTATCGCTGATTATGGTACGAGGAGTACCAAATCGCGCAAAAATGTCCCTCAAGAATTTGGTGACCACCTTGTTGTCATTGGTCTTTGTGGGTATAGCCTCAACCCACTTAGACACATAGTCAACGGCCACCAGAATGTAAACATTCCCGAAAGAGTTCGGGAAGGGACCCATGAAATCGATGCCCCACACATCGAAGATGTCGACAACAAGGACATTTTGCAAAGGCATCATGTCACGTCGACCAATCCTGCCAAGGTGCTGGCACCTATCACATTGCTTACAAAAGTCGTAAGCATCCTTGAAAAGAGAGGGCCAGTAGAATCCAGATTGGAGCACCTTGGCAGCAGTTTTCTTTGCTCCAAAGTGTCCTCCACATGCCTTGGAATGGCAGAAATGGAGCACACTTTGGAACTCGGTATCTGGGACGCACCGCCTGAAAATTTGGTCAGAGCAGTATTTGAATAGGTAGGGGTCGTCCCAGTGAAAGAATCTGACATACGATCTAAATTTGGATTGGTCAGATTTTGACCAACCCACAGGAAATTGCTCGGTCACGAGGTAGTTCACGATGTCGGCAAACCAAGGGTTATCTCCGATCATGAACAACTGCTCGTCAGGAAATTTGTCGTCAATGATTTGGTCATGTGGGTTGGTCGTCTCTAGACGAGACAAGTGGTCAGCTACAACGTTTTCACACCCTTTTTTGTCCCGAATCTCGAGATCGAATTCTTGTAACAACAAGATCCATCTCAAGAGTCGGGATTTTGCATCTTTCTTCGCCATGAGGTGCTTGATGGCTGTGTGATCAGAATAGATAATCACGTGGGAGCCAATCAAGTACGACCGGAATTTCTCCAAAGCAAATATGATCGCTAAGAATTCCTTCTCGGTCACAGTGTAGTTCAATTGGGCATCATTGAGTGTTCTACTGGCATAGTAGATCACATGAGGCAATTTGTCCAATCGTTGCCCAAGCACTGCTCCCACAGCGAAGTCAGATGCATCACACATTAACTCAAAGGGTTCAGTCCACACCGGTGCCTTAATAATGGGAGCTGAAGTCAACTCTTTCTTCAAGGTCAAAAAGGCATGGTGGCAATCCGGTGTGAACTCAAAAATGGCATCCTTAGCCAACAAGGCGGTGAGAGGTCGAGCGATTTTGCTAAAATCCCGAATGAACCGCCGATAGAATCCAACATGCCCCAAAAAGGCGCGGATATCCTTCACATTACGTGGCGGTGGGAGATTAGCAATGATACCCACTTTGGCGGGATCGACCTCAATTCCCCTACTTGAGACCACATGTCCAAGTACAATCCCTCGCTTCACCATGAAGTGACATTTCTCCCAATTGAGAGCGAGGTTCTTCTCACGGCATCGCTTGAGGACAAGGCTCAAGTGATGAAGGCACTCATCAAAGGAAGCGCCAAATATGGAAAAGTCGTCCATGAAGATCTCAAGGAAACGCTCAACCATATCGGAGAAGATGCTGATCATACACCTCTGAAACGTTGCCGGCGCATTGCATAACCCAAAGGGCATGCGACGGTAGGCAAACGTGCCAAAGGGACAAGTGAATGTTGTTTTCTCTTGGTCCTCGGGGGCGATGGGAATTTGGTTGTAACCGGAGTATCCATCAAGAAAACAATAGTACTCATGTCCGGCCAACCTTTCCAACATCTGATCAATGAATGGCAACGGGAAATGATCTTTCCGCGTTGCCGCATTGAGCTTGCGATAATCAACGCAAACTCGCCAGCCAGTTTGCAGGCGTGTCGGGATAAGCTCATTATGCTCATTCTCCACAACCGTCACGCCTGACTTCTTGGGAACCACATGGACAAGACTCACCCACGAACTATCAGAGATAGGATAGATTATGCCATGATCCAAGCACTTAAGAACCTCCTTTCGGACGGCTTCTTTCAGTACAGGATCCAATCTCCGTTGTGGGTCCCTGCGGGGCCTAGAATCCTCTTCCATGTGGATCCGATGCTGAACAATACCAGGGCTAATTCCCTTGATATCCTTCAAGGACCACCCGATCGCCTCTTTGTTTTCAAAGAGTACTCTTTTGAGGGCAACCTCTTGATCTTTTTCAAGATCAGAAGCAATAATGAGTGGCAAGGTCTCATTATCCCCTAAAAAGATGTACTTTAGGTTATCGGGGAGCGGTTTAAGCTCGACCAGAGGTGGGTCCTTGTCGGATTCAGAGTTAATTTCAAGTGGCTCAAGGGCCACGGGGTAAGAGGAGCAAGCACCCAGATGTGCCTCCTCGTCCAGAGATATGCTGGCGGATTCCTCAAGATCCTCTTCACTCGCAACCTGATCATTAGGCACCTCAATAATATGTCGATGTGAGTCGAACATGCCTAATGAATCGGGCTCATCCGTGTCCTGGATGAAATTGGCTCCGACTGAGTCGTCGAAGAGCCCAGGTTGCTTACCAAGAGTGAAGATGTTGAAATCCGCCGTGAGGTTTCCAAAAGACAACCTCATCAAGCCATTGCGACAATTGATCAAGGCATTAGATGTCGCAAGAAATGGCCTCCCAAGGATTACAGGAATTTGTCCTTGTGGGTTGGACACGGGTTCGGTATCCAAGATGATGAAATCAACTGGAAATACGAACTCACCCACCTTGATAAGGACATCCTCCACACTCCCTCGTGGGATTTTGATGGATCTATCAGCCAACTGGAGGGTTGTCCTCATTGGTTTAAGATCGCCTATCCCAAGGTTGACATAGACTGAGTAAGGCAGGAGATTCACAGATGCCCCCAAATCCAATAGAGCTTGAGAGATGGTCACATTCCCAATCATGCAAGAGACAGTTGGACAACCAGGGTCCTTTTACTTGACAGTCATGGGTTGTGTCAATATGGAGCTCACATTGGCGGCCAAGAAGGCCTTCTTGGGCACATTTGTTTTTCTCTTGGTGGTGCAAAGGTCTTTGAGGAACTTGGCATACGGTGGCATTTGTTGAACAACGTCCAACAACGGGATGTTCACCTTTACTTGCCTAAGTACCTCAACGATCTTATCCCAATGCTCATCACGTTTTTTAGTCAACCGATGAGGGAATGGTGCCTTGGGGACATAGGAATCACGAGGAGGAGTCTCAGAATTAGGTTCCTTGACAGGCTCAAGACTCTCCTCGGAAGACTTGCCAACAGGATTGGCTTCCGGCATGTTCACATTGTTGTCAACGACCCTTCCCGATCTCAAGGTATGAATAACATTAGCATGTTGGGAAGGGTCACTTTCAACATTGTGTACATTCTGCCTGGTATTAGCAGGCTGACCCCTGGGATTTACCACAGGTTGACTCGGGAACTGACCCTTCTCGCGTTCATGAAATTGATGAGCCAATTGGCTAACTTGCATTTCCAAAGCCTTGACTGTACTTTGCATGCTCTGCATGAATGCTTGAAGGGTCGGATCACTAGAAGGGTCCTTGGGGTCAACCCGCTGAGGTGGTGGAGTCTGGTTAGAATAACCCGACGAAGAGGCCTGACCAGGTTGGTAATTTTGGTGCTGAGACCTTTGATGTGGGGGTTGGTAGGTCGCCGATGGGCGTGGAGGTTGATAAGGTGGAGGTTGAGGTTGAGCGTGCGAGCTCTGACCGTGTCCTCCACTAGATCCCCAAGAGAAGTTAGGATGGTTACGCCATCCCGGGTTATAGGAATGACTGTACGGGTCGTTTCGGGGCCTTTGATGATACATCGCATTTGCATGCTCAGTATCTCTTGGAGCGTAAGCGCACTCCAAGTCATCATGTCCCGACAGTCCACACCTAGTACACCCGGGAGTAGCGACCTGAGCTACAGGAGCTCGGTCCATCTCCAAACTCTCTATCCTACACATGAGAGCAGCCATTTTCGCCTCAGACGCGATAGTCGACTCAACATGATATGATCCAGCTCGACCAGAAGACCTGGCGGCTGGTGGCTCTCTCATGGTGTCCCACTCGAAGGTGCGCTCAGCCATGGATTCAAAAGTGTCCCATGCCTCCTCGATGGGTTTCATTTGGAAGTCACCCTGACACATCGACTCCAACAATGTGCGGGTGTTGTAGTTGATGCCCTCATAAACAATCTGGCACAGCTGCCATAGCTCAAGTCCATGATGAGGGCATTGCTGGAGAAGGTCCTTGAACCTCTCAAAGAAACCATGAAAAGATTCGGTCTCGGTCTGATACATTTGATGTATCTGGTGCCGTATCTGTTGAGTTTTCCTTTGAGGGAAAAATCTCTTCAGAAAGACGGTCACAAAGTCATCCCAAGACCGAATCGAGCTCGCCGGGAGGCTATACATCCATTTCTTCGCATTATCCTTCAATGCGAAAGAAATCATCCTCAACCGGACAGAATCCTCGTCAAGCTGTTGAAGATTGAACATGGAGCACACTTCCTCGAATTCGCGTATAAAAATATACGGATCCTCCTTATTGGCAGTAAAGGTTGGAAGCATGCTCACATACTGAGGTTTCAGCTCATAGTTGTTCCCGCGAGCAGGGGGAACAACTATGCAAGAAGGTTGCGCGGCCCGAACAGGATGGGTCCGCTCCCACAACGTCATCGGCCTATCCTGTCGAGCTAAAGGTGGTGGTGCACCTAGAACTCGATCCTGACCGAATCTCCCTTCCTCTCGAGTCAGAGGAGGAGGAGAAGGAGGTCTATGTGGTGGTGGAAACGGACCGAGGTAGTCCATGTATGGAACCCGGTCCCCTTCGCCACCATGAGACGACTCGGCCTCTTGCTCCAAAGGAGCACGAGGCGGAGATGGTCGATCACCAAGATCTTCCATCTCAGAAATAAGCACTCTCTCGAGTCGAGCGCTCTCACCAGAACGAGCCCAACCTCGCATAAAAATGCTCGACTCGACTCTAACAAACACACAACAGAAGGTGTACTAGAGGAGGAGACTATACGTAGAGAATAGATGAGGAGAGGACTCAGATGAGGAGGGAAGAATCCCTAGAGCTAGCGAGGGTAGTGGGATCAGGAAGAAGCCTAACTAGCAAGCACGGCTCAAACAAAGTAAGGCAATGGGTCCTTAAGCTAGACGACGCCTAACTTTGAGGTCACTAGCCTCGACACGTCTCACCTCCCTACAACGAGGACCACAATGCCCAGCAAGTGATACCAGATCCGGAGATCCAGTACCTCCTACTATCGACAAGGTAGGCAACGCCGATCAGGTCATGACGGTCTCAACTAGATTACTCTCCTAGTGCGCCCGCAATCCTAGGGCCAATGTCTACTTGCTTTTAGTTAAGGCTTTATTAAGAGTGATTTTTGGGGCCAAGGAAAGGGTGATGAAATCCCCCACCTTATCTTTTATGGGACAGCCCCTCCTTAGTAGCGATTTGATCCTAGATCTAGCAATCAATCGCTCCAATCAAACGCTCTCTCACTCTTGTCCCGATGCACCTTACTAACTAATGCATGAACGAAACATGCATGAATGAGGGATGTGGGTGCACGTACCTCACGCCAGCAATCAACGACAAAATGTAAAGCAAAGAAAAGACAAATGCATGCAAGGTCTACCAATGGTGCATGACCTAGATAGCAAGAAGTCTAATCTTTTGCTTTGAGTTTTATGGTCCAAGTTGATTAAAGGGGGAGTGATTAATGATCTGGGAGCAAATAAGAAGTCACAACATGCAAAATTGGGCTCCCAGATAACACAAATTACGACACAAATGACCACAAAAAAATTGGAAGACAGAATCCCTTACCAGGCCGCCAATTGGCGGTTCCAAACCGCTGATTGGCGGTCTTTTGTTGGATTTGCTTCCTCAAACTTCTCCAGTGGCCTCCCCGTGATCAAAGTGTTCCCTGAAACTAAGAAAAACTGAAAAAGAAAAATTAGAAACCCCTCGAATCGTCCAAACCAAGGTCTGGACAGAGCACCTCCCCGGCAACGGCGCCAAAAACTTGATTGATCGTTTTATATTTAACCGCAAGTGCACGGCCGCGTTGAAGCGGTGGCAAATACGGGTCGTCCACTGGGAGGTGTGTCGACACTTGGTTTATTCGAAGGCGAGAGGTAAAAAGAAGGGAGAATGATGTATTACACTAATCTAAACTACAAAGCTGAAATAAAATGCAAAGGAAATGAAGATAAGCAATAAAACTAAACCCCAAAGGGGGTAGAGAACTGATGTGAACATAAAGATGTGTGTGTGTGTGTGTTCAATTAAGCTCCTCACAACATGTAGTGCATGAAATCATAAAACTACATCCAATCTTGCCTCTACATGAATTAAGATAAGACTACATCATTAAAACATACAAGACAATGATTGGAATGAAGCTACATGAACTCAAGTATAAAGACTAGACCCTACTATGCCTCTACATGAATTAAGATGACTACATCATTAAAACATACAAGACATTAGCTAAGGAAAAGGCAACAAGAGTACATACACTACAAATTGTGTTTCCAACATTAACTTCATCCATATCCTAACTTTATCATTCCCCATAAAATAGGTCCACTAATCAAAGCATAAGCTAAGCTTCATTCAAGAGCATTAGCATATCAAAGATAAGAGTGGAGACCAATTAGATGGTTATGGAAATCATATAAAGCTCAAGGGATAAAAATAACACACACTTAATACACTACATTATTATATCACATATTTCTCCACCCCCCAAATGGGGATGGAACTATTCACTACTCATTACACTAACTAATTTAGCAAAGGAAAGCATAATACTGAAATGAAATTTATACTACTTAAGCAAGAAATATTAAAGAAGCATACAACTAAACAAATAAACAAGCATGCAAAGGAAAGGAAATTAAACTAAGAGAGAAACAACATCATTAAAAGAAAACTTATATTATTAACTCACTCAATTACAAGTAGCTCTTCCTCCACTAGAGTTTTGCTTCAAGGCTTCACTCTTAGTAGGGAAGATGGCCACCAAGAGGGAGATGGATACAATGAGAGGTGAAGAGTTCTATTTATAAGCATGGAAAAAGCTAATCCGGGACAATCCCCCGATGTGGGACTAAACCAATACCAAAAATAGCCTAAACACATGCTAATACAAGTCCAGGAAGAATCTTGGCTGATTTGGGCTTAACAAGACCTCCAATTGGCGGTTCCAGACCGCCAATTGGCGGCCTATAAAGCCCAGATCCGGCTGGGTCTTCTGGTGGGCTTGCCTTGGTGTGTTTCTTGGTCTTGGATGCATCTAGCTGGTTTAGTGGAGCTCCGACCCGAATCGAATTGACAAAATACTCCTCATGATGGTGTGGAGTTTCCTGTTTTGCTCTTAGGTCCTTCTGTCTTACGATCAGGTCCTTCCCCCTTGCATCTTGGTCCCCAGGTCTCACAATTAGGTCCTTTTTTCCTGCTTTTGGGTCCTTTCATGGCTCTTCTCTTCAAACCTCTTTATTTCTGAAAACTAAACATAAAACTCGTCACATAGCATTGCTTAGGTGTAAGATAATGGATATAAGGTACAAATATAAGCATGAAATGATGTCAATCAGCGAGCAAGATACTACATGGATGAATGCATGAAATAGAAGAGGTCTCACCAACATGAAGTACAAAGAGAAGTTCAAGGTCATGTTGATGGACACAAACCCGAATTCCCTCAAAACCTGTGAGATGCTAAAGAAGGGATACAAATACGTGAAAGAAATGGGGCCCAAATACTCAAGGGTTGGAGCCCACAACAATCGATGCTCACTGAAGGAGTCTTTTATTGTACTTTTTTTGTATGTACAACAAATGGGCTCCCATCTTCATATGTCAAGGGACATCAAATGGGAACCCGCCCTCACTTGAGCCAAAAATGCACATGCATGGGCTCGCGACATACAAATCAGAATTGCTTGACCACCTGATACCCTTATAAGCGTTGTGGTCGTTTGATGCCTCTTGAGAGTGAGAAAGATAGGAGGCATGAATGAGAGGTGAACCTCTATCAGGTTGAAGGGTATCAGGTGGTTGATTCTTAACCCACATGGGGTCCTCAGCAGATACAGAATGAAGATCATGTGGCCCAGAGGCCATAAAAAGCCACATGATCGAAAGGTTGTGGCTCAAGGGCCACGTAATCAAAAGGATGTGGCTCAAGGGCCACAAGATCAGAAGAATGTGGCTCAAGGGCCACAAGATCAAAAGGAGGTGGCTCTGAGGCCACATTATCAGAACATAAGGCACCTTCTTGTGCCAGCCCAGGTGAAACATCTTCACCACCTTCAGGAGCTTCATCGAACAATTCTCTGAAGTACTTGAAGGTGCCCTCAACTTTAATTTCATCCAAACCCTGGATAAGGTTGACCCCAACGGGGTCATTGAAGGCACCTGGCTTCTTGCTGATGGTGAAGATGTTAAAATCAGCACATTGACTACCATAAGTCAAGCGCATCAGACCATTGCGACAATTGATCAGTGCATTGGAAGTCGCAAGGAATGGTCGCCCCAGAATGACAGGAATTTGTCCAAGTGGGTTTGGCACAAGTTCAGTATCCAAGACAAAGAAGTCAACTGGATAAATGAACTCTCCCACTTTGATCAACACATCTTCCACCACACCCCTCGTTTTCTTCATAGACCTATTAGCCAATTGAAGAGTGGTCTTTGTTTGTTTGAGGTCTCCAAGACCGAGGTGGACGTAGACAGAATATGGCAGAAGATTAACAGATGCACCAAGGTCCAATAAGGCTCGATGTATGTACACATCACCAATCACACAAGAGATAGTAGGACAGCCAGGGTCCTTGTACTTGACTTGCATGAGTTGTGCCAACAAAGAACTCACGTTAGCCGCAAGAAAAGCTTTCTTTGGAACATGAGTTTTTCTCTTCTTGGTGCATAAGTCCTTGAGAACCTTGGCATAAGGTGGCATTTGCTGAATCACCTCCAACAGAGGGATGTTCACCTTAACTTGCCTAAACATCTCAAGCATCTTGTCATGCTGATCAGAGGTTTTCTTTTTAAGGCGCTCAGGGAATGACACCTTCGGGGCATAAGGATGTGAAGGAACCCCAGAATTCTGGTCCAAAGAAACATGAGTGGGGACCTCAGAATCTGGTTCATTCGACACAAGAGGAGACAAGGGGACCTCAGGGTTCGGCCTCTTTGTCGAAGGAAATGTAGAAAGAACCTCAGGATCTGGCTCCTTCCTGGAAGTATTTGTGGAGGGAGCCTCAAGATCCGGCTCCCTCAAAGTTGGCGATGACAAAGAAGGCACCCCAATGTGGTTATCCACCTCCTTACCAGACCTCAAAGTATGAATCACATTAATATGATGGGTCGGTTCAGAGGTAGCATGAGGTAAAGGTGTCCTTCCTTGAGAATGGGTACCCCGAGGATTCACCTCAGGTTGACTCGGTAATTGGCCCTTCTCGCGTTCATGGAGCTGATTAGCCAACTGGCTAACTTGCATTTCCAATGCTTTGACCGAATTGTTGCTGGCCGTAAACAAGGATTGAGTGCTCTGAATGAACGCATGAAGGGTTTGTTCAAGAGTGGGGTCCTTCGAGTCAACCCGTTGGGGTAGTGGAGTCTGGTTAGAATAACCCGACGATGAGGTCTGAGGAGGTTGGTAATTATGGTGCTGAGAACTTTGATGTGGGGGTTTGTAGGTCGCCGATGGGCGTGGAGGTTGATAAGGTGGAGGTTGAGGTTGAGCGTGCGAGCTCTGACCATGACCCCCACTAGGCCCCCAAGAGAAGTTATGATGGTTATGCCATCCCAGGTTGTAGGAGTGATTGTACGGGTCGTTATGGGGCCTCTGTTGATACATCGCATTTGCATGCTCAGTATCCCTTGGAGCGTAAGCGCATTCCAAGTCATCATGGCCCGTAAGTCCACACCTACTACACCCAGGAGTAGCGACCTGAGCTACAGGAGCTCAGTCCAACTCTAAACTCTCAATCCTACGCATGAGAGCAGCCAATTTTGCCTCAGACGCGATAGTTGACTCAACTTGATATGATCCAGCTCCACCAGATGACCTGGAGGCTGGTGGCTCTCTCATGGTGTCCCACTCAAATGTACGTTCAGCCATTAACTCAAAAGTGTCCCATGCCTCATTGATGGGTTTCATTTGGAAATCCCCCTGACACATCGACTCCAACAATGTGCGGGTGTTGTAGTTGATGCCCTCATAAATAATCTGGCACAATTGCCATAGCTCAAGTCCATGATGAGGGTATTGCTGGAAAAGGTCCTTGAACCTATCAAAGAAAGCATGAAAAGATTTGGTCTCAGTCTGATACATTTGATGTATCTGGTGCCGTATCTGTTGAGTTTTCCTTTGAGGGAAAAATCTCTTCAGAAATACGGTCACAAAGTCATCCAAGACCGAATAGAGCTCGCCGGGAGGCTACGTAACGAGCTTTATGTTTGAATTTCAGAAATAAATAGGTTTGAAGAGAAGAGGCATGAAAGGACCTAAAAGCAGGAAAAAGGACTGAGTTGAGAGACTCGAGGACTAAGATGCAAGATTGAAGACCCTGAATGCAAGATAGAAGGACCAATGAGCAAACAAGAATACTCCACACCATCATGGGGAGTATTTTGGCAATTCTATTCGGGTCGGAGCTCCAACAAGCAAAGTAGATGCATCAAAGACCAACAAATCCATCCAGAAAAGCCCAGAAGAAAACCCAGACGGATCCAAACCATGTAGACTGCCAATTGGCGGTCTGGGGCCGTTGATTGGCAGTCCGGGTTGCTCCGGATCTGCTAATATTTCTTTGGGTCGTGTATTAGAGTGTGTTTAGTCTAATTCTGGTATATGTTTAGTCCCATACCGGGGGATTGTCCCGGATTACCTTTTTCTATGGCTATAAATAGAACTCTCCCTAGTCTCTTGTACCCCATCTCTCTCTGTTGGTTGTCATCCTCTCTACTAGGAGTTAAAGCCTTGAAGCAAAAACCCTGGTGGAGAGAGGCTACTTGTAATTGAGTGAGTAATAATAGATGTTTTCTTTTGGTTAAGTTGTTTCTTTCTTAGTTTAATTTCATTTCTTATGTCTTGCATGCTTTAGTTTTATGTTCTTTTAATTAAACTTGTTGTTTTAGTCTTCTTATAATTAGTTTAAACATGTTTTCTTTCCTTAATATAAATGTTAGTTTAAATATGTGTGAGTAGTTTCATCCCCTTTGGGGGTGGAGTAGATGTGTATACATGTTATGTAGATGATATGAATGCTAGACATTGTTGTTTGTGAGAGATGTTAGTATGCTTGTTTAAATTAATAAGAACTTTTACTTGATGGTTTCTACCATAATGTTTAGGTACATTCCATGCTTGTTTATGTTCTTAATAAAAAACTTGTCATGCTCATATTAATCACCTAGGTTAGTGCTTTAAATGATAGGTCTTGCCATTAGGTACTTTCTATGCATTAACAAACACTAACTACACTTGAGCTTATTGCATTCACCACACTTATTTCATGTACACACACACACTCCACCCCTTAGGGGGTTTCCATTCCTGATTTCTATCTTCGGTTATTAGTTACTTAGTTTAGTTCATTTCGTGTTTTCATTTCCTCCTTTCTAGTTTACTAGTTTAGCTTAGTATAGTTTAGTTAAATCAATCCTTTCCCCTTTCTTTCCCACTCACCTTCGAACAAACCGGAGTCGACACACCTCCCTGTGGATCGACCCGTATTTCTCACCGCTTCAACGCGGCCGTGCACTTGCGGTTAATTAAAACATATCAATCAGTGGTTTAGCAGTCGGTTCCTCTCTCATATTACCCCAATATGAAGATTGCTTAGTCATAAAATTAAGATTGTCCCAACCATACAGGGTGTTTGTCTGAGCCACCCTAGGTTGCATGGGTCTGGAATACCAAGGAGATTTGTCATGGTCCCAACAATAATATGGATGGTCGCCCATGTAACCATCCATCTCAACAAAAAACTCTCTAGTCAACCACACTCACCACCACGAGGCCAAGCTCACAAAAAGTGCTCGACCCGACCATGAAACGCTAACAGAGAGTGTAAAGGGGAGGAGACTAGAATGTAGAAGTAGGTGAGAAGAATATGACTCAGAGGAGAAGGGAAAAATCCCTAAAGCTAGCGTGGGTAGTGGGAGAGGGTAGAGACCTGATCTAACAAGCACGGCTCAAACAACTTATGGCTATAGGTCATTAGGCTAGACGACGCCTAACTTCAAGATCACTAGTCTTGACATGCCTCACCTCCCTACAACGAAGACCACAATGCCCAGCAAGTGATACCAGATCCGAAGATCCAGTACCTCCTACTATCGACAAGGCAGGCAACGCCAATCAGGCCATGATGGTCTCAACTCGATCACTCTCCAACTGCGTCTGAAATCCTTAGGGCCAATGTCTACTTGCTTTTAGAATTAAGGCTTTGATTAAGAGTGATTTTTGGGGCAAAGGAAAGGGTGACATACAAGATCGATTTCATATTTTCAACAATTTTTATGTACATAACTTTGTGTTTATTCTAATATCATGCAACTCTATATTTATTAAAATAAACCAAAAAGAGAGAATCATAGCTAAAGGTTCTCTAAAACCATTTTGAAGATTCGGAGTCGCGTTGCCAGTTGAATCATCCACGGATTTGCCTCCGAGTGTTCACCAAACTCTAAACAAGATTAGAGAGAAAAGAGCTAGCCAATCAATCTCTAACAATGTTTAGAATCTAGCTAATTACCCCTCTTTAAGCTCCTGAGATTCTTATATCTAAAACTTAAATTTACTAAGATATTTTCGTGGTGATTAGGGAGAGATTAATGAGAGAAAGAATTTTTGCATTAGTTTAAAACAAGTAGGAGTAGAGGTCCTTTTATAGTCTGCCAAAACATCCTTATCAAGAGCTATTCTTTAGCCATGATCCCTTGTTTATTCTCTCCTAAATTAATCTCTAATTTCCACATAATCACCCACAAAAAACGTTTTAATTAAATCTGGAATTAATTCACCCATGATCTAATTAATCTCTTAATAATTCAGGCAGAATCGTTCTTGTTCGGTAGACCGAGTATTATTCGGTCAACCGAACCATTCGGTTATAACACGTGTTCGGTGGACCGTGAGCAAGACGGTCGACCGAATCCTTATGAGAAAAATTCCCTGGAAGAATTCGGATGAACCACGTCTTTTAATCGGTCTACCGTTGACGCACCAGAATCGTTCCTGGGACATAGTCATCGGATGACCGTGTCACCTTCGGTTTACCGAAAGTACCACTTCTCGGTTGACCGTTTCCAATCGGTTAACCGAACCCGATTGTCGAGGCACTCTAGACAATATCGGTCAACCAATTGCGCTTACCCATTCCCCATTCGGTTAACCAACCCAAAGATTCCCCGGTCGACCGAACCATGAACGATTCACCGTGTTTGACCCCGATTTTGTTTTTGTCAAATTTTGGATTTATTTCCAACAAAATTTGATCTTTTGGGGTTTTTAGCAAATTCACATCTTATGTAATATATTATCTTATGTAATATTAAATTATTACACCCCATAATAAATACACCTCATATGAATTTATCATGACTCTAATTATGTCAATTCTCATGACATATTGATTTTATTTATTCACCACACGTGTCCCATTTTCACATGAAACCCGACACATCATATGAACTTAAAACCAAACCTCTTGTTTCCCAGCTTTGTGGTGTGACCTATAGGAGGATCTAAGCCAAATTGACAGTGATATTAAACACATAATATCTCAGACTATAAGCGGTATCTAGCAACACTTTATAGTCACCCAATTTGCATAGATGTCTTTGTTCAACCCGAACCAAAACATGATCCATTTAGTGATGTAAGTGCACCACTTGTGTCCGTCCCATGCCTCATGATATTAAGAATATATACAAAGTAGAAATGTGTCACCTTTGTATTATATTCATTTCTTGATCTCTTTAAGCTAATTATAACTATGTGACTTAACTCAAGTCACATTGTGCACATTATAATTTTGCTTTATCAAGGGGCCCACTAATATCATCACTCAATTAAGAGGGGCAATGATAATCGTTTGACTAGCTATCTTTTCCAGCACAAGTCATGTTCAACCAACTATTGCCTTTATCACTATACTCATTGATAGCTTTTGACAATAATCAAATTAAGCACTTCTTGAGTGAAAAGATATAAGTCTCATATCTTAGGATCCAAGACACAGTAAAACATTAATGACACGAAACATAATTCCATAATGTTTTACTTGTTAGGTCTATTCAATATATAAAAGTAATCTTTTCCTCTTTTATATACTCGTGTCGTCAATTATTTGTAGAGCTACAACAATCGATGACCAACACGACAATCTTATCTCGATGATTAATGTTCCATGTTAATTACCATGATTGTGAATAAGTTTTGATTTATGTAAACCATTATCTTTTAGAGCTCTATGGTTAAGGACCAAATGTCTCTTCCTTAACACTTCCAAAAGACGAATATCATAATCAAGGAACAAAATGTTTACACATCCAATTCATAATAATTGACATATAAAAGTAAAACTTTTAGAACACATTCCTTTCAATCTCCCACTTGTTATCAAAGTTTTCTCTAACATACATTCTCAATGAATAAAACAATAATAACTAGGGTAACTGATGCATTGCATACATTGCATCATATGTCTTTCATTTAGATTACTTTTATATCAATAAATGCTACTAAGGTATGTGTTTAGTCGTATTTACAGAATACAGGGACCTGAATGCAACCCACATTCCGAGCATAAACGTGTGCAAAAGATTCATTTCTATCATAAAGACCGAATTCAAGTTTATCGGGTTTCAATTGGAAATGCATCCAAGCATAAAAGCATTCAAGGAGCTAATCACAAAAAGGTCAAGGGCTTAATTGCAAAATGCCAAGGACCTGATTGCAAAATAAAAGGACCAAGTTATTGTGTGGAGAAAGTCAAAAGAAAAATCAAATATAAATCTCCAACAATGGAAGGAATTAATCCGGAGCTCAAGACAATGGAAAGAATCAATCCAGACGCGCAAAGGAGGATCAAATCATACCATAAACACGTGACAAAAATGCTGATTAAATCCGACCAACGTGTGAGGCGAATCCGCCGCACAATACACATGATGTGCGGCGATTCCGCCGCCCATTGGTCGATCTGTGTGTCCCAATTTCATCCAGTCGTGTATGGACACGTGTACTATCCAATTCTATACCTAAGTCCCTTGTAGCAACTATAAATAGACCCGAGAACGATGTAAATAGGGTCCTTGGTGGTTGTTCTTATTTGTGTACCTTAGTTTTATTAATAAAATTCTGTTTCTTATTTCTTACTTTTTAGTTTTCTTTTAATGTCTCTAGGATCCCTTCTTCTTCCTCCCTCCATGAGTTTCTAACTCTTTCCAAAGGGTGGAGGTGATGGAATGAGGGTTAGAGAAGATGAATTGCATGTTATTATTTTAAGTTCATGATTAGTATATTTTGATTACTTGAGTTTATGTTAAGTCATTTATCTTGTAATGCTTCATAACTAACATGATTTACAATAAGTTTCAGTAATTCTCTGATCTAAACCTAAATCTAAACCTCCACCCAACGGATTTCTCTTCTTATTTCTTGTTTCAGTTCTAATTGCTTTTGTTTCGTACTTTAGATAATTAAATCAAAAATACCAAAAACCCAACTTATTTCTTCTCCCTTCTTCCCTCAATCGAAATCACACTAACAACGAAATCTCTCCCTCCTTGTGTTCGACCCGTACTTGCCACGTCTTCATAGACGCCGTGCACTTGCGGTATAAATAAAATTCTCATCAAGTTTTTGGCGCCGTTGCCGGGGAGGCGACGCAGATTTTTGTTGTTTTTTGTGTTTTCGATTTTTCCTGTTTATCTTGTGCGCGATCTAAGTATTTGGATTTG
Source organism: Triglochin maritima (assembly GCA_963682175.1). Lineage (NCBI taxonomy): Eukaryota > Viridiplantae > Streptophyta > Magnoliopsida > Alismatales > Juncaginaceae > Triglochin > Triglochin maritima. The sequence continues at coordinate 27,817,935 of OY821786.1, read as the reverse complement.
TGTTTCAGGAGACAACAGAGCGCGCGGCGAAATACGAGCGCATTCTGAGCTTAAAGAGCGGCGAATCCGCCGCCCCATAAGAAGCATTTGCGGCGAAATCGCCGCACAGGTTGGTCTTCCGGTCTTCAAATTTTGAGGGCGTCGTCGGCATCTCTGGGTGGTCGCATTGAGCTACTGGAATCTCCGAGAGCGGGAGGCGAACCCGACTGAGCATTGCGGAGGTAACTTTTCTTGCCTTTCTCGTAAAATCTGAATAGTTGAAAAGTTTCCTTTCGTAGAATTGCACGTGTTAGGGTTACAATTCCATAATTGGCAATAATTCAACTCTGACCTAAAATTGGCAAAATTAGAAAGACCTTAGTGCATGCATCATATAATGTTTTGCTTGCATTATTCTTGCTAAATTCTTGCAAATTAATACTTGTTGAAGATTGCTGGAGGCAAGGTACGTATCGAGGTTTTTATCGATTGCATTAGAGCATATAATTTAGTTGCATACAACCTTGCATTTGCCCCCATTAAAAGGACCATTGTTTGACTATCTTTGCTAGATTTAAGTTAAACTATCTTAAGGGCAACTCCGTAGGAAAAGATACGGTGGGGATTTCATCACCCTCCCGTAGCCCACAAACCACAATCCTGAAGTGTCGCCTAAGCCTAAAATTTAAAATCAATTAGACATTGGCCCCTAAGGACTCAGACTCAATTAAGGAGGAGATTGGTTTGACTTGCTATGACCTGAAGCTAATTGAATTCAATTTGGTGTCTAGAAAGTGTTTTTGTGTCGACGAAAGTCTTCCAAGCGACGTGGTTGTCTAATTGGCACCGACTCTGTCGGAAGCGCCCCCACTAGCTATACACTAACTGGCCAACTTGGTTTGATTGGTGAGGGAGGTGAACCAAGCAAATCAATTCGACTCAACCAGTTAGGAGTCGTCTAGATCTAAGTGACACTAGGTCTAGGATTGTTTTGACCGTGCTTGTTCAGGAAATTTCTGACCAACCCTAATTTTTATCCTTTAGAGTTAAGTTTCCCTTCTCGTTTGAGTCTTCTTTCCCTTCTCATCCTTACCTTTCTATTGTTTGTTTCCTTTAAAAAATAAATAAATAAATAAATAAAAATTTAAAATTCAAAAATTCAAAAAAAAAAGTGTAATTAATTCTTGAAATTAAATTTGGAGTTTAAATTTCGAATTTGAATTCAAAAATTGATTCAACCTGGTGCACTCAGATTTGGATTCGGGACTTGAGTAATCGACTCTCACGAGTTCATCTAGATTCCAGTCTGGAACTTAACCCCAATCCACCTGTTGCACCACCTCACCCGGATCTAATGGGTGAGAACGTAGTGGACCCGCCTGTTGCGCAACCTATAACTTTGAGGGATCGGTGCTACCCAACGATGGCTGCTCAGCCATCGTGCATCGTCATGCCCACCATACCGGGTCGCGACTTCGAACTTAAGGCACAATACATGAGTATGCTGCCTAAGTTCACCTCTAGGGAAGACCCATATCTCTTCCTTAGAGAATTTGAAGAAATCTGCTCTCTTATGCAATACCAGCATATCCCTGAAGAGGCAGTGCGTCTGAAATTCGTGCCTCTAGCACTGAAGGACGACGCTAAGAAATGGCTATATAGTCTAGCCGAAAGATCTATTAGAAGTTGGGCCGAATTTGTTCAAGTTTTCCTAAAAAAATATTTCCCCAACCATAAGACTATGAAGATTAGGAATGAAATTGTTGCATTCGTTCAGTCTGAGAGCGAGCCGTTCTATTCCTATCTTGAGAGATTTAAGAGTGTCTTGACCTAATGCCCTCATCACGGAATTCCAAAGTGGCAATTATGCCAAATTATTTATGAGGGATTGACACCCACATCTAGGGTTATGCTAGAATCTGTGAGCCAATGGAACTTTATGTCCAAAAATGAAAATGATGCCTGGACTTTTCTTGAGGATTTAGCTGAAAATAGTATGCAATGGGACAATGCTAGAACACCCATCAACCCGAGTATTGGATCTAGAATAGCGAGTCAACCCCGACCAGGTGTCTTAGCTATAGACTCCAACATAGCGGCTGAGGCAAAACTAGCTACCCTAATGCGTAGAATGGAAAGTCTAGAGCTACAAAATCAACCCCGAATGAATCAACCCTTGTCTATCCCCTGCAATAGATGTGGGCAGACTCGTCATTTAATGGAGGACTGTGTGAACATGGAACATGTTAATGCCACATTTAACAATTCTAGAAATGATCCTTACGCATGAACTTATAACCCAGGTTGGCGTAATCATCCCAATTTTTCGTGGACCCAACAAGGACAACCTCCTAGACAACAACCAACCCCATATAACCAAAATAATACATCATCTGGGGGTAATAATGGAAATCATGAGGTTAGGTTGACAAAATTAGAAAATTTAATGACAACCTTTATACAAACAACCAACCAATCATTCCAAAGGCTAGAGACACAGGTCAGCCAATTAGCACAGATAATAGGTGAAAGAGAAAAGGGCCAATTTCCAAGTCAACCTGAGGTAAACCCCAGAACTAATAATCAATATCAATCTTATCAACCACCTTCAGGAAATAACAACCCTAGACCGGTTCAAATGGTTAATGAGGAAGGACCGTTCCAACAAATCAATGCTGTAGTATCATTACGGTCCAGAAGACAAATTGACAATAATGTGGTAAACCCTAGAATGACTAATCAATCTAGCCATCAAGCACCCACATATGACTTGACCATTGAACCCGATGTCCAAATTGAAAAGCCCAATCCACCTACCCAACCTGAACCTGTAGCTCAACCTGAACCTGAGCGAGTCTATGTGCCTAAAGCCCCATTTCCCAATAGACTCAAAAAGAACTCTAGTGCACAAATAGAGAAAATCTTGGAAGTATTTAAGCAAGTTAAGGTAAACATTCCACTCTTAGACATGATTCAACAAATACCTGCTTATGCTAAATTCTTAAAAGATTTGTGCACTAAGAAGAGAAAAACGAATGTACCAAAGAAGGCATTCTTAACTGCAAACATATGCTCAATTCTTTCCAACACATCTCCTATAAAATATAAGGACCCGGGGTGTCCCACAATTTCATGTTCAATAGGAGATACGTTTATCAATAAAGCCCTTCTAGACCTTGGTGCAAGCGTTAACTTGCTCCCATTTTCTGTCTACGAGCAACTCAACCTTGGTCCACTGAAACCCTCTAGGACAACCCTCCAATTCGCTGATTGTTCTGTTAAGAAACCGAGAGGTATAGTAGAGGACGTTTTGATTAAGGTTGGTGACTTCATTTATCCAGTGGATTTTGTCGTACTTGATACTGAACCTGTTATAAATCCTAATCAACAAATCCCTGTAATTTTAGGTAGACCCTTTTTAGCCACTTCGGAAGCATTAATAAACTGTCGAAATGGGCTCATGCAATTATCTTTCGGGAACTTAAAAGCAGAATTTAATATCTTCCATATTGATAATGAGCCAGAAATAATATGCAACCCAAGTGATGTTGTGATGAGAGCACATATTTATCAGATTTCTGAATCAAATAAATCATCACATAAGCAAAAAGGATGTAAGAAAAAAGGGAGTAATTCATTTACCCAACCACCATCACTCGAGCAAACAAGCGAACAAGTGAGAAGAGTGGAATCTTTTCCTCAAGTCAACATGGGGAACAATTCAACTGGATACATGCACCAATATGGTGTCATTCAATCCAGTTCTGATTATGGTTGACTTTGAGCAAACTCAACCCCTCTACCGCAAGCCGACGCAGGTAATAAGTGCATTTATTGTATCTATGCATACATTGAGGACAATGCATGATTTAGGTGTGGGGGGTGTTTATATATGTACATATCTATCTATTTGATTTTCTGTTCTGCTTTATTAAAAAAAAAAATAGAAAAAAAAAATTCAATATTCTATGACATAGCTTAAGATTGAACTGCCAAAACCCGTGTACAAATTGCATTAAGTTTTTGTTCCTTATTATATAGTTCTGCTTGTAGAAATTATGACATAAATCTAAGTTCCAAAGAAATAACCCATGACCCTTGTAAGACATGTATGCACTTAAATTGGATGAATCAAATCTTTGAAGTGGTTGATAAAAAGCAGAGGTTGAGGAAAATATACCGGGAAGTGTGGACTTCTAATAGCAATTAAGCCTTGAGGAAAATAAAAGTAAAATAAAATAAAAATAAAGTGAGGAAAACACATTTTTGCAAAATGATTACAAAAGCCCAAGCCTTCGAGTCACTGGTCCGTAGGGGTATCTTGAAACCCGGTAACTTGAGTCTGCCAGCTCGGGATTATCGACCAAACTCGCTACACGAATGCAAAAAGGGTATAAGTGTCAAAAAGAAAAGCAAATGTGTTGAATCACGGAAAAAGGATAAAAATAAATAAATACTTTAAGATACTCAAGGCCCAAAGCTAAAGGAATGATCCATGCCATGGTTGATCCAAATGATACTTCACCACCAGAGGAGGCGTGCAAAATAATTTATGTGATAACATGTGTAGAGGGGTTAGTGGTGTGAATGTTGGAGGAATAAAGACCAAGTCAAACTTTTTATAAGTTAGAACTGTATAATGAGCATGCGAGAACTTTAAGTGAGATATATAAGGTTAAGGCAGAAATATTAAGAGCTATTAATGGAATGTTGAATTAAGACTTTGTGGGTGTGTCAACTGAAAACCCTCACGAGACAAAACTCGTCCTCCTTGGCAACAAGGAGGTTTAAAGGCTTGTTGCACATGCTAAGTGCAACCGTGATTCCTACGAAAGTGAGTTAGGATTTCCTTGCTTTCATTTTCTTATATTCTGCTTTGCTAGGGACTAGCAAAATCTAGGTGTGGGGGTATTTGATGCATTGCATACATTGCATCATATGTCTTTCATTTAGATTACTTTTATATCAATAAATGCTACTAAGGTATGTGTTTAGTCGTATTTACAGAATACAGGGACCTGAATGCAAATTACCCACATTCCGAGCATAAACGTGTGCAAAAGATTCATTTCTATCATAAAGACCGAATTCAAGTTTATCGGGTTTCAATTGGAAATGCATCCAAGCATAAAAGCATTCAAGGAGCTAATCACAAAAAGGTCAAGGGCTTAATTGCAAAATGCCAAGGACCTGATTGCAAAATAAAAGGACCAAGTTATTGTGTGGAGAAAGTCAAAAGAAAAATCAAATATAAATCTCCAACAATGGAAGGAATTAATCCGGAGCTCAAGACAATGGAAAGAATCAATCCAGACGCGCAAAGGAGGATCAAATCATACCATAAACGCGTGAAAAAATCCTGATTAAATCCGACCAACGTGTGAGGCGAATCCGCCGCACAATACACATGATGTGCGGCGATTCCGCCGCCCATTGGTCGATCTGTGTGTCCCAATTTCATCCAGTCGTGTATGGACACGTGTACTATCCAATTCTATACCTAAGTCCCTTGTAGCAACTATAAATAGACCCGAGAACGATGTAAATAGGGTCCTTGGTGGTTGTTCTTATTTGTGTACCTTAGTTTTATTAATAAAATTCTGTTTCTTATTTCTTACTTTTTAGTTTTCTTTTAATGTCTCTAGGATCCCTTCTTCTTCCTCCCTCCATGAGTTTCTAACTCTTTCCAAAGGGTGGAGGTGATGGAATGAGGGTTAGAGAAGATGAATTGCATGTTATTATTTTAAGTTCATGATTAGTATATTTTGATTACTTGAGTTTATGTTAAGTCATTTATCTTGTAATGCTTCATAACTAACATGATTTACAATAAGTTTCAGTAATTCTCTGATCTAAACCTAAATCTAAACCTCCACCCAACGGATTTCTTTTCTTATTTCTTGTTTCAGTTCTAATTGCTTTTGTTTCGTACTTTAGATAATTAAATCAAAAATACCAAAAACCCAACTTATTTCTTCTCCCTTCTTCCCTCAATCGAAATCACACTAACAACGAAATCTCTCCCTCCTTGTGTTCGACCCGTACTTGCCACGTCTTCATTGACGCCGTGCACTTGCGGTATAAATAAAATTTTCATCAGTAACCCTCTCTAATCACTCATCAAGCCAATCCACTTGGTTCCTCAGACCCATGGACTCGAAATGCATTTCGCCCTTGACTTGGGATAAGGGTTTGGTGAATGGATCAGCTGTGTTGCTGTATGTGTCCACTCATAACAGATTTATTTTGCCCTCGTCGATGAAGTCACGTGTGACAAAGTACTTACGATCCATGTACTTCACTTTGTGGTGTGATTTGGGATCCTTGATTTGCGAGATAGGTGCAATATTATCGCAAAATAGCTCTATGGGTCCCTCGCACTAGGGAACTACTCCAAGCTCTTCAAGGAACTTCTTAATCCACACTCCTTCCTTGCTCGCTTCAACGACAACCATTACTTCAGAAGCGGTGGTAGAGTCGGCCGTTGTGCTTTGCTTCAAACTACGCCAACTCACAACTCCACCATTCAGAAGGAAGACGTATCCTGATTGCGACCTTCTATCGTCTGGATCACTCATGAAACTCGCATCCGAATAGCCCTCGGCTATTAACTCCCTTTGTCCTCCATAAACAAGAAACTTACCTTTGGTCCGGTTAAGGTACCTCAGAATGTTCTTGACCGCAGTCCAATGCTCAGGACCTGCATTGGATTGGTGACGACTTGTTACGCTTAGAGCATACGAGACATCAGGTCTTGTGCAAGTCATCGCGTACATGATGGATCCTATTGCCGAAGCATAAGGGATATCTTTCATGTACTCCAAGTCTTTACGTGATTCAGCACGTTGAGACTTCTTGAGTTGCACACCCATACTCATTGGCACATTGCCCTTTTTGGAGTTGTTCATGCTGAACCTTTCCAAGACCTTGTCAATGTACGTACGTTGACTTAGGCCAATGAGTCTGCGAGATCTATCTCTATATATCTTCATTCCCAAGATGTATTGAGCCTCACCCATGTCTTTCTTCGAAAATGCAAATTTCAATGAACTTCTCGTTTGCTAAAGCAAAGGTATATGATTTCCCATGAGGAGTATGTCATCGACATATAAGATCAAGAACACTATGTGGCTCCCACTAACCTTCTTATATATACAAGGCTCTTCCTTACTTTGGACGAAGTGAATCTTTTTGACTTCTTCGTCAAAGCGTTTGTTCCAACTCCTTGATGCTTGCTTCAATCCATAAATGGATCTTTGAAGTTTGCATACTTTCTCGCTATTCTTTGGATCTTCAAAACCTTGAGGCTGTACCATGTACACATCCTCCTCCAAGTTCCCATTAAGGAACGCCGTTTTGACATCCATTTGTCATATCTCATAATCATGAAATGCGGCAATAGCGAGCATAATCTGAATAGACTTGAACATGGCAACCGGTGAAAAAGTTTCATCATAGTCAATTCCTTGAACCTGAGTGAAACCTTTTGCTACAAGCCTCGCTTTGTAGGTTGTCAAGTTCCCATCCATGTCCATCTTCCTCTTGAAAACCCATTTATTTTGAATGGCCTTTTCCCCTTGAGGAAGGTCAACCAAGTTCCACACTTGATTATCATACATGGATTCTATTTCGGATTCAATGGCCTTGAGCCATAGTTTGGAGTCCTTTCTTTCCATTGCTTCTTGAAAGGTCGAGGGATCATCGGTATCTAATACCATGATCTCATGAAGTCCCAAATACATATCGAGTTTCTTCCTTTCCCTCGTTGACCTTCTAAGTTCTTTTGGTTCTACGTGTACTTCTCGAACTTCTTCCACAATTTCTTGTGGAATTGGTTCGTGTTCGATTCTCGAAGGTACACTAGGTGGGGAGGATTGAGTTTCTCTCACAATTTCTTGCGAGGGTCTCTCACTCACGCTCCCACTAACCAAAGGAACCTCGGTTGGGCCTTCATGATCTTGAATGTCGCCATTCATATCATGATCTTGTAGAATATCTTGAGTCTCCTCAATCACAACTCTACTCCCACTACTTTTTATTCTTTCCAGAAATTCCTTTTATAGAAATACGACATCCCTCTCTACAATCACGCGATTGGAGGTTATATGCCAAAAGTAGTATCCTCTTGTCTCACGAGGATAACCTATAAAGAAGCACTTATCCGCTTTTGGTTGAAGTTTGGTCGACATCAATCTCTTGACGTAGGCCTCACAACCCCAAATCTTGAGAAAATTGAGCTTAGGTGTTTTACCACTCCATAGCTCATAAGGCGTTTTCTCTACGGATTTGGATGGAACATTATTTAGTGTGTAAGCCGCAGCTTCTAATGCATAACTCCAAAAGTAAAGCGGCAATTCAGCTTGACTCATCATTGATCGAACCATGTCGAGTAATGTCCTATTCCTCCTTTCGGATACCCCATTCCACTGCGGTGTACCGGGAGGGGTGAGTTGTGGTGCAATACCACACTCTTTTAGGAATGAGTAAAATTCGGTACTTAAGTACTCACCTCCACGATCCGTTCGTAGAGACTTGATTTTGTTGTTGAGTTGGTTCTCTACTTCATTCTTGAATTCCTTGAATTTGTCAAAGGATTCACTTTTGTTTCTCATTAGATAAATATAGCCATAACGACTATAGTCATCCGTGAACGTAATGAAGTACTTAAAACCGTCTATTGCACTAGTACTTATCAGACCACATACATCGGAATGTATCAAATCCATCAAGTCATTCGCTCTCGGTCCTTTCTTCTTGAAAGGCCTCTTGGTCATTTTGCCCAATTCAATTCAAGCAAATAGAGACTATTCCTTACGAATGCATTTGCATAGAAAATACCAATCTTCAATATAGATAAGCAAGAGTTTGAAATATTTATATTAAAATTATCCATATCCAAACATGATACAGAAATAATATTCTTGCTAATCGAAGGCACATAATAAACATTCTTTAAACATAAATTTAAACCACTAGATAATTGAATCTCCACAGAACCTTGTGCAATCGTAGCAACGCTCGCACCATTTCCGACCTTCAAAATCATCTCGTTCTTCACGAGTTCCTTCCTATCCTTTAGTAGCTGCACATTAGAAATTATGTGAGCACAAGATCCGGTATCAATTACCCAATCATGGACAGAGGTGACTAAATTTATCTCAATAGCAAATATACCTTTGGCCTTTTTGGGGCGCTTACATTCAATCACTCCATTGTCAATGTCTTCCTTGTACTTGGGGCAATTTGGCCGGATGTGTCCCTTTTCACCACAGTGAAAGCACTCCGTGTTGGGAGTCAGAGATTTCGAAGAATTCCCCCTCGAGGCACTCACACGAGCACCTCCTACTCCCTTGCTCTTGATTGACGTATTTTTGGTGAATTTGCCTTTACCTTTGGTGATCTTTTTGCTCCCTCCATGGACGGCTAGGACGTGCTTGTCCCGACCCTTGCCCATGTCAACTTCAGCCGTTTTGAGAGCGTTGTGAAGTTCCTCAAGACTCACCCCTTTCTCACGCACATGATAGTGCATAATGAAGTCCTTGTAGGACGGGGCTAGAGAGACAAGAATCAAATCTTCCGCAATGTCATCGGGCATCGGGGAAGAGAGCTTTGACAACTTCTCAAGGTATCCTTGCATCGTGAGAAAATGCATGGATACCGATGTTCCCTCCGCTATGTGGCACCTCTGAGTGCGATGGTGGTCTTATAGCGCTCTTTTCTAGCACTATCCATGAACATCTTTGTTAAAGCTTCCATGGTCTTCTTGGGTTTTGAATCCAAGTATTTCGCTTGAAGCGAGTCACCCATGGAGGCTAACACTAGACCGTGAACCTGGTTCTCTTGGTCTTTCCACTTGGGTTTTGCCTCTCTCTCGCTATAGGTTGCCTTCTCATTTAATTTTGGGATTTCACCATCCAAAATATGAGATAGTTTCTCAAACTTCAACACGATATTGAGCTTGAGTTGCCAGCTTATGAAGTTTGAGCCATCATTTGCCAAAGGATGTTTTTCAATCATAGATCGCACAATAGGTTGAATATTTGACATTTCTACAAAATAAATTATATGGGATTTAATATCAATTTTATGTTTTCAAAACAATACCGCAAATAAAAAATTTGTCCATAAATGCAGCAATTCAAGATCCTATTAATTATAATATAAACTAGCTAAGGGCTATCAGATATATTATAAAATCAAGGTAAGAAAACATTTTTCTAATCATAACCATTTCGAAATATTGCAACATTTGCATTTTCAAACTCTTATGACTCTTGTCATTTTAATTAAGAGGAAATTTGACCAATCCTCGTAAGAAAAAACTCCCTTTCTCAAAACCGAGCTAGGGCTCCGGGTCTTGTTAAGAAAACTTATTTCATTTGATACGAGATACGTTTATCCATTGTATTCACAAACAAATATACTCCGTGTCCACTATGGGTGAATCACACCTTGTACATCTATTCATGGCACAACAATAGACAACCTTATATCTCCCACTATTCCCAAAGATGGAGGAAGCTATCTCCCGCCAGGGAGAGCAGAATATCCCTCGATCGATGGCTGCTAGTGGATGAAATAAGAAAGGAAGACACTCTTAATTTTTGGTTGGACAATTTAAACATTTATATGTGATTTTAGAATTTAGGTGATCATGCATATTTATCATCTATACACATCCTAACATTCATCCATACAATCACATATATATACCAAGCACACAAACATAAAAAAATCCATTCACACACATTGTGTGAGTTTATATGTTCACGCGTCCTTGATCCTTTATTATGAATTGTGTATGTCAATTATTATGAATTGGAGGTGTAAACATTTTGTTCCTTGATTATGGTATTCGTCTTTTGGAAGTGTTAAGGAAGAGTCGCTTGGTCCTTAACCGTAGAGCTCTAAAAGAAAATGGTTTACATAAATCAAAAGTTATTCACAATCATGGTAATTAACATGGAACATTAATCACCGAGATAAGATTGTCGTGTTGGTCATCGATTGTTGTAGCTCTACAAATAATTGACGACATGAGTATATAAAAGAGGAAAAGATTACTTTTATATATTGAATAGACCTAACAAGTAAAACATTATGGAATTGTGTTTCGTGTCATTAATGTTTTACTGTGTCTTGGATCCTAAGATATGAGACTTATATCTTTTCACTCAAGAAGTGCTTAATTTGATTATTGTCAAAAGCTATCAATGAGTATAGTGATAAAGGCAATAGTTGGTTGAACATGACTTGTGCTGGAAAAGATAGCTAGTCAAACGATTATCATTGCCCTCTTAATTGAGTGATGATATCATGTGCCAATGAGTATGGGTGTGCAACTCAAGAAGTCTCAACGTGCTGAATCACGTAAAGACTTGGAGTACATGAAAGATATCCCTTATGCTTCGGCAATAGGATCCATCATGTACGCGATGACTTGCACAAGACCTGATGTCTCGTATGCTCTAAGCGTGACAAGTCGTCACCAATCCAATGCAGGTCCTGAGCATTGGACTGCGGTCAAGAACATTCTGAGGTACCTTAACCGGACCAAAGGTAAGTTTCTTGTTTATGGAGGACAAAGGGAGTTAATAGCCGAGGGCTTTTCGGATGCGAGTTTCATGAGTGATCCCGACGATAGAAGGTCGCAATCAGGATACGTCTTCCTTCTGAATGATGGAGTTGTGAGTTGGCGTAGTTTGAAGCAAAGCACTACGGCCGACTCAACCACCGCTTCTGAAGTAATGGTTGTCGCTGAAGCAAGCAAGGAAGGAGTGTGGATTAAGAAGTTCCTTGAAGAGCTTGGAGTAGTTCCCTAGTGCAAGGGACCCATAGAGCTATTTTGCGATAATAGTGCACCTATCTCGCAAATCAAGGATCCCAAATCACACCACAAAGTGAAGTACATGGATCATAAGTACTTTGTCACACGTGACTTCATCGACGAGGGCAAAATAAATCTGTTATGAGTGGACACATACAACAACACAGCTGATCCATTCACCAAACCCTTATCCCAAGTCAAGGGCGAAATGCATTTCGAGTCCATGGGTCTGAGGAACCATGTGGATTGGCTTGATGAGTGATTAGAGAGGGTTACCATAGTTATTATTATTTTATACATTGAGAATGTATGTTAGAGAAAACTTTGATAACAAGTGGGAGATTGAAAGGAATGTGTTCTAAAAGTTTTACTTTTATATGTCAATTATTATGAATTGGATGTGTAAACATTTTGTTCCTTGATTATGATATTCGTCTTTTGGAAGTGTTAAGGAAGAGACGTTTGGTCCTTAACCATAGAGCTCTAAAAGATAATGGTTTACATAAATCAAAATTTATTCACAATCATGGTAATTAACATGGAACATTAATCATCGAGATAAGATTGTCGTGTTGGTCATCGATTGTTGTAGCTCTACAAATAATTGACGACACGAGTATATAAAAGAGGAAAATATTACTTTTATATATTGAATAGACTTAACAAGTAAAACATTATGGAATTGTGTTTCGTGTCATTAATGTTTTACTGTGTCTTGGATCCTAAGATATGAGACTTATATCTTTTCACTCAAGAAGTGCTTAATTTGATTATTGTCAAAAGCTATCAATGAGTATAGTGATAAAGGCAATAGTTGGTTGAACATGACTTGTGCAGGAAAAGATAGCTAGTCAAACGATTATCATTGCCCCTCTTAATTGAGTGATGATATTAGTGGGCCCCTTGATAAAGCAAAATTATAATGTGCACAATGTGACTTGAGTTAAGTCACATAGTTATAATTAGCTTAAAGAGATCAAGAAATGAATATAATACAAAGGTGACACATTTCTACTTTGTATATATTCTTAATATCATGAGGCAAGGGACGGACACAAGTGGTGCACTTACATCACTAAATGGATCATGTTTTGGTTCGGGTTGAACAAAGACATCTATGCAAATTGGGTGACTATAAAGTGTTGCTAGATACCGCTTATAGTCTGAGATATTATGTGTTTAATATCACTGTCAATTTGGCTTAGATCCTCCTATAGGTCACACCACAAAACTGGGAAACAAGAAGTTTGATTTTAAGTTCATATGATGTGTCGGGTTTCATGTGAAAATGGGACACATGCGGTGAATGAATAAAATCAATATGTCATGAGAATTGACATAATTAGAATCATGATAAATTCATATGAGGTGTATATATTATGGGGTGTAATAATTTAATATTACATAAGATAATATATTACATAAGATGTGAATTTGCTAAAAACCCCAAAAGATCAAATTTTGATGGAAATAAATCCAAAATTTGACAAAGGCAAAATCGGAGTCAAACACGGTGAACCGTTCATGGTTCGGTCGACCGGGGAATCTTCGGGTCGGTTAACCGAATGGGGAACGGGTAAGCGCAATTGGTTGACCGAGATTGTCTAGAGTGCCTCGACAATCGGGTTCGGTTAACTGATTGGAAACGGTCAACCGAGAAGTGGTACTTTCGGTAGACCGAAGGTGACACGGTCATCCGATGACTATGTCCCAGGAACGATTCTGGTGCGTCAACGGTAGACCGATTAAAAGACGCGGTTCATCCGAATTCTTCCAGGGAATTTTTCTCATAAGGATTCGGTCGACCGTCTTTCTCACGGTACACCGAACTCGTGTTATAACCGAATGGTTCGGTTGACCGAATAATACTCGGTCTACCAAACAAGAACGATTCTGCCTGAATTATTAAGAGATTAATTAGATCATGGGTGAATTAATTCCAGATTTAATTAAAACGTTTTTTGTGGGTGATTATGTGGAAATTAGAGATTAATTTAGGAGAGAATAAACAAGGGATCATGGCTAAAGAATAGCTCTTGATAAGGATGTTTTGGGAGACTATAAAAGGACCTCTACTCCTACTTGTTTTAAACTAATGCAAAAATTCTTTCTCTCATTAATCTCTCCCTAATCACCACGAAAATATCTTAGTAAATTTAAGTTTTAGAGATAAGAATCTCAGGAGCTTAAAGATGAGTAATTAGCTAGATTCTAAACATTGTTAGAGATTGATTGGCTACCTCTTTTCTCTCTAATCTTGTTTAGAGTTTGGTGAACACTCGGAGGCAAATCCGTGGACGATTGAACGGGCAACGCGACTTCGAATCTTCAAAAAGGTTTTAGAGAACCTTTAGGTATGATTCTCTCTTCGTGGTTTATTTTAATAAATATAGAGTTGCATGATATTAGAATAAACACAAATTTATGTACATAAAAAATGTTGAAAATATGAAATCGATCTTGTATGTTATATTAATTTTTTTAAAATACATACATACATGGGGACACGAAATCCTACAGTGGTATCAGAGCATTTAGTTCATATTTTCAATGATTAGACTATATAATTAATTTTAGTTTACTATCTACAATCGGAACAATTCATGTTCTATGTCTTTTTCGAGTTTTCCGATAGTTTTGTTGATTTAATTCTAATTAATTCTTTTGATAGTTTTAAATGTTTTGAAACACATCATGTGAATGTTAGAATTAAAATTTAGACTTATGTCTAATTTATAGAATTTTCGTTTTTAAATAAATGATTATTTTATAAAGAATTGACAAAACGAAAAAGGCATATGTTTATCTTTCTTTAAATTTTTATTTTTGGAAATTGGATAAACACCGGTTCAAATATTTTGTGTATTGAACTATGGATGCATAAAATCATTTTAATGGATTTCAAATGACTTTAGAATTGTTTGATTTAGAGATGCATGATAAACTAAATTGAGTAATATATAGTATATGTACATGCGTTGCTCGAGTTCTCTAATGCAGGGGTATGCGAGTTTGTATGTTCCGAAGAAGCCATGAATGAATGAATGAATGTGTATGTTATTATTATTCAATCACAGGGGCTTATGTATATGTGAAAGCCAATTTTTTTATTTCTATGTATTTGCATGCATATGAGAGGTTTTTTACAGAGGACTTGCACTAGACAATTTTTCAAAATTGAGAGATGCATGTTTATATTTTTGCAATATCAACATCCATGGTGCAAGAGGAAGACGCTGAAGAAGCGTGAGGATCAAGGAACAAAATGTTTACACATCCAATTCATAATAATTGACATATAAAAGTAAAACTTTTAGAACACATTCCTTTCAGTTTGGCCACCCGCCTACGTCCTCTTTTACAAACTCCGCTCGACACTTTGACATATGCTTACATCTTCACTATCCGATCTCATTCAGGGCCGAGATCAAGCTTTCACACCACGAACTCGCGAACAACCCTCGTGGAGCTCGATTTCCTCTTCTCACAATCCGAGAATGTTGCTTCGGGCTTGCACCGAAACCTTTACAATCTTGAAAGGACTTTGAGTGACAACACTCTCTAACTTGAGCACAATTGAGTATGATAGGGAATTGGTCAAGTGGTGTGAAGTTTAGTCTTAGAGTGTAGGATTAAGGAATTGAAGATTGGGAGATTTCTCTTAGATGTGTAGAACAATTGGAAGTGTAAGAGATCATTAATTAAGTCTTGGTAACATTTATTTATAAGCTCCTAAGGTGTTATAGCTGTTAGGATCTATGACCCTCTAATCACTAGATAAATGCGGAATTAAAACACTAAGTGAGGGATTAAGAGATAAGACAATGCAAACCACAAAAATCGACGACACCCGAGTTAGAGAGGTTTGGCACCGCACCCGATCGTAGTCCTCCTCGCAAGCCTTGCTCGATCCTCTAAGCCTCGCTTACGGTTCCACTAACAAATCTCCGTTCTGGGCCGAGATCAATGTCGTTTACAAGCACTAAGCCTTCCGAACAACCTCGTCTCGCTCGTGTCTCCTCTCACAATCCGAGAGGGAGCTTCCTCGAAGCTTTACAACTCTTTGGTGATTCTTGGATATGGAAGTTGAATCACAATCTAACACTCTATACTTGAGCACACTTGGATATTAAGAAGGAATGGATATGCAAGTGGTGAAGTTTTGGCTGGAGTGTAGAAGAATGAGCTTTTAAGGTTTGGGAAATGAGAGCACAAGGAGTATGGATGAATTGAGAGTTTAGAGTTTTTTCTCTCTTGAATTAGGCTTATATAGGCTTTAAAGATAATAGAGCCATTGGAGAGTTGGTGGAGTTATGAACCAATAAGAAGCAAAAATTTGCTTGAAGCTCGGGTAGAATTATGGGCTAATTCGGTCGACCGAAGTCCATTCGGATGACCGTTTGGTTGCTTCAGAATATGACTCCAATTTCAACCAATAGAGATTTTGGTTTACCAAAAGGAGTTCGGTGCACCGTTCTTTGGTGGACATGAAAGATTGGTTGTTTTCAAACTTAGGCTAGTTCAGTCGACCGTTGTCTATTCGGATGACCTAAGAGGCAAGATACAAATGTGACCGTCGGAGTAAAATCCAAAACTGATCCTAGGCAGTTCGGTCGACCGTTTACCATTCGGTCAACCTAACTTGGCTGGGATAGAATCCTAGTGCAAGGCAATTCGATCGATCTAATGCCATTCGGTGGACCGAACATGGCCGGGACAAAATCCTAGTACTCAAGTTTACATATTTTCCTATGGACTCAATAAATGGAAAATTACAAATCTTGGTCCAAAGCTTTGATTACAAGTCTTGATGTCTTTGTCCCAATGCTCATTCTCTTTGATAATCTAGATCAACCTATTAAGATGATTGCAAGTATACAAGTATGTATGCAATGCATGTAATCGTGTTTGCTCACTTTGATTGATTAGCTTGATTGATTAATCATCAAAATTAATATAGATTAAGGCCTAAAAGAAAACAATAGACATTGTGATTAATATGGTAAGTGTTTGTGTAAGAGGCACAAAATAGAAAAAACACATGTCGCAGTTTAGGACACAAACGATCGACCGAATCGGGCATACCGGTCGACCGTTTCCTTATGAATAATATTTTTTTTGAACTAACTCTCGATCGGTCAAACCAAGATGGCTACAACATAAGTGAACGGTCGAACAAAAAGGTTGGACGGTCGACTGTTCAGGGGGTTTTGGCCAGGCAAAACGACTAACGGTCGAACTCATTAGGACCTACATTCGATCGAATATAACTGTGAGTATTGGGTTCCAATAAAGTCTAGGTTCGGTCAACCGGTTGCTTGGCAACACTCGATCGGTGGCCACAAGAGTTTTTGGGCTTTGGAAAATCTGACCGTTGTATAAAACGACAAGTCTAACGGTCAAATGACACGTGTAGACGGTCGACCGAAATGGTCAAAACGGTCGACCTGTCAAGCTGGGTAAATCACTATTGACTAACATAATAACTGATCCAATCGATCGAACTGAGAAGTCGTTCGGTAGACTGATATGAACAGGTAGTTTATGTTATGGTTAAGTGATTTTTCGGTCTAAGTTTGGGTGGTCTACTTTAGTCCAAAAGATGTGAAATTTGGTGTGTGACTTCTACAAGGAACCTAGTGTGTATGTGTGAGTTTTAACTCTTGTGTGCTTAAGTTTACACAAGTTCCTAGGTCTCAAAGTAAAATAAAATTACATGTCTTCAAATAGTTTTGATTACATGTCTTGACTTCATTTCCTTCTTTCTTGAGTCTTGATCACCTGTATATGTTAGCACAATACAATGTATATGCTATGTATCATGTGTGCTACACTACTTTGATTTCAATTAAGATTATGTTAATTAAATCATCAAAACATAGATTAAGGCCTAAAAGCCAACATGATATGCTACTAATCAAATGTATAGACATGTCAACCTACACAAAATTCATCCTTAATTATGTCTCTACATGATCAAAGATTAACACACACATTAAGGGCATCCAACCGTAGAGTTATTTCGTTGCTGGAATGAAAAACAACATCCTTCAACTCCTCCATGGTTAGAAATCAAAGTCAAGCGAGTCCAACCCTCATCGGGAGCACGCAAAATATTGGGATAATCTTGAAGAGATTGGACTTGCATATTATGAGCAAATAAGTTACATATCAGCAATTAAATGCCTCGTATATCTCCCCATCCACCTCCAACATCATAATATCATCTTTCATATGGCTAATGACATTATGTGATTTGCACCGCTTCAGTCTATAAAAGAATCTCTTGCTTGCATCTCCTTCTTTGAGCCACCATAGACGTGATTGTAGTCGAAGTCAAGATTCTTCAAGAGCTGGTTGTCGGCCGGACTCATATTGGCGCATAAAAACCACAATATAGGCACCCTTACCATTTGACATTTGTTCAACCTTAGTTTGTGCCTCACTAATCTTGGCGCGTGCCTCTTTCAACATTTGATATTGCCTTAGAAAATGCTTGCAACTCCATACAACAAAAGCACCACAGACACGCACAAGCTTCGAAAGCTCCTAGGCTTTGGGGTTTAACCACGACACTAAAACCAATTTATGTTAGTGAGGGAGTCTTTCTACCACTTAAGTTATCCACAAGCACCCACGGTGCACTCGGGCGGCCCCACCGGGTACCGAGGAATTATTTGGGTTCCCACCCCTATAATTTCCCCACAAAAATCCATCTTAGGTAGGGTGTGGCTCGAAACCGCGATCTACTTCAATACCAAATGAAGCTCCTGGGGTTTGGGACTTAACCACTACATTAAAAGCAATTAGATTTAATGAGGGAGTCCCTCTACCTCTTAAACCATATGTTAGCATCCACGATGCGCCAAAAGAGCAGCCTTGCAGGCTACCGATGAATTATCTAGTGTCCCACTCTAACAACTTCTTCACCAACCGATACGTTAGGGTTCCATCTAACCTCCTTCAAAATCATATGATTGACTCACATGCTATATGAAAGTTGGATAATGACCTCTCACAAAGAGTGAATAGATAAAATGTGACTAAACACTCTCAAATGTTCTATTATGCAGAATTAAAACAAAGTGAAATGATAATATGTAAACTACAACGAGAATTGAGGTTCAAATTCAGATGTTTATTTAATCATTGATCATCTAGAATCAAGGTTCCATAGATGGCTAAAAAGCATTGTGAACAAAAAGATCGTTTGATGATAAAACGGTTGTCCAAATCAAGAATTATGCCAAACCTACGCTAATGGCTATTTCATTTATCTTCTGGAAGAACTCTACGACTATATGGCATGTGGCGTGTGATTATGGATTGAAAACACTGCAAAAGCTATCATTTGAGGAGAGCTTGGTCAATCTTTTAAAGATCAAAGCAGTATGAGGCTCAAAAAGCACTTCCGTCGACCGATAAGGTACAATTGTGTAGAAACCTACACAGTAAAGAATTTGAATATGAATCTAAGAGATTGGTCATCACAAGTGCGATCGGTCGACCAAGACAGTATCAAAGCATACAAAAACAATCGTCAAACGAAGGATTGGTCATTTGATTTAGGATATGTTTTTATTCTTACAGTCAAATGTACATAATATCTCATGGGCTCAATAATGAATAATCACATGTCTTGGTCCAAGCTTTGTTACATGTCCAAATTCTCTTTCCTTTTATTATCTTGGTCAACGTACAAGATGATTTGCACAATTCAAGTATATATACAATGCATGATCGAAGTATGTTTGATCAATCCGATTGACTATAGGATATCAAATTAAAGTATAAGTCAGTTTATAATTGATTAAGATTAGGTTAATAATAATTATAAAAAATAACATGATTAAGACCATAAAATCAAGCTATAGAATATGAAGAGGGTCTGCTTTGGTATTAACTAACTTTCCATCTCCACCACAAGAGCATGATGTTTGTAGGGTTCACATTACCCAACATGTGTGAGGGAATGGGGAAGCAATCTAACCACAAGCTAGAGCATAGAGGACAACCAATTCAAGATGGGATACACCCGGCACCACGAGCCTAATTGATCCAAGTAAGATACAAGTCCCTTGAAGTTAATTTTGTAATGCACGCTTGGTGCATGCAACTGTTAAACTTCGTCGTGGCAATTAGTGCGCTCCTTCAAACCTCATTTCAATGCCATGAATTGAGTGAAAATCGTTGAGAAAGGGCCGATGACCCTCCATTCCATGTAGACTGTGGCGAAACCACGATTTTTCCAAGGGTTTCCCAAAAATATATTACTTTAATTATAAATGTATTACAATAAAATTTAACAAAAGCACATCAATGCAAAATTACAACACCCCTTGTCCCCCTTCCATTTTTCTTTTTTTGAAAGCATTTCATAATTAATTCATTTTCAATATTTCTAAAAATATATCTTTCGATGTATGAAAGTAGACAATCATTCATAAGTTTATCGACCATATGATTGCGAAGTGGACTCTTTTTAATATTCATTGTCGAGGAAGTTTTAAATTTTTAGGGCTTACAATAA
This sequence comes from Triglochin maritima, assembly GCA_963682175.1. Taxonomy (NCBI): domain Eukaryota; kingdom Viridiplantae; phylum Streptophyta; class Magnoliopsida; order Alismatales; family Juncaginaceae; genus Triglochin; species Triglochin maritima. Next base: position 27,797,599 of record OY821786.1, on the reverse strand, counting down.
CCTATTGTAAATCATCAATTAGAAGCCCTCTATTGAAATGTGTGTGACTAACATAAAAAGCAAAACATGAATGACTTACCTATCTTTATTACTAGGGTTGTCAATTTTACACGAAACACAATTACACGACACGAAAACGACACGAACTTAGCGGATATGGATTGAGAATTTGAACACGATTAATAAATGGGTTGGATATGGATTTCTGCTACAAAAACGATTAACACGATTAAGACACGATAAAACACGATAAGTAATCAGGTAATTAGGCACACGATTTGGAATACTACACGATTAATACACGACTAATACCGACAAGTCTACAAGTAATATATAAGTTATAATGAACAAATTCTAAGAACTGAATGACATACTTATAATCCTACGGGCCGACTCTATATAGGTATTAGTCCACACACCTAGCCTAATGAACCATTCGTGCAAGTTAATTAAGGACTTAAGTGAAAGACATGGACAACCTCAACATCCTCAAGTGATACAAAGTGTAAAGTCCATTAAGGTTCTTATTTGCATTACCATTTTTTTATTACTTTTTTTTCTTACAAGTTAGAGTTCCATTCTCCCATGGTCAGGTTTCGTGCATCATTGCCTACGAGGACTTATACTATCAGGTACACCTTTCCCCAAATCTCCACATAGGGCAATCCCTAACACCGGTGTAACAGGAGTTTGGTCGGTGCATCCCAAGTCAGATGACTCGAAAGTACCAGGCACAAAGTCCTCTCAGACCTAATTTCCCGAGTGATAGAAGCCGTACGAGAAGAGAGAACACCTACTCACTTATTTCTTATCTACACATGAACCAAAACCCCTAATGTCTCACAACAAGATTTAAAGGGTCCTTGACTACAACAAACTTCCTTATATTAACAGACATAACACTAGTGCAGAATGCTCAATAGACGTCACCAAATAGACGTCGGGTATAAAAACATCCGACGTCTATAGGTATAAGCGTCAGATGTTTTGATATCCGACGTCTATAGGTTTGTATAAACGTCGGTTTTTAGTATAACCGACGTCTATACCTCCTGAAAGAAGAAAATAGTTTTTGTTTATTTTTTAGATTTATTTCGTATAAGAATTTATGTGGATTTATTTTGTATCAGAGATAACACAATTTTTTGGGATTTATTTCGTGTAAGAAATAACTCATTTTTTGGGATTTATTTCGTGTAAGAATTTATGTGGATTTATTTTGTATAAGAATAATGTGGATTTAAAAATAGTTACATCAATGTAACTATCACATGTGTGTATGGTGACATGTGTTGAAGTTTAGTCCCACATTGGAGATTTTTTTATTGGTGGGGTTGAAGTACTCCACCACTCTACATCTAAATGGGAGTTTGGTACCACATTACAAAATACAAGTGAGATATATATATTTAATGGTCAAAAGATTGGCACTTGGGGCAACTTGGCCTTAAAATGGTTGCAACGTTTTTATACTATTTACCTATGTATAGACGTCAATCAATCTATATATGCGACGTCTATAGGGCATAATAGTTTAGTCCTACATCGGAGAATTTATTTTTGCTGGTGTGGTTGATGTACTTCACCACTCCTTTGCTGTTGAACGCGAACGACTTGGGGCACCTGGGCATGTTGGGCTTGATATTCGTGGTTATTTGTCAAAAGATTGGCACTTGGGGCACTTGGGCAGCTTGTGCTTGATTAATGTGATTGCAGAATGCCCGATATAGGTTGCAATGTATTTTTTGGTTAATTAAGATATAATAAACGTCGGTCGTATATAGCCGACGTCTATACAACAAGGAATAGGCGACGGGGAAATATACGTCGGGTACTTGGACCGCCGAAATCTGACGTCTATACCCTTGTATATCCTACGTATATGAGCTTTTCTGCACTAGTGCAAATTATTGACTCACTAGGTTCAGGGTGGATTTCTTTAAATGTTTGAGTACTGAAACTCTATGATTACTGCCCCCAAAGGAAAACCGGGGTGCATTCTAACGACTCGATAAGACCTAAAGCCGGTATACAAGATATCCTAATGCATCAAGTTCAAGACAATTTTGGGAGTTTTCTTTTTACTTTGCCTCTCAATGGTTTTGCACATGCGAAACACACGCAAAACCCACAAAACATTTTCTTTCGCAAACACATGAAGATTTTTGAAAGAAGTTGGTGTTTAGGAGGAGTTAAGATGGGCAAATTGGTTGTAGTTTATAACATTTAAGTGTTAAAACCCTAATGGGATTTAAGGTGGAGAAGATGATGGGGAGGGAGACGAAGGGACGACAAAAGGCTCTCACAAGAATCTAACATTGAATTAAAGAAATAAGCAAGTAAATAAGAAGAAGAAAGGAAGAAGATAACATCCTATTTATAGAAAAGGAGAGCTCAAGATAAGATCTAAGTATAATCGGATGACTGTAGAAGGCTCTACAGAGTTGGTTAAACCCCAAACACCAGATGCAAACCAATGGCCAAGTTAGAGAACCATTTGAATTACAAGATCTGCCACTAGTAGATTTTTAACCTCAATTGGTGGATCAACAATGTCTAATATTCTCGAAACGTGGAGAGAACCCTGGTCCATTGTGGCTCGCCATTTCACCATAATTGCATGAAAACTCCTTAGGTTCTTCGGTTTGAGGAGATTTTGCATTCAAAACGTCTTGTTTGCAATTTGGTGCCTTTGGGTTTTGCAATTAGGTCACTAAACTTTTCATTGACGTCCTTTTAGTTTGTAGATCGGTCCTTTCTCCTTGTAATCAGGTCCTTTTCCTTTCCTTTCTCTTCTTTATTCCCTAAAACCTGAAATGTACACAAATATGGGGTAAAATAAAAGACATATAGCATGAATTCAATGTATGATATGCTACTAATCAATAGTCGTTACAATAAAGTTGTAATTTGACTTAAGTAACAGTTATATTTGGTATAAACTTTCGTTGAAGCAAGAGTAGATCGTACAACTCACCAAACAATGAGTAATCCATCTAGACAAGTTCTCAAAGGGGTGAAACAAACGATGCAGGAAGACACGAGTAGTCAGAAGGACTAGGTTCACAACATAAATGATAGGACTGCTTTTGTATAGTCTAGTTGTCTAAGTGAGTAAAGTCGAAAGTTGTGTTTAAAGTGAAAGTGGATCGGCAACTCGGATGTGGAGTACTTGGTTTTTCTGTGTGTTCTAATTTGATCCCAACTTATGGCCAAGTTTATATATGCTCCTAAGATTCAATGAAGATAAAATTACAAGTCTTCTTTGAGATTGTTTACATGTCCTGACTTCAATCCACGCGCCATGAGTCTTGATCACCTATTACAATAGATATATACATAAGTCTACAATATGGAATTTATGTGTGTGTATGATTGTGGTCAAGGTAAATCATATATGTGAATAGATTAAATGTTAGAATTACAAGTCATCATCAAAATAAGGAACAAATTAACACTAATAAGCCAACAATCTTCTTTTTTTATAATGGACACTCTAATACAAATTACGGCTAAGGAAAGATTTTATTTGACTACAATGAAAATGTTTGTTGGGCCCAACTATATTGGATGCAGTGTTAAGTACTTTGAGGATAAGAAGGTAATCTCTCAGAGGCGTATAGATACCGTTCATCTCAAGTGTGTTTTGAGAAAACCTGGGAAACTGTGATGTACATTTGATTGCTTGTTTTGGTGTTTTATGGGGATGCTCTCATTCTGGCCTTTTGGTATGGTTTCTAGTTTGAGGCCCCCAATTGGAGGTATATCACTGGTCGCACGATCCATTTTGTTTATGCAAGTGTTTGGTAGACTAATAATCTGGTATCTGGGATATGTGATAGGAGAACGAGAGGTGGCTATATATATCTCGGATATATTCATTTGTGTAAGGGACACAAAATGATGTGACAAGTCATCGACGTGCCCCTTGAGCAAGTGAGAGATATTAGATATCTGCCCAAGAGGCACGTATGGCATGACATGTGGCATATGTTAGGATTGATGGCCCTAAACTAATCTAAGATGCTCTACAAATGTTGATGTGTGCAGCGGAAATAAAAAACAACCAAGTAGAGAACAATCAAACCACAATGTAGACTGGAGATTTTTATAGAGGTTCGGCAACCCAACTAGATCTTAATCCTCTCTTGCAAGCCCCACTCAATCACCACGAGCTCCACTCATGTCCTTACTAATCTAATCTTCGTTCTAGGCCGAGATCAAGCTTTTACAAAACAAGCTCGCGAACAATCCTCGTCGAACTTGTTTTTCCTCTCGCAACATGAGAGGGTAACTTCCTCCAGAAGCTTTACCACCTTGATGATTCTAGGATAGGAAGTAGTAGAATCACAACACAAACACTCTAATTTGGCACACTTGATTTGGGTATGAAACTAGGAACACAAGTATGGGATTTAGGCTTTTAGAGGTGGTGTAGAGAGTAAAAGATGTATCTTGAAAGCTTAGAGTTGAAGAACTTGAATACTAATGAGAGTTCTTGAAAAAGAATGTTATTTTTTGCTCAAATGAGTGTAAGAACACATATTTATAGTCTCTCAAAGTTTCATAATCGTTGGAAAATATTTGGGGGTGGTTTGGTCAAGTTTAGAGAAGAGAGCAAAAGGCTAGTGTAATAGTCGACAAAATTACAATGATTGAAATAGGTCATGGTACGTCCAAATTGATTGGTCAAAGGAAGTCAACACACATTACGATGCTTGGCCAAAGTTTTATTCATCTGAATTTGGGTGGAAAAACCACTCCCGAGTCTGATAGAATTCAGACTACTAGAGGATAAATTAGGTCGTCTGAGACACTATGATTAGGCATCCAAATTGTTCACTAGACTTCTGAAATAAACACCTCTGATAGAATCAAAATTCGGACATCTGAAAGAGTAGTTTAGTCATCCGAAATAAATCAAGGAAATGTTCAAGAAAATTAGAATAAATAATATGGACGACTGAAAAGTGAGTTTGGTCGTCTAAAATCATTTGACCCTTCCAAATCGGACCACCAAGGCTCAGAGGTGCCATATGGATGTAGAACAATGGTTTTGGCACCTTTGGGGTAAATAGATAGGACGTTCGAGGCCTAGATTTGTCATTCGAATTTAATTAGGACAACTGTTTAGAAATTCAGGGCATATCGTACAGTGCATTCATGCTATATATCATTTATTTTACCCCGTATTTGTGCTACTCGGGTATTTATTTCTTACACTTCAGGATTTCGGAAATAAAGAAAAGAAAGGATGCAAAAAGGACCGAAATGCAAGAATAAATGACTTATTTGGAAGCCTTATTGGCATGTTTGTAATGTTCAATGACAAGATAACAAGTCAGGAAAAACCTTGGTGAAAACCCAGAGAGTCCTGATCGTAAAGAAAATATGTTGGTCCTAAAAATCCATAATCTCATGAATTTTAGGAGTAATTCAACAATTAAGACAAAACGGGTTAGAACCAATGTCTCCGGGTGCACCCCACGTGCTAAATTGATGATGTTACGCTACGGGTCCAATTTGAGACCGATTCGACCCAAATGATCCACCATTGGCGGATCCGGTTGGCCAGTTGACACTTCAATTTCTCCAGTGGGTTTAGTCATTGAGTCAGAGCACTCTGGAACATCCAGATCTGATTTGCAGTCATCCGATTGTGCCCAGATTTATCCATACCCTCTAATCTTCTATAAATACACTTGTAATCCCTCTTCTTGCCCTCTTCTTCCTTCCTCTCCTCATTAGGTTAGGTTTATTTTGTTGCTTAAGTAGAGTAGTCGAGGAGAGGAGAAAAACACCATTTGTATTCACCTTTTCATTAATCAAAAGTTTGTTGTTACTTACATTCTTGTCTTGGTTCGGTTTAGTTTTCTCTACTTATTTATGTGTTTTTATTTTGTTTTTTTTCTTTGTTTACATGATCATTAGTGAGTAATCCATCCCCATTGGGGGGTGGAGGATGATGTGAAGTGTGGATTTTGTTAGATTTGGGAGTGTTTTAATCTTAATCTTGGAACTTCAAATGATTTCCATAGCCATTATGATGGGTTTGTCACTCTTGCCTTTGATATGTTAATAGTCCTAATGAAAACCTAGCACATGCTTTTGTTAGTGGGCCCACTTTATGTGGAATGGTGAGGTGAGAATAAGATTGGAGTGGATAAAGAGATAAGATTGACATGTAATCTTGTAGTTATCTTTAGCCTTGTCTAAGTAGTGTTTTGTAAGTTTTATTGATGATGATAAATCTTAATCCATGTAGAAACACACTTGAGGTTTGGTCTTTCTAAATTTCTATGGTTTGCATGTCATTAGGGCTTAATTATAAACACACATGTATCACACATCTACACTTTGGCATCATTGTCCACCTCATACAGGACAAGTCATATTAGGTTTATTTCAGCAACTCGCTTCACATTAGTTAGTTAATTCCAATACACTCAACTTTCATTTTCTTTCCCCACTCGGGTATGGTCGATGACAACCCGCACTCACTCCTCGTGGACACGACCCGTACATGCCACTACTCCAACACGGGCGTGCACTTGCGGTTTTGAACTTTAATTTTCGAAGATTTAGAAGAAAAAAATATTCCAGACGACTAAGACAACTAGGCAGAGTTTTAGTCATCTGATTGGGGTTTGACTAGGTGTTGACGGGAGTATTAATCTTTTGGTGGTTCGGATGATTGAAAGAGGTTTTTGGTTGTCCAAATGACCTAGATTATTACCCTATCAATTGTGTCAAGTTTACAATCAATCTTATTTCTCAATAAACGGAAAATATATGTCTTCATGAAGCTTGGTTACATTTCTTAAGACTTTAATCCTTGATCATCCATGTCCTTGGCACCTAACAAGATAAAAATATGCACACAACACGTATATATAATATGCATGGAATATGTTTCACTAGATTGAGTGATTGTGCCTGAATTAAGATTAGGTTTTCAATAATCATCAAAATAACATGATTAAGGCTTAAAAGCCGACAACGTATTATCATCTAAATAAACCTTAATTTCTCCCCTTCTATAAATAGAGAGTTGTAACTTTTTAGTGTTAGCCTCCATTACCTCGTTGCCACCACTAGATTAAGGTTTTGTACCCTCCCCCTTGGTATTCTTTGAGAGACATTTGGATCATGGATTCGTGCTCCTTCTTCAAGAGAGTCCAAGACCAACTGGTAGAAGAAGATGAAGGATTTTGTAAAGTGATCACCTCGATCCTATTCCGTTGCATAAACGTTGACCTACGTTACGGTACAATCCCCGTGTATGTATTTTCCTACAAAAAAATAGACCACTCTCAAGATAGATCAAATAATGCACAAGTAGACTATGAAATTGAATTCATTGCAAAAGGAAGATAACTCATTACCCAAGAAAAGACAAGATTCAAAAGTAAAGACATAAGAAACTAACATAAGCAAAATAGCCAAAGCAAAGGAAAGACCAGACACAATATTTAAATATTAGCCAACGACTCTTGGTCTTGCTTGATAGTAGCTTGAACACGGAGAAGGGCGAGTGTCTGATTGGTTGTGCGGTGCACTTGATATAATTGCCTATCGTCTCGATGATGGAACTTATGAAGTTGAACGTTGGTGTCATCCAAGTGATTTGAATGGACCCAAGTGTTCCATAGTCACCATCTGCAATCAGGTCATTTGACTATGTAAGTTATCCACATCATTTAGGATCTTTGGATCGGGATTTACGACCGATGGAGTGTTAGAGGGATCATATATATAGTACTCCCAAGTAGGCTCATTCCAGCATTTTGTTATCCAAAGGTCCATCCATCATCAAGTGGATTGAAGTACGATCCCAAGTATTGGAAGGCAGCTCAGAATGAAAGTAGTCCACATCCATTCGTGCGACGAAAGGAGCTTCTTGATAGTTCTCATCATCATCGTCTTCTTCACCACTACCTTTATCACAACATTGGGAAAGTGTCCTACCCTTACTTTGCACTTCTTTGCTATCTTTAGTAAGCCCCATCAAGGAAAGCAAAGTCTTTGAAAATGGCCTCTTATGAGTAAGTGAGATTACTCAATCAAGGCTAATGTAGAGGATCCCCATATTCGGTGTGACAATCATGCAGATTGGGAGGCCCGATCACTCCTTGATAGTTAACATATGCTACAGGAAGTATCGTGCCCAATTGACTGGCATCTTTGTGACCAAGTGATATAATATGACTTGAAGCTTCATGTTTTCCCTATGGCCTCGAGTCGGGTAGAGATTCCACCAAGCGATGTTGTTGAGGATCTGGTAGGTTGGCTTTTAGTCCACTATCACAAATGAAGAACCAACTTGAATAGGAGTGTAAAGTTTACAAACCATAGTAGCAAAATAAGCATAGTCAATCATAACATGCACATCCTAAATGTGAACTCAAATGTTTGGAAGACGGAATAGGTTGCTAATGATGATTGTTGTGATGTAGTGAGTCTTGATATCAAGCCAAGTCGTTGTGATCGAGGCTTCATCCGAGTCAGTGTCGTAATCTGGCTTCAAATTTGCGTAAAAGTGTTTGACGTGATCGGGGTACCACTTCTTTGGGAGTTTCTCACAATGAAATTAGGTTAGGTGATTTGCTTCAAGAAACTATTCAACATCATATGATTCCAAATCTTTGAGAACAACTTGTCATTCAACCTTGAAGCGGGTGTCGTCAAGAGTACAACTTCGGTTGGCAATCAAGACTCATGAAGTATGACAGCTGCACAACCTACTCTGGTTTGTTTCATCCATGCTTGACTCTGGAGTTTGAGGCCACATTCTTCTTAGCTAGTTGATTGTGATTTTATCAGTTCGATACCGCAAGTGCACGACGTCGGTGAAGACGCGAAAAGTACGGGTTGTACCACGAGGAGTTGTGTGTGTTGATGTTCCCACCATACTCGAGTGGGGGAAGAAAAAGGGAGATTGAGTATACCTAATCTAGGTGACAAACGTGACACAAAACAATAATGACTAATAAAAAACATATCATGTAGGAGGTGGAGAATGAATGCAAAAGTGTAGACGTGTGTTTGCGAGTGCATACAATTAAGTGCTCATGACATGCATAACATGGATCCATAATGACCAAATCCCCAACTGTGTCCACAAGAATTATGATTTACATTATTATTAAAACATTCAAGACATTGAACAAGATGAGGCCAACAAGCGCACATACTCTCACATGCCATCCTTATCTCTTTACCACTCTAATGTTATCCTTACCTCATCATTCCACATAAAGTAGGCCCACTAACCAAAGCATGTGCTAAGCATCAATAAAGACCACTAGCACATCAAAGGCAAGAGTGAGGAACCCACTATATGGCTATGGAATTCATGTGAGGCTCAAAGATGAGTAAAAAAACACACACACACACACACACACACACACACTAACACAACACATCAACCCTTCACATCACCCTCTACCCCCAATGGGGATGGACTACTCTCTATTCATCTCCATAACCAAGAAAACAACAAATAAAAAAACCCATAAGCAAGTAACGAAAACTAGAGCTAACCAAGGCAAGGGAACAAAATTGCATCAAATGAAAGATAACAACATAAAGAACATGAAACTTAATGTTAAACGTTTTACTAATTAACCGCAAGTGCACGACCGTCGGTGAAGAGGAGGCAAATACTGGTCGATCCGCAGGGAGTGTTGCCAACCTTTGAGTGAGCGAAATCAAGTGGGAAATAACGGTGGAGGAAGAAATTATTACGCTACTACTGAAAAGATGATTATACTAAGAATGCCAAACAAACTAGATTACAATGCAAATGAAAACTAAAAAATTTCAGCAAACGACATGGAACGGAATATGGATGAACGCCTAACGGGTGTAGTGTGTGCACATATGAGGTGAGAGAATTATGAATGACGCATGTAAGCATGTATGTGTGTGTGTGTCATGTGTGTGTCTTCATGCATAGGAAGTTTCAAAGCTATGTCAAGACCTATCATTCCATTCACATAACACATCATCAGTTACTTCTTGATTATCATAAGACGAGGCTCAACATGAGAAGTGTCTAAAGATATGTCAAGACTCATAAAAATCAGCAACTCATGTGAAGAATGAAGCTAAGCATGGGAGGTGTCTGAATCTTATGCCAAAACTCATCAAAATACAGTTTCTTCAATCAATCAAGCGAGCAAACACAAATACAAACACACGACTAACATGTAGCATACCAATAGGAAATCTCAGTCAATAAACATGAGGAAACTAAGCATGGGAAGTGTCTGAAACGTATGACAAAACCATTCAAAAATCCCCCAACATGTAGATGATTAAAACAAACCCGACCAACATACAAACATTCAAGTCTACATAATCAAAATTCGGCAAACATCAAAACCTTAAAACATAAATGTGAATCATTTCCACCCCCAAAGGGGGATAGAACTACTCAATAATCATTAAGCAAACATTTATATTAAGAAGAGAAAACATTCTAACTAAATCTACTAAGATTAATAAAACAAAATTAAGCTAAGCAGGCAAGAATTAAAAGAGGCAACATAAAACTAACAAAGATTTTTTTAATTTATCACTCACATTACAAGTACCATGTCTCCACTTGAGTTTTTCTCCAAAGCTTTACTCTAAGTAGAGGGAATAGCCACCAAGAAATGAGTAGTTACAAAGGAGGAACAAGAGTTCTATTTATAGACATGAAAAAGGCAACTGGGGACAATCCCTCGATGTGGGACTAAGGAAACTTTTACAAATGCGTTAGCACAACATAATACACAACCTCAAGAAGTTGGGTCGGTTTCTGACCACCATGGACCTCCAATTGGCGGTCACTTTTTTTTTGATGTGGCCCAACTTCGGATATCGTTTTTAATGCTTCAATTCTTCACGTGGGGTGCATTAGGATGGGTTATTGGAGTCTGGACCTGAATCTGATTGCCAATATACTCCTCATGATGGTCTAGAGTTTCTCGGTTTGCTATTTGGTCCTTCTTGCTTACATTCAGCTCTTTCCCTCTTATAGATAGGTCCTTATGTATGACCAAGAGGTTCATTTTGCTTCATTTAAGTCATTTCTTCTTACTTTTCAGTCATTTTCTATTCCCTTCTCTTCTTTATTACCTAATACCTGAATATAACAACAAACACTGGAGTAGCACAATATTGGGGTAAAATTAAGGATATATAGCATGAATATGATGCATGATATGCTACTAATCAAATACCCCCACACTTATCTTTTGCTAGTCCCGAGCAAAACAAAGAAAGAGAAAAAGGAAAGAAAGGAAAAACATACGAAAAATAGGGAAACCCTACCACACTTTCGTAGGAATCACGATTGCACTTAGTACGTGCAACAAACCGTTAAACCCCCTTGTCGCCAAGGAGGACTAATGTCTCCTGAGGGTTTTCAAGTGATATACCCATAAAATCCAAACATTGATGCATTATTCAACCTGTCAACTTGACTCGTCGGACCTACTTTTGTCGATCATTGGACACGGTAATCCTACGAGTCAACTCTACATATGTATCCAGTCCTCACACCTTTCCTAGGGAACCATTCGTGCAAGTTAATCAAGGACTTAAGTGAAAGACATGGGCAATCTTAACATCCTCAAGTGATACATCGTGTAAAGTCCATTAAGGTTCTTATTTGTATTCTTTTTTTTCTTCTTTTATCATTTTTTTACTGTTGGTGTTTAATTCTCTCAGGGTCAGGTTTCGTGCATCATTGCCTATGAGGACTTCGACTATCACGTACACCTTCCCCCAAATCTCCACATAGGGCGATCCCTACCACCCGTGTAACAGGAGTTCGGTCGGTGCATCCCAAGTCAGATGACTCGAAAGCACCAGGCACTAAGTCCCCTCAGACCTAATTTCCTGAGTGATTGGAGGCGTGCGAGAAGAGAGGACGCCCTACTAAATTATTTCTTATTTACAAATGAACCAAAACCTTACACTTAAGGTTTCACAATAGGAGATTACGTGCCCCTGACTATGACATACTTCCTTATACTAACAGACACAAATTATTTGACTCACTAGGTTCAAGGTGGACTTCTTTATTTATTTGAGTAATGACATCCTAAGATTACACTCCCCCCGAGGAAAAAATCAGGGTGCATCCTTACGGCTATATAAGACTTAAAGCTGGTGTACTAGATATTCTAATGCATCAAGTTCAAGTCGATTCTGGGTGCTTCCTTTTTACTTTGCCTCTCAAAGGTTTTTCACATGCTAAACACACGTAAAAGCCACAAAACATTTTTCTTTCGCACACACATGAAGATTTTGAAAGAAATGGAAAAATTAAAGCACTAGGCAAACAAAAGAAGACAAGTCACCTAAGGATCATGGCATTGCCAAAATATCAATGTAAATTGCAGCACACTATCATGACCATGTGTGATTTTTGGCCTTAATCTATGTTTTGATGATTTAAGCAACCTAATCTTAATTACAATCACTATAGAGTAACACACATTATGCATAGCATATATATTGTTTGTGCTAACTTCTACAGGTGATCAAGACTCCAGGAAGAAAGGAAATCAAGTCAAGACATGTAATAAAGCTCATTTAAAGACATGTAATCTTGATTCATTTTGAGTCTTAGAAACATTGTGTAATTGAGCATACTTGAGCTAAAATCAACTAAAACACACACTAGGTTCCTTATAGAAGTCACACACAAAATTTCACAACATTTGGACTTCAATAGATCACCCAAACTAGAACCAGAAAACACTTAAACCAAACCTGGTCTGCCAGTGGCAATTCAGTTGACTGGAATGAGTTCTTCATTCGATCGATTGGGTTTATTACTACTGTTAGCCTAGGTGTGGACCGGTCGACCATTACAAGCCTTTTGTTTGACCGTTTACACGTGTGAAGTGACTGTTAGACTTGTCGTATTCTACAACGGTCGGATTTCTCAAAACCCCAATTTTACCAAACTTCCGGTCAACCGCCATTTACCTATCGGTCGACCGATCAAACAATCTTTGGTCACCCCGAACACTCTGAAAGTTTCCAGTCGAATGTCTCCTAGAGTTAGGTCGACCGAAACTCATTTTCTCCTTGAACCCAGAATTGCCTGGAAGTTCCCAGTCGAAGAGACCTTTTCCTAGTTCGACTGATCCATCCTTTACCAGACCAAAACCCCTAGAATGGTTGACCGATCCCCAATTTAGTTCGACCGTTCATTTAAGTGAACTTAAGTTATAGCCATTTTTGACCAACCGGTCGACCAGTGTGCCCGATTCGATCGACCAATTTTGTTCTGAAATGTGACCTGCACTTCACTGTTTTGTGTTTCTTACACAACAACTTCCTATACTTGTCCCAATGGCTATATACTTAGAACTTATAAATAGAGTTGCCAAACCTTGTTTAAACAACTCTCCTACTACTATTTGTCCTATACACTAGTGAGAAACTCCCAAGCTTTGAAATCCCCATTCCTACACTCTAAGCCTAAATTCCACACCTTTGATCATAGCCAAATCATATTCAAAGTGTGCTCAAGATTTAGAGAGTGTTGTCCCAATCAATTGTTGTTCAGAAGCAAGAATTTTGGTGAAAGCCTGAAGTGTTCCCTCTTGGGTTGTGAGAGGAAGAAATCAAGCTAACGAGATTGATAGTGAAGACGTAGATGGAGCTAGAGGGAGATCGAGCGGAGCTTGCAAGAGAGGAAGTAGGCGGGAGGCCGAACCTCTATAAAATCACCTTGTCTTCATCTTGTGGTTTGCATATTTCCTTCCACTTGCTTGTTTGTTTTAATTTATGCTGCATCTTTGATTGAGCAAGTAGAGGTTAATTAACCCCAAAAGTGATTAGATAAATCTGACCATACACAATCCTACAGACCCTAACAATGCAAACAAAAGAAAACCAAAGAAAAGGAAAAATACTCGACTATGTAGACACGTAAAACACCCCCCCACACACGCACTTTCTTCATGCATTGTCCTCAATGAATGTGAGAATGATATCACATGGATATATGCATGAAGAAGAAAAGATCTCACAAACGTGAAGCGCAAAAGTAAGTCCATGGTTATGTGGATGTACATATACATGAATTCCCGAAACATGTGAGATACTTAAGAAGGGAGACAAATACGTGAAACAAATGTGGACCAAATACACTAAGGTTGGGGCCAACAACAACCAATGCTCACTTGTGGAGTCTTTTATTTTTTTTCTTTTTTTGAAACTAACAAAGTATGTACAAAATGAAAGGAATGATCACGTCAAGTGATCACATCCTTAAGACGTTCGTGTAAAGACATGACTTCCGCCTCTACCTCTGTCATGGTCCCCTCCTAGTATGGTTTTAGCCGGTGTTCATTAACTTTGAACACGTCGTTGTTACTTGGATTTTTAATCTCAACCTCCCCGTGAGGGAAAACGGTTAACACGATATAGGGTCTAAAGCAACGACTCCGAAGTTTTCCCAGAAACAAGTGGAGGCGAGAGTTATACAATAAGACATTTTGTCCCACTGTGAAAGTTTTGATCCAGACCGTGCGGTGGTGGAAAATTTTGGTACATGACTTGCAAATCTTGGCATTTTCGTATGTGTCATTTCTCAACTCTTCCAACTCGTTGAGGTCCAACTTCCGGTTGGCACCGGCAATATCAAGGCTCATGTTAAGATGTTTGATTGCCCATGATGCCCGGTGTTCAAGCTATACCAGAAGATGGAAAGCCTTGCCATACACAATCCGATAGGGGGACATGCTTAGGTCAGTTTTATACGCAGTGCGGAAGGCCCACAATGCGTCATTCAACTTCACCGACCAATCTTTCCTCGAGGCATTAATCGTCTTTTCGAGTATCTGCTTGATTTGACGGTTGGAGATTTCGACCTGGCCACTGGTTTGAGGATGATAAGGTGTGGCCAACTGGTGCGTGATGGAATATTTCCTCATCACTGCTTTGAAGGATCGGTTCACAAAGTGAGCCCCTCGATCACTAATCATACAACAGGGTGTCCCAAACCTCGCAAAGATGTGTTCTTTTAAGAATTTGATCACGACCTTGCTATCGTTAGTGCGAGTGGGGATCGCCTCAACCCACTTCGACACATAATCAACCGCCACAAGAATGTAGGTGTGACCATGGCACACGGGAAAAAGAACCCATGAAGTCAATTACCCAAACATCAAAGATGTCAACCACTTGGATAGGATTTCGTGGCATCATATCACATTTCCCAATGTCGCCCACACGATGACACCAATCGCATGCTTTGCAAAATGAAAAAGCATCTTGTAATAACATGGGCCACTAAAAACCACATTGAAAAACTTTTGCAGAGGTTTTCTTGGCACCGAAGTGCCCACCACACACCTCCTCACGGCAAAAGGACAAAACACTATGAATCTCGTCGTTAGGAATGCACCTTCTTATGATTTGATCGGCACAATACTTAAATAAGTAAGGGTGGGTCATCCCAGTAGAAGTGCTTGACTAACTACTTGAACTTGGCTATCTCATTTCGTGTCCAATGCGTCGGCACCTCCCTGGTTACTAAATAGTTCACAATGTCCGCAAACTAGGAGGGTGAGGCTATTGCCATGAGATTCTTGTCAGGGAAGTACTCGTTCACCGATGGGTTTGGTCAAGACTCAACATGAATGCGTAACAAATGGTCAGCGATGACATTTTTGCACCCTTTCTTATCCTGTATCTCAAGGTTAAACTCTTGTAACAATGAGAATCAACAAAAGAGATGGGGTTTCGCATCCTTCTTAGACAAAAGGTAGCGAAGAGCTGAGTGATCAGTGTAGATGATGACCTGCGACCCAATGCGGTACTGACAAAATTTTTCCAACGCAAATATAATCAGAACTCTTTCTCAGTAATAAAGTAGTTTAGTTGGACATCATTGAGAGTACGACTAGCATAATAGATTACATGAGGCAATTTGTCGACTCTCTGACCCAAGACTGTTCCAACCGCATAGTCAGAAGTGTCACACATCAGCTCAAAGGGAAGAGTCCACACCGGTGCCTTAATAATTGGAGCAGAGGTCAGCTCACGCTTCACGAACTCAAAGGAGGTGAGACACGGGTGTGAACTTGAAAGGGGTGTGTTTGGCAAGTAGGCTCGTCAATGGTCGAGATAGCTTGCTAAAGTCTTTAATGAAACACCGATAAAAACTGGCATGTCCAAGGAAGGAATGAATGTCCTTTACCAAGGTGGGTGGTGGTACCTTAGAAATAAGCTCAATCTTTACTTGATTCACCTCAATTCCATCTTGAGAAACCATGTGTGCCAACACAATGCCTTTCGTGACCATAAAATGACACTTTTCCCAATTAAGGGCTAAGTTCATTTCCGTACATCTCTTAAGAACCATGCTTAAGGGTGTAAGCACTCGTCAAAGGAGGTCCCATGGACCGAGAAGTCATTCATGAAAATCTCAAGGAATCTCTCAACCATGTCGGAAAAGTGATTGGCATCATATCCTGCATATATTCACATCAGGAATAAATAGGTTTGAAAATAAGAGATTCAACAAGGACTTAAAAGCAAGGAAAATGACTAAGTTTCAAGACTTATGGACTAAGATGCAACAGAGAAGCACCCGAATGTAAACCCAAAAGGATTAATTAGAAAAATCAAGCACTCCACACCTTCATGAGGAGTATTTTGGCAATTGGATTCGGGTCGCAACTCACACAACCAATTAGGGTACACTAAATAAGAAAGAAAGCTACAAAGAAGTCATACGAAATTGGGCCGGATCCAGGAGATCCAGACTGCCAATTGGAGGTCCCAAACCGCTAATTGGTGGTCTATTTAGCTCTGGATCCGACCCGTCTTCTATCGGATGTGTATTAAGGTGTTTTATGCTATATTTGGTATGCATTTAGTCTCATACCGGGGGAATGTCCCCGATTACCTTTTTTATGGCTGTAAATAGAACTCTTCCTCCTCTTTGTAATACATTTCCTCTTTTGTAATACATTTCCTCTTTTGGTGGTCATCCCCTCTACTAGGAGTAAAGCCTTTGAGCAAAACTCTAGTGGAGAGAGACTACTTATAAATGTGAGTGAGCAATAAAAGATGTTTTGTTAGTTAATTGTTGTTTCCTTTAGTTCTTGCACGCTTAGTTAATTTTGTTATTTTAATCTTCGTAGAATTAATTAGCATGTTTTCTTTCCTTAGTAATGTGTGAGTAGTTCCATCCCCCTTTCGGGGTGGAGTTGTTGTATATACATGTCATGTAGAATGGAATGAATGCTTAATGTTGTTGTATGTGAGAAATGTTAGTATGTTTGTTTGAGTTAAAGAGAATACTTAACTTGATGGTTTCTGCCATAATTTTTAGGTACATTCAATGCTTGTTTAGGTTCTTAATAACAAACTTGTCATGCTCATATTAATAACTTAGGTTATTGATTTGGATGATAGGTTTTGCCATGAGGTACTTCTTATGCATAGCAAACACTACCTACACTTGTGCTTATTGAATGCATTCATCACCACTTATTTCATGTGTACACACACTCCACCCCTTATGTATTTTCCATTCATGATTTCCAGCTTCTTCTATTAGTCACTTAGTTTAGTTTTATTCAGTGCTTTCATCTTCTTTGTTTATTTTGTACTAGTGTAGCGTAGCATAGCATAGTTTAGTCTAGTTAGTGTAATCAATTTCCTTTCTCCTCCTTTTCCATTTACCTTCAAACAAACCAGAGTTGGCACACCTCCTTGTGGACATGACCCGTACTTGTCATGTCATCACCGACGTCGTGTACTTGCAATATTTTAATTGATTCAATCAAGTTTTTGGCGCCGTTGCCGGGGAGGTGCTCTGTCCAGACTTTGGTTTGGACGATTCGAGTGGTTTTACATTTTGTTTGTAGTTTTCATTTGTTTAGGAAGCTTTAAAGATCAAGAGAAGTAACTAGGAGAAGTTTGGAGGAGAAATAAGGTGAACATACCGCCAATCAGCGATGGTGGACCGCCAACTAGCAGCCTGGTGAGCTCAATTTCCCCCTAGTTTTTTCAGGTGGTTTCTACATTCACTAGTGTGTTCTGTGGCTCAATTTGGCATGTTTTGACTTGTAGTTTACCCCCAAATTAACAATAAATTCCCTATAATCAACTTGGCCACTAAAAACCAAAGCAAAAGATTAGGCATTCTTGCTTGTTTAGGTCATGCATCTTATACTTGACTTAGGGACGTAGTTTGTCTTTTGTTTTAGCTTTACTTTCCATTATTGAGTGCTGGCATGAGGTATACACTTCCTACCCTCATTCATGCATTTTGTATGACCATGCATTAGTTAGTAGGAATTGCATTGAAACAAGTGTGAGTTGAGCGTTTTTTTGGAGAGTTGATTTTTAGATTAGGACTCCAAAACTCTACTAAGGAGGGGTTGTCCCGTACAAGATAAGGTGGGGGATTTCATCACCCTTTCCTTAGCCCCAAAAATCACACTAATCAAAGCCTAATTTCTAAAAGCAAGTAGACATTGGCCTTAAGGATATGGGACGCACTAGGAGAGTGATCGAGTTGAGACCGTCATGACCTGATCGACGTCGTCAGCCTTGTCAATAGTAGGAGGTAATGGATCTTTAAATCTGGTATCACTTGTTGGGCATTGTGGTCTTCTTTGTAGGGAGGTGAGGCATGTCGAGACTAGTTATCTCGAAGTTAGGCGTCGTCTAGCCTAAGGACCTATAGCCATAAGCTGTTTGAGCCTTGTTTGCTTGTGTGCTTCTACCCACGCTAGCTTTAGAGATTCTTCCTTTCTCATCTGAGTCTTCTCGTCCTCTATATTCTACGAGTAGTCTCCTCCTCTTATTACACCTTCTGTTGTGTGTGGTTTTAGAGTTGAGTAGAGCATTTTATGTGAGGTTGGGCTTTTTCTGGTGAGAGCGCTCTACTTGAGAGAGTGCATTTTTGTGAGATGGACAGTCTAGGTGATCGGCCATCTCCGCCTCGTGCTCCTTTGGAGCATGATGCCGAGTCGTCTCATGGAGATGGGAGAGACCGGGTTCCATATATGGATTACCTCGGTCCACTCCCTCCACGACGTAGACCTCCTCCTCCTCCTCCAACTCTAAAGGAAGAGGATCTCGATCAGGATCGAGCTCTGGGTGTACCACCACCTTTAGCTCGACAGGATAGTGTTGGCTTTTCGGCCTTAATCTATATTAATTTTGATGATTAATTAAACTAATCTTAATCAATCAACCTAATCAATCAAAGTGAGCAAACACGATTACATGCATTGCATATATGTTTGTATACTTGCAATTATCTTAATAGGTTGATCAAGACAATCAAGGAAATGAGCATTGAGACAAGGACATCAAGACTCAAGACTTGTAATCAAAGCTTTGGACCAAGACATGTAACTTTATATTTATTGAGTCCATAGGATTTTATGTAAACTTGAGCACTAGGATTCTGTCCCGTCATTTCTCGGTAAACCGAACTTATTTCGGTTCACCGAACTCTACCTAGTTCGGTCCACCGAACACCTGTCGGATAGCCCAATACTTCCCAACAGTGAAACTTAGGTGTTCTCTGGAATTGCCCCAACGGAAGACCGAAACACCTTCGGTCGACCGAATTAGCCTGGACCGGTTTTGGACTTTGCTCCTACGGTCGTATTTAAATCTTGACCTAAAGCCCAATTGACTTATCCATATTCGGTACACCGAACTTCATTCGGTCAACCGAATCATATTGCTTTAGGAGCCCAAAGGCTATTTAACTTGACCGTTATTGGTAAAACAATTTCCCACGCATTGTCAGCGCAAAACCCGCGATAACTTCGGTCTATCAAAGTATAGACAGTCAACCAAACTAGACATAAACATAGCCCAATCAATTCTAATGTCCACCTTGGAACGGTGAACCGAATGGACTTCGGTGAACCGAACTTAATTAGGGCTAAATAGATAAAAGCTACTGGAGGTTGGTGAACGGTGATCCGATACTTAATCGGTCAACCGAGTTCTTAGTTCAGACCAATGTTTCGGACTACCGTGTGGATAATGGTCGACCGAATCTGTCTCGATTTGTGGACGAACTTAAGTCACATCTTGCTTTCTCATTGGTCCATTCACCACCAACTCCCAAACGGCTATATGAGCTTGAAGGCTTATAAATAGGACCTCATTTGGTTGCTTTGGACTTCTTGAATACTTCCTATCTATCCAATACTCAAAGCCAAATCCTCTCCATCTTCAAGCTCTCAATCCACAACACTCAAGCCTAAACTTCACCACTTTCATGTCCAAAACAATAACATATCCAAGTGTGCTCAAGTATAGAGTGTTAGTTAGAGTGTGATTCAAATTCCATATAAAAGAATCAAAGAGTTGTAAAAGCTTCGAGGAAGTTCCCTCTCGGGTTGTGAGAGGAGACACGAGCGAGGCGAGGTTGTTCGTGAGGCTCGGTGTTGTAAACGGCATTGGTCTCAGCCCGTAACGGAGATCGGTTAGTGGAACCGTAAGCGAGGCTCCGGGGATCGAGCGAGGCTTGCGAGGAGGACTACGAGCCGGGTGTGGGTGCCGAACCTCTTTAAACTCCGGTGTCGACGATTTCTGGTTTGCATTGTCTCTACTCCTTAATCCGTCACTTAATATTTTTAATTCCGCATTTTTCTAAGCGATTATAGAGCCATAGATCCTAACAATTGGTATCAGAGCATTAGGTTGCTAATTTCATTTACTTAATCATAATTTAGCATGGCATCTACTTCTAATCATTGTGAAGTATTATCCACATCTAAGCCACCTTTGTTTAATGGGTTAAATTATGACTATTGGAAGAAAAGAATGAGAATATATTTGCAATCAAATGATTTGAAATATTGGACATTCATATTAAACTCATATACACCTCCTAATGATGATGAAATTGTATCCTTAACAAAACCCAAAATTAAGGAAGCGAAGATGAATTCCCGCATTATGAATATCTTGTATTGTGGGTTAAATGAAGGGGAATACAATAGGGTAAGAGGTTGTGAAAGTGCTTATGATATTTGGCATACATTAGAAATGCATCATGAGGGTTCAAATAGATTGAAAGAAACTAGGATTAATTTGCTCATGCATAAATATGAATTATTTCGTATGCAATCCGGTGAAAACATAAGTGAGATGCACACTCGCTTCACCGAGATAATTAACTCTCTTAAAGCACTTGGCAAGGATTTTAGCAAGGGAGAGATTACTCGAAAAATTCTCCAATCACTCACCGACGATTGGGGGGAGCAGACGACCGCCATCGAAGAAGCACAAGATCTCACAAAATTATCGGTTGAGGAGCTAATGGGTAGTCTCATGACATATGAGATACAAATGAAAGACCGCATTGAGAAGAGAGTCAAGAAATCCTTAGGGCTACACGCCGTCGCCAATTCGATAAAAGGAGATAGTGATATCGAGGAACAATTGACGACACAACAATTTAAGGAATTTCTCAAAGAAGAGAAAGAAAGGAGAAAAGAGAAGAAGAAGAGCAAGAGAAAAGAGAAGAAGAAGAAAGCTCTCAAAGATACTTGGGACACTTCATCATCTTCATCAATTGAAGGCGAATTCGCCTCAATGTGCTTCATGGCAATAGAAGACGATGATAGTGAGGTATCTTCTTGCTCTAGTCGCGATTCAATTAATTCAAAAGATTCAAATGCATATAATGAACTTCAATGTGAATTCAATGAATTGCTTGAAAATTCTGAGAACATTTGTCAAAAGAATAAACTAGCAAGAAAGAAAATTAATGAGCTACAATCTCAAATTGAATATATCATGAATGAGAAGAATGAATTGTTTGCTAGTCATGATAAAATTGCATTAGAGAACAATAAATTGATTGATGAAATTACAACTCTAAATGCAAAATCTTCATGTAGTGACAATATTCAAGATCAAATTGCTAAAAATGTTCAATTACGAAAGGATCTTGAAAAATTCACAAGAGGAAAGAAAATACTTGATATGCTTATTGGTAGTCAAAGACAATCTTTAGATAAGCATGGTATAGGCTATTATGTTAACAACTACAAAAACCATGTAATTCACACTACTATGAATGGAAAGCATTTCTTTGTGAATAAAAGTTCCTCAAGTGTTTGGGCACCTAAGACCAAAATGGTTTGGGTATCAAAGATTAATGTCAAAGGACCCAAAGTTGTTTGGGTACCAAAATCTTCACTTGTAGGTACTTAGAAGGAAAATCGATAGTGATCGGCTCAAGCTACAAAAAAAATCGATTCCAAGCTTCAAGGAAATCATTTGGATCGAATTCATAAAGCCGTCGTCGCTATCGAAAGGAGATTGGAACCAATACAAAATCGAGGATCAAAAGTTGGGTAATATTTTCAATCCTATCAATTGTGACTATTTTAACATTTGGTTCAAAATCTAGGGATATTACATGCTTAATTGATATCATACATCATTGCTTTTAGGCCTTAGTGATAGGGGGAGCATATAATGTTATATCATCGAATTAAGGGGGAGAATTATCTAATCCTATACCTTTACATCATGTGCTTGTATTGTTTGCATTTGATAAATGTCAAAGGGGGAGAATGATAAGGATTGAGCTTCAATTGACTAATACTATGCACATTGTTAGGGGGAGCATCTTATACATGCATAGTTTACATATATGAAGGGGGAGAAATCATATAGAAAAGGGGAGAACTTAAATTGAAACTCAAGCATTAAGATATAGATTTCCCATCAACAAAAAAGGGGAGATTGTTGGCTTTTTGGCCTTAATCTATATTAATTTTGATGATTAATTAAACTAATCTTAATCAATCAACCTAATCAATCAAAGTGAGCAAACACGATTACATGCATTGCATATATGTTTGTATACTTGTAATTATCTTAATAGGTTGATCAAGACAATCAAGGAAATGAGCATTGGGACAAGGACATCAAGACTCAAGACTTGTAATCAATGCTTTGGACCAAGACATGTAACTTTATATTTATTGAGTCCATAGGATTTTATGTAAACTTGAGCACTAGGATTCTGTCCCATCATTTCTCGGTAAACCGAACTTATTTCGGTTCACCGAACTCTACCTAGTTCGGTCCACCGAACACCTGTCGGATAGCCCAATACTTCCCAACAGTGAAACTTAGGTGTTCTCTGGAATTGCCCCAACGGAAGACCGAAACACCTTCGGTCGACCGAATTAGCCTGGACCGGTTTTGGACTTTGCTCCAACGGTCGTATTTAAATCTTGACCTAAAGCCCAATTGACTTATCCATATTCGGTACACCGAACTTCATTCGGTCAACCGAATCATATTGCTTTAGGAGCCCAAAGGCAATTTAACTTGACCGTTATTGGTAAAACAATTTCCCACGCATTGTCAGCACAAAACCCGCGATAACTTCGGTCTATCGAAGTATAGACAGTCAACCGAACTAGACATGAACAGAGCCCAATCAATTCTACTGTCCACCTTGGAACGGTGAACCGAATGGACTTCGGTGAACCGAACTTAATTAGGGCTAAATAGATAAAAGCTACTGGAGGTTGGTGAACGGTGATCCGATACTTAATCGGTCAACCGAGTTCTTAGTTCAGACCAATGTTTCGGACTACCGTGTGGATAACGGTCGACCGAATCTGTCTCGATTTATGGACGAACTTAAGTCACATCTTGCTTTCTCATTGGTCCATTCACCACCAACTCCCAAACGGCTATATGAGCTTGAAGGCTTATAAATAGGACCTCATTTGGTTGCTTTGGACTTCTTGAATACTTCCTATCTATCCAATACTCAAAGCAAAATCCTCTCCATCTTCAAGCTCTCAATCCACAACACTCAAGCCTAAACTTCACCACTTTCATATCCAATCCAATATCATATCCAAGTGTGCTCAAGTATAGAGTGTTAGTTAGAGTGTGATTCAAATTCCATATCAAAGAATCAAAGAGTTGTAAAATCTTCGAGGAAGCTCCCTCTCGGGTTGTGAGAGGAGACACGAGCGAGGTGAGGTTGTTCGTGAGGCTCGGTGTTGTAAACGGCGTTGGTCTCGGCCCGTAAGCGAGGCTCGGGGGATCGAGCGAGGCTTGCGAGGAGGACTAGGAGCCGGGTGTGGGTGCCGAACCTCTTTAAACTCCGGTGTCGACGATTTCTGGTTTGCATTG
Organism: Triglochin maritima; assembly: GCA_963682175.1. Lineage (NCBI taxonomy): Eukaryota > Viridiplantae > Streptophyta > Magnoliopsida > Alismatales > Juncaginaceae > Triglochin > Triglochin maritima. Next base: position 27,773,422 of record OY821786.1, on the reverse strand, counting down.
TCTCTACTCCTTAATCCGTCACTTAATATTTTTAATTCCGCATTTTTCTAAGCGATTATAGAGCCATAGATCCTAACAATTGGTATCAGAGCATTAGGTTGCTAATTTCATCTACTTAATCGTAATTTAGCATGGCATCTACTTCTAATCATTGTGAAGGATTATCCACATCTAAGCCACCTTTGTTTAATGGGTTAAATTATGACTATTGGAAGAAAAGAATGAGAATATATTTGCAATCAAATGATTTGAAATATTGGACATTCATATTAAACTCATATACACCTCCTAATGATGATGAAATTGTATCCTTAACAAAACCCAAAATTAAGGAAGCGGAGATGAATTCCCGCATTATGAATATCTTGTATTGTGGGTTAAATGAAGGGGAATACAATAGGGTAAGAGGTTGTGAAAGTGCTTATGATATTTGGCATACATTAGAAATGCATCATGAGGGTTCAAATAGATTGAAAGAAACTAGGATGAATTTTCTCATGCATAAATATGAATTATTTCGTATGCAATCCGGTGAAAACATAAGTGAGATGCACACTCGCTTCACCGAGATAATTAACTCTCTTAAAGCACTTGGCAAGGATTTTAGCAAGGGAGAGATTACTCGAAAATTCTCCAATCACTCACCGACGATTGGGGGGAGAAGACGACCGCCATCGAAGAAGCACAAGATCTCACAAAATTATCGGTTGAGGAGCTAATGGGTAGTCTCATGACATATAAGATACAAATGAAAGACCGCATTGAGAAGAGAGTCAAGAAATCCTTAGGGCTACACGCCGTCGCCAATTCGATAAAAGGAGATAGTGATATCGAGGAACAATTGACGACACAACAATTTAAGGAATTTCTCAAAGAAGAGAAAGAAAGAAGAAAAGAGAAGAAGAAGAGCAAGAGAAAAGAGAAGAAGAAAGCTCTCAAAGATACTTGGGACACTTCATCATCTTCATCAATTGAAGGCGAATTCGCCTCAATGTGCTTCATGGCAATAGAAGATGATGATAGTGAGGTATCTTCTTGCTCTAGTCGCGATTCAATTAATTCAAATGATTCAAATGCATATAATGATCTTCAATGCGAATTCAATGAATTGCTTGAAAATTCTGAGAACATTTGTCAAAAGAATAAACTAGCAAGAAAGAAAATTAATGAGCTACAATCTCAAATTGAATATATCATGAATGAGAAGAATGAATTGTTTGCTAGTCATGATAAAATTGCATTAGAGAACAATAAATTGATTGATGAAATTACAACTCTAAATGCAAAATCTTCATGTAGTGACAATATTCAAGATCAAATTGCTAAAAATGTTCAATTACGAAAGGATCTTGAAAAATTCACAAGAGGAAAGAAAATGCTTGATATGCTTATTGGTAGTCAAAGACAATCTTTAGATAAGCATGGTATAGGCTATTATGTTAACAACTACAAAAACCATGTAATTCACACTACTATGAATGGAAAGCATTTCTTTGTGAATAAAAGTTCCTCAAGTGTTTGGGCACCTAAGACCAAAATGGTTTGGGTATCAAAGATTAATGTCAAAGGACCCAAAGTTGTTTGGGTACCAAAATTATCACTTGTAGGTACTTAGAAGGAAAATCGATAGCGATCGGCTCAAGCTACAAAAAAAATCAATTCCAAGCTTCAAGGAAATCATTTGGATCGAATTCATAAAGCCGTCGTCGCTATCGAAAGGAGATTGGAACCAATACAAAATCGAGGATCAAAAGTTGGGTAATATTTTCAATCCTATCAATTGTGACTATTTTAACATTTGGTTCTAAATCTAGGGATATTACATGCTTAATTGATATCATACATCATTGCTTTTAGGCCTTAGTGATAGGGGGAGCATATAATGTTATATCATCTAATTAAGGGGGAGAATTATCTAATCCTATACCTTTACATCATGTGCTTGTATTGTTTGCATTTGATTGATGTCAAAGGGGGAGAATGATAAGGATTGAGCTTCAATTGACTAATACTATGCACATTGTTAGGGGGAGCATCTTATACATGCATAGTTTACATATATGAAGGGGGAGAAATCATATAGAAAAGGGGAGAACTTAAATTGAAACTCAAGCATTAAGATATAGATTTGCCATCAACAAAAAGGGGGAGATTGTTGGCTTTTTGGCCTTAATCTATATTAATTTTGATGATTAATTAAACTAATCTTAATCAATCAACCTAATCAATCAAAGTGAGCAAACACGATTACATGCATTGCATATATGTCTGTATACTTGCAATTATCTTAATACGTTGATCAAGACAATCAAGGAAATGAGCATTGGGACAAGGACATCAAGACTCAAGACTTGTAATCAAAGCTTTGGACCAAGACATGTAACTTTATATTTATTGAGTCCATAGGATTTTATGTAAACTTGACCACTAGGATTCTGTCCTGTCATTTCTCGGTAAACCGAACTTATTTCGGTTCACCGAACTCTACCTAGTTCGGTCCACCGAACACCTGTCGGATAGCCCAATACTTCCCAACAGTGAAACTTAGGTGTTCTCTGGAATTGCGCCAACGGAAGACCGAAACACCTTCGGTCGACCGAATTAGCCTGGACCGGTTTTGGACTTTGCTCCAACGGTCGTATTTAAATCTTGACCTAAAGCCCAATTGACTTATCCATATTCGGTACACCGAATTTCATTCGGTCAACCAAATCATATTGCTTTAGGAGCCCAACGGCTATTTAACTTGACCGTTATTGGTAAAACAATTTCCCACGCATTGTCAGCGCAAAACCCGCACTAACTTCGGTCTACCGAAGTATAGACGGTCAACCGAACTAGACATGAACAGAGCCCAATAATTCTACTGTCCACCTTGGAACGGTGAACCGAATGGACTTCGGTGAACCGAACTTAATTAGGGCTAAATAGATAAAAGCTACTGGAGGTTGGTGAACGGTGATCCGATACTTAATTGGTCAACCGAGTTCTTAGTTCAGACCAATGTTTCGGACTACCGTGTGGATAACGGTCGACCGAATCTGTCTCGATTTATGGACGAACTTAAGTCACATCTTGCTTTCTCATTGGTCCATTCACCACCAAATCCCAAACGGCTATATGAGCTTGAAGGCTTATAAATAGGACCTCATTTGGTTGCTTTTGACTTCTTGAATACTTCCTATCTATCCAATACTCAAAGCCAAATCCTCTCCATCTTCAAGCTCTCAATCCACAACACTCAAGCCTAAACTTCACCACTTTCATATCCAATCCAATATCATATCCAAGTGTGCTCAAGTATAGTGTGTTAGTTAGAGTGTGATTCAACTTCCATATCAAAGAATCAAAGAGTTGTAAAAGCTTCGAGGAAGCTCCCTCTCGGGTTGTGAGAGGAGACACGAGCGAGGCGAGGTTGTTCGTGAGGCTCGGTGTTGTAAACGGCGTTGGTCTCGGCCCGGAACGGAGATCGGTTAGTGGAACCGTAAGCGAGGCTCGGGGGATCGAGCGAGGCTTGCGAGGAGGACTAGGAGCCGGGTGTGGGTGTCGAACCTCTCTAAACTCCGGTGTCGACGATTTGTTGTTTGCATTGTCTCTACTCCTTAACCCTTCGCTTAATATTTTTAATTCCGCATTTTTCTAAGCGATTATAGAGCCATAGATCCTAACAATTGGTATCAGAGCATTAGGTTGCTAATTTCATTTACTTAATCGTAATTTAGCATGGCATCTACTTCTAATCATTGTGAAGGATTATCCACATCTAAGCCACCTTTGTTTAATGGGTTAAATTATGACTATTGGAAGAAAAGAATGAGAATATATTTGCAATCAAATGATTTGAAATATTGGACATTCATATTAAACTCATATACACCTCCTAATGATGATGAAATTGTATCCTTAACAAAACCCAAAATTAAGGAAGCGGAGATGAATTCCCGCATTATGAATATCTTGTATTGTGGGTTAAATGAAGGGGAATACAATAGGGTAAGAGGTTGTGAAAGTGCTTATGATATTTGACATACATTAGAAATGCATCATGAGGGTTCAAATAGATTGAAAGAAACTAGGATTAATTTGCTCATGCATAAATATGAATTATTTCGTATGCAATCCGGTGAAAACATAAGTGAGATGCACACTCGCTTCACCGAGATAATTAACTCTCTTAAAGCACTTGGCAAGGATTTTAGCAAGGGAGAGATTACTCGAAAAATTCTCCAATCACTCACCGACGATTGGGAGGAGAAGACGACCGCTATCGAAGAAGCACAAGATCTCACAAAATTATCGGTTGAGTAGCTAATGGGTAGTCTCATGACATATGAGATACAAATGAAAGACCGCATTGAGAAGAGAGTCAAGAAATCCTTAGGGCTACACGCCGTCGCCAATTCGATAAAAGGAGATAGTGATATCGAGGAACAATTGACGACACAACAATTTAAGGAATTTCTCAAAGAAGAGAAAGAAAGGAGAAAAGAGAAGAAGAAGAGCAAGAGAAAAGAGAAGAAGAAGAAAGCTCTCAAAGATACTTGGGACACTTCATCATCTTCATCAATTGAAGGCGAATTCGCCTCAATGTGCTTCATGGCAATAGAAGACGATGATAGTGAGGTATCTTCTTGCTCTAGTCGTGATTCAAATAATTCAAATGATTCAAATGCATATAATGAACTTCAATGTGAATTCAATGAATTGCTTGAAAATTCTGAGAACATTTGTCAAAAGAATAAACTAGCAAGAAAGAAAATTAATGAGCTACAATCTCAAATTGAATATATCATGAATGAGAAGAATGAATTGTTTGCTAGTCATGATAAAATTGCATTAGAGAACAATAAATTGATTGATGAAATTACAACTCTAAATGCAAAATCTTCATGTAGTGACAATATTCAAGATCAAATTCCTAAAAATGTTCAATTGCGAAAGGATCTTGAAAAATTCACAAGAGGAAAGAAAATGCTTGATATGCTTATTGGTAGTCAAAGACAATCTTTAGATAAGCATGGTATAGGCTATTATGTTAACAACTACAAAACCATGTAATTCACACTACTATGAATGGAAAGCATTTCTTTGTGAATAAAAGTTCCTCAAGTGTTTGGGCACCTAAGACCAAAATGGTTTGGGTATCAAAGATTAATGTCAAAGGACCCAAAGTTGTTTGGGTACCAAAATCTTCACTTGTTGGTACTTAGAAGGAAAATCGATAGTGATCGGCTCAAGCTACAAAAAAAATCGATTCCAAGCTTCAAGGAAATCATTTGGATCGAATTCATAAAGCCGTCGTCGCTATCGAAAGGAGATTGGAACCAATACAAAATCGAGGATCAAAAGTTGGGTAATATTTTCAATCCTATCAATTGTGACTATTTTAACATTTGGTTCTAAATCTAGGGATATTACATGCTTAATTGATATCATACATCATTGTTTTAGGCCTTAGTGATAGGGGGAGCATATAATGTTATATCATCTAATTAAGGGGGAGAATTATCTAATCCTATACCTTTACATCATGTGCTTGTATTGTTTGCATTTGATTGATGTCAAAGGGGGAGAATGATAAGGATTGAGCTTCAATTGACTAATACTATGCACATTGTTAGGGGGAGCATCTTATACATGCATAGTTTACATATATGAAGGGGGAGAAATCATATAGAAAAGGGGAGAACTTAAATTGAAACTCAAGCATTAAGATATAGATTTGCCATCAACAAAAAGGGGGAGATTGTTGGCTTTTTGGCCTTAATCTATATTAATTTTGATGATTAATTAAACTAATCTTAATCAATCAACCTAATCAATCAAAGTGAGCAAACACGATTACATGCATTGCATATATGTTTGTATACTTGCAATTATCTTAATAGGTTGATCAAGACAATCAAGGAAATGAGCATTCGGACAAGGACATCAAGACTCAAGACTTGTAATCAAAGCTTTGGACCAAGACATGTAACTTTATATTTATTGAGTCCATAGGATTTTATGTAAACTTGAGCACTAGGATTCTGTCCCGTCATTTCTCGGTAAACCGAACTTATTTCGGTTAACCGAACTCTACCTAGTTCGGTCCACCGAACACCTGTCGGATAGACGAATACTTCCCAACAGTGAAACTTAGGTGTTCTCTGGAATTGCCCCAACGGAAGACCGAAACACCTTCGGTCGACCGAATTAGCCTGGACCGGTTTTGGACTTTGCTCCAACGGTCGTATTTAAATCTTGACCTAAAGCCCAATTAACTTATCCATATTCGGTACACCGAACTTCATTTGGTCAACCAAATCATATTGCTTTAGGAGCCCAACGGCTATTTAACTTGACCGTTATTGGTAAAACAATTTCCCACGCATTGTCAGCGCAAAACCCGCGCTAACTTCGGTCTACCGAAGTATAGACGGTCAACCGAACTAGACATGAACAGAGCCCAATCAATTCTATTGTCCACCATGGAACGGTGAACCGAACTTAATTAGGGCTAAATAGATAAAAGCTACTGGAGGTTGGTGAACGGTGATCCGATACTTAATCGCTCAACCGAGTTCCTAGTTCAGACCAATGTTTTGGACTACCGTGTGGATAACGATCGACCGAATCTGTCTCGATTTCTGGACGAACTTAAGTCACATCTTTCTTTCTTATTTGTCCATTCACCACCAACTCCCAAACGGCTATATGAGCTTGAAGGCTTATAAATAGGACCTCATTTGGTTGCTTTGGACTTCTTGAATACTTCCTATCTATCCAATACTCAAAGCCAAATCCTCTCCATCTTCAAGCTCTCAATCCACAACACTCAAGCCTAAACTTCACCACTTGCATATCCAATCCAATATCATATCCAAGTGTGCTCAAGTATAGAGTGTTGGTTAGAGTGTGATTCAACTTCCATATCAAAGAATCAAAGAGTTGTAAAAACTTCGAGGAAGCTCCCTCTCGGGTTGTGAGAGGAGACACGAGCGAGGCGAGGTTGTTCGCGAGGCTCGGTGTTGTAAACGGCGTTGGTCTCGGCCCGGAACGGAGATTGGTTAGTGGAACCGTAAGCGAGGCTCGGGGGATCGAGCGAGGCTTGTGAGGAGGACTAGGAGCCGGGTGTGGGTGCCGAACCTCTCTAAACTCCGGTGTCGACGATTTGTGGTTTGCATTGTCTCTACTCCTTAATCCTTCGCTTTATATTTTTAATTCCTCATTTTTCTAAGCGATTAGAGAGCCATAGATCCTAACAGACAGGTCGATGACTTTATAGGAGCAGACCCATCCTGTTCGGGTCTCGCAACCTTCTTGCATAGTTCTCCCGTCGGCTCGCGGGAACAACAATGAGCTAAAACCTCAATATGTTAGCATGCTTCCTACCTTCACTACCAATAAGGAGAATCCGTATATTTTTATACGTGAATTCGAGGAGGTATGCTGCATGTTCAAGCTTCAACAACTTGATGATGATTCAGTCCGGTTAAGGATGATTTCTTTCGTGTTGAGGGATAACGCAAAGAAATGGATGTACAGCCTCCTGGCTAGCTCTATTCGGTCTTGGGATGACTTTGTGACTGTCTTTCTGAAGAGGTTTTTCCCTCAAAGGAAAACTCAACAGATATGGCACCAGATACATCAAATGTATCAGACTGAGACCGAATTTTTTCATACTTTCTTTGAGAGGTTCAAAGACCTTCTCCAGCAGTGCCCTCATCATGGACTTGAGATATGGCAGTTGTGCCAGATTGTTTATTAGGACCCCAACTACAACACTCGCACATTGTTGGAGTTGATGCGATGATCATGGGGACAAAATTGTTGAGGTACTTAGGCAAGTCAAGGTGAACATTCTATTGTTGGACGTTGTTCAGCAAATGTCACCATATGCCAAGTTCGTTAAGGACCTTTGTACCATTAAGAGGAGACGAATGTTCCCAAAAAGGCATTTCTGGCCGCCAATGTGAATTCAATATTGACACAACCCATGCAAGTCATATACAAGGACCCTGGTTGTCTTTTGGAATGATCGGTAATATGACAATTCCTCATGCTCTATTGGATTTGGGAGCATCTCTGAACCACCTACCAAACTCTGTGTATGTCAACCTTGGAATAGGTGATCTTAAGCCAACAAGGACAACCCTCCAATTGGCTGACAGATCCGTCAAGATTCCACGAGAAAGTGTGGAGGATGTCCTTATTAAACTGGGCGAGTTCGTATTCCCAATTGATTTCATCATCTTGGATACTGAACTTGTGTCCAACCCACAAGGACAAATTCCAGTGATCCTTGGGAGGCCATTTCTTGCGACATCTAATGCTTTGATCAATTGTCGCAATGACTTGATGAGGTTGTCTTTTGGAAACCTCACAGTGGATTTCAACATCTTTACTCTTGGTAAGCAACCCGGGCTCTTTGATGATGTTGTCGGAGCCAATTTCATTCAGGACACGGATGAGCTCGAGCCATTGGGCATGTTCGACTCACATCGACATATTATTGAGGTTCTAATGACCAGGTTGTGAGTGAAGATGATTTTGAGGAATCTGTCGGTAAACTTCTGGATGAGGGGGCACATCTTGGTGCTTGCTTCTCTTACCTTGTGGCCTCAGAGCCACTTGAAATTAACTCTAAATCCAACAGGGACCCACCTCCAGTCGAGCTTAAATCGCTCCCCGATAACCTTAAATACATCTTTTTAGGGGCTAATAAGACCTTGCCACTCATTATTGCTTCTGATCTTGCAAAATATCAAAAGGCTTCCCTAAAAAAAGTGCTCTTTGAAAACAAAGAGGCTATCGGGTGGTCCTTGAAGGACATCAAGAGAATTAGCCCTAGTATTGTCCATAATCGGATCCATATGGAAGAGAATTCTAGGTCCCGTCGGGACCCACAACGAAGATTGAATCTTGTGCTGAAAGAAGTCGTCCGAAAGGAGGTTCTTAAGTGCTTGGATCATGGTATAATCTATCCTATCTCTGATAGTTCACGGGTGAGTCTTGTCCATGTGGTTCCCAAAAAGTCAGAAGTGACGGTTGTTGAGAATGAGCATGATGAGCTTATACCGACATGCCTGCAAACTGGCTAGCAAGTTTGCGTTGATTATCGCAATCTCAATGCAGCAACACAGAAAGATCATTTCCCGTTGTCATTCATTTATCAGATGTTGGAAAGCTTAGTCGGACATGAGTATCATTGTTTTCTTGATGGATACTCCGGTTACAACCAAATTCCCATTGTCCCAGATGATCAAGAAAAAACCACATTTACATGTCCCTTTGGCACGTTTGTCTACCATCTCGCATGGCCTTTGGGTTATGTAATGCGCTGGCAACATTTCAAAGGTGTTGATCATCATCTTCTCTGATATGGTAGAGCGTTTCCTTGAGATTTTCATGGACGACTTTTCCATATTTGGCACTTCCTTTGATGAGTGCCTTCATCACTTGAGCCTTCCTTAAGCGATGTCGTGAGAAGAACCTCGCTCTCAATTGGGAGAAATGTCACTTCATGGTGAAGTGAGGTATTGTACTTGGACATGTGGTCTGGAGTAGGGGAATTGAGGTCGATCCTGTGAAAGTGGGTCTTATTGATAATCTATCACCACCACATAATGTGAAGGATATCCGTGCATTTTTGGGGCATGCAAGATTCCATCGGCGGTTCATTCAGGATTTTAGCAAAATTTCTCGACCTCTTACCGCCATGTTGGCTAAGGATGGCATTTTTGAGTTCACACCAGATTGCCACCATGTTTTTTCACCTTGAAGAAAGAGTTGACTTCAGATCCCATAGTTAGGCACTGATGTAGATTGAACCCTTCGAGTTAATGTTTGATGTATCTGACTTCGCTCTGGGAGCAGTGCTTGGGGAACGATTGGACAAATTTCCTCATGTGATCTACTATGCCAACAGAACATTCAATGATGCCGAACTGAACGACACTGTGACCAAGAAAGAATTCTTAGCGATTATGTTCGCTTTGGAGAAATTCCGATCGTACTTGATTGGCTCCCACGTGGTTATCTATTTTGATCACACGACCATCACGCACCTCATCGCAAAGAAAGATGCAAAATCTCGACTCTTGAGATGGATCTTGTTGTTACAAGAATTTAATCTCGAGATTCGGGGCAAAAAAGGGTGTGAAAATGTTGTAGCGGACCACCTATCTCGTCTTGAGATGACCCACCCACATGACTAAATTATTAATGACAAATTTCCTGACGAGCAGTTGTTCACGATCGAAGATAACCCTTGGTTTGTCGACATCGTGAACTACCTCGTGACCGATCAACTTCCTGTGGGTTGGTCAAAATCTGACCAAACCAAATTTAGATCTTATGTCAGATTCTTTCATTGGGACGACTCCTACCTATTCAAATACTGCTCTCACCAAATTTTCAGGCGGTGCGTCCCAAATAATGAGTTCCAAAGTGTGCTCCAATTTTGCCACTCTGAGGCATGTGGAAGACACTTTGGAGCAAAGCAAACTGCCGCCAACGTGCTCCAATCTGGATTTTACTGTACTTCTCTTTTCAAAGATGCTTACGAATTTTGTAAGCAATGAGATAGGTGTCAGCGCCTTGGCAGGATTAATCGACGTGAGATGATGTCTTTGCAAAATGTCCTTGTCGTCGACATCTTCGATGTGTGGGGCATCAACTTTATGGGTCCTTTCCCGAATTCGTTCGGGAATGTTTACCTTCTGGTGGTCGTTGACTATGTGTCTAAGTGGGTTGAGGCTATCCCCACAAAGACGAATGACAACAGAGTGGTCACTAAAACGAATGACAACAGAGTGGTCACTAAATTCTTAAACGACATTTTTGCGCGATTTGGTGCTCGTCATACCATAATCAGCGATAGGGGTACCCACTTCTATATATCCTTTATTTTACCCCAATGTTTGTAGTGTTTCAGGAGTTAGGTAATAAAGAAAAGGAAATGATAAAAAAAGACCAAAATGTAACAAGTATGGACTGATTTGGAAGGTTCTACACCTATTTGTAATGCATAAGGACTGAATCGCAAATTAGGAATGACCCAAGTACGAAACCAGATGGACCTGATTGTGAAGTGCAAAATATGGTGACACGTGACTTGAATCAAATTAGTATTTCGCCAATTAAACTCAAAGTGATTCGAGACAGAAGACCAGGACTTCACCCCCACCTGCCAAATGAAGAAATAAAGTGGGACGCAAATTTTCAACCGGATCGGGAGCATTTGATCCTTCACTGGCGGATTTGGATCGTGGTTCGGGTTGTCGGGTCAGAGAATTCTTGGACTATCAGATGTGATTTAGAGTCGTCTGATTATTCCCAGATTAATCCTGACCATGTATTAGCCTATATATACCATTGTAATCTCTCCTCTCCCTCTTCTTCTTGCTTCTCCATTAGTTTTAGGTTTTATTTTGTTGGTGCTTAGTGTAGTTCGAGGAGAAGAAGCATACTTTGTAATCCTTTCATTTCAATCAATAGTGAGTTTTGTTCTTTAAATACATGTCTTTTACTTTGATGCAATTTATTTGATGTTGTTGTTTCTTTAATTTTGTCTTCTTCATTTCTTTTATGGGTTCATGCCATTTTCTGTTTTCTTTAGTATAGGGATGAGTAGAGAGTAGTTCATCGCCATTGGGGCGGTGGAGAAGAAGGTGATTTGATTATGTGATGGATTAGTGTGTGTATTAATCTTAATCCTTTGAGCCTTACATGATTTCCATAACCATCTAATGAGACTTCACTCTTGTCTTTGATGTCGTAATGCTCTTGAATGAAGCTTAGCACATGCTTAGATTAGTCCGCCTATTTTATGGGGAATGATGATGTTAGGATAAGGATGGAGTGGAAGAAGGGAAAAAGGCATGTGCATGCATGTGCTTATGTTGGCTTTATCCAAATTAACGTCTTGTATGTTTTAATGATTGTGATAAATCTTACTTCATGTGGAGACATAGTTGGATTTGAGTCATTTTTCATGTGAACATATTAGCTTCATTTCAATTATTGTCTTGTATGTTTTAATGATAATGTCTTATCTTATTTCATATGGAGGCAAAGTTAGAATTGAGTTTTATGGATTTCATGTATGACATGTTTTGATGAGCACATTTGAACACACACTACACTACACATTTTCAAATTCACATTCTTTCTCTACCCCCTAGGGGTTTAGTTTTATAGCTTATTTTCCGCTTTCTTTCACACTGTAGTGTAGCATCGACTTCATCTCTATTTTCTTTTCCCACTCGAGTATCGCGAATCCGACTCACGCACACTCCTTGAGGATTGACCCTTGCTTGCCACCGCCTCAACGCGGCCGTGCACTTGCAGTTATAAAACTAATTCAATCAAGTGTTTGGCGCCGTTGCCGGGGAGTAATTTTTTCGTAGTCGAGTTCGCTGTTTTGGTGGGGGTTTTCTTTGTTTTTACGTTTCCATATTTGTTTTGGTTACTGATTGATTCATTTTATATTAAACTGCAAATGCACGGCCCCGTTGAGGCGGTGGCAAATGTGGGTCGATCCACAGGGAGGTGTGTCGAGTATTGGTTTCTGCGAAGGCGAGTGGTAAAGAAAGGAGAGAAAGATTGATTATACTAAACTACACTAGAATGCAAAAGGAAATGAAAGATAAGCAATAAAACTAAACCCCAAAGGGGGTAGAGAAATAATGTGAACATAAAGAAGTGTGTGTGTGTGTGTGTTCATTAAGCTCCTCACAATATGTAGTGCATGAAATCATAAAACTAAATCCAACTTTGCCTGCACGTGAATAAATATTAGATCACATCATTAAAACATACAAGACAATAAGTGGAATGAAGCTAAATGAACTCAAGTATAAAGACTAGACCCTACTATGCCTCCACATGAATTAAGATAAGACTATATCATTAAAACATACAAGACATTAACCAAGGTAAAGGCAACAAGAATACATACACTACAACTTATGTTTCCAATATTAATTCCATCCATATCCTAACCTTATCATTCCCCATAAAATAGGTCCACTAATCAAAGCATAGGCTAAGCTTCATTCAAAAGCATTAGCATATGAAATATAAGAGTGGAGACCCATTAGATGGTTATGGAAATCATATAAAGCTCAAGGGATTAAGATAACACACACTTAATACACTATATGATTATATCACATATTTCTCCATCCCCCAAATGGGGATGGATCTACTCACTACTCATTATACTAACTATATTAACAAGACGAAGCATAATACTGAAATGAAATTAATCTAAGCAATCAAGAAACAATAAAGAAACAATAAAGAAACAATAAAGAAACTAAAAGAACATGAGACTAAAGAAACATGCAAGACATGTAAATCGAAATTAACTAAGCAATGTAAAAACTAAAGCAAACAACAATTAACTACAAAACTTCTATTATTACTCACTCCAAATTACAAGAAGCCCTTCCTCCACCAGAGTTTTGCTTCAAGGCTTCACTCTTAGTAGGGAAGAAGGCCACCAAGAGAGAGATGGGATACATGAGAGGAAGGAGAGTTCTATTTATAGCCATAGAAAAGGTAATCCGGGACAATCCCCCGATGTGGGACTAAACAAATACCAAAAATAGACAAAGCATATACTAATACATGTGCTCCAGAAAACTAAGCGGATCTAGAGCTATCTAGACCGCCAATTAGCGGTCCCAGACCGGCAATTGGCGGTCTATAAGTTCCAGATCCATCTTGTTTTCTTGCTGGGCTTTGCTTGATGTATTTATTGGTCTTAGATGCATCTACTTTGTTTATTGGAGCTCCGACCCAAATCGAATTGTCAAAATACTCCCCATAATGGTGTGGAGTTTTCTGTTTTGCTCTTAGGTCCTTCGGTCTTACGTTCAGGTCCTTCTCCCTTGCATCTTAGTCGCCAGGTCTCACAATTAAGTCCTTTTTCCCTGCTTTTGGGTCCTTTCATGTATTTTCTCTTCAAACCTCTTTATTTCTAAAATTCAAACATAAAACTCATCACGTAGCATGGCTTAGGTGTAAGATAATGGATATAAGGTACAAATATAAGCAAGAAATGATGTCAATCAAATACCCCCACACCTAAGTTTTTGCTAGTCTCGAGCAAAACAAAGAAAGAGAAAAGCAAATGAGAAACAAGAAATCCTAACTCACTTTCGTACGAATCACAGTTGCACTTAGCACGTGCAACAAGCCATTAAACCTCCTTGTTGCCAAGGAGGAGGAGTGTTGCTCCTGAGGGTTTTCAGCGGATATACCCACAAAATCCGAACAAGATGCATTATTCAATCTAGACACTCGACTCGTTGGACAAATTTTGTCGATCATTGAACGCGGTAATCCTACGGGCCGACTCTATATAGGTAATCAGTCCACACACCTATCCTAATGAACCATTCGTGCAAGTTAAATAAGGAATTAAGTGAAAGACATGGACAACCTCAACATCCTCAAGTGATACAAAGTGTAAAGTCCATTAAGGTTCTTATTTGCATTTTTTTCTTTTTGTTTCTTTTCTTATTATTTTTCTTTTTCTTCTTTTCTTTTTCTTAGTTGGAGCTTCATTCTCCCATGGTCAGGTTTCGTGCATCATTGCCCATGAGGACTTACACTATCACGTACACCTTTCCCCAAATCTCCACATAGGGCAGTCCCTACCACCCGTGTAACGGGAGTTCGGTTGGCGCATCCCAAGTTAGATGACTCGAAAGCACTAGGCACAAAGTCCCCTCAGACCTACTTTCCCGAGTGATAGGAGCCGTGCGAGAAGAGAGAACACCTACTCACTTATTTCTTTTCAACACATGAACCAAAACCCCTACACTTAATGTCTCACAACAAGACTTAAAGGGTCCTTGACTACAACAAACTTCCTTAGGTTAACAGACCCGAATTATTGACTCACAAGGTTCAGGGTGGACTTCTTTAAATGTTTGAGCACTGAAACCCTATAATTACTCACCCCCAAGGGAAAACTGGGGTGTATCATAATGACTCGATAAATCCTAAAGCCACTGTACTAGATATCCTAATGCATCAAGTTCAAGACAATTTTGGGAGCTTTCTTTTTACTTTGCCTCTCAACGGTTTTGCACATGCTAAACACACCCAAAACCCACAAAACAATTTCTTTCGCAACACATGAAGATTTTGAAAAAATGTGGAAATTTTAAAGCACTACGCAAGCAAAAGAAGATAAGTCACCCAAGGATCATGGCAAGCAGATATATCGATATTAAATGCAGCACACTAACATGACCCTATCAATGTACACATTAGAAAACAAAATCAAAAGAAAAGACTCAACTATGTACACACGTAAAACACCCCCCCCCACCTACTTCATGCATTGTCCTCAATGAATGCGAGCGAGATACTACATGGATTTATGCATGAAAAAGGAGAGATCTCACCAACATGAAGCGCAAAAGGAAGTTTGTGGTTATGTTGATTGACACAACCCGAATTCCCTTCAAAACCTGTGAGATACTTAAAAAGGGAAATACGTGCAAGAAAAGGGGCCCAAATACTCAAGGGTTGGAGCCCACAACAATCGATGCTCACTGAAGGAGTCTTTCTTTCTTTCTTTTCTTTTTTTTATAACTATGTACAAAAATGGGCTCCCATCTTCATATGTCAAGGGACATCAAATGGGAACCCGTCATCTCTCGAGCCAAAAATGCACATGCATGGGCTCGCGACATATAAAATAGAATTGCTTGACCACCGGATACCCTTATAAGCGTTGTGGTCGTTTGATGCCTCTTGAGAGTGAGCAAGATAGGAGGCATGAATGAGAGGTGAATCTCTATCAGGTTGAAGGGTATCAGGTGGTTAATTCTTAACCTACATGGGGTCCTCAGCAGATATAGAATGAAGAGCATGTGGCCCAGAGGTCATAAAAATGGTATCTGCTGGCTCAAGGGCCACATGATCAAAAGAAGGTGGCTCAAGGGCCATGTGATCAAAAGATAAGGCACCTTCTTGTGCCAGTTCAGGTGAAACATCTTCACCACCTTTAGGATCTCCATCGAACAATTCTCTGAAGTACTTGAAGGTGCCCTCAACTCCACTCTCATCCATGCCCTGGATAAGGTTGACCCCAACAGGGTCATTGAAGGAACCTGGCTTCTTGCCGATGGTGAAGATGTTGAAATCAGCGCATTGACTACCATAAGTCAAGCGCATCAGACCATTGCGACAATTGATCAAGACATTGGAAGTCGCAAAGAATGATCGCCCAAGAATGACAGGAATTTGTCCAAGTGGGTTTGGCACAGGTTCAGTATCCAAGACAAAGAAGTCGACTGGATAAATGAACTCTCCCACTTTGATCAGCATGTCTTCCACCACACCCCTCAGTTTCTTCATAAACCTATCAGCCAATTCAAGAGTGGTCTTTGTTTGTTTGAGGTCTCCAAGACCGAGGTGGACGTAGACAGAATATGGCCGAAGATTAACAGGTGCACCAAGGTCCAATAAGGCTTGATGTATGGACACATCACCAATCACACAAGAGATAGTAGGACAACCAGGGTCCTTGTACTTGACTTGCATGGGTTGTGCCAACAAAGAACTCACGTTAGCCGCAAGAAAAGCTTTCTTTGGAACATGAGTTTTTCTCTTCTTGGTGCATAAGTCCTTGAGAACCTTGGCATAAGGTGGCTTTTGCTGAATTACCTCCAAAAGAGGGATATTCACCTTAACTTGCCGAAACATCTCAAGAATCTTGTCATGTTGATCCGAGGTTTTCTTTTTAAGGCGCTCAGGGAATGGCACCTTCGGGGCATAAGAGTGTAGCGAAGGAAGATCAGAATTCTGGTCCAAAGAACATGAGTGGGGACCTCAGAATATGATTCCTTCGTCACAAGAGGAGACAAGGGGACCTCAGGGTTCGGCCCCTTTGTCAAAGGAAAAGTAGAAGGAGCCTCTGGATCAGGATCCTTCCTGGAAGTATTGGTGGAGGGAACCTCAGGATCCGGCTCCCTCAGAGATGCAGGTATCACCGCAGGTCTGGTGACACCAAGAGATGGTGATGACAAGGAAGACACTCCAATGGTTATCCACCTGCTTACCAGACCTCAAAGTATGAAACACATTAATATGATGGGTCGGTTCAGAGGTAGCATGAGGTATATATGGCCTTCCTTGAGAGTGGGTATCCCGAGGATTCACCTCGGGTTGACTCGGTAACTGGCCCTTCCCGCGTTCATGGAGCTTCCAAAGCCTTGACAGTACTTTGCATGCTCTGCATGAACGCTTGAAGGGTAGGATCACAAGAAGGGTTCTTCGGGTCAACCCGCTGGGGTGGTGGAGTTTGGCTAGAATAACCCGACGATGAGGTCTGAGGAGATTGGTAAGTATAAGGCTGAGACCTTTGATGTGGGGGATGGTAGGTCGCCGATGAGCATGAAGGTTGATAAGGCGGAGGTTGAGGTTGAGCGTGCGAGCTCTGACCGTTACCCCCACTCGGTCCCCAAGAGAAGTTAGGATTGTTACGCCATCCCGGGTTGTAAGAGTGACTGTACGGGTCGTTACAGGGCCCCTGTTGATACATCGCATTTGCATACTCAGTATCCCTTGGAGCGTAAGCGCATTCCAAGTCATCATGGCCCGTAAGTACATACCTACCACATCCGGGAGTAGCAACCTGAGCTACAGGAGCTCGGTCCAACTCTAAACTCTCAATCCTACGCATGAGAGCAACCATTTTTGCGTCAGACGCGATAGATGACTCAACTTGATAAGACCCAGCTCGACCAGAAGACCTGGCGGCTGGTGACTCTCTCATGGTGTCACACTCGAAGGTACGTTCAGCCATTGACTCAAAAGTGTCCCATGCCTACTCGATGGGTTTCATTTGGAAGTCACCCTAACACATTGACTCCAACAATGTGCGGGTGTTGTAGTTGATGTCCTCATAAATAATCTGGCACAACTGCCATAGCTCAAGTCCATTATGAGGGCATTGCCGGAGAAGGTCCTTGAACCACTCAAAGAAACCATGAAAAGATTCGGTCTCAGTCTGATACATTTGATGTATCTGGTACCGTATCTGTTGAGTTTTCCTTTGAGGGAAAAATCTCTTCAGAAATTCGGTCACAAAGTCATCCCAAGACCGAATAGAGCCCGCCGGGAGGCTGTACATCCATTTCTTTGCGTTATCCTTCAACACGAAAGAAATCATCCTCAACCGGACTGAATCCTCCTCAAGCTGTTGAAGCTTGAACATGGAGCATACTTCCTCGAATTCGCATATAAAAATATACGGATCCTCCTTATTGGCAATAAAGGTTGGAAGCATGCTCACATATTGAGGTTTCAGCTCATAGTTGTTCCCGCGAGCAGGGGGAAGAACTATGCAAGAAGGTTGCGCGGCCCGAACAGGATGTGTCTGCTCCCACAAAGTCATCGGTCTATCCTGTCGACCTAAAGGTGGTGGTGCACCAAGAACTCGATCCTGACCGAATCTCCCTTCCTCTTGAGTCAGAGGAGGAGGAGAAGGAGGTCTACATGGTGGTGGGAGCGGACCGAGGTAATCCATGTATGGAACCCGGTTTCCCTCGGCACCACAAGATGACTCGGCCTCTTGTTCCAAAGGAGCACGAGGCGGAGATGGTCGATCACCAAGACCGTCCATCTCAGAAAAATGCACTCTCTCTAGTCGAGCGCTTTCACCAGAACGAGCCCAACCTCGCATAAAATGCTCGACTTGACTCTAAAAAACATACAACAGAAGGTGTACTCAGAGGAGGAGACTACTCGTAGAGAATAGATGAGGAGAGGACTCAGATGAGGAGGGAAGAATCCTTAGATCTAACGTGGGTAATGGGACCAGGTAGAAGCCTAACTAGCAAGCACGACTCAAACAACTTAAGGTTATGGGTCCTTAGGCTAGACGACGCCTAACTTCGAGGTCACTAGCCTCAACACGCCTCACCTCCCTACAACGAGGACCACAACGCCCAGCCTCTCCTTAGTAGCGTTTTGATCCTAATCTAGCAATCAATCGCTCCAATCAAACGCTCAACTCACTCTTATCCTGATGCAATTCCTACTAACTAATGCATGGGCATACAAGATGCATGAATGAGTTTAGGAAATGCGTACCTCACGCCAGCGCTTAACAACTGAAAATAAAGCTAAAAGGAAAGACAACTACATGCCTAAGTCAAGTACATGATGCGTGACCTAAACAAGTAAGAACGTCTAGTCTTTTGCTTTGGATTTTAAGGCCAAGTTGATTAATGGGGGAGTGATTAATGATCTGGGAGCAAACTAGAAGTCACAGCATGCAAAATAGGGCTCCTAGATAACACAAATGAACCAAACAACTACCAGAAGAAAAATGAAAGCAAGAAAACCTCACCAGGCCGCCACTTGGCGGTCTCAGACCGCTGATTGGCGGTCCCTTTTGATGCTTAGGTGCTCCAACTGCTCCAGTAGCCTCCTCGTGATCCAGAGGTCCCCTAAAACAAACAAAAACTAAAAACAAAAAATTAAAACCACTCGAATCGTCCAAACCAAAGTCTGGACAAAACATCTCCCCGGCAACGGCACCAAAAACTTGATTGATTCGTTTTATATTAAACCACAAGTGCACGACCGCGTTGAAGCGGTGGCAAATACGGGTCAATCCACAGGGAGGTGTGTCGAGTATTGGTTTATGCGAAGGTGTTGAACGTTTTATTTAAAACCGCAAGTGCACGGCCGTGATGAAGCGGTGGCAAGTACGGGTCGTCCTCAGGGAGGTGAGCAGCCTCTTGTTTATCAGAAATCAAGTGGCAAAAATTGGGGGAGAAAGATTGATTATGCTACTCTACACTAAACTACGCTAAGAAGTACGAAATGCGAACGAAAGAAACAAACAATGAAATGACAACTAAGCTAAGAACAAAAGAAGAATGCTGGAATACAGAAATGGGAAAACCCCTAAGGGGTGGAGTGAGTGCACACATGCAAAGAGGTGGGTGTAGAATACATTCTTTAAGCACATGAAGGTGGTGTTTATCAAGCATAGGAAGTGTCTAAATGTTATGACAAAACCTATCAATCTATTCACCAACTTAGTTGATTAACATTTACATATGCAAGTTGTTTATTTCAGAACCTAAACAAGCATGAGAGGTGTCTAATCATTTTGGCAAAACTCATCAAGTTATAAATTCTATCCTAAACAAGCAAGCATACATTCATGTTTTATCAACACATCAAAAATAAAGCATTCATCCCATTCTCTAATGCATGTATGTACATCTACTCCACCCCCAAAGGGGATGGAACTACTCACTAAACATTACACTAATTATTAAACTAAGCAAAGAAAGCATATTAAAACTAAGCTAGAAATAAAAGACGATTAAACTAAAACATGCACAAACAATAAAAGAAGCATAAACAAACAATGAAAGAAACACAAAACTTTATTGATAAAATGACTCACATTTCAAGTAGCATCCTCCTACTTTTGTGTGTGCTTCAAGTCCTCACTTATAGTAGGAAGAATAACCACTTAAAATATGGAGTGATTACAAAATGAGGTGAAGAGTTCTATTTATAGGCATGGAAAAAGCTAATCCGGGACAATCCCCCGATGTGGGACTAAACCAATACCACAAATAGCCGAAACAAACATTAATACACGTCCAGGAGAAAACTTGGCGGATTTGGGCCAAATAGACCTCCAATTAGCGGTCTTGGACCGCCAATTGGCAGTCAAAAAGGTCCGGATCCAGTTGAATCTTGTTCTGGGCTTTGCTTTGTGTATTTGGTGGTCTTGGATGCATCTACTTTGTTTATTGGAGCTCCGACCCGAATCCAATTGCTAAAATACTCCCCATGATGGTGTGGAGTATTCTGTTTTGCTCTTAGGTCCTTCTGTCTTGCGTTCAGGTCCTTCTCCCTTGCATCTTGGTCCCCAGATCTCACAATTCAGTCCTTTTTCCCAGCTTTTGGGTTCTTTTATGCTTCATCTCTTCAAACCTATTTATTCCTGAAAACTAAACATAAAACTCGTAACATAGCATTGTTTAGGTGAAAGATAATGGATATAAGATACAAATATAAGCATGAAATGAACACAATCAAATACCCCCACACCTAACTTTTGCTAGTCCCGAGCAAAACAAAGAAAGGAAAAAGCATACGAAAAACAAGAAATCCTAACTCACTTTCGTAGGAATCACGGTTGCACTTAGCACGTGCAACAAGCCGTTAAACCTCCTTGTCGCCAAGGAGGAGGAGTGTTGTCTCCTGAGGGTTTTCAGCGGATATACCCACAAAATCCGAACGAGATGCATTAATCAATCTAGCTACATGACTCGTTGGACTCATATGTCGATCATGGGACGCGGTAATACTATGGGTCGACTCTATATATGTAATCGGTCCACACACCTAGCCTAATGAGTTATTCGTGAGAGTTAGTTAAGGACTTAAGTGAAAGACATGGGCAACCTTAACTTCTGAAAGTGATACAATGTGTAGAGTCCATTTTGGTTCTTATTTGCTTCTTTTTTTCTTTTTCTTTGGAGCATTTTATTGGTTGGTGTTTGATTCTCCCAGGGTCAGGTTTCGTGCATCATAGTCTATGAGGACTTACACTATCACGTACACCTTCCCCCAAATCTCCACATAGGGCGATCCCTACCACCCGTGTAACGGGGCTTCGGTCGGTGCATCCCAAATCAGATGACTCGAAAGCACCAGGCACAAAGTCCCCTCAGACCTACTTTCCCGAGTGATAGGAGCCGTGCGAGAAGAGAGAACACCACTTATTTATTTATCTACATGGGAACGAAAACCCCTACACTTAAGTTTCACAAAAAGAGATGAAGGGCCATTGACCACGACAAACTTCCTTATACTAAAAGACACGAATTATTTGACTCACTAGGTTCAGGATGGACTTCTTTAAATGTTTGAGTGCTGAAACCCTATGATTACACGGCCCCCCGAGGGAAAACCGGGGTGCATCCTAACGACTCGATAAGACCTAAAGCCAGTAAACCAAAAATCCTAATGCATCAAGTTCAAGACAATTTTGGGAGCTTTCTTTTTACTTTGCCTCTCAACGGTTTTGCACATGTCAAACACGCGAAAACCCACAAACATTTTATTTCGCAAACACATGAAGATTTTGAAAGAAATGTGAAAATTTTAAAGCACTAGGCAAGCAAAAGAAGACAAGTCACCCAAGGATCATGGCAAGCAAATATATATATATATATTAAATGCAGCACACTAACATGACCCTATCAATACACACAAAAGAAAACAAAATCAAAAGAAAAAGACTCGACTATGTGCACACGTACAACACCCCCCCCCCCCACACCTACTTCATGCATGTCCCCAATGAATGCGAACAAGATACTACATGGATACATGCATGAAAAAGGAAAGATCTCACCAACATGAAGTACAAATGGACGTTCAGGGTCATGTTGATGGACACAAACCCAAATTCCCTCAAAACCTGCGAGAAGCTGAAGAAGGGAGATAAATACGTGAAGAGATTGGGCCCAAGTACACAAGGGTTGGGGCCCACAACAATCGATGCTCACTTAAGGAGTCTTTTATTACACACTTCTCTTTTTTTTTTCTTTTTTTTTTCTTTTTGTTTTTTTACAAGATATATACATCAACCAAGATATTCTCATAATCATTTGGTCAAGGAACATCAAATGAGAACATCAAGTCATGAGGACCAGAGACTTGCCGAGATGGGCAAACTCCACTGGTACTCTGAGGTGTCATGAGGGGTGGAAGGTCAAAGCTGAAAGGCTCGAACCCCTCATGATATTGGTTGGGTGTGGGCAACAAAGAATGAAGTTGTGTTGCTTCACTAGGGTTTAATTGCTCATCGAAGAAAACCCTCCAACCAATAGGCGGGTGCATCGGAATGAGTTCCTCAACCCACAAGCTCATTCGATGGATGCAGCAGACCTGCATCACTAAGAATGGGGCTTCTCCCCAAGTCATCCAACAAGGACCTCCCACCATCATTTAGATCATCAAGCATAAGCTCGGTCATAGGTGGGTCCTTGTTGGAGTCAATATGAAGCTCAAACTCAAAAATGTCCGGATCCAGTTGAATCTTGTTCTGGGCTTTGCTTGATGTATTTGTTGGTCTTGGATGCATCTACTATGTTTATTGGAGCTCTGACCCGAATCGAATTGTCAAAATACTCCCCATGATGGTGTGGAGTTTTCTGTTTTGCTCTTAGGTCCTTCGGTCTTACGTTCAGGTCCTTCTCCCTTGCATCTTAATCCCCAGGTCTCACAATTAAGTCATTTTTCCCTGCTTTTGGGTCCTTTCATGTCTCTTCTCTTCAAACCTCTTTATTTCTGAAATTCAAACATAAAACTCATAACGTAGCATTTCTTAGGTGTAAGATAATGGATATAAGGTACATATATAAGCAGGAAATTATGTCAATCAGTTACTGGAATGTGGTCACAAGTGAACAGGAGAACCTACTGGAGCTTAGAAGGATACTGCTGAATTCTGGGGACCTGATGAAGGGAATGTGTTCTAAAAGTTTTACTTTTAAATGTCAATTATTATGAATTGAATGAGAAATCATTTTGTTCCTTGTTTATGTTATTCGTCTTTTAGAAGTGTTAAGGAAGAGGCTCTTGGTCCTTAACCGTAGAGCTCTAAAAGATATTGGTTTACATAAAACAAAAGATATTCGCAATCATGGTAATTAACATGGAACATTAATTACCGAGTTAAGATTGTCGTGTTGGTCATAGATCATTGTAGCTCTACAAGTGAGTGACAACGCGGGTATGCAAAAGAGGAAAATATTACTTTTGTATACTGAATAGACCTAATAAGTAAAATATTATAGAAATGTGTTTCTGTGTCATTAATATTTTACTGTGTCTTTGGTCCTTTGATATGAGACTTATATCTAATCACTTAAGGAATACTTAATTAGATCAGTGTCTTGAACTATCGATCAGTGTAGTATAAAGGCATTGGTTGGTTAAGTATAACTTTCGTTAGAGAAGATAGTTAGTCAAAAGATTATCATTGCCCCTCTTAATTGAGTGATGATATTAGTGGGCCCCTTGATAAAGCAAAGTTATAATGTGCACAATGTGATTTGAGTTAAGTCACATATTTATGACTAGCTTAAAGAGATCAAGAAATGAATACTAATACAAAGATGACACAATACTACTTTGTGTGTATTCTTAATATCATGAGGCAAGGGACGGACACAAGTGGTGCACTCCATCACTAAGTGGATCGGGTTTTGGTTCGAGTAGAATTAAGACATCTAACTAATTGGGAGCTATAATGTGTAGCTAGATACCGCTTATAGCTTGTGATATTAAGCTCTTAATATCACTGCCAACTTAGTTTAGATCCTCCCATAGGTCACACCACAAAACTGGGAAACAAGAAATGGGGATTTTGAGTTCATAGGATGTGTCGGGTTTCATGTAGAAAATATGACACATGGGGTGAACAAGCAAAATCAAAATTATGTTGTGATTAATAACATATTAGAATCTAAATTAAATTCATATGTGATGTAAATATTATGGGGTGTAATGATTGATCATTACAAAGGATAATATGTTACATAAGTTGTGAATTTACTACTAATCCCGAAATGTCAAATTTTGTAGGGGTTAAACCGAAATTTGACAAGTCTGCAAGACTGCGCAAACGGTCGACCGGTTAATGGATAACGGTCGACCGAAGGTGCACGGTCGACCGGACGTATCTCGACCGATAACAGGGAATTTTCGTCTGTTCGGAACGGTCGACCGAATCTATCGGTCGGTCGACCGAACATTGCGATGAAATATTCTACATTAAGAACGGTCGACCGAATCTTGCACGGTCGACCGAAATTGGGTTCGAGCGGTCGACCGGACCTTCGTAACGGTCGACCGGTCCATACGGTTTTATGCAGAATTAATTTAAGAATTAATTAGATCATGCATGGAATTGGTCCATAATTGATTTAATTCGTGGCTAATATTATTTATTATTAAATAATGGATGGTTAGATGGAATTTTGCATGAGATCATGGGCAAGGGGTTGCACATGAATAGGTAATTTGGAGAGAACCTATAAATACAAGGTTATCTCATTACCTCCTTAATTCATTCATTATTCTCTTGAGCAAAATTCTCTCTCCATAATTCTCCACGAAAATCCCTTAATTCTTAAGTTTAGTTTTAGTTCTTAAGAGACCATCTTCTCAAGGAAATTAAAGAGGGGTTAGTAATTAGATTCTAAACCTTATCGGAGATCGAGAGACTAGCTTCCCTTTCTCCGATCTTGTTTAGAGTTTGGTGAATACTCGGAGGCATCCGGCGCAGCGAGAAGCATCCCCAACGTCTCCGAATCTTCAAGAAGTTTTTGAGAACTTCTAGGTATGAATTTCGGAGCTCTTGTTTGCTTTAATAGAGTTTTGAAACTAGATGTTAAAACAAACTGATGCATGCATGAAATAAATCAAAGAAAATTGTAATTGATCCTTATTATACATAAAAATTTCGAAAATATATATGTATAATTAAACATGAAATCCTACAGTGGTATCAGAGCATAGGGTTCAATTTTCTTATGATTTATGGTTGTAAACAAATTTAGTTTACCATCTAGGATTTAAACAATTCGTTTTACCGGTTTTTTCGGTCTTTAAATGTTTGTTGAAATAATTCTATATAATAATTTGTTTTAAATGTTTTGAATGTTTAAAACATGACATGTAATTATTAGAATTATGATTTAGACATAAGTCTAACTTGCAATAATTTCGTTTTAAGTATAAACGATTATTTTGTAAGAGAATCAACAAAACCGAAAAACTGCGATTCATCTTTCCATTGGAAATTGGATGGACAGCGGTTCATAATTAATTTGTGAACTATGGATGCATGAAAAATGTTTTTAATGGATTTCAAAACGTTTTTCAAAGAATTGTTTGACATTCTAGATGCTTGATAAACTAGGATTGATAGTTTATAGCAATTGCGTGCATGGATGCTTGAGTTGCTTTGCAGGATTGTGAGTTTATATGTTCCAAATCAGACACTACAAATGTATGTAATTATTATTATACAGGGGCTTATGTATGTAAAAGCCAAAATTCTCTCTATTTCCGTCTTTTAGATAGTTGCATTCGCATATGAGAGGTTTTTACATAGGACTTGCACTAGTCGGTTTTATCGAATGTGAGGAGCATGTTTATTTTCTGTAAAATCTACATCTCCGGTGCAAGAGGAAGTCGCCGCTGTAGCGCATCGATCGAGGATCGAAGATCAGGGATCGAGGATCGAGGATCGAAGGGAACATATAAACTCACACGATGTAGATTGTGTGAATGTTTAATTTCTGTTTTTATCTTGATATGCATGTGATGAATGTGTTGAATGTTAGGATGTGTATGATTAATAATATGCATGACAACCTAAAATTCTAAATCACATGTAAAATTGTCCAACAAAAATTAAGAATAAATTTCCTTCTTATTTCATCCACTAGCAGCCATTGATCGAGGGATACTCTGCTCGCCCTTAGCGGGAGATAGCTCCCTCTATCTTTGGGAATAGTGGGAGATATAAAGGTTGTCTGTTGTTGTGCCACAATTAAATATAAGAGGTGTGTTTCACCCTAGTGAACCCCAAGTATGTTTAGTTGTGAATACAATAGATAAACGTATCTCGTATCAAATGAAAATAAGTTTTCTTAACATTACCTAGAGCCCTCGCTCGGTTTTGGGAAAAAGTTTTTCTTACGAGGATAGGTCGTATTCCCTCATAATTAAAACGACAAGAGTCACAAGAGTTTGAAGATGCTAAATATTGCTAAAATTCAAAAAGGTTGTGATTAGAAAATGATTTCTTACCTTGATATTGTAATGTATTCGATAGCCCTTAGCTAGTCTATATTACAATTAATAGGATCTTGGATTGTTGCATTTATGGGCAAGATTTTAATTTGCAACATTTACATTTATATATTCGATATATGTATGCATGTGTATTAAAACATAAAATTGGCATTAAAACCTGTATGATTTATTTTGTAGAAAAATGTCGAACATCCAACCTATCGTACGATCCATGATAGAAAAACACCCTTTAGCAAATGATGGCTCAAACTTCATTAGTTGGCAACTCAAACTCAACATCGTGTTAAAGTTTGAGAAACTATCTCACATTTTGGAAGGTCCAATCCCAAAGTGGAATGAGAGATTAACCGATGAAGAGAAAGAGGCTAAAACCAAGTGGGAAGACCAAGAGAACCAAGTTCACGGTCTTATGCTAGCATCCATGGGTGACTCGCTTCAAGCGAAATACTTGGATTCAAAACCCAAGAAGACCATGGAGGCTTTATCAAAGATGTTCATGGATAGTGCCCGAAAGGAGCGCTATAAGACCACCATCGCACTCACAAGGTGCCATATGGCGGAGGGAACATCGGTATCTATGCATTTTCTCACGATGCAAGGATACCTTGAGAAGTTGGCAAAGCTCTCTTCACCAATGCCCGAGGACATTGCTGAAGATATGATTCTTGGCTCTCTAGCCCCGTCCTTTAAGGACTTTGTGATGCACTATCACGTGCGTGAAAAAGGGGTGAGTCTTGAGGAGCTTCACAACGCTCTCAAAACTGCTGAAGTTGACATGGGCAAGGGTAGGGACAAGCAAGTCCTTGCCGTCCATGGGAGGGGCCATAAGATTGGTAAAGGAAAGGGAAAATCTACCAAAAGTGGTTCAATCAAGAGCAAGGGAGTAGGAGGTGCTCGTGCGAGTGCCTCAAGGGGAAAATCTCAGAAATCTCCAACTCCCAATACGGAGTGCTTTCACTGCGGTGAAAAAGGACACATCCGGCCAAATTGCCCCAAGTACAAGGAAGACCTTGACAACGGAGTGATTGAACGTCGGCGCCCCAAAAAGGCCAAAGGTATATTTGTTATTGAAATAAATTTAGCCACCTCTGTCCAGGATTGGGTAATTGATACCGGATCTTGTGCTCACATAGTTTCTAATGTGCAGCTACTCATGGATAGGAAGGAACTCGTACGGAACGAGGTAGAATTGAAGGTCGGAAATGGTGCGAACGTGTCTGTGGTTGCACAAGGTTCTGTGGTGCTTCAATTATGTAGTGGTTTAAATTTATGTCTAAAGAATGTTTATTATGTACCTTCGATTAGCAAGAATATTATTTCTGTATCATGTCTGGATATGGATAATTTTAATATAAATATTTCAAATTCTTGTTTGTCTACATCGAAGAATGGTGTGTTCTATGCAAATGCATTCATAAGGAATGGTCTCTATTTGCTTGAATTGGATAATAAACAAATCTTTAATATCAATAACAAAAGACTTAAGACCACTCACGAGAATGATACTCTCTTGTGGCACTATCGTCTTGGTCACATAAATGAAAAGCGCATCAAGAAATTGCAAGAAGCTAACCTTCTTGGTCCACTTGATTTTAAATCATTGGAGACGTGCCAACCATGTCTAATGGGAAAAATGACCAAAAAGCCTTTCAAGAAGAAAGGTCCAAGGGCGAGTGGCTTGTTGGATTTGATACATTCCGATGTATGTGGTCCACTGAGTACTAGTGCACGAGATGGTTTCAGGTACTTCATTACGTTCACGGATGATTATAGTCGTTATGGCTATGTTTATCTAATGAGAAACAAAAGTGAATCTTTTGACAAGTTCAAAGAATTCAAGAATGAAGTAGAGAACCAACTCGACAAGAAAATCAAATCTCTACGAACGGATCGTGGAGGTGAGTACTTAAGTGCCGAATTTGACTCATACCTAAAGGAGTTTGGTATTGTACCCCAACTCACCCCTCCCGGTACACCTCAGTGGAATGGGGTATCCGAAAGGAGGAATAGGACATTGCTCGATATGGTTCGGTCAATGATGAGTCATGCGGAATTACCTCTTTACTTTTGGAGTTATGCACTACAAACTGCGGCTTACACACTAAATAATGTTCCATCCAAATCCGTGGAGAAAACTCCTTATGAGCTATAGAGTGGTAAAACACCTAAGCTCAGTTTTCTCAAGATTTGGGGTTGTGAGGCTTACGTCAAGAGATTGATGTCGACCAAACTTCAACCAAAAGCGGATAAGTGCTTCTTTATTGGTTATCCTCGTGAGACAAGAGGATACTACTTTTGGCATATCACCTCCAATCGAGTGATTGTAGAGAGGGATGCCACATTTCTGGAAAAAGAATTTCTAGAAAGAGTAAAAAGTAGTGGGAGTAGGGTTGTGCTTGAGGAAACTCAAGATACTCTACAAGATCATGACATGAATGATGACATTCAAGATCATGAAGGCCCAACCGAGATTCCTTTGGTTAGTGGGAGCGTGAGCGAGAGACCATCACAAGAAATTGTGAGAGAATCTCAATCATCCCCACCAAGTGTACGTTCAAGAGTTGAACGTGAACCCACTCCTCAAGAAATTGTGGAAGAAGTTCGAGAGACACGAGAAGAACCAAAAGAACTTAGAAGGTCAACAAGGGAAAGGAAGAAACCCGATTTATATCTGGGACTTCATGAAATCATGGTACTAGATACCAATGATCCCTTAACCTTCCAAGAGGCAATGGAAAGGGAAGACTCCAAACTATGGCTTAAGGCCATGAAATCCGAAATAGAATCCATGTATGATAATCAAGTATGGGACTTGGTTGACCTTCCTCAAGGGAAAAAGGCCATTCATAATAAATGGGTTTTTAAGAGGAAGATGGACATGGATGGGAACTTGACAACCTACAAAGCGAGGCTTGTAGCGAAGGGTTTCACTCAAGTTCAAGGAATTGACTATGATGAAACTTTTTCACCTGTTGCCATGTTCAAGTCTATTCGGATCATGCTCGCTATTGCCGCATTTCACGATTATGAAATATGGCAAATGGATGTCAAAACGGCGTTCCGGAATGGGAACTTGGAGGAGGATGTGTACAAGGTACAACCTCAAGGTTTTGAAGATCCAAAGAATAGTGAGAAGGTATGCAAGCTTCAAAGATCCATTTATGGATTGAAGCAAGCATCAAGGAGTTGGAACAAACGCTTTGACGAGGAAGTGAAGAAGCTTCACTTCATTCAAAGTAAGGAAGAACCTTGTGTATACAAGAAGGTTAGTCGGAGCCATGTAGTATTCCTAATCCTATATGTCGATGACATATTGCTTATGGGTAATCATATTCCTTTGCTTGAGCAAACGAGAAGTTCATTGAAATCTGCATTTTCGATGAAAGACATGGGTGAGGCTCAATACATCTTGGGAATCAAGACATATCGAGATAGACCCCGTAGACTCATTGGCCTCAGTCAACGTGCATACATTGACAAGGTCTTGGAAAGGTTCAAGATGAACAACTCCAAAAAGGGCAGTGTGCCAATGAGTATGGGTGTGCAACTTAAGAAGTCTCAACGTGCGCAATCACGTAAGGACTTAGAGTACATGAAGGATGTCCCTTATGCTTCGGCAATTGGGTCGATCATGTACGTGATGACTTGCACAAGACCAGATGTCTCGTATGCTCTAAGCGTGACAAGTCGTCACCAATCCAACGCAGGTCCTGAGCATTGGACTGCGGTCAAGAATATCCTGAAGTACCTTAACCGGACTAAGGATAAGATTCTTGTTTATGGAGGACAAAGGGAATTGATTTCTGAGGGTTACTCGGATGCGAGTTTCATGAGTGATCCAGACGATAGAAGGTCGCAATCAGGATACGTCTTCCTTCTGAATGGTGGAGCTGTGAGTTGGCGTAGTTGGAAGCAAAGCACTACTGCCGACTCAACCACTGCTTCCGAAGTGATGACTGTCGCAGAAGCGAGCAAGGAAGGAGTGTGGATTAAGAAGTTCCTTGAAGAGCTTGGAGTAGTTCCCTCGAGCGAGGGACCAATAGAGCTATTTTGCGACAATAGTGCATCTATCTCGCAAATCAAGGATCCCAAATCACACCACAAAGTGAAATACATGGATCGTAAGTACTTCGTGACGCGTGACCTCATCGACGAAGGCAAAATAAATCTGTTATGGGTGGACACCAACAGCAACACAGCTGATCCATTCACAAAACCCTTATCCCAAGCCAAGGGCGAAATGCATTTCGAGTCCATGGGATTGAGGAACCATGTAGATTGGCTTGATGATTGATATTTAATGGGGTTTACCCTAGTTATTATTGTTTTATGCATTGAGTATGTATGAGAAAGAAAACTTTAATAACAAGTGGGAGATTGAAGGGAATGTGTTCTAAAAGTTTTACTTTTAAATGTCAATTATTATGAATTGAATGAGAAATCATTTTGTTCCTTGTTTATGTTATTCGTCTTTTAGAAGTGTTAAGGAAGAGGCTCTTGGTCCTTAACCGTAGAGCTCTAAAAGATATTGGTTTACATAAAACAAAAGATATTTGCAATCATGGTAATTAACATGGAACATTAATTACCGAGTTAAGATTGTCGTGTTGGTCATAGATCATTGTAGCTCTACAAGTGAGTGACAACACGGGTATGCAAAAGAGGAAAATATTGCTTTTGTATACTGAATAGACCTAATAAGTAAAATATTATAGAAATGTGTTTCTGTGTCATTAATATTTTACTGTCTTTGGTCCTTTGATATGAGACTTATATCTAATCACTTAAGGAATACTTAATTAGATCAGTGTCTTGAACTATCGATCATTGTAGTATAAAGGCATTGGTTGGTTAAGTATAACTTTCGTTAGAGAAGATAGTTAGTCAAAAGATTATCATTGCCCCTCTTAATTGAGTGATGATATTAGTGGGCCCCTTGATAAAGCAAAGTTATAATGTGCACAATGTGATTTGAGTTAAGTCACATATTTATGACTAGCTTAAAGAGATCAAGAAATGAATACTAATACAAAGATGACACAATACTACTTTGTGTGTATTCTTAATATCATGAGGCAAGGGACGGACACAAGTGGTGCACTCCATCACTAA
This sequence comes from Triglochin maritima, assembly GCA_963682175.1. NCBI lineage: Eukaryota > Viridiplantae > Streptophyta > Magnoliopsida > Alismatales > Juncaginaceae > Triglochin > Triglochin maritima. Next base: position 27,741,427 of record OY821786.1, on the reverse strand, counting down.
GTGGATCGGGTTTTGGTTCGAGTAGAATTAAGACATCTAACTAATTGGGAGCTATAATGTGTAGCTAGATACCACTTATAGCTTGTGATATTAAGCTCTTAATATCACTGCCAACTTAGTTTAGATCCTCCCATAGGTCACACCACAAAACTGGGAAACAAGAAATGGGGATTTTGAGTTCATAGGATGTGTCGGGTTTCATGTAGAAAATATGACACATGGGGTGAACAAGCAAAATCAAAATTATGTTGTGATTAATAACATATTAGAATCTAAATTAAATTCATATGTGATGTAAATATTATGGGGTGTAATGATTGATCATTACAAAGGATAATATGTTACATAAGTTGTGAATTTACTACTAATCCCGAAATGTCAAATTTTGTAGGGGTTAAACCGAAATTTGACAAGTCTGCAAGACTGTGCAAACGGTCGACCGGTTAATGGATAACGGTCGACCGAAGGTGCACGGTCGACCGGACGTATCTCGACCGATAACAGGGAATTTTCGTCTGTTCGGAACGGTCGACCGAATCTATCGGTCGGTCGACCGAACATTGCGATGAAATATTCTACATTAAGAACGGTCGACCGAATCTTGCACGGTCGACCGAAATTGGGTTCGAGCGGTCGACCGGACCTTCGTAACGGTCGACCGGTCCATACGGTTTTATGCAGAATTAATTTAAGAATTAATTAGATCATGCATGGAATTGGTCCATAATTGATTTAATTCGTGGCTAATATTATTTATTATTAAATAATGGATGGTTAGATGGAATTTTGCATGAGATCATGGGCAAGGGGTTGCACATGAATAGGTAATTTGGAGAGAACCTATAAATACAAGGTTATCTCATTACCTCCTTAATTCATTCATTATTCTCTTGAGCAAAATTCTCTCTCCATAATTCTCCACGAAAATCCCTTAATTCTTAAGTTTAGTTTTAGTTCTTAAGAGACCATCTTCTCAAGGAAATTAAAGAGGGGTTAGTAATTAGATTCTAAACCTTATCGGAGATCGAGAGACTAGCTTCCCTTTCTCCGATCTTGTTTAGAGTTTGGTGAATACTCGGAGGCATCCGGCGCAGCGAGAAGCATCCCCAAATAGAAGCATGCGATTTTCTATTTCTATTTCGTGTCGCTGTTGACGCCATGCATGCTCTATTTTAGTGCTAAAAATTAATTTGGCTTGCATGACCCGTTGCTAAGAAAACTTGGATCATAAAAGTCAAAGCAAAAGATTAGGCTTATTGCCATCTAAGTCATGCATCATTTGTAGACATTGCATGCATTTGTCTTTTCTTTTCTTTACATTCTTATTGTTGATTACTGGTGTGAGGTACATGCACCCGATCTCTCATTCACGCATGTTTAGATCATGCATTAGTTAGTAAGGTGCATCGGGACAAGAGTAAGGTGAGCGTTTGTTTGGAGAGTTGATTGCTAGATTAAGACTCAAAACGCTACTAAGGAGGGGTTGTCCCATACAAGATAAGGTGGGGGATTTCATCACCCTGTGCTTTGCCCCAATAATCACTCTTAATCAAAGCCTTAATTTGATTGACATCATTTCATGCTTATATTTGTATCTTATATCCATTATCTTTCACCTAAACAATGCTATGTCACGAGTTTTATGTTTAGTTTTCAGGAATAAATAGGTTTGAAGAGATGAAGCATAAAAGGACCCAAAAGCTGGGAAAAAGGACTGCATTGTGAGATCTGGGGACCAAGATGCAAGGGAGAAGGACCTGACCGCAAGACAGAGGGACCTAAGAGCAAAACAGAATACTTCACACCATCATGGGGAGTATTTTAGCAATTGGGTTCGGGTCGGAGCTCCAACAAACGAAGTAGATGCATCTAAGACCACCAAATACACTAAGCAAAGCCCAGCACAAGTTGCAGATGGATCTGGACTTTTTAGACCGCCAATTGACGGTCCAAGACCGCTAATTGGCGGTCACTTTTGGCCCAAATCCGCTAAGATTTCTCTGGGTTACGTATTAGTGTGTATTTAGTCCATTTCTGGTATTTGTTTAGTCCCGCATCGGGGGATTGTCCCGGATTGCCTTTTTCCATGGCTATAAATAGAACTCTTCACCTTCCATTGTAATCACTCCATATTTTAAGTGACTATTCTTCCTACTAAAGGTGAGGCCTTGAAGCACACACTAAAGTAGGAGGATGCTACTTGAAATGTGAGTCATTTTATCAATAAAGTTTTGTGTTTCTTTCATTGTTTGTTTATGCTTCTTTTATTGTTTGTGCATGTTTTAGTTTAATCGTCTTTTATTTCTAGCTTAGTTTTAATATGCTTTCTTTGCTTAGTTTAATAATTAGTGTAATGTCTAGTGAGTAGTTCCATCCCCTTTGGGGGGTGGAGTAGATGTACATACATGCATTAGAGAATGGGATGAATGCTTTATTTTTGATGTGTTGATAAAACATGAATGTATGCTTGCTTGCTTAGGATAGAATTCATAACTTGATGAGTTTTGCCAAAATGATTAGACACCTCTGATGCTTGTTTAGGTTCTGAAATAAACAACTTGCATATGTAAATGTTAATCAACTAAGTTGGTGAATAGATTGATAGGTTTTGCCATAACATTTAGACACTTCCTATGCTTGATAAACACCACCTTCATGTGCTTAAAGAATGTATTCTACACCCACCTCTTTGCATGTGTGCACTCACTCCACCCCTTAGGGGTTTTCCCATTTCTGTATTCCAGCATTCTTCCTTTGGTCTTAGCTTAGTTCTTTTTTCATCGTTTGTTTGCTTCTTTCACATTTCGTACTTCTTAGCTTAGTGTAGTGTAGGTTAGCATAATAACATCTCTTCCATCTTTTTTGCCACTTGATTTCGGATAAACAAGAGCCTACTCACCTCCCTGAGGACGACCCGTACTTGCCACCGCTTCATCGCGGTCGTGCACTTGCGGTTTAATATAAAACGTTCAACAAGTGTTTGGTGCCGTTGCCAGAGAGGTGCCAGTCCAGACTCTTGTTTGGACGATTCGAGTGGATTTAATTTGTGTTTTGTAGTTTTTCTTTGTTTCAGGAGACTGGGAATAGCAAGGGAAGGCTTCTGGAAAAATTTCAAGGCTAACTGGGCACTTCAGACCGCCAATCAACGGTCTGAGACCGCTAATCAGCGGTTGGGTGAGCTCAGTTCACCTTCTACTTTTTTGTTGTTGTTAGCCTAATTGATATAGTAATCTGGGACTCCATTTGTGCATGTTCTGACTCTTAGATTGCTCCCAGATTAATAATCAACTTCCCTTAAGCAACTTGGACCCTAAAACTCAAAGCAAAAGATTAGGCATTCTTTTTGTTTAGGCCATGCATCACGTATGTGACTTAGGCACTTAGATTGTCTTTCATCTTAGCTTTATTTTCTGTTGCTGAGAGCTGGCGTGAGGTACGCACCTTCTACTCTCATTCATGCATTTCGTATGAACATGCATTAGTTAGTAGGAAGTGCATTGAAACAAGTGTGAGTTGAGCGTTTGTTTGGAGAGTTGATTGCTAGATTAGGACTCCAAAACGCTACTAAGGAGGGGCTGTCCCATAAAAGATAAGGTGGGGGATTTCATCACCCTTTCCTTCGCCCCACAAACCACACTAATAAAGAGCCTAATTTTTAAAATCAAGTAGACATTGGCACTAAGGATTTCGGGCGCATTAGGAGAGTGAGCCGGTCCCGAACGTCATGACCTGATCGGCGTTGCCCACTTTGTCGATAGTAGGAGAGATGAGATCCCCGGATCTTGGCTCACTTGCTGGGCTTTGTGGTCCTCGTTGTAGGGAGGTGAGGCGTGATGAGACCGTGTGACCTCGCAGTTAGGCGTCGTCTAGCTGTAAGGACCTATAGCGACCTTAGGATTGCTTGAGCCTTGTTTGCTTGTGTGCTTCTACCTGTACCCATCCACCGTAGCATAAGGACTTCTTCCCTTCTCTCCTGAATCATTCTTTCTCTCCTGTGTTCCCTCGTCTTCTCTTCTATGTACATTCTTTGTAAAAAAAAATAAAAAAATAAAATAAAATAAAATTGTGCACCTTTGTGCATGCTTTCGTGGACACGAGACGAGAGTGGTCGTTTGACGAGGAGCGTTGTCATTCCGGCTTCGGTCATCGATTTCTTGACACCTTCCTCCTCTCGTGTCGCACGCAGTCCGGGTTCAATGGCTGCTAATTTCCGTGAGGAGGAGCAGTTGCTGGACCCACCTGCTCCACCAGTGCTTCCAGTTGTCGTTCCCATACCTCTTCGTGATCGATGGTACTCGAGCCGTACTGCTCTACCTTCATGCATCATATTGCCGGAGGCAAATGGGAACCATTTTGAGGTTAAGCCTCAGTTTATTTCCATGCTCCCTCACTTCACTGGGAAAGGTGACCCCTATATATATCTTTCTCAGGGAATTTGAGGAGGTCTGTGCTATGTTCAAGCTGCAACAACTTAGCATAGACTCCATCCATCTTAGGCTTGTCCCCTTTGCGCTGAAGGATGACACCAAGAAGTGGTTGTACAGCAACCAGGTGAATGCCTTCAGGACTTGGGATGAGTTTCAGTCTGCATTCCTCAAAAAGTATTTTCCAAATCATCAGACTCAAAAATTGAGGAACGAAATCAATTCGTTCTATCAACATGAGACCGAATCATTTCATGCATACTTAGAGATGTTCAAGGAGCTACTATCCTCATGCCCTCACCATGGCATCGAGTTGTGGCGCCTGTGTCAGATTATCTACGAGGGTATTCACATTCCATCCCGAACGCTCCTTGAGTCCATGTGTCAAGGAGAGTTCTTGGGAAAGGATGAAAGGGAGGCATGGGCTTTCCTAGAAGACCTCGCCGAGAAAACAATGCAATGGGAGAGTGTGAGGGAACCACCTGCATCATCTAGTATAGGAGCGAGGATCGCGAATGCAAACTCGACTAGATCGGGTTCCGCATTTGCTGTCGATTCCACTACGGCCACCGAGGCGCGCATGACGGCCTTAATGCGCTGTATGGATTCGATTAAGCTCCAAAACCAGCACGATGTATCTCATGTGTCTGCATCTGGTCACCACCATGTCATTTATGTGGTAGGATAGGTAATATAGGGGGTGAATGTGCATCCATTCCTCTTGAGATGGAACATGTAAATGTCGTCTATGATAGATCCAGGAATGACCCATATTCATCATCATATAACCCTGGATGGAGGAACCACCCTAATTTCTCATGGAACAATAACAATGCCCGAGGTGGTCCTTCAAACTTTTCTCGACCACCTAACCGACCACACTACCCTCCCATGCATTCACAGTCTCATCAGTCACCCCAAAGTCAGCACACCAACCAACCAGGTTTCCCAAATTCAAACAACTTGGAAACCCGGTTTAATTCGCTTGAGAACTTAACTCGTGGACTTGAGAACTCTGTAAAAAACTTTATGTCTTCCACAAGTCAAGTTCTCACTTCAAATCAGCAGACCATCAAACCTCTAGAGCTTCAGATGTGCCAATTGGCTCAGTCTGTACATGAAAGAGAGAGAGGGTCTTTTCATAGCCAGCCTGAGGCCAACCCCCGAATGTACCAACAATAACACATGCAAAATGAGAATGTGGTACCTCGGGGAAGGCAAGTGAACCATGTGGAGGAACCTGTTCACCATGTCAATTCCATTGTGACCTTAAGGAATGGAAAACAGGTTGACAATCACATTTCCTTACCACACCCACCACCATCTATGCAGCCCCTCAGTGGGAATGGTGGTGAAGAAGAGGCTGAGGGTGAGGGTAATACACCAAGGCTTCCTTCTCAGGCACCGCAGAAAACCTACCTGCCAAAAGCTCCCTATCCAAGTAGGTTAACCGAAAAGCAGAGTGACAACATGGACAAGATATTAGAGGTGTTTAAGCAAGTAAAGGTTAACATCCCCTTGTTGGATGTCATCAAACAAATACCTCAATATGTCAAAGTGTTGAAGGATCTCTGCACAACCAAGAGGAAGACCAATGTTCCTAAGAAAGCATTCTTGGCTGCAAATATCAGCTCACTTTTGTCCAATCCTACCTACACAAAATACAAGGACCCTGGGTGTCCTACTATTCAGTGTACGATAGGGGACACTAGATTGAGCAATGTTTTGCTTGATTTAGGATCAGCGGTCAACCTCCTCCCATTCTCTGTTTATAAACAGTTGAACTTGGGAGAATTGAAACCAACGAAGATCACCCTTCAATTGGCGGATAGATCCATTCGTATTCCCATGGGGATTATCGAGGACGTGCTTATCAAAGTTGGAGATTTTATATTTCCAGTCGATTTTGTTGTCCTCGATACCAAACCTGTTGCGAACACCCACTCTCAAATACCTTTGATTTTGGGTACACCATTTCTGGCCACCTCCAATGCCTTGATTAATTGTAGAAATGGTCTCATGAAGCTCTCATTTGGTAACATGAGTGCCGAGGTTCATGTGTTCAACTCTGGTAGGCAACAAGAACCCATGGATGAACCTTTAAATCTAAATCTCATCCGCCAATTGGAGAAAGCACCACAAAATCAACGAACACCCCTAACCCCAATGCAACCCGTTGAGAATGTTCGTGGGCCCAGTGAAAACTCATTGCCTGTCTTCGCAATGCAACAGAGTGAGCTGGCCTCGAACATGAATGTCCAAAAGGAGTGTTCGTTGCATGATTCAGTTGAGAGTACGAGTGAGAGTGAGACACCTCATCATATGCCTATACCAGAAGGTGTCTCTACCTCATGTCTCATGGCCATTGAGCCATTTGAGCTTCATATTGACTCCAACAAGGACCCACCTATGACCGAGCTTATGCTTGATGATCTAAATGATGGTCGGAGGTCCTTGTTGGATGACTTGGGGAGAAGCCCCATTCTTAGTGATGCAAGTCTGCTGCATCCATCGAATGAGCCTGAGGAACTCATTCCGATGCACCCACCTATTGGTTGGAGGGTTTTCTTCAATGAGCAATTAAACCCTAGTGAAGCAACACAACTTCATTCTTTGTTGCCCACACCCAACCAATATCATGAGGGGTTCGAGCCTTTCAGCTTTGACCTTCCACCCCTCATGACACCTCAGAGTACCAGTGGAGTTTGCCCATCTCGGCAAGTCTCTGGTCCTCATGACTTGATGTTCTCATTTGATGTTCCTTGACCAAATGATTATGAGAATATCTTGGTTGATGTATATATCTTGTAAAAAAAACAAAAAAGAAAAAAAAGAAAAAAAGAGAGAATACTTCACACCATCATGGGGAGTATTTTAGCAATTGGGTTCGGGTCGGAGCTCCAATAAACGAAGTAGATGCATCTAAGACCACCAAATACACTAAGCAAAGCCTAGCACAAGTTTCAGATGGATATGGACTTTTTAGACCGCCAATTGACGGTCCAAGACCGCTAATTGGCGGTCACTTTTGGCCCAAATCCGCTAAGATTTCTCTGGGTTACGTATTAGTGTGTATTTAGTCCATTTCTGGTATTTGTTTAGTCCCACATCGGGGGATTGTCCCGGATTGCCTTTTTCCATGGCTATAAATAGAACTCTTCACCTTCCATTGTAATCACTCCATATTTTAAGTGGCTATCCTTCCTACTAGAGGTGAGGCCTTGAAGCACACACTAAAGTAGGAGGATGCTACTTGAAATGTGAGTCATTTTATCAATAAAGTTTTGTGTTTCTTTCATTGTTTGTTTATGCTTCCTTTATTGTTTGTGCATGTTTTAGTTTAATCGTCTTTTATTTCTAGCTTAGTTTTAATATGCTTTCTTTGCTTAGTTTAATAATTAGTGTAATGTTTAGTGAGTAGTTCCATCCCCTTTGGGGGTGGAGTAGATGTACATACATGCATTAGAGAATGGGATGAATGCTTTATTTTTGATGTGTTGATAAAACATGAATGTATGCTTGCATGTTTAGGATAGAATTTATAACTTGATGAGTTTTGCCAAAATGATTAGACACCTCTGATGCTTGTTTAGGTTCTGAAATAAACAACTTGCATATGTAAATGTTAATCAACTAAGTTGGTGAATAGATTGATAGGTTTTGCCATAACATTTAGACACTTCCTATGCTTGATAAACACCACCTTCATGTGCTTAAAGAATGTATTCTACACCCACCTCTTTGCATGTGTGCACTCACTCCACCCCTTAGGGGTTTTCCCATTTCTGTATTCCAACATTCTTCCTTTGCTCTTAGCTTAGTTCTTTTTTCATCGTTTGTTTGCTTCTTTCACATTTCGTACTTCTTAGCTTAGTGTAGTGTAGGTTAGCATAATAACATCTCTTCCATCTTTTTTGCCACTTGATTTCGGATAAACAAGAGCCTACTCACCTCCCTGAGGACGACTCGTACTTGCCACCGCTTCATCGCGGCCGTGCACTTGCGGTTTAATATAAAACGTTCAACATAATTCTAAAAGCAAGTAGACATTGGCCCTAAGATTTCAGACGCACTAGGAGAGTCACCAAGTTGAGACCGTCATGACCGTATCGGCGTTGCCTACCTTGTTGATAGTAGGAGGTACTGGATCTCCGGATCTGGTATCACTTGCTGGGCATTGTGGTCTTCATTATAGGGAGGTGAGGCGTGTCGAGACTAGTGATCTCAAAGTTAGGCGTCACTAGCCTAAGGACCAATAGCCATTGGTTGTTTGAGTTGTGCTTGCTAGATTAGGCTTCTACCTTCACCCACTACCCTGCTATCTCTAAGGATTCTTCCTTTCTCATATGAGTCTTCTCCTCCTCTATATTCTTCGTTATAGTCTCCTCCTCTGATTACACCTTCTGTTGTGTGTTGTTTTAGAGTCGAGTTGAGTGTTTTATGCGAGGTTGGGATCGTTCTAGTGAGAGCGCTCGACTTGAGAGAGTGCATTTTTCTAAGATGGACGATCTAGGTGATCGCCCAACTCCACCTCGTGCCCCTTTGGAGCACGAGGTTGAGTCATATCGTAGGGATGGGGGAGACTGGGTTCCATACATGGATTACCACGGTCCGCTCCCACCACCACATAGACTTCCTTCTCCTCCTCCTCTGACCCAGGAGGAAGAGGGATTTGGTCAGGATCAAGTTCTTGGTGCACCACCACCTTTAGCTCAACAGGATAGGCCGATGACTTTGTGGGAGCGGACCCATCCTGTTCAGGTCGCGCAGCTTTCTTGCATAGTTCTCCCGCCGGCTCGCGGGAACAACTATGAACCGAAACCTCAATATGTGAGCATGCTTCCTACCTTCACTGCCAATAAGGAGGATCTGTATATATTTTTACGTGAATTAGAGGAGGTATGCTCCATGTTCAAGCTTCAACAGCTTGATGAGGATTTTATTTGGTAGAGGATGATTTCTTTCACGTTGAAACATAACGCGAAGAAATGGATGTACAACCTCCCGACAAGCTCTATTCTGTCTTGGGATGACTTTGTCACCGTCTTTCTGAAGAGATTTTTCCCCCAAAGGAAAACTCAACAGATACGACACCATATACAGACTCAAGAGACTGAATCTTTTCATGCTTTCTTTGAGAGGTTCAAGGAGCCCTCATCATGGACTTGAGCTATGGCAGTTGTTCCAGATTATTTCTGGGGGCCTCAACTACAACATCTGCACATTATTGGAGTCAATGTGTCACGGTGATTTCCAAATGAAACTCATCGATGAGGCATGGGATACTTTTGAATTGATGGCTGAACGTACCTTTGAGTGGGATACCATGAGAGAGCCACCAACCGCCATGTCTTCTGGTCGAGCTGGATCATATCAAGTTGAGTCAACTATCGCGTCTGAGGCAAAATTGGCTGCTCTCATGCGTAGGATTGAGAGTTTACAGTTGGACCAAGCTCTTGTAGCTTGGGTCGCTACTCCCACGTGTAGTAGGTGTGGACTTACGGGACATGATGTCTTGGAATGTGCTTACGCTCCAAGGGATACTGAGCATGCAAATGTGATGTATCAACAGAGGCCCCGTAATGACCCGTACAGTCACTCCTACAACCTGGGATGGCGTAACCATCCTAACTTCTCTTGGGGGTCTAGTGGGGGTCACGGTCAGAGCTTGCACGCTCAACCTCAACCTCCAGCTTATCAACCTCCATGCCTATCGGCGACCTACCAACCCCCACATCAAAGGTCTCAGCATCATAATTATGAACCTCCTCAGGCCTCATCGTTGGGTTATTCTAACCAAGCTCCACTACCCAAGCAGTTTGACCCAAAGAACCCATATAGTGATCCTACCCTTCAAGCATTCATGCAGAGCATGCAAAGTACAGTCAAAGCTTCAGAACTGCAAGTTAGCCAATTGGCTCATCAGTTCCATGAACGCGAGAAGAGTCAGTTACCAAGTCAACCTGTGGTAAAACCCTGGAGTCAACCTGCTCAGGCTAGGCAGAATGTGCATAGTGTTGCAAGTGACCCTTCCCAACATGCAAATGTTGTCCATACCTTATGATCAGGAAGGGTTGTTGACAACATTGTGGAAATGCCTGAATCCAACCCTGTTGGTGACTCTTTCGAGGAGGGTCGTGAGTCTTTCAACGAACCTAATTTTGAGACTCCTCCTCATGATAGTTATGTCTCCAAGGCACCATTCCCTCATAGGTTGACTAAAAACACGATGAACATTGGGACAAAATCGTTGAGGTACTTAGGCAAGTCAAGGTGAACATTCCGTTCTTGGACGTTGTTCAGCAAATGCCACCGTATGCCAAGTTCCTTAAGGACCTTTGTACCATTAAGAGGAGAACGAATGTTCCCAAAAAGGCATTTCTTGTCGCCAATGTGAGTTCGATATTGACACAACCCATGCAAGTCAAATACAAGGACCCTGGTTGTCCAACTGTTTCTTGCATGATCGGTAATGTGACAATTCCTTAAGCTCTATTGCATTTGGGAGCATCTGTGAACCTCCTGCCCTACTATGTCTATGTCAACCTTGGAATAGGTGATCTTAAGACAATGAGGACACCCCTCGAGTTGGCTGACATATTGGTCAAGATTCTACGAGGAAACGTGGAAGATGTCCTTATTAAACTGGGTGAGTTCCTATTCCGAGTTGATTTCATCATCTTGGATACTGAACCTGTGTCCAACCCACAAGGACAAATTCCAGTGATCCTTGGGAGGTCATTTCTTGTGACATCTCATGCTTTGATCAATTGTCATAATGGCTTGATGAGGTTGTCTTTTGGAAAGCTCACGGAGGATTTCAACATCTTTACTCTAAGTAAGCAACCCGGGCTCTTCGACGATGCTATCGGAGCCAATTTCATTAACGACACGAATGAGCCGGAGTCATTAGGCATGTTCGACTTACATCGACATATTATTGAGGTGCCTAATGACCAAGTTGTGAGTGAAGATGATTTTGAGGAATCTACCTGTGAACTTCTGGACGAGGAGGCACATCTGGATGCTTGCTCCTCTTACCTTGTGGCCCTTGAGACACTTGAACTTAATTCTGAATCCAACAAGGACCCACCTTTGGTCGAGCTTAAACCGCTCCCCGATAACCTTAAATACATCTTTTTAGGGGATAATGAGACCTTACCACTCATTATTGCTTCTAATCTTGCAAAATATCAAGAGGTTACCCTCAAAAAGTACTCCTTGAAAACAAAGAGGCTATCAGATGGTCCTTGAAGGACATCAACGGAATTAGCCCTGGTATTGTCTAGCATCGGATCCACATGGAAGAGAATTCAAGACCCCGTCGGGACCCACAACGAAGATTGAATCATGTACTGAAAGAAGTCATTCTAAAGGAGGTTCTTACGTGCTTGGATCATGGTATAATCTATCCTATCTCTGATAGTTTGTGGGTGAGTCATGTCCATGTGGTTCCCAAGAAGTCACGCGTGACGGTTGTTGAGAATGAGCATAATGAGCTTATCCCAACACGCCCACAAACCAGCTGGCGAGTTTGCGTTGATTATCGCAAGCTCAATGCGGCAATGCGGAAAGATTATTTCTCGTTGCCATTCATTGATCAGATGTTGGAAAGGTTGGTCGTACATGAGTATTATTGTTTTCTTGATGGATACTCCGGTGACAACCAAATTCCGATCGCCCCCGAGGATCAAGAGAAAACCATATTTACATGTCCCTTTGGCACGTTTGCCTACCGTCTCGCATGTCCTTTGGGTTATGTAATGCGTCGGCAATGTTTCACAGGTGTATGATCAGCATCTTCTCCGATATGGTAGAGTGTTTCCTTGAGATTTTCATGGACGACTTTTCCATATTTGGCACTTCCTTCGATGAGTGTCTTCATCACTTGAGCCTTGTCCTCAAGCCGTGCCGTGAGAAGAACCTCTCTCTCAATTGGGAGAAATGTCACTTCATGGTGAAGCGAGAAATTGTACTTGGATATGTGGTCTCAAGTAGGGGAATTGAGGTCGATTCCACCAAAGTGGGTCTTATTGCTAATCTCCCACCGCCACGTAATGTGAAGGATATCCGTGCCTTTTTGGGGCATGCAGGATTCTATCGGTGGTTCATTCAGGATTTTATTAAAATTGCTCGACCTCTCACCATCTTGTTGGCTAAAGATTGACCGGAGTGGATTGAACCCTTTGAGTTAATGTGTGATGCATCTGACTTCGCTGTGGGAGCAGTGTTTGGACAATGATTGGACAAATTGCCTCATGTGATCTACTATGCCAGCATAACACTAAATGATGCCCAATTGAACTACAATTTTACCAAGAAAGAATTCTTAGCGATCATAATCGCTTTGGAGAAATTTTGGTCATACTTGATTGGCTCCCACGTGGTTATCTAGTCTAATCACACAACCATCAAGCACCTCATGGCGAAGAAAGATGCCAAATCTCGACTCTTGAGATGGATTTGTTGTTACAAGAATTTGATCTCGATATTCGGGACAAAAAAGGTGTGAAAATGTTGTAGCGGACCACCTGTCTCATCTTGAGACGACCCAACCCACAAGACCAAATTATCAATGACAAATTTCCTGACGAGCAGTTGTTCACGATCGAAGATAACCCTTGGTTTGTCGACATCTTGAACTACCTGGTGACCGAGCAACTTCTTGTGGGTTTGTCAAAATCTGACCAAACCAAAATTAGATATATCTTCAGATTCTTTCAGTGGGATGACCCCTACCTATTCAAATACTGCTCTTACCAAATTTTCAGGCAATGCGTCCCAAATAACGAGTTCCAAAGTGTTCTCCAATTTTGCCACTCTGAGGAATGTGGAGGACACTTTGGAGCAAATAAAATTTCCGCCTAGGTGCTCAAATCTTGATTCTACGGGCCTTCTCTTTTCAAAGATGCTTACGAATTTCGTAGGCAATGTGATAGGTGTCAGCGCCTCGGCAGGATTAGTCGACATGATATGATGCCTCTGCAAAATGCCCTTGCTTTGGACATCTTCGATGTGTGGGACTTTATAGGTCCTTTCCCAAATTTGTTCGGGAATGTTTACATTCTTGGGACGGTTGACTAGCAGTCTAAGCGGGTTGAGGCTATCCCCACAAAGACCAATGGCAACAAGGTGGTCACCAAATTCTTAAAGGACATTTTTGCACGATTTGGTACTCCTTGTACCATAATCAGCGAAAGGGGTACCCACTTCTGCAATCGCTCCTTTGAAGCGCTTTTGAGGAAATATTCGATCACACACAAGCTTGCGACCCCATATCATTCGCAAACTAGTGGGCAGGTCGAAGTCTCTAGCCGTTAATTAAAGCAAATACTTGAGTTGTGTCTACTAATTCCTCGAGGAAGGATTGGTCGACTAAGTTGAATGACACATTATGGGCTTTCTGCACCGCAGATAAGACCAATTTGGGTATGTCCCTTTATCGGGTAGTGTACGGCAAGGTGTGCCACCTACCCGTCGAGCTTGAGCATTGTGCTTTCTCGATAATCAAGAACCTGAATATGGATCTTGATCAAGCAGAGGTGCAACGTAAACTCGACATTGTGGAATTGGAAGAGCTACGCAATGATGTGTATGAAAATGCCAAAATTCATAAGTACCGACCCAAGATGTTTCACGATCGCATGATTATGCGAAAGGTGTTTGCGGCAAGGCAGAAGGTGTTGCTCTACAATTCCCGAATCATCTATTTCCGGGTAAGCTCCGCAGTCACTGGTCTGGCCCTTTTGTTGTGCAAACCGTATTTCCTCATGGTGCGGTTGAAATCTTGAACCCAGGGAATGGGGACGTGTTCAAAGTTAATGGACAATGCTTGAAACCTTACTTGGAGGGGGTAACAGTTGGAGTCGAGGAGGTCATGTTCCTTCACGAACCTCTCTCGCACTCAACCATCCATGTTCCTGCATGAATGGTTGAGATTTCATGTTTGTACAAAGTTAAATTTGAAAAAAAACAAAAAAAAGAAGAAAGAAAGAAAAAAAAGACAAAAGACTCCATGAGTGAGCATTGATTATTGTGGGCCCCAACCCTTGCGTATTTGGGCCCTATTTCTTTCACGTATTTGTCGTCCTTCCTTAGTATTTCACAGGTTTTAAGTGGAATTTGAATTTGTGTCCATAAACATAACCACGAACTTCCCTTTGTGCTTTACGTTGGTGACATCTTTTCTTTTTCATGCCTAACTCCATGTAGTATCATGTTTGCATTCATTGAGCACAATGCATGAAGTGTGGGGGGTATTTTACGTGTGTACATAGTCAAGTTGTTTTCCTTTTGTTTTCTTTTGTGTGCATTGTTAGGGTCATGTTAGTGTGTTGCATTTAATATCGATATATATATATTCTTGCTATGATCCTTGGGTGACTTGTCTTCTTTTGCTTCCCTAGGGATTTAAAATTTTCATTTCTTTCAAAAAACTTCATGTGTTTGCGAAAGAAAATGTTTTGAGGGTTTTGCATGTGCGTAGCATGTGCAAAACCGTTGAGAGGCAAAGTAAAAAAGGAAGCTCCTAAAATTGTCTTGAACTTGATGCATTACGATATCTAGTTTACCGACTTTAGGCCTTATCGAGTCGTTAGGATGCACCCCGGTTTTCCCTCGGTGGGCGAGTAATCATAGGGTTTCATTACTAAAATAAACTAAGAAGTCCACCCTGAACCTAGTGAGTTGAATAATTCGTGTCTGTTAATATAAGGAAGTTTGTTGTATTAAGGGACCCTTAAACTCTTTTTGTGAAACCATAGGTGTAGGGGTTTGGTTCATGTGTAGATAAGAAATTAGTGAGTAGGTGTTCTCTCTTCTCGCACGGCTCCTACCACTCGGGAAATTAGGTCCGAGGGGACTTAGTGCATGGTGTTTTCGTGTCATCTGACTTGGGATGCACCGACCGAACTCCCGTTACACGGGTGGTAGGGATGGCCCTATGTGGAGATGTGGGGAAAGGTGTACGTGATAGTGTAAGTCCTCATAGGCAGTGATGCATGAAACCTGACCCTGGGAGAATCAAATACCAACTAGATAAAAATAAAATGAAAAAAATACAAAAGAAAAAAAGAAAGTAATGCAAATAAGAATCTTAATGGACTTTACACTTTGTAATACTTGAGGATGTTAAGGTTGTCCATGTCTTTCACTTAAGCCCTTAATTAACTTGCACGAATGATTCATTAGGCTAGGTGTGTGGACTGGTTACATATATCGAGTCGGTCGGTAGTATTATCCTGTCCAATGATCGACAAAATGAGTCCATCGAGTTTCTAGGTTGATTAATGCATCAATGTTCGATTTTGTGGGTATATCCGCTGAAAACCCTCAGGAGACACCAGTCCTCCTCCTCGGCGACAATGGGGTTTAACGGTTTGGTGTACTGCTAAGTGCAACTTTGATTCCTACGAAAGTGAGTTAGGATTTTCCTTTTTGTGCGCATGTTTCACTTTCCTTCATTTTTCTATTTCTTTGTTTTGCTCGGGACTAGCAAAGGGTAAGTGTGGGGGTATTTGATTAATAGCATATCATGCATCATATTCATGCTATATATCCTTTATTTTACCCCAATATTGTCCTACTCGAGTTGTTGTCCGTAGTGTTTCAGAAGTTAGGTAATAAAGAAGAGGAAATGAGCAAAAAGGACCTAAGTGTAACACGTGTGGACTGATTTGGAAGGTTCTCGTCCTATTTGTAATGCATAAGGACTGGATCACAAATCAGGAAGGACCCAAGTGCAAACCCGGAGGGACCTGATTGTGAAGTGCAAAATATGGTGACACATGACTTGAATCAAATCAGTATTTCACCAATTAAACTCAAAGTGATTCGAGACAGAAGACTAGGACTTCATAGTCATAGAAAAAGGCAACCCGGGACAATCCCTCGGTATGGTACTAAACGCATATCATAAATGGACTAAATACGCACTAATACACCACCCGGCAGAGGCTTATCGGGTTTGGATCCAAATGGACAGCCAATTGGCGGTTTGGGTTGGGCTGATCGGGTTGTCCTTTGGTGGAGAGTTTTGTGGATCGATTTCTTCATGTTTGGTGCACCCGAAGTGGTTGTTGGAGCTTAGACCCGGATCTAATTGCCAAATACTCCTCATGATGGTGTGGAGCTTCTTGATTTGCTCATTGGTTTTTTAGTTTTACATCCGGGCCCTTCTCTATTGCATCTCAGTCCATAAGTCTTGCATCTTAGTACTTTTCCTTGCTTTTATGTCCTTTTTGAGTCTCTTCTTCTCAAACATGTTTATTCCTGAAACATAAACATAAAACTCGTTACATAGCATTGTTTAGGCTAAAAATAAAGGATATAAGACACAAATATATGCATGATATGTGGAGTTCCTTGATCATGTAATGAAGAGATTTGCCTTCATGGATAAGTGGAGATGGCTGCTTTTGGCTTATATGGAGGCATCGTATGTGGTGACAGTGAATGGGGGTAACTCCACGCCATTTCGAGCTCAAAATGGTTTACAACAAGGTGATCCCTTAGCCCCCTACTTGTTTGTAATGTGCATGGAGGTGTTGAGTGAAATGGTGAAAATGGCGGTCATGGAAAGGAAAGTCGAGCCATTAACATGAGGAGATGTCATCGTGTCACATCTCTTGTTTGCTGACGACGTCCTACTCTTCGCAAGGGCTACCAAAGAAAATGCTCGAGCCATTAGAACTATCCTAGAGGAATTCACAGCAAGCTCGGGTTCGAAATTTAATGCTTCGAAGAGTCTGGTTTTCATGGGGGGAGATGTTATGCATGGCGCATGGATTGAAGCACACCTTGGGATGGAGCGCTAGGCTTTTCCGGTGGTGTACCTTGGGCTGCCACTCTTCTCCAGGAGGATGGGGCGAACCCATTGTGTATCGCTGATCAACAAGCTCAAGGCATGCCTCTCAACTTGGCAACAAAAACTCTCATCCATAGTTGGGCGAGTGGAACTAGTACGAAGCGTTCTTACTTCCTTCAGCATTTATTGGACTTCGGCTTTTCTTTTACGAAGAAGCAACTTAGATGAATTGGACAACATTATGTGTCATTTTATTTGGGGAGGGGAGAAGAAGTAGGTCATGGTAGCATGGAAAGATGTATGCACACCAAAGGACGAGGGAGGCTTCGGACTAAAAACACTAACAGAGTGGAGTGATGTGGGCCTTCTCCGGTTGTTTTGGCTTGCGGTGGCGGACAACAACTCACTATGGGTTAAGTGTGTCCGGCGGAAGTACTTAAGGAACTGTTCCATTTGGCCTGCAAGACCACCACCTACCTCCTCATGGGCATGGTGAGGGCTACTATGAGTCTGAGATATTTCTAGAAGACACGTCCAGTATGAGGTGGGCAATGGGGAAGAGATACGGTTCTTCCAATATCCATGGTGTGGCGAACCTTTTCAGTGCGAGAGCTGGGGTGACCAGCTTCATTACGAGATGGGGGTATGTTGGGACGTTAAGGTATCATATTTCATAAGAGAGGGGATGTGGAATCTCCCTCCCCCACGATCCAACAAGATGGAAGAAGTTTGCTTGAGGATAAACCAAGTTCGTATACATGGAGGCACGGATAGGCCAACACGACCCAATGGAATGGGTGCTGCACTTGGGATGAAGGAAGTGTGGAGTTGGGTGAGGGAACCGGGCAGGAAAGTACCTTGGGCTGGCATGGTATGGCATAAGTTTGCAGTCCCGAAGCATGCACTCACGGCTTGGAGAGCATTGAAGGGGCGTTTACTCACAAAGAGGTGAATGATAAAGTGAGGCACAAAGCTCGACCCAAATTGCATGCTTTTTGAAGACAAAGAGGAGGACATGGAGCACCTTTTCTGGAAATTCCCATACACTAAGGAGGTGTGGAGGTGCCTCCTCAACCTCATGCATCTCAACCGAAGCTTGGCGAGTGATTGACATCATTTCATGCTTATATTTGTATCTTATATCCATTATCTTTCAACTAAACAATGCTACGTGACAAGTTTTATGTTTGAATTTCAGAAATAAATAGGTTTGAAGAGATGAAGCATAATAGGACCCAAAGCAGGGAAAAGGGACTGAATTGTGAGACCTGTGGACTAAGATGCAAGGGAGAATGACCTGAACGTAAGACCAATGGACCAAAGGGCAAAACAGAAAACTCCACACCATCATGGGGCGTATTTTGGCAATTAGATTCAGGTCGGAGCTCCAATAAACAAAGTATATGCATCAAAGACCGACAAAGACATCCAGAAAAGCCCACAACAAATTACAGATGGATCCAAAACCGATGGACCGCGAATTGGCGGTCTGGGACCGCTAATTGGTGGTCCGGATCTCTCCGGATACGCTATGACTTGGCGGGCACATGTATTAGAGTGTGTTTATTCTATTTCTAGTATTGGTTTAGTCTCATACGGGGGGATTGTCCCGGATTACCTTTTTCTATGGCTATGAATAGAACTCTTCACCTTCTATTGTAATGACCCATTGCTTGGTGGCATTCTCTCTACTTGGAGTAAGCCTTGGAGCAAAATCTCAAGGTGGAGAAGAATGCTACCTTCAATGTGAGTCATCTAATAAAATAATTTTTCCATTGTTTTGTTCTTATGGTGTTTCTTTATGCATGCTTAACTTAGTTTTATTTCTTTGATTCTAGGCTAAAGTAGTTAGAATGTTTCTTTTCTTCTTTAGTTTAATTGTTAGAGTAATGTGTAGTGAGTAGATCCATCCCCCTTTGGGGGTGGAGATGATGTTCATACATGCATTAAAGAATGGATATGAACGCTTTATATTTTGATTGAGTTGATAAATGTGAATGTATGCTTGCTTGTTAGAGTAGAATACTACACTTCATGGGTTTTGCCACACATCTTAGACACCTTACATGCTTGTTTAGGTTCTGAAATAACCATCTTGTGTATATGAATGTTAATCAACTAGGTTAGTGAATGGATTGATAGGTTTTGCCATAACCTTTAGACACTTCCTATGCATGAAAACACTACCTACATTTGTGCCTATAGAATGCATTCTTCACCATCTTTTTACATGTGTGCACACACTCCACCCCTTTGGGGTTTTCCATTTCTGATTTCCAACACACTTATTTCGTTCTTAGTTAAGTTTTAATTCATCGTTTGTTGTTTGCTTGTGCATTGGTTACTTCGTAGTCTAGTGTAGCGTAGGTTTGCATAATAACATTTCTTCTCCCATTTTTGCCACTTGATTTTTGACAAACAAGAGGCTGCTCACTTCCCTGTGGACGACCCGTATTTTCCACGTCTTCACCGACGCCGTGCACTTACGGTTTAATTAAAACATTCAACAAGTTTTTGGCGCTGTTGCCGGTGAGGTGCCAGTCCAGACTCTAGTTTGAATGATTCAAGTGGATTTAATTTATGTTTTGTAGTTTTCTTTGTTTTAGGAGGCTCTGAGGCTAAAGGGAAAGAACCAGGAGAAATTTTGAGCGGAACAAAGCTTCTTGGACCGCCAATCAGCGGCCTGAGACCGCCAATTGGCGGTCTAGTGAGCTATGTTACCTTCGTTTTTTCTTTGGCTTGTTGTATTATCTGATATAGTGATCTGGGACTCGATTTGGCATGTTTTGACTTATAGTTTGTTCCCAGATCAATAATCAATCTCCCTTTAAGCAACTTGGACATTAAAACCCAAAGCAAAAGATTAGGCATTATTTCTTGTTTAGGTCATGCATCATGTGCTCGACTTGGGCACGTAGATTGTCTTTTATTTTAGCTTTATTTTCAGTTGCTGAGTGCTGGCGTGAGGTACGCACCTTCTACTCTTGTTCATGCATTTCGTATGAACATGCATTAGTTAGTAGGAAGTGCATTGAAACAAGTGTGAGTTGACCGTTTGTTTGGAGAGTTGATTGTTAGATTAAGACTCCAAAATGCTACTAAGGAGGGGCTGTCCCATATAAGATAAGGTGGGGGATTTCAACACCCTTTCCTTCGCCCCGAAAACCACACTAATCAAGAGCCTAAATTTAAAATCAAGTAGACATTGGCCCTAAGGATTTCGGGCGCATTAGGAGAGTGATCCGGTCCCAACCGTCATGGCCTGATCGGCATTGCCCACTCTGTCGATAGTAGGAGAGACGAGATCTCTGGATCTTGACTCACTTGCTGGGCTTTGTGGTCCTCGTCGTAGGGAGGTGAGGCGTGTTGAGGTCGTGTGACCTCGCAGTTAGGCGTCGTCTAGCTGTAAGGACCTATAACGACCTTAGGACTGTTTGAGCCTTGTTTGCTTGTGTGCTTCTACCTGTACCCACCCGCCGTAGCATAAGGACTTCTTCGCTTCTCTCCCGAGTCTTCTCTCTCTTCTGTGTCCCTCCGTCTTCTCCTCTACGCACACTCTTTATTTTGAAAGAAAAAAAAGTTTTAGTTTGTGTGTGCACCTTTGTGCATGCTTTCGTGGGCACGAGACGAGAGTGGTCGTTTGACGAGGCGTGTCGTCAACCCTGCTTCGGTAGTCGATTTCTCGACACCTCCCTCCTCTAGTGTCGCACATAGTCCGGGTTCAATGGCTGCTCATTTCCGCGAGGAGGAGCAGTTGCTGGACCCACTTGTTCCACTTGTGCTTCCTGTTGTGGCTCCCATACCTCTACGTGATCTACGCTACCCGAGTCGTACCGCTCTACCCTCATGCATCGTATTGCCAGAGGAAAATGGGAACCACTTTGAGGTTAAGCCTCAGTTTATTTCCATGCTCCCTCACTTCACTGGGAAGGGTGACCCCTATATCTTTCTCAGGGAATTTGAGGAGATCTGTGCTATGTTCAAGCTTCAACAACTTAGCACTAACTCCATCCATGTTAGGCTAGTCCCTTTTGCACTAAAGGATGATGCCAAGAAGTGGTTGTACAACCACCAGGAGAATGCCTTTAGGACTTGGGATGAATTTCAATCTGCATTTCTCAAACAGTACTTTCCAAATCATCAGACTCAAAAATTGAGGAACGAAATCAATTCGTTCTATCAACTTGAGACCCAAATATTTCATGCATATTTAAAGAGATTCAAGGAGCTACTATCCTCATGCCCTCACCATGGCATCGAGTTGTTGCGCCTTTGTCAGATTGTCTACGAGGGTCTTCACATCCTTTTCCGAATGCTGCTTGAGTCCATGTGTCAAGTAGAGTTCTTAGGAAAGGATGAAAGGGAGGCATGAGCTTTCCTAGAAGACCTCGCTGATAATACCATGCAATGGGAGAGTGTAAGGGAACCACCTGCATCATCCAGCATAGGAGCGAGGATCGCGAATGAAAACTCGACTAGATCGGGGGCCGCATTTGCTGTCGATACCACTACGGCCACCGAGGTACGCATGACGGCCTTAATGCGCCGTATGGATTTGATTGAGCTCCAAAACCAACAAGGTGCACCTCATGTGTCTATATCTGGTCCAGTTCCCTGTCATTCATGTGGTAGGATAGGTCATGTAGGTCAACCACAAGTCAAGTTCTCACTTCAAATCAGCAGACCATCAAATCTCTTGAGCTTCAGATGGGCCAATTGGCTCAGTCTGTACATGAAAGAGAGAGAGGGTCTCTGTCTACCCAGCCTGAGGCTAACCCCCGCATGTACCAACAACAACACATGCAAAATGAGAATGTGGTACCTCGGGGGCGGCAAGTGAACCATGTAGAGGAACTTGTTCACCATGTCAATGCCATTGTAACCTTAAGGAATGGAAAGCAGATTGACAATCACATTTCCTTGCCACCACCACCATCAATGCAGCCCCTCAGTGGGAATGGTGGTGAAGAAGAGGCTGAGGGTGAGGGTAATACACGAACGCCTCCTTCTCAGGCACCGTAGAAAACCTACCTGCGAAAAGCTCCCTATTCTAGTAGGTTAACCAAAAACCAGAGTGAAACAATGGATAAGATGTTAGGGGTGTTTAACCAAGTGAAGGTTAACATCCCATTGTTGGATGTCATCCAACAAATACCTCAATATGCCAAAGTGTTGAAGAATCTCTGCACAACCAAGAGGAAGACCAATGTTCCTAAGAAAGCATTCTTGGCTACAAATGTAAGCTCACTTTTGTCCAATCCCACCTACACAAAATACAAGGACCCTGGGTGTCTTACTATTCAGTGTACGATAGGGGACACTAGCATGAGTAATGTATTGCTTTATTTAGGATCGGCGGTCAACCTCCTCCTATTTTCTGTTATCAACAGTTGAACTGGGGAGAATTGAAACCAACTAAGATCACCCTCCAATTGGCGGATAGATCCATTCGTATTCCAAAGGGGATTATCGAGGGCGTGCTTATCAAAGTTGGAGATTTTATATTTCCTGTCGATTTTGTTGTCCTCGATACCAATCCTGTTGCGCACACCCACTCTCAAATACCTTTGATTTTGGGTAGACAATTTCTGGCAACCTCCAATGCCTTAATTAATTGTAGAAATGGTCTCATGAAGCTCTCATTCGGTAACATAAGTGCCGAGTTTCATGTGTTCAACTCTGGTAGGCAACAGGAGCCCATGGACCAACCTTTAAATCTCAATTTCATCCGCCAATTAGACAAAGCACCGTAAATCAACGAACACCCCTAACACCAATTCAACCCATTGAGAATGTTTGTGGGCCCAGCGAAAACTCATTGCCTGTCTTTGCAATGCAACAGAGTGAGCTGGCATCAAACATGAATGTCCAAAGGGAGTGTTCGTTGCATGATTCAGTGGAGATCATTAGTGAGGGGGACACACCTCAGCATATGTGCATTCCAGAAAGTGTCATCACCCCGTGTCCTAGGGCTATTGAGCCCTTTGAGCTTGAGATTGACTCCGACAAGGACCCACCTACGACCGAGCTTATGCTTGATTATCTAAATGATGGTGGGAGGTCCTTGTTGGATGACTTGGGGAAGAGCCCCATTCTTAGTGATGCAGGTCTGCTACATCCATCGAATGAGCTTGAGGAACTCATTCCGATGCACCCACCTATTGGTTGGAGGGTTTTGTTCAATGAGCAACTAAACCCTAGCGAGGCAATACAACTTCAATCTTTCATGTTGCCTACACCGAACCAATATCATGAGGGGTTCGAGCCTTTCAGCTTTGACTTTTCACCCCTCATGACACCTCAGAGTAGCAGTGAAGTTTGCCCATCTCAGCAAGTCTCTGGTCCTCATAACTCGATGTTTTCATTTGATGTTCCTTGACCAATGATTATGAGAATATCTTTGTTGATGTATATATGTTGTACAAAATAAAAAAAATAAAAAAACGAGTAATAAAAGACTCCATGAGCGAGCATTGATCGTTGTGGGCCCCAACCCTTGTGTACTTGGGCCCCATTTCTTTCACGTATTTGTATCCCTTCTTTAGCATCTCACAAGTTTTGAGGGAATTCGGGTTTGTGTCCATCAACATAACCATGAACTTCCTGTTGTACTTCACATTGGTGAGATCTTTTCTTTTTCATGCATAAATCCATGTAGTTTCATGCTCACATTCATTGAGGACAATGCATGAAGTACGTGTGGGGGGTGTTTTACGTGTGTACATAGTTGAGTCTCCTCCTTTGATTTTGTTTTCGTTTGTGTGTATTGATAGGGTCATGTTAGTGTGCTGCATTTAATATCGATATATCTTCTTGCCATGATCCTTGGGTGACTTGTCTTCTTTTGCTTGCCTAATGCTTTAAAATTTTCGCATTTCTTTCAAAATCTTCATGTTTTTGCGAAAGAAAATGTTTTGTGGTTTTTGCGTGTGTTTGGCATGTGCAAAACCGTTGAGAGGCAAAGTAAAAAGAAAGCTCCCAAAATTGTCTTGAACTTGATGTATTAGGATATCTAGTTTACTGGCTTTAGGTCTTATCGAGTCGTTAGGATGCACCTCAGTTTTCCCTCCGGGGTGAGTAATCATAGGGTTTCAGTGCTCAAATAATTAAAGAAGTCAATCCCAAACCTAGTCAGTCAATAATTCGTGTATGTTAATTTAAGGAAGTTTGTTGTAGTCAAGGACCCTTTAAATCTTGTTGTGAGACATTAAGTGTAGAGGTTTTGGTTCATGTGTAGATAAGAAATAAGTGAGTAGGTGTTCTCTCTTCTCGCACGGCTCCTATCACTCAGGAAAGTAGGTCTGATGGGACTTTGTGCCTGGTGCTTTCGAGTCATCTGACTTGGGATGCGCTGACCGAACTCTCGTTACACGGGTGGTAGGGATTGCCCTATGTGGAGATTTGGGGAAAGGTGTACGTGATAGTGTAAGTCCTCATAGGTAATGATGCACGAAACCTGACCCTGGGAGAATGTAGCTCCATCTAATAAAAAGAAAAGAAGAAAAAAATAAGAAAAGAAACAAAAACCAAAAAATAAGGTAATGCAAATAAGAACCTTAATGGTCTTTACACTTTGTATCACTTGAGGATGTTGATGTTGTCCATGTCTTGCACTTAAGTCCTTAATTAACTTTCACGAATGATTTATTAGGCTAGGTGTGTAGACTGATTACATATATAGAGTCGGCCCGTAGTATTACCGCGTCCCATGATCGACAAAATGAGCCAACGAGTCGTGTAGCTAGATTGAGTAATGCATCTTTGTTCGGATTTTGTGGGTATATCCGCTGAAAACCCTCAGGAGACAACACTCCTCCTTGGCGACAAGGAGGTTTAACGGCTTGTTGCACGTGCTAAGTTCAACCGTGATTCCTACGAAAGTGAGTTAGGATTTCTTGTTTTTCGTATGCTTTTTCCCTTCTTTGTTTTGCTCGGGACTAGCAAAAGTTAGGTGTGGGGTAGTTGATTGACATCATTTCATGCTTATATTTGTATATTATATTCATTATCTTTCACCTAAACAATGCTACGTGATGAGTTTTATGTTTGAATTTCAAAAATAAATAGGTTTGAAGAGATGAAGCATAAAAGGACCCAAAGCAGGGAAAATGACTTAATTGTGAGACCTGTGGACTAAGATGCAAGGTAGAATGACCTGAACGTAAGACCAATGGACCAAAGAGCAAAACAGAAAACTCCACACCATCATGGGGCGTATTTTGGCAATTAGATTCGGGTCGGAGCTCCAATAAACAAAGTATATGCATCAAAGACCGACAAAGACATCCAGAAAAGCCCACAACAAATTCCAGATGGATCCAAAACCGATGGACCGCCGATTGGCGGTCTGGGACCGTTAATTGGTGGTCCGGATCTCTCCGGATACACTAAGACTTGGCGGGCACATGTATTAGAGTGTGTTTATTCTATTTCTTGTATTGGTTTAGTCCCATACGGGGGGATTGTCCCGGATTACCTTTTTCTATTGCTATAAATAGAACTCTTCACCTTCTATTGTAATGACCCATTGCTTGGTGGCATTCTCTCTACTTGGAGTAAGCCTTGGAGCAAAATTTCAAGGTGGAGAAGAATGCTCCCTTCAATATGAGTTATCTAATAAAATAATTTTTCCATTGTTTTGTTCTTTTGTTGTTTCTTTATGCATGCATACTTAGCTTAGTTTTATTTCTTTGATTCTAGGCTAAAGTAGTTAGAATGTTTCTTTTCTTCTTTAGTTTAATTGTTAGAGTAATGTGTAGTGAGTAGATACATCCCGTTTCGGGGTGGAGATGATGTTCATACATGCATTAAAGAATGGATATGAATGCTTTATATTTTGATTGAGTTGATAAATGTGAATGTATGCTTTCTTACTAGAGTAGAATACTACACTTGATGGGTTTTGCCACACATCTTAGACACCTCCCATGCTTGTTTAGGTTCTGAAATAACCAGCTTGTGTATATGAATGTTAATCGACTAGGTTAGTGAATGGATTGATAGGTTTTGCCATAACCTTTAGACACTTCCTATGCATGAAAACACTACCTACATTTGTGCCTATAGAATGAATTCTTCACCATCTTTTTACATGTGTGCACACACTCCACCCCTTTGGGGTTTTCCATTTCTGATTTCCAACACACTTATTTCGTTCTTAGTTAAGTTTTAATTCATCGTTTGTTGTTTGCTTGTGCATGTGTTACTTTGTAGTGTAGTGTAGCGTAGGTTAGCATAATAACATCTCTTCTCCCATTTTTGCCACTTGATTTCTGACAAACAAGAGGCTACTCACCTCCCTGTGGACGACCCGTATTTGCCGGCTCAACCCATGCTTGGAGAGTAATCTAGATAGCGAGGCAATGCGACTATCACATGTGAGTGGAAGCCGACTCGACAAGGTGGTAAGAAGGTGGGTGTTTAATGTTATGATACACGAATGTTGGCTCGAGCGGAACCGTAGGATATTCGAGGGCGAAAGGCAACAACCGGTAGATACCACTGTTGTAGTCAAAGACATAATCCGGTGTTTGGGAGATAAAGTTACAAAGCTCGCGAAAGATGAAGGAGAAGTGCGACATTTTCAGGACACATGGAGATAACTCCAGCTTCTGATGTTTGATGAGAATAATTTTTTTTCTTAAACTACAATGCTTAAAGTGATGTTTCAATAGGTCGTAGAGATAAACCGGTTATGCATGTCTTATACACCCGCAGACTAGGAATTTTTTGTAGGATATAAACAATGTTAGATTAATAAATCTTAGAGGCTAAGCCTCGCTTTTGCTTTGCAAAAAAATGAATAATATGATGTCAATCACATGCATTAGTTAGTAGGGTGGCATTGGTACAAGTGTGAGGTGAGTGTTTGATTGGAGGGCTTGATTGCTAGTTTAAGGATCAAAATACCCTAAGGGAGTGTCCCATACAAGAAAAAGTAAGGGATTTCATCACCCCTTCCTTGGCCCCAAAAATCGCACCTAATCAAAAGGCTTGATCTAAAATCAAGTAGACATTGACCCTTAGGATTTGGGCGCACTTAGGAGACAATCTCATTCTCGACGTCAAGGCATGAACATCATCGTTTGCTTAGTTGCATTGAGACTTTTGGGACCTCTGGGTCTTGACTTTCTCATTCGGCTTTGTGACCTTAGACTGAGGGAGGTGAGGCGTTCGGGTGTGTGGGGAGTCATGGTTAGGCATCGTCTAGTCTAAGGACCCATAGCCAGCCTAAGCTTGTTTGAGTCGTGTTTGCTAGATTAGGCTTCTACCCTCACCCTTACTGATACTCGCTCTAGGGATTCTTCCCTTCTCTTTTGAGCCTTCTCCTCATCTTTATTCTGTGTTATAGGCTCCTCCTCTGATTACACTCTCTATTTGTGTGTGGTTGTTGAGTCGAGTACTTTTATGCGAGGTTTGACTCGTTTTGGTGAGGGTGCTCGGCTTGAGAGAGTTGATCGTGTTGTTGAGATAGATGGTCTAGGTGATCGTTCTTCTCCGCCTCGAGCTCCCTTGGAGCAAGAGGCCTCGTCGTCGCTTGGAGGTGGGGGAGTTCGGGTTTCATATATAGAGATCCTCGGTCCACTCCCACTGCCACGTACATCGTTTCCTCCTCCTCCGACTCGGGAATGAGTTATGGGAGTACCACCACCCTTAGCTCGACAGGATCGACCGATGACTTTGTGGGAGTGGACCATCCTGTTCAGGCCCCGCAGTTGTCTTCCATAGTTCTCCCGCCTGCATGCGGGAACAACTATGAATTAAAACCTCAATATGTGAGCATTCTTCTTACCTTCACAACAAATAAGGAGGATCCGTATATCTTTATACTTGAATTCGAGGAGCTATGCTCCATGTTCAAGCTTCAACAACTTGGCGAGCATTTGTCTTGTTGAGGATGATTTCTTTTGCATTGAAGGATAATACAAAGAAATGGATGTACAACCTCCTGGCAAACTTGATTCGGTCTTGGGATGACTTTGTGACCGTCTTTCTAAAGAGATGCTAACCCTCAAAGGAAGACTCAACAGTTATGGCACCAGATACATCAAATGTATCAGACTGAGACCGAATCATTTTATGCTTTCTTTGAGAGGTTCAAGGACCTTCTCTTGCAGTGCCCTCATCATGGATTTGAGTTATGATTGTAGGATCGTGTGGGTTATGGGTCAACTAATCACTATTACGCTAATCCCTAACTAATCAAACAATAAACGCAGCGGAAACAATTTAAAGAATAGTAGGGAAAAGGAACAAGCAAATCACAAATCGACTCGGCGTTTTTATAGAGGTTCGGCACCCCACCCGGGTCCTAGTCCTCTCTTGCAAGCTCCGCTCGACTCCGCGAGCTCCGCCTACGACTTCACTATCCGCTCCCCGTTCCGGGCCGAGAGACAACGCCTTACAACCGTCAAACTCGCGAACAACCCTCGCCGAGCTTGGAATCCTCTTCTCACAATCCGAGAAGGATCACTTCGGGCTCTCACCGAAGTCTATACTCTTTTGACAAGACAAACTTTGTAACTGAGTGGGATTCACTCTCTAATTGAGCACACTTTGAGTAGGATGAGTGATTGATCAAGTGTGTGTAGTTTAGGTTTATGGAGTGTAGAAATGGGAGCTTTGAGGATTGAGGTTTCTCTCTAATGTATTGGGACAATTGGAGTTGGAGAGTTGTGTTAACAACATGTCTTGATCCTCTATTTATAAGCTCCTAAAGATTTCTAGCCGTTTGAACAAGATTTGATTGGGTTTTGTGCAAGATACACAAAGCAGAAAATCGGGCTGCAAATCTGTCCAGAACCGGTCGACCGAAACTACAGAACCGGTCGCCCGTTCACTTGATTTCAAGGAGAACGGTCGAACAAATGAATACTCGGTCGGACAAACGATCTAGAACTTAACTCTACTTAAGTTAATCGGTCGAACCAAAGTATGGGGCGGTCGACCGATAAGGGTATTCGGTTGAGACAAAGGTGCCACGGTCGAACGAAGATGTGTCGACCGATAGCAGGGAATTTGGTTTCTGTTCAACCGGTCGACCGAACCAAGGTCGTCGTTCGACCGGTTTCCGAATGTATTTTGGGGTTAAGTTTGTTTTCTACGAATACGATCGTTATAGGAGTACGACAACGAAAACGGCCATATTAAAATCCGGGATCGGTCGACCGAAAAGGTATAACTGGTCGACCGGTAGAGTTCGGTAAAAACACTGTGGAGAGTCTGTTATAAACCGGTCGATCTGAGAACTGGTTCGGTCGACCGGTTTCACACAGGAATTCTGGGTTTAGGTTTTAAGTGATTTCCGACTAAGGTTTGGGTGATCTAATGAAGTCCAAATAAGGTGAAATTTTGTGTGTGACTTCTCTAAGGAACCTAGTGTGTATGTGATAAGTTTTTAGCTCTTGTATGCTCAATTTACACATGTTCCTAAGAATCAAAATAAAATCAAGATTACAAGTCTTCATATAGCTTTATTACAAGTCTTGACTTGATTTCCTTCCTTCCATGAGTCTTGATCACCTGTAGAGGTTAGCACATGAATTATATATATGCAATGCAATATGTGTGCTACTCTACATTACTTATGATTAAGATTAGGTTGATTAAATCATCAAAACAAGGATTAAGGCCAAAAAACCAACAATGATAATTGTGTCAGATTGTTTATGAAGGCCTCAACTACAACACCCGCACAATGTTGGAGTAGATGTGTCAGGGTGATTTCCAAATGAAACACATTGTCGAG
Source organism: Triglochin maritima (assembly GCA_963682175.1). Classification (NCBI taxonomy): domain Eukaryota; kingdom Viridiplantae; phylum Streptophyta; class Magnoliopsida; order Alismatales; family Juncaginaceae; genus Triglochin; species Triglochin maritima. The sequence goes on along the minus strand of OY821786.1, from coordinate 27,711,450 downwards.
CTGGATCATACCAAGTCGAATCAACTATCGCATATGAGGCAAAAATGATTGCTCTCATGCATAGGATAGAGAGTTTAGAGTTGGACCAAACTCTTGTAGCTCACGTCACTACTCCCACTTGTAGTAGGTGTGGACTTACGGGACATAGTGGTTGGAATGTGCTTATGCTCCAAGCGATACTGAGCATACAAATGCGATGTATCAACAACAACCTCGTACAGTCACTCCTACAACCTGGGATGGTGAAACCACCCTAACTTCTATTGGGAATCTAGTGGGGGCCACGGTCATAGCTTGCATGCTCAACATCAACCTCTACCTTATCACCCTCCCCACTTATCAGCAACCTACCAACCCTCAAAGGTCTCAACCCCCAAACTCACCAACCTCCCCAAGCCTCATTCTCTAGTTATTCAAACAAAACTCCACTACCACAGCTGGTTGACCCAATGGTCTCCACTCTAGAACAAACCCTTCAAGCGTTCATAAAGAGCACGCAAACCATGCTTGCAGCCAACAACATGTCGGTTAAAGAAATTGAAGTGCAAGTCTGCCAGTTTGCTCAGCAGGTCAATGAATGCGAGAAGGGTCAGTTGCCAAGTCAACCTGAGGCCAATTCTAGGGGTCAACCTTCTCAGGGTAGGCATCAGGTTAACAACGTGGAAAGCCATCCTCCCAACATGTAAATGTTGTTCATACTTTGAGATCGGGTAAGATGGTGGAATCAAGTTGAAATGCATGCGTCTGAACCCCTGAGTGACTCTCTGGAAAAGAGTACTGAGCCTCCCAAAGAACCCATTCCTGAGGCTCAATCTTCTGATTTATGTCTCCCCAAGGCACCATACCCCCATAGACTAGGAAAGAAAAGGAATGAGCACTGAGTTAAAATTGTAGAGGTATTACGGCAAGTCAAGGTGAACATTCTGTTGTTGTATATTGTTCATCAAATGCCACTGTATGCCAAATTTATCAAACATATTTGCACTCAGAAGAGGCAAACTAGTGTCCCCAAGAAAGCCTTCTTGGTGAGTTTGATCCTTTTGTGTAATTTCATTAGTTCATTTACCGCAAGTGCACGACATTAGTGAAGACGTGGAAAATTTGGGTCGTGTTCTCAAGGAGTGAGTTCGGGTCGATGACGACCATACTCGAGTGGGGAAGAAAATGAACAATGAGGGTACCTAATCGAGGAGGTGGAGAACGCATGCAAAAGTGTAGTGTGTGATACATGTGTGTGCAGTTACACGCTAATGACATGCATAACATGGAAAACTATAATGACCACAATCCAAAGTGTCTCTAAATGGATTAAGATTTAACATCATCATTAAAACATACAATACATTAATTAAGATAAGACAAACAAGGCCACATGCACCCACTCCAACCTTATCCTCACCTCATCATTCCCCATAGAGTTGGCCCACTAGCCAAAGCATGTGTTAAGCATCAATTAAGACCATTAACACAACCAAGGCAAGAGCGAGGAACCCAACAAAATGGCCATAGAAATCATGTGAAGCTCCAAGATTAAGAATAAAACACACACCAATCTCACAACATTCACACTTCACATCATTCTCCACCCCCCAATGGGGATGGATTACTTACTAATCATATCCATAACAAAGGAAAGGACAAAAGAAAAATAACACATGAACAAGTAAGAGAAACTAAATATAACGAAAGCAATTGAATAAAAATTGCATCAAATGAAAGACAAGAACATAAACAACATGGAACTAAAACTTGATTAAAAAAGAAAGATTACAAAATAATGTTTCTCTTCTCCTCCACTACGCTACTAAGAAAAAAAATAAAACCTACTCTAAGAAAGAAATAAAACCCACTCTAAGAAAGAAATAAAACCTATTCCAATGGGGGAAGAAGGAAGGATGGGAAGGATTACAAGTGTATTTATAGAAGAGTAGAGGGTCTGGATGAATCTGGGCACAATCAAACGACAGTAAATCAGATATCATATTGCTCTGACTCGACAACCCAACCCACTAGAGAAATTTAGGGTCAAACCGACCAACCGGATCCATCAGTGGTGGATCTTTTGGGTCGGATCGACCTCTAATTTCACGAGTAGCTTACATGTACCATTTTATGCGTGTGGGGTGCACCTAGAGCCATTGGTTCGAACCCGTTTTGTTTTAATTGTTGAATTACTGCTCAGGTTCATGACCTTATGGTCTTTTGTACCCAACATATTTTTCTGTACACTGAGGTCCCTCTGGGTTTTCACTTAGGTCCGTACGAGTTTTCACTTGGGTCCCTCCTGATTTTCAGTCCAGTCTTTGAACATTATAAAGAGCTCTAAAAGGCTTCCAAATCAGTCATTTCTTCTTGCATTTAGGTCATTTTCTCTTCCTTTCTCTTCTTCATTGCCTAAAACCTGAAACACTTCAAACAAACACTTGAGTAGCACAAAATTGGGATAAAATAAAGGATATATAGTATGAATGCAATGTATGATATGCTACTAATAAGTGTGTTTGTGTGTGCATACAATTTTAGTGCTCATGACATGCATAACCGGATCCATAATGACCAAAACCACAACTATGTCTGCACATGAATTAAGATATACATTATCATTAAAACATACAAGACATTAATCAAGATGAGGCCAACAAGAGCACATGCTCCCACATGCCATCCTTATCTCTTTACTACTCTAATCGGATCCTCACCTCATTATTCCCCATAAAGTAGGCCCACTAACCGAGGCATGTGCTGAGCATCAACTGAGATCATTAGCACATCAAAGGCAAGAGTGAGGAACCCACTAAATGACTACAGAATTCATGTGAGGCTCCAAGATTAGGATTAAACACACACACACAAACACACTAATACAACACATCAACACTTCACATCACCCTCCACCCCCAATGGTGATGGACTACTCTCTACTCATCTCCATAACCAAGAAAACAAAAAAAGCAAAACAACTCATAAGCAAGTAAAGAAAACTAGATTAAGGCAAAAAATAAACAACAACTTTGATTAATGAAGAAGAAAAGCTTACATTTCCTCTCCTCCACTACACTACTAAGCAAGAAAATAAAACCTAACCTAATGGGGAGAAGAAGGAAGAAGAAGGAAAGGATTACAAGTGTATTTATAGAAGAAAGAGAGGTGTTGATGAATCTAGAAGTAATCTGAAGATTGTAATTCATGTCTCCATGGTCTGGTGCTCTCTCTTAAGCAAGTTCGGGCCACGGGAGAAATTTGGGGGGATTTGGACCAACATGATCCACCAATGGCGGATTAAATGATCCGTCCTGAATTCTTCCAAGCATTAGTTATTCAGTTTTCACGTGAGTGCACTCCAGGTCCTCTGGTTTGACCCCTTTGATTTCAATTCCCTAAATACTTCTCAAGATCATGATAATGATGGATTTTTGCACTAGATATGTTTTTCTAATGCTCATGTCCATCTGGGTATCATCTCGGTCGTTCTTGAATTGTAGATGGGTCGTTGAGCATGACAAACAGGTCCAAGATCTTCAATAAGGTCCTTTCTTCTTGCCTTTAGGTCATTTTCTCTTCCTTTCTCTTCTTTATTACCTAAAACCTGAAACACATTAAAACACTCTAGTAGCACAAAATTGTAGTAAAATAAGGGATATATAACATGAGTACGATGTATGATATGCTACTAATCAAATACCCCCACACTTACCTTTTCCTAGTCCCGAACAAAACAAAGAAAGAGAAAAATGAAAGAAAAGAAAAACATAAAACAAATAGGAAAATCCTAACTCACTTTCGTAGGAATCACAATTGCACTTAGCATATGGAACATGTCGTTAAACATTCTTGTCGCCAAGGAGGAGGAGTGTTGTCTCCTGAGAGTTTTCAACGGATATACCCACAAAATCCAAACATTGATCCATTATTCAACCTAGCAACATGAATAGATGGACCTACTTTTGTCGATCATTGGACACGGTAATCCTACGGGTCAACTCTATATATGTATCTTGTCCACACACACCTAGCCTAGGGAACCATTCGTGCAAATTAATTAAGGACTTAAGTGAAAGATATGAGCAACCTTAATTATTCAACTCACTAAATTCAGGGTGGTCTTCTTTATTTTTTTTTAGTATTGAAACCTTATGATTACTCACCTCCCGATGGAAAACTGGGGTGCATCCTTACGATTAGAGATATGACCTAAAATCGGTGTACTAGATATCCTAATACATCCTGTTTAAGTCAATTCAGGGAGCTTCCTTTTTACTTTGCCTCTCAACGGTTTTTCAAATGTTAAACACACGGAAAACACACAAAACATTTTCTTTCTCAAACACCTGAAAATTTTGAAAGAAAATTTTGAAGGCAAGTCATCTAATGATCATGGTATAGCAAGATATATCAATGTAAAATGCAACACAATAGCATGACCCTAACAATACAAATAAAACAAAACAAAAGAAAAAGGAAAAAGACTCGACTATGTACACACGTAAAGCACCCCCCCCCCCCCCACACACACATACACACATTACTTCATGCATTGTCCTCAATGAATGTAAGTATGATACTACATAGATTTATGCATAAAAAAGAAAAGATCTCACTAACGTGAAGTGTAAAAGGAAGTTCATGGTTATGTTGATCGACATAAACCCGAATTCCCCAAAACCTGTGAGATACTTAAGAAGGGAAAACAAGTACGTTAACAAATGGGTCACCCGAATTTTTTTCTTCTTGTTCTTTTTTTGTAGAGTAATGTACAAAATGAACTCACAACCATTCAAATGGTTGAGTGAGAGGGAGGTTCACGAAGGATCATGACCTCCTCGACATTAGCTGGTGAACTCCTCCAAGTAAGGTTGAGGCGTTGTCCATTAACTTTGAACACGTCCCTATTCCTTGGGTTCAGGATTTTAATTGCTCCATGAGTGAATATGATTTGCACAATAAATGGTTCAGACTAGCGACTGCAGAGCCTACCCGGAAACAGATGAAACCAGGAGTTGTAGAGCAACGCCATCTACCCGACGGTAAACACTTTTCACTTAATCGTACGATCAGGAAACGTTTGGCACGAGACTTATGAATTTTGACATTTTCATACGCATAATTGCGCAACTCTTCCAACTCCACGATGTCGAGGTTACATTGCACCCCTGCTTGATCAAGATTCATATTCAAGTTCTTGATCGCCAAAAAGGCACGATGCTCGAGCTCAACGGGTAGGTGTAAGTCTTGACGTACACTAGCCGATAAAGGGACATACCCAAATTGGTCTTATAAAGCCGACAACGCATCATTAACCTTAGTAGACCAATCATGCCGTGAGAAATTAACCGTCTTCTAAAGGATTTACTTTAGTTGACGGTTATAAATTTCAACCTGCCCACAAATTTGTGTATGATATGGGGTCACAAGCTTGTGGGTGATCAAATACTTCCTCATAAGTGCTTCAAAGGAGCAATTATAGAAGTGGAGCCCTAGTCGTTGATTAGGGTACGAGGTGTACTAAATCGTGCAAAAATGACCCTAAAACTTTTGGTGACAACTTTGTTGTCATTGGTCTTTTGTGGGGATAGCCTAAATCCACTTGGACACATAATCAACAACCACCAAAATGTAAACATTCCTGAACAAATTCAGGAAACCGCCAGAATGTAAAGACACCGAAGATATCGACGACGAAGATATTTAGCAAACGCATCATATCATCGTATCTCGCCATTCTCTCTTGCCTAGGCACTGACACCTATCACATTGCTTACGAAAATGGTAAGCATCATAGAATAGTGATAGTTAGTAAAATACAAATTCGAGCACCTTCGTGGCAGTTTTCTTTGCTCTAAAGTGTCCACTCACTATTTGGGAACACCACCTGAAAATTTAGTCATAATAGTATTTTAATAGATAGGGGTCATCCCAGTGAAAAAATCTAACATAGATCTAAATTTGGCTTGGTCAGATTTTGACCAACCTACAGGAAGTTGCTCGGTCACGAGGTAGTTCACGATGTTAGCAAACCAGGGGTTATCCTCGATCATGAACAATTGCTCGTCAGGAAATTTGTCATTGATAATTTGGTCTTGTGGGTTGGTCGTCTCAAAGCGAGACAAGTTGTCCGCTACTACGTTTTCACACCTTTTTTGTCTCGAGTCTTTAGATAGAATTCTTGTAATAACAAGATCCATCTCAAGAGTAAAGATTTGACATCTTTCTTCTCCATGAGGTGCTTGATGGTTGTGTGATCAGAGTATATAATCACTTGGGAGCCAATCAAGTCAAACAGAATTTCTCCAAAGTGAATATGATCGCTAAGAATTTTTTCTCCGTCAAAGTGTAGTTCTATTGGGCATCATTGAGTGTTCTACTGGTATAGTAGATCACATAAGGTAATTTGTCCAATCGTTCACTGCTCCCACAGCAAAGTCAGATCCATCACACAACTACTCGAAGGGTTCGGTTCACTCTGGTGCCTTAATTATGGGAGCTGAAGTTAGCAATTTCTTCAAGGTTAAAAAGGCATGGCGGCAATCCGGTGTGAACTCAAAATTGACATCCTTGGCCAACAAAGTGATGAGAGGTTGAGCAATTTTACTAAAGTCCCAAATGAACTGCCGATAGAATCAAGCATGCCCCCAAAAAGGCACAAATATCCTTCACATTATGTAGTGGTGGTAGATTTACAATAAGACCTACCTTGACGGGATCGACCTTCATTCCCCTACTGGAGACCGCATGACCAAGTACGATCCATCACTTAACCACAAAGTGACATTTCTCCCAATTAAGAGTGAGGTTCTTCTCACGACATTTCTTGAGGACAAGGCCCAGGTGATGAAGGTAATCATCAAAGGAAGCGCCAAATATGGAGAAGTCGTCCATGAAAATCTCAAAGAAACACTCCACTATATCGGAGAAGATACTAATCATACACCTTTGAAATGTTGCCAGCGTGTTACGTAACCTAAAGGGCATGCAGTGGTAAGCGAACGTGTCAAAAGGACATGTAAATGTGGTTTTCCCTTGATCCTCAGGGGCTATGGGATTTGGTTGTAGCCGAAGTATCCATCCAGAAAACAATAATACTCCTGTCCGGCCAACCTTTCCAACATCTGATCAATGGATGGCAATGGGAAATGATCTTTCCGTGTTGCCGCATTGAGCTTGCGATTGCGCCAACCAGTCAGCAGGCATGTAGGTATAAACTCATTATGTTCATTCTCAATGATTAGTAGCATATCATACATCGTACTCATGTTATATATCATTTATTTTACCCCAATTTAGTGCTACTCGAGTGTTTGTTGTTATATTTCAGGGATTAGGTAATAAAGAAGAGAATGGAAGAGAAAAATGACTGAAACATAAGAAGAAAGGACTTAAATGATGCAAAATGAACATGCCTGTCATTCACAAGAACCAATCAGCAAGTGGGAAGGACCTGGACAGAAGCCCGGAGGGACCAAATAGCAAACCGAGAAACTTCACACCATCATGAGGAGCATTTTGGCAATTAGATTTGGGAATAGAATCAAATGATTGACCATGGCACACCTGACGTGAAGATTTGAAGAACTTAAGTAGACACGCAGAATTGGGTCGCATATGACCAATTGTGACATCCAATTGGCGGTCAATTTTGGTCCGGATCCGACCCAGTTTTGTGTGATTGTGGGTTATGTAGTTTATTTCCATTTTAAGTATGTTTCATTAGTCCCACACTTGGGGTTGCCCCCAGTTTTCTTTTTCTTGTCTATAAAAAGAACTCTTCTTTCTCCTTTGTAACTTACCCATTGCTTGATGGTCATTCTCTCTACTTAGAGTAAGCCTTTGAAGCAAAATTCAAGATGGAGAGGATACCACTTTGTAATGTGAGTCATGTAAATAAAATATTTTCTTTTTAGTTATATTTTGTTTCCTTTAGTCTTGCATGCTTTGTTTCCTTAAATCTTAACATAATTAGTTAGCTTAATGAGTAGTAAGTAGTATCATCCCTCTTTGGGGTGGAGATGATGTTTATACATGTAATAAAGAATGGGAATGAATGTTATCTTATGCAATATGTGATGAATATGAATGTATGCTTGTTTGTTTAAACAGGAATACATAACTTGATGGGCACAACTTTTAGACACTTCCGGTGCTTGTTTAGGTTCTTAATAACCAACGTGTTTATGCTCATGATAATCAACTAGGTTAGTGATTGGATTGATAGGTTTTTCCATAACCATTAATAACCAATGTGTTTATGCACATGCCCATGTTAAAGCGTGCATTAGTTAGTAAGGTGCATTGGAACAAGAGTGAGGTGAGTGCTTGTTTGGTGAGTTGCTTGCTACTTTAAGAACAATTGATCTTGTGGGGCACCACTTATAGTCTTCAAGATAAGGTGGGGGATTTCATCACCCCTCCCTTAGCCCCCACAAACCACACTCAAGTGAATTCTAACTTAAAATCAGGTAGACATCGACTTTAAGGACTTCAGGCAAACTTAGAAGACAACCCCATTCTCGATGTCATGGCTTGAACGTCGTCGTTTGCTTAGTTGCATTGAGACTTTTGGGACCTCCGGGTCTTGACTTTCTCATTTGGCTTTGTGACCTTCGGCCGATGGAGGTGAGGTATTCGGGAGTGTGGGAGAGTCGTAGTTAGGCATCGTCTAGCCTAAGGACATATAGTCAGCCTTTGGTTGTTTGAGCGTGTTTGCTAGTTTAAGCTTCTACCCTCACCCGTACCCATGCTAGTTTTTAAGGCTTCTTTTATTCTCACCTGAGTCATCAACTACTCTACTTCTATTATTTAGTCTCCTATCCTTTACACCATTTCTCTTAGTGTTTTAGGGTCGAGTAGATTGATTGATCTCATTTTATATTTCTACCGCAAGTGCACGGCCGCGTTGAAGCGGTGGCAAATACGGGTCGTCCACTGGGAGGTGTGTCGACACTTGGTTCGTGCGAAGGCAAGGGGTAAAGAAAGGAGAAAAGGATTGGTTACACTAAACTACACTACAATGCTAAACTAGAATGCAAAAGGAAATGAAGATAAGCAATAAAACTAAACCCCAAAGGGGGTAGAGAAATAATGTGAACATAAAGAAGTGTGTGTGTGTTCATTAAGCTCCTCACAACATGTAGTGCATGAAATCATAAAACTACATCCAACTTTGTCTCTACATGAATTAAGATAAGACTACATCATTAAAACATACAAGACAATAATTGGAATGAAGCTACATGAACTCAAGTATAAAGACTATACCCTACTATGCCTCCACATGAATTAAGATTTCACTACATCATTAAAACATACAAGACATTAGCTAAGGTAAAGGCAACAAGAGCTCATACACTACAAATTGTGTTTCCAATATTAACTTCATCCATATCCTAACCTTATCATTCCCCATAAAATAGGTCCACTAATCAAAGCATAAGCTAAGCTTCATTCAAGAGCATTAGCATATCAAAGATAAGAGTGAAAACCCATTAGATGGTTATGGAAATCATATAAAGCTCAAGGGATAAAGATAACACACACTTAATACACTACATGATTATATCACATATTTCTCCACCCCCCAAATGGGGATGGAACTACTCACTACTCATTACACTAACTATATTAGGAAAACAAAGCATAATACTGAAATGAAAGTTAACTAAGAAGGCAAGAAGCATTAAAGAAACATAAAAGGAAAGGAAAGACTAAACAAACATGCACAAATTAAAAGACAAGATTGAAAGAAACTAGAAGAATTATTTTATTAACAAATGACTCACATTGAAGGTAGCATTCATCTCCACCTTGAGTTTTTGCTTCAAGGCTCACTCCTTAGTAGAGAGAATACCACCAAGCAATGGGTAATTACAATGGAAGGTGAAGAGTTCTATTTATAAGCATGGAAAAAGCTAATCGGGGACAATCCCCCGATGTGGGACTAAACCAATACCAAAAATAGCCTAAACGAACATTAATACAAGTCCAGGAGAAATTTCGACGGATCCTGAGCAATATGGACCGCCAATTAGCGGTCCAAAATTGTCGGATCGTGTTGGAATTTGTTGTGGGCTTTGCTTTCTGGTATTGTTGGTCTTTGATGCGGTTACTCGACTTGTTGGAGCTCCGACCCGAATAGAATTGGTAAAATACTCCCCATGATGGTGTGGAGTATTCTGTTTTGCCCTTAGGTCCTTCTGTCTTACATTCAGGTCCTTCTCCCTTGCATCTTGGTCCCTAGATCTCACCATTCAGTCCTTTTTCCCAGCTTTTGGGTCCTTTCATGGCTCTTCTCTTCAAACCTCTTTATTCCTGAAAACTAAACATAAAACTCGTCACGTAGCATTGCTTAGGTGTAAGATAATGGATATAAGATACAAATATGAGCATGAAATGATGTCAATCAAATACCCCCACACCTAAGTTTTTGCTAGTCTCGAGCAAAACAAAGAAAGAGAAAAACAAACGAGAAACAAGAAATCCTAACTCACTTTCGTAGGAATCACGGTTGCACTTAGCACGTGCAACATGCCGTTAAACCTCTTTGTTGCCAAGGAGGAGGAGTGTTGTCTCCTGAGGGTTTTCAGCGGATATACCCACAAAATCCGAACAAGATGCATTATTCAATCTAGACCTCGACTCGTTGGAAATATTTTGTCGATCAATGGACGCGGTAATGCTACGGGCCGACTCTATATAGGTGATCAGTCCACACCTCTACCCTAATGAACCATTCGTGCAAGTTAAATAAGGAATTATGTGAAAGACATGGACAACCTCAACATCCTCAAGTGCTACAAAGTGTAAAGTCCATTAAGGTTCTTATTTGCATTGCCATTTTTTTTTCTTTTTTTTTCACACATTTTTTTTCTTTTTATTAGTTGGAGCTTCATTCTCCCAGGGTCAGGTTTCATGCATCATTGCCCATGAGGACTTACACTATCACATACACCTTTCCCCAAATCTCCACATAGGGCAATCCCTACCACCCGTGTAACGGGAGTTCGGTCGGCGCATCCCAAGTCAGATGACTCGAAAGCACCAGGCACAAAGTCCCCTCAGACCTACTTTCCCGAGTGATAGGAGTCGTGCGAGAAGAGAGAACATCTACTCACTTATTTCTTATCTACACATGAACCAAAACCCCTACACTAATGTCTCACAACCAGATTAAGAGGGTCCTTGACTACAACAAACTTCCAAAATTAACAAACACGAATTATTGACTCACTAGGTTCAGGGTGGACTTCTTTGAATGTTTGAGCACTGAAACCCTATGATTACTCACCCCCAAAGGAAAACTGGGGTGCATCCTAACGACTCGATAAATCGTAAAGCCACGTACTAGATATCCTAATGCATCAAGTTCAAGACAATTTTGGGAGCTTTCTTTTTACTTTGCCTCTCAACGGTTTTGCACATGCTAAACACATGCAAAACTCACAAAACATTTTCTTTCGAAAACACATGAAGATTTTGAAAGAAATGTGGAAATTTTAAAGCATTGGGCAAGCAAAAGAAGACAAGTCACCCAAGGATCATGGCAAGCAGATATATCGATATTAAATGCAGCACACTAACATGACCCTAACAATGCAAACAAAAGAAAACAAAATCAAAAGAAAAGACTCGACTATGTACACACGTAAAACACCCCCCCACACCTACTTCATGCATTGTCCTCAATGAATGCAAGCAAGATACTACATGGATTGATGCATAAAAAGGAGAGATCTCACCAACATGAAGTACAAAGGGAAGTGCAAGGTCATGTTGATGGACATAACCCGAATTCCCTCAAAACCTGTGAGATGCTAAAGAAGGGATACAAATACGTGAAAGAAATGGAGCCCAAATACACAAGGGTTGGGGCTCACAACAATCGATGCTCACTGAAGGAGTCTTTTATTGTACTTCTTTTCTCTTTTTTTTCTCTTTTTTTTGTTTTTTATTATTATATATAACTATGTACAAACATAAGTTCCCATCTTCATTTGTCAAAAGACATCAAATGGGAACCTCAAGAGTGGGTCAATGCACTTGGAAAGGGAACATGACACCACGCGGGGCCAGAATACTCATGCGTGGGCCCCCTTCACAAAGAGCACCAGATGAAATGAGAGGTTCGTGAATTGGACGCAAAGGCGTCTCATTCAAAGGATCAAACTGAAAGAGCTTGAACCTCTCAAGAGTTTGGTAAATAAGGGGCAACGGAAGAAGAGTTTCTCCTGTTGCGCTGCTGAAGTTATGATCGTCAATCCAAACTCTCCAACCAACAGGCTGGTGCGTCGGAACGAGGTCAAGAACCTCGTTAGGCATATCCGACACACCAGGCGAACAAATAGTGGGTCTCATACCCAAGGTATCCTCCCAGGAACTCCTAATACCCTCATGAGCAATGTAGTTGTTTGATGTTCCATCATTTCCAAGATGATCAGGAACAATAGTGAGAGGCAAACTCTCATCAGGTCGTATGAGATTAAGGGTACTAGGGAGCTCTTGCTCCACCAAAGGTGAGTCCTTAGGAGGTACAACAATAAGATCATGTGGCTCAAGGGCCACGGGACAAAAAGGTAAGGCACAATCCTGTGCCGACTCATAATAGAACTGGTCCAAGCTATTCTCAATTTGAATCGAATCCTCCACTAAGTGATCGTGAATTGAAACTCCAAGTCCCTCAGACTGACTAGGAGTTTGACTTTGAAAGATTGTGCTTTGAATTTGTGGATGTGGTGGTGGTTCGATATCAAAAGATGAATCCTCATGTTGACAAGAAAAGTTACCCTCCTCACGTTCATGGAATTGTTGTGTCATCTGGCTCACTTGCATTTCCATGGTTTGCAAGGAATTCAAGTTGGACTTCAATAAGTTTTGTGTGGTTTCCATGAATGTTTGGAGAGTTTGTTTCAAGGAATCAGGTATGCGGTCAACGATGGGGTCCAAGTCAGAGCTTGGAAAATTTTGGGGTTGGGTGTTGATGGGCTGAGAATGAGTCCAATGATTTGGAGTGGGGTGCTGGTAGAATTCTGGGTATTCGGGAGGAGGATACTGGGTAGAATATGAAGTATAAGAATTTGAATAAGAATTGTTTCCCCATGAATCCATCACTCTCGGGATGTACGCGGATGCGTAATGGTCATATTGAGCATTTTGGGAAAATGTATGCTCATACTCAGGCTCTGGGGGAACATAAGGACATTCCCCGATATTATGACCACTCAACCCACAACAATCGCACGGTATGGCTACTGGAGCCACTGGTGCACTCATGTCGTCTACCGCATGCATGAAAGAGGCCAAAGTTTGTTGCCCAGAGTATGATCCAACATAACTAGATGGAGATCTAGCCGTCGGTGCCTCTCTCATATCACCCCTATATGAAGATTGCTCAGTCACATAATGAAGATCATCCCAACCGTACGGGGTGTTCGTCTGAGCCACCCCAGGTTGCATGGGTCCGGAATACCAGGGAGAATCATCCTGGTCCCAACAATGATATGAATGGTCGCCCATGTAACCATCCATCTCAACAAACAACTCTCGAGTCGACCACTCTCACCACCACGAGACTAAGCTCACAAAAAGTGCTCGACTCGACCCTAAAACGCTACCAGAGAGTGTAAAGGGGAGGAGACTATAACGTAGAAGAAGGTGAGAAGAAGATGACTCAGAGGAGAAGGGAAGAATCCCTAAAGCTAGCGTGGGTAACGGGATCAGGAAGAAGCCTAACTAGCAAGCACGACTCAAACAATGTAAGGCAATGGGTCCTTAAGCTAGACGACGCCTAACTTCGAGGTCACTAGCCTTGACACGCCTCACCTCCCTACAACGAGGACCACAATGCCCAGCAAGTGATACCAGATCCGGAGATCCAGTACCTCCTACTATCGACAAGGTAGGCAACGCCGATCAGGTCATGACGGTCTCGACTAGATTACTCTCCTATTGCATCCGAATTCCTTAGGGCCAATGTCTACTTGCTTTTAGTTAAGGCTTTATTACGAGTGATTTTTGGGGCCAAGGAAAGGGTGATGAAATCCCCCACCTTATCTTTTATGGGACAGCCCCTCCTTAGTAGCGTTTTGAGCTTAAATCTAGCAATCAATCACTCCAATCAAACGCTCAACTCACTCTTGTCCCGATGCACCTTACTAACTAATGCATGATCGAAACATGCATGAATGAGAGATCGGGGTGCATGTACCTCACGCCAGCAATCAACGACAAAATGTAAAGCAAAGAAAAGAAAGATGCATGCAAGGTCTACATATGATGCATGACCTAGATGTCAAAGAGTCTAATCTTTTGCTTTGAGTTTTATGGTCCAAGTTGATTAAAGGGGGAGTGATTAATGATCTGGGAGCAAACACGAAGTCACAGCATGCAAAATTGGACTCCCAGATAACACCAATTACAGAACTAACTACCACAAAAAATTTGGAAGCAGGAAACCCTTACCAGGCCGCCAATTGGCGGGCTCCAACCGCTGATTGGCGGTCCTTTTGTGGTTTCTCTTCCTCAAACTTCTTCAGTAGCCTACCCTTGATGTGCTGGTTCCCTGAAACTAAGAAACACTGGAAACAAAAAATTAAAAACCCCTCGAATCGTCCAAACCAAGGTCTGGACAGAGCACCTCCCCGGCAACGGCGCCAAAAACTTGATTGATCTCGTTTTATATTTCTACCGCAAGTGCATGGCCGCGTTGAAGCGGTGGCAAATACGGGTCGTCCACTGTGAGGTGTGTCGACACTTGGTTCGTGCGAAGGCAAGGGGTAAAGAAAGGAGAAAAGGATTGGTTACACTAAACTACACTACAATGCTAAACTAGAATGCAAAAGGAAATGAAGATAAGCAATAAAACTAAACCCCAAAGGGGGTAGAGAAATAATGTGAACATAAAGAAGTGTGTGTGTGTTCATTAAGCTCCTCACAACATGTAGTGCATGAAATCATAAAACTACATCCAACTTTGTCTCTACATGAATTAAGATAAGACTACATCATTAAAACATACAAGACAATAATTGGAATGAAGCTACATGAACTCAAGTATAAAGACTATACCCTACTATGCCTCCACATGAATTAAGATTTCACTACATCATTAAAACATACAAGACATTAGCTAAGGTAAAGGCAACAAGAGCTCATACACTACAAATTGTGTTTCCAATATTAACTTCATCCATATCCTAACCTTATCATTCCCCATAAAATAGGTCCACTAATCAAAGCATAAGCTAAGCTTCATTCAAGAGCATTAGCATATCAAAGATAAGAGTGAAAACCCATTAGATGGTTATGGAAATCATATAAAGCTCAAGGGATAAAGATAACACACACTTAATACACTACATGATTATATCACATATTTCTCCACCCCCCAAATGGGGATGGAACTACTCACTACTCATTACACTAACTATATTAGGAAAAGAAAGCATAATACTGAAATGAAAGTTAACTAAGAAGGCAAGAAGCATTAAAGAAACATAAAAGGAAAGGAAAGACTAAACAAACAGGCACAAATTAAAAGACAAGATTGAAAGAAACTAGAAGAATTATTTTATTAACAAATGACTCACATTGAAGGTAGCATTCATCTCCACCTTGAGTTTTTGCTTCAAGGTTCACTCCTTAGTAGAGAGAATACCACCAAGCAATGGGTAATTACAATGGAAGGTGAAGAGTTCTATTTATAAGCATGGAAAAAGCTAATCGGGGACAATCCCCCGATGTGGGACTAAACCAATACCAAAAATAGCCTAAACGAACATTAATACAAGTCCAAGAGAAATTTCGACGGATCCTGAGCAATATGGACAGCCAATTAGCGGTCCAAGACCGCCAATTGGCGGTCTAAAATTGTCGGATCGTGTTGGCATTTGTTGTGGGCTTTGCTTTCTGGTATTGGTGGTCTTTGATGCGGTTACTCGACTTGTTGGAGCTCCGACCCGAATAGAATTGGTAAAATACTCCCCATGATGGTGTGGAGTATTTTGTTTTGCTCTTAGGTGCTTCTGTCTTACATTCAGGTCCTTCTCCCTTGCATCTTGGTCCCTAGATCTCACCATTCAGTCCTTTTTCCCAGCTTTTGGGTCCTTTCATGGCTCTTCTCTTCAAACCTCTTTATTCCTGAAAACTAAACATAAAACTCGTCACGTAGCATTGCTTAGGTGTAAGATAATGGATATAAGATACAAATATGAGCATGAAATGATGTCAATCATAGAGCAATTGTTTTGTGAGCTTGATCTCGTGGTGGTGAGAGTACTCAATTTAGGAGTGTTATTGTCGAGAAGGATGGTTACATGGGTGATCATTAATTTCATTGTTGGGACAAAGATCACTCTCCGTGGTATACTTGTAACGCCCCCGATATCATCGGTATGCACACTGGGAAAGACTACAAGTGTCGCGATCAGAGATCTCCGCGACGATCAAAGGAGTTACAAAGGACATACCAAACAATGACTCGACAATAAATAGAGAGATCATACATGGATAGATTAACATAAAACATAACTAAAAAGTGAGAGATTATCCATATATGGTAACAAGGTCAAATACATTACATCGAGTTCAAAAGGGAAATACATCATAAATAATGCGGAAGCAAAAGACAAACTGAAGAATCTGGTCGACGTGTCCCTCATGTACAAAATCTTCGACTACTCGTCCAGTCTACCCTGTAGGAATCTAAGTACCTGCAAGCACCGCATCAACATATGTGTGAGTTTTCTATAGAGAAAACCCAGAATGCCCCTGGCCCAGTCGGAGTTATATGGAAGAATGCATGCAATCTATCTAAGACACAAGCATCCGAAACAGAAACAGAAAAGCACATAATGCAACAGAAGGCTACGACTCCATAAGCCGTGCCGGTCGAGCACACCCGAACCATTCCTCAAAAGGAACCAGAACACCATCCTCTCTGGTCAAAAGTGGTCACTCGACAGTGACCCACCGCTCGGCACAAAGCGGTGCGCCAGATAAATGTCCCAATTCGCGGCAAGTGATCTACATGGTGCCATCGCGAACTTGGGAACACCTATCCTGAGACAGAATGGCAGCGCGCCTGCCCATGACTTATCTTACGCCTGGCCTCCCAACGTGAAGGTCTTATGTGAATGGCCTCTGGAGCTAGAGGACCCACTCGTGGCCCGTCGGCCCAGAAAACAGAACGTGCCCAGAATTATTAATCGGATTAAATGCAATGCAAGCTACTTAAGCATCTAAAATCTAATGCATCTACAGTGTATGGAACGAGCTCAAGGAAAGGTATCTGGATACCCTCCTAACAGCCCCCAAACAAATCAAAATCAGAACATCCCAATCAGGAATCAAACGAAACTCACAACAACAAGCAATCATAACCGGATCGGCAAATCAAGATAATAGCTAATCGAGACATCTACGGGTCATGATAAGGATGTTATAAGGTCTGATATCCTAAGGGTCATACATAACCATATCATAACACTTCACTTCAGTAACATATAGACATGAAAGACGCAATAGGATGATGCATTAGAACTAGATATATCAAAATCAAACTCCACAATAATCGATAGAATGCATCCTTAATTTCAGAGTGTATATGCGATGATAACTGAAATCTCAGAGCATGATCAGAGTTGATATGGGTATGGATTACATGTATATCAGTAGGATAATCATGTTGGAACATGCATAAAATATCAGTAGACAATATAGATCTCTAAACTAGCATACATGCATGCAACGGGTTAATATGTTGCTTTAGAATATGACACAATCAGCACATGATATGGAAGAGCCCGTTTACATTCATATGCGCATGCATGACTACAACATCAGGAATACACACACACACCAGATCACATAACCACATTATATTTGCTACTGAAACACAACAAGTCATATAAAGCAAAACACATTCAACACATAGAACACGATAACTTACAATAGGCAAGCTAACAAGTTCAATCGACTCACAACCAGATGCATGTGCCCCTGACCACTCCAACCCACGTGCTTAGAGTATCCCTCTCAGGAGGTCTGTGGTGGGAGAGGGTCAGTAGAGATTCATCCAAGCAGTTGATGCAACAACCGAGCAAGTTGATGCACATGGTGCATTAACCGCATGGCTAGCCCTTTAAAGCGCACTCTGCTCAGACCGAGCTAGCCCATCCAGATCCCCCTCACCCTTAGCCTCCCTAGGGTTGTTCCACACCCTTTTCCTGACCCCTGCCACCATCTAGAAGGGCTGGACCAGCCAGCTGATCCAAACAAATAGTCAAGAGGGTTGAAGACAAATCCTAGTCGGATCTTGTGTGCACCAGCCACACCCAACCAGATCCGTGTCCACCCCAAAACTCAGCCCAGAAGAAACCTCATCACTCCTGGTCGGACGTTACCAGAGCTCTCTGGAGCCCCGGTCCCTCTGGCTGTCCCACAGCCAGCCCCATCTAGCGCATGCTCCATGCGCACGCTAGAAGGGAACTCGGTTGATGGTGCAACCGATTGCACCAACCACCAACATGGTGCTGGCTGGCCCTCCAGCCACACCTCCTCCCACAAAACTCTTCAAGGGTCAGGAGCATACCTGATTAGCAAGGAAGTTTCCTGAAATTAGCCGGAGATTCTACCCACCAAACTTCTAGCCGCACCACCGGGTTGCACTAGACGTCGCTTCTAGCCTCGCTGGATTTGAAGTTTGCTGGATCACCACATGAGTGGCCTGACCACGTTGCTGAGGAGTGGAAGAGGTGGAGGAGACGTGTGGGAGGTGAATAGGTGTGCAAGGGTTGGCTGGTGGGAGAGACTTTTTGTTAGCTTGCTAGGACTCTTCAATTTCCAAGCCTTCATGGAAAATCAAGCCACCTCAACACATGCCAAAAATGGCATCAGCAAAGACATCCCAAAATCCACAAAAATGCACATCCAAACCCTAATGCAACCCTTCCAATTCCATGTCACTTGAACACGGTTTTAGTCCAAAACCGGCCCTACACTCACTCGGAGCCAAATTGAGTCGATCGAGTCAAACAACCGCGCGCTCGCCCGATGTGTCGCACCCGATCGACCAACAAGAAATCCGATCAAATCTACCCAAACAAGCATGCCATAACACAATTTGACATTCCAAGAAGTTAATTATGCATAACCGCGGAGAGTGGAATTATTATTATTGTAGCAGGAGAGCGGGTCTTACAATACTCAACCCATGTACCCTGGGGTGCCTCAGACTAACACCCAGCATGGTTGGGACAATCTTAATTGTGTGGCTAAGTAGTCTTCAGATTGGGGTAATATGAGAGAGACACCAACTGCTAGACTATCATCTAGGTTTGTCGGAACATATGTTGGTCAACAAATTGAGACATTACAAGAAACTTTGGCATCTTTCATGCATGCGGTAGAGGATATTAGTGCACCAGTGGCTCCAGTAGCCATATCATGTGATTGTTGCGGGTTGAGTGGTCAGGTTATTGGGGAATGTGCTTATGTTTCCCCAGAGCCTGAGTATGAGCATACATTTTCCCAAAATGCTCAATGCGACCTTTATGCATCTGCAAACAACCCAAGAGGGATGGATTCATGGGGAGACAATTTTGATTCAATTTTTATACATCATACCCACCACATTATTCTCCTCCCGAATACCCACAAACCTACCAGCCACCACTGATGGCCACGTGGACTAATTCTCAGCCTATCAACACCCAACCCATCCATTTCCCAAATTCTAACATGAACCTCACTATTGACCCCAGACTTGATTCTTTAGAACAAACCCTCCAAATGTTCATGGAAACCACTCAAAATGTATTGAAGTCCAACTTGAATTCCTTGCAAACTATGGAAATACAAGTGAGTCAGATAACAACACGATTGAGTGAACGTGAGGAGAGTGATCTTTCTTGTCAACATGAGGATTCATCTTGTGATATTGAACCCCCACCACATCAACATATTCAAAGCACAATCTATCAAAATCATACTCCTAGTTAGTCTGTGGGACTTGGGGTTTCAATACACGATCACTTGGTGGAGGATTCGATTCAAACTGAGAATAGCATGGACCAGTTTCATTATGAGTTGGCACAGCATTGTGCTTTATCTTTTTATCTCGTGTCCCTTGAGCCACATGATCTTATTGTTGTCCCTCTTAAGGACTCATCTTTGGTGGAGCAAGTGCTCCCTAATATCCCTAATTTCATACAACTTGGTAAGAGTTTGCCTTTCACTATAGTTCATGATCTTCTTGAAAATGAAGGGACACCAAACAACTACATTGCCAATTAGGGTATTGGGAGTTCCTTAGAGGATACCTTGGGGAAGAGACCCATTTTCTGTTCACCTAGTGCGTCGAGCAAGGATAATGAGGTTGTTCGCCTCGTTTTGGCACACCAGTGTGTTTGTTGGAGAGAGATTGACATCATTTCATGCTCATATCTGTATCTTATATCCATTATCTTACACCTAAGCAATGCTACGTGACGAGTTTTATGTTTGAATTTCAGAAATAAAGAGGTTTGAAGAGAAGAGTCATGAAAAGACCCAAAAGTAGGAAAAAGGACTTAATTTTGAGACCTAGGGACTAAGATGCAAAGGAGAAGGACCTAAACGTAAGACAGAAGGACCTAAGAGCAAAACAGAAAACTCCACACCATCATGGGGAGTATTTTGACAATTCTATTCGGGTCGGAGCTCCAACAAGCGAGGTAGATGCATCCAAGACCAACAAATACATCAAGACAAGCCCACAACAAAAAGGAGCTCGATCCAGAACCAATAGACCGCCAATTGGCGGTCTGTTTGGCTCCGGATCCGCTAATCTTTGGCGGGCACGTGTATTAGTGTATTCTTACTCTATTTTTGGTATTTGTTTAGTCCCACGTTGGGGGATTGTCCCGGATTAGCTTTTTCCATGCCTATAAATAGAACTCTTCACCTTCCATTGTAATCACCCATTGCTTGGTGGCATTCTCTCTACTAAGGAGTGAGCCTTGAAGCAAAAACTCAAGGTGGAGAAGAATGCTACCTTCAATGTGAGTCATTGTTAATAAAATAATTGTTCTAGTTTCTTTTGATCGTGTCTTTTAATTTGTGCATGCATGTTCCGTCTTTCTTTTCCTTTTAAGCTTCTTTAATATTTCTTGCTTGATTAGTGTAGTTTCATTTCAGTATAATGCTTCATTTTGTTAGAGTAGTTAGTTTAAATATGTGTGAGTAGTTCCATCCCCATTTGGGGGGTGGAGAAATATGTGATATAATCATGTAGTGTATTAAGTGTGTGTTATCTTAATCCCTTGAGCTTTATATAATTTCCATAACCATCTAATGGGTCTCCACTCTTATCTTTTTTTTTTTGCAAAGCAAAAGGGAGGCGCAGCCTCGAATTTTATTGATTTGTGTAAACGGACTTACATACAAACCAACCCAACAAACACACAACCAAGGCATTCGGAACTTGGTGGGTACAAGCTCAGATTCGAATCTAGCACACTTCTATCACAAGTTCCACCGTCTACGACAATGAATTACAGCATGCCCCGTATTGCTTAGCTATTACATAATTTAAATCTGCACCAACGAAAGAAAGAGACCCATTTCTACCTCCATGTTGTCGCAAATGTCACCCTCTCATGCTCGTCTCCCTTTCCTTCCAGTATACCAAGCCCTTTTATCCGAATCACATCCTTCACTTGCTGAATAATGGACTCCACTCGTCGTTCCTCACCCTCCATACATCGCCTATTCCGTTCAGCCCAGCACTCGAACACCATAGCTCCTAAAGCTAACTTCAGTGTTAGTGCCCCATGCTTTGTAGGTGTACTCCATGTCTGAATCCTATAAATCTCCTCGAGAGTAGCTGCAACCATGTTACCCATATCTCCTCCGATCCTCCGGATTTCTTCCCATACAATATGTACGAATGGGCACTCCCAAAACAGGTGCTTTAACTCCTCGTAGGCATTCTTACATAGTGCACACCTTGACACCATGCATAGCTTTAACCCCCTCCGTCTCATCATATCATGAGTAGGTAGCTTCCCATGCATTGTCCTCCATAATGTTAACGCATGCTTTGGGACAACCCATTTGTGTCACACCATTGTCCCCCACCTCACGATGGGTCGGTCCAGCTTGACCCACTCCCACGTATCCCTCAAGGTAAGTGTGCTTCGAGAGGCACCCATCCATGAGAGCTCATCCTCCCCCCCGGTCCACCTGGATGGTAGGCAATCGGGCCCCAAGTTGTGTGAGAGCTCGGGAGCGTAGTCGAGGCACTCTCCACATACCATCTTCGAGGAAGTGGGACACGGTGATATCCTGTGGGACCCCTAGATCATACCTCATTCTCTCCCCCTCCGGAAAGGTTAGAAGTGGCGGGCCACACCAAGGATCCTCAAAGAACTTCACCCTCCGCCCATCACCTAGTCTGAAAATCATTTTCTCCCTTGCCGTATTCCGAACTCTCATGAGACCTCGCCACGCCCAAGAGCAATTTTCTGGAGGCCGCATTATCCATATAGTCTTCCTCCTTAGGTACTTACTCCGCAAGCAAGAGGCCCAAAGGGATGTATCATGTGACGCAATGATCCAAAATAAATGTAGAAGGCCTGCATTGTTCCAATCCACCAATCGACGCAAGCTGAGGCCTCCTTCCCGCCTCGTAGTGCATATGTCCTGCCACGATACAGCAGCCAACCGCTTCATTCCTGATTGACATCATTTCATGCTCATATTTGTATCTTATATCCATTATCTTTCACCTAAACAATGCTATGTTACGAGTTTTATGTTTAGTTTTCAGGAATAATTAGGTTTGAAGAGATGAAGCATAAAAGGACCCAAAAGCTGGGAAAAAGGACTGGATTGTGAGATCTGGGGACCAAGATGCAAAGGAGAAGGACCTGATCGTAAGACAGAGGGACCTAAGAGTAAAACAGAATACTTCACACCATTATGGGGAGTATTTTGACAATTCTATTCGGGTCGGAGCTTCAACATGCAAAATAGATGCATCAAATACCAACAAAGCCTTCCAGAAAAGCCCACAAGAAATTCCAGAGCAATCCGGATACTGTAGACCGCTAATTAGCGGTCCAAGACCGCTAATTGGCGGTCACTTTTGGCCCAAATGCGCTCAAATTTCTCCCGCACATGTATTGGAGGATGTTTAGGCTATTTGTGGTATCTGTTTAGTCCCACATCGGGGGATTGTCCCGGATTAGCTTTTTCCATGCCTATAAATAGAACTCTTCACCTCCTTTTGTAATCACTCCATATTTTAAGTGGTTATTCTTCCTACTAGAAGTGAGGCCTTGAAGCACACACTAAAGTAGGAGGATGCTACTTTTAATGTGAGTCATTTTATCAATAAAGTTTTATGTTTCTTTCATTGTTTGTTTTATGCTTCTTTTATTGTTGTGCATGTTTTAGTTTAATCGTCTTTTAATTCTAGCTTAGTTTTAATATGCTTTCTTTCCATAGTTTAATAATTAGTGTAATGTTTAGTGAGTAGTTCCATCCCCTTTGGGGGGTGGAGTAGATGTACATACATGCATTAGAGAATGGGATGAATGCTTTAATTTCAATGTGTTGATTAAACATGAATGTATGCTTGCTTGTTTAGGATAGAATTTACAACTTGATGAGTTTTGCCAAAATGATTAGACACCTCTCATGCTTGTTTAGGTTCTGAAATAAACACCTTGCATATGTAAATGTTAATCAACTAAGTTGGTGAATAGATTGATAGGTTTTGCCATAACATTTAGACACTTCCTATGCTTGATAAACACCACCTTCATGTGCTTAAAGAATGTATTCTACACCCACCTCTTTGCTTGTGTGCACTCACTCCACCCCTTAGGGGTTTCCCATTCCTGAAATTCCAGCATTCTTGTTTTGTTCTTAGCTTAGTTCTTATTTCATCGTTTGTTTGCTTCTTTCACATTTCATACTTCTTAGAGTAGTTTAGTGTAGAGTAGCGTAAACAACTTTCTTCCCCCTATTTTTGCCACTTGATTTCGTGCAAACAAGAGGCTGCTCACCTCCCTGAGGACGACCCGTACTTGCCACCGCTTCATCGCGGCCGTGCACTTGCGGTTTAAAATAAAACGTTCAACAAGTTTTTGGCGCCGTTACCGGGGAGGTGCCAGTCCAGACTCTTGTTTGGACGATTCGAGTGGATTTAATTTGTGTTTTGTAGTTTTGCTTTGTTTCAGGAGACTTGGAGTCGTCCATAGGAACGCCTGGAGAAGTTTTGAGTCAATCTGGGCACTTCAGACCGCTAATCAGCGGCCTGAGACCGCCAATTGGCGGTCTGGTAAGCTCTGTTTGCTCTCTTATTTCTTTGGTCGGTTTTCATAATTGATGTAGTGATCTGGGATTTAATTTGGCATGTTTTGACTTATAGTTTGTTCCCATATCCATAATCAACATCCTTTAAGCAACTTGGACCCTAAAACTCAAAGCAAAAGATTAGGCATTCTTGTTGTTTAGGTCATGCATCATGTATGTGACTTAGGCATTTAGATTGTCTTTTATCTTAGCTTTATTTTCTGTTGCTGAGAGCTGGCGTGAGGTACGCACCTTCTACTCTCATTCATGCATTTCGTATGAACATGCATTAGTTAGTAGGAAGTGCATTGAAACAAGTGTGAGTTGAGCGTTTTGTTTGGAGAGTTGATTGCTAGATTAGGACTCCAAAACGCTACTAAGGAGGGGCTGTCCCATAAAAGATAAGGTGGGGGATTTCATCACCCTTTCCTTCGCCCCAAAAACCACACTAATCAAGAGCCTAATTTTAAAATCAAGTAGACATTGGCCCTAAGGATCTTGGACGCATTAGGAGAGTGATCCGGTCCCGACCGTCATGACCTGATCGGCGTTGTCCACTTTGTCGATAGTAGGAGAGACGAGATCCCCGGATCTTGGCTCACTTGCTGGGCTTTGTGGTCCTCGTTGTAGGGAGGTGAGGCGTGTTGAGGCCGTGTGACCTCGCAGTTAGGCGTCGTCTAGCTGTAAGGACCTATAGCGACCTTAGGATTGCTTGAGCCTTGTTTGCTTGTGTGCTTCTACCTGTACCCATCTGCCGTAGCATAAGGACTTCTTCATTTCTCTCCTGAGTCATTCTTTCTCTCCTGTGTTCCCCCGTCTTCTCCCCTACGTACATTCTTCAAAAAAAAAAGAAAAAAAAAAGAGTTGTGGTCTGTGTGTGCACCTTTGTGCATGCTTTCGTGGACACGAGACGAGAGTGGTCGTTTGACGAGGAGCGTTGTCAATCCGACTTCGATCATCGATTTCTCGACACCTTCCTCCTCTCGTGTCACACGCAGTCTGGGTTCAATGGCTGCTAATTTCCGTGAGGAGAAGCAGTTGCTGGACCCACCTGTTCGACCAGTGCTTCCAGTTGTCGTTCCCATACCTCTACGTGATCGATGCTACCCGAGCCGTACAGCTCTACCCTCATGCATCGTATTACCAGAGGCTAATGGGAACCATTTTGAGGTTAAGCCTCAATTCATTTCCATGCTCCCTCATTTCACTGGGAAAGGTGACCCCTATATCTTTCTTAGGGAATTTGAGGAGGTCTGTGCTATGTTCAAGCTGCAACAACTTAGCACAGACTCCATCCATCTTAGGCTCGTTCCTTTTGCACTAAAGGATGACGCCAAGAAGTGGTTGTACAGCAACCAGGCGAATTCCTTTAGGACTTGGGATGAGTTTCAATCTGCATTCCTCAAGAAGTATTTTCCTAATCATCGGACTCAAAAATTGAGGAACGAAATCAATTCGTTCTATCAACATGAGACCGAACCATTTCATGCATATCTTGAGAGGTTCAAAGAGCTACTATCCTCGTGCCCTCACCATGGCATTGAGTTGTGGCGTCTTTGTCAGATTGTGTATGAGGGTCTTCACATCCCGTCCAGAACGCTCCTTGAGTCCATGTGTCAAGGAGAGTTCTTGGGAAAGGATGAAAGGGAGGCATGGGCCTTCCTAGAGGACCTCGCTGAGAAAACCATGCAGTGGGAGAGTGTGAGGGAACCACCTGCATCATCTAGTATAGGAGCGAGGATCGCGAATGCAAACTCGACTAGATCGGGTACCGCATTTGCTATCGATACCACTACGGCCACCGAGGCACGCATGGTGGCCTTAATGCGCCGTATGGATTTGATTGAGCTCCAAAACCAACAAGGTGCACCTCACATGTCCACATCTGGTCCAGTTCCTTGTCATTCATGTGGTAGGATAGGTCATGTAGAGAGCGAGTGTGAGTCCATTCCTCCTGAGATGGAGCGTGTCAACGCCATCTATGACAGAGCTAGGAATGACCCATACTCATCATCTTATAATCCTGGATGGAGGAACCACCCCAATTTTTCATGGAACCAAACTAATGCCCCGGGTGGTCCTCCAAACTCCTCTAGACCACCTTACCAGTCACACCAACCTCCCATGCATGCACATTCCTATCAGCCACCCCAAGCACAAACCACCAATCAATCGGGTTTCCTAAATTCCAATAATATGGAAACCCGATTCAATTCGCTTGAGACCTTGACTCGTGGACTTGAAAACTCAATGAAAAATTTTATGTCAACCACGAGTCAAGTTCTCACTTCAAATCAGCAGACTATCAAATCTCTAGAGCTTCAGATGGGCCAATTGGCTCAGTCTGTACATGAAAGAGAGAGGGTCTTTTCCTAGCCAGCCTGAGGCTAACCCCCGCATGTACCAACAACAACAAACGCAAAATGAGGATGTGGTACTTCGGGGGAGGCAAGTGAACCATGTGGAGGAACCTGTTCACCATGTCAATTCCATTGTGACCTTAAGGAATGGAAAACAGGTTGACAATCACATTTCCTTGCCACACCCACCACCATCTATGCAGCCCCTCAGTGGGAATGGTGGTGAAGAAGAAGCTGAGGGTGAGGGTAATACACCAAAGCTTTCTTCTCAGGCACAGCAGAAAACCTACCTGCCAAAAGCTCCTTATCCAAGTAGGTTAAACAAAAAGCAGAGTGACAACATGGACAAGATATTAGAGGTATTTAAGCAAGTGAAGGTTAACATCCCCTTGTTGGATGTCATCCAACAAATACCTCAATATGCCAAAGTGTTGAAGGATCTCTGCACAACCAAGAGGAAGACCAATGTTCCTAAGAAAGTATTCTTGGCTGCAAATATCAGCTCACTTTTGTCCAATCCTACCTACACAAAATACAAGGACCCGGGGTGTCCTACTATTCAGTGTACGATAGGGGACACTAGATTGAGCAATGTTTTGCTTGATTTAGGATCAGCGGTCAACCTCCTCCCATTCTCTGTTTATCAACAGTTGAACTTGGGAGAATTGAAACCAACTAAGATCACCCTCCAACTTGCGGATAGATCCATTCGTATTCCCATGGGGATTATCGAGGACGTGCTTATCAAAGTTGGAGATTTTATATTTCCAGTCGATTTTGTTGTCCTCGATACCAATCCTGTTGCGAACACCCACTCCCAAATACCTTTGATTTTGGGTAGACCATTTCTGGCAACCTCCAATGCCTTGATTAATTGTAGAAATGGTCTCATGAAGCTCTCATTCGGTAACATGAGTGCCGAGTTTCATGTGTTCAACTCTGGTAGGCAACAGGAACCCATGGATGAACCTTTAAATCTAAATCTCATCCACCAATTGGAGAAAGCACCACAGAATCAACGAACACCCCTAACCCCGATGCAACCCATTGAGAATGTTCGTGGGCCCAGCGAAAACTCATTGCCTGTCTTCGCAATGCAACAGAGTGAGCTGGCCTCGAACATGAATGTCCAAAGGGAGTGTTCGTTGCATGATTCAGTTGAGAGTACTAGTGAGAGTGAGACACATCATCATATGCCTATACCAGAAGGTGTCTCTACCTCATGTCCCATGGCCATTGAGCCATTTGAGCTTCATATTGACTCCAACAAGGACCCACCTATGACCGAGCTTATGCTTGATGATCTAAACGATGGTGGGAGGTCCTTGTTGGATGACTTGGGGAGAAGCCCCATTCTTAGTGATACAAGTCTGTTGCATCCATCGAATGAGCCTGAGGAACTCATTCCAATGCACCCGCCTATTGGTTGGAGGGTTTTCTTCGATGAGCAATTAAACCCTAGTGAGGCAACACAACTTCATTCTTTGTTGCCCACACCCAACCAATATCATGAGGGGTTCGAGCCTTTCAGCTTTGACCTTTCACCCCTCATGACACCTCAGAGTACCAGTGGAGTTTGCCCATCTCGGCAAGTCTCTGGTCCTCATGACTTGATGTTCTCATTTGATGTTCCTTGACCAAATGATTATGAGAATATCTTGGGTGATGTATATATCTTGAAAAAACAAAAAAAACAACAAAAAACAACAAAAAAAAGTGTGTAATAAAAGACTCCTTCAGTGAGCATCGATTGTTGTGGGCCCCAACCCTTGTGTACTTGGGCCCAATTTCTTCACGTATTTATCTCCCTTCTTCAGCTTCTCACAGGTTTTGAGGGAATTTGGGTTTGTGTCCATCAACATGACCCTGAACGTCCCTTTGTACTTCATGTTAGTGAGATCTTTCCTTTTTCATGCATGTATCCATGTAGTATCTTGTTCACATTCATTGAGGACAATGCATGAAGTAGGTGTGGGGGGGTGTTTTACGTGTGTACATAGTCGAGTCTTTTTCCTTTGGTTTTATTTTCTTTTGTTTGCATTGTTAGGGTCATGTTAGTGTGCCGCATTTAATATCGATATATCTGCTTGCCATGATCCTTGGGTGACTTGTCTTCTTTTGCTTGCCGAGTGCTTTAAAATTTTCACATTTCTTTCAAAATCTTCATGTGTTTGCGAAAGAAAATGTTTTTGTGGGTTTTGCGTGTGTTTAGCATGTGCAAAACCGTTGAGAGGCAAAGTAAAAAGAAAGCTCCCAAAATTGTCTTGAACTTGATGCATTAGGATTTCTAGTTTACTGGCTTTAGGTCTTATCGAGTCGTGAGGATGCACCCCGGTTTTCCCTCGGGGGGGCGTGTAATCATAGGGTTTCAGCACTCAAACATTTAAATAAGTCCACCCTGAACCTAGTGAGTAAATAATTCGTGTCTGTTAGTATAAGGAAGTTTGTCGTAGTCAATGGCCCTTAATCTCTTTTTGTGAAACTTAAGTGTAGGGGTTTTGGTTCCCATGTAGATAAATAAGTGGTGTTCTCTCTTCTCGCACGGCTCCTATCACTCGGGAAGGTAGGTCTGAGGGGACTTTGTGCCTGGTGCTTTTAAGTCATCTGACTTGGGATGCACCGACCGAACTCCCGTTACACGGGTGGTAGGGATCGCCCTATGTGGAGATTTGGGGGAAGGTGTACGTGATAGTGTAAGTCCTCATAGGCAATGATGCACGAAACCTGACCCTGGGAGAATCAAACACCAACCAATAAATGCTTCAAAAAAAAAAAAGAGTCAAATAAGAACCAAAATGGACTTTACACATTGTATCACATTAAGAAGTTAAGGTTGCCCATGTCTTTCACTTAATTCCTTAGTTAACTCTCACGAATAACTCATTAGGCTAGGTGTGTGGACTGATTACATATATAGAGTCGACCCGTAGTATTACCGCGTCCCATGATCGACAAAATAAGTCCAACGAGTCGTGTAGCTAGAGTGATTAATGCATCTTGTTCGGATTTTGTGGGTATATCCGCTGAAAACCCTCAGGAGACAACACTCCTCCTCCTTGGCGACAAGGAGGTTTAACGGCTTGTTGCACGTGCTAAGTGCAACCGTGATTCCTACGAAAGTGAGTTAGGATTTCCTGTTTTTCACATGCTTTTCTCTTTCTTTGTTTTGCTCGGGACTAGCAAAAGTTAGGTGTGGGGGTATTTGATTGACATCATTTCATGCTCATATTTGTATCTTATATCCATTATCTTTCACCTAAACAATGCTATGTTACGAGTTTTATGTTTAGTTTTCAGGAATAATTAGGTTTGAAGAGATGAAGCATAAAAGGACCCAAAAGCTGGGAAAAAGGACTGGATTGTGAGATCTGGGGACCAAGATGCAAAGGAGAAGGACCTGATCGTAAGACAGAGGGACCTAAGAGTAAAACAGAATACTTCACACCATTATGGGGAGTATTTTGACAATTCTATTCGGGTCGGAGCTTCAACATGCAAAATAGATGTATCAAATACCAACAAAGCCTTCCAGAAAAGCCCACAAGAAATTCCAGAGCAATCCGGACACTGTAGACCGCTAATTATCGGTCCAAGACCGCTAATTGGTGGTCACTTTTGGCCCAAATGCGCTCAAATTTCTCCCGCACATGTATTAGAGGATGCTTAGGCTATTTGTGGTATCTGTTTAGTCCCACATCGGGGGATTGTCCCGGATTAGCTTTTTCCATGCCTATAAATAGAACTCTTCACCTCCTTTTGTAATCACTCCATATTTTAAGTGGCTATTCTTCCTACTAGAAGTGAGGCCTTGAAGCACACACTAAAGTAGGAGGATGCTACTTTTAATGTGAGTCATTTTATCAATAAAGTTTTATGTTTCTTTCATTGTTTGTTTTATGCTTCTTTTATTGTTGTGCATGTTTTAGTTTAATCGTCTTTTAATTCTAGCTTAGTTTTAATATGCTTTCTTTCCATAGTTTAATAATTAGTGTAATGTTTAGTGAGTAGTTCCATCCCCTTTGGGGGGTGGAGTAGATGTACATACATGCATTAGAGAATGGGATGAATGCTTTAATTTCAATGTGTTGATTAAACATGAATGTATGCTTGCTTGTTTAGGATAGAATTTACAACTTGATGAGTTTTGCCAAAATGATTAGACACCTCTCATGCTTGTTTAGGTTCTGAAATAAACACCTTGCATATGTAAATGTTAATCAACTAAGTTGGTGAATAGATTGATAGGTTTTGCCATAACATTTAGACATTTCCTATGCTTGATAAACACCACCTTCATGTGCTTAAAGAATGTATTCTACACCCACCTCTTTGCTTGTGTGCACTCACTCCACCCCTTAGGGGTTTTCCATTCCTGAAATTCCAGTATTCTTGTTTTGTTCTTAGCTTAGTTCTTATTTCATCGTTTGTTTGCTTCTTTCACATTTCATACTTCTTAGAGTAGTTTAGTGTAGAGTAGCGTAAACAACTTTCTTCCCCCTATTTTTGCCACTTGATTTCGTGCAAACAAGAGGCTGCTCACCTCCCTGAGGACGACCCGTACTTGCCACCTCTTCATCGCGGCCGTGCACTTGCGGTTTAAAATAAAGCGTTCAACAATTCCCCCCCAAACAAAATGCATCATCAATCTTTCCATTTCGTGAAGCACACTCTGTGGTACGAGGAAGGCCGAAATCCAATAAATACTAAAGGACGTAAGCACACTACGCACTAGCTCCACTCGCCCCGCCATGGAGAGGAGCTTGCCCTTCCAAGAGCTCAGCCTCCCCCGTACCTTGTCCAGGAGTGCTTCACAATGCGTCTTCGCAAACCTTGATGAAAAAAGTGGCAACCCAAGATATGTCACCGGGAAGGTGCTCTGCTGCATTCGAAGATGGTTGCAAATCCACTCCCCGTCCGGTGTGCTCCCTCCCACGAATACTTGGCTCTTAGAGTTGTTTAGTTGCAGCCCCGAGTATCGTGAGAACTCATCCAACACCTCTTTCAGCGCGCAGGCATCAACCTTTGTGGCACTCGTGAAAACCATTACGTCATCAGCAAACATCAAGTGCGAGACCGAGATCGAACCACATTTAACCGGTCGAAGCCCACCTCTCCTCTCCTCCCGACGCATCAAACCCCCCAGCACTCATGCAAAGCACAAAGAGGTATGGATCTAATGGGTCACCTTGTCGGAGACCATTGGAAGCCACGAAAGGTCTCGAATGGGCACCATTTACATTCACGACGAAGGAGGCCTTCACGCACTCCCCACCAGCTTCCTCCATTTGTCATTCAACCCGAGCCTACATAGCACCTCATCCAGAAATCTTCATGACACCGTGTCGTACGCCTTCCTCAAATCAATCTTGACAGCCATGCGTCCCAGCCCTTTTTCAGAATGCAAGTTGTGACATAATTCATGGGCCAGCAAAACATTGTCCCCAATCCGACGCCCTCGGATGAAAGCACTTTGGTTCTCACTAACAAGCTTGGGCAGCACCTCCTTCAACCTATTCGCAAGAATCTTGGAGATGTAGCGATACACCATATTGCATAAGGAAATTGGTCGGTAGTCATCAATCGTAGTTGGGCCTCTCTTCTTTGGAATCAATGTAATCACCGTATAATTGACTTGCTTGAGGAGTTTACCCTCACGAAAGAAAGAAGCAACAGCCTTAAGAAGATCATTCTTAAAAACCTCCCAAGCCACCTTGAAAAACTTTGCATTAAAGCCATCCGGTCCCGGTGCTTTGTCATTATTGGATTGCAACACCACAAATTCCAGGTCAGCCATGGTCACCGGACGTGTAAGCAGCCCAGCCTCCATAGTTTCTAACTTAGGAAGATCAATATCATCCGCAATGTTACCCCCTGCACATTAGAAGCAAATAAGTTAGCAAACCGGCGACGTATCTCCTCACGAATTTGATCCTCGTCCTCGATCATCTCATCGCCTTCAACTATCCTACGCACTGTGTTGGTGGCTCTCCTCACCCTAAGAGAAGCATGGAAGAACCTCGAGTTAGAGTCACCTTCCCTCAACCATTTCACCCTAGATTTTTGTCGAATAATCGACTCCTCAATCCCCAATTGGTGGGATAGCTTATCCACCGCCTCGCTCTCCTTCCTTCTCAATCCCTCCTCATCCGGAAGGCGCTCCATCTCCATTCGAATCTGCTGGAGCTCATTCCTTGCCTCAGTAAGACGCTCGGTAACATTCCCAAACACCTCATCACTCCACGTCTTAAGTGCCCTCTTAACAGCCTCCAACTTCCCCACCACCCGATACATTGGGGTACCTACAGTGTATGTCAACCACGCCTCCTTTACCACTCCCAAAAACTGGTCATGCCCAGCCCAAGCATTCACGAACCGGAACTTCTTCTTCTTCCGCACACCATGAGGTTCGAGATCCACCATCAAGGGACAGTAATCGCTGAGCTCTTTTCCATCCACATAACAAATTGCATCCGGGAAGCATTTGAACCACACGTGGGAGCAAAGAGCTCGATCAATCCGCGTCTCTATCCGTCGAGGCCCATGCGTCGAATTCGACCATGTGAAGTCGCCTCCTGCTGTTTGTACGTCAACCAAACTAGTTGTACCAATCCAATTGTTGAACTCCGCCATGGCCACCGCATTTAACCCACCACCTCCACGCTTCTCCCATACACTCCTAATACAATTGAAATCCCCCAAGACCATCCATGCTACGTCAGCAGCAGGTTTGCACCCACGCAAGGCCTCCCAAAGTGTTCTTCTCGTAACATAGTTGTTATCCCCATACACAAAGCTAATCGCGACTTGCTGACCAGTGGCCCGCACTACACCCTCCATGTGAACCAGTTGATCCGTCTCCCAGGTCTTCTGAAGTTGGTATTCCGAATCCTTCCATAATACAAGGATCCTCCCAGAATTTACCACCTGGCTATTCGACTCCCAATTGTCTTGCCATATAGATTTAACAAACCTTGTCAGCCTCTTCTTTACTTTGTGCTCAATAATACAAGCCAGATCCGCTCTCCCCCGGTGAATTTTATCTCGGATCATGTACGGGCACCCCCGGTCATTTGCACCACGTACATTCCAGCAAAGGCACTTCATGGATGTGAGGTTGGGGAGCGAACTCCCTTATTCCCTCGATTACTTTTTTTTTTCTTTGCCACGTCCACCACTCTCACGTGCCTGAATGGATAAGGCGGTGTAGCTTCCTCGAGGCTGAGCTGTGAGGGTCCCCTCATGCGTTCTTGACTACCATTACTAGTCAGCAAATTACTCTCGCCCTCCCCTTCCATCGCAGCAAGTAGGTGGAACGGATTTGGTGAGTGTGCCTCTTCTGCCATCCTCAAGACACCCCCATGCAGCCCATGCACCATCGCCTTACGTGAATTACCTTCACCCTTGTGTGCTTTCTCCCCCATAGGTTGTTGCAGTCCACCCTTGTGCAACCATTCACTCCGTATCTCCCCCTCTTCAAGCTGCAAGACACCACTCCTTTGCAGCCCATTCAAACCCTCTAGCTCCCAACGTGAGTCACTCTTATTTGGTGCACCTACACCTACTTTTCCACTAAGCTTTGCCCATATTCCATCTCCACATGTGACCCCTTGCATGGAGAGGTCTTTTTGCTATTCTCAGCCCTACACAAACCTTCCTCCACTAAGCCTTTCCCTCTTTCCTTTTCTGCATCCAACAAGGAATGTACTCCCCTTGAAGATGAGTCCTCTTTGCTATTCTCAGTAGCACACAAACCTTCCACTCCACCTATCTCAATTCCCATTGGCTTCTCTCCATAATCTCCACCTAACTTAGCTTCTATTGGTCCCCTCCATTTTCCAGACTCCTTCCCATTGGTTCCCACCTCCCTAGGTTTATCTTTTGCAGCTCCACCCCAACGATTTCCTTCTTTGGTAGGGCTCTTGTTAGACACAACAAGGGAGCTTCCCATCTCTCTTCCAGAATTGAGCATACTCTCCTCCTCTAACGGAATACTCACAATTCCGTTAGTCAAGCTACCATTGTACCTCCCATCAGCCCCTTCACCATTACACCCTTCCATTGCACTTGCTAGGCCTGCTGGAGCAGCACCCTTGGACAAAACTCCTAACTCCGATAGCCCACTCGTACCCTTGCTTCCATCACCAGCAACCCCTCCTCCAGTACTCCCCTTCTCGCCTTCCTTCTCCTTCCTTTTCTCCACCCACCTATTCCCTCGTCCCATAGCTTCCCTTCCAACAATGTACCTCTCCTTTGATCCCTTGCTAGGGCATCGAACTTCGGAATACCAAACATGGAACACAACTTACAAAACAAATGCTTCCATTTGTACTCCACAAAGACAACCTCACCCTCCTCCTTCTCATTTTGCACCAATATTTGTAATGGATAGTCGAAGTCACCACTTACCTCCACACATACTCGGGCGTAAGCTAACCAACGCCCCGTTGCCGTGTTCTCATCCATGTACATCGGTGACCCTAACACACTTGCAATCGTGCCTAGGTGCTTCCTTGACCAGAACTTCAGATCCAAGTCGGGGAACCTCACCCAAATGGGAATCGTGCAAACCTTGTCCAAGGTTTTAATGCCAGCCGACCATGGTTGGAGGATAAGTGGCACCCCCCCTCACAAACCATGGACCATTTTCAAGAGCGAAAATTCAATCGGTGTCTAGCGAGAATCTAAAAATCATCATATTGGACCCCCGTCGCACAATCTCTAACTCCCCCTAGATCCTCACACCTTTGCTAGATGCCTCTCAAGTGTGGGTAAATGGGGAGAGAACCCCACGAAATAACCCAACAACACCTTCTTCCATGCACCACTAGCTTCCTCTTGCTCTTTACTCGAGATAGTAGCAACCCTAGCACCTCCCTCCCTAATAGTTGGTTCAACGAAATCTAGGGAGGTGTTGGGCTTGACCCTCTTCTCAAAGAGATCAGACCACTTGCGGGGCTGAGCAAACTCCCTAGGCTGCTCCGCATCCACATCTTTAGCTCCCTCACAGCCCATTTCGACACTCAGACTTGGAAACTCCTTCAAGTCGTTGAGGGCAGCACTAGCACTCAAAGATTCTCCCATAGCAGGAAGGAGAACAAAAACCGGATCCAAAACACGATTTAGGTTGAGAAATGGTGAAGACCTACCCTAGAAACCCAAGACTCTCCCATCTTCAAATAAAGCGTCTACCTCTCGTTCTCCTTCTCTCCACTCTCCACTCTTATCTTTGATATGCTAATGCTCTTGAATGAAGCTTAGCTTATGCTTTGATTAGTGGACCTATTTTATGGGGAATCATAAGGTTAGGATATGGATGGAATTAATATTGGAAACACAATTTGTAGTGTATGTACTCTTGTTGCCTTTACCTTAGTTAATGTCTTGTATGTTTTAATGATGTAGTCTTATCTTAATTCATGTGGAGGCATAGTAGGGTCTAGTCTTTATACATGAGTTCATTTAGCTTCATTCCAATTATTGTCTTGTATGTTTTAATGATGTAGTCTTATCTTAATTCATGTGGAGGCAAAGTTGGATGTAGTTTTATGATTTCATGCACTACATGTTGTGAGGAGCTTAATTGAACACACACACACATCTTTATATTCACATTATTTCTCTACCACCTATGGGGTTTAGTTTTTATTGCTTATCTTTCATTTCCTTTTGCATTATAGTGTAGTTAGTGTAATCAATCTCTCTCTCCATTTTTTTACCACTCGCCTTCGCACAAACCAAACGTCGACACACCTCCCAGTGGACGACCCGTATTTGCCACCGCTTCAACGCGGCCGTGCACTTGCGGTTTAAATAAAACGATCAAACAGAGAGTTTGGATTGACGACTTCAATACCATAACGGGAGAAACATTTCTTCCATTGCTCAATTATGACCAAACTCTGAGAGGTTCGAGCTCTTTAAGTTTGATCCTTTGAATCAGACGCCTTTGTGTCTTGATCATGTACCTCTCCTTGCATCTTGTGCATTTTGTGAGGGGGCTCACTAATGAGTATTTTGGCCACGCATGGTGTCATGTTCCCATTCCAAGTACATTGACCCACTTTTGAGGGTCCATTTGATGTCGTTTGATAAAAGACGATGAGAACTTATTTTTGTACATAGTTATATTTGAAAAGAAGAAGAAGAAGAGAAGACTACAAGAGTGAGCATAGATTGTTGTGGGTTCCTAACCGTTGTGTATATGGGCCCCATTTGTTTCATGTATTAGTCTCCCTTATTAAGTATCTCACAGGTTTTTGGGAATTCGGGTATATGTCCATCCACATAACCATGAACTTCCTTTTGCGCTTCACGTTGGTGAGATCTATTATTTTTCATGCATAAATCCATGTAGTATCATACTCACATTCAATGAGGACAACGCATGAAGTAAGTGTGGGGGTGTTTTACGTGTGTATATAGTCGAGTCTTTTTCCTTTTCTTTTGTTTTATTTTGTTCGTATTGTTAGGTTCAGGATACTGTGCTACAATTTACATTGATATATCTGTTATACCATGATCCTTGGGTCACTTGCGTTCTTTTGCTTGCCTAGTGCTTTAACTTTTCCATTTCTTTCAAAATCTTCATGTGTTTGTGAAAGAAATTTTTTGTGGGTTTTACGTGTGTTTAGCATGTGTAAACCCATTCAGAGGTGAAGTAAAAAGGAAGCCCCAGAATTGACTTAAACATGATGCATTAGGATATCTAATACACCGGCTTTAAGTCTTATCAAGTCATAAGGATGCACCTTGATTTCCCTCGGGGGGAGAGTAATTATAGGATTTCAGTACTCAAACAAATAAAGAAATCCACCCTAAACCTAGTGAGTCCAATAATTCGTGTCTATTAGTATAAGGAACTTTGTTGTAGTCAGGGACCCTTAAACTCCTGTTGTGAAACCTTAAGTGTAGGGTTTTGGTTTACATGTAGATAATAAATAATTTAGTAGGGTGTTCTCTCTTCTCGCACGGCTCCTATCACTCAGGAAATTAGGTCCGAGAGAACTTAGTACCTGTTGCTTTCGAGTCATCTCACTTGGGATGCACCGACCGATCTCCCGTTACACGGGTGGTAGGGATCGCCCTATGTGGAGATTTGGGGGAAGGCGTATGTGGAGATTTGTGATAGTGTAAGTCCTCACAGGCAATGATGTACGGAACCAGACACTGGGGGAATTAAACACCAACAAGTTTTAGCTATTTGTTCTCTAATAATAATAAAAAATGATGAAAAAGAAAGAAAAAAATACGAATAAGAACCTTAATGGACTTTACACGTTGTATCACTTTAGGATGTTAAGGTTGCCCATGTCTTTCACTTAAGTCCTTAATTAACTTGCACGATTGGTTCCCTTGGTTAGGTGTGTGGACTGTATACATATTTAGAGTCGGCTCGTAGGAATACCGTGTCCAATAATCGACACAAATAGGTCCATCGAGTCATATTGCTAGATTGAATAATTCATCAATGTTCTGATTTTGTGGGAATATCCGTTGAAAACTCTTAGGAGACAACACTCCTCCTCCTTGGAGACAAGAATATTTAATGGCTTGTTCCATATACTAGGTGCAACTGTGATTCCTAAAAACGTGAGTTCGGATTTCCCTGTTTTTTGTATGTTTTTCCTTTCTTTCATTTTTCTCTTTCTTTGTTTTGCTCGGGACTAGGAAAAGGTAAGTGTGGGGGTATTTGTTTAGTAGCATCATACATCGTACTCATGTTATATATCCTTTATTTTACTCCAAATTTGCTACTCGAGTGATGATGCACGAAACTTGACCTTGGGAGAATTACACACTGATTGACATCATTGCATGCTTATATTTGTATCTTATATCCATTATCTTTCACCTAAACAATGCTATGTAACGAGTTTTATGTTTAGTTTTCAGGAATAAATAGGTTTGAAGAGATGAAGCATAAAAGGACCCAAAAGCAGGGGAAAATGACTGAATTGTGAGACCTGGGGACTAAGATGCAAGGGAGAAGGACCTGAACGTAAGACCGAAGGACCAAAGAGCAAAACAGAAAACTCCACACCATCATGGGGATTATTTTTGCAATTCTATTTGGGTCGGAGCTCCAATAAACAAATTAGACGCATCAAAGACCGACAAAGCCATCCAGAAAAGCCCAGAAGAAAATCCAGCGCGATCCGAACCATATATACCGCTAATTGGCGGTCTGTTTTGGCCCACATCCACTAAGATTTTGGTGGGTCGCGTATTAGTGTGTATTTAGTCCATTTCTGGTATTTGTTTAGTCCCATACCGGGGGATTATCCCGGATTACCTTTTTCTTTGGCTATAAATAGAACTCTTCACCTTCTATTATAATCACTTCACATTTTGAGTGGCTATTCTTCCTACTAGAAGTGAGGCCTTGAAGCACACACTAAAGTAGGAGGATGCTCCTTGAATTGTGAGTCATTGTAATAAAAGTTTCTTTATTATGTTGTTTGTTTCATGTTGCTTGTTTTACTTTGTTTAATTTCATTTCATTAGTTTTAGTTGCTTAGTTAATATGCTTTCCTTGCTTAGTTTAATAATTAGTCTAATGTGTAGTGAGTAGTTTCATCCCCTTTGGGGGGTGGAGTTGATGTTCATACATGCATTAGAGAATGGAATGAATGCTTTATTTACAATGTGTTGATAAAACATGAATGTATGCATGCTTGTTTAGGATAGAATTCATAACTTGATGAGTTTTGCCAAAATGATTAGACACCTCTCCTGCTTGTTTAGGTTCTGAAATAAACAACTTGTATACGTAAATGTTAATCAACTAGGTTGGTGAATTGATTGATAGGTTTTGCCATAACATTTAGACACTTCCTATGCATGATAACACCACCTTCATTTGTGCTTAAAGAATGTGTTCAACACCCACCTTTTTTTGCATGTGTGCACTCACTCCACCCCTTAGGGGTTTTCTATTTCTGAATTCCAGCACTCTTATTTCGTTCTGAGTTAAGTTTTAGTTAATCGTTTGTTGTTTGCTTATGCATTTCGTACTTCGTAGTGTAGTGTAGCGTAAAGTAGCATAATCAACTCTCTTCCCTATTTTTGCCACTTGATTTTGTGCAAACGAGAGGCTTCTCACCTCCCTGAGGATGACCTGTATTTCCCACTGCTTCAACACGGCCGTGCACTTGCGGTTTAATTAAAACGTTCAACAAGTTTTTGGCGCTGTTGCCGGGGAGGTGTCAGTCCAGACTCTTTTTTGGACGATTCGAGTGGATTTAATTTGTGTTGTGTAGTTTTTCTTTATTTCAGGAGACTTGGAGTCGCCCGGAGGAACAGCTGGAGAAGTTTTTAGGCAACCTGGGCACTCTAGACCGCCAATCAGCGGTCTGGTGAGCTTCATTTACTCTCTTATTTCTTTGGCATGTTTGCATAATTGATGTAGTGATCTGGGACTTGATTTTTCATGTTTTGACTTATAGTTTGTTCCCAGATCAATAATCAAACCTCCTTTAAGCAACTTGGACCCTAAAACCCAAAGCAAAAGATTAGGCATTCCTTCTTGTTTAGGTCATGCATCATGTATGTGACTTAGGCCTGTAGATTGTCTTTTATTTTAGCTTTATTTTTAGTTGATGAGTGCTGGCGTGAGGTACGCACCTTCTACTCTCGTTCATGCATTTCGTATGAACATGCATTAGTTAGTAGGAAGTGCATTGAAACAAGTATGAGTTGAGCGTTTGTTTGGAGAGTTGATTGTTAGATTAAGACTCCAAAACGCTACTAAGGAGGGGTTGTCCCACAAAAGATAAGGTGGGGGATTTCATCACCCTTTCCTTCACCCCAAAAACCACACGAATCAATAGCCTAATTTTAAAATCAAGTAGACATTGGCCCTAAGGATTTTGGGCGCATTAGGAGAGTGATCCGGTCCCGACCGTCATGACCTGATCGGCGTTGCCCACTTTGTCTATAGTAGGAGAGACGAGATCTCTGGATCTTGACTCACTTGCTGGGCTTTGTGGTCCTCGTCGTAGGGAGGTGAGGCGTGTTGAGGTCGTGTGACCTCGCAGTTAGGCGTCGTCTAGCTGTAAGGACCTATAGCGACATTAGGACTGTTTGAGCCTTGTTTGCTTGTGTGCTTCTACCTGTACCCACCCGCCGTAGCATAAGGACTTCTTCGCTTCTCTCCCGAGTCTTCTCTCTCTTCTGTGTCCCCCCGTCTTCTCCTATAAGCACACTCTTTATTTTTGGAAAGAAAAAAAATTTAGTTTGTGTGCACCTTTGTGCATGCTTTCGTGGACACGAGACGAGAGTGGCCGTTTGACGAGGCGTGTCGTCAACCCTGCTTAGGTAGTTGATTTCTCGACGCCTCCCTCCTCTAGTGTCGCACATAGTCCGGGTTCAATGGCTGCTCATTTCCACGAGGAGGAACAGTTGTTGGACCCACCTGTTCCACTTGTGCTTCCTATTGTGGCTCCCATACCTCTACGTGATCTACGCTACCCGAGTCGTACTGCTCTACCCTCATGCATCGTATTACCAGAGGCAAATGGGAACCATTTTGAGGTTAAGCCTCAGTTTATTTCCACGCTCCCTCACTTCACTGGGAAAGGTGACCCCTATATCTTTCTTAGGAATTTGAGGAGGTCTGTGCTATGTTCAAGTTGCAACAACTTAGCACAAACTCCATCCATCTTAGGCTTGTTCATTTTGCACTAAAGGATGATGCCAAGAAGTGGTTGTACAGCAACCAGGCGAATTCCTTTAGGACTTGGGATGAGTTTCAATCTGCATTCCTCAAGAAATACTTTCCAAATCATCGGACTCAAAAATTGAGGAACGAAATCAATTCGTTCTATCATCGGACTCATGTTGTTTTGCTGAATATTTCTTTAGTTTTCATTTGCATCGTAATCTAATTTGTTTTGCATTCTTAGTATAATCGTCTTTTCAGTCGTAGCATAATAATCTCTTCTTCCACCGTTATTTCTCACTTGATTTCACCCACTCAAAGGGTTGCAATGCTCCCTATGGATCGACCCGTACTTTCCATGTCTTCATCAACGGTCATGCACTTGTGGTTAATTCGTATAATGTTTAACAAGTTTTTAGTGTCGTTGTCGGGGAGTGTCTTGTCCCAACCTTCGTTTGGATGATTCGAGTGGTTTTAATTTATTTATTTTAGTTGTAGTGTTGTCCAGGTAATTAGGTGAGCTTTAGATTTTGGTGGGAGCTCGGGAGACGCATTTGGAGCTCAACAAACCACCAGGTAGCGGTCTATAGCCGCCAATTGGCGGTTGGGTACTTTGTGCAAGTCCTATAGTTTCTCCTGTACCTTACACTTCATGTTTGGTGTCTGGGAGC
Organism: Triglochin maritima; assembly: GCA_963682175.1. Classification (NCBI taxonomy): domain Eukaryota; kingdom Viridiplantae; phylum Streptophyta; class Magnoliopsida; order Alismatales; family Juncaginaceae; genus Triglochin; species Triglochin maritima. The sequence goes on along the minus strand of OY821786.1, from coordinate 27,669,433 downwards.
ATATTGCTTGATTGGTTTGTTTTATTTTACCGTTCCCAGTTTACCTTTTAACCCAAAAATCCCTTTTAATCAACTTGGACACTAAAATCCAAAGCAAAATATTAGGCATTTGCTATGTTTAGGTCATGCATCATCTAGTAATGACTTGAGCATGTTATTTCTTTTCTCTTAGTTTTAATTTCTGTCATTGATTTCTGGAGCGAGGTACACATTCCTTAACACTCATTCACGCATTAGTACATTCATTAGTAAGTAAGGTTTGCATTGAAACAAGAGTGACGTGAGTGTTTGTTTGGTGAGTTGCTTTCTAGTTTAAGAATTAAATCAAATTAAGGGGCACCACCTATATTCTACAAAGATAAGGTGGGGGATTTCATCACCCCTTCCTTAGCCTCAAAACCCACCTCTAAAGCCTTAATTCTAAAAGCAAGTAGACATTAGCCCATAAGGATTACGGACGCACTAGGAGAGTGATCCAGTTGAGACCGTCATGACCTGATCAGTGTTGCATGCCTTGTCGATAGTAAGAGGTACTAGATTTCTGGATCCGGTATCACTTGCTGGGCATTGAGGTCTTCATTATAGGGAGGTGAGGTGTGTCGAGACTAGTGATCTCGAAGTTAGTCATCGTCTAGCCTAAGGACCTATAGCCATAAGTTGTTTGAGTCGTGTTTGATTTCTTGTCTTCTACCCTCAGCTATACCTTGTAGCTTAAGGACTTCTCCCCTCTCCTTTGTGTCCTCTGGTCTTCTCATTTATGCACCCTTCTCACGTTTTTTTGTTCTAAAAAAAAGATTTACGTTTGGTTTATGTCTGTGCACCTTTGTGCATGCTTGTGTGGGCACGAGAAGAGAGTGGCCGTTTGACGAGGCATTTCATCAATCCTGCCTCGGTAGTCGATTTCTCGACACCTTCCCCTTCTTGTGTCCCACAAAGTCCGGGTTCCATGGTTGATCAGTACCGCGAGGAGGAGCAGTTGCTGGACCCACCTGTTTCGCCACCTGTTCCTGTTTTTCTACGTGACAGTTTCTGGTACAAACTGCTATTCCATCCTACATCTTGTTGCCCCTGGCAACCGGGAACCACTTTGAGATTAAACCTCAGTATAACTCCATGCTCCCTCATTTCTCCGGTAAGGGTGATCCCTATCTCTTTCTTCGAGAATTTTAGGAGGTTTGTGCTATGTTTAAGCTTCAGCAGCTGAGCACAGACTCCATCCATCTCCGACTGGTCCCTTTCGCTCTGAAAGATGATGCCAAAGTGTTTGTATAGCCACTAAGCGAGCACCTTCGCAACTTGGGACCTAATTTCAATCTGCATTTCTCAAAAAGTATTTTCCTCGTTGATGAACGTTTTATATTAAACCGCAAGTGCACAGCGTTGGTGAAGACGTGGAAAATACGGGTCGTCCACAGGGAGGTGAGCAGCCTCTCGTTTGCACGAAATCAAGTGGCAAAAATAGGGAAGAGAGTTTGATTATCCTAATCTATGCTACACTACACTACGAAGTACGAAATGTGAAAGAAAGCAACAAACGATGAACTACCAACTAAACTAAGAACTAAATAAGTGCTGGAATTCAGATATGGAAAACCCCTAAGGGGTGGAGTGAGTGCACACATGCAAAGAGGTGGGTGTTGAACACATTCTTTAAGCACAAATGAAGGTGGTGTTATCATGCATAGGAAGTGTCTAAATGTTATGGCAAAACCTATCAATCCATTCACCAACCTAGTTGATTAACATTTACATATACAAGTTGTTTATTTCATAACGTAAACAAGCATGAGATGTGTCTAATCATTTTGGCAAAACTCGTCAAGTTATAAATTCTATCCTAAACAAGCAAGCATACATTCATGGTTTATCAACACATTGTAAATAAAGCATTCATTCCATTCTCTAATGCATGTATGAACATCAACTCCACCCCCCAAAGGGGATGGAACTACTCACTACACATTAGACTAATTATTAAACTAAGCAAGGAAAGCATATTAACTAAGCTACTAAAACTAATAAAATGAAATTAAACAAAGTAAAACAAGCAACATGAAACAAACAACATAATAAAGAAACTTTTATTAAAATGACACACAATTCAAGTAGCATCCTCCTACTTTAGTGTGTGCTTCAAGGCCTCACTTCTAGTAGGAAGAATAGCTACTCAAAATGTGAAGTGATTACAATAGAAGGTGAAGAGTTCTATTTATAGCCATAGGAAAAGGTAATCCGGGACAATCCCTCGGTATGGGACTAAACAAATACCAAAAATAGACTAAATACGCTCTAATACATAAGCCACCAAAATCTCCGCGGATCCGGACAGATCCAGACCGCCAATTAGCGGTCCCAGACCGCCAATTGGTGTTCTACAGGATCCGGATCGTCCTGGGCTTTAGTCGGGGCTTTCCATGTTTGTATTGTTTGTCTTTGATGTGTTCACTTGACTTGTTGGAGCTCCGACCCGAATAGAATTGCGAAAATACTCCCCATGATGGTGTGGAGTTTTCTGTTTTGCTATTTGGTCCTTTGGTCTTACGTTCATGTGCTTCCCCCTTGCATCTTAGTCCCCAGATCTCACAATTCAGTCCTTTTTCCCAGCTTTTGGGTCCTTTTATGCTTCATCTCTTCAAACCTATTTATTTCTTAAATTCAAACATAAAACTTGTCACATAGCATTGTTTAGGTGAAAGATAATGGATATAAGATACAAATATAAGCATGATATGATGTCACAAAAACTTGATTGATTCGTTTTATATTAAACCGTAAGTACACGGCCGCGTTGAAGTTGTGGCAAATACGGGTCGATCCACAGGGAGGTGTGTCGACTATTGGTTTGTGCGAAGACGAATGAGAAAGAAAGGAGAGAAAAATTGATTACACCAAACTACACTAAAATGCAAAAGGAAATGGAGATAAGCAATAAATCTAAATCCCAAATGGGGTAGAGAAATAATGTTGATATAAAGATGTGTGTAAGTGTGTGTTCAATTATGCTCCTCACAACATGTAGTGCATGAAATCATAAAACTAAATCCAACTTTGCCTCCACATGAAATAAGATAAGATCATATCATTAAAACATACAAGACAATAATTGGAATGAAGCTAAATGAACTCATGTATAAAGACTAGACCCTACTATGCCTCCACATGAATTAAGATAACACATTATCATTAAAACATACAAGACATTAACCAAGGTAAAGGCAACAAGAGTACAAACACTACAAATTGTGTTACCAATATTAATTCCATCTATATCCTCACCTTATCATTCCCCATAAAATATGTCCACTAATCTAAGCATAAGCTAAGCTTAATTCAAGAGCATTAGCATATCAAAGATAAGAGTGAAATCCCATTAGATTGTTATGGAAATCATATAAGGTTCAAGGGATTAAGATAACACACACCTAATACACTACATGATCATATCACATATTTCTCCACCCCCCAAATGGGGATGGAACTACTCACTAATCATTACACTACAACCTACATTAAAATGAAACATTCTACTGAAATGAAATTAAACTTAGCAAGCAAGAAATATTAAAGACACTAAAATGACATAAAATAAACAAGCATGGAAGCATATGAAAGGAATTTAAACTAGGAAAGAAACAACACAACTAAAGAAAAACATCTATTATTACTCACTCAATTACAAATAGCCTCTTTCTCCACCAGAGTTGTGCTTCAAGGCTTCACTCTTAGTAGAGAAGATGGCAACCAAGAGAGGAGATGGGGTACATGAGATGAGGGAGAGTTCTATTTATAGCCATAGAAAAAGGTAATCCGGGACAATCCCCCGGTATGGAACTAAACAAATACCAAAAATAGCCTAAACAAACTCTAATACACGCGCTCCAGAACTATTAGCGGATCCTGAGAGATCCGGACCGCCAATTAGCGGTCCATAAGCTTTGGATCTGGCTGACTTTTGTTGTGGGCTTTCCTCAATTTCTTTGTCTGTCTTTGATGCATATACTTTGTTTATTGGAGCTCCGACCCGAATCAAATTGCCAAAATACTCCCCATGATGGTGTGGAGTTTTCTGTTTTGCTCTTTGGTCCTTCGCACATACGTTTAGGTCCTCCTCCCTTGCATCTTAGTCCTCGAGTCTCTCAACTCAGTCCTTTTTCCTATCTTTTAGGTCCTTTCATGACTCTTCTCATCAAACCTCTTTATTTATGAAAATCAAACATAAAACTCGTCACGTAGCATTGCTTAGGTGTAAGATAATGGATATTAGATACAAATATAAGCATGAAATGATGTCAATCAAATACCCCCACACCTAAGTTTTTGCTAGTCCCGAGCAAAACAAAGAAAGAGAAAAACAAACGAGAAACAAGAAATCCTAACTCACTTTCGTAGGAATCACGGTTGCACTTAGCATGTGCAACAAGCCGTTAAACCTTCTTGTTGCCAAGGAGGAGGAGTGTTGTCTCCTGAGGATTTTCAGCAGATATACCCACAAAATCCGAACAAGATGCATTAATTAATCTAGCTACACGACTCGTTGGACTTGTTTTGTCGATCATGGGACGCGGTAATACTACGGGTCGACTCTATATATGTAATCGGTCCACACACCTAGCCTAATGTATTATTCGTGAAAGTTAGTTAAGGACTTAAGTGAAAGACATAGGCAACCTTAACTTCTGAATGTGATATCATGTGTAAAGTCAATTAAGGTTCTTATTTGACTCTCTTTTTTTCTTTTTTTTCTTTTTTTTCTTTGGAGCATTTTATTGGTTGGTGTTTGATTCTCCCACGGTCGGGTTTCGTGCATCATTCCCTATGAGGACTTACATATCACGTACACCTTCCCCCAAATCTCCACATAGGGTGATCCCTACCATCATACTCAAAAATTGAGACAAGAAATCAATTCTTGCTATCAACTCGAGTCTGAAACATTCCTTGCATACTTTGAGAAGTTTAAGGAGCTACTTTCCTCATGCCCTCACCATGGCATTGAGTTATGGCGCCTTTGTCAAATTGTGTATGAAGGTCTGACCACTTCATCCCGAACGTTTCTTGATTCCATGTGTCAATGAGATTCTTGGGAATGGAAGAGAGAGACGCATGGGCTTTTCAGAACACCTTGCTGAAAAGTCCATGCAATGGTAATGTATTAGGGAACCACCTACATCACATAGTAGCATAGGAGTGAGGATCATAAATTCCAACCAAGCAAAAGTAGGTCCGATTTTTGTCGTCGATTCCGATACGGCCAATGAGGCACACTATGCAGCCTTGATGCCTCGTATGGACTCGATGGAGCTCCAGAACCAAATGAAAAGTTCCCAAGCATCTGCATGTAGTTCCATTTCATGTCATAGGTGTGGTATGGTCGGTCATGTGAGCGGGGAGTGTGGCTACATGGCTCCAGAAATGGAGCAGCTCAATGACATTAACTACCTCCCCAGAAATGACCCATATTCTTCATCATATAACTCAGGTTGGAGCAACCACCCAAACTTCTCTTGGAGCAAAAAATATGGTCAATGTGGTCCTTCTAACTATTCACACCCCCAACCACAACCTTACAAACTCGCATTCATCATCCATGCATCCATCGTTGACACATCCTACCTAGGTCCAACTTGTTGGCCCACCAGGGTACTCATGTGGAAAGAATAAGGAAGTCGGGTTTGGGTCGCTTGAGAACTTGATCAAAATTTTCATATCTAACCAGGGTCAAGCCCTCACGACCACTCAACAAGATCTAGCTTCCACTAAGTAATCCCTAAAATCTCTAGAGCTTCACGTGGGACAATTAGCCCAATCTATACATGTAAGAGAACCAGGGATGCTTCCTAGCCAACCTGAGACCAATCCACATGAGTACCACCAGCCGAACACTTATGTTCCGAGCTCGTCGCATTACATGTGCGGTAAACAAATAGTTTGGGAGAACCTGTTAACCACGTTAATGCCATTGTGACGTTAAGGAGTGGGAAACAGGTTGACAACCAAATTTCCATGTCGCAGCCACCATCTGTGCAGCCTTGTCCAGCCCCTTGGTGGGAATGATGGTGAGAAAGAGGCTTAGGGTGAAGGTAATACACCAACGCCTCCTTCTCAGGCACCGTAAAAAACCGACCTGCCAAAAGTCCCATATCCTACTAGGTTAACTAAGAAACAGAGTGACTGTGTCAACAAAATGATGGAGATATTCAAGAAAGTTAATGTCAACATTTCTTTGTTACACATGATTAGCAAAATTCCTGAAGGATCTCTATAAGACCAAGAGGAAAACAAACATCCCTAGCAAAGCCTTTTTGGCGGCTAATGTGAGTTTGATCATTTCGAACCCAACATACGTAAAATTGAAGGACCCAGAAAGTCCAACAATTTCATGTGTCGTTGGGGACTCTCGCTTTAATAATGTCTTGTTATATTTAGGGTCGGCGGTTAACATTTTACCCACTTCTGTGTATCAACGATTAAGCGTAGTCAAGCTGAAGCCTAGGAAAACAACTTTACAGTTGGTTGATCATTCGATCAAAATCCCGTTGGGGGTCATTGAAGATGTCTTAATCAAGGTCGTAGATTTCATATTTCTTGTTGACTTCATCGTCCTTGAAATCGAACCAGTCACGACTACCCACTCTCAGATTCCATTGATTTTGGGTAGACCATGAAACTATCGTTCGGGAACTTGATCGTGACATTCCATGTGTTCAATATGGCAAGGCAACCAGCATCTTTCGAGAACCCCATGGAAGTCAATCTTATCCAGGAAGTTGAAGAAGCAATAGAAGAAGAGTACCTCCTAATTCATGAAAATTTGAATGAATACATCATGGATGATTCAGATCATGAAGAGGATGGGGTGAGTTGAGCGATGATGTGCATGTTATTCATCACATGCGAGATCCTCCTGTTATACCCCTCGAGTTGGATACCACACTCCGCCATGAGGAACCACCCAATGTTGAGCTTAAGGAACTTCCAAAGGAACTAAAACATGTTTTTCTTGGTCCAAATCAGTCATTCCCGGTGATCATCTCATCGACGTTGACTCAAGATCAAGAGAGTGATTGATTCAAGTTCTAACCAAGTATAAGTCAACCATTGGGTGGTCCTTGAAGGACATTAAAGGGATAAGTCCCGCCATCGTGCAACACCACATCTATATGAAGGATAACGCACGACTGCGTTGGGACCCCAACGACGGTTGAATCCGGCCATCGCCGAAGTGGTCAAGAAAGAAATCATTAAATGTTTGGACAAGAGGATAATTTTTCCTCTCTTATAGTGCTTGGGTAAGCCCCATACAAGTTTTGCCAAAGAAGTCGGGTATGTAGGATTTCGTGTCCCTATGTATGTATATATTTTTAAAATTTTAATACAACATACAAGATCGATTTCATATTTTCAACATTTTTTATGTACATTACTTTGTGTTTATTCTAATATCATGCAATCCTACATATATTAAAATAAATCACAAAGAGAGAATCATACCTAAAGGTTCTCTAAAACCTTTTGAAGATCCAGAGTCGCGTTGCCCGTTGAATCGCCTGCCGATTCGCCTCCAAGTGTTCACCAAACTCTAAACAAGATTAGAGAGAAAGGAGTTAGTCAATCAATCTCTAATAAGGCTTAGAATCTAGCTAATAACCCATGTTTAAGCTCCTGAGATTCTTATCTCTAAAACATAAATTTACTAAGAGATTTTCGTGGTGATTAGGGAGAGATTAATGAGAGAAAGAATTTTTGCATTTTTTTAAACAAGTAGGATGGGGGGTCCTTTTATAGGCTCCCAAAACATCCTTATCAAGAATTATTCCTTTGTCGTGATCTCTTGCTTATTCTATCCTAAAATTAATCTCTAATTGCCACATAAGCATCCTCTAAAACGTTTTAATTAAATCTGGAATTAATCCACCCATAATCTAATTAATCTCTTAATATTTCAGGCAGAAATTGCACTCTTCGATGACCGAGAATTTTTCTCGGTTAACCGAACCATTCGGTTTTAACACGTCTTCGGTGCACCGTGAGCTAGACAGTCGACCGAATCCACATGAGAAAAATTCTCTGGAAAAATTCAGACGAACCACGTCTTCTCTTCGGTCGACCGTTGACTCACCAAAATTTCTCCTGGAGCATAATCATCGGATGACCGTGTCACCTTCGGTCTACCGAAAATACTCTTTCTCGGTTGGCTGTTCACGCTCGGTTAACCAAACCCGATTGTCCAGGCACTCCAGACAATTTCGGTCAACCAATTGTGATTACTCGTTCCCCATTCGGTTAACAGATCCGAAGATACCCCGGTCGACCGAACCCTGAATGGTTCACCGTGTTTGACCCTGATTTTGCCTTTGTCAAATTTTGGATTTATTTCCAACAAAATTTGATCTTTTGGGGTTTTAGCAAATTCATATCTTATGTAATATATTATCTTATGTAATATTAAATTATTACACCCCATAATATACACACCTCATATGAATTTATTATTATTCTAATTATGTCAATTCTCATGACATATTGATTTTATTCGTTCACCACATGTGTCCCTTTTTCACATGAAACCCGACACATCATATGAACTCAAAATCAAGCTTCTTGTTTCCCAATTTTGTGGTGTGACCTATAGGAGGATCTAAGCTAAATTGGCAGCGATATTAAACAATTAATATCTCAAACTATAAGCGGTATCTAGCTACACATTATAGTTACCCAATTAGCATAGATGTCTTTGTTCCACTCGAACTAAAACACGATCCATTTAGTGATGTAAGTGTACCACTTGTGTCCGTCCCTTGCCTCATGATATTAAGAATATATACAAAGTAGAAATGTGTCACCTTTGTATTATATTCATTTCTTGATCTCTCTAAGCTAATTATAACTATGTAACTTAATTCAAGTTATATTGTGCACATTATAATTTTGCTTTATCAAGGGGCCCACTAATATCATTACTCAATTAAGAGGGACAACGTTAATCGTTTGACTAACTATCTTTTCCAGCACAAGTCGTGTTCAACCAACTATTGTCTTTATCACTATACTCATTGATAGCTTTTGACAATAATCAAATTAAGCACTTCTTGAGCGAAAAGATATGAGTCTCATATCTTGGGATCGAAGACACAGTAAAACATTAATGACACGAAACATAATTCCATAATGTTTTACTTGTTAGGTCTATTCAATATATAAAAGTAATATTTTCCTCTTTTATATACTCGTGTCGTCAATTATTTGTAGAGCTACAACAATCGATGACCAACACGACAATCTTATCTCGGTGATTAATGTTCCATGTTAATTACCATGATTGTGAATAACTTTTGATTTATGTAAAACATTATCTTTTACAGCTCTACGGTTAAGGACCAAGCGCTTCTTCCTTAACATTTCCAAAAGATGAATACCATAATCAAGGAACAAAATGTTTGCACATCCAATTCATAATAATTGCCATATAAAAGTAAAAAATTTAGAACACATTCCTTTCAGGGTATCACTGTCATTCGTAATGAACAAAATGAATTGGTTCCACCCCGACTTCAAACTGGGTGGCGAGTCAGCATTAAGTATAGGATGTTGAACGCCACTATGCGGAAAGATCACTTCCCTCTTCCATTCATTGATCAAATGCTTGAAAGACTCGCAGGGCATGCTTACTATTGTTTTGTCAATGGCTATTCAGGGTACAATCAAATTCCAGTGTTAACTGAGGATCAAGAGAAGACCACTTTCACATGCCCTTTTGGGACATTTGCATATAGATGTATGCCTTTCGGACTATGCAATGCGCCTGCAACATTCCAGCGTTGTATGTTGAGTATCTTTTTGATTTAATCAATTAAAATACCGCAAGTGCACGACGTCGGTGAAGACGCGACAAGTACGGGTCGTGTCCAGGAGTAGGTGTGTCAACTCTGGTTTGTTTGAAGACAAGTGGAAAAGGAGGGGAGAGGAAATTGATTACACTAACTAGACTAAATTATGCTACGCTGCACTAGTACAAAACAAACAAAGAAGATGAAAGCACTAAATAAAACTAAACTAAGTTAATAATAGAAGAAGCTGGAAATCAGGAATGGAAAACCCCTAAGGGGTGGAGTGTGTGTACACATGAAATAAGTGGTGATGTCTTTGTTCACTCGAACTAAACATGATCCATTTAGTGACGTAAGGACATCACTTGTGTCCATCCCTTGCCTCATGATATTAAGAATATTATACAAAGTAGAAATGTGTCACCTTTATATTTTATATTCATTTTTTGATCTCTTACGCTAATTATAAGGATGTAACTTAACATAAGTCACATTGTGCACATTATAATTTTGCTTTATCAAGGGGCCCAGTAATATCATCACTCAAGTAAAGAGGGGTAATGATAATCTTTTGACGAACTATCTTTTCCAGCATAAGTCATGTTTAATCAACTATTGCATTTATCATTATACACATTGATAGCCTTTGACAATAATCAAATTGAACATTCCTTATGTGAAAAGATATAAGTCTCATATCTAAGGATCCAAGACACAGTAAAACATTAATGACACAAAACACAATTCCATAATGTTTTACTTGCTGGGCATTACAAACAGGTCCAGAAACCTTCCAAATCACTCCAATCTTCTTGCATTTAGGTCCTTTCTCTTCTTTTCTCTTGTTTATTGCCTAAAACCTGAAACACTTCAAACAAACACATGAGTAGCACTAAATTGGGGTAAAATAAAGGATTTATAGCATGAATGCAATGTATGATCTGCTACTAATCATTGGCACCTTCCTTGTCTATTGCTAGGGGGTCGGTTGAGCACCTCCTTCAACTTTTATGGCCATGAGATCAAAGAGGTACAAGTTTGGTGGAGAAAATTAGTGAAACAACTGGAGGAGGAATAGGTCAAACAATGGTGGTGTTTTCTTTAGGGTTTGGTGGAAAAATGAAAGAGGGATCGCCAGCTTAAATAGAGCAATGGATGGTTCATATTCAATGTGCAAACCTCAATCGAATGATTAGAACAAGGTGTGAGTTTTTCCAATGGCTCAAAATCTAGCTATTGCAGAGAAATTCGAACGATTGGAGGACAAATGAATCATCCGATTGAAGGATTTAGTAACAAGCATTTTCTCTGAGATGCGATTTGGATGGCTCGAGGCAAGTCTTCTACTAGTAAATTAGGGGAAATAAAAAATTTCCTTCAAATTATTTGAATGGTGAGATAAGACATAAGCGATCCGATTTTATAATCAGACGGGTTTGCAAGAGGCAACTCGTTTGAATAGAGATCAAATTTGAGATATTTGTGGCTTGACTGCAATCACTCAGGACGACTAATACAAAATTAGTCATACGACTAAAATTTGTGGGATCGTAATGACCCCTAATTATCTAATCAATTAGGCTTAATCCCTACTTAAATAAACAAGATGTGCAGCGAAAATAAATTAGAACAAAGTAGGAGAAAAATCAAAGCAAACCACAAGTAACTCGGGGGATTTTACAGGGGTTCGGCCTCCCGCCTACTTCCTCTCTTGCAAGCTCCGCTCGACACTTCGAGCTCCGCTCACGACTTCACTATCCGCTCCCTGTTCCATCCTGGGAGACAACGCTTTTACAATCTTCAAGCTAGCGAACAACCCTCGCCTAGCTTGCAATCCTCTTCTCACAATCCGAGAAGGATGCTTCGGGCTTTCACCATAGTCTTTACTCTTTTGAACAATGAACTTGAGTGGAACAACACACTCTAGCTTGAGCACACTTTGAGTAGTATATGGAAATGAGCAAAGGTGTGGAATTTAGGCTCTTGAGTGTAGTATTGGTCGTTTTTAGGAGTTGGGGATTTCTCTCTAATGTATGAGACAATTGGAAGTGAGATAGTTGTCTAAACAATGTGTTTGGACCTTTATTTATAAGCTCCTAAAGTTTTCTAGCCGTTGGGGAATAATTGATTGATTGGTGTGAAGAACACACAAATAGAAATCAAGGTTCATTAGTTTCGTCCCTCAACGGTCGACCAAATCTGGGTAATCGGTCGACTGTTTCCTTAATGGTAAGTAAACGTTCGAACAAGTTTAAGCTTTGGTCAAACCAAATTGGTCTCACTTAAGTGAATGGTCGAACAAAATAATTGGGTCTGTCGACCGTTCAATAGTTTTTGGCTAGGGTAAAGGTAATCGGTCGAACGAAAGGTGCTTCGACCGAAAATAGGAACTTTTGGGCTCATGATATGTCTTCATCCGGTCAACCATTCTATGGTCAACATTCGACCAGTGGCCAATTGTATTCTAGGGGTTGGTTGAATATATATGAATATGACCGTTGTATAAAACGACGAGGTTAACGGTAATCCAAAAAATGCGAGAACGGTCGACCGAAAAGTCAAGGGCGGTCGACCGGTTGAGCTAGGAAAATTCACTCTGAAGGTCTGTTAAAACGATCTAACAAGGCACTGGTTTTGGTCGACCGATGGAATGAGGATTATTGTTCTCTAGGCTCATTGGTGTGTTCATTTTAATTACTGTAAGTGCACGGTGTCGGTGAAGATGTGGCAAATACGGGTCGATCAACATGGAGGTGTGTCGACTTTGGTTCTTTCGAAGGTAAGTAGGAAAAGAGGGGAGAAGAGTTGATTACGCTAAACTAGACTAAACTAAACTAGTAAGCACAAACAAGGAAATGAAAGAAGGCAGCAATGAAACTAAACTAACTAAGACAAGAAGCTGGAATTCAGGAATGGAAACCCCTAAGGGGTGGAGTGTGTGCACATATGAAGTGAAATAAGTGATGAATGACGCAAGTAAGCATGTATGTGTGTGTGTCATGTGTGTGTCTTCATGCATAGGAAGTGTCTAAAGATGTGGAAAAACCTATCAATCCATTCACACAACGTATCGGCAATTACTACTTGATTAACATAAGCCGGCTAAGCATTAGAGGTATCTAAATATTATGGCAAGACTCATCAAAAACCAGGAACTCATGTGAAGAACAAAGCTAAGTAGGGGAAGTGTCTAAATGTTATGGCAAACCCCATTAAGGCAAAGTTTCTTCAATCAAGCAAGCAAGCAAACACAAATACAAACACATAACTAACATGTTGCATATTCAACAGGAAATTTCAGTCAATAAACATGAGGAAACTAAGCATGGGAAGTGTCTAAATCTTATGGCAAAACCCATAAAAATCCCCCAACATGTAGATGATTAAAACACCCGCGATGAACATATAAACATGCAAGTCTACACAATCAAAAATTCATCAAACATCCAAACTTCACAACGTAAATGTACATCATCTCCACCCCCCAAAGGGGGATGGAATTACTCACACATTATTAAGCTAACATTCATATTAACGAAATTAACTAAACATGCAAGACTTAAAAGAAACTAACAAAACAATTTTTTTGCTCACTCACATTACAAGTAGCCTCTCTCCACCAGAGTTTTGCTCCAACGTTTTATTCCTAGTAGAGAGAATGGTCACCAAGATAGGAGATATACTACAAAGGAGGAGGAAGAGTTTTATATATAGTCATAGAAAAAGGTAACCCATGACAATCCCCCAGTATGGGACTAAACACATACTATAAATGAACATACAACAACATAATCGAATACCTGACTAAACCATGAACCATTTGGAGCAATTTGGACCACCATTGGAGGTTTGGGACAGCCAATTGGCGGTCTAGATTAGGTTGATGGGGTATGGTTTTGGGTGTTGTTCTGGATTGATTTCGTGATGTTTGATGAACCAGATTTGGTTGTTGATGGTTGGGCCCAGATCTAATTGTCAAAATACTCCTCATGATGGTGTAGAGCTTCTTGATTTGCTCATTGGTCCTTTTGGCTTTACATCCAGGTCCCTCTCTCTTGCATCTTTGTCTATAAGTCTTGGAACTTAGTCATTTTCCTTTTTTTAACTCCTATTTGAGTCTCTTCTTCTCAAACTTGTTTATTCCTGAAACTTAAACATAAAACTCGTTACGTAGCATTGCTTAGGCTAAAAATAAAGGATATAAGATACAAATATATGCATGATATGATGTCAATCACACATCGAATGGCTCAACTGAACATGAGTCATCTAATTCTACAAGTCAGGTGATTGATCGTTTATATTACCGTAAGTGCACGGCGTCGGTGAAGACACGGCAAGTATGGGTTGTGTCCACGAGGAGGTGTGTCAACTCTGGTTTGTTTGAGGACAAGTGGGAAAAGAGGGGAGACGAAATTGATTATACTAAACTAGACTAAACTATGCTACGCAACACTAGTACGAAACAACAAAGAAGATGAAAGCGCGAGACTAAGTAAAACTAAACTAAGTGACTAATATAAGCAAGCTAGAAATCAGGAATGGAAAACCCCTAAGGGGTGGAGTGTGTGTACACATGAAATAAAAGGTGATGAATGCATTCAATAGAGCACAAGTGTAGGTAGTATTGCTATGCATAAGAAGTACTTCATGACAAGACCAATCATCCAAATGACTAACCAAAGTGATTAATTTGATCATGAACAAGTTTGTTATTAAGAACCTAAACAACCATGGAATGTACCTAAAGATTATGGCATAAACCATCAAGTTAAGTATTCTCTTTAATTTAAACAAGCATACGAACATTTCTCACATACAACAATATTTAGCATTCATTCCATTCTACATGACACGTATAAACATCAACTCCACCCCAAAGGGGGATGGAACTACTAACTACTCATTAAAAGAAGACAAAACAAAATTAAGGTCATTAAGATAGGAAAGGGATGTGGGATCGTGTGGGTGTATGGGTCCACAATTAAGGTTAATTACCTACTTGTTTAAGCAATCAAGATATGCACAGCGGAATTTAAATAAAACAAGCATGTAAAGGAATCGAAAAGCAAACCACAATCACACAGGGATTTTATAGAGGTTCGACACCCCACCCGGGTCCTAGTCCTCTCTTGTAAGCTCTGCTCGACTCCGCGAGCTCCGCCTACGTGTTCACTAACAACTCCCCGTTCCGGGCCGGGAGAGAACGCCTTTTACAAAACAAACTCCGCGAACAACCTCGCGAGCTTGACTTTCTTCTCTCACAATCTGAGAGGAACACTTCGGGCTTTCACCGAAGTCCTTGCTTCTTGAACAAAGGTTGAGTGGAACAACACTCTCTAAACTTGAGCACACTTGAGTAGGATTAAGGAATTGATCACTAAAGTGTGGAAATTGAGGTTTGGAGTGTTTGGGATTCTCTCTAAAGTTTGGGACATGTTTGTAGTGGGAGAGTTGTGTTAAAATGTGTTTTACAACTCCTTATATAGGCATTAGAGAGAATAGAGCCGTTGGGATTGATTGGGTATGAGTTGAAGTGTGATTACACAAAACAGAAACTGCAGAACCCAATTCTGGATAAAATCGGTCGACCGAAACGGGAAGAACGATCGACCGTTTGGCAGTTTTGCACAAGGTTCGGTCGACCGGTAAGGAAACGGTCGACCGCCCAACGCTACGACTTAGGTACACTTAAGTCATCGGTCGAACACCTAAAGGGGAACGGTCGACCGATTTGTACCAGGCACTTTGGGGTTGACAAACGATTAGATATTCGGTCGACCGAAACAGGTCTAACAGTCGACCGATTTTCAACAGGCACTTTGGGGTTTGTCAAGAGATGGACAAACGGTCGACCGATCTTGGTCCTCGGTCGACCGATACATGAAATATATTTGGGGTATTATTGTTTTAATACGAATACGACCGTTGGGTATATACGACAAAAATAACGGTCGGAAAATTAAGTTCAAACGGTCGACCGAAAGAGATTGTGCGGTCGACCGAAACTGGACAGGGAAACACAAACAGGATTACTTGATCATCCGGTCGACCGAACGGCCTGTTGCGGTCGACCGAATGTGGGCAGACAGTTAGGGTTCAGGTTTAGTGTTTTCCGGTCTAAGTTTGGGTGATCTATTGAAGTCCAAATTATGTGAAATTTTGTGTGTGACTTCTATAAGGAACCTAGTGTGTGTTTAAGTTGATTTTAGCTCAAGTATGCTCAAAATACACAAGTTCCTAAAGACTCAAAGAAATACAAAATACATGTCTTCAAATGAGCTTGATTACATGTCTTGACTTGATTTTCTTTCTTCCTTGAGTCTTGATCACCTGTAGTGGTTAGCACAAAGCAATATATATGAAATGCAATATGTGTGCTACTCTACATGATCATAATTAAGATTAGGTTAATTAAATCATCAAAACATAGATTAAGGCCAAAAAGCCAACAATTACCCCATTTTTGATGATGACAACCTATATCTTAACTCTATCTTAATACATGGAATTTGTATTTGTAAACTATGCATATTAATGCTCCCCCTATGGATGTGCATAGTTTTTGTTCAATTTTATGCCAAATTCCAAGTTACCCCCTTAATTATCTCTCTCCCCCTTTGACATCCATCAAAAACAAAAATAATTATGACTTTAAGCATAGAATTTGGATGTCTTGTAATGAAGTTGCTCCCCCTAAATTTTTCACTTTATTACACTAATAAAAGATATAACATTTAAGCTCCCCCTATCAATAAGGCTAGATGAAAACTATGAATATGATTCAAGTTAATTTCATTTAAGTTTCAACTTAGGCCTTATTCTAACATCCATTTAAAATTTGACATTTATAATCAATGGATGTGATATATGATTTGCAATGAATAAGGTTAATGATTTGCAATGAATCAAACTTCTAAAGATATGACAATTAAGCATATAGAATATCTAGACTAGAACCAATATTATCGAAAAGTTTAGAAGATAAGAAAGTATACCAACTAGAAGCTTGAATTGGTTCCAATCTCAATTGGTGATGCAACCGGAATTTAATTTGACTCTTGAGCTCACCCGGTCACCACCAATTCCTTCCTCAAGAACCTACAAGTGTAGATTTAGGTACCCAAACAACTTTGGGTCCTTGAATATTAGCTTTGGGAACCCAAACCATTTTGGTTTTAGGAGCCCACACATTTGAGGAAGTAGGCTTTACCACTAAGTGCTTTCCATTTAAAGTTGTATAGAAGCATGATTTTTCAATTTTGCATTAAATCCTAAACCATGTTTTTGCAAAGATTGCCTCTGACTTCCTAATAGCATGTTAAGCATCTTAGTTCCATTGGTGAACTTTTCTAGATCTTTTCTTAATTGCACATTGCAAGCATGAAGATCTAATTGTTCAACATCTATAGGTGTTGCTTTTAATTTATCAAAATTTGATGCAAAGTTTTCTAGTTTAGCAACCACCTCATTTTTCTCATTCATGCATGTTTCAATTTTGCTTTGGAGATCTTTGATTATCTTTCTAGCATTCTTATTTTTATCACAAATGATCTCATATTTTTTAACTAAGTCATGAAATGCATTTTGAAGCTCATCATGTGTATAATTTTCATCGTTTGCACTAGAATGTGAGCTATCACTATAATATGACTTAGTTGAGCATGAATTACTAGAGCAAGAGTTAGATTATACCTCACTTCCTTCATCTTGAATTGCCATGTAGCACATGTGTGCATATTCCTTTGTTGATGAAGGTGTGGTTGATTTGGATGACGATGAAGACGATGAATCGTCTCATGTAGCCTTGTGAGCTTCCAACCTCTTCTCTTCTCTTTTCTCTTACTCTTCTCCTTTTCTCTCCTTCTCTCCCTCCTCTCATTTTTCTTCTCCTCTTTTCTCTCATTTCCACTCTCTTCCTTCTCCTTCTTTTCTCTCTTTTCACTCCTTCTACCTCTTCTTTCATTCTTTTCTTCTTTATCCTTCTTGAGGTATTTGAAGAAGTCTTTTGCTAGGACTTCAATGTCCTCATCTTCTACACTCTTCCTCGGTTGGTCAATGTTTGCATGTAATCCCAAGGTGATTTTGTTCTTGGAGGCTTCCTTCTCCTTCCGATGGTTAATTTGGAGCTCATAAGCCATGAGATTTCCAACGAGTTCCTCCATCTTTAATTTAGAAAGATCATGCGCCTCTTCAATTGCGACGACTTTATCTTCCCAATCGATGCTAAGTGACCGGAGGAACTTCCTTGTCATCTCTCCTTCATTGATTTTTCTTCCAAGAACCAAAAGAGAGTTAGTGATATCGATGAAGCGAGTGTTCATTTCGCTTATGTTCTCACCGATTGGCATAGAAAATATTTCATATTTATGCATGAGGAGACTAATGCGGGTTTCCTTAGTTTTGCTATCCCCTTCATGATGCATTTGAAGTCTATGCCAAATTTCGTATGCACTAACACAACCCCTAATTCTATTGTATTCACCCTTATTTAGCCCACAATACAAGATGTTCATGATTTTCGAATTCATTTCAATTTCTTTCATTTTGGGCCTAGTGAGTGAATCTAATTCATCTTCATTTGGGGGTGTGTATGGATTTTGGATAAACATCCAATACTTAAGGTCATTTGAAATTAGGAATATTTTCATCCTATTCTTCCAATAATAATAATTTGACCCATTTAGCAAAGGAGGTCGAGTGGTGCATAATCCCTCTACGTGATTAGATGTACTAGACATGCTAAAAATACGATTAAGTATGCAATTTAGCGCACAAGGCTCTGGTACCAAATGTAGGATCGTGTGGGTCTATGGGTCCACAATTAAGGCTAATTACCTACTTGTTTAAGCAATCAAGATATGCACAGCGGAATTTAAATAAAACAAGCATGTAAAGGAATCGAAAAGCAAACCACAATCACACAGGGATTTAATAGAGGTTCGGCACCCCACCCGGGTCCTAGTCCTCTCTTGTAAGCTCCTCTCGACTCCGCGAGCTCCGCCTACGTCTTTACTAACCACTCCCCGTTCTGGGCCGGGAGAGAACGCCTTTTACAAAACAAACTCCGCGAACAACCTCGCGAGCTTGACTTTCTTCTCTCACAATCCGAGAGGAACACTTCGGGCTTTCACCGAAGTCCTTGCTTCTTGAACAAAGGTTGAGTGGAACAACACTCTCTAAACTTGAGCACACTTGAGTAGGATTAAGGAATTGATCACTAAAGTGTGGAAATTGAGGTTTGGAGTGTTTGGGATTCTCTCTAAAGTTTGGGACAAGTTTGTAGTGGGAGAGTTGTGTTAAAATGTGTTTTACAACTCCTTATATAGGCATTAGAGAGAATAGAGCCGTTGGGATTGATTGGGTATGAGTTGAAGTGTGATTACACAAAACAGAAACTGCAGGACCCAATTCTGGATAACATCGGTCGACCGAAACGGGAAGAAAGGTCGACCGTTTGGCAGTTTTGCACAAGGTTCGGTCGATCGATAAGGAACGGTCGACCGCCCAACGCTACGACTTAGGTACACTTAAGTCATCGGTCGAACACCTAAAGGGGAACAGTCGACCGATTTGTACCAGGCACTTTGGGGTTGACAAACGATTAGATATTCGGTCGACCGAAACAGGTCTAGCGGTCGACCGATTTTCAACAGGCACTTTGGGGTTTGTCAAGAGATGGACAAACGGTCGACCGATCTTGGTCCTCGGTCGACCGATACATGAAATATATTTGGGGTATTATTGTTTTAATACGAATACGACCGTTGGGTATATACGACAAAAATAACGGTCGGAAAATTAAGTTCAAACAGTCGACCGAAAGAGATGGTGCGGTCGACCGAAACTGGATAGGGAAACACAAACATGATTACTTGATCATCCGGTCGACCGAACGGCCTGTTGCTGTCGACCGAGTGTGGGCAGACAGTTAGGGTTCAGATTTAGTGTTTTCCGGTCTAAGTTTGGGTGATCTATTGAAGTCCAAATTATGTGAAATTTTGTGTGTGACTTCTATAAGGAACCTAGTGTGTGTTTAAGTTGATTTTAGCTCAAGTATGCTCAAAATACACAAGTTCCTAAAGACTCAAAGAAATACAAAATACATGTCTTCAAATGAGCTTGATTACATGTTTTGACTTGATTTCCTTTCTTCCTTGAGTCTTGATCACCTGTAGAGATTAGCACAAAGCAATATATATGCAATGCAATATGTGTGCTACTCTACATGATCATAATTAAGATTAGGTTAATTAAATCATCAAAACATAGATTAAGGCCAAAAAGCCAACAAGGGAAACATGTTATTTACTTCTACTAAGATTAAGACAAACAAAATAAGCTAAACAAGCAAGCATTAAAACAAAGACAACATTAAAATAAACTATAAAGAATTATTTTATTTACATGACTCACATTACAAGTGGCATTCTTCTCCACCTTGAGTTTTGCTCCAAGGTTTACTCCAAGTAGAGAGAATGCCACCAAGCAATGGGTAATACAAAGGAGAATGAAGAGTTCTATTTATAGTCATAGAAAAAGGCAATCGGGGACAATCCTCCGATGTGGGACTAATGCACTACTAAAAATAGACATAAACACTCTAATACATGACCCGCCCTAAATCTTATCGGATCCGGAGAAAAACCGACCGCCAATTGGCGGTCTATATAGTCTGGATCGGGTCTAGATTTGGAGTGTGGTTGTCTGGCTTGAGTTCGTCATGTCTAATGCACCCAAGTTGGTTGTTGGAGTTTAGGCCCAAATCGAATTGCCAAAATACTCTTCATGATGGTATGGAGTTTCTTCATTTGCTCATTGATCCTTTTGGTTTTACATCTGGGTCCCTCTCTCTTGCATCTCAGTCCATAAGTCTTGCAACTTAGTTGTTTCTTGCTTTTAAGTCCTTTTTGAGTCTCTTCCTCTCAAACCTGTTTATTCCAGAAACTTAAACATAAAACCCATTACGTAGTATTGCTTAGGCTAAGAATAAAGGATATAAGACACAAATATATGCATGATATGATGTCAATCATCAGGACACAAATAAAGGTTTGATCTAATACGTGCACGAGTCGTCCAATTGAAGAATATGATGACTTATTGCATGTTTGACCACATTGACCCAGTTAATTTGAATGGCTTGATAGTGCATGAGTGGCCTGAATTTAGGCATATTCGTATAAATGTGAGTTAAGGTGAAACTTGAATGAAATACAAGTATATAACATGATGTATAAACATGATAAAATGTCTATGTTAGATTATTTAAGCTACACATGTTACGTTCTTGCCTAATCTTGTTAAATTGATCAACATAAAGAGTTTTAGTGAGTATATCAGCTTATTGGTCATGTTTGCTTAATGATCAGGTGACACTACATAGAGCTCCATTTTCCTCAAATTGAAGATCATCCTTCATATCTCTTCTTTTGAGATATCTCTCCTTCTTGAGGAACTTCTTGAACTTTCAGACCAAGAAAGCCATATCATCATCATCACTATCATCCTCATCTCTTGATTCACAGGGAGTTAGCCTTTAATGTGATGATGGTCTTGTCCTTTTTCTTTGAGCTTTCTTTCTTTTTCTCCTTTCGTTCATTCATTTGTATCTCATAGGCCTTGAGGATCCCAATGAGATCTTCCATTCTAAGCTTTGATAGGTCATTTCCTTCTTCAATTGCGATTCGCATTTTCTCCCGCTCACTTATGAGAAATCTATCACTGTCAACAATGACCTACGAAAAAGACCTTGGAGTGTTAGTAATCTATCATCCTCATCTCGCTTCTAATCTCACCGGGTTTCAAATTAAACATTTCATATTCGTGCATGAATGAATAAACTCTAATATCCCGAACGGTACAGGTTCCCTCAAAATGACATAAACCATTTAGTCTCAAACGACCTAGGTCCATTTGCTTAGGAAAAATGTTGTTCACGATCTTTCCATATGGCAGAGACACTCTCATTGTAATCAGACTTTTTTCTATTTATTGATCAACAATACTAATTATCCATGAGAGAGTACCATATCATTGTATTATGTCACTTCACATATTCTTCAGACTTATAGGCATCACTAACGATGTGAGACCTAATTTGTTTTTGGCATTTACAAACACACGTATGACCTAGCTTGTCACTTCACATATTCTTCATGAATCTCCCCTGCATATGATCAGTATCACCAATCAAAACATTTGAAGCCAAGTTAGTACCTAGATGATTGAAGGAAAGAAGGAAGTGGGGTCTAGTGTGATATTCATTCTTCTACTTGTCGTCTCCCATTTTGATTCAATCTAAAAAAGAAACTACCACGGAAGCAAAATGTTGAATGTTGAACTTAATGTCGAAGCTGAAATGATAGGTCACAAAACGGTTGTAATAACTCATTTTAAAGATGTCTTGATCGATTGTTATCATTAGCATAGAAGATAGAAGGCATAAGGTCCTCATAATGTAGAGGAAGTCTAAGAGTCCATGTAGAAGTATAAATAGCACAAACGTCATGTGTGTTCAGAGTGGAAGAAAGTGTAGAGAAAGAGGTGTTGTATTTTCTTGTTAAAAGTTAGAAGAAAAATAGATTTAAGCCTCTCCGCACTTGTTCTATCTACTTTTCCACCACCTCCACCACCAAATACATGTACGAGCGTCGTATATTCCAACAATCTGGTATCAGAGCCTCGTTGGCATGGCGAGCTCAAGTATGACACTGTTCGGTCAAGTTATGTTGCCTCACCCTCCTCGAAGACGTTCTTGACCAACTCCCATGCATCTTGCGCAGCCAAAAGTGCATACATCTGAATAATCCAATTGTCGAAATCCAATTACGTCTAAGGAGGTGTGGGAAATTCTTGAGAAGGGATATAAGGGTGCGAATCGTGTGAGGCAAGTGCACCTCCAAGCCCTTTGAGGCGAGTTCGAAGCATTGAAGGTGAAGGAGTTGGAAGGAGTGGCCAACTATATCACAAGGGTGTGCATGGTTGCAAACCAATTGAAAAGAAATGGAGAGGAGTTGAAGGAAGGGAGAGTGGTGGAGAAGATCTTGCGTTCTCTCACCGAATGCTTTGAAAATGTGGTGTGTGCCATCGAGGAATCAAAGAACCTTGAAGATATGATGATCGACGATCTTGCTAGCTCGTTGGAGGCACACGAGCAAAGAAAGAAGAAGAAGAAGAAGAAGCAAGATGTCTTGGAGGAGGCATTGTAAGAGAAGATGACGCTTAAGGAGGAGAACCCTCTCAACGTAGATCGTGGAAGAGATCGTGACTATGGAGGCCGTTCAAATAAGAAGGATGGCAAGTGCTTCAAGTGTGGGAAGCATGGTTATTTTGCGAACGAGGTGTCGGTCACAAAATAAGATGGAGGAGAGATCCAACCGTGGTCATGGAGGCCGAGCATCCAAAAAGGATGTTGAATGCTTCAATTGTGGGAAGTGTGGACACTTTGGTAGTAAGGTGGAAGAGAGTTCCAACCTTGTTGCCTTGGAGGAAGATGCCAGCGGTGTTGGAATGGCTTTGTTCGTTAGCAACGAGGAGGTGACCAATCATGTCATTCATGATCAAGTTGATGATGAGCAAAAGGAAGAATATGAAGAAAATAAAGAAAATGAGAGAGGAGTGGAGGCGGCGGCTCTTATTGTTGACAAGGAGATGAGGCCAAAGGAGCTTCGTAAGGCTATGAGTGAGCATCATGTGATGTGCATTCTAGCACGAGGAGAAAACATTCCCTTTGAAGAGACAGTGGAGGATGCTAGGTGGTGTGCGGCAATGGATGAAGAAATGTGCTCTATCAAGAAGAATGAGACTTGGGAGTTAGTCTCGTTGCCAAAAGGACACAAGGCGATTGGTGTCAAATGGGTATTCAGGAAGAAGATGACAGCCCAAGAAGAGGTCGAGTGATACAAGGCACGCTTGGTGGAAAAGGGATACAAGCAAAGATCCGGTATCGATTATGAAGATGTATTTGCGTCGGTGGTGCGCATGGAGACAATCCGTCTCCTGATCTCTATTGCAGCTCACAGAAGGTGGCGCATCCATCAAATGGATGTCAAATTGGTGTTTCTCAATGGTGTTCTAGAAGAGGAGGTGTACATTGAACAACCACCCGGTTATGAGAAGAGAGGCAAGGAAGGCAAAGTCCTAGGTGTAAGAAGGCATTGTATGGTCTTAAGAAAGCCCCAAGAGCATGGAATATGCGGATTGATTCCTATTTCAAGCAACATGGTTCTATGCAATGTCCACACCAGCATGCGCTCTATGTGAAACGGTGCAGCAAAGATATACTAAAGGTGGCCCTTTATGTTGATGATCTCATCTTTGCAGGAAGCAACGAGAGGATGCTTGAGGAGTTCAAGCAATCTATGAAGAGGGAGTTCGAGATGATGGACTTAGGATTCATGTCCTATTTTCTTGGACTTGATTTCAAGCAAGGCAATGTTGGTATATTCGTGACGCAAGAAGACTATGCGAAGGAGATCTTGAAGAGTTTCAAGATGGATGATTGTAATTCTGTGAGCACACTGGTGGCGTGTGGTTTAAAATTATTCAAGCATAATAAAGGAGAGTTGGTTGATGCAACCTTATTCAAGAGTATGGTTGGGTGCTTGTGTTACTTAACTTGCACTCGACCAGATATTGTGTATGGAGTTGGCTTGGTAGGTCGCTACATGGAGGAGCCAACCATTGAGCATTGGATGGCGGTCAAACAAATCTTTCGCTACATCAAAGGCACTTTAAAGCTTGGGTTATTCTATAGTGCATCCGATAACAAAGTTCTCTTTGGGTATTCGGATAGTGATTGTAGCGGAGATGTAGATGATCAAAAGAGCAGCTCCGGATTTGTGTTCTATCTTGGTGACACGGCATTCTCATGGTCATCCAAGAAAAAACCAATTGTTGCATTGTCTACTTGTGAAGCCGAATATGTGGAGGCTAGTGCATGTGTTTGTCATGCAATTTGGCTTAGGGATTTATTAAAGGACTCAGATTTAGCTCAAGATGGAGCTACCAAAGTATACATGGACAGAAAATCAGCCATGGAGCTAGCCAATAACTCGGTGCATCATAAAAAAGCAAGCATATCGACACCAAAATTCACTTTATCTGAGAGCATATGAAAAAGAAAGATGTCGAATTGATGTACGTGAGAAGTGAAGACCCAGTTGCGGATATCTTCACCAAATTGTTGCCTATACGGTTGTTTGAAAGCTACGTGATCTACTTGGCACGTTGCATGGAGAATGATTAAGTTCAAGGAGGAGTGTTGAATGTTGAACTTAATGTGAAAGCTGAAACGATAGGTCACAAAAAGGTTGTAATAACTCATTTTGAACAGTCTTGACTGATTGTTGATTGACATCATTTCATGCTTATATTTGTATCTTATATCCATTATCTTTCACCTAAACAATGCTATGTTACGAGTTTTATGGTTAGTTTTCAGGAATAAATAGGTTTGAAGAGATGAAGCATAAAAGGACCCAAAAGCTGGGAAAAATGACTGAATTGTGAGATCTGGGGACTGAGATGCAAGGGAAAAGGACATGAATGTAAGACAGAAGGACCTAAGAGCAAAACAAAATACTCCACACCATCATGGGGAGTATTTTAGCAATTCGATTTGGGTCGGAGCTCCAACAAACCAAGTAAATGCATCCAAGACCAGCAAATATACCAAGAAAAGCCCACCACAAAAATGAGCAGGATCCGAACCATATAGACTGGCAATTGGCGGTCCATTTTGGCCCAAATCCGCTCAAATTTCTCCAGCACATGTATTAGGGGATGTTTAGGCCATTTTTGGTATTTGTTTAGTCTCACATCGGGGGATTGTCCCGGATTGCCTTTTTCTTTGGCTATAAATAGAACTCTTCACCTTCTATTGTAATCACTCCATATTTTAAGTGGCTATTCTTCCTACTAGAAGTGAGGTCTTGAAGCACACACTAAAGTAGGAGGATGCTACTTTTAATGTGAGTCATTTTAATACAAGTTTTCTTTATTATGTTGTTTGTTTTATGTTTCTTGTTTTGCTTTGCTTAATCTCATTTCATTAGTTTTATTAGCTTAGTTAATATGCTTTCTTTGTCTAGTTTAATAATTAGTGTAATGTTTAGTGAGTAGTTTCATCCCCTTTGGGGGGTGGAGTAGATGTACATACATACAAATGAGAATGGATTGAATGCTTTATTTCCAATGTGTTGATAAAACATGAATGTATGCTTGTTTAGGATAGAATTCATAACTTGATGAGTTTTGCCAAAATGATTAGACACCTATCATGCTTGTTTAGGTTCTGAAATAAACATCTTGCATATGTAAATGTTAATCAACTAAGTTGGTGAATATATTGATAGGTTTTGCCACAACATTTAGACACTTCCTATGCATGATAACACCACCTTTATTTGTGCTTAAAGAATGTGTTCAACACCCACATCTTTGCTTGTGTGCACTCACTCCACCCCTTAAGGGTTTTCCCATTTCTGTTTTCCAGCATTCCTCTTTTGTTCTTAGCTTAGTTGTCATTTCATTGTTTGTTTCTTTCGTTTGCATTTTATACTTCTTAGCGTAGTTTAGTGTAGAGTAGCATAATCAATCTTTCTCCCCCAATTTTTGTAACTTGATTTCTGATAAACAAGAGGCTGCTCACCTCCCTGAGGACGACCCGTACTTGTCACCGCTTCATCGCGGCCGTGCACTTGCGGTTTAAATAAAACGTTCAATCAATTGTTATGATTAGCATAGAAGATAGAAGACTAAATGTCCTCATAATGTAGAGGAAGTCTAAGAGTCATTGTAGTAGTATAAATAGCACACAAGTCATGTGTGTTAAGTGTGAAAGAAAGTGTAGAGCAAGAGGTGTTGTATTTTCTTGTTAAAAGTTAGAAGAAAAAGAGTTTTAAGCCTCTCCCCTCTTGTCAATCTACTTCTTGTCAACCACCTCCACCACCAAATACGTATACGAGTGTCGTATATTCAACAAAAACTAGTGCAGATCTTGATCTCATATTGTCGATGAAAATTGTTGGTACCAACAAGATCAGAAAGAAAATAAACAAAGAATAAAGTTGAGCTCTCCTATCCTCATACCATGTTTAATCAAAGATCATGGAAGATGGAAGAATAAGATTGTTTAGGAAAATTAAGAGGAAAACACCCCAGACCACCATAGATGTTAGAGCTATGGGGGAAGACTTTTAAATATGAATTTGAATCCAAAATCGGGTTAGGAGAGGAACCCAAATATGATGTATTACGTGGTGCAAGTTAATAGGGTTACAATAAAGACCCATTAATAGTTCGCATAAGTTGGACTTGATTATCACATCTCCAAAGACCAATACACCTTATAATAATGGGTAACGACAAAACTTAAGCTAATTCAATTTTATTTTGTTAAACTAATAACAAACGCAGCACATCATAGATTCAATAATCATATTATCATTAAATTCATTTGATACAAGAAACCTACATTGTGCGTAACGAAGACCCTCCACGTCTAAGTTCACACCATAAAGTGTACCATAATATTACAACAATAGTCCTTGACCCACGAGTATATTTAACATCGGGAAATGCAAGTTAAGCTCTTGTTCAAACACATTTTCATAATGCAATTTCTACCCTATCTCTTTGATCAATTGGTGAGTAAATTGTTTCACACCATAGGGTCCACTCACCGGTTGATTGAACTCATGTGCGATATGACATCACACTCTCAAAACCAATATATCTTCGTACAATCAAGATGTATGTCTCATATTTAACTTCCATATTTCATTCACGTTCCTCCACAAGTATCTCAATGACTTGCCAACTAGATAGACCTATTGTAGTGTTGGGGCTTAGAGTCTAGGTTTTCTATTTGAGCGGTTTAGGGTTGTATATTTTAAGGTTTAGGGTTTTCTATTGGCAAAGTTGACTTTATATGCTCAAAGTGGCCCAAAATCATAAACAAAACTCACACTTTGACATTCTTTGAAAAATATGCTTATGTTTTCACTTCTCCTCAAAATACCCCTTCCCAAAATGCCCCTGCCTAAATTGTGGGACCATTCCCTTTGACTTAACATGGAACAACCTCTTTCTTTCTCTCTTTCAGGCGTATCCAGCTCAAATTTTTCAGTTTGGAGTGAAGACCAAATTGAGGCCACAATATCCAATATGGAGCTGAGATTGTCCCCCACTGAGTCATGTCGGACCCCCACTGGAATGCACAAGTTGTTTGTGTTCTTGTAGGAGAAACCGGTCAAGCAAAGAGAATGGGTAAGTGAAATTGTAAAAATTTGATGTGAGTGTTACTTTATTGTATTTTCTTTCCATTTTCGAACTGATTGTCAATGTCCTGATGTGTTTTGTTGGTTTGTACAAATTTTGTTTGAATCTAGCTTTTGTGGGGTAGTTGTGCTCGATCGGGCTCGATGAATGACAATTTCTGATGGTTGAAGACGATGGCAAACGGTACTCGAAGGTACTCGAGGATACATGATAGATTTGCTCGATAGTTAAAATTATTTTAGAGTTCAATTGAGTTCGAGTCAACTCGACGGTACGCGATAGATAGTGTGGGTCATTGTGTATGCTCGATAGTTTTACTTGGTTATAGTTCGATTGCACTCGATATTTGTTCGATAGTCGCTCGATAGGTTATGATTAATATTCTGGATTCCACTGTTTTGACCTTTTTGTTTTTCTCGTATCAGGTTCGACTATTAACATATTGGTTGCGTACCATGGTGTTTGGGAAATGGACGGTAGAGATTGGTTTTTCAAGGATGGCAAGAGTAAAGGGATCACGATAGAAAAGGATGTAACGTACTTGCAACTGCTTGAAATTTTGCACAAGGCATTTGATGTTGATAAGTTGAAATATGATCTCACCCTGGAAGCCCCTTAAAAACACATGGACAGTCATATAAACCTGTTGAAATCACAAACAATTACGACGTCCGTTTCTTCGTCTCTGAAATATTGTAGTACAGGATCCCTTTATGTGTATCTGGTTAAGAAGATTGTACTTGTAGAACCATCACCCAATTCCAATTTTAATAAGAAAGTTAGGAGTCAGGTTGGGACTTTTGTTCCTCAAACAAATCTCATGGCCACCGGAGGTGAGATAGTTGTTCCTGAAGTTGATGTCCCCATGGATTCTTGAAGAACTAGTCCAAGTCCTCAACCATCTTGATCATATCCGCCCATACGAATAGCTTGCCCTCTCAAGCATATAGAACACCTTCAATCAGGAGGCATAATCCCAACTTGGAGATGTCTTCAGCATTTGTACAGCTTCTGAATGCCGCCTCCAACGTCAATATCTGAATTTTGGGTTGTTCATTGAAATAATCCCTTATTAGGCGATCACTGGTACAGTGCTCCTACAACTCAGCCTCTGACGGTTCAGTGCTGAAGTTCAAATCGATGATCAGTGCAAACTCATATTTACTGAATATGCAGGTCTTAGAGCCCAAACAGAAATGAACCTCATCATCTATACTATTGTGGATCTTGTGAAACAATAACTGATGGGTAAGAACACCGGAGAACTGTAATTCGTGTGCCTTGAAAAATTGTCTAAACGGGGATTCATTTGCCCTTTCCAGCAACCCGTACTCCCGGAACTTCTCTTTTATGTCATTCATAGGCTTATTGTCCCTATATGTCACATGGTCGGGGAATCCTTGGTTGGAACTTCAGCATCTGGAAAAAAAATAAGAAAAAACAACCAGTTAAAAAACATGGGGAAAATTTAAAGATAAAATGGAATCGAGCTCTTCGAGCTGGCAGTTCTTCACAGTCAAATTGATCATATCGAGCTCACATGCAAAACGAATCAAACTAATATCGAACATATCAAACTCAAAGGAAAAATGGAATGATTTCCATCGAGCACAACTATCGAACTATCGAGGTGAAAGGAAAAACAATCTGATTTCCATCGATCACAACTATCGAGTACCTATCGAACTACAATAGAACCTATCAAGCCTTGTTGGAAACACAAGAAAGCAGTTCCACTTCCAACCCATACGACAAAACTCAAATGAATACTAATAAATGGATGAAATCAACTAGATTTTCGATAGAAACAATAACAAAACCTTATATATATCAAGTAAAAGAGAAACATAAACAAAACGTGCCCTAAAACTGACCTTCGTCGTCCGCTTCAATGTAGGAGTTGTTCGACAGGGTACGCCGCTGAGCTCGAATGACAGGTCAAGTGCGACAGAGAAGGGATGTGCGAACAAGAGAAAAAAAGAAAGAGAAGACACAACAGATGCGTGAGAAAGGTTTGCAACTGTCAAAATAAAGATATAGAAAATGATTTGATTATTTGGAAAGAGAATGAGAGGAGAATGATCTTACGATTTAGACAGAGGTATTTTGGAGAGAAGTGAAAACATAAGTATTTTTTTTCAAAAGATGTCAAAGTGCGGGGGGTTTTCGATTTTGGGTCATTTGAGCATAGAAAATCAAAATTTTATTTCTATTAAGGTTGCATATTTTAGGGTTTGGGGTTTTATATTTTAGCCTTTTGGAGATAAATCTAATTCTAGTCGCGAACGAAAGATCTTTACAGGGCTCACTTATGATTAGGGGTGCACATGGGTCGGGTTGGGTCGGGTTTGGGCCTCAACCCGACCCAACCCGAAATTTTCGGGTTGGGAAAAAACCCAACCCGAACCCGAACCGGTTTAGGTTCAACCCAACCCGACCCGAAATTTTCGGGTTGGGTCGGGTTGGATCGGGTTGAACCCGAATTCGGAAATTTCCTCCCAAACTTGGTCGGGTTCGGTCGACCGGTGCTTAAACGGTCGACCGGTGGCTTGAACACCCGAAATTTTCGGGTTGGAAACGGTCAACCGAGTGATGTTCGGTCGACCGGTTTATTTGGGAAAAAATAAAAAAAATAAAAAAAAATAAAAATCGGGTTCGGGTTGGGTTGGGTCAACCCGACCCCCTCAACCCGAACCCGACCCGAAAATTCGGGTTTTTGATTTTCCCAACCCGACCCGACCCGAACCCCTCCCCAACCCGACCAGTCGGGTTGAACCCAACCCATGTGCACCCCTACTTATGATACTTCGGTTATAGTTTTGATATTTTACATATTTACTTCAAATTGGGCTCTAAGGTTTCGGTTTAAGATTTAATTCAGATTTATGTACCCTAAATAATGTTGATTGATTCAACGGTTCCGATTTAAATGTTGTGTTACAATCATCTTCTTAGACCTATAAATCATAGGGACGGAGGAGCAAACCCAAATTATGGCTTGAAAAAATGCACTATAAGTGAAAGAACTCGTCTGCCACAGATCTTTCAGTGAACAGTAACTGTCTGAAATGAGTCTTTTAGACCTATAATGTAAAAAAGGATGTGTTGGGAGTCCAACTCCACTGAAGAGAGAACGGGGGAGTGTAAAACAAGAGTGCGATAAGTTTGAACTCTTTCTCGACTGTGTCGAGGAGAAGGGCCTTCACGAAGAGTCCATTCTCCAACATTTGACAAGTATACGTCTGGAGTACCGAATTGCAAGTCCTACACGCTATCTGAAGAAAATAGTCTTGTCAAACAAAGCTTCCATGTTGCATCCTAATATTTGATAAAATTTAAAGCGATGTGACGCAACCTAAGTTGTCATTGTAATGAGTAAAATAAGTTGATTTTCCTGACCAGAGGGCGTAATTTATTGTCTACGAATAATTTAAGCACCTTGCAAGTAAGAAGCCCTGGGGCTCTAATCAAAACACCTATATTTGCATACAGAATTGTTGAGCATTTTTTTTCGATAGCTCCGGAAATAATTGGTACAACATAAAGGCAGGTGCGCCTTGGTATTACCACTGCCAATGCATACATAGAGGTATAAAAGGTTTGGATTTTGATTTTCAGCACATTACCACCTCTTTTGTCCGATGTCTTAGGGCTGTCGGACGTAATGTTGTTCCTCGATGCTACACAAGTATTCAACAGGGAAGATGGTGAAGAAGCTTCCACTGATGGCAAAATGAATGGTGATAACTTCTCACCTGAAGCTGAGAATGGCATGTGTGCAGCTGTCAGCAGACAGTCCGCCCATAACAAATCGAGGCAATGTAGAGATTCTTGGCCCATTTTTCCTGTAACAAAATTAGTACCATGTGAAGATAAAGTACCTGAAAATGCTAATGTAAATAAGTTCGTCTATATTAAATGGGTACAGCTAGCATCGCCAAAGATGTGCAATACAAACTTCAAAGCTATTCTCTAAAAAGAAAAGAAAAAATTCTGGATGGTTTCTTGATCATGGTTTTCATAACCGAACCGGACGTCGAACCGGAATTCTCAAAGGTTCGAAGTTTAGAGGTTCAACCGGGGTCGAACCGGTTGAACCGGTGACGTCATAAATAAATAATTAAATATTATATATAAATATTATATATCCTGTTATGCATGTCTATCCCCTATTTTGCATGTCGATTAACCTGTTATATATAAATATTATATATCCATTCCCATTCCAACTTCCACTTCCCAAAGAGTAAGCTCCCCACAAAACACACTCACTACAACCATCCCATCCCCATCCCTCCCTCTCACCAAATCCACTTCCCAAGGAGCACATATTCACGTTCCTCCCAACCACCCCATCCCTCTATCTCATCTCCCCTCTCTTCCGCCTCCTCCACGCCCAAACCCTAACCACCTTCTCCATCCCCAACTCCTACTCTGTCTCCCCCTCCGCCCTCGCCCGCTTTCCCAACCTCGACTCCCTCTTACGTCAAGGGGAAGCCCCACTTCGCCGACTTCAACCTCGTCCCCGACGAGTGGGTCAAGGCCGTTGCCGACGGGTGTAAGGGGCTGGAGGAGTTGAGGATGTAGCGGATGGTGGTCACCGATGAGCCGAAAATAGCAAAACCGGACTTGAACCGGGCTAGAACCGGACGGTCTAACCGGTCCGACCGGTCGAGCCGCCGGTTCAGACCGGTTGAATGTAAAATGCGGTTTTAGGGGGTTCTCCGGACCAGACTGGCCACCGGTTCACGGTTGAACCGGTTCGACCGGCCGGTCCGGTCCGGTTTTCATAACCATGTTCTTGATTGAAAAAAGTACAACAAATGCACTGGGTTGCTCTAAGTTTGTCTTTTTTTATTCTTTTTGTGAGGAAAAAAGATATTAAAATAAAGAACTGTTTTTTATTTCATCTTCGGGATATTTCTTTTACAGTAGGTTCATGGTTTTCTTTCCCGTCTTTATCTTTCAAGCTTGTTCTTAACAGAAGGAATCTTAAAAAAACAACTGCCAGTGAAACTAAATTTTTATGTGGTCCAAACTGCTTGACTTAGTAGCTAGCAAAGATTTCGCTACGCTGCTCTCCAAGTACTTCAGTGAAAGCACAATACCAGAAGACCTGAAACATATACAAATGATCTATATGCCCTTGTCAAGAGTACTACTATAGTTAACTATGCAGCGACATGATATATGCCCTAGAATTTGGCATCAAAAGAGTACGATATGTGCCTTATTTTCTCAAAAAAAATGCTTTTTCAGCTGTCCTATTTGTTAGTACTACTAAACCATATGAAAAACAGATTGATAGTACGGAGTATTTCCAGTATTTCGTCCATAATTTATGGCCTACGAAAGTTATTTCTAACTATTTCCATACCTTCACATGATTGCTAGGAAATGCAGAAGTACGGAGCGTTTCCTGCGTTTCATCCATAAGTTTCCGCTTAGGTATGCTCAATATGAAGGCCGCTTGATCAGCAGTAGCTGCTGTAGATGTTATCCGGTAGCCATTCTCCCACCGTCTATGAATTCCTTCACTTGGATAAAGAAAGTCTAGTTCAACAACCTGGAAAGGCACCAAACAAAGGTTTGATGAAATTAGCTTTCAGGAAAGAGTGCATAGACAAAAAGTTAAGAACTTCAGATAGAATTCTGTTGACGGCAATAACTCTGAGTCACTGATATAACAGCTTTTTCATTATATCAGTCAAAAGTCTACTGTAATTTAATGTTCCAACACTAGATTTTTTACAATAAGGTGCAGTTAATACAAGTGAACCTTCCCATAACAGAAGGCACCGAAATATGTCATTGCATCTAGTATGAGGTGTAATCAGACATGCATGTATTTAATACCAGAGTACTTGTTTTAATGCTATATAGAAAGATTTATCACGACAGATCAATACTCAAAGAAAAAAGTCTTGATAAAATAAAATGATTTAGGCAAAAATAAAGAGCAGTATAGTGTGCAACGGAAAGTACTGCCATTAGAGCATACCTGATCGGTATAACCAGAGTTTCTTGACATGACAACCCCCCAACGGTTTCCAGCCGTGGTCATAGAAGTGACATGAAAGCCTTCTTTCCATTTCTTATTTATCCACTTGAAAGGAAATGATTCACTTACTTTATATGACTGCTGGGTATAAGTAGTACCTGCAAAAACAAAAAGAGAAACCCACAGATTATTGATTCATTAAAGAATGACATGCTGCAACAGTTGTCAAAATGTTGCAACAAAAATAATTTTGCTGATAAGAAGTATCACAATTGACAAACCAATAGGATGATTCTCAAAATACTGTAAGTAATCTTTTTTTTCAAACCAATGTCCGTAAAGGTCTTAGACAAAGCAACAACAAAGTCTTTAATCCCAAACTAGTTGGGGTAGACTAGAAATGAAACTCTAAGGAGTCGCGGTTCAAGCACGTGAATCGTCTTCTTCCACGCCTTTCTATCCAATGCAAATTCCCGATGCACATTTCAATCTTTTAGATCTCTTTTGACCTCTTCCTCCCAAGTCAAGCGTGGTCTACATCTTCCTATTTTTGTGTCTTCGATCCGATTCAATACTCATCTTCTTATAGGTGTCTCCAAAAGTCTTCTTTGTACATGTCCAAACAATCTCAGTCTGTGTTGTATAACTTTCTCTTCCATTGAAGCAACTCCAACTCTCTTTATGAATTTTATAATTCAATTAAAATTGTAGCAAAAAATCCTAATACTTTAGGAGAGAGAGCATTAGGCATGATGTGCGGAAAAGTGACATGAAAATTTTAGAAATTGGGAACTAGTTGGAAGACAAGGATGCCTAGCGAAGAGCTGAAGTTCCAACTTGTCTGAAGTTTGAACACTAGAATACACTAATGTTGCTGTTAAGTTATCCAAAGATTGCTCTCAACACTTGACTAGTGAACAATATTTAGAAGAAAAAAAGATCTAAACAATTGTTGATAATAGTGTTTTAGGCCATTGATTTGGAAGCTCCTAGGGAACTTTCAAGAAAAATAGATGATCATGAAACAATGCACCAGATAACATAGATTTACCAAAAAAATAAGCAATAATATGCCTACACTAATTTTCCGATTTTGGAGCTTTGCACCAACCTTTCGACATGACAACCAAGGAGCTGCCATTATTTGCACCAGCTATTGCACTGATGTAATAACTCTTTTCCCATTGCTCCATAATCCAGTCCTTTGGAAGATAAGAATTGTCAACAACATATCTTGCAAGATAACGTTTTAAAAATGGCTATTACACTTTGAAATTATCCAGCATACCTTGTGAAGGAAAACAGGTGACAGCTCATAAACCTGGGAACAGAACCCTGTACCTGCATCCATGATAAGAGCCCAAAGATTTGTAGAAGAGGCAACACAGCTTATGTGCAACCCATCTTCATTCCCCTTTTCTACATGTTGACGAAGCCTCGCATCGGCAACATTATAGTGGTACCTAGCGAAATACAAAAGAACGTTAAAACCTACAAAATTATCAGAAAAAGAAAAAAAAATATTAAACAATGTGTCAAATGAAGGAATATAAAGGAGTTACAAGCATGGAAATGCCCTGGTGTTAATAAAATTATCTTTAAGTTCAACTACCTAGAAAGTAGTGCGACGCAGGCAAAAGATTTGAAGGAAAAAAATTACAAGTTCAAAAAAAAGGATATATTTGAACATAAAACAATGCGTTGGCAAAATGGCAAGAGTTATCCAATATTAGGCATTATAGGTGGGTAATCACTGTAAGTAAAGCTTAAGGTTTTCTTTTTCTGTTCCAAATTTTTTAATCAACCAGTGATACATATATCATGTCCTCCAGATCTAGACTACAATAAATCAATCTGTATGCTGAAGTGGTGAGTTTATCATTTATTGGTTCCTGAAGAACTTTCAACATTTGAGATGAATTATTAGGTTTTCATATGCCTACAGACCGTCCACTTCTCCACCAAATATTAGCTTAATAATGTGCATGGTTTGACAATGTTCGGTTGATAATCCTAATAACGACTTTCCCTTTGATTTGCTTCATGCTAAGTAGACCTTGCCTGGCCTCCTTTTTATGATTGGTGGAAGAAAAGATAACTGGAAACATAGCAATATATCTACTGACGTGTAAACCAAAACATGCTATCGTATTACCTAGGACATACAACTGATTTTTTAGGAAACCACAATATTTAAAATTGGATCAGAAGATGAGCCAATTACTTAAAACTTCTTGCTGCACAGTGAAACTTCAACAGACCATGTACCTTTGTTTCATGGGCCTCCTTGCGTTGTAGACCGATATCCATTGTGTTGCAGGACTTCCCAATCTTACTTTTTTTCTAGGCTGTTCATCTTCTTCAAGTGCCACTACCCTTCCACGCTTCTGCCCAACCTATACATGTAAATAAACCAGGAATCAGAACAGAAAATATACAGAATTCAACAGCAATACAACCATGGCCGCAAATGGATGTCTGATACTACAATATGAAAGAAATATTAACAAGAAAGTGATCCACATAGAACCTTTAGAGCACCATCAATTCTGATTGGTCGCAAGGGTGCACACGGTTCGATTAAACAATCAAACAGAGAAATCAGCTTAGCATAATTTGGCTCTTCATCAAATTTCATATTTGTTACATATTCAAGAAAATGCTTGAAAGGAGGGGGGCAAAAGCAGCATAACATTTCTGGAGAAGTAGCCATTTTCTTCTTACTCACAAGGAAACTTTTATTATCACCCTGCATCACAAAAACAATACACTTACATAAATGTTGTCAAAACCATCAAATGATTACATTAATTGACAAGGCTAACAGTTATCAGGAGAAGGGGCGATTGAACAACCTGATACCCTTGCCATGGTAAACGTCCTCTGATAAGGAATGTTAATGTGTAGGCCAGAGACTCGAGATCATCTCTCCTACTTCCTGTTCGACCCAAATGTGCATGTACACTTGCATATCTTATGGTACCTCTGCAAAAAAAAATGTTAGAACATACAGGAGATCTTGTTTGCAGAAAAGTTACACAAATGCCTAACCTGAAAATATCTGGTCGTTGATCATAATCAACATGTTGACCTGATGAGGCTTCCTTCCATCTAGAAGCTGCACATTTAGAATACCAATTAAAATTTCACAGAGCATAAGCTGATAGTAACAGTAGCCTTGGACTGTGTAGAACAATGTAAATACCTAGCAACAATTCGGCAGCTAAACATATTTTGCCAAGTTCAAATAAGCACTAGGTCAAATATGAAATTTTTAATGAAACACTCTTAAGTCTAAACCTCTGATTCAGAAGCTCTAAAACATGGGGAATTTGGTTTGCAATTGCATAAGCAGTTGCAAATTGACATGCCCATACCCATATTCACTAACAAAAGGGTTCAGTTGACAAACATAACTGTCATTAATTTGAAGGAAACATATGTAGTTGATTGTGCGCATGAAACGTAAACTAAATTACATATTTGCATTTACTATAATGTGTTTTGAGTAATAATAGAAACTGCGTACACGTTTAGAATGAAGACTGACAAATGAAGATATACTTATGTTATTATATAAAATGGAAAACTGGAAACAAAAAAATTGTATAACATATTCCAAATTAGATTTCTATCCAAAACCATTTTCAACCTAGAGATACAAATCTATATCAAACGGTGTTGAAGCAAATGATTGCAAGCTTATGTGAAATTGGTTTAATTTGAAAATAGTTGTGGGCTTGGTGCACATATTGTTTCATTTAGCATTACTCGTTAGCTGAGTATAGACTTCTCTACAGAAGTAATAAAAGCAATACCTAACCCAAGGTCTATAAGGAAAAGCTTCTTTTCATCTGCAGTTCCAGGTTGACCAAGTAAGAAGTTCTCCGGTTTAACATCACCATGTACAAACCTAAATGATTAGATTAAATATCAGTCTATTTCATGAGGTTCTTGGCAAATTCGGCCAAAATCAACTGCAAAAGTTGTATGCAAAGATTCTAACACAAAGAGAACTACCCCTTCACGTGAAGCTTTTCAAGAATCGATATTGCCTCCACGGCAATGCAAGCCACCATGCTTGGAGACATCCTGTTTAAGTGCTGATTAATGGTTACTATAGTTTCATAAGAAAAAGATTTAGTAAATTCTCCTATTTTCTTACGCTTGGCCAACAGAGTTCCAAACATCCCATAAACTTGGTCCAAGCATGTCCATTACCTGAAAATATCAAGGTAAATTGTCATGACTGGAATGTCCAGCTGAAATTCTCATAACATGTAAAGAAACAAAGAACTATTAAAAAACTCACTAGAATATAATAGTCTCCTTGACGACCTTTATGGTGAACCATTGGTACCCCATAACATCCATTTAGAGTGCTGCTTTTCACATAATTGAAGTAAGTCAAAAATGAAATGGACTCTTGAAAAGAGCATTATGTACTTTCTTCAAAGAGAACTTACTTGTAGACTTGCCACTCATAAGGTGGGCCATAATTGCATCCTTTACTACTACGATGCTCAAATTTTAACGCCACCTAAAGCCAGATGACACAAGGGGATGCAATTTATGTCTACTTTTTAAGGTCTAATGCCCTGCAGGAAAAGGGAGAAGAAATATATTTTGCATTACCTCAAAAGCATCTGGTCCAGTGCGTTCTGTTCCACCAGTTAACCTCCTACCAACATATACTTGTCCAAAACCACCCTTTCCAAGTTTCCTCTCTATCTTATATACAGGAGAATTTCCAACTTGCACCTGACAAGAGAAATAATATCTACATTCATGTTGTATCTTGAAAAAATGATAAATTCTTCACACAATCCCAATATGATAACAGCAATGTTGCAGGCAATACAAAACATGTACATATCTAATTCAATTTGGGAAGTAGTTAACAGAATCCATGCAATTAAGCTGTGAGACGGTACTAATGTATACAAACAAAGAATAAAGCACATCTAACATATATATTCCTAAAAATACATACATGTTATCTTGTTTGTCCGATTATACTTAAACATCGCAGGTAAGAGAATTGTTCGTTCTTCGAAACAAAAAACTTCAACAGCATTGAAAACTTAGACATGGCCAGCTTTACCAATCAAGTATCACAGCTCATTAGTGGGGATTAAAATGATAGGTTTTTTGTATGTCATGTGTTAGTGATTGTGCTGTTATGGTTTCTTGATTTGTTTTTGTATGTCATGGAAGGTAGAGGAACAAGTTAGGAAAGCCATGTAAGTACCCTTTCAGGGACAGGAGCGGCTGCTGTATCGTCTTCAACACCTATCAACTTATCAGCACTTCCACCCTCCATTGCCAACTCTTTGTCCGCCCTAACCTCTGCTCCCTGGTTTAAATTGGGCTGTTGAGCAGCTGAAACACCAGCTCCAGGTACAATTGCACAAGGCTGATCTGGGTCTAGGTCAATCAATCTGATACCACGTCCTCTACCACCAGCGGTTGGCCTAACAGGCGCAGCGGCTCCTCTTGCTCCCGCAGCAGCTCTTCGTCTTCCTCTTCCACCACCAGCACGCCTTCCTGCTCTAGTAGGAGCTGTTTGCAGGTGGTTATCAGCTTGCTCAAATATTGGGGGTGGGGCAGGAATATCATCAAGTCTCTTGGACTTCAACCGTGCTTGCCGGGATCCGCTTCGCAACTCTGGCATCCTCTACCCATGCAAGTTAGCCGCACATTAAATTCACAGAATATCTTCCCATCTGAGACAACAAGAACATATTCAGTTTCACAAAAAGAAATAGAAAGATAAGTAATTACTCAAATTTCGAAGTACCAAATGAGTGCAGCACTTAGAAGGTTCGAATAAAAGGGCCTTGAATTTTGGAACTACAGATAGATCTCTACAAACATGAGTAAAATGTATTTAATCAGTAAATTCAAAGTAGATCATAAGCATAAATGACAACATTATTGCTAATCCATTAAAACTTTAGAAGACAAATAATTGATCTTTCCATTATTGTGTATAGCCACCAATTTTTACAATTACATTGTAAAATGTAAAGCCACCAATTTTTGCAATAAAATTAGGAATTTGGGATTTAGAATCACTTCTTTCTCGATTGTATGTACAGCACAATGTGGTCCAAGAAAGAATTTTTCACTATCCCAACAGAAGTTAGATATCACTTGATGACTTTCTACTGCCCAACCAAAATCAAAACTAACAAATGATCCACATTTGAAGGAACCCCATCAACCCATTTTCCGAAATCGACCAACCATCAACCCACATTTCCTCGTCCGTGAACCATAAAAATAAAAAGTCTACCAGAATCCTACCCTGGATGGATCTCTCGAGATATCCTTGCACAAACTTCAAAGTCAACAAAAAACAGACCCAAATCCAAGGTTTCCTCACTAAACAGCCAGATCAATACCAATCATATCCTTTCACCAGCAAACAAACACATTTGATCACCTCCAAGCACCACAAAAGTGCCACCCTAATTCAAGATCAATCCACCACAAATATCAAATTCCACACTCTAGCCACCAAAAACTAAAATCACTACCGCTCAAACTTACCTTACATACCAATCACAACCAGTCCCCAACCCAACTTTGATGGCTTCAACAAAACAACCATACTTTTAATAACAAATCAAAATTTCAATCAACAAGAAATTCCTCACCATTCAAAAGCCCTACTTTCAACCAACCACAAAGGAATAAAATCCATATTGAATGTCAAACACCAATATCCGAACAAAACAACCACTTCCGAGAATCAAAGTCCAAATTTTAATCAGAGAACACCCTCACCCACTTCAGATCATCCAAAGACAACCCCTCCTTCCTCCTTTCAACAGAAGTAGCATGGTCCAAGCAACAAAAATCCAAACTTCAATCACAAATCACCAAAAGACAGCACCGAACTGCCTCAAATGACTATTAATCATCCAAAATCTAACTACTAATCAGTAATCACCAAAAACCTGCATAGAGAAACCACACACTTATTATCTGAGTTCGAAATTTAAAACATTGAATAACAAAAAACAAAACTTTTAATCTCAAACTAGTTAGGGTAGGCTAGAAATGAACTCAAAAGAATCACGATTCAAGCATGTGAATAGCCTTCTTCTATGCACTCCTATCCAACACCAAACCCGAGGAAATATTCCAATCTTTTAGGTCTCTTTTAACCGCTTCTTCCCAAGTTAATTTTGGTTTGTCACTCCCTCTTTTTGTCTTCATCACGGCTCAACACTCACCTTCTAACCGGTGTCTCCATAAGTCTTCTTTGTACATGTCCAAATCATCTCAGCATATGTTGTATAAGTTTCTCCTCTATTGGGGCAACTCCAACTTTCTCGCGAATTTCCTCATTTCTAATCCGATCCATCCATGTATGTCCACACATCTACCGCAACATCCTCATTTCAGTCACGCTCATCTTTTGCACATGTTGTCTTTTCGTAGCCCAACATTCCGCTCCATACAACATCGCAGGTCTTATTGCAGTGCTATAAAAAAGACCTTTAAACTTGAGAGAGATCTTCTTGTCATGTAAGATGTCTGATGTTTGTCGTCATTTCATGCACCATAACATAATCATATGCCTAACATCGCCTTCAATCTCCCCATCCTTTTGAAATATCGACCTAAATATCTAAAAATATCTCCTACCCACCACATGACCATCCAATCAAATCTCTTCTTCATCAGTGTCGACGGCACTGAAACAACACTTCATATATTCAGTTTTAGACCTACTTAGTTTAAAACATTTTGTTTGTAAAGTATCCCTCCACCACTCTAGTTTCATAGGATAGGTGTTGAGAGGAACTTTGAACTTCATCAGTTCACCCAAGCATAAAAAAGTAAAGTTTGAACACCAAATAA
This sequence comes from Triglochin maritima, assembly GCA_963682175.1. NCBI lineage: Eukaryota > Viridiplantae > Streptophyta > Magnoliopsida > Alismatales > Juncaginaceae > Triglochin > Triglochin maritima. The sequence goes on along the minus strand of OY821786.1, from coordinate 27,627,445 downwards.
CCACACCCTAGCATCAAACATCTGAACTTATTAATGAATAACCAAATTCACCACCAAACGACCACACTAATCACTAAATCTAAACTTTAAAACACTAAACAGCAAAAATCAGAACCAAATAAAATAATTAATCCAAACATAAAGCCCAATCTTGGTCAGCAAACAACAACATTGAGCAGCATAACCCATACATTAATCATTGAACACCAAAATACAGCATCAAACAATCTCAACCGACCATAAACCCTTAGATAACCAAAGAACCTTATCTGAACAGCACATTCAGACATTAAGCAACCACACCAAAAAAAAACAAGAATAAACATCATCCAAATGACCAAATATCAAAACCCAAAGTTTGACCGATAATCATGCATTACCAAAACCAGCCCCAAAATCTGCATCCTAACATCAAAATGAAAACTTAATCACCAACCACCAAAAACAAGCTCCAAACATCATTCTAGCATCAATATCCAAACATAATCACCAATATCAGTCTCAAAGAACCACATCTTAGCATCAAGATCCATACTTTTGAATCACCAAAGACAAAAACCAGTATCAGAAATCCTAAACCAAGCACCATCAAACATTAATCACCAAAAGCTGGCTTCCAACAACCTCATCCAAGCATCAAAATTGAAACTTTTGAATCACCAACCACCATGACCAGCATCAATAAACCTCATCCGAGCATTGAAATCCAAACTTCAAGTCTTCAATCACCAAAAACAAGCTCCAAACAACCCCAATCCAAACATCAAAATCCAAACTTTAATCACCAAAACCAGCACCAAATAACCTCATCCAAGCATCAATATCCGTATTTCAATCCCCAAAGACCAAGACCAGCATCACGAAAACCTCATCCGAACATCGAAATCCAATCTTTAATCACCAAAAACTTGCTCCAGACAACCATAACCAGCATCAAAATCCGAACTTCAATCACCAAACACCAAAACCAGCACCAAACATCAAAATCCAAACTTGAATCACCAAACTCCAAAACCAGCATCAATAAACCTCATCCGAGATTCCGAGCACCGATATCCAAACTTCCATCACCAAAAACCGTCTCCCGAGAAACCTCATCCAAGCATCAAGAATCCAAACTTCGATCACCAAAAACCAGCTCCAAACAACCTCATCCAAGCATCAAAATCCAAACTTTAAGCACCAAACACCAAAACTCCGAACTTGAATCCACAAACCCCAAACATCACAAGCAAAGAGCTAAATCCGCCCCAATAAAGCCAAAACTATCAGGATCGGAGCGCGAACCCGGAAGACCACCATCAACCCCGCTCCGATCGCACCGCCGCAGTCCGGAAACCGCAGTTAGAGTTCGGATTCGAGGGGGAAGTGGACGAAAGGCGAGAGTTCGGGATTGGGATTTGGATTTGGGAGAGATGAGATGATGAGAGAGAAAGGGAGAGGTTTGGTTTCGTTCGGTTTATATACGGCGGATGGAATGAGGGCGTCCGCACTGCTTATGTGTTCTGTATCGTCTCTACAAATTCACCATTTCAAATTTCAAATTCCCATTACAAAAATGAAATTAAATGTTGATTTTAAGGCAAGTATGTCTAGGGGTGCACACGGGTCGGGTTCAACCCGAAAACCGACCCGAACCCGACTGGTCGGGTCGGGTTGGGTTGGGTTGGTAAGAGGTTCGGGTCGGGTTGGGTTGAAAAGAAAAAAAAACCGGATTTTCGGGTCGGATTCGGATTTTGGGGGTCGGGTTAACCCAACCCGACCCGAAACCGAAACAGTCCTATCCACTTACCCGTTTACCTACCCGATAAACACCCTCACACAATCACACGAGTCACACCGACTCACACGCACAGTCGCACACCAGACCTCACTCACCCTCTCATCGCCTCCCTCACCCAACGATTCCCAACCCTAGACTCACCACCTCCCTCTCCTGATTTCCCTTGCACTAGTCACCGATCAGAGGATCCGAATACCGACCGTGAGAGGCCCGACTCGGGGGGCTGCGAAGATGGCCGCCGCCTCTCCTTGGAGCTGCATTCGGACCTTGATTAGGTCGAGCGGGTGGGTCGAGCAGCCTACAACTATGGAGGCGATCCCTTCCTCCACGAACCCTTTCACGCCCATTCCTTTCGAGTTTCGATCTAGACTCTGGAGTGGAGAAGGAAGGATGATGGGTCGTTGGTTTGCTTTGCTTTGGCGACACGCCTAACCCTCTCGCCCGCTCCCCGAGTCCGACGGAGAAGACCTCCCGCCGCTGCCGCCCAGAGTTCCGCCGCCGAGCGGCAGCTCCTCTTCGACCGCATCGCTCCCGCATACAACCAAGTCCGTTTCCCACTCGTCCCTCTCTGAACCTCACGCTTTATGTTGCTCAGTTGGGGTTTCGTGTTTGTGCAGCTCAACGATGCGTTGTCGATGGGGCAGCACCGCGTCTAGAAGAGGATGGTTGTCTCTTGGAGTGGGTATGTAATGTCTCTTCTTGCTTCTGGAATTTTGTTTAGACTCTATTCTCCGGCTTTAAAGATTTTATTTTTTGTTACGAATTTCGACTGTGATCAAGGATGAAAGAATAATCAGAAGAAACAACCACGATATGTAGTCGTTTTTCTCTCTTTTTACTGTGAATGAATTCTAAGGTGTAAAACCATTTCCACAAAGTAGTTTGTCCACCAGATCTTCTGCATTCTCCAATTTCATACCATTTATTATATTGACAACTAATGACAACCAAAAATTCGGGTCCAACCCGAACCAACCCAACCCGAAAATTTCGGGTCGGGTTGGGTTGAACCCGACTAGGTTCGGGTTCGGGTTGGGTTTTTTTCAAACCCGAAAATTTCGGGTTGGGTCGGGTTTCGGCCCAAACCCGACCCAACCCGACCCGTGTGCACCCCTAAGTATGTCCGCAGATTCAAGAAGACTGATTCACGAACACAAACGCAATTTCTCAAAATCCAGGAGATACTTAAAAATAGAAACAAATACGTTCAACAAATAGAACTCAAATTCTCCTCAAAATCCAATACTCGTTTCCCTAAAAAAAATCAATACACACTTGTTGAGTCTTTTCTAAATATATTTTTCTTTTCTTTTTTTGCGAGCAACGAAATTTTTTTGTTCTTTTCGACTTTTCTTTATTCTTTTTTTAGGACATGACTATGTACATCAATGGATTCTCACCCTCATTTGTCAAAGGTACATCAATGGTTGTTTGATACCTCTTGAAAATGAGCAAGAAGGAAAGCATAAATGAGAGATGAATCCTTGTAAGTTGTTTGAATTGAGAGGTATCAGGTGGTTGATTCTTGACCTACATTAGGCTCTCAACATATACAAAATGAAGAACATGTGGCCCATAAGACACAAGAATAGTGTCTTGTGGCTCAAGGGCCACCACATGACAAGGAAGTTACTCAAAAGTCATAGCATGATAAGGCATATTATTGTGCTGACACATTTGAAACATCTTCACCACCATCAGGATTCCCATCGAATAACTCTCAAGAAAATTTGAAGGTACCTTCGAATTCACTTTCATTCGTGCTCTAGATAAGATTGACCTTTAAAAGGACGTCGAAGGCATCAGGCTTCTTCTGGATGGTGAAGATGTTGAAATCAGCGCATTTACTACCATATGTTAAGCGCATCAGACCATTTCGACAATTGATTAAGGCATTAGAACTTGCTAGAAACGGTTGCCCCAGTAAAACAGGAAATTGTCAAAGTGGGTTTGGCACAAGATAAATGACTCACCTACCATGATCAGGACATTTTCCACTACGCCCTCGGTTTCTTCGTTGACCTATTTCCAAGAAATCTAATGATTTGGTTCTTAGTAACAGATGCGGGACCCTTAATGGGATCCACGGAACTAATTTTTGTAAAAGAACCTATTGTAGGATTGATGTGACCCCTAGTTTTCTAATTAATTTCTTAATCTCTACTTAATATGTAGTGAAAACGATAATTAAAAAATACAAGTAGAGAAAAGCAAACCACACAAGAGACAATGTTTTTAATAGAGGTTCGGCACCCTTCTCGGGTCCTACTTCATCTCTTCCAAGCTCTGCTCGATTCCACAAACTCCGCCTACGTCTTCACTATCTGATCACATTCTTGGTCGAGATCAAGCCTTTACACCTCAAACTCGCGAACAATCTTTGCCGAACTTGGTTCCTCCTCTCACAACCCGAGAGGGATGCTTCGAGCTTTCACCGAAACCTTTACTCCTTCAACAACAACAAAATGTGATTGGATCAAACACTCTCTAACTTGAGCACACTTTGAGTAAGATATGATTTGGATCAAGGTGTGGAAGTATAAGCTCTTGAGTGTAGGATTTGGAATTTCTTGATTGAGAGGAGACTCTCTAATGTAGGAGACAAATAGAATTTGGAGAGTTCTGTAAATAACGTGTGGGAACCTCTATTTATAAGCTCCTAAAGTGTTATAACCATTGGAGAAGATTTGGTTGATGTTTGTGTAAGATACACAAAACAGAAAACTTAAGTTCAACAAATCTGTCTAAACCGGTCGACCGACACGGGATCAACGGTCGACCGTTTCCATGAAAATCAGGAAACGTTCGAACCAACTTAAACTACGGTCGAATCAAATGGCTACAACTTAAGTTAATAGTCGAACTAAATCTGGGGGTGGTCGACCGTTAAGAGGGTTTTGGTCAGGTCAAAGGTTAATTGATCGAACACAAGAAGAAGGTTCGTTCGACCGAAAATAACATGCACTTTTTGGTGCACAAAATTGTCTGCACCCGGTCGACCGCCGTCAAGGCATCGTTCGACCGGTGGCCAAAAACATATTGGAGATTAGGTAAAATATACAAATACGACCATTGTATAATACGACAAGTACAACGGTCATCCGGAAAATACGGGTCAATCGGTCGACCAAAAAGGTAAAATAGGGCGATTGTGGAGCTAAGTAAAATCACTATTTGGATAACCGTTAACTGGTAGAATAGTCAAACAGAAAACTTGTTTCGGTGGGCCATTCTGCACAGGCAAGCAGATGCTTAGTTTGAGTGATTTTCGACATGAGTTTGGGTAATCTATTGAAGTCCAAATGATGTGAAATTTGTTGTGACTTCTAAAAGGAACCTAGTGTGTGAGTGAATAGATTTTAACTCTTGTATGCTCAAGTTCACACAAATTCCTAGGACTCAAATAAAGGTAAAAGTATATGTCTTCAATTAGCTTGATTATATGTCTTGACTTCATTCCTTTTTTCCTTGAGTCTCGATCACCTATAGATGTTAGCACAATACAATATATGTTTCATGCATAAGTGTGCTACACTACATTTGATTTTTATTAAGATTAGGTTTGTTTAATCATCAAAACATAGATTAAGGCCAAAAAACCAACACTTGGGGATCCAGGTCCTTTTGGGAGGTACTTGTCGAGAGAACCACGTAATTCACCTCTATGAAGATAAGTTTGGTGACACCCGCAAATGGTGATTGCAAGGAAGTAAACCTAATTTGGTTGTTCACCTCCTTACCGAACAACAAATTATGGATTGCATTGACATAGTAGACTTGTTCAGAGGAAACTGAAGGTATAGTTGGCCTTCCTTGAGATTGGTTACTCGTGGGATCCATCTAGGTTTGACATGCATTTCCAAATCTTTGATTAAGTTGTTGGATGCTGCAAGCATGGTTTAAGTATTTTGCATGAACATTTTAAGGGTTTGCTCTTAAGTAGAAACATGAGGGTCACATTGTTGTTGGGATGGAGCTTGACTGGAATAACCTGATGATGCAGCATGGTTAGGATGTTATTTATGGGGCTGGGACCTTTCATGTGGGGGTCTGTAGGGCACCACTAGGCGCGGAGGGTTATATGGAGGAGGATGTTGATATTGAGCGGTAGAACTCTATCCTTACCCTCCATTGGTCCCCAAGAGGAGTTCAGATACTTTCTCTACCCCAGGTTGCAGGCAGGACTATACAGATCATGATGAGGTCCTTGTTGGTACATCTCATTTACATGCACATTCTCGTTTCAAACGTAACCACACTCCAAGTCTGTCCTGCCCTAGATATCAACAACTTAAGTTCCTCCATTTAAGCACGTAGAGTACACCCTGTCTATTGGTTCGACCCCGTTTGACTTTAATTGCTGGAAAACTCCTCAGGTTTTTGAGTTCGAGGAATTTTTTCATCAAAATTTTCTTATTTGCACTTGGGTCCCTCAATTTTCCAATTAGGTCCTTTGTAACGTTCCGAAACAATGAAAAATTTAAAACAAATAACAGTAGGATTACAAACCAAAAGAGCGGGACCGCTACTCATATATATCACCTAAGGTGCACCAAAATACAATAGAATTTGTCAAAAATAAGATTACGTCAAAAGATGTCAACTACAAGTATATACAACACATGTAATCATAAAACTACCTAGAAAGATAGAAAGCAGGATCCGGTCCCGGGTGCTCATCCGCCGTCACCACCTCCTAACGCCGCTCACGACCTGAAATGCAAACATAAACTATGCCTGAGTTTCCATAAGGAAACCCTGTATGCCAAACCCCTAACACATATATAAACCAACAACAACAACATGATACAAAATGCAAGAGATAATAAACATCACCCCTTTCTCCTCCATCTCACATCAAAATCCCAAACCACTCGTATACACATGGCACCCGTCGGAACACACTTCGGCCAACAAACCCCGCCTCACAATGACGGACGCTCTAGAGCCCAGAATCACTCCATAAAGCCACAACTCGCTCCGTAGAGCCAACACCCTGCTCCGTAGAGCCACCACCAATCGCTATCAGGCCGACCTGTCCTTTTCGTTGCCCTAAAAGGGCCAGTGAACCCATTTCCCTCAAAGTCGATCACACATGCCATACACACACAATAGGGTAACAACGATCGACCAAACAAGCAAACCGGTCGACCGGTTCCCTCCAGAAACATGCATGGTTCAACTGTCACCTAGTCAGTCGAACGAAAACCAACATACATCGGTCGAACCAAAAGTCATGGGTGGTCGACCATTTGGATGACCAACTCCCACGCTCAACTAACAAAATGACCAATCGGTCGAATAGATGGTCACAGGCGGTCGACTGTTTTGAAGGTCTACGCCCCAAATATTATTAAAAATAACAGGGACTTCAATCGCTTTCTCAAATCCACAACCGGTCGAGCAAGGCACAAATCAGTCGGACAAATTTTAAGTTAACTTAAGCTATCGGTCGAACATATCATATAGGTGGTCAACCATTTAGAAGGTCTAGGTGTAGGATTTTGTGCCCCTATGTATGTATATATTTTTTAAAAATTATACATGAATACAAGATTGATTTCATATTCTCAATGATTTCATGTACATTGTTTTATATTTATTCTAATATCATGTAATTCTACATATATATATTAAAATAAATAACCCAAAGGTTCTCCAAAACCGTTATGAAGATATGGAGTTGCGTTCCTCGTCGAATCGTCGGTCGATTCGCCTCCAAGTGTTTACCAAACTCTAAACAAGATTATAGAGAAATGAGCTAGCCAATTCAATCTCTAAATCAAGCTTAGAATCTAGCTAATAACCCATCTAAAGCTCCCTGATAATTTAATCTCCAAAAGCTCGAAATAATTAAGAGAAATTCAGATGGATTAGTGGAGATGTTAGGGAGAGAGAATTTTTGCATTAACTTGAAACAAGTGGGGAGAGGAGATCTATTTATAGACTCTCTCAACACTCACATCATGGGCTACCCACTAACCAATGATTTCTAACTTTTCTCTCCCTTAAACCAATCACAAATTGACACATAATCATCCTCAAAAACATTTGACCATAATTGAAATAAATTCAGCCCATGATCAACACTAATCTCTTAATAATTCAAGGCAGAATCGTGTCAAACGGTTGACTGAAACCACCACTCGGTCGACCGAACGATTATGACTTTGACAAGTTCGGTCGGATCATGAGCTAGATGGTTGATCGAATATTCATAAGGAAAAGTCCCTGGAAAATTTCGGTCGAACCACGTCACACTCCGATCAACCGTTCCCTTACCAAAATTGCTCTAGGTAAATTTCGGTCGACCGCGTCCCTTTACCGGTCGATCGTTATATCACCAAGATATTTCATGGAGATTTTCGGTCGACCGTATATTACGCCCGGTTGACCGATTTTATTATCAAGACACGTCCTGATAATTTTCGGTCGACCCATGCGCATTCGATCTTTGTCCGGTCGACCGTTCCGAAGAACTCAGTCGACCGATCTCAAAACGGTGTACCGTTTTGACCCAATTTTGCCTCTGTCAAATTTTAGATTTACATCTAACAAAATTTGATCATTGGGGTTTTTTAGCAAATTCATATCTCATGTAACATATTATCTTAGGTATTGTCAAACTATTACACCCCATAACACATACATCTCATATGAATTTATTTATGATTCTAATTATGTCAATTTTCATGACATTGATTTTATCGATTCACCACATGTATCCAATTTCACATAAAAACATCATATGAACACAAAATCAAGCTTCTTGTTTTCCAGTTTTGTAATGTAACCTATAGGAGGATCTAAGTTAAATTAGGAATGATATTAAAAACTTAATATCACAATCTATAAGCGGTATCTAGCTACACATTATAGTTACCCAATTAGCAAAGATGTATTGCTCACTCGAACTAAACACGATCCATTTATTGATGTAAGAACACAACTTGTGTTTATCCATTGCCTCATGATATTAAGAATATTATACAAAGTAGAAATGTGTCACGTTTGTATTATATATTTATTTCTTGATCTCTTAAGCTAATTATAAATATGTAACAACACAAGTCACATTGTGCACATTATAATTTCACTTTATCAAGGCGTCCACTAATATCATCACTCAAGTTAAGAGGGGCAATGCCAATCTTTTGACAAACTATATTTTTCCAGCATAAGTCATGTTTAACCAACTATTGCCTTTATCACTATACTGATTGACAACTTTTGACAATAATCAAATTAAACACTTTTGATGTGAAAAGACATAAGTCTCGTATCTTAGGATTCAAGACACAGTGAAAACATTAATGACACTTAACACAATTCCATAATGTTTCACTTGCTAGGTCTATTCAATACATAAAAGTAACTATTTTCCTCTTTTATATACTCGTGTCGTTAAATATATGTAGAACTACAATACTCTTTAACCAACACGACAATCTTATCTCAGTAATTAATGTTCCATGTCAATTACCATGATTGTGAATAACTTTTGATTTATGTAAACCACTATCTTTTAGAGCTCTATGGTTAAGGACCAAGAGCCTCTTCCTTAACACTTCTAAAAGACGAATACATTAATCAAGGACCAAATGTTTGCACATCCAACTCATAATAATTGACATATAAAAGTAAACTTTTAGAGCACATTCCCTTCAATCTCCCACTTGTTATCAAAGTTTTATTTGACATACATTCTCAATGTATAAAACAATAATAACTAGGTCAACCCTCTCAAATCACTGATCAAGCCACTCCACATGGCTCCTCAAACCCATGGACTCGAAATGCATTTCACCTTTGTCTTGGGATAAGGGTTTGGTGAATGGATCAGATGTGTTGTTGTTTGTGTCCACCCATAATAAATTATTTTTGCCTTCGTCAATGAAGTCACGTGTGACAAAGTACTTGCGATCCATGTGCTTCACTTTGTGGTGTGATTTAGGATCCTTGATTTGCGAGATAGATTCACTATTGTCGCAAAATAGCTTTACATGTCTCTCACTCAGGGGAACTACTCCAAGCTCTCCAAGGAACTTCTTAATCCACACTCCTTCCTTGCTCGCTTCAGCGACAACCATTACTTCGGAAGCGGTGGTTGAGTCGAGCGTAATGGTTTGCTTCCAACTACGACAACTCACAGGTCCACCATACAGAAGGAAGACATATCCTGATTGCAACCTCCTATCGTCGGGATCACTCATGAAACTCGCATTCGAATAGCCCTCGGCTATTAGCTCCCTTTGTCCTCCATAAACAATAAACTTATCTTTGGTCTGATTAAGGTACCTTAGAATATTCTTGACCACAATCCAATGCTCAGGAACTACGTTTGATTGGTGACGACTTGACACGCTTAAATCATACGAGACATTGGGTCTTGTGCAAGTCATGGCGTACATAATTGATCATATTGCTGAAGCATAAGGAATATCTTTCATGTAGTCCAAGTCTTTACGTGATTCAGACCTCTTGAGTTGCACACCCATACTCATTGGCACATTGTCCTTTTTGGAGTTGTTCATGCTGAACATTTTCAAGACATTGTCAATGTATGTATGTTGACTCAGGCCAATGAGTCTACGGGTTCTATCTCTATATATCCTGATTCCCAAGATGTATTGTGCCTCACCCATGTCTTTCATCGAAAATGCAGATTTCAATGAACTTCTCGTTTGCTCCAGCAAAGGTATATGATTTCCCATTAGGAGTATGTTGTCGACATATAAGATCAAAAACATTATGTGGCTCCCACTAACCTTCTTGTATATATAAGGTTCTTCCTTACTCAAACTCAAACTCAAACAGAAAATGGGTATTCACCCTTAAATACTGTTTGATACGTTGAAGCGGTGGCAAATACGGGTCGATCCACAAGGAGGTGTATATATTCTGGTTTGTTCGAAGGCAAGTGGGAAAAGAGGGGAAGAAGTTGTGATTACACTAAACTCGACTAACTACACTAAACGAGTAAGCATCAAATAAGGAAAACGAAAGCAAGGGAAATTGAAAGGTGGAAATCAGAAATGGAAAACCCCTAAGGGGTAGAGTGTGTGCACACATGTAAAAAGATGGTGAAGAATGCATTCTATAGGCACAAATGTAGGTAGTATTTTCATGCATAGGAAGTGTCTAAAGGTTATGGCAAAACCTATCAATCCATTCACTAACCTAGTTGATTAACATTCATATACACAAGCTGGTTATTTCAGAACCTAGACAAGCATGGGAGGTGTCTAAGATGTGTGGCAAAACCCATCAAGTGTAGTATTCTATTCTAACAAGCAAGCATACATTCACATTTATCAACACAATCAAAATATAAAACATTCATATCCATTCTTTAATGCATGTATGAACATCTCCACCCCCAAAGGGGGATGGATCTACTCACTACACATTACTCTAACAATTAAACTAAAGATGAAAAGAAACATTCTAACTACTTTAGCCTACAATCAAAGAAAAAAACTAAGCTAAGCATGCATAAAGAAACAACATAAGAACAAAACAATGGAAAAATTATCTTATTAGATGACTCACATTGAAGGTAGCATTCTTCTCCACCTTGAGATTTTGCTCCAAGGCTTACTCCAAGTAGAGAGAATGCCACCAAGCAATGAGTAGTTACAATAGAAGGTGAAGAGTTCTATTTATAGCCAAAGAAAAAGGTAATCCGGGACAATTCCCCGGTATGGGACTAAACAAATACCAGAAATAGACTAAATACACACTAATACACGCTCCACATAAATCTTAGCGGATCCAGACCAAAAAGGACCGTTAATTAGCGGTCTACAGTGTTCGGATCACTCTGGATTTTCTTGTGGGCTTTTATGGAAGACTTTGTTTGTCTTTGATACATCTACTTTGCTTGTTGGAGCTCCGACCCGAATAGAATTGCCAAAATACTCCCCATGATGGTGTGAAGTATTCTTGTTTGCTCATTGGTCCTTCGATCTTACGTTCAGGTCCTTCGATCTTGCATCTTAGTCCTTGAGTCTTTCAACTCAATCTTTTTTCATGCTTTTAGGTCTTTTTATGACTCTTCTCTTCAAACCTATTTATTTCTGAAATTTAAACATAAAACTCGTCACGTAGCATTGTTTAGGTGAAAGATAATGGATATAAAATACAAATATAAGCATGACATGATGTCAATCAAATACCCAACTCAAACTCACCCACCACTTACATTTCACCACCTCACCTCTGTTGGCTTTTTGGCTAAATAATCGCTAATCTATTTTGATGATTAACTAACATATCAATAAACACATGTAATCCATTAATATCATCGCATGCATATATTGTATTTCTAACATTTCAGGAACCAAATATGGATCAAGACAAGAAATGAAGAATGAAGAGTAGACAAGTTTATATTTCTTGGTCTTAGGCTATAATGTAACTTGGCACTTGAAATCATTGATGAATTGCATTGCATGACCCATAAGGAAGCTATAGAAGTCTCACAATTAATCCATATCAATTTGACTTCAATAGGAAATCAACGAAACATAGAAATTCCCTTAAAATAGGAGTTCTGGGTGAAAACGGTCGACCGGTAGGCTATCTGGTTTGACCAAATTCAACAGACAATTTTTCCATTGCCCAACGGTCGACCATACCCTCTTTTAGTTCGACCGATTCTAATATTTGCTTTCCTAGTCTAAATCTGTCGACTGCAACCCTTTAACCATTCGACCGTTCCTTTTTGTCAACCGATAGGACCCAGTTCGACTGATACAAATTTCACTAACGTATCTTTTGTCGACACGTGTCCTGGTTAGAGTGGACACCGGTCGACCGAAACCTATGTTTTGTTCGACCATTTACACTTCTGATTTTGTCTTTTATATGACCGTTATACTTGTCATATTTTACAATGGTCGTATACAAATAATCCTCCTAACACTCTTTTAGATTTGGTTTTCCAGTCGACTGAAACCTTAGCAAAGTCGACCGGTTCATGAAACAATCCAGTTCCAACACCTACTGATATTTTTGGTCGGACGACACCTCTATTTTGTTTGACCGTTATCTCATTGGCACAATTTCATCTTGACCAACATCCCCAAATGGTCGACCGAACCTTACCAAGTGCTCGACCATTCACTTAAGTTCTAGCCTAGTTGGTTTGACCATATGCACCTTTGTTCGATCGAATGCTTATTCTTTGCAAATCGGTCGACCGATTAATTAGAGTTGGTCGACCGATTGGTGTCCACATTTGTGTCCAAACTTCACTACTTTATGTATTTTTGCACAACTCTTTCCCAACTTAATCCCAACGGCTAGAATTAGTTTAGAGCTAATAAACATGGTCGAGAACACATTTCTAAGGTCACCAATCTTTCTCCAAGCTCAAATATTCTTACTACTTACATTTTGCTCTAAACTTCCTTGTGCTCACATCTTCCCACTTGAAATCACTCTCATTAATTGCATCATTAATTTCAAGTGCCCAAGATTAGTTTCCTGAAGTAATTTCTTCAAGAGTTGTACTAGCTTCCCGAGTGAAGCTCTGCTCAGATTATGAAAAAGTGGTCCAAGCTAGGTGAGGGTGTTCGCAAAGCTTGTGGTGTAAAGGCGTGATCTCGGCCCACAACGGAGATCGGATTAGTGGAGGAAGCAAAGTTGCTCGAGAAAGAGCAATTCGTAAGAGAGGACTAGGATTCGATGGTTGGATCCAAACCTCTATACATCTGGTGTTGTGGTTTGCTTATCTCTCCTACACTTTTATTGTCATATCTTTTAATTTGCAATTGTAGTTAAAAGAACTTAATTAGTCTATTCACGCCCCCCTTTAGACTAATATTAGGGCACATTAGATCCTACATCCTCCACTATTCCCCCACTAATCCACCATTAACCACCTAAACAAGATTAGGCTCCTAATCAAGTATTAGGTTCTTACATTCTACCCTCCTTAAAGGAATTTCATCCTTGAAATTAAATCTGAAAACTTACCAAATAGCTTCGGATACTTCTTCCGGACTTCCTCCTCGATCTCCCAAGTGGCCTCTCGAACACTGTGATGCTGCCACCGGACCTTCACCATCAGAGTAGTCCTCCTCCTGAGCATCTGCTACCAAATTTGCCTTTCTCGGATGATAGGAAATGGTGAAGTCGTAGTCTTTAATGAACTCAAGTCATCTGCGCTGCAAGACCAATCCCTGAAGCGTTGCTATAAATCACAAATCCTCCGATGTCACATGGAAGAGTCATAACCAGTGCAGTGGCTAGCAGACTCTTCAATTCCTAAAAATATCCTCGCACTTCTGGGACCAAACGAACTTGACGCCCTTCTGCGTCAGTGCTGTCATTGGCGAAGCCAATCTGGAGAAGTCTTTTATGAACCGACAGTAATAGCCCACCAGTCCTACAAAGCTCCTGATCTCTGTCACACTCGTCGGGGCTCTCCACTGCACCTTCACTGGATAAACTGATATCCCAGCTTCAGACACAATGTGCCCCAGAAAAGCAACATTGTCCAACCAAAACTTGCACTTCAAATACTTGGCATACAACTGTTGATCCCTCAAGACGCTAAACACAATCCTTAAGTGCTCCCTGTGTTGTTCTATATCTGTGGAGTATACCAAAGTGTCGTCCAAGAAGACAATGACAAATCTATCAAGGTACTGACTGAACGTCCTATTCATAAGATCCATGAATGCTGCAAGCGCGTTTGTTAACCCAAAAGGCATCACTAAGAACTCGTAGTGCCCGTACCTCGTCCTGAAAGTTGTCTTTTGGACATCTGCCTCCCTGATCATCAACTGATGATAACCAGAGCACAAATCAATCTTCGAGAACAATTTCGTTGACTGCAACTGGTCAAAGAGGTCCTCGATCCTGGGCTAAGGGTACCGATTCCTAATGGTAACCTTATTCAACATCTTGTAGTCGATGCACATCCGCAATGACCTATCCTTCTTCTTCACAAAGAGTACCGACGCTCTCCAAGGCAAGACACTAGGTCAGATCAACCAAGTATTCATCAGATCTTGCAACTGCTTCTTCAGCTCTGCTAACTATATAGGTGTCATCCTATACAAAGCCTTCGACTATAGAGTAGTCCCAGCAGGTAACTCGATGCTGAAGTCTATCTCCCGGTGTGGTGGTAGACCGGTGACATCGTCTGAAAATACGTCTGGAAAATCCTGCACGATATCAATGTCCTCCAACCTCCTCAACTTGGGATCTGGAACTACCAAGGTGGCCACGAATGCTCTACAACCCTGGTGCAACAACTTTTGTGCCCTGACTGCCGATACCACAATACGACCCCCTCTATCATTCGTCCCCTTGATAAGCACATCAGGCAGACCCCTTCCTCGGAATCCGAATCTTCTTCCCATGGCATAAGACTCGAACATCGTATTGGGATAGTCAATCCATCCCAAGTATGACGTCAAAGTCTACCATCGGTCGTAAGACCATGTCGACCGGAAACTCCTCATCTCCCGAAACAATCGTGGCACCGGGGAGAAAACTCTCTGATTGATATGTTTTAATTAATCGCAAGTGCACGACCGCGTTGAAGCGGTGGAAAATACGGGTCGATCCACAGGGAGGTGTGTCGACTTTAGTTTGTGCGAAGGCGAGTGGGAAAGAAATGAGAGAAATGAGTTATGATCTACACTACACTACAATCCGAAAGTAAATGGAAAATAAGCAATAAAACTAAACCCCAAAGGGAGTAGAGAAAAGAGTGTGAATACAAAGATATGTGTATGTGTGTCTTCAATTAAGCTCCTTACAATATGTAGTGCATGAAAATCATAAAACTACATCCAACTTTGCCTCCACATGAAATAAGATAAGATCATATCATTAAAACATACAAGACAATAATTGGAATGAAGCTAGATGAACTCAAGTATAAAGACCAAACCCCACTATGCCTCTACATGAAATAAGATTTACCCAATCATTAAAATATACAAGACATTAATAAAGGTAAGGGCAACAAGAGAACATACACTACAAGTCATGTTTCCTTCATCAATTCCATCCATATTCTCACCTTATCATTCCCCATAAAATAGGTCCACTAATCTAAGCATAAGCTAAGCTTTATTCAAGAGCATTAGCATATCAAAGACAAGAGTGAAATCACATTAGATGGTTATGGAAATCATATAAGGCTCAAGGGATTAAGATAACACACACCTAATACACCACATGATCATATCACATATTTCTCCACCCCCAAATGGGGATGAAACTACTCACTAATCATTACACTAACTACATTAACAAAATGAAACATTGTACTAAAATGAAATTAAACTAAGCAAGCAAGAAATATTAAAGAAGCTAAAAGGAAAGGAAAGTAAAACTAAAGAAGCATGCAAGAATTAAAAGACAAGATTAAAAGAAACTAAGAACAATTATTTTATTAAAATGACTCACATTGAAGGTAGCACTCTTCTCCACCTTGAGTTTTGCTTCAAGGCTTACTCCAAGTAGAGAGAATGCCACCAAGCAATGAGTCATTACAATAGAAGGTGAAGAGTTCTATTTATAGCCATAGAAAAAGGTAATCCGGGACAATCCCCCGGTATGGGACTAAACAAATACCAGAAATAGACTAAATACACACTAATACACGCCCTACATAAATCTTAGCGGATTCAGACCAAAAGTGACCGCCAATTAGTGTTCTTGGACCGCCAATTAGTGGTCTACAGTGTTCGGATCGCTCTGGATTTTCTTGTGGGCTTTTCTGGAATGCTTTGTTTGTCTTTGATGTATCTACTTCGCTTGTTGGAGCTCCGACCCGAATAGAATTGCCAAAATACTCCCCATAATGGTGTGAAGTATTCTTGTTTGCTCATTGGTCCTTCGATCTTACATTCAGGTCCTTCAATCTTGCATCATAGTCCTCGAGTCTCTCAACTCAGTCCTTTTCCCTACTATTAGGTCCATTTATAGTCTCTCCTTCTCAAACCTACTTATTCCAGAAAACTAAACATTAAACTCGTTACATAGCATTGTTTGGGTGAAAGATAATGGACATAAGACACAAAGATATGCATGAAATGATGTCAATCACTCCCCACAATGCCCACCAAACCCAGGGGTGTGCTGACTTTCAAACTGACAGTCAACATTGTAGGGGTATAGCCTAACATGCTCGCAAATTGCTCAGAGATGAACGAGTGTATGACCCCACAATAAAAAAGTACTCTACCTACCAAACTAGCAACATAAAGCGTACCTTCTCCCACAGTGCTGACATCCCTAGCCTCGTCTACCTGGATGGTGAAGACACGTCCGACTCTCTTCCCTTGCTGAAGTGGTGCAACTGGTCGACTCGTCCCAACTCCTCCTGTCGTGGATGATCGTGGTCGTCCACTGGTCCTGCCTGGCCTGCTCGGGCAGAAATGAATAAAGTGACCCAACTGGCCACAACCATGACAAGCTCCTGGACCGAGCCCGTACTCCTGCCAGGGATGAACTCCGCCACATCTCCTGCACTGCTCAGGCTGCTGTGCTTCACCTCCATCTATCTGAGGCCTCTTGCATGAATTCCCTGTGAACTGACCTCCTGGACATCCACCAACCTTCCCTTGCGGCCTCCTAATCTCCTGGTAGTTCTCCTGGTAGTCCTAGTCGATGATGGTCGCTAACTTCACTACATCCGCTAGGGTCTGTGACATGCGAGATCTCAACTACTTCCACAGTCCCCACACGAACTTCCGTGCCATCTGCTCCTGAGTTACATAAATCTCTGGGCAATAACGCTCCAAAGCGTTGAATCTGCTAATGTAGCTTGCCAAAGTCAACTCTCTCTGCTCTATGGCCAGGAACTCCTCCTTCTTCCTATCATGGGCGTGCTGGGGAAAGTACTATTGGTTGAACTCCCCAAGGAAATACTCCCAGCTAACATCCTCCTTGTCCACAAACACCATCGTAAAAGTGGACCTCCACCAGTTTGCCACCTCACCATCCAACACATAGGTGGCCAGATCCACCTTCCTCTCCTGAGAACATCCTCTCACCTAGAAATTCTTCTACATCCTAAAGACCCAGTCCTCAGCTACCTAAGGGTCACCTTTGCCATCAAAGGTCAGTGGATGCTGATGCATAAACCAATCATGCACTACTTCTGTCCCTCCATGCTCAAACTAGGCAGACTGGCGCTCTAGGAACTCGCATAGTCTACCCATGGTACCATGGAGCGTCCTCCACTCCTCTCTATCCACCTCACATGTCTCCTCACTGACACTACGGTCCCGTGGAGGAGGTCTCACACGTCTCGGAGGCATCTACACAAGACAGGAAAAACCAAAGTCAAATGACTATGCATTCATGCTCTACAACAAAACTATCGAACTACTCCTTAGGTGGTTTGTTTAGACAAGTACACCGAAACTGACCGCTTTGATACTAAGTTGTAACATCACGAAACAACAGAAAATTTAAAACAAAATAACATTAGGATTACAAACTAAAAGAGCGGGATCGCTACTCATATATATCACCAAAGGTGCACCAAAATACAAAAGAATTTGTCAAAAGTATGATTACATCAAAAGATGTGAACTACAAGTATATACAACACATGTAATCATAAAACTACCTCGAAAGATAGAAAGCAAGATCCGGTCCCGGGTGCTCATCCGCCGTCACCACCTCCTAATGCTGCTCACGACCTGAAATGCAAACATAAACTATGCCTGAGTTTCCATAAGGAAACCCTGTATGTCATACCCCTAACACATATATGAACCAACAACAACAACATGATACAAAATGCAAGAGATAATAAACATCACCCCTTTCTCCTCCATCTCACATCGAAATCCCACATCACTCATACACACATGGCACCTGTCGGAACATACATCGGCCAACAAACCCCGCCTCACAATGACGGTCCCTCTAGAGCCCAGAATCACTCCATTGAGCCACAACTCGCTCCGTAGAGCCAACACCCTGCTCCATAGAGCCACCACCAATCGCTATCAGGACGACCAATCCTTTCTGTTGCCCCAAAAGGGCCAGTGAACCCATTTCCCTCAAAGTCGATCACACACGCCATACACACACAATAGGGTAACAACGGTCGACCGAACAAGCAAACTGGTCGACCGGTTCCCTCCAGAAACATGCATGGTTCAATCGTCATGTAGTCGGTCGAACGAAAACCAACATACATCGGTCGAACCAAAAGTCATGGGTGGTGGACCATTTGGATGACCAACTCCCACGTTCAACTAACAAAAGGACCAATCGGTCGAATAGATTGTCATAGGCGGTCGACTGTTTTGAAGGTCTACGCCCCAAATATTATTAAAAATAATCACCCCAATGGTCGAACGGCGAAGGGTACCCGATCGACCTAAAATAACAGGGAGTTCAATTGTTTTCTCAAATCCACAACCGGTCCAGAAAGGCACATATTGGTCGGACAGATTTTAAGTTAACTTAAGCTATGGATCGAACAGATCATATAGGCGATCGACCATTTAGATGGTCTAGGTGTAGGATTTTGTGCCACTATGTATGTATATATTTTTAAAAAATTATACATGCATACAAGATTGATTTCATATTCTCAATGATTTCATGTACATTGTTTTATATTTATTCTAATATCATGTAATTCTACATATATATATTAAAATAAACAGCCCAAAGGTTCTAAAACCTTTATGAAGATCTGGAGTTGCGTTCCTCGTCGAATCGTCGGTCGATTCGCCTCCAAGTGTTCACCAAACTCTAAACAAGATTAGAGAGAAATGAGCTAGCCACTCAATCTCTAAATCAAGCTTAGAATCTAGCTAATAACCCCTCTAAAACTCCGTGATAATTTAATCTCCAAAAGCTCGAAATAATTAAGAGAAATTTGGATGGAATAGTGGAGATGTTAGGGAGAGAGAATTTTTGCATTAACTTGAAACAAGAAGGGAGAGGAGATCTATTTATACACTCTCTCAACACCCACATCATGGGCTACCCACTAACCCATGATTTCTAACTTTTCTCTCCCTTAAACCAATCACAAATTGACACATAATAATCCTAAAAAATGTTTGACCATAATTGAAATAAAACCATCCCATGATCAACATTAATCTCTTAATAATTCAAGGCAGAATCATGCCAAACAGTCGACCGAAACCACTACTCGGTCGACGGAATGGTTATGACTTTGACAAGTTCTGTCGGACCATGAGCTAGACGGTCGATCAAATATTCATAAGGAAAAGTCCCTGGAAAATTTCAGTCGAACAACATCACACTCCGGTCAACCATTCCCTTACCAAAATTTCTCTAGATAAATTTTGGTCGACCGCGTCCCTTTACCGGTCGATCGTTATATCCTCAAGATATTTCTTGGAGATTTTCGGTCGACCGTGTATTACGCCCGGTCGACCGATTTTATTATCAAGACACATCATGATATTTTCGGTCAACCCATGCACATCCGATCTTTGTCCGGTCGACCGTTCCGAAGAACTCAGTTTCCATAAGGAGACCTTGTATGCCAAACCCCTAACACATATATGAACCAACAACAACAACATGATACAAAATGCAACAAATAATAAACATCACCCCTTTCTCCTCCATCTCACATCAAACTCCCACACCACTCGTGCACACATGGAACCCGTCGGAACATACATCGGCCAACAAACCCCGCCTCACAAGGACGGTCGCTTTAGAGCCTAGAATCACTCCATAAAGCCACAACTCACTTTGTAGAGCCACCACTCGCTCCGTAGAGCCAACACCCCGCTCCGTAGAGCCACCATCTATCGCTATCAGGCCGACCTATCCTTTTCGTTGCCCTAAAATGGCCGGTGAACCCGTTGCCCTCAAAGTCGATCACACACGCTACAAACACACAACAGGGTAACAACAGTCGACCGAACAAGAAAACCAACATACATCGGTCGACCATTTGGATGACCAACTCCCAGGTTCAACTAACAAAATGACCAATTGGTCGAACAAATGGTCACAGGCGGTCGACCGTTTTGAAGGTCTACGCCCCAAATATTATTAAAAATAATCATCCCGACGGTCGAACGGCAAAGGGGCCCGATCGACCAAAAATAACAGGGACTTCAATCGTTTTCTCAAATCCACAACCGGTCCAGGAAGATACATACCAGTCAAACAGATTTTAAGTTAACTTAAGCTATCAGTCGAATGAATCATAAACGCGGTTGAATATTCAGAAGCTCTAGGCCCCAACCGACTTGCTAAAGGTACAATCAGTCAAACAAATTTAAAGGTGGTCGACAGTTTAGGTGGTGTATGCCCCCAACCGGCTGATCTACAGTGTAACCGGTCGAACGACAAAGGTGACCCGTTCGACCGCCCAAAGGCATCGTTTGACCGGTGCAAGGCAAAACCCCGCATTTACACTAGCATCGGTCGACTAAGGCACACGCAGGTCGACTGTTATTCAGCAGATATGGATTGTGTTTGTGTCATTAATGTTTTCAATGTGAAAACAAATTCTAAGATATGAGACTGTATCTTTTCACATGAGAAATGTGTAACATAATTACTATTAAAAGTTGCTTATTACAAAAGATGATAAAAGTAGTTCTTTAATATGGATTGTGCGGGAAAGGATTATAAGTCAACAATATCATTGTCCCTCATTTATAATGAGTAGTGATGTCACTGGGACCCTTGGTAGAGAAGAATTGAAAATGCATGCAATATAGTTGAAGTGATACCAACTATATATTTATAATTTACTCAAGAGAGACCAACAAACGAATATAATGCAAAGGTGACACAACCCTACTTTGCTTGTTATTCATGATATCACGAGGCAAGGAATAGACACAAGTAATGTTATTTATAATATGTTGCTACAAGATCATGTTTTGTAAAATCGTTACATTTAATTTGTGTTGAATGTGTGACTATAATGTATAGCTAGAATACCGCTTATAGTTTATGGCAATAAAATGGTTTATGCCATTAATAATCCAACCCGGATCCCCGATAAAGGTCACACCAACTGAACGAGAAACAAGAGAAGTATTTTACATGTTTTATATGATGTGTTATATTTCATATGATATGAAATTAAATGCATGAGATAAGATGGCAAAATAAAGTGTTACATGTTGTAACATTTAATATGATTTAATGAGATATGTGCCTAATATTATTTGGAGAAGTGTAATGTACAATACATAACATAATATTTATGGCTCATAAATATGATAATGGATGTCACATTGTCATGACATGAATTTATAAAAGCTAAACCCTTTCATCAATAAGATAGGAATGGAATATGAAACTAATGGGTCATGGGCCCATTAAGCCCATCTGATGGTTAAGGTTTGCCCTAACTTGCACCTATAAAAGGAGAAGAGAAATGTAACTTGAAAAACAAGTTTTCTCTTTCAGCCACCTTCCTCTCTCAAGTTTTGTGGGTGCATATTACTCATTATAGAGTGATTGTCAAAGGAAAGACTAATAGATCTCTAGCAAGATCTTGAACTAGTCCTTGTGTTTGTTCAAGGTGAACCTTGGAGGCAAAGGTGTGAAGATTTTTCAAGAGTTCTAGTGAAATTCGTTTTCACCAGGTAAATGTATGAAATCTAAATCTTGAATCTCGATTTAGATGTATTTGCATAGTGTAGATTAGGTTGTCAATCCTGTATGCAAAATGCTTGGTTGATTATTTGTTTAAAGTTAGCAATAGAGACGATCCATTTTGACGATTAAAGGGGACGAAAAATATTATTTTCGTCTATAATCTTCATGAAATCCCAACAATGGTATCAAAGCATTAAGGTTCTCTATTATGCTAATTAGAACATTTTAATCATGTGGTTTGATGCATAAGGGCTTAGTTAATCTATCTCTTGTCTTGTGGTTCATGTTCTGCATGTTTTGAGCTCATTTTCGGATTTAAATTTCTCTAGATTTTGGATGTTTTTTTTGTTGTTTCTAAAATTCTACAGTTTATGATGTATAGAAGGCTAGAAAAATTATAGATCGGGTTTTTAGTCTGATCTATAATGTTGTACAAAATTGACAAAACTGGGTCACTGCTGGAATTCCAGGTTGCAGCCCCAGTTTTTGCCAAACTGCGATTTGGAGAAAATGGCTGCATGGATTTTTCTGTTCTTTATATGAAATTAAAGATATGAAAGTCTCGTTTCGAGAAAACACATTTTCTCTCTACAAAATTGTTGTGGTTTGTTCAAGATTTGTTGATCAATGGACAATGGTCAGAACAGTTTTAATGGCCGGCTAAGGTTTGTTTGTCAATCAATAATTTCTAAAGCTTCTATATGACTTTTAAATAGTTTATAAATGTTAGAAACTATTTTCCTCACTGTTTAGAACTATTAGAAAGTCATTTGAGTAATAAATGATTTTTCTATTGGATTGACTAAACAAAGCATGCATAGAGGTTTGCATTTCCTTTACATGCATAAAGATATGTTTTGTAAATCATGGTGCAAGTTAATTTACGACTTGTGACAGAGAATAATAAATCATTTTAAAGGGATTTAAATGATTTAGTGAATCACATGTGCTTCAGACAATGGAATTAACTAAGGTACAGATGTGCATGTGTTTGCAAAACAAACTTGCATCTTGTGTTCTGATTTTGTATTGTATGCTTGAATATTATTTGTGATGAAATAATTAGGATAGGTTCAGATGTATGATTACATGACCTACCAAAGCCTATTATGTCATAATTAAGTCCCATGAAAAATTAAACATGTTTCCTTCTCATTTTATTCCACTTTAAGCTACAAGTGGATTTATCATGAGTATCATTTCCATTTCCTTGAGAGTGATGGTTCCAATTTTCTGGATTGGGACATCAAACTCAATTTAATATTAACATAGATGGTTTTAACATTACTATTACGAATTTTCTGTGTCGTGTTTGGACATAGATGGTTTTAACATTACTATTATGAATGCATGTTGTAATGTTTCGAAAGATGATTTGTTCTATGCAAATGCTCTTATTTGTAATGGCTTATATTTGCTTGAATTGAGTGGTAAACAAATTCAAAACATCAATAACAAAAGACTCAAGATGTCTCATGAGTATGAGACTCTGTTATGACACTATCGTCTTGGTCACATAAACGAGAAACACATTAAGAAATTACAAGAAGCTAATCTTCTTGGTCTCTTTGATTGCAAAACAATAGAGACATGCTGACCTTGTTTAATTGGGAAGCTGACCAAGAAACCTTTCAAGAAAAAAGGTTGAAGGGCGAAAGATTAATTGGAATTGATACATTGTGAGTTATGGTCCAATGATCACAAGTGTGAGAGATGTTATAAATACTTTATTACTTTCATAGATGACTATAGTCGCTTTGGCTATATATATAATGAAGAATAAAAGTAAATCTTTTGACAAGTTCAAAGAATTCAAGAATGAAGTAGAGAACCAACTCAACAAGAGATTTAACGCTCTACGAACCGATCGTGGAGGAGAATACTTGAGTAATGAATCCAGCACATACTTGAAGGAGTGTGGTGCCATACCACAACTCACTCCACCAAGAACACCACAATGGAATGGTGTGTCAAAGAGGAGGAATAGAACATTGCTCGACATGGTTTGATCAATGATGTGCCAAGCCAAATTGCCTCTTTATTTTTGGGGATATGCACTCCAAACAATGACTTATACACTAAATATTGTTCCATCTAAATCCGTTGAAAAGACTCCATTCGAGTTATGGTTAAGATAAGCTCCTAACTTGTCTTTTCTCAAGATTTGGGGATGTGAGGCCTACGTCAAAAGCAGATAAGTGCTTCTTTATTGGTTATCCTAAAAAAACAAGAGGATACTACTTTTGGCACAAGTCAACAAATAAGATATTTGTTGATAAGGGTGCAACATTCTTAGAGAAAGATTTTCTCAAAAGAATGAGTAGTGGGAGTAGTGTCGTGCTTCAAGAAACAACTCAAGACACTACAAGATGTCGATCAAAGCATAAATGAGGATCGAAATGACCCAACCATAGTTCCTATGGCTAGTGGGAGCATGAGTGAATAAGTTCCTCAAATGATTGAGGAAGAGGTTTACACATCGCCAACAAGCGTCCAGTCAAGGATTTAACCACTCCCACATGAACTTGTGAATGAAGTTCAAGATGTTCGAGCAGAACCTCATGAACCACAAGAGCCACAAGAACCAAGAAGGTCAATGAGAGTTAGAAAGAAACCTGATTTTTATTTAGGCCTTCATGAGATCTTGGTACTTGATACTGAACATCCAATGACCTTTCAAAAAGTAATGGGTAGAGATGACTCCCATTCATGGCATGAAGCCATGAAATCCGAAATACAATCCATGTATGACAACCAAATGTGGAACTTGGTAGATCTTCCTCAAGGAAAGAAATTCATTCATAACAATGGGTCTTCAAGAGGTAGATTGACATGGATGGTAACATGATAACTTACAAGGCAAGTGATTGAAATTAAGTTTAACTGCAAGTGCACGACCGTCAGTGAAGATGGGGAAAGTACGGGTTGATCCACCGAGAGGTGTGTCAACTCTAGTTCTTTCGAAGGAAAGTGGAGAAGAAAGAGGAAGAAGTGTGATTACGCTAAACTAAACTACACTAAACTAGTAGTTAATAAATGCAAAAGAGAGCAACTAGAGATTGACTAAAACTAAACTAAAGACTTAGCAAAGAGGCTGGAATTCAGGAAGAAAAGCCCCCAAGGGGTGGAGTGTGTTTACACATGAAATAAAGTGGTGAGGAATGCATTCAAATAGGGCACAAAGTGTAGGTTGTGTTTTTATGCATATGAAGTACCTAATGGTTGTGGCAAGAGCTATCAATCAAATCACTAACCTAGTTTTTATGCATATGATGTACCTAATTTAATATGAGCATAAACAAGTTTGTTATTAAGAACCTACACAAGCATGGGATGTACCTAAAGATTATGGTAGAAACCATCAAGTTAAGTATTCTCTTTTGTTCAAACAAATATACCCACATTCATCACATAAAAATATAGCATTCATTCCATTCTTCATGACATGTATAAACATCAACTCCACCCACAAAGGGGATGGAACTACTCACTATTCATCAAGAAAAGGAGACAAAAAAAATTAAGCTAGGAAAAGGAAACATGCTAATTAATTCTACTAAGATTAAGACAAACAAAATTAACTAATCATGCAAGAATTAAAAGAAACAACAAGAAACTAACAAAACATTCTTTTATTTCTCACTCACATTACAAGTAGCATCTCTCCACTAGAGTTTTGCTCCAAAGCTTTACTCCAAGTAGAGAGAATTACCACTAAGAGAGGAGTCATTACAAAAGAGGAAGAAGAGCTATATTTATAGGCATGAGAAAAGGTAATCGGGTACAATCCCCCAATGTGGGACAAATGACATACTATAAATGTACGTAAAACACACATACAACACCCGACTAAGTATTATCGGATCTGGAGCAGATCCAATCGCCAATTGGTGGTCTGGAATGCTTGGATCCGGCCCTGGCTGGGAAGACGCTTTGCTGGGTTGATTTCTTCATATGCAGTGCACCAGAGTTGGTTGTTGGAGTTTAGACCCAAATCAAATTGCCAAAATACTCCTCATAAAGGTGTGGAGTTTCTCGATTTGCTTATTGGTCATTTTGGTTCATATCCGGGTCCTTCCCTCTTGCATGTCGGTCCATAAGTCTCACAATTCAGTTTTTTTTTCTTACGTTCAGGTCCTTTTTGTGTTTCTACTTGTCAATCCTGTTTATTCCTGAAACATAAACATAAAACTCGTTACGTAGCATTACTTAGGTTCAAAATAGAGGATATAAGACACAAATATATGCATAATATGATGTCAATCAAATACCCATACACCTAGTTTTTGCTAGTCTCGAGCAAAACAAAGAAAATGAAAAATGAAAGAAAGGAAAAACATACCAAAAATAGGGAAATCATAACTCACTGTCGTATGAATCATGATTGCACTTAGCATGTGCAATACGCTGTTAAACCTCCTTGTCGCCAAGGAGGAGGAGTGTTGTCTCCTGAGGGTTTTCAGCGGATATACCCACAAAATTTGAACATTGATGCATTATTCAACCTAGCTGTTGGCTTTTTGGCCTTAACCTATGTTTTGATGATTTAATCAACCTAATCTTAATTGTGATTATGTAGAGTAGCACACATGTTGCATTGCATATATATTGCTTTGTGCTAACCTCTACAGGTGATCAAGACTCAAGGAAGAAAGGAAATCAAGTCAAGACATGTAATCAAGCTCATTTGAAGACATGTAATTTGTATTTCTTTGAGTATTAGGAACTTTGTGTAATTGAGAAAACTTGAGCTAAAAACTACTCAAACACACACTAGGTTCCCTATAGAAGTCACACACGAAATTTCATATAATTTGGACTTCAATAGATCACCCAAACTTAGACCGGAAAACACTAAACCAAAACCTGAACAGTCTGCCCACATTCGGTCGACCGAAACAGACTGTTCGGTCGACTGAGTGATCATATATTCTGTTAGTGTTTAACTGCCCAAGTTCAGTCGACCGTCCAGACTTTTCGGTCAACCGAGTTAACATATTTTCCGACCGTTTGTTTTATCGTATTATACCCAACGGTCGTATTCGTATTATCTCCATATACCCCAAATACATTTAGTATATAGGTCGACCGAGGACCTTGTTCGGTCGACCAAACTTTTATTCCTTGACAAACCCAAAGTGCCTATCGGTTTTCGGTCGACCGTGGACCATGTTTTGGTCGACCGAATATGATCTTGTTTGTCAACCCCAAAGTGTCTGGTGTGAATCAGTCGACCAAACCTATCTCGGGGTTCGACCGATCACTTAAGTGTACCCAGATTGTAGCCTTTGGCGGTCGACCGTTCCTTAACCGGTCGACCGAACCTTAATCTAAGTTGCCAAATGGTCGACCGAACGGCCCGATCCGGTCGACCGAACTTACTCAGAATTGAGTCCTGTCAGTTTCTGTTTTGTGATCTTACACAATCTTTACCCAATTCAACCCCAACAGCTATAATACCTTAGGTGCTTATAAATAGATGTTTCCTTGATACAATTACACAACTCTTATACTTCCATTTGTCAAATACACCTAAGAGAAACTCCCAAGTCTCTCATTCCCCAAATCCTACTCTCCAAGCTTAAACTTCCACCTCTTAGCATCAATTCCACATCCTAAGCTAAGTGTGCTCAAGTTAGAGAGTGTGTTCCACTCAAGATCTCAGTTGTAAAGAAGCAAGGAATTCGGTGAAAGCCCGAAGTGTTCCTCTCAGATTGTGAGAGAAGAAAGTCAAGCTCACGAGAGTGTTCGCGGAGCTTGTTTTGTAAAAGGCTTAATCTCGGCCCGGAATGAGGTTGATAGTGAAGACACAAGTGGAGCCTTAGGGAGATCGAACAGAGCTTGCAAGAGAGGAAGTAGGTGGGAGGCCGAACCTCTATAAAAATCCAGTGTCATCGTTGTGGTTTGCTTTACATACTTGTATTTGTTTAAATTCCGCTGCGCATATCTTGATTGATTAAACAAGTAGGTAATTAGCCTAAAAGTGATTAGAATTAGAGACCCTCACGATCCCACACTAGCAACACGACTCGATGGACTCATTTTTGTCGATCATTAAATACGGTAATACTACGGGTCGACTATATATAGGTAATTAGTCCACACACCTAGTCTAATGAATCATTCGTGCAAGTTAGTTAAGGACTTAAGTAAAAGGATCGTTATACACGGACGTGGGTGTCCGTGACATGTCCTACATGGTACCCAAAAGTTGGCGAGTCAGCGTCTAGTAAGATTGACGCGTCACCCTTTCCAAACGTGCCTTTAATTGGTTTTAAAAATATTTCGACGGTTTTCCAAGTACGACGGTTGCTTTCCAAACCCCAGATAAGACAGCGCCAGACACCCTTGTAGGATTTCATGTTTAATTATACATATATATTTTCGAAATTTTTATGTATAATAAGGATCAATTACAATTTTCTTTGATTTATTTCATGCATGCATCGGTTTGTTTTAACATCTAGTTTCAAAACTCTATTAAAACAAACAAAGGCTCCGAAATTCATACCTAGAAGTTCTCAAAACTTCTTGAAGATTCGGAGACGTTGGGGATGCTTCTCGCCGCGCCGGATGCCTCCGAGTGTTCACCGAAACCCTAAACAAGGTTGGAGAGAAAGGAGCTAGCCAATCGATCTCCAAACAAGCTTAGAATCTAGCTACAAACCCCTTCCTTAGCCTCTGAGATTTCTCCTTCCAAAGACTTAGAAAACTAAGAGAATTTTCGTGGGTTTTTGTGGTGAATTAAGAGAGAAAATAATTATTGAATTGTGTAACCCAATTAGGGAGAATAAGGACCTATTTATAGGTTCCAATCTTACTCTTAATCATGGCTATTCTTAAGCCACGGTTTTATGACAATTTCTCTCACAAATTAATTCCATAATGCATTATATGCACCCACAAAACGTTTGACCAAATTTGGAGCTAATCCAACCATCGATCAAATTAATCTCTTAATAATCAAAGGCAGAAAATCGACCGCTGTTCGGTTTACCGAGTCCCACTCGGTTAACCGAATTTGTCACGATCGTTTAACCGAGTACGTGACGGATGACCGAATCTTAAGGGGAAAAATTCTCCTTAACCGATCAGACCCATTCACGTGTAAGACCGAGTGCTATTCGGTTAACCGAAAATATCGGAACTTGACATTGTTCGGTCGACCGTTTCTGGTTCGGTACACCGTACCAAAGCTCCAGGCACTTTGGTCAAGTTTGGTCAATCAATTACGATTATCCGTTCCGTGTTCGGTTGATCGATCCACAGATCCTTCGGTCGACCGAACCTCAACGGATTACCGAACTTTTACCCGATTTTGCCTTTTTCAAATTTTGGATTTATTTCCAACAAAATTTGAACTTTAGGGGTTTTTAGCAAATTCACAACTTATGCAATATATTATCCTATGCAACAATAAATTATTGCATCCCATAATATATGCATCTCATATGAATTTATCATGATTCTAATTATGTTTATATACAACATAATTGATTTTACTTGTTCACCACATGTGTCATATTTTCTATAAGAAACCCGACACATCATATGAACCAAAAATCAAGCTTCTTGTTTCACGGTTTTTGCGGTGTGACCTATGGGAGGATTTAAACTAAGTTGGCAGTGATATTAAGAGCTTAATATCACAAGCTATAAGCGGTATCTAGCTACACATTATAGCTCCCAATTAGTTAGATGTCTTAATTCCACTCGAACCAAAACACGATCCATTTAGTGATGGAGTGCACCACTTGTGTCCGTCCCTTGCCTCATGATATTAAGAATACACACAAAGTAGTATTGTGTCATCTTTGTATTAGTATTCATTTCTTGATCTCTTTAAGCTAGTTATAAATATGTGACTTAACTCAAATCACATTGTGCACATTATAACTTTGCTTTATCAAGGGGCCCACTAATATCATCACTCAATTAAGAGGGGCAATGATAATCTTTTGACTAACTATCTTCTCCAACGAAAGTTATACTTAACCAACCGATGCCTTTACACTACACTGATCGATAGTTCAAGACACTGATCTAATTAAGTATTCCTTAAGTGATCAGATATAAGTCTCATATCAAAGGACCAAAGACACAGTAAAATATTAATGACACAGAAACACATTTCTATAATATTTTACTTATTAGGTCTATTCAGTATACAAAAGTAATATTTTCCTCTTTTGCATACCCGTGTCGTCACTCACTTGTAGAGCTACAATGATCTATGACCAACACGACAATCTTAACTCGGTAATTAATGTCCCATGTTAATTACCATGATTGCGAATATCTTTTGTTTTATGTAAACCAATATCTTTTAGAGCTCTACGGTTAAGGATCAAGAGCCTCTTCCTTAACACTTCTAAAAGACGAATAACATAAACAAGGAACAAAATGATTTCTCATTCAATTCATAATAATTGACATTTAAAGTAAAACTTTTAGAACACATTCCCTTCAACCCTTTCCAAGTACGACAGTTTGGATACCGAGGAAGATAACAAATATCTAGATCGAAAGGGAGAGTCTCGCTTTCTTTCTCATTGGAGTACCTGTGAATAGAGGAAGCCAAAAGATAGTTTCTCTCGGTCTCTTCCCCTCTAAACGATAATGGATTCTTCGACTCCTGCCGTCGCTAGCAAACCTGTGCCAGAACAGGTGGGTCTATTTAGTTTTTTTACCTTCGTCGTTTTTTGATGAACTTTCGTTTCTTCATTCATTTATTTTAGGGAACCACCTACTACTTCCGGGAATCCAGGTGCTCCTGGACGGTCATCCGAAAGCAGTTTGACAGGACGAAGAACGTTGAGAAGGAGGTTTTCCGGAGTACCCCTTTCGGTCACTTTCTAGACCTTCCTAAAATTATTACGGACAACCAAATAGTCGGTTGGTTCGTCGAACACTACGATGTGAAGGAGGTGGGACTGAGAATAGGATCAGGGGTAGTTCCCCTTACACCTGAAGACGTTGCCCTAATTTTGGGCTTAGTATGCATGGGAAGACCGTTGTTATGGAACCGTTAGAAGCACTTATCCGCTTTTGGTTGAAGCTTGGTCGACATCAATTTCTTGATGTATACCTCACAACTCCAAATCTTGAGAAAGTCGATCTTAGGTGTCTTTCAACTCCATAGCTCACAAGACATTTTCTCCACGGATTTGGATGGAACATTATTTAGTGAGTTTGTCATTATTTGTAGTGCATAATTCCAAAAGTAAGTCGGCAATTTAAATTGACCCATTATTGATCGAACCATGTCGACCAATATCCTGTTCCTACTTTAGGAATGAGTCAAATTAGGTATCCTAAGCACTCACCCCTACGAACCGTTCATAGAGACTCGATATTCTTGTTGAGTCGGTTCATTACTTCATCCTCGAATTCCTTGAACTTGTCAAAGAATTCACTTTTGCTTCCCATTAGACAAATATAGTCATAATGACTATAGTTGTCTGTGAACAAAATGAAGTACCTTAAACCGTCTCTTGCACTTATACTTATCGGACCACATACATTAGAATGTATCATATCCAATTAGTTATTCGTTTTCGTTCCTTTCTTCTTGAAAGGTCTCTTGGTCATTTATTTGACCAATCCGATAGTGCTACAAGATTGTATCATTCACGTGAGTTATCTCTTTTGTTATTGTTTGTTTGAGTTTGTTTATTATTTATTTCAAGCAAATAGAAATCATTCTATATGAATGTATTTGCATAGAAAAATCCATTCTTCGATATAGACAAGCAAGAATTAAAATATTTATTAAAATTTATCCATATCTAAAACTTGATACAGAAATGTTCTTGCTAATCGAAGGCATATAACAAACATTCTACAAAGCATAAATTTAAATCACTAGACTATTGAAGTTCCATAGAATCTTGTACAATCGCAGCGATGCTTGTACTATTTCCAATCTTCAATATCATCTCGTTCCCAACGAGTTCCTTCCTATCCTTCAACAGCTGCACATCAAAATTATGTGAGCACAAGATCCGGTAACCATTACCAAATCAAGGATAGAGGTGATTAAATTTATCTCAATAACAAACATACCTACGACGTTTCTCGGGCGCCTACGTTCAATCATCCCATTTTCAAGGTCTTCCTTGTACCTGGGGCAATTAGGTCGGATGTGTCCCTTTTCACCGCAGTGAAAGCACTCCGTGTTGGGAGTTGGAGATTTGTAAGATTTCCCCCTTGAGGCACTCTCATGAGCACCTCCTACTCCCTTGCTCTTGATTGACGTATCTTTGGTAAATTTGCCTTTACCTTTGTTGATCTTTTTGCTCTTCTTATGGATAGCAAGGACCTCATGGTCCCTACTCTTGCCCATATCAACTTCAGCCGTTTTGAGAGCGTTGTGAAGCTCCTCAAGACTCACCCCTTTTTCACGCACATGATAGTGCATCACAAAGTCCTTGAAGGACGGGGCTAGAGAGCCAAGAATCAGATCTTCGGCAATGTCCTCGGGCATTGGAGAAGAGAGCTTCGACAATTTCTCAAGGTATCCTTGCATCGTGAGAAAATGCATGGATACCGATGTTCCCTCCGCCATATGGCACCTTGTGAGTGCGATGGTGGTCTTATAGCGCTCCTTTCGGGCACTATCCATGAACATCTTGGTTAGAGCCTCCATGGTCTTCTTGGGTTTTGAATCCAAGTATTTCGCTTGAAGCGAGTCACCCATGGATGCTAGTATAAGACCGTGAACTTGGTTCTCTTAGTCTTCCCACTTGGCTATCGCCTCTTTCTCTTTATCGGTTGCCTTCTCATTTAATTTTGGGATTTCACCATCCAAAATATGAGATAGTTTTTCAAACCTCAACACGATATTAAGATTGAGTTTCCATTTCATGAAGTTTGAGCCATCATTTTGCAAAGGGTTCTTTTCGATCATAGATCGCACAATTGGTTGGATATTTGACATTTCTACAAAATAAATTATATGGGTTTTAATGCCAATTTTATGTTTTAATACATACATATATATATATCGAATATGATGTAAATACTGCAAATAAAATCTTGCCCGTAAATTCAGTAATCCAAGATCCCATCAATTGTAATATAGACTAGCTAAGGGCTATCGAATACATTACAACATCAAGGTAAGAAAAACGTTTTCTAATCACAACCTTTTTGAATTTTAGCAATATTAGCATCTTCAAACTCTTGTGATTCTTGTCGTTTTAATTATGAGGGAATACGACCTATCCTCGTAAGAAAAACTTTTTCCCAAAACCGAGCGAGGGCTCTAGGTAATGTTAAGAAAACTTATTTTCATTTGATACGAGATACGTTTATCTATTGTATTCACAACTAAACATACTTGGGGTTCACTAGGGTGAAACACACCTCATATATTTAATTGTGGCACAACAACAAACAACCTTTATATCTCCCACTATTCCCAAAGATAGAGGGAGCTATCTCCCGCTAAGGGCGAGCAGAGTATCCCTCGATCAATGGCTGCTAGTGGATGAAATAAGAAGGAAAAATTAATCTTAATTTTTGTTGGACAATTTCATTTATCAACATGTGATTTTGAATTTTAGTTTATCATGCATATTAAAATTTATACACATCCTAACATTCACCATTCATCACATGCATAGCAGAAATTATAAAACAGAAATTAAACATTCACACAATCCACATCGTGTGAGTTTATATGTTCCCTTCGATCCTCGATCCTTGATCTTCGATCCTCGATCGATGCGCTACAGCGGCGACTTCCTCTTGCACCGGAGATGTAGATTTTACAGAAAATAAACATGCTCCTCACATTCGATAAAACCGACTAGTGCAAGTCCTATGTAAAAACCTCTCATATGCAAATGCAACTATCTAAAAGACGGAAATAGAGAGAATTTTGGCTTTTACATACATAAGCCCCTGTATAATAATAATAACATACATTTGTAGTGTCTGATTTGGAACATATAAACTCACAATCCTGCAAAGCAACTCAAGCATCCATGCACGCAATTGCTATAAACTACAGAATCTAATTTATCAATCATCTAGAATTCTCAACAATTCTTTGAAAAATATTTTGAAATCCATTAAAAACATTTTTCATACATCCATAGTTCACAAATTAATTATGAACCGCTGTTCATCCAATTTCCAATGGAAAGATGAATCGCAGTTTTTCGGTTTTGTTGATTCTCTTACAAAATAATCGTTTATACTTAAAACGAAATTATTGCAAGTTAGACTTATGTCTAAATCATAATTCTAATAATTATATGCCATGTTTTAAACATTCAAAACATTTAAAACGAATTATTATAAAGAATTATTTCAACAAACATTTAAAGACCGAAAAACCGGTAAAACGAATTGTTTAAATCCTAGATGGTAAACTAGATTTGTTTACAGCCATAAATCATGAGAAAATTGAACCCTATGCTCTGATACCACTGTAAGATTTCATGTTTAATTATACATATATATTTTCGAAATTTTTATGTATAATAAGGATCAATTACAATTTTCTTTGATTTATTTCATGCATGCATCGGTTTGTTTTAACATCTAGTTTCAAAACTCTATTAAAACAAACAAAGGCTCCGAAATTCATACCTAGAAGTTCTCAAAACTTCTTGAAGATTCAGAGACGTTGGGGATGCTTCTCGCCGCGCCGGATGCCTCCGAGTGTTCACCGAAACCCTAAACAAGGTTGGAGAGAAAGGAGCTAGCCAATCGATCTCCAAACAAGCTTAGAATCTAGCTACAAACCCCTTCCTTAGCCTCTGAGATTTCTCCTTCCAAAGACTTAGAAAACTAAGAGAATTTTCGTGGGTTTTTGTGGTGAATTAAGAGAGAAAATAATTAT
This sequence comes from Triglochin maritima, assembly GCA_963682175.1. Lineage (NCBI taxonomy): Eukaryota > Viridiplantae > Streptophyta > Magnoliopsida > Alismatales > Juncaginaceae > Triglochin > Triglochin maritima. The sequence goes on along the minus strand of OY821786.1, from coordinate 27,592,202 downwards.
TGAATTGTGTGTCACAACTAGGGAGAATAAGGACCTATTTATAGGTTCCAATCTTACTCTTAATCATGGCTATTCTTAAGCCACGGTTTTATGACAATTTCTCTCACAAATTAATTATATAATGCATTATATGCACCCACAAAACGTTTGACCAAATTTGGAGCTAATCCAACCATCGATCAAATTAATCTCTTAATAATCAAAGGCAGAAAATCGACCGCTGTTCGGTTTACCGAGTCCCACTCGGTTAACCGAATTTGTCACGATCGTTTAACCGAGTACGTGACGGATGACCGAATCTTAAGGGGAAAAATTCTCCTTAACCGATCAGACCCATTCACGTGTAAGACCGAGTGCTATTCGGTTAACCGAAAATATCGGAACTTGACATTGTTCGGTCGACCGTTTCTGGTTCGGTACACCGTACCAAAGCTCCAGGCACTTTGGTCAAGTTTGGTCAATCAATTACGATTATCCGTTCCTTGTTCGGTTGACCGATCCACAGATCCTTCGGTCGACCGAACCTCAACGGATTACCGAACTTTTACCCGATTTTGCCTTTTTCAAATTTTGGATTTATTTCCAACAAAATTTGAACTTTAGGGGTTTTTAGCAAATTCACAACTTATGCAATATATTATCCTATGCAACAATAAATTATTGCATCCCATAATATATGCATCTCATATGAATTTATCATGATTCTAATTATGTTTATATACAACATAATTGATTTTACTTGTTCACCACATGTGTCATATTTTCTATAAGAAACCCGACACATCATATGAACCAAAAATCAAGCTTCTTGTTTCACGGTTTTTGCGGTGTGACCTATGGGAGGATTTAAACTAAGTTGGCAGTGATATTAAGAGCTTAATATCACAAGCTATAAGCGGTATCTAGCTACACATTATAGCTCCCAATTAGTTAGATGTCTTAATTCCACTCGAACCAAAACACGATCCATTTAGTGATGGAGTGCACCACTTGTGTCCGTCCCTTGCCTCATGATATTAAGAATACACACAAAGTAGTATTGTGTCATCTTTGTATTAGTATTCATTTCTTGATCTCTTTAAGCTAGTTATAAATATGTGACTTAACTCAAATCACATTGTGCACATTATAACTTTGCTTTATCAAGGGGCCCACTAATATCATCACTCAATTAAGAGGGGCAATGATAATCTTTTGACTAACTATCTTCTCCAACGAAAGTTATACTTAACCAACCGATGCCTTTACACTACACTGATCGATAGTTCAAGACACTGATCTAATTAAGTATTCCTTAAGTGATCAGATATAAGTCTCATATCAAAGGACCAAAGACACAGTAAAATATTAATGACACAGAAACACATTTCTATAATATTTTACTTATTAGGTCTATTCAGTATACAAAAGTAATATTTTCCTCTTTTGCATACCCGTGTCGTCACTCACTTGTAGAGCTACAATGATCTATGACCAACACGACAATCTTAACTCGGTAATTAATGTCCCATGTTAATTACCATGATTGCGAATATCTTTTGTTTTATGTAAACCAATATCTTTTAGAGCTCTACGGTTAAGGATCAAGAGCCTCTTCCTTAACACTTCTAAAAGACGAATAACATAAACAAGGAACAAAATGATTTCTCATTCAATTCATAATAATTGACATTTAAAGTAAAACTTTTAGAACACATTCCCTTCAACCCTTTCCAAGTACGACAGTTTGGATACCGAGGAAGATAACAAATATCTAGATCGAAAGGGAGAGTCTCGCTTTCTTTCTCATTGGAGTACCTGTGAATAGAGGAAGCCAAAAGATAGTTTCTCTCGGTCTCTTCCCCTCTAAACGATAATGGATTCTTCGACTCCTGCCGTCGCTAGCAAACCTGTGCCAGAACAGGTGGGTCTATTTAGTTTTTTTACCTTCGTCGTTTTTTGATGAACTTTCGTTTCTTCATTCATTTATTTTAGGGAACCACCTACTACTTCCAGGAATCCAGGTGCTCCTGGACGGTCATCCGAAAGCAGTTTGACAGGACGAAGAACGTTGAGAAGGAGGTTTTCCGGAGTACCCCTTTCGGTCACTTTCTAGACCTTCCTAAAATTATTACGGACAACCAAATAGTCGGTTGGTTCGTCGAACACTACGATGTGAAGGAGGTGGGACTGAGAATAGGATCAGGGGTAGTTCCCCTTACACCTGAAGACGTTGCCCTAATTTTGGGCTTAGTATGCATGGGAAGACCGTTGTTATGGAACCATTAGGTGTACAGAGGTGAGAAGGGGTAAACCTTGACAACACACAATTGTTAGGTCATCTGACGCCCACCAGTGTCATGGGAGAGACAGAGGAGTACGTTCGTCTCTTGATTTCCTTCATGTTCAACCATTTTTTGTTCTTTGATGGAACACTTTGACCGAAGCAATGGTTCATGAACCATTTGAGGGACATTAGACGCATAAACAGATACGCATAGGCAGGTGCAGTTTATGGAACCCTGGTTCAGGGCCAGGAGAAAGCCAGCTTAGAACTGCAGGAGAGGAGAAAGGCAGGGAACTTCATTATGAGGTAGGGGAACGTCGACGGTTGTGTGGAAATACTACAAGTAAGTGTTTTTTGCTCTTTAAGTTATGCGCTTGTTCGGTTGGAATTGTGAGTCTGTCCGGAATAAGTTGTTTGTCTGTTCAGATTAAGTTGTGTGTCTGTCCAGATTAAATTGTATGTATGTTCGGAATAAGTTGTTTATCTGTTCAGAATAAGTTGTGTGTCTGTCCGGATTAAACTGTGTGTCTGTTCGGAATAAGTTGTGTGTCTGTTCAGATTTAGTTGTGTGTCTGTCCAAATTAAATTGTGTGTCTGTTCGGAATAAGTTGTGTGTCTGATCAGAATAAGTTTTGTGACTGTCCGGATTAAATTATGTGTCTGTTCGGAATAAGTTGTGTGTATGTCCGGATTAAATTGTGTCTCTTCGGAATAAGTTGTGTGTCTGTTCGGAATAAGGTTTTTCCATATCAGGGGTTGTTCCTCTATTCAGATTATGTAGTTTGTCTTTCCAGATTAAGTTGTTTGTTTGTTTAGAATATGAACGTATGTCTGTTCAGTCGTTTTAAACAGTTGAACTTTTCCATTTGAAGGTGTGGTGGCTTTGTGAGAAATTCACAATTGGGGAGCCCAGACGCGGAGCATATCCACGGATGAAAAGTTAGACGGAAATGTTTGGGAAACGTTTAACCCTGAGGAAATGGGAGGAACGTGGAATTACCTTATCTCAGATTTACAACGGCAAATTCGACCTGATGGGGGCTCCATCACTAAGTGAAAGGGAGCCGGAACTTATTATTTCTGTTCGAACTCCTGTTCGAAAGGGGTCAGCTTCAACATGCACTTTGCCAAGGCTCAACTGACAGACTGCAACATTCCATGTGACCCGCTGCTCCAAGAGTTGGAGCAGAGTGAGGTGAAGACGAAATGGCTGCAAGCCAAAGCTGCCCTTAAGAGGGCGACAGAAGAAGTTAACGGAAGGAAGAACTGAGGATGTCCCAGGAAGTGTGGGAGGCTGAGGGAAGAAATTGTATATCTTGGAGGGACAGGGACAAGTGAAAATACTTGTGGGGGAGAAAGATGAAGATCTAAATAAAGAGTAGGAGATGGAAGAAGAAAGGAAGAGGGAAGAGCAGAAGAAAGAAGAGAGGAGGAGACAGGAGAAGGAAGAAGAAGAGAGGAAGAGATATGAGGAGAATAGGGAGGAGAAGAAGAGGGAGGAGCAATGAGATAAGGATAAGGAAGAAGAGAGGAAGAGGGAAGACAAGAAGAGAGAGGAGGAGAAGGAAGAAGAGAGAAAGAGAGAGGAGAAGAAGGAAGAAGAGAGAAAGAGAGAGGAGGAGAAGGAAGAAGAGAGAAAGAGAGAGGAGGAGAAGGAAGAAGAGAGAAAGAGAGAGGAGGAGAAGGAAGAAGAGAGAAAGAGAGAGGAGGAGAAGGAAGAAGAGAGAAAGAGGGAGGAGGAGAGGAAGAAGGAAAAGAAGAATAAAGAAGAGGAGAAGGAAGAAGAGAGAAAGAGAGTGGAGAAGGAGGAAGAGAAGAAGAGGGAGGAGAGGAGGAAGAAGGAAGAAGGAAGAGAAGAATAAAGAAGAGGAGAAGGAACAAGAGAGCAAGGCAAGGAAACCAAACTGGGGTGTGAAAAGACAACGCTCGACGGCGAGCATGGAGCAGCAGAGGAAAGAAGATGAAGAGCGGGCCAAGAAGAAGAATGTGGAAGAAGAGCAACAGAGAAGAGACAGAGCGGCTCAAAGGAGCCTAAAGAAAAAAAGGGAAAAAATAGAGGACAATTATAGGTTGGTTGTCCACTTAGGAGGGACAAGGCCTGATGTTGACATGGCTGCATTGGGAACGTTGTCAGCTGATGAGGTCAACATGATATTGAACTTGACCGCAACCAACAAGGACCATAGAGAGGTGATCTGGAGAGGAGATTTGTGTAGTCTAACACGCACCGACCTGAAGGAACTTATAATGCCTGGGATGGATATGACCGACCAAACTATCAAAGCTATGCTTTCGGTTCTCGAAGAAAGACGCCCACCACAAAAAGTTATATGCATATCAACATTCGAGTCAGGGTGAATTCTGGGTGGCCGAGGCAGAGAAATTGATGATTTTATCCTCCCTAAAATAAAAGGTGTCTCCAAGAGAGATCGTAATCGCACAACCATGCTGGTCTACAGGTCATTGGACTCTGGTGGTTGTCTGCGGCCCGTCCAAGGAGATCTTGGCGTTCAACAACATCTCTAGGGAGCTAGAGCGAGGTGAAGATCCAGAGCAGACCATAAGCGTACATGAATGCGCAGCAGCGGATGTGGCTGAATACTGAAGAGACCTACTAAAGGTAGACTGACCCTTGAGAATCCTCAGGAAAAATAGCCAACGACAACAACCAGGGAGCAACGATTGCGGAGCCTATGTTTTATAATGGATAAGGTGCCTAATGCTAAAACTTGACCCGACGAAGGAGAAGGACCCCAAGAACATCCACTGTATCAGGGGTTGTGAATTGGCGGTTATGTTACTTAGGGACCACCGTTCGTGTGTGCAGATCTGAAGTCCAATTTTTTTAGTGTTGAGTTCTTTACACGTACAAATTACAAACTCTTTTTTAGTGAAGTCCTAATCTAGACATATACACCTTAATCCGAACAGTCACACAACTTAAACCGAACAGATCCACACTTTAAAATGAACAGTCACACAACTTAATCCGAACATATCCACACCTTAAACTGAAGAGTCACACACCTTAAACCGAATGGGTCCACACCTTAAACCGAATGGATCCAAACCTTAAACCGAACAGTCACACAACTTAATCTGAACATATCCACACTTTAAACCGAAGAGTCACACACCTTAAACCGAACGGGTCCACACCTTAAACTGAACGGATCCAAACCTTAAACCGAACAGTCACACAACTTAATCCGAACAGATCCACACCTTAAACTGAAGAGTCACACACCTTAAACCGAACGGATCCACACCTTAAATAGAACGGATCCAAACCTTAAACTGAACAATCACACAACTTAATCCGAACAGATCCACACCTTAAACTGAACAGATCCACATCTTAAACTGAACAATCACACAACTTAAACCGAACAGAACCACACCTTAAACCGAACAGTCACACAACTTAATCCGAACATATACACACCTTAAACTGAAGACTTGAAGAGTCATACACCTTAAACCGAAAAGATCCACAGCTTAAACCGAACGGATCCAAACCTTAAACCGAACAGTCACACAACTTAAACCGAACAATCACACAACTTAATCCGAACATATCCACACCTAAATCCGAACAGATCCACACCTTAAACCAAACAAATCCGAACAGATCCAACTTTACAGATGGAAAATGATAAACGACCGTGTATAACAACCATTTACAGATCCGAACAGATCAACAATTAGAAGTTTCTTGGTTTTACAAGAACTGAAAATAACAAGAAATATCAAATTAAGGAGGAAGTTCCTGGTAATACAAATTCATGTCCCAATCAGAGAAATCAGGATCCCTTGGTTTCAGTGCGACTTCGTGCAGCGACGATGTAACCTTCATCTTGAACTTTCTCTTCTTTTGTTGGGCGTGCCGTTTTATGGCTTTTTTAAATTATCTTCTCAGCTAAAGACACTCGACGTCTAGTTGGCGCTCTTCCTATATGTCTGACCTTATCTGGATTAAGAACCGATGTACCCGCAGACTCAGGTTCATCAAGTCGAACCAAGAACTGGGTAGTGTGCATACGTGCCTTAAGCAATTCAATACACTTCACAACCTGAAGATACCTTTCGTGGGAAATGAAGGCTTCCTGTGCGATCCAAACGACACAACCCATGATGTCGTCGTGACGACGAAGCACATCCTTCTCCATTATTCCATTGTCTGGGTACATCTTATCTCGATAGCTCCTTCGAATATCCTTCCGCCATTGATTAACGATGTAAGAGTCTAGGAGCAATACATTAGGATTTAAGCGTCCAAGTACAACAAAAACGTGACAGCATAGAAGGCCAACGTGCTGAAACATTCTACAATCACATGTGAAGTTCATGATATGTTTTGTACTAGGAAACGTTTCGATAGTAGCTGCTCACCAGCCAAAACACGTTCAGATACCTTGTAATGAAATGTGTCATTCGTATTGAACTCCTCTGTTATATCGCAGTATATCATCTTCCCAACTTCTAACTGCACTTTCTTGAAGACCCCATATACAACTCGCTCATCTGTCTCTTGAAGGAATACATTGAAACCAATTGGGGTCTCTTATAAAGACAATCAAAATCTGATTGAGCTTCCTTCTCGTACTGATGGCAGAGCGCAAGTTCGTATTGTTGAACAAACTGCTTAAGTGTGGTCTTCGAAGTCAGATACTTGTCGAAAAAGGCGTTCATACTCTCGCTTCTGAGTAGATGTCATTCCCGCAAAAAAACTATCACCAACAAATGCAGGTATCCAAGACTCTCGGATTGCATAAATCGATTTGAGCCAGCTATGGTTCTGCGGGTCAAAATCAAGAAGGAAACCCTACCAATTACGATCAAATTCTGATGGGGTTTTGGAATCATATACAATCAATTTCAGATCAAATAACATGTGCTTCTGATACTGCGTCGGCAACTTCACGGGAGCTTTGTTCATTATGTGCCATATACAGAATTTTGTCTTGCATCTGGGAAGGCATTCCTTACAGCAATAGTAATGGCGCCACATTGATCTGTTATGATGGTTGGGGGAGTTATATCTCCAGAATGGGGGCAATTTAAAAGGAGTGAGTCATATATTGAAAGGTACAAAATCATACTTTGGAAACTTTAAACTTATTCCGAACAGACCCATAGCTTATTCTGAACAGATAGACAACTTATTCCGAACAGACAACTTAATGTGGACAAACACGAAGTTAATGTGGACATAATGGGGGCAACCTAATCTGGACAGCAACACACCGTAATCTGGACATACCACACTCTTAACTCGAAAGACCACACCGTAATCTGGACATACTTACAACGTATTCGGAAGACCCGCAACGTAATCTGGACAGCCACAATACTTAATATGGACATATCCACACCTTAAACTGAACAGACACACAACTTAAACCGAACAGTTCCACACCTTAAACCGAACAGTCACACAACTTGATCCAAACAGATCCACACCTTAAACAGAAGAGTCACACACCTTAAACCGAACGGATCCACACCTTAAACCAAACAGATCCAAATCTTAAACCGAACAGTCACACAACTTAAATCGAACAGTCACACAACTTAAACCGAACATATCCACAACTTAAACCGAACAGATCCACACCTTAAACTGAACAGACACAGAGCTTTAACTGGACATAGCCACACCTTACCGTTCTTGCACGACAACCATGTTTGGAACAACCAAATGTAATTTCAGTGGTCTCAGAAGACATTAAAGTGCAACCGAGCAAAACTGACTCGAAATGGTGATTAACTCCTACAAATGGGGCAAAGGGCATGTCGTACTTGTTGGTAATGTAGGTAGTGTCGAAACATATTGCGTCTCCAAAGTTTGAATATGCAGCTGTAGAACGACAGTCAGCCCAAAACACGTTCCGTAGTCTTCCTTCGTCATCCATATCCATTATATAGAAAAACATGGAATCAATCTTCTTCATCCTAATGAAATAGTACTGAAGAGCTTGTGCATCCCCAGGTCCCATCTTCAAATTTCTGACTTCGTTTATAACGTTCCTGCACACAAAAACCACTAAGACCAGGAGCAAAATGTTGAACTTCAATTATGTTAGGCAGAAAGAACACAAACCTTAAATCCCTTTCATTGAAAGTCAATTTGTCATGACCTCCAGCCTCGAGCACAAAAGATTGCATGGTCTAAGCAGCTGATATCCTAGCAGTATCATTGCACGATATGCGTGCTTTGGCGGCCTCAGGGACAATTCATTTTTGTGAGAAAACACATTTGCTCCTGGTCAAGCATGGCGTGGTTATGTTTAAGATCCACAAAGTTAATGTGGTAACCCCTTGCTGGGTTTTCAGAGACCCTTATCCGATCAGTGCATTGGACTCTACTGGATAACCTAGGCTTCAATTTCCCTTGCCCTTCGTTTGTTGGTGCCCGTATAACAACACCACGATCGTAATGAGATTGCCTTATCTTAACACCAAAACCACAAGAATCGGCATAGGCCACGTAAAATGTTTTGGCTTCTTCGAAAGAAGTAAAAAATATCTCCTCCTTAGGAACATTTGTCGGCTACTCCACTTGGGAAGACACATTAACGATTTCCATTAGAGTACAGAGGAAGGACAACAGAAGAGAAGGGAAGAAAAAGGAAGACGCATCTTGAGATGAAGATGAAAAGTCCTCTGCTGTGTAGGAGCGTCAAAATGAGGAATGGAGTGATTTGAGACGCATTAATGAGGGATGGAGGGAGGGATGGAGTGATTTCTCAGGACATTTGTATGGGCAACCAAAGAATAAAGGGATAAAAGAAAAAAAGAATATCTTTTCTCTGCTGACAACTTAGGTGTTCTCTGGAATTTCCTCAACGGAAGACCGAACCACCTTCGGTTGACCGAATAGCCTTGGACCGGTTTTGGACTTTGCTCCAATGCTCACATTCGAATTGAGTCCCTAGAGCCCAATTGACTTGACCCGCTTCGGACGACCGAATACCTATCGGTCAACCGAGTCCTTCTTGGCTTTAGGTTCACAACGACTATTGACACGTGGCACTTGACCGTTGTACCCAACAACTATTTGAGCTATAATTGTTATATCCTAACCTTGCTTAATGTTTTAATTGTGTTTAGGGGAGGTTTAGAGTAGATTGAGATGGACGGCTGAGATGGATTGAGGAGATTGTATATAAAGGTTCGGATTTCTCTCTCTTTTCTCTCTCTCTCTCTCTCTCGTTTCATCTCTCTCAACCCTTTCCTGTCAGCAGCAAGTGAAGAGCCGGCGACGTGTGGAGATCGGAGAGCACGAAGGTTGCAGTCGGAACCGCCGGAGGAGCGTAGATCGTCGTTCATGTGGGGTTCGTCGGGGAAGCTCTGGTTGAGAGGTTTTGAGAGGAAGCGGTCGCCGTTGGATCTTCAAAGGCTTCTTCAAGCCTTAAGGTATGTCAAGCTTGCCTTTTCGCTTACCTATTATTAGTGTGGGAGTGGGAGCGGTCGACGGTAGGCCGAATGGCTCGTCGGACCTGCACAACCATTTTTCTGCACTATAACGGTCGACCGGTGTTTTGGGTTTGGTCTACTGGTTGTAGTGTATTTTGGGCAATATCCCTCGCGCCGGTCGGATGATACCTTTGGGTGGTCGACCGGTTGTGCATTTTGAGAGAGAGATGGAGGCTTTGTGTACTTTCGATCGGACGGGGCCCCTTTACCGGACGACCGAAAGTACTGTTGTAGGTCGGTTGGGGCGTTGACCATCCAAACGGTCGACCGCCTGTTTGACTCGTCCGACCGATGACTTAAGTTAACCTAATGACCGGTCGACCGGCAGTGTTGTTTCGATCGACCGTGTAGTGTGGATGGTTGGTGAGTTTTACTGGTGGATTTCGGTCGACCAGAAGTGTTGGGTTGTTCGACCGCGTGATCTTTGTTTGCGAAAGATTTCTTTGCTGGTGCTTTTCGGTCGAACGGGTCCCCTTTGTCGTTCGACCGATTGACATGTTTTTTGGTTGGGCCAGTCCTCTAGGTGAAGATTCGGTTGACCGGAGAGCTTCTTTTCGTTCGACCATTTTTACACAGTTTTGGTGTTTTACTTGTGGTTGTTGATTGACTAGAAGGCAACGGGTTCACCGGCCCTTTTGGGGGCAACGGACGGATAGGCCGGCCCTATAGCGATCAGTGGTGGCTCTTTGAGCGGGTGGTGGTTGTTATTTCCGTGGCTCCGGCGAATGAGGCAAAGCCGTGGCTTCGGCGAATGATGCAAAACCGTGGCTCCGGTAATATTAAGGCAAAGTCGTGGCTCCGACGAATGATGCAAAACCGTGGCTCCGGTGAATGAGGCAATTGTTGGTGGTTTACATTGTTTGAGCTTGTTTCCTTTTATGGTTTTTCGTATTCATTGTTCGTTCATGTGTTAGGGTTTGGCATACGGGGTTTCCTTATGGGAACTCAGGCATAGTCATGTTGCTTTTCAGGCCGAGAGCGGCGTTAGGAGGGTGGTGACTACGGATGAGGTGCTCGGGACCAGATCCTACTTTCCTTCCTTTTGAGGTGGTTGTGATTACATATGTATATTTCCTGTTCATGAGCTTTTGAGGTGGTTGTGATTACATATGTATATTATATGTTGGTGCACCTGTGTGTGTGTATGTCTCTTCGTAATTTCCTCGATTTGATTGTATGTTTAAATTTTAATTTTTCCGCTATTCTGAGGACGTTACAATAGCTGTCAGCATAAAACTCGCGCTAACTTCGGTCTACCAAAGTGTACACGGTCAACCGAGCTTGAGTAGATCAGAGCCCAACCAATCCTACTGTCCACCTTGGAACGGTGAACCGAATGGAATTCGGTTAACCAAACTTAATTAGGGATAAATTGATAAAAGCTACTGGAGGTTGGTGAATGGTGTTTCAATATATAATCGGTCAACCGAATGTTTAATTCAGACCAATCCTTCGGACTACCGTTCTGTTAAAGGTTGACCGAATATGCCTCGAAATCTGCCCGAGCTTAAGTCACATCTTGCATTCTCATTGGTCCATTTCCCCACCAACTCTCCAATGGATCTCTAAGCTTTGAAGCCTATATAACCACCACTCTAGAGACACAAACCAACCTTTAACACCCTCTATTCATCAATTATCTTTGTGCTATCAATTCCCAAACCTTCAAACCTTATTCTTCAACACTCAAGCTTAAACTTCACCACTTGCTTAACCAATTCTATATCCATATCCAAGTGTGCTCAAGTATAGAGTGTTAGATTGTGATTCAACTTCCACATCAAAGAATCATCAAGTTGTAGAGCTTCGAGGAAGCTCCCTCTCGGATTGTAAGAGGAGACACGAGCAAGGCGAGGTTGTTCACGAGGCTCGGAGTTGTAAACGACATTGATCTCGGCCCGAAATGGAGATCGGCTAGTGGAACCATAAGCGAGGCTCGGGAGATCGAGCGAGGCTTGCGAGGAGGACTAGGACCCGAGTGTGGGTGTCGAACCTCTCTAAACTCCGGTGTCGTCAATTTTGTGGTTTGCACGTCTTATCTCTTAATCCTTTGATTATTATTTTTAATTTCGTATCTATCTAGCTATTAGAGGGTCATAGATCCTAACAACCTTAACATCCTCAAGTGATACAAAGTGTAAAGTCCATTAAGGTTCTTATTTGCGTTGTCATTTCTTTTCTTCTTCTTTTTTCTTCTTGTTCTTCTTTTTTTCATTTTTATTTTTTACGAGTTGGTGTGTAATTCTAATAGGGTCAGGCTTCGTGCAACATTACCTATGAGGACTTACACTATCATGTACACCTTTCCCCACATCTCAACATATGGCGATCCCTACCGATCCCTACCACCTGTGTAACGGGAGTTCGGTCGGCACATCCCTAGTCAAATGACTCGAAAGCACCAGGCCTAATTTCCCGAGTGATAGGAGCCGTGTGAGAAGAGAGAACACCTACTCACTTATTTCTTATCTACACATGAACCAAAACCCCAACACTTAAGGTTTCACAAAAGGAGTTTAGAGGTCTCTAACTACGACAAACTTCCTTATACTAACAGACACAAATTATTTGACTCACTAGGTTCAAGGTGGAGTTCTTGATTTATTTGAGTACTGAAACCCCATGATTACTCTCCCCTCGAGGGAAAACCAGGGTGCACCCTTACGACTAGATAAGACATAAAGCCGGTGTACTAGATATCCTAATGCATAAAGTTGAAGTCAATTTTGGGAGCTTCCTTTTACTTTGCCTCTCAACAGTTTTGCCCATGCTAAATGATTGAACGTTTTAAAATAACCACAGGTGCACGGACGCGTTGAAGCGGTGGCAAATACGGGTCGATCCACAGAGAGGTGTGTCAACTTTGGTTAATTCAAAGGTGAGTGGAAAGAAAGGAGTTATAATTGAAACTACACTAAAATGAGAAAGGAATTGAAAAATCAGCAATAAAACTAAACCCCATAGAGGGTAGAGAAAGAATGTGTATACAACAATATGTGTATGTGTGTGTGTTCACTTGTGCTCATCACAACATATAATGCATCAAAATCATAAAACTAAATCCAACTTTGCCTCCACATGAAATAAGATAACACATTATCATTAAAACATACAAGACAACAATTGGAATGAAGCTAAATGAACTCATGTATAAAGACCAAACCCCACTATGCCTCCACATGAAATAAGATTTACACAATCATTAAAACATACAAGACATTAACCAAGGTAAGGACAACAAGAGTACATGCAACTACAAGTCATGTTTCCTTTATCAATTCCATCCATATCCTCACCTCATCATTCCCCACAAAATAGGTCCACTAATCTAAGCATATGCTAAACTTCATTCAAGAGCATTAGCATATCAAAGATAAGAGTGAAATCCTATTGGATGGTTATGGAATCGAATTGCCAAAATACTCCCCATGATGGTGTGGAGTTTCTTGATTTGCTCATTGGTTCTTTGGGCTTACATCCAGGTCCTTCCCTCATGCATCTCAGTCCCCAAGTCTGGCAACTCAGTCATTTTCCTTGCTTTTGAGTCCTTTTTGCCTCTTCTCCTCAATCCTGCTTATTCCTGAAACTTAAACATTAAACTCGTTACGTAGCATTGTTTAGGTGAAAGATAATGGATATAAGACACAAATATATGCATGATATGATGTCAATTAAATACCCCCACACCTAACTTTTGCTAGTCCCGAGCAAAACAAAGAAAAAGAAAAATGAAAGAATGGAAAAAGCATACGAAAAATAGGGAAATCTTAACTCACTTTCGTAGGAATCACGGTTGCACTTAGCACGTGCAACAAGCCGTTAAACCTCCTTGTCGCCAAGGAGGAGTGTTGTCTCCTGAGGGTTTTTAGCGGATATACCCACAAAATCCAAACATAGATGCATTATTCAATCTAGAAACACGACTCGATGAACTCATTTTTATCGATCATTGGACGCGGTAATCCTACGGGCCGACTCTATATAGATATTAGTTCACACACCTAGCCTAATGAATCATTCGTGCAAGTTAAATAAATACTTCAGTGAAAGACATGGATAACCTCAACATCTGCAAGTGATACAAAGTGTAAAGTCCACTAAGGTTCTTATTTGCATTACCTTTTTTTTCTTTTTTTTCTTACTAGTTGGAGTGTAATTCTCCCAGGGTCAGGTTTTTTGCATCATTACCTATGAGGACTTAAACTATCACGTACATCTTTCCCCACATCTCCACATAGGGCAATCCCTACCACCCGTGTAACGGGAGTTCATTCGGTGCATCTCAAGTCAGATGACTCGAAAGCACCTTGCACAAAGTCCCCTCGGACCTAAGTTACCGAGTGATAGGAGCCGTGCGAGAAGAGAGAATACCTACTCACTTATTTATTATCTACATGGGAACCAAAACCCCTACACTTAAAGTTTCACAACAAGATTTTAAGGGTCCTTGACTACAACAAACATCCTTAAATTAATAGACACAAATTATTGACTCACTAGGTTCAGGGTGGACTTCTTTAACGGTTTGAGTACTGAAACCCTATGATTACTCGCCCCCCGATGGAAAACCGGTGTGCATCGTAACGACTAGAAAAGTCCTAAAGTCACTGTACTAGATATCTTAATGCATTTAGTTCAAACAATATTGGGAGCTACCTTTTACTTTGCCTCTCAACGGTTTTGCACATGCTAAACACACGCAAAACCCACAAAACATTTTCTTTCGCAAACACATGAAGATTTTGAAAGAAATGTGAAAAATTTAAAGCACCACCAAGAAAGCAAAAGAAGACAGGTCACCCAAGGATCATGGCAAGCAGATATATCGATATTTAATGCAGCACACTAACATGACCCTAACAATGCACACAAAGAAAATGAAAAACACACGTAAAATACCCCCCCATACACACCTACTTCATGCATTGTCCTCAATGAATGTAAGCATGATACTACATGGATTTATGCATGAAAAATGAAAGATCTCACCAACATGAAGCGCAAAAGGAAGTTCGTGGTTATGTTGATGGAGACAAACCCGAATTCCCTCAAAACCTGTGGGATGCTAATGAAGGGATACAAATACGTGAAAGAAATATGGCCTAAATACACAAGGGTTGGGGCCCACAACAATCAATCCTCGCTCATGGAGTCTTTTATTGTTTTTCTCCTTTTTTCTAAATATAACAAACTATGTACAAAAAATTGTTCTCATCTTCATTTGTCAAAGGACATCAAATGGGAACCTCAAAAGTGGGTCAATGCACTTGGAAGGGGAACATGACACCACGCGGGGCCAGAATGCTCATAAGTGGGCCCCCCTCACAAAGAGCACAAGATGAAAGGAGAGATTCATGAATTAGACGCAAATGCGTCTCATTCAAAGGATCAAACTGAAAGAGCTTGAACCTCTCAAGAGTTTGGGAAATATGGGGCAACAGAAGAAGAGTTTCTCCCATTGCGGTGCTGAAGTTATGATCGTCAATCCAAACTCTCCAACCAATAGACTGGTGGGTCGGAACAACATCAAGAACCTCGTCATGCATGTCTGACTCACCAGGCGAACAGAAAGTGGGTCTCTTACCCAAGGTATCCTCTAAGGAACTCTCAATACCCTCATTGGCAATGTAGTCGTTTGATGTCCCACCATTTCCAAGATGATCAGGAACACTAGTGAGAGGCAAACTCTCATTAGGTCATTTGAAAGTAAGGGTACTAGGGATCTCTTGCTCCACTAGAGTTGAGTCCTTAAGAGGCACAACATTAAGATTGTGTGGCTCAAGGGCCACGGGAAAAAAAGGTAAGACACAATCATGTGCCGACTCATAATGTTGGTCCATGGTATTCTCAATTTGGATTGAATCCCCCACCATGTGATCGTGAATTGAAACCCCAAGTCCCTCAGACTGACTAGGAGTTTGACTTTGAAAGATTGTGGTTTGAATTTGTGGATGTGGTGGTGGCTCGATATCAGAAGATAAATCCTCATGTTGACAAGAAAAGTTACCCTCCTCACATTCATGTAATTGCTGCGTCATTTGACTCATTTGAAGTGCCATATTTTGTATAGACTGTTGAGTAGTTTCCATGAACGTAAGGAAAGTTTGTTTCAAGGAATCAGGTATGCGGTCAACTATGAGGTCCAAGTCAGAGCTTGAGAAATTTTGGGGTTGGGTGTGGATGGGCTGAGAATGAGTCCAATGATTCGAAGTGGGGTGCTGGTAGAATTCTGGGTATTCGGGAGGAGGATACTGGTGTGAAAATGATGTATAAGAATTTGAATAAGAATTGTCTCTCCACGAATCCATCCCTCTCGGGCTGTACGCGGATGCGTAATGGTCATATTGAGCATTTTGGGAAAATGTATGATCGTACTCAGACTCTGGGGGAACATAAGGACATTCCCCGATAACATGACCAGTCACAACACAAGAGTCGCATGGTACGGCTACTGGAGCTACCGGTGCACTCATGTCGTCTACCGCACGCATGAAAGAGGCCAAAGTTTGTTCTAATGTCTCAGTTTGTTGACCAACATATGATCCGACATAACTAGATGGTGGTCTAGCAGTCAGTACCTCTCTCATATTATCCCAATCTGAAGATTGCTCAGCCACACAATTAAGATTGTCCCAACAATAATAGGTGTTAGTCTGAGCCACCCCAGGTTGCATGGGTCCGGAATACCAGGGAGAATTGTCTTGGTCCCAACAATGATATGGATGATCTCCCATGTAACCATCCATCTCAACAAAAAACTCTCCAGTCGACCACTCTCATCACCACGAGGCTAAGCTCGCAAAAAGTGCTCGACTCGACCCTAAAACGCTAACAGATAGTGTAAAGCGGAGGAGACTAGAACGTAGAAGTAGGTGAGAAGAGGATGACTCAGAGGAGAAGGGAAGAATCCCTAAAAACTAGCATGGGTAGAGGGTGAGGGTACAAGCCTAGTCTTGCAAACACGGCTCAAGCAGCCTACGGTCACTTAGGTACTTATAGCTAGACGACGCCTAACTGTGAGGTCACATGACCCCAACATGCCTCACCTTTCTACAACGAAGACCGCAAAGCCCAGCAAGTGAGCCAAGATCTGGAGATCTCGTCTCTCCTACTATCGACAAAGTGGGCGACACTGATCAGGCTTGACGGTCGTGACCGGATCACTCTCCTAATGCGCCCGAGTCCTATTGGCCAATGTCTACTTAATTTTAAATTAAGGCTTCACTTGAGTATGGTTTTTGAGGCTAAGGAAGGGGTGATGAAATCCCCCACCTCATCTTTAAGACTATAGGTGGTGCCCCTTAAAAATATTTTGAAATCTTAGGCTAGCAAGCAACTCACCAAACAAGCACTCACCTCACTCTTGTTACAATGCACCTTACTAACTAATGCATGAGCTAAACATGCATGAATGAGAGAATGGGTGCACGTACCTCACGCCAACAATCAACAACAAGAATGTAAAGAAAAGAAAGACGAGTGTGTGCAAGGTCTACAAATGATGCATGACCTGGATGGCAATCAATCTAATCTTTTGCTTTGAGTTTTAAGGTCCAACTTGATTAAAGGGACTTGATTGTTAATCTGGGAGCAAACTACAAGTCAAAACATTCCAAATTGAGCCCCCATATGACCTAGTGAATGTAGAAACAACTAGCAAAAATAAGAGGGATTTTAGAGCTCACTAGGCCGCCAATTGGAGGTCCAAGACCGCTTATTGGCGGTCAGTTTGCTCTTGTTTTCCTCCCGGCTTCTCCTGGCGTTGTCTTTTGATCTTTGAAGCCTCCTGAAACAAACTAAAACTACAAAAAAAAATTTAAAACCACTCGAATCGTCCAAACCAAAGTCTGGACAGAACCCATCCCCGACAACAGCGCCAAAAACTTGATTGAACGTTTTGAAATAACCGCAAGTGCACGACCGCGTTGAAGCAGTGGCAAATACGGTTCTATCCACAAGGAGGTGTGTCGACTTTGGTTATGATCGAAACTACACTAAAATGAGAAAGGAATTGAAAAATCAGCAATAAAACTAATATGTGTATGTGTGTTCACTTGTGCTCATCCCAACATGTAGTGCATGAAAATCATAAAACTAAATCCAACTTTGCCTCCACATGAAATAAGATAACACATTATCATTAAAACATACAAGACAACAATTGGAATGAAGCTAAATGAACTCATGTATAAAGACCAAACCCCACTATGCCTCCACATGAAATAAGATTTAGACAATCATTAAAACATACAAGACATTAACCAAGATAAGGACAACAAGAGTACATGCAACTACAAGTCATGTTTCCTTTATCAATTCCATCCATATCCTCACCTCATCATTCCCCATAAACTAGGTCCACTAATCTAAGCATATGCCAACTTCATTCATGAGCATTAGCATATCAAAGACAAGAGTGAAATCCCATTAGATGATTATGGAAATCATGTAAGGCTCAAGCGATTAAGATAACACACACCTAATACATCACAGAATCACATTACATTTTTCTCCACCCTCCAAATGGGGATGGAACTACTCACTAATCATTACACTACAATCTACATTAACAAAATGAAACATTCTACTGAAAGGAAATTAAACTAAGCAAGCAGGAAATATTAAAGAAGCTAATTGAATGGACATAAAACTAAAGAAGCATGCAAGATATATGAAAGGAAATTAAACTAAGAAAGAAGCAACATAAGTAAAGAAAAACTTTATTAATTTCAAACTCACAATACAAGTAGCCTCTCCCTACTTGAGATTTTGCTCCAAGGCTCACTTCAAGTAGAGAGCATGACCACCAAGCATGTGTAGAATACAAGGGAGCAGGAGGAGTTCTATTTATATTCAAAGAAAAAGGCAATCGGGGACAATCCCCCGGTATGGGACTAAACATATACCAGAGATATACTAAATACACCCTAATACATGACCCGACTAAACTGCATCGGATCCAGAGCAACCCAGACCGCCAATCAGCGGTCCCAGACCGCCAATTGGTGGTCTATAGGGTTTGGATCCGGTCTAAATTTTGTGTGGGCTTTCCTAGATGGCTTTCTTCATGTGTGATGTATCCAAGTCGGTTGTTGAAGCTCCAACCCGAATCGAATTGCCAAAATACTCCTCATGATGGTGTGGAGTTTCTTGATTTGCTCATTGGTCCTTTGGGCTTACATCCGAGTCCTTCCCTCTTGCATCTTAGTCCCCAAGTCTTGCAACTCAGTCATTTTCCTTGCTTTTGAGTCCTTTTTGCCTTTTCTCCTCAATCCTGCTTATTCCTGAAACTTAAACATTAAACTCGTTACGTAGCATTGTTTAGGTGAAAGATAATGGATATAAGACACAAATATATGTGTGATATGATGTCAATCACTAAACACACGCAAAACCCATAAAACATTTTCTTTCGCAAACTCATGAAGATTTTGAAAGAAATAAAATTTTTGAAGCACCAGTCAAGCAAAAGAAGACAAGTCACCCAAGGATCATGGAAGCAGATATATCGATATTAAATGCAGCACACTAACATGACCCTAACAATGCACACAAAAGAAAAGAAAAACACACAAAAACTATGTACACACGTGACCCCCCCCCCCCCACACACACACACCTAATCCATGCATTGTCCTCAATGTATGACAGAATGGCTCAAATGCATGGATATGGTGCACCAGACTAAAGACAACGATCAGAGGTGCCAGAATATGCACCTCGCTCGAGAGCCAACAATTTCCTATAGATTCTCTGGTTTTGTTTAGCCAAAATGTCGTTTTGCTGCTAAACCACCATCTCAGAAATATCTATGTTGAAGAGCACTCCCAAGATCACAGAAGAGTTTGGTGAACTGGCTCTAACATCCTCCTCCATGTAATCAGGCACCCATACCTCCTGAAGGCAACGACGACATGACGGGGTCATTTTCGCGACCTCAAGGTTGACGCCTTGGCACCGCAGCAGGCGCTCAAACCGTGGGATGTCCAGCATTCTACAAAGTTTGGTTACCAGAGTAGGCAAACAGTGTATATCTTTAAGTTTCGACAAATGCAGTGAGGTGATCTGTGAAAGGAATGTGTTCTAAAAGTTTTACTTTTATATGTCAATTATTATGAATTGGATTTGCAAACATTTTGTTCCTTGATTATGGTATTCGTCTTTTGGAAGTGTTAAGGAAGAGGCGCTTGGTCCTTAACCGTAGAGCTCTAAAAGATAATGGCTTACATAAATCAAAAGTTATTCACAATCATGGTAATTAACATGGAACATTAATCACCGAGATAAGATTGTCGTGTTGGTCATCGATTGTTGTAGCTCTACAAATAATTGACGACACGAGTATATAAAAGAGGAAAATATTACTTTTATATATTGAATAGACTTAACAAGTAAAACGTTATGGAATTGTGTTTCGTGTCATTAATGTTTTACTGTGTCTTGGATCCTAAGATATGAGACTTACATCTTTTCACTCAAGAAGTGTTTAACTTGATTATTGTCAAAAGCTACCAATGAGTGTAGTGATAACGGCAATAGTTGGTTGAACATGACTTGTGCTGGAAAAGATAGCTAGTCAAACGATTATCATTGCCCCTCTTAATTGAGCAATGATATTAGTGGGCCCCTTGATAAAGCAAAGTTATAATGTGCACAATGTGACTTGAGTTAAGTCACATAGTTATAATTAGCTTAAAGAGATCAAGAAATGAATATAATACAAACATAACACATTTCTACTTTGTATATGTTCTTAATATCATGAGGAAAGGGACGGACACAAGTGGTGCAATTACATCACTAAATGGATCATGTTTTGGTTCGGGTGGAACAAAGACATCTATGCTAATTGGGTGACTATAATGTGTAGCTAGATACCGCTTATAGTCGGAGATATTAAGTGTTTAATATCGCTGTCAATTTGGCTTAGATCCTCCTATAGGTCACACCACAAAACTGGGAAACAAAAGGGTTGATTTAAGTTCATAAGATGTGTCGGGTTTCATGTGAAAATAGGACATATGTGGTGAATTAATTAAAATCAATATGTTATGAGAATTAACATAATTAGAATCATAATAAATTCATATGAGGTGTAAATATTATGGGGTGTAATAATTAAATATTACATAGGATAATATTACATAAGATATGAATTTGCTAAAACCCCCAAAAGATCAAATTTTGTTGGAAATAAATCCAAAATTTGAGAAAGGCAAAATCGGGGTCAAACACGGTGAACCGTTCATGGTTCGGTCGACCGGTGCATCTTCAGACCAGTTAACCAAATAGGGAACGGGTAAGCGCAATTGGTTGACCGAGATTGTCCAGAGTGTCTGGACAATCGGGTTCGGTTAACCGATTGGAAACGGTCAACCGCGAAAAAGTATTTTCGGTAGACCGAAGGTGACCCGGTCATCCGATGACTATATCCTAGGAGCGATTTTGGTGGGTCAACGGTAGACCAATTAAAAGACGTGGTTCGTCTGAATTCTTCCAGGGAACTTTTCTCATAAAGAATCGCTCGACCGTCTAGCTCACGGTGCATCGAACAAGTGTTATAACCGAATGGTTCGGTTGACCGAATAATTCTCGGTCTACCGAACAAGAACGATTCTGCCTGAATTATTAAGAGATTAATTAGATCATGTGTGGATTAATTCCAGATTTAATTAAAACGTTTTTTGTGGGTGATTATGTGGAATTTAGAGATTAATTTTTGGAGAGAAAAACAAGGGATCATGGCTAAATAATAGCTCTTGATAAGGATGTTTTGGGAGACTATAAAAGGACCCCTACTCCTACTTGTTTAATACTAATGCAAAAAAAAATTCTCTCATTAATCTCTCCCTAATCACCACGAAAATCTCTTAGTAAAATTAAGTTTTAGAGATAAGATTCTCAAGATCTTAAAGAGGGGTAATTAGCTTGATTCTAAACCTTGTTAGAGATTGATTGGCTAGCTCATTTCTCTCTAACTTTGTTTAGAGTTTGGTGAACAATCGGAGGCAATTCCGTGGACGATTCAGCGGGCAATGCGACTCCGGATCATCAAAAAGGTTTTAGAATAACCTTTAGGTATGATTCTACCTTTGTGGATTATTTTAATAAATGTAGGTTGCATGTTATTAGAATAAAGCACAAATAGATGTACATAAAATTGCTGAAAATATGAAAATGTTCTTGTATGATGTATTAAATTTTTTAAATATATACATACATGTGGACACGAAATCCTACAATCTGTCTATAAGACTATACACGATCCGCAAACTAGATGTGAAGAATGTGGAGGTCCGCTCATGGCCCAACACGTTCCTACACACCCACCTGGCAACAATGTGCACATTGGAGTAGATGTGCACATTGGGTATTCCCCTGTGTGATGAGTGAAAGGAATGTGTTCTAAAAGTTTTACTTTTATATGTCAATTATTATGAATTGGATGTGCAAATATTTGTTCCTTGATTATTGTATTCGTCTTTTGGAAGTGTTAAGGAAGCGATGCTTGGTCCTTAACCGTAGAGCTCTAAAAGATAATGGTTTACATAAATCAAAAGTTATTCAAAATCATGGTACTTAACATGGAACATTAATCACCGAGATAAGATGTCGTGTTGGTCATCGATTGTTGTAACTCTACAAATAATTGATGACACGAGTATATAAAAGAGGAAAATATTACTTTTATATATTGAATAGACCTAACAAGTAAAAACATTATGGAATTGTGTTTCGTGGCATTAATGGTTTACTGTGTCTTGGATCCTTTGATATGAGACTTATATCTTTTCACTCAAGAAGTGCTTGATTTGATTATTGTCAAAAGCTATCAACGAGTATAGTGTTAAAGGAATTAGTTGGTTGAACATGACTTGTGTTGGAAAAGATAGCTAGTCAAATGATTATCATTGCCCCTCTTAATTGAGTGATGGTATTAGTAGGCCCCTTGATAAAGTAAAATTATAATGTGCACAATGTAGTTTGAGTTAAGTTACATAGTTATAATTAGCTTAAAGAGATCAAGAAAAATGAATATAAAACAAAGGTGACACATTTCTACTTTGTATATATTCTTAATATCATGAGGCAAGAGACAGACACAAGTAGTGCACTAACATCACTAAATGGATCATGTTTAGTTCGAGTGGAACAAGACATCTATGCTAATTGGGTAACTATAATGTGTAGCTAGATACCGCTTATAGTTCGAGATATTAAGTGTTTAATATCGCTGTCAATTTAGCTTAGATCCTCCTATAGGTCACACCGCAAAACTGGGAAACAAGAAGCTTGATTTTGAGTTCATATGATGTGTCAGGTTTCTTGAGAAAATGGACACAAGTGGTGAGTCAATAAAATCAAATATGTCACAAAAATTGACATAATTAGAATCATGGATAAATTTATATGAGGTGTATATATTATGGGGTGTAATAATTTAATATTACATAAGATATGAATTTGCTAAAAACCCCAAGAGATCAAATTTTGTTGGATATAAATCCATAATTTGACAAAGGCAAAATCAGGGTCAAAACGGTCCATCGTTTTGGGTTCGGTCGACCGAGGTTTCTTAGGAACGGTGATTGACATCATTTTATGCATACATTTGTGTCTTATATCTGTTATCTTTCACCTGAACAATGCTACGTAACGAGTTTTATGTTTGAATTTCAAAAATAAATAGGTTTGAGGAGAAGAAGCATAAAAGGACCTAAAAGCTGGAAAAAGGACTGATTTGAGAGACTTAGGGACTAAAATGCAAGGGAGAAGGACCTGAATGTAAGCCCCAATGGAACAACGAGCAAATGAAGAAACTCCACTCCATCTTGAGGAGTATTTTGGCAATTAGATTCGGACCGACACTCCTATAACCGCTCCGAGTGCACCCCATGTGAAGAATTGAAGAACTAAAGAACATATCCAAAAATGGGTCGGATCCAGGAAAAAGTGACCGCCAATTGGCGGTCATTTTGTGTACGAATCCGACCCAGTTTCTCCAGGAGATGGGTTATGTGTTTATATGTATTATGGGAAGGTTTTATTAGTCCCACATTGGGGGAATGTCCCCGATTACCTTTTTCTATGGATATAAATAGAACTCCTCCTCCTCCTTTTGTATTCACCCATTTCTTGGTGGCATTCTCTCTACTTGGAGTAAGCCTTGGAGCAAAATCTC
The DNA here is from genome assembly GCA_963682175.1 of Triglochin maritima. Lineage (NCBI taxonomy): Eukaryota > Viridiplantae > Streptophyta > Magnoliopsida > Alismatales > Juncaginaceae > Triglochin > Triglochin maritima. The sequence continues at coordinate 27,568,275 of OY821786.1, read as the reverse complement.
AAGGTGGAGAAGAATGCTACCTTCAATGTGAGTCACCTAATAAAATAAATTTTCCATTGTTTTGTTCTTATGTTGTTTCATTATGCTTGCTTAGCTTAGTTTTATTTCTTTGATTCTAGGCTAAAGTAGTTAGAATGTTTCTTTTCTTCTTTAGTTTAATTGTTAGAGTAATGTGTAGTGAGTAGATCCATCCCCCTTTGGGGGTGGAGATGATGTTCATACATGCATTAAAGAATGGATATGAATGCTTTATATTTTGATTGTGTTGATAAATGTGAATGTATGCTTGTTTTTTAGAGTAGAATACTACATTTGATGGGTTTTGCCACACATCTTAGACACCTCCCATGCTTGTTTAGGTTCTGAAATAACCAGCTTGTGTATATGAATGTTAATCAACTAGGTTAGTGAATGGATTGATAGGTTTTGTCATAACCTTTAGACACTTCCGATGCATGAAAACACTGCCTACATTTGTGCCTATAGAATGCATTCTTCACCATTTTTTACATGTGTGCACACACTCCAGCCCTAGGGGTCTCTCTCTTCTTGATTCCAGCTTAGTTTGACATTCTTTTAGTTTTGATTCGAAGTAATCTTTAGTTGTTTTACTTTGCATTTTTCTTCTTATTAGTTTAGTGTAGTGTAGATTAGCATAGACAAACTCTTCTCCCATTTTGTTGCCACTTGATTTCTGAAAAACCAGAGGCTACTCACCTGCCTTAGGATCAACCCGTATTTGCCACTGCTTCAACGCGGTCGTGCACTTGCGGTATTTAAAACGATTAAACAAGTTTTTGGCGTCGTTGCCGGGGAGGTGCTCTTTCCAGACTCTGGTTTGGATGATTCGAGTGGTTTTAATCTTTTGTTTTTAGTTTATTTTTGTTTCAGGGACATTGCAGCATCAAGGGGACACATCAGAAGAAATTTTGAGCAGAGAACGACTTTTTGGACCGCCAATCAGCGGTCTGAGACCACCAATTGGCGGCCTGGTGAGCTTCTTTTGCTCCCATTTTTATTATGGTGGTTTGTTGTTTCAGTGTAGTAGTCTGGGAGTTCAATTTGTCATGTTTCAACCTGTAGTTACCTTCCAGATTAATCAATTCCCCTTTTAAGACAACTTGGACCATAAAACTCAAAGCAAAAGATTAGACTTCTTGCCATATAAGTCATGCATCATTTGTAGACCTTGCACACATTTGTTTTTTCTGTTCTTTAAATTCTTGTTGTTGATTGCTGGCGTGAGGTACGTGCACCCATTTTCTCATTCATGCATGGTTAAAGCATGCATTAGTTAGTAAGGTGCATCAGGACAAGAGTGAGGTGAGTGCTTGTTTGGTGAGTTGCTTGCTAGCCTAAGATTTCAAAATATCTTTAAGGGGCATCACCTATAGTCTTCAAAGATAAGGTGGGGGATTTCATCACCCCTCCCTTAGCCCCAAAAAGCACACTCAAGTATAGCCTTAATCTAAAAGCAAGTAGACATTGGCCCTAAGGAATTCGGACGCAGTAGGAGAGTTATCTAGTTGAGACCGTCATGACCTGATCGACGTCGCCTGCATTGTCGATAGTAGGAGGCACTGGATCTCCGGATTTGGTATCACTTGCTGGGCATTGTGGTCTTCGTTGTAGGGAGGTGAGACGTGTCGAGACTAGTGACCTCGAAGTTAGGCGTCGTCTAGCCTAAGGACCCATAACCTTAAGTTGTTGAGCCGTGCTTGCTAGATTAGACTTCTACCTTCTCCCATTACCCACGCTAGCTCTAGGGATTCTTCCTTTCTCCTCTGAGTCACCTTCTTCTCACCTACTTCTACGTTCTAGTCTCCTCCCCTTTACACTCTCTGTTAGCGTTTTAGGGTCGAGTCGAGCACTTTTTGCGAGCTTGGCCTCGTGGTGGTGAGAGTGATCGACTCGAGAGTTCTTAGTCGAGATGGATGGTTACATGGGCGCCGATCCATATCATTGTTTGGACCAGGACAATTCTCCCTGGTACTCCGGACCCATGCATCTTGGGGTGCCTCAGACAAACACCCCGTATGGTTGGGACAATCTTCATTGTTTGACTGAGCAATCTTCATGTTGGGGGAATATGAGAGAGACACCGATTGTTAGACCACCATCTAGTTACGTCGGATCGTATGTTGGTTCTCCAACTAAGACGTTGCAAGAACCTTTGGCCTTTTTCATGCATGTGGTAGATAACATGAGTGCACAGGTGGCTCCAGTAGCCGTACCATGTGACTGGTGTGGGTTGAGTGGTCATGTTATCGGGGAATGTTCTTTTGTTCCCCCAGAGCCTGAGTATGAGCATACCTTTTCCTAAAATGCTCAATATGACCATTACGCATCTGCGTACAACCCGAGAGGGATGGATTCGTGGGGAGACAATTCTTATTCAAATTTTTATACATCATTCCCACCCCAGTATCCTCCTTCCGAATATCCTGAATTCTACCAACACCCAATGACCAATCATTGGACTCATTCTCAGCCCATCACCACCCAACCCATCCATTTCCAAAATTCTGACATGAACCTCACAGTTGACCCCAAACTTGATTCTTTAGAACAAGCCCTCCAAACGTTCATGGAAACCACTCAAAATGTGTTGAAGTCCAATCATGATTCCCTGAAAACTATGGAAATATATGTGAGTCAAATTACACAACAATTAAGTAAACGTAAGGAGGGTGACATTTCTTATCAACATGAGAATTCATCTTTTGATATCGAACCACCACCACATTCACAAATTCAAAGCACAATCTTTCAGAGTCAAACTCCTAGTCAGTCTGAGGGACTCGGGGTTTCAATTCACGATCACATTGTGAGGGATTCGATCCAAATTGAGAATAACAAGGACCAACTTCATTATGAGTCGGCACAGGATTGTGCCATATCTTTTTGTCCTGTGGCCCCTGAGCCACATGATCTTCATGTTGTGCCTCTTAAGGAGTCACCTCTGGTGGAGCAAGAGCTCCCTAGTACCGTTAATTTCAAACGGCCTGATGAAAGTTTGTCTCTCACTATTGTTCCTGATTATCTTGGAAATGATGGAACATCAAACAACTACATTGCTAATGAGGGTATTAGGAGTTCCTTGGAAGATACCTTGGGTAAGAGACTCACTTTCTGTTCGCCTGGTGAGTTGGACATGCATAAAAAGGTTCTTGACCTCGTTCCGACCCACCAGCCTATTGGTTGGAGAGTTTGGATTGACGATCATAACTTCAGTACCACAACGGCAGAAACTCCTCTTCCATTGTGCAATTATTCCCAAACTCTTGAGAGGTTCAAGCTCTTTCACTTTGATCCTTTGAATGAGACGCCTTTGCGTCCAATTCATGAACCTCTTCTTTCTTCTTGTGCTCTTTGTGAGGGGGCACAAACATGAGTATTCTGGCCCCGCGTGGTGTCATGTTCCCTTTCCAAGTGCATTGGCCCACTTTTGAGATTCCCATTTTATGTCCTTTGACAAATGAAGACGTGAACTTATTTTTCTATATAGTTTTATTCACAAAAAGAGAGAAAAAAGAAAAGAAAAGGTACAATAAAAGACTCCATGAGCGAGCATTGATTGTTGTGGGCCCCAACCCTTGTGTATTTGGGCCCCATTTCTTTCACGTATTTGTATCCCTTCTTTAGCATGTCATAGGTTTTGAGGGAATTCGGGTTTGTGTCCATCAACATAACCATGAACTTTCTGTTGTACTTTACGTTGGTGAGATCTTTTCTTTTTCATGCATAAATTCATGTAGTCTCATGCACAAACATGTTTATGCATGAGACTACATGAATTTATGCATGAAAAAGAAAAGACCTCACCAACGTTGGGGACTCCACCCCTAGGGGTCTCTCTCTTCTTGATTCCAGCTTAGTTTTACATTCTTTTAGTTTTGTTTCGAAGTAATCTTTAGTTGCTCTACTTTGCATTTTTCTTCTTATTAGTTTAGTGTAGTGTAGATTAGCATAGACAAACTCTTCTCCCCTTTTGTTGTCACTTGATTTCTGAAAAACCAGAGGCTACTCACCTCCCTGATGAACGACCCGTATTTGCCACCGCTTCAACGCGGTCGTACACTTGCGGTATTTAAAATGATTAAACAAACGGTCGACCAAACAAAGATCGGATAACGCGATTGGTTGACCAAAATTGTCTAGAGTGTCTAGACAATTGGGTTCAGTCAACCGGGCGTACGGTCAACTGAAAGGAAATATCCAGGAGCTTTCTTTCGGACATTTCGGTAGACCAAAAGGGACACGGTCGTCCGAAAAGATTCGTCGGGCGAAATTTTGGTGGGTCAACGGTCGACAGAGGCAAGACGCGGATTGTCCAAAAATTTTGAGGGAATTTTTCTCATGAATTTTTGGTCGACCGTCTAGCTAACGGTCATCCGAACTTGCGTATAACCAAATGGTTTGGTTGACTGAGTTGAAAACTCGGTTAACCGAACAACACGATTTCTGCCTGAATTATTAAGTGAATAATTAGATCATGAGTTGGATTAATTTCAGATTTGATCAAACGTTTTTTAGGATGCTTATATGGCAAATTGGGATTAATTTTAGGAGAGAAAAAGCTAGAGATCATGGTTATAGAATAGTGCTTGATGTGGGTGATTTGGGAGGCTATAAATAGGTCCTCTCAGCCTACTTGTTTCATAAGAATTAATGCAAAATTCTCTCTACCTAATCTCTCCCTTAATCACCACGAAGATTCTCTTAATAGTTTTAAGTTTTGGAGAGTAAAATCTCAGGAGCTTTTAGAGGGGTTATTAGCTAGATTCTAAGCTTAATTAGAGATTAATTGGCTAGCTCCTTTCACTCTAATCTTGTTTAGAGTATTGTGAACACTTGGAGGCGAATCGGCGGGTGATTCAACGAGTAACGGAACACCGGATCTTCTGAAAGGTTTTAGAGAACCTTTGGGTCTACCGAAAATACTCTTTCTCGGTTGACCGTTCACACTCGGTTAACCGAACCCGATTGTCCAGGCACTCTAGACAATTTCAGTCAACCAATTGTGCTTACCCGTTCCCCATTTGATTAACCGATCTGAAGATACCCCGATCGACCGAACCCTGAACGGTTCACCGTGTGTGACCCCGATTTTGCCTTTGTCAAATTTTGGATTTATTTCCAACAAAATTTGATCTTTTGGGTTTTTTTAGCAAATTCATATCTTATGTAATATATTATATTATGTAATATTAAATTATTACACCCCATAATATACACATCTCATATGAATTTATTATGATTCTAATTATGTCAATTCCCATGACAATATTGATTTTATTCGTTCACCACATGTGTCCCTTTTTCACATGAAACCCGACACATCATATGAACTCAAAATCAAGCTTCTTGTTTCCCAGTTTTGTGGTGTGACCTATAGGAGGATCTAAGCCAAATTGGCAGCGATATTAAACACTTAATATCTCAAACTATAAGCGGTATCTAGCTACACATTATAGTTACCTAATTAGCATAGATGTCTTTGTTCCACTGAAACTAAAACACGATCCATTTAGTGATGTAAGTGCACCACTTGTGTCCGTCCCTTGCCTCGTGATATTAAGAATATATACAAAGTAGAAATGTGTCACCTTTGTATTATATTCATTTCTTTATCTCTGTAAGCTAATTATAACTGTGTAACTTAACTCAAGTTACATTGTGCACATTATTATTTTGCTTTATCAAGGGGCCCACTAATATCATCACTCAATTAAGAGGGGCAATGATAATCGTTTGACTAGCTATCTTTTCCAGCACAAGTCATGTTCAACCAACTATTGCCTTTATCACTATACTCATTGATAGCTTTTGTCAATAATCAAATGAAGCACTTCTTGAGTGAAAAGACATAAGTCTCATATCTTAGGATCCAAGACATAGTAAAACATTAATGACACGAAACACAATTCCATAATGTTTTACTTGTTAGGTCTATTCAATATATAAAAGTAATCTTTTCCTCTTTTATATACTCGTGTCGTCAATTATTTGTAGAGCTACAACAATCGATGACCAACACGACAATCTTATCTCGGTGATTAATGTTCTATGTTAATTACCATGATTGTGAATAACTTTTAATTTATGTAAACCATTATCTTTTAGAGCTCTACGGTTAAGGAACAAGCGCCTCTTCCTTAACACTTCCAAAAGACAAATACCATAATCAAGGAACAAAATGTTTGCACATCCAATTCATAATAATTGACATATAAAAGTAAAACCTTTAGAACACATTCCTTTCCTGAACATGACTTGTGCTGGAAAAGATAGCTAGTCAAACGATAAAGACAATAGTTGGTTGAACATGACTTGTGATTTGGGAGGCTATAAATGTTGGCTTTTTGGCCTTAATCCTTGTTTTGATGATTTAATCAACCTAATCTTAATCATAAGTAATGTAGAGTAGCACACATATTGCATTGCATATATATTGCATGTGCTAACCTCTACAGGTGATCAAGACTCATGGAAGGAAGGAAATCAAGTCAAGATTTGTAATAAAGCTATATGAAGACTTGTAATCTGTATTTTATTTTGAGTCTTAGGAACATGTGTAAATTGAGCATACAAGAGCTAAAAACTTATCACATTCACACTAGGTTCCCTGTAGGAGTCACACACAAAATCTCATATCATTTGGACTCCATTAGATCACCCAAACCTTAGTCGGAAATCACTTAAAACCTAAACCCAGATTTCCTGTGTGAACCGGTCGACCGAACCAGTTCTCAGTTCGACCGGTTTATAACAGACTCTCCACAGTGATTTTACCGAACTCTACCGGTCGACCGGTTCTACCTTTTCGGTCGACCGATCTCGGATTTTAATATGGTTGTTTTCCTTGTCGTATTCCTATAACGGTCGTATTCGTATAAAACAAACTTAACCCCAAAATACATTCGGTAACCGGTCGAACAACGACTTTGTTTCGGTCGACCGGTTGAACAGAAACAAAATTCTCTCTATCGGTCGACACATCTTCGTTCGACCGTTGCACCTTTGTCTCAACCGAATCCCCTTAACGGTCGACCGCCCCATACTTTGGTTCGACCGATTTACTTAAGTAGAGTTAAGTTCTAGCTCGTTTGTCCGACCGAATATTTATTTGTTCGACCGTTCACCTTGAAATCAAGTGAACGGTCGACCGGTTTACTAGTTTCGGTCGACCGGTTCTGACAGATTTGCAGCCCGATTTTCTGCTTTGTGTATCTTGCACAAAACTCAATCAAATCTTGTCCAAACGGCTAGAAATCTTTAGGATCTTATAAATAGAGGATCAAGACATGTTGTTAACACAACTCTCCAACTCCAATTGTCCCAATACATTAGAGAGAAACCTCAATCCTCAAAGCTCCCATTTCTACACTCCATAAGCCTAAACTACACACACTTGATCAATTACTCATCCTACTCTAAGTGTGCTCAATTAGAGAGTGAATCCCACTCAGTTAAAGTTTGTCAAACGAGTATAGACTTCGGTGAGAGCCCGAAGTGATCCTTCTCGGATTGTGAAGAGAGGATTCCAAGCTCGGCGAGGGTTGTTCGCGAGTTTGACGGTTGTAAGGCGTTGTCTTCCGGCCCGGAACAGGGAGCGGATAGTGAAGTCGTAGGCGGAGCTCGGTGATCCGAGCGGAGCTTGCAAGAGAGGACTAGGACCCGGGTGGGGTGCCGAACCTCTATAAAAACGCCGAGTCGATTTGTGGTTTGCTTGTTCCTTTCCCTACTAGTCTTTAAATTGTTTCCGCTGCGTTTATTGTTAGATTAACCCGACCCACACGATCCTACAATAAATAGGTCATCTCACCCTACTTGTTTCATAAGAATCAATGCAAAATTCTCTCTACCTAATCTCTCCCTTAATCACCACGAACATTCTCTTACTAGTTTTATGTTTTGGAGATTAAAATCTCAGGAGCTTTTAGAGGAGTTATTAGCTAGATTCTAAGCTTAATTAGAGATTGATTGGCTAGCTCCTTTCTCTCTAATCTTGTTTAGAGTTTGGTGAACACTTGGAGGCGAATCGGTGGGCGTTGCGATGAGCAACGGAACATCGGATCTTCTGAAAGGTTTTAGAGAACCTTTGGGTATGATCCTCTCTCTTTTGTAGGAATGCATGATATTATAATAAACATATACATGTACATAAAATAAATGAAAATATGAAATCAATCATGTATGTTTGTATTAAAAAATTTAAAATATACACATACATAGGGACACGAAATCCTACAATGAGATGGGTTGCCCACGCCCAAGCATATATTGGTTAAAATTAATGTCACGAGTGGGGGCGAGATCATCGACTAAGGGGATCCCAGTCGCGTCGGAGATAAATTGGGGTGTGACACTAAACTCAAGTTGACCGGTCTCGTAACACTTGAGTTTAGAGTAAAACTCTTGTACGAGAAGTGGCATGTACAAGGTTTCGTCACCCTCAAACTACAAAAACGACCACCCTTTGGCTACGATACAATTGTGAATCAGGGAGGCAGAATTTAATTCTGGAATGAAATGAGGGTTGGCCATACCTGCACCAACCATGGCGGGCTTTAACGGAGGAGCACGTGTCGATGAAGATTAGCCACTGATGCGCGCAACCAGGAACGTGAAATGAACACAAACCCTCAGAGACCGATACGGAGCAACAAAGGAGACTCACCAGAGAAACCAGGGACCAAAACACCCTAAATCGACTGTTGATTGGCGGTGGACAACTTCTAATTGGTGGTCGGAATAGGCATCCAGGTCTTCGAATTTCTTCCCTGCGACGGCCGTAAGATATGGGATGTTTCTTTGGTGGAATAAAATGTGTAGGGTTGCGAAGAGAGTATTTAAAGAGGGAATGTGTAAAATAGCATGAAGGACCTCCCTTTTGTTTCTTTTTCTTGTTCTCTTCTTCCTTTTTATTATTATAAGTATATACAAACATGAATTCACAACCAATCACATAGTTGCGTGTGACCTCCTCGACTTCAGCTGGTGCCCCCTCCAAGTAAGGTTTGAGGCGTTGTCCATTAACTTTGAACACGTCGCCATTCCCATGGTTCAGAATTTCAACCGCTCCATGAGGAAATACGGTTTGCACAATAAAAGGGCTAGACCAGCGACTGCGGAGCTTACCCGCAAACAGATGAAGCCGGGAATTGTAGAGCAACACCTTCTGCCCAGTCGTAAACACATTTTGCATAATCATGCGATCGTGAAACATCTTGCCTCGGGACTTATTAATTTTGGCATTTTCATACACATCATTGCGTAGCTCTTCCAGTTCCCTAATGTCGAGTTTACGCTACACCCCTGCTTGACCACGATCCATATTCGGGTTCTTAATTGCCCAGAAAGCATGATGCTCGAGCTCGACGGGTAGGTGGGAAGCCTTGACGTACACTACCCGATATGGGGACATACCCAAATTGGTCTTATACGCGGTGCAGAAGGCCCACAATGCGTCATTCAGTTTAGTCGACCAATCCTTCCACGATGAATTAACCGTCTTCTCAAGGATTTTCTTTAATTGACGGTTAAAGACTTCGACCTGCCCACTAGTTTGTGGATGGTATGGGGTCGCACGCTTGTGGGTGATCAAATACTTCCCCATAAGTGCTTCAAAGGAGCGATTGTAGTGGGTACCCCTGTCGCTGATTATGGTACGAGGCGTACCAAATCGTGCAAAAAATGTGTTTTAAGAATTTGGTGACCACCTTGTTGTCATTGGTCTTTGTGGGGATAACCTCTACCCACTTAGACACATAGTCAACGATCACCAGATTGTAAACATTCCGGAACAAATTCAGGAAAGGACCCATAAAGTCGATGCCCCACACATCGAAGATGTAGACGACAAGGATATTTTGCAAATGCATCATATCACGTCAACTAATCATGCCAAGGCATTGACGCCTATCACATTGCTTACAAAATTCGTAAGCATCTTTGAAAAGCGAAGGCTAGTAGAATCTAGATTGGTGCACCTTGGAGGCAGTTTTCTTTGCTCCAAAGTGTCGTCCACATGCTTCAAAGTTGCAAAATTGGAGCACCCTTTGGAACTCGTTATTTGGGACTCACAACGTTAAAATTTCGTTAGAGCAGTATTTGAATATGTATCAGTCGTCCCAGTGAAAGAATATGACATAAGATCTAAATTTGATTTGGTCAAATTTTGACCAACCTACAGGAAGTTGCTCGGCCTCGAGGTAGTTCACGATGTCGGCAAACCAAGGGTTATCTTTGATCGCGAACAATTACTCGTCAGGAAATTTGTCATTAATAATTTGGTCCTATGGGTTGGTCGTCTCAAGACGAGACAGGTGGTCTGCTATAACATTTTCACACCTTTTTTTGTCCCGAATCTCGAGATCGAATTCTTGTAACAACAAGATCCATCTCAAAATTCAAGATTTTGCCTCTTTCTTTGCCATGAGGTGCTTCATGGCTGTGTGATCAGAATAGCCAATCAAGTATAACCAGAATTTCTCCAAAGCGAATATGATCTCTAAGAATTCTTTCTCGGTCACAGTGTAGTTCAATTGGGCATCATTGAGTGTTCTACTAGCATAGTAGATCACATGAGACAATTTGTCCAATCGTTGCCCAAGCACCACTCCCACAACAAAGTCAGATGCATCACACATCAACTCGAAGGGTTCAGCCCACACTGGTGCCTTAATTATGGGAGATGAAGTCAACTCTTTCTTCAAGGTAAAAAAAAGCATGGTGGCAATCCGGTGTGAACTCAAAAATGGCATCCTTTGCTAACAAGACGGTGAGAGGTCGAGCAATTTTGCTAAAATCCTGAATGAACCGCATATATTTGTGTCTTATATCCTCTATTTTTAGCCTAAGCAATGCTATATAACGAGTTTAAGTTTCAGGAATAAATAGGTTTGAGAAGAAGAGATGCATAAAAGGACCTAAAAGCAAGAAAAATGGGTGAGTTGTAAGACTTGGGGACAGAGATGCAAGAGAGAAGGACCTGGATGTAAACCAAAATGATCAATGAGCAAATCAAGAAGCTCCACACCATCATGAGGAGTATTTTGGCAATTAGATCCGGGCCCAAACATCAACAACTAAATCGGGTTCATCAAACATCAAGAAATCAAGACAGAAACGAGACGCTGAAATCCAGACGCGATCCGACCAGTTCAGAACGCCAATTGGCTGTCCTAGACCGTCAATTGGCGGTCCCAATTTGTCCAAAGCATTCATGCTTTAGTCGGGTGATTGGTTATGTTGTTTTATGTGCATTTATAGTATGCGTTTAGTCCCATACCATGGGATTGTCCCCGGTTGCCTTTTTTCATGCCTATAAATAGAACTCTTCCTCCTTATTTATATTCACCCATTGCTTGGTGGCATTCTCTCTACTTGGAGTAAGTCTTGGAGGAAAAACTCAAGGTGGAGAAGAATGCTACTAGTAATGTGAGTCATTTAATAAAATAATTTTTCATTGTTTTGTTCTCATGTTGTCTCCTTTTTATGCATGCTTAGCTTAGTCTTGTTTCTTTGATCTTAGGCTAAATTAGTTAGAATGTCTCCTTTCTTCTTTAGTTTAATTGCTAGCATAATGTGTAGTGAGTAGATCCATCCCCTTTGGGGGGTGGAGATGATGTTCCTATATATTGTGAAGTTTGGATGTTTGATGAATTTTTGATTGTGTAGACTTGCATGTTTTGTATGTTCATTGGGGGTGTTTTAATCATCTACATGTTGGGGAATTTTGATGGATTTTGCCATAAGATTTAGACACTTCCCATGCTTAGTTTTCTCATGTTTATTGACTGAAATTTCCTGTTGAATATGCTACATGTTAGTTGTGTGTTTCTATTTGTGTTTGATTGCTTGATTGATTGAAGAAACTTTGTTTTGATGGGTTTTGCCATAACATTTAGACACCTCCATGCTTACCTTTGTTGTTCACATGAGTTTATGGTTTTTGATGAGTCTTGCCATATCTTTAGACACTTCTCATGCTGAGCCTAATCTTATAATAATCAAGTAGTAATTGCTGATACATTGTGTGAATGGATTGATAGGTTTTACCACATCTTTAGGCACATCCTATGCATGACAACAGACACACAACACACACACATACATGCATCATTCATCACTTATTTCACTTCATATGTGCACACACTCCACCCCTTAGGGGTTTCTCTTCTTGATTCTCAATCTTTTGTTGCTTTCTTTCGTATTTCTTACTTACTAGTTTAGTGTAGTTAACTTTAGCATAATCACATATTTTCTCCCTTTATTCGCCAATTGATTTCTGACAAACTAGAGGCTACTCACCTCCCTGTGGATCAACCCATACTTGCCACCGTTTCATCGCGGCCGTGCACTTGCGGTTTAATAAAGCGTTCAATCACTTGAGGACAAGGCTCAAGTGATGAAGGCACTTATCGAAGGAAGCGCCAAATATGGAAAAGTCATCCATGAAACTCTCAAGGAAACGCTCTACCATATCGGAGAAGATGTTGATCATACACCCTTGAAACATTGTTTGTGCATTACATAACCCAAACGACATGCGATGGTAGGCAAACGTGCCAAAGGGACATGTAAATGTGGTTTTCTCTTGATCCTCAGGAGCGATGAGAATTTGGTTGTAACTGGAGAATCCATCAAGAAAAGAATAATACTCACGTCCAGCCAACCTTTCAACATTTGATCAATGAATGGAAATGGGAAATGATCTTTGCGCGTTGCCACATTGAGCTTGCGATAATCAACGCAAACTTGCCAGTCAATTTCCAGGCGTGTTGGTATAAGCTCATTATGCTCATTCTCAACAACCGTCACGCCTGACTTTTTGGGAACCACATGGACATGACTCACCCACAAACTATCAGAAATAGGATATATTATACCATTATTCAAGCACTTAAGAATCTCCTTTAGGATGACTTCTTTCAGCACACGATTCAATCTTCGTTGTGGGTCCCGACGGGGCCTAGAATTCTCTTCCATGTGGTCCGATGCTGGACAATAAAAGGGCTAATTCCTTTGATGTCCTTCAAGGACCACCCGATAGCCTCTTTGTTTTCAAAGAGCACTTTTTTAGGCCAGACTCTTGATCTTTTGCAAGATCAGAAGCAATAATGAGTGTCAATGTCTCATTATCCACTAAAAAGATGTATTTAAGGTTATCGGGGAGTGGTTTAAGCTCAACCAGAGGTGGGTCCTTGTTGGATTCAGAGTTCATTTCAAGTGACTCAAGGGCCACAGGGTAAGAGGAGCAAGCACCAAGATGCCTCCTAATCCAGAAGTTCATAGGCAAATTCCTCAAAATCATCTTCAATCGCAACCTTGTCATTAGGCACCTCAATAATATGTCGATGTGAGTCGAACATGCCCAATGACTTAAGCTTATCTGTGTCCTGAATGAAATTAGCTCCGACAACATCATCGAAGAGCCCGGGTTGCTTACTAAGAGTAAAGATGTTGAAATCCACCATTAGGTTTCCAAAAGACAACCTCATCAAGCCATTGCAACAATTGATCAAAGCATTGGATGTCCCAAGAAATGGCCTCCCAAGGATCACGGGAATTTGTCATTGTGGGTTGGACACAGGTTCAGTATCCAAGATGATGAAATCAACTGGGAATATGAACTTGCCCACTTTAATAAGGACATCCTTCACACTTCCTCGTGAATCTTGACGGATCTGTCTGCCAAATAGAGGGTGGTCTTCGTTGGCTTAAGATCGCCTATTCCAAGGTTGATATAGACAGAGTAGGGCATGAGGTTCGCAGATGCTCCCCAATCTAATAGAGCTTGAGGAATTTGTAGGATTTCATGTTTAATTACACATATATATTTTCGGTATTTTTATGCGTAATAAGGATCTAATACAATTTTCTATGATTTATTTCATGCATGCATTGGTTTGTTTCAATAACTAGTTTTAAAACTTTTATTAAAACAAACATGGGACTCCGAAATTCATACCTAGAAGTTCTCTAAAACTTCTTGAAGATTCGGAGACGTTGAAGATGCTTGTTGCTGCGCCGGATGCCTCCGAGATTTCACCAAACTCTAAACAAGATTGGAGAGAGAAGAGCTAGCCTCTCAATCTCCAATAGGGTTTAGAATCTAATTACTAACCCCTCTTTAGTTCCCTTGAGATGATGATCTCTTAAAAAACTAAAACTAAACTTAAGAATTAAGAGAATTTCGTGGAGAATTATGGAGAGAGTTTTTTGCATGAGAAAAACAATGAATTAATTAAGTAGGTAATGAGATAAACTTGTATTTATAAGTTCTCTCCAAATTACCTATTCATGTGCAACCTCTTGCCCATGATTTCATGCAAACTTCCATCTAACCATCCATTATTTAATAATAAATAATCTTAGCCACGAATTAAATCAATTATGGACCAATTCCATGCATGATCTAATTAATTCTTAAATTAATTCTGCATTAACCGTCTGGACCGGTCGACCGTTTGGAGGTTCGGTCGACCGCTCGAACCTGGTTTCGGTCGACCGTTCAATAACTCGGTCGACCGTTCGTAACAGGAATTATTCCATCACAATGTTCGGTCGACCGACCGATTACATTCGGTCGACCGTTCGAACAGATGAAAATTTCCTGTTATTGGTCGAGACACATCCGGTCGACCGTGCCCGATCGGTCGACCGTTTACTGCTAACCGGTCGACCGTTTGAGCACTATTCTGTAGACTTGTCAAATTTCGGTTTAACCCCTACAAAATTTGACATTTCGGGATTAGTAGTAAATTCACAACTTATGTAACATATTATCCTATGCAATGATCAATCATTACACCCCCATAATATTTACATCACATATGAATTTAATTTAGATTCTGATTATGTTATTAATCACAACATAATTTTGATTTTGCTTGTTCACCCCATGTGTCATATTTTCTTCATGAAACCCGACACATCTTATGAACTCAAAATCCCCATTTCCTGTTTCCCAGTTTTGTGGTGTGACCTATGGGAGGATCTAAACTAAGTTGGCAGTGATATTAAGAGCTTAATATCACAAGCTATAAGCGGTATCTAGCTACACATTATAGCTCCCAATTAGTTAGATGTCTTAATTCAACTTGAACCAAAACCCGATCTATTTAGTGATGGAGTGCACCACTTGTGTCCATCCCTTGCCTCATGATATTAAGAATACACACAAAGTAGTATTGTGTCATCTTTGTATTAGTATTCATTTCTTGATCTCTTTAAGCTAGTTATAAATATGTGACTTAACTTAAATCACATTGTGCACATTATAACTTTGTTTTATCAAGGGGCCCACTAATATCATCACTCAATTAAGAGGGGCAATGATAATCTTTTGACTAGCTATCTTCTCCAACAAAAGTCATACTTAACCAACTAACGCCTTTACACTACACTTATCGATAGCTTAAGACACTAGTCTAATTAAGAACTCCTTAAGCGATCGGATATAAGTCTCATATCAAAGGACCAAAGACACAGTAAAATATTAATGACACAGAAACACATTTCTATAATATTTTACTTGTTAGGTCAATTCAGCATACAAAAGTACTATTTTCCTCTTTTGTGTACCCGTGTTGTCACTCACTTGTCGAGCTACAATGATCTATGACCAACACGACAATCTTAACTCGGTAATTAATGTTCCATGTTAATTACCATGATTGCGAATATCTTTTGTTTTATGTAAACAAATATCTTTTAGAGCTCTACGGTTAAGGACCAAGAGCCTCTTCCTTAACACTTCTAAAAGACGAATAACATAAACAAGGAACAAAATGATTTCTCATTCAATTCATAATAATTGACATTTTAAAAGCAAAACTTTTAGAACACATTCCCTTCAATCTCCCACTTGTTATCAAAGTTTTCTTTCACATACATTCTTAATGCATAAAACATTAATAACTAGGGTAACCTTCCCAAATCACTTATCAAGCCAATCCACATGGATCCTCGAATCCATGGACTCGAAATATATTTCGTCTCTTAGCTTGGTATGAAGGTTTGTTGAATGGATCAGTTTTGTCACTGTTGTGTCCACCTATTTATTTATTTTGTCTTTCGTTGGCGGTTGAGTTAGCTGTAGTGATATTACTCCTAACTACACTAGCTCATACCT
The DNA here is from genome assembly GCA_963682175.1 of Triglochin maritima. Taxonomy (NCBI): domain Eukaryota; kingdom Viridiplantae; phylum Streptophyta; class Magnoliopsida; order Alismatales; family Juncaginaceae; genus Triglochin; species Triglochin maritima. The sequence goes on along the minus strand of OY821786.1, from coordinate 27,552,131 downwards.
CTACCTTCGATAATGATGACGCATCATCATTCCAACCTCTTATTGTTTAGAATTCCTATAAGAATTGCATCAAAATAGCCCTCGGCTATTTTCTCCTTTGTCTTCCATAAACAAGAACCTTATCTTTAGTCCGGTTAAGGTACTTCAGAATATTCTTGACCGCAATCCTATGCTTAGGGCTTGCGTCGGATTGGTGACCACTTGTCACGTTTAGAGCATACGAGATATTGAGTCTTGTGCAAGTCATTGTGTACATGGTCCTTCCTTTTGCCGAAGCATAAGGGCTACCTTCATGTACTCCAAGTCTTTGCGTGATTTAGCACGTTGAGACTCCTTGAGTTGCACACCTATACTCATACTTATTGGCACATTGTGCATATCGGAATTGTTCACCCTGAACATTTCCAAGACCTTGTCAATGTATGCACGTTGACTGAAGCCAATGAGTCTACGGGATGTATCTCAATGTATCTTGATTCTCAAGATGTGTTGAGTCTCATCCATTTCTTTTCATTGAGAATGCCGATTTCAATGAAATTTCTCGTTTGCTAATGCTAAGGTATATGATTGCTCATGAGCAATATGTCATCGACATATAAGATCAGAAGTACTACATGGCTCCCACTAATCTCCTTGTATCCACAAGGTTTTCCTTTACTTTGAATGAAGTGAATCTCCTTCACCTCTTCGTCAAAGTGTTTGTTCCAACTCCTCAATGCTTATTTCAATCCATAAATGGATTATCGAAACTTGCATTTCTTCTCGCTATTATTTGGATCATCAAAACCTTGAGGTTGTACCATGTACATATCTTCTTCCAAGTTCCTGTTTACGAAACGCCATTTTGATATCCATCTTCCATATCCCACAATTGTGAAATGCGGTAATAGTGAGCATAATCCGAATAGATTTTAATATGACAACTTCTCAAAAATTTTATCAAAGTCAATTTCTTGAATTTGAGCATAACTTTTGCTACAAGCCTTGCTTTGTAGGTTGTCAAGTTACTATCCATGTCTATCTTCCTCCTAAAAGCTCATTCATACCAAATGATAATTTCTCTTGAGGAAGGTAGATCGAGTTCCATACTTGATTACTATACATGAATTCTACTTCGGATTCCATGGCTTTTAACCATAGTTTGGAGTCTTTTCTTTCCATTGCTTCTTGGAAGGTCTAGGGATCTTTGATATCTAGTACCATGATATCATGAAGTCCCACATACTTATTGGGTTTCTTCCTTTCCCTCATTGACCTTCTTTGTTCTTTTGGTTCTTCTTGTGTCTCTCGAATTTCTTCCACAATTTCTTGAGGAATAGGTTCATGTTCGACTCTCGAATGCACACTAGGTGAGGATGATTGAGATTCTCTCACAATTTCTTGTAAGGATCTCTCGCTCATGCTCCCACTAACCAAATGAATCTCGGCTGGGCCTTCATGATTTTGAATGCAACATTCACATCATGATCTTGTAGAGTATCTTGAGTTTCCTCAAGCTCAACTCTACTCCCACTACTTTTCTCTCTTTTCCAGAAATTCCAGAAAAACCATATCTCTCTCTACAATCTTTCGATTGGAGGTGATACACCAAAAGTAGTATCCTCTTGTCACACGAGGACAACCTATAAAGAAGCACTTATCCGCTTTTGGTTGAAGCTTGGTTGACATCAATTTCTTGATGTATACCTCACAACCCCAAATCTTGAGAAAGTCGAGCTTAGGTGTCTTTCAACTCCATAGCTCACAAGACATTTTCTCCACGGATTTGGATGGAACATTATTTAGTGAGTTAGTCATTATTTGTAGTGCATAATTCCAAAATTAAATAGGCAATTTAGATTGACTTATTATTGATCGAACCATGTCGAGCAATATCATGTTCCTACTTTAGGAATAAGTCAAATTAGGTATCCTAAGCACTCACCCCTACGTACCTTTCATAGAGACTCGATATTCTTGTTGAGTCGGTTCACTACTTCATCCTCGAATTCCTTGAAGTTGTCAAAGAATTCACTTTTGCTTCCCATTAGACAAATATAGCCATAATGACTATAGTTGTCCGTGAACAAAATGAAGTACCTTAAACGTCTCTTGCACTTGTACTTATCGGACCACATACATTAGAATGTATCATATCCAATTAGTTATTCGTTTTCGTTCCTTTCTTCTTGAAAGGTCTCTTGGTCATTTATTTGACCAATCCGATAGTGCTACAATATTGTATCATTCACGTGAGTTATCTTAGTTTCTCTTTTGTTATTGTTTGTCTGAGTTTGTTTATTATTCATTTCAAGCAAATAGAAGTCATTCTATACGAATGTATTTGCATAGAAAATTCCATTCTTCGACATAGACAAGCAAGAATTAAAATATTTATTAAAATTTATCTATATCTAAAACTTGATACAGAAATGTTCTTGCTAATCGAAGGCATATAACAAACATTCTTCAAAGCATAAATTTAAATCACTAGACTATTGAAGTTCCATAGAATCTTCTACAATCGCAGCAATGCTTGTACTATTTCCAATCTTCAATATCATCTCGTTCTCCACGAGTTCCTTCCTATCCTTCAATAGCTGCACGTCAAAATTATGTGAGCACAAGATCCGGTAACCATTACCAAATCAAGGATAGAGGTGATTAAATTTATCTCAATAACAAACATACCTATGGCGTTTCTCGGGCGCCTACGTTCAATCATCCCATTTTCAAGGTCTTCCTTGTACTTGGGGCAATTAGGTCGGATGTGTCCCTCACCGCAGTGAAAGCACTCCGTGTTGGGAGTTGGAGATTTGAAAGATTTCCCCCTTGAGGCACTCCCATGAGCACCTCCTACTCCCTTGCTCTTGATTGACGTATCTTTGGTAAATTTGCCTTCACCTTTGTTGATCTTTTTGCTCCTCTCATGGACGGCTAGGACGTGATTGTCCCGACCCTTGCCCATGTCAACTTCAGCAGTTTTGAGAGCATTGTGCAGCTCCTCAAGACTCACCCCTTTTTCACGCACGTGATAGTGCATCACAAAGTCCTTAAAGGACGGGGCTAGAGAGCCAAGAATCATATCTTCAGAAATGTCCTCGGGCATTGGTGAAGAGAGCTTTGCCAACTTCTCAAGGTATCCTTGCATCGTGAGAAAATGCATAGATACCGATGTTCCCTCCGCCATATTGCACCTTGTGAGTGCGATGGTGGTCTTATAGCGCTCCTTTCGGGCACTATCCATGAACAACTTTGATAAAGCCTCCATGGTCTTCTTGGGTTTTGAATCCAAGTATTTCGCTTGAAGCGAGTCACCCATAGATGCTAGCATAAGACCGTGAAGTTGGTTCTCTTGGTCTTCCCACTTGGCTTTAGCCTCTTTCTCTTCATCGTTTAATCTCTCATTCCACTTTGGGATTGGACCTTCCAAAATGTGAGATAGTTTCTCAAACTTTAACACGATGTTGAGTTTGAGTTGCCAACTAATGAAGTTTGAGCCATCATTTGCTAAAGGGTGTTTTTCTATCATGGATCGTACGATAGGTTGGATGTTCGACATTTTTCTACAAAATAAATCATACAGGATTTTAATGCCAATTTTATGTTTATTATACATACATACAAATGTAAATGTTGCAAATAAAAATTTTGCCCATAAATGCAACAATCCAAGATCCCATTAATTGTAATATAGACTAACTAAGGGCTATCGAATACATTACAATATCAAGGTAAGAAAAACATTTTCTAATCACAACCTTTTTGAATTTTAGCAATATTAGCATCTTCAAACTCTTGTGATTCTTGTCGTTTTAATTATGAGGGAATGCGACATATCCTCGTAAGAAAAACGTTTTCCCAAAACCGAGCTAGGGCTCTAGGTAATGTTAAGAAAACTTATTTTCATTTGATACGAGATACGTTTATCCATTGTATTCACAACTAAATATACTTGGGGTTCACTAGGGTGAAAGGCACCTCATACATTTAATCATGGCACAACAACAGACAACCATTATATCTCCCACTATTCCCAAAGATGGAGGGAGCTATCTCCCGCTAAGGGCGAGCAGAGTATCCCTCAATCAATGGCTGCTAGTGGATGAAATAAGAAGGAAATTATTCTTAATTTTTGTTGGACAATTTCATATATTAACGTGTGTTTCAGAATTTTAGGTTATCATGCATATTATCATTCATACACATCCTAACATTCAACACATTCATCACATGCATAGCAGAAATTAATAAACAGAAATTAAACATTCACACAATTCACATCGTGTGAGTTTATATGTTCCCTTCGATCCTTGATCCTCGATCCCCGATCCTTGATCCTCGATCGATGCGCTACAACGGCGACTTCCTCTTGCACAGGAGATGTAGATTTTACAGAAAATAAACATGCTCCTCACATTCGATAAAAAACCGACTAGTGCAAGTCCTATGTAAAACCTCTCATATGCATATGCAATTATATAAAAGATGTAAATAGAGAATTTGGCTTTTACATACATAAGCCCCTGTATTATAACAATTATAAACATTCATAGGCGCTGATTTGGAACATATAAACTCACAATTCCTAGAAAAAACAACTCGAGCATCCATGCACGCAATATCGCTATAAACTATCCAACCTAGTTTATCAAGCATCTAGAATCCCAAACAATTCTTTGAAAAAACATTTTGAAATCCATTAAAAACATTTTTCATGCATCCATAGTTCAAAAATTAATTATGAACCGCTGTCCATCCAATTTCCAATGGAAAGATGAACCGCAGTTTTTCGGTTTTGTTGATTCTCTTACAAAATAATCGTTTATACTTAAAACGAAATTATTGCAAGTTAGACAAATGTTTAAATCTTAATTCTAATAATTACATGGCATGTTTTAAAACACTTAAAACATTCAGAATGAATTATTATGGAGAATTACATCAACAAACATTCATAGACCGAAAAACCGGTAAATCGAATTGTTTAAATCCTAGATGGTAAACTAAATTCGTTTACAGCCTTAAATCATGAGAAAATTGAACCCTAAGCTCTGATACCATTGTAAGATTTCATGTTTAATTACACATATATATTTTCGGAATTTTTATGCGTAATAAGGATCTAATACAATTTTCTATGATTTATTTCATGCATGCATTGGTTTGTTTCAATAACTAGTTTTAAAACTTTTATTAAAACAAATATGGGACTCCGAAATTCATACCTATATGTTCTCTAAAACTTCTTGAAGATTCGGAGACGTTGAAGATGCTTGTTGCTGCGCCGGATGCCTCCGAGATTTCACCAAACTCTAAAAAAGATTGGAGAGAGAAGAGCTAGTCTCTCAATCTCCAATAGGGTTTAGAATCTAATTACTAACCCCTCTTTAGTTCCCTTGAGATGATGATCTCTTAAAAAAACTAAAACTAAACTTAAGAATTAAGGGAATTTCGTGGAGAATTATGGAGAGAGTTTTTTGCATGAGAAAAACAATGAATTAATTAAGTAGGTAATGAGATAAACTTGTATTTATAAGTTCTCTCCAAATTACCTATTCATGTGCAACCTCTTGCCCATGATTTCATGCAAACTTCCATCTAACCATCCATTATTTAATAATAAATAATCTTAGCCACGAATTAAATCAATTATGGACCAATTCCATGCATGATCTAATTAATTCTTAAATTAATTCTGCATTAACCGTCTGGACCGGTCGACCGTTTGGAGGTTCGGTCGACCGCTCGAACCTGGTTTCGGTCGACCGTTCAATAACTCGGTCGACCGTTCGTAACAGGAATTATTCCATCACAATGTTCGGTCGACCGACCGATTACATTCGGTCGACCGTTCGAACAGATGAAAATTCCCTGTTATCGGTCGAGACACATCCGGTCGACCTTGCCCGATCGGTCGACCGTTTACTGCTAACTGGTCGACCGTTAGAGCACTATTCTGCAGACTTGTCAAATTTCGGTTTAACCCCTACAAAATTTGACATTTCGGGATTAGTAGTAAATTCACAACTTATGTAACATATTATCCTATGCAATGATCAATCATTACACCCCATAATATTTACATCACATACGAATTTAATTTAGATTCTGATTATATTATTAATCACAACATAATTTTGATTTTTCTTGTTCACCCCATGTGCCATATTTACTTCATGAAACCCGACACATCTTATGAACTCAAAATCCCCATTTCCTGTTTCCCAGTTTTGTGGTGTGACCTATGGGAGGATCTAAACTAAGTTGGCAGTGATATTAAGAGCTTAATATCACAAGATATAAGCGGTATCTAGCTACACATTATAGCTCCCAATTAGTTAGATGTCTTAATTCCACTTGAACCAAAACCCGATCCATTTAGTGATGGAGTGCACCACTTGTGTCTGTCCCTTGCCTCATGATATTAAGAATACACACAAAGTAGTATTGTTTCATCTTTGTATTAGTATTCATTTCTTGATCTCTTTAAGCTAGTTATAAATATGTGACTTAACTTAAATCACATTGTGCACATTATAACTTTGCTTTATCAAGGGGCCCACTAATATCATCACTCATTTAAGAGGGGCAATGATAATCTTTCGACTAGCTATCTTCTCCAACAAAAGTCATACTTAACCAACTAATGCCTTTACACTACACTTATCGATAGCTTAAGACACTAGTCTAATTAAGAATTCCTTAAGCGATCGGATATAAGTCTCATATCAAAGGACCAAGGACATAGTAAAATATTAATGACACAGAAACACATTTCTATAATATTTTACTTGTTAGGTCAATTCAGCATACAAAAGTACTATTTTCCTCTTTTGTGTACCCGTGATGTCACTCACTTGTAGAGCTACAATGATCTATGACCAACACGACAATCTTAACTCGGTAATTAATGTTCCATGTTAATTACCATGATTGCGAATATCTTTTGTTTTATGTAAACAAATATCTTTTAGAGCTCTACGGTTAAGGACCAAGAGCCTCTTCCTTAACACTTCTAAAAGACGAATAACATAAACAAGGAACAAAATGATTTCTCATTCAATTAATAATAATTGACATTTTAAAAGCAAAACTTTTAGAACACATTCCCTTTAGAATTGTCACGTTGTCGATCATGCAAGAAACAGTTGGACAACCGGGGTCCTTGTATTTGACTTGCAGCCTATGGTCAGTATAGGTCCTTACAGCTAGACGACGTCTAACTACGAGGTCACACGGCCTCAACACGCCTCACCTCCCTACGACGAAGACAACAAAGCCCAACAAGTGAGCCAAGATCTGGAGATCTCGTCTCTCCTACTATCGACAAAGTGGGCAACGCCGATCAAGCTATGACAGTCGTGACCAGATCACTCTCCTAATGCGCCCGAGTCCTAGTGGCCAATGTCTACTTGATTTTAGATTAAGACTTTGGATTATGAATGATTTTTGGGGAAACGGAAAGGGTGATGAAATCCCCCACCTTATCTTGTATGGGACAGCCACTCCTTAGTAGTATTTTGAGACTTAATCTAGAAATCAACTCTTTAAACAAACGCTCACTTTACTCTTGTTCTGATGCACCTTACTAACTAATGCATGCTTTAACCATGCATGAATGAGATAATGGGTGCTCATACCTCACGTCAGCAATCAACAACAAGAATGTAAAGAAAAGAAAAGGCAAGTGCGTGCAAGGTCTACAAATGATACATGACCTAGATAGCAATCGGTCTACTCTTTTGCTTTGAGTTTTAAAGTCCAAGTTGATTAAAAGGGGGTTGGTTGGTTTCTTGTTTAATCTGGGAACAGTCTACAAGTCATAACATGCCAAATTACGCTCCCAGACCACTATATTGAAATTAGAAACAATTTGGAGCAAACAAAGCTCACTAGACCACTGATTGCCGGTCGAAATAGTTGTTCGCTTCTCCAAAATTCTCTAGGTGCCTTCCCTTAATGTTGAGATGTCCGTGAAACAAACACAAACTAAAAACAAAAGATTAAACCCACTTGAATCGTCCAAACTAGAGTCTGGACAGAGCACCTCCCCGACAATGACGCCAAAGACTTGATTGAAATTAAGTTTAACCGCAAGTGCACGGTCGTCGGTGAAGACGAGGCAAGTAAGGGTCGATCCATTGGGAGGTGTGTCAACTCTGGTTCTTTCGAAGGCAAGTGGAGAATAAAGGGAAGAAGTGTGATTATGCTAAACTAAACTACACTAAACTAGTAGTTAACAAATGCAAAAGAGAGCAACTAGAAATTGACTAAAACTAAACTAAAGACTTAACAAAGAGGCTGGAATTCAGGAAGAAAAGCCCCCAAGGGGTGGAGTGTGTTTACACATGAAATAAAGTGGTGAGGAATGCATTAAAATAGGGCACAAAGTGTAGGTTGTGTTTTTATGCATATGAAGTACCTAATGGTTGTGGCAAAAGCTATCAATCAAATCACTAACCTAGTTGGTTAATATGAGCATAAACAAGTTTGTTATTAAGAACCTACACAAGCATGGGATGTACCTAAAGATTATGGTAGAAACCATCAAGTTAAGTATTCTCTTTTGTTCAAACAAGCATACCCACGTTCATTACATAAAAATATAGCATTTATTCCATTCTTCATGACATGTATAAACATCAACTCCACCCCAAAGGGGGATGGAACTACTCACTATTCGTCAAGAAAAGGAGACAAAACAAAATTAAGCTAATTAAGCTAGGAAAAGGAAACATGCTAATTAATTCTACTAACATTAAGACAAAAAAAACTAAGAGTGCAAGAATTAAAAGAAACAACAAGAAACTAACAAAACATTCTTTTATTTCTCACTCACATTACAAGTAGTATCTCTCCACTAGAGTTTTGCTCCAAGGCTTTACTTTAAGTAGAGAGAATGACAACCAAGAGAGGAGTCACTACAAAGAAGGAAGAAGAGTTCTATTTATAGGCATGAAAAAAGGTAACCGGGGACAATCTCCCAATGTGGGACTAATGACATCCTATAAATGGACATAAAACACACTGATACAACACCCGACTAAGTATTATCGGATCTGGAGCAGATCCAATCGCCAATTGGCGGTCTGGAATGCTCGGATCCGGCCCTGGCTGGGAAGACGCTTTGCTGGGTTGATTTCTTCATATGCAGTGCACCAGAGTTGGTTGTTGGAGTTTAGACCCGAATCGAATTGCCAAAATACTCCTCGTGAAGGTGAGGAGTTTCTCGATTTGCTTATTAGTCCTTTTTGGTTTATATACCGGTACTTCCCTCTTGCATGTCAGTCCATAAGTTTCACAATTGAGACTTTTTTTCTTACATTCAGGTCCTTTTGGTGTCTCTTCTTCTTAACCATGTTTATTCCTGAAACTTAAACATAAAACTCATTACGTGGCATTCCTTAGGTTCAAAATAGAGGATATAAGACTCGAATATATACATGATATGATGTCAATCAGCAAGACTTGTAGCAAAAGGATTTAGTCAAGTTCAAGGAATTGATTATGATGAAACCTTCTCGCATGTTGCTATATTCAAATCTATTAGGATTTTATTTGCCATCGTCACATTTCATGATTATGAAATATAGCTAATGGATGTCAAAATAGTGTTCCTAAATGGGAACTTAGAAGCGGATGTGTACATGGTACAACCTCAAGGTTTTGAAGATCCAAAGCATGGTAGTAAAGTATGCAAACTTCATCCATTTATGGATTGAAGCCAGAATCGAGGAGTTTTAACAAGCACTTCGATGATAAGGTTAAACACCTCGGGTTCATCCAAAGTGAAGAGGAACCTTGTGTCTACAAGAAGGTTACTGAGAGCCACATTGTGTACTTAGCACTGTATGTCAATGACATACTCCTAATTAGAAACTTTATACCCTTGTTAGTGCAAACAATAACTTCATTGAAAGATGTTTTCTCAATGAATGATTTTGGCGAGGTTCAATATATCTTAGGCATAAACATATGTAGAGATAGGCCTCAAAGATTCATTGGCTTGAGTCAATGTACTTACATAGACAAATTGTTGAAAAGATTCAACATGCAGAATTTTAAGAAAGGAAATGTGTCGATGACTAAAGCTGTGACACTTAGCAAGTCTCAATGTGCTACGTCACGAGGAAACATTGAAATGATGAAGGATATACCATATGCTTCCGCTATTGGTTCCATCATGTATGTTATGGTGTGTACACGACCAGATGTTGCATATACACTAAGTGTGACAAGTCATCACCAAGCCCATGCTATTGAGAATTTAACTTAATCCTAGGTGACATCCTAGTCACTGCCACATCAGCTATGGAGGTGAGTCATCTAGGAGTTGATGACTCAACAAGAAGGAATACAAAAGGTTGTAGGAAAGGAAGAGACAAAGGGACTCTTCATTTTTTCTATGATTTTCGTCCTATTTTATGATCCAATTTAAGTAGAGGTTGTAATGATCTTGAATGATCACCTTTATGTAGTTTATGTTATGTTTGTGTTTTAGGTTAAGTTGAAGAGTCTTTGTAAGTGCCTATATAAGAACAAGAGATCTCCATTTGTAAAACAAGTCAAGTGAAGCCAAAAACAAGTCAAGTCAAGTGAGAAAGAAGAAAGAAAAGATGAGTTTGGTGCAAATCTCGTTTTTTCTTATGAGTGTTAAGTAGTGAGTTCTCTTCTTTCATTCGTGTCCACCAATTGAGTAGATCAAAGTATGGATCTAGTGATGGCAATAGAAGGCCCTCAACATGGAGAACAAGGCGAGCCAAAGCAGCCCACCAGGCACAACTTCTGAACCGCCAATTGGCGGTTTGGGACCGCTGGTTTGCGGCCCATGTGTGTCTGGTGGAGGGTGGCTTTCTGGGGTGGCTCGGTCTGGTGCTCCCCGTCTTTCTCCCGCATCTAACATCTGGTATCACATCCTCGTCTGATGGGGAGCTCAGGAATGACCTCGTTTGGTCATGTATCGTTGCCTCACCTTTCGAATGGGAACTACGACAATTGGAGTATCCAAATGTGTGTCCTACTCAGTGCGCATGATGCTTGGGATGTTGTGGAGAGCGGCTTCGAGGAGGAGGCCGTGACGGGGGTAGGAACCGTCGCACAAATCAAAGTACAAAAGGAGAGAAGAGCCAAAGACAAGAGTGTTCTCTTCCTTCTCTTCCAAGCGGTGGATGAGAGTAGCTTTGAGAAGATCGCTGAAGCGAAGACGTCGAAGGAGGCGTGGGACACCCTTGAGAAGAGCTACAAGGGTGTTGATCGAGTGAGACAAGTGAGACAAGAACACACCTTCGAGGTGAGTTCGAGGCGTTGAAAATGAAGGAATCGGAAGGTGTTGCCGCTTTCGTGACGAGGGCTCGCATGGTGGCGAACAAATTGAAGAGAAATGGGGAGGCGTGTCAGGATAATGAGACCTTGCCACTCATTATTGCTTCTGATCTTGGACAAGATCAAGAGGTTGCCCTCAAAAGAGTACTCTTTGAAAACAAAGAGGCAATCGGGTGGTCCTTGAAGGATATCAAGGGAATTGGCCCTGATATTGTTCAGCATCGGATCCACATGGAAGAGGATTCTAGGCCCCGCAGGGACCCACAACGGAGATTGAATCTTGTACTGAAAGAAGCCGTCTGAAAGGAGGTTCTTAAGTGCTTGGATCATGGCATAATCTATCCTATCTCTGATAGTTCGTGGGTGAGTCCTGTCCATGTGGTTCCCAAGAAGTCAGGCATGACGGTTGTGGAGAATGAGCATAATTGTTCTAGTTTTCTTTTAATCTTGTCTTTTAATTTGTGCATGCTTGTTTAGTCTTTCTTTTCCTTTTAAGCTTCTTTAATATTTCTTGCTTCAAAAACTTGATTGATCGTTTTATATTAACCGCAAGTGCACGGCCGCGTTGAAGCGGTGGCAAATACGGGTCGTCCACTGGGAGGTGTGTCGACTATTGGTTTGTGCGAAGGCGAGAGGTAAAGAAAGGGAAGAAAGATGTATTACACTACACTACACTAATCTAAACTAGTAAACTAACAAAGCTGAAATGAAATCACTACCAAACTAAGCTAAACAACTAATGAAGAAAATAAAACCTCAGGAATGAAAACCCCTAAGGGGTGGAGTGTGTGTGTGTGCACATGAAATAAGTGTGGTGTTGAATGCATACAATAAGCTCAAGTTAGTTAGTGTTTGTTAATGCATAAGAGGCACCTAATGGCAAAACCTATCATTTACAACACTAAAACTAATGTGATTAATATGAGCAATGCAAGGTCGTTATTAAGACACTTAGACAAGCATGGAATGTACCTAAGCTATGGCAGAAACCATCAAGTAAGGTTCTTAATAATTCAAGCAAGCATACTAATATCTTTCACAAACATTCATATTAAGCATTCAAACCATCTACATAACATGTACACACATCTACTCCACCCCCAAAGGGGATGGACTACTCACACATATTTAAACTAACTATTCTAACAAAATGAAGCATAATACTGAAATGAAACTACACTAATCAAGCAAGAAATATTAAAGAAGCATAAAACAAAACAAGCACGAAAGCAAACATATTAAAGGAAATTAACTAAGCAAGAATTAACAAGCTAATGAAAACATCTATTATTAACTCACTCAAATTACAAGCAGCCCTTCCTCCACCAGAGTTTTGCTTCAAGGCTTCACTCTTAGTAGGGAAGAAGGCCACCAAAGAGAGAGATGGAAACAATGGAAGGTGAAAAGTTCTATTTATAAGCATGGAAAAAGCTAATCTGGGACAATCCCCCGATGTGGGACTAAACCAATACCAAAAATAGCCTAAACACACATTAATACAAGTCCAGGAGAAAGCTTAGTGGATCTGGGCTGATCCAGACCGCTAATTGGCGGTTCCAGACCGCCAATTGGCGGCCTATAAAGCTCAGATCCGATTGGTTTTGCTTGTGGGCTTTGCTTGGAGTGTTTCTTGGTCTTGGATACATCTACTTTGCTTAGTGGAGCTCCGACCCGAATCGAATTGACAAAATACTCCCCATGATGGTGTGGAGTTTCCTGTTTTGCTCTTAGGTCCTTCTGTCTTACTTTCAGGTCCTTCTCCCTTGCATCTTAGTCCCCAGGTCTCACAATTAAGTCCATTTTCCTGCTTTTGGGTCCTTTCATGGCTCTTCTCTTCAAACCTCTTTATTTCTTAAATTCAAACATAAAACTCGTCACGTAGCATTACTTAGGTGTAAGATAATGGATATAAGGTACAAATATAAGCATGAAATGATGTCAATCAGACACCCTTAAGAAGAGCTACAAGGGTGCTGATCGAGTGAGACAAGTGCGCCTCCAAATGCTTCGAGGTGAGTTCGAGGCGTTGAAAATGAAGGAATCGGAAGGTGTTGCCAATTTCGTGACGAGGGTTCGCATGGTGGCGAACAAATTGAAGAGAAATGGGGAGGCGTCGACTGAAGGAAGAGTGGTGGAGAAGGTGTTGCGTTCTCTCACCGAAGACTTTGAAAATGTTGTGTGTGCTATCGAGGAATCAAAGGACCTCGAGAAGATGACCATCGCCGACCTAGCAATCTCGTTGGAGGAACACGAGCAAAGAAAGAAGAAGAAGAGGCAAGATGTGTTGGAGGAGGCATTGCAAGCGAAGATGTCACTTAAGGAGGAGAAACCTCGCAACGTAGATCGTGGAAGCGGTCGTGACTATGGAGGTCGTCCAAAGAAGAAGGAGGTCAAGTGCTTCAAGTGTGGGAAGCGTGGCCATTTTGCGAAAGAATGTTGGTCGCAGAAGAAGGTGGAGGAGAGCTCCAGCCGTGGCCGTGGTGATCGTGGATCAAAGAAGGAGATTGAGTGCTTCAATTGTGGGAAGCATGGACACCATTTGAGTGTTGGTCGAAGAAGATGGTGGAAGAGAGTTCCAACCTTATTGCCGAGGAGGAAGACACCCGCGGTGATGCAATGTCCTTGCTTGTTAACCACGAGGAGGTGACAAATCATGTCATGCTTGCTCATGTTGATGATGAGCATAAGGAGGAATACGAACAAAACAATGAAAATGAGGAGCAAGAGGTGGAGGTGGCAGATTCCACCGAGCACGAAGTTGTATCATCCAATGATGAAGAGACGAGACCAAGGAAGAAAAGGAGTCTTCGTGATCTCTACGAGGGAACAAGTGAGCTATACTTGGTTTGCCTCTTAGCTCAAGGAGAGAGCATCCCGTTCGAAGAAGCGGTGGTGTCAAAAGCAAGAAGGCGAGCCATGATGACTGAGGAGATGGAGTCGATAGAAAAGAATGAGACTTGGAAGCTAGCTTCGCTTCCAAAACATCACAAAACCACTAGTGTCAGGTGGGTGTATAAGAAGAAGACAACACCCCAAGGAGAGGTCGAGCAATGAAATACACGCTTGGTAGCAAAAGGCTACAAGCAAACGACCGGCATAAATTATGAAGAAGTGGTCGCACCGGTGTCATGCATGGAGACAATACCTCTTTGTGTGGCTTATGAACAAGTAAGGTTCACATGGTGTGTCTTTTAGCTCAAGCAAAAGCATTGCCAATAAGGTTGCATGAAAGGATGCGCAACCTACTTGGGATGGTGGATGGAAGAGGATTAAGTTCAAGGTGGAGTATTGAGAATTGAACTTAATCCTAGTGGCATCCTAGCCACTAGCCACATCAGCTATGGAGGGTGAGTCATCTAGGAGTTGATGACTCAACAAGAAGGAAGACAAAAAGTTGTAGGAAAGGAAGAGACAAAGGGACTCTTCATTTTTTCTATGATTTTGGTCCTATTTTATGATGCAATTTAAGTAGAGGTTGTAATGATCTTGAATGATCATATTTATGTAGTTTATGTTATGTTTGTGTTTTATGTTAAGTTGAAGAGTCTTTGTATGTGCCTATATAAGCACAAGAGTTCTCCATTTGTAAAACAAGTCAAGTGAAGCCAAAAACAAGTCAAGTCAAGTGAGAAAGAAGAAAGAAAAGATGAGTTTGGTGCAAATCTCGTTTTTGCTTATGAGTGTTAAGTAGTGAGTTCTCTTCTTTCATTCGTGTCCACCAATTGAGTAGATCAAAGTATGGATCTAGTGATGGCAATAGAAGGCCCTCAACATGGAGAACAAGGTGAGCCAAAGCAGCCTACCAGGCACAACTTCTGAACCACCAATTGGCGGTTTGAGACCGCTGGTTGGCGGCCCATGTGTGTCTGGTGGAGGGTGGCTTTCTGGGGTGGCTCGGTCTGGTGCTCCCCGTCTTTCTCCCGCATCTAACACATGGAGGTCCTGCTCATTGGACCGCAGTCAAGAACATTCTTAAGTACCTGAACAAGACTAAGAGTAAGTTTCTTGTGCATGGTGGAAAAGGGGAGCTCGTCATAGATGGCTATGTCGATGCTAGTTTTCAAAGTGATTATGATGATAGAAGATCACAGTCAGGGTATGTCTTCACTTTGAATGGTGGTGTCGTAAGTTGGAGAAGTTTTAAACAATCAACTATGTCTAACTCGACCACAGAATCAGAAGGATTGCTGCCACTGAAGCAAGAAAAGAATGTGTTTGGATCAAGTTAATTGAAGAACTAGGTGTGGTTCCTTCCATCAAAGGACCCTTGGAGCTGTTTTGCGACAATAGTGGAGCTATTGCGCAAATCAAGGAGCCAAAATCTCACCACAACGTCAAAGACATGGATCGAAAACATTATGTCATTCGAGACTTCATAAGAGAAGGCAAAATATATGTATTAAAGGTGGACACAAATAGTAACAAAGCAGATCTGCTAACAAATCCTTTATCTTAAGCGAAAAGCAAAGTTCACTTCAAAGCCATGGGTCAAAAGGAACATGGAATGGATAGATATAGTTGAGTGAGTCAAAAGGGGCAACCATGGTCTCTAGAGTTTCATGCACTAGCAATGCAAAGAATGAAACTTTGAGAACAAGTGGGAGATTGTTAGTTTTGTGTTCTAAAAGTTTTTTTGTTGATTACTTTTACATGTTATGTTTATGAATTGAAGGTTATTTATGTATATATACTTTTTGTTCCATGAGTTTGATGTTTTATAGAAGTGTTTAGGAATATGCCCTTAGTCTTGAACCGTAAAACTCTATATCATAACAAACATGAAACTCTTAAGTTTTCACAATCTTGGTAATTAGCATGAAACATTATTATACCAGGAAAAGCTTGTCGTGTTGATTAAAGTATGTTGTAATTCTACAAATTTTGATAAAAGATTATCATTTAATAACACGAGTGTATGAAAGGTTTCATACATTGAACATGACCTAACAAGTGAAAACCTTATATGGATTGTGTTTAGTCATTAATGTTTTCACCGTGTGTATGAATTCTAAGATATGAGACTGTATCTTTTGACATGAGAAATGTGTAACGTAATTACTATTAAAAGTTTCTTATTGATGATAAAATTAGTAGTTCTTTATATATTGATTGTGCGGGAAAGGATTATAGGTCAACAATATCATTGT
Organism: Triglochin maritima; assembly: GCA_963682175.1. Classification (NCBI taxonomy): domain Eukaryota; kingdom Viridiplantae; phylum Streptophyta; class Magnoliopsida; order Alismatales; family Juncaginaceae; genus Triglochin; species Triglochin maritima. Next base: position 27,535,680 of record OY821786.1, on the reverse strand, counting down.
CCTTCATTTATATCACTGGCACCGTGGTAGAGTAGAATTGTAAATGCATGCAATATAGTTGAAGTGATACCAACTATATATTTATAATTTACTCAAGAGAGACTAACAAATGAATATGATGTAAAAGTGAAATAACTCTACTTTGCATGTTATTCATGATATCATGAGGTAAGGAATAGACACAAGTAATGTTATTTATAATATGTTGCTACAGGATCATGTTTTGTAAAATGGTTGCATTTAATTTGTGTTGAATGTGTGACTATAATGTATAGCTAGAATACCACTTATAATTTATGGAACTAAAATATTTTATGTCATTACTAATTCAACCCGGATCCTCGATAAAGGTCACACCAATTGAACGAGAAACAAGCAAAGTATATTACATATGATATGAAATTAAATGCATTGGCTTAGATGGTAAAATAAAGTGTTACATGTTGTAACATTTAATATGAGTTAATGAGATATGTGCCTAATATTATTTGGAGAAGTGTAATGTACATACATAACATAATATTTATGGCACATAAATATGATAATGGATGTCACATTGTCATGACATGAATTTATAAAAGCTAAACCCTTTAATCAATCAATTAGGAATGGAACATGCAACTAATGGGTCATGGGCCCATTAAGCTCATCTTATGGTTAGGGTTTGCCCTAACTTGCACCTATAAAAGGAGTAGAGAAATGTAACTTGAAAACAAGTTTTCTTTTTCAGCCACTTTTCCTCTCTCTCAAGTTTTGTGGGTGCATATTCCTCATTCTAGAGTGATTGTCAAAGGAAAGACTAGTAGTCATATTATTTTCGGTCGAACGAACCTTCTTGTGTTAGACCGATTAACCTTTGACATGGCCAAAACTCTGTTAATGGTCGACCCCCCCAGATTTAGTTCGACCGTTAACTTAAGTCATAGCCACTTGGTTCAACCATAGTTTAGGTTGGCTCGAACGTTTCCTTATTTTCATGGAAACGGTCGATCGTTGATCCCATGTTGGTCGACCGATTTAAAATAGATTTGAAGAACTTAGATTTCTATTTTGTGTATCTTACACAAACTTCAACCAAATCTTCCTCAACGGCTATAAACCTTTAAGAGCTTATAAATAGAGCTTCACACACCTTATTTACACAACTCTCCTATTTCTATTTGCCTCCTACATTATAGAGAATCCTCCTATACTATTCTACACACTCCAACCTTCAACTTTCACACTTTAGATCCAATTCCTAATCATACTCTAAGTGTGCTCAAGTTAGAGAGTGTTTGAATTACTCACCATTTGCTATCAAAAGGAGTAAAGGTTTCGCTAAAAGCCCAAAGCATCCCTCTCAGGCTATGAGAGGAAGAAATCGAACTCAGCGAGGATTGTTCGCGAGTTCGTGTTGTAAAGGCATTATCTCTTGTCCAAGAACGGGGAGAGAATAGTGAAGACGTAGGCAGAGTTCGTGGAATCGAGCGGAGTGATTGAACGTTTTAATTATAACTGCAAGTGCACGACCACGTTGAAGAGGTGGCAAATACGGGTCGATCTACAGGGAGGTGTGTTGACTTTAGTTTGTTCGAAGGCGAGTGGGAAAGAAAGGAGAGAAATGAGTTATGATCAAACTACACTAAAATGTAAAAGGAAATGGAAAATTCAGCAAAACTAAACCCCATAGGGGGTAGAGAAAGAATGTGAATACAAAGATATGTGTGTGTGTTCAATTATGCTCATCACAACATGTAGTGCATGAAAATCATAAAACTAAATCCAACTTTGCCTCCACATGAAATAAGATAACACAATATCATTAAAACATACAAGACAATAATTGGAATGAAGCTAAATGAACTCATGTATAAAGACCAAACCTCACTATGCCTCCACATGAAATAAGTTTTAGACAATCATTAAACTATACAAGACATTAACCAAGGTAAAGACAACAAGAGTACATGCAACTACAAGTCATGTTTCCTTTATCAATTCCATCCATATCCTCACCTCATCATTCCCCCATAAAATAGGTCCACTAGTCTAAGCTTATGCTAAGCTTCATTCAAGAGCATTAGCATCTCAAAGACAAGAGTGAAATCTCATTAGATGGTTAAGAAAATCATGTAAGGCTCAAAGGATTAAGATAACACACACCTAATACATCGCATATTCACACCACATATTTCTCCAACCCCCAAATGGGGATGGAACTACTCACTACTCATTACACTACAACCTACATTAACAAAAGGAAACATTCTACTGAAAGGAAATTAAACTAAGAAAGAAGCAACATAACTAAAGGAAAACTTTATTAATTTCAAACTCACAATACAAGTAGCCTCTCTCTACTTGAGATTTTGCTCCAAGGCTCACTTCAAGTAGAGAGCATTGCCACCAAGCATGTGTTGAATACAAGGGAGGAGGAGGAGTTCTATTTATAGTCAAAGAAAAAGGCAATCGGAGACAATCCCCCGGTATGGGACTAAACATATACCAAACATAGACTAAATACACCCTAATACATGACCCGACTAAACCGCATCGGATCCGGACCAACCAAAACCGCCAATTGGTTGTCTATAGTCCAGATCAGGCCAGGTGTTGGGGTGTGGTTGTCTTGCTCGATTTCTTCATGTTTGATGCACCCTAATCGGTTGTGTAGCTTGCGACCCGAATCCAATTGTCAAAATACTCCTCATGATGGTGTGGAGTTTCTTTATTTTCTCATTGGTCCTTGGGTTTTGCATTCGGGTCCCTCTCTTTTGCATCTTAGTCCATAAGTCTTGCAACTTAGTCCATTTTCTTGCTTTTAAGTCCTTTTAGAGTCTCTCCTTCTCAAACCTATTTATTCCTGAAACTTAAACATAAAACTCGTTACGTAGCATTGTTTAGGCTATGAATAAAGGATATAAGACTCAAATATATGCATGATATGATGTCAATCACGGAGCTTGCAATAGAGGAAGTAGGACCCGGGTGGGGTGTCAAACCTCTATAAAAATCGTTATCTTCATTTATAGTTTGCATTTTCTTTTCTCTACTTGTTTAATAATCATTTCCGCTGCATGTTTAGTAGAGAGTAAGCGAAATTGATTAGATTAATTAGGACCATACACGATTTTGACATCTTTTGCCTACTACGCTACAACCAATATATGCCTGATGACATCCACCTTCTCTGTGCACTGCTGGACGATCTCTGGTCTGACTAACTGTCTCTCGCCCACCTCACCCCAACATGAGGGTGATCTACACGACTATCTATACAATGCCTCATAGGGTGTCATCCCTATACTGGCGTGAAAGTTGTTATTGTAGACGAACTCAATCAGCGGTAGGTGCTCATCCCAACTGCCTGCCCAGTCCAAGGCACATACTCTCAACATTTCCTCGAGCGTTTGTATGGTCCTATCTGATTGACCATCCGTTTGATGGTGAAAAGTCGTACTGAGCTTCAGCTTCGTCCCCAACGCCCTATGTAGCGACCCCTGAAATCCTGACGTGAACCGCGTGTCTTGGTCCGAGATGATAGATACAGGCAGTCCGTGCAACCTGACTATCTCATACACATATAACCTTGCGAAGCTGCTCAGTGGTAACGTCATTCGTATTGCCAGAAAGCGCACCGACTTGATTAGTCGGTCCATAACCACCCAGATCGCATCGTGGAGACACCTCATCTTGGGTAGTCCTATAACGAAATCCATGGTCATGTGCTCCCACTTCCACTCTGGAAGCTCAATCCTCTGTAACAATTCTACAGGCCTCTGGTGCTCGATCTTCACCTGCTAATAGACCAAACACCAGGACACAAACTCCACGATGTCCTTCTTCATGCCTCGCCACCAGTAATGCCTCTGAAGATCCCTTCACATCTTCGTGCTCCCAAGATGGATTGTGTATCGAGCACGATGAGCCTCCTTCATGACCTCTCTCCGCAGGTCAGCTGTCAGCGGCACCCACAGTCTACTCCTGAACCTGAGGCCTCCATTCAGAGCTATAATGAAATCTGACCCCTTAGTCTCCACTGACTGCATCAAGGCGGCCCTCTCTGGATCCTCTAACTATGCGCAGGCAATGCGCTTCACTATGTCCGGCTCGACCTGCACACTTGCAAGTATCGCTCTGCTGTGTGTTGCCGCAAACGACCTCCACTAAACTAGGTCCTCCAATAATAGTCTCCACTCGTAGACTCGCAAACTTGAAGTGAATGTGTTCTAAAAGTTTACTTTTATATGTCAATTATTATGAATTGGATGTACAAACATTTTGTTCCTTGATTAATGTATTCGTCTTTTAGAAGTGTTAAGGAAGAGGCTTTTGGTCCTTAATTGTAGAGCTCTAAAAGATAATGATTTACATAAATGAAAAGTTATTCACAATCATGGAAATTGACATGGAACATTAATTACCGAGATAACATTGTCGTGTTGGTCATAGATTATTGTAGCTCTACAAATATTTGACGACATGAGTATATAAAAGAGGAAAATGGTTACTTTTATATATTGAATAGACCTAGCAAGTGAAACATTATGGAATTGTGTTGTGTCATTAATGTTTTCACTCTGTCTTGAATCCTAAGATGTGAGACTTATGTCTTTTCACATAGGAAGTGTTTAATTTGATTATTGTCAAAAGCTATCATTGAGTATAGTGATAAAAATAATAGTTGGTTAAGTATAACTTATGCTGGAAAAGATAGTTCGTCGATGGATTATTATTGTCCCTCTTTACTTGAGTAATGATATTAGTGGGCCCCTTGATAAAGCGAAATTATAATGTGCACAATGTGACTTGTGTTAAGTTACATATTTATAATTAGCTTAAGAGATCAAGAAATGAATATATAATACACAGGTGACACATTTCTAAGGGATAGACACAAGTGATATTTTACATATCACTAAGTGGATCGTGTTTAGCTCGAGTGAGCAAAACATCTTTGTTATTTGGGTAACTATAATGTGTAGTTAGATACCTGATTGACATCATATTATGCATACATTTGTGTCTTATATGCATTATCTTTCACCTAAACAATGTTGTGTAACGAGTTTTATGTTTGAGTTTCAGGAATAAACAGGATTGAGGAGAAGATGCATAAAATGACTTAAAAGCAAGGAAAAAGGACTAAGTTGCAAGACTTATGGACTGAGATGAAAGAGAGAAGGACCCGGATATAAAACCAAAAGGATCAATGAGCAAATCAAGAAGCTCCACACCTTAATAAGGAGTATTTTGGCAATTAAATCCGGGCCCAACCATAAACAACCAAATCGGGTTCATCAAACACCAAGAAATCAAGGCGGAACCGAGCTACCAAAATCCAGACTCGATCCAACATTTACAGACGCCAATTGGCAGTCCAAGACCGCCAATCAGCGGTCCAAATCGGTCCAAAGGCGACATGTTTTGGTCGGGTGGTGTATTATGTTGTGTTTAGTCCATATTTGGTATGTGTTTTAGTCCCATACCGGGGGATTGCCCCGGATTAGCTTTTTCTATGCCTATAAATAGAACTCTTCACCTTCCTTTGTATTCACCCATTTCTTGGTGGCATTCTCTCTACTTGGAGTAAAAGCCTTGAAGCAACAAACTCAAGTGGGGAGATGCTACTGGTATTGTGACTCTGAAATCAATAAAGTTTTCCTTGTTTTGTTGTTTCTTTTATAGTTCTTGCATGTTTAGCTTAATTGTCTTTTATTAAATCTAGTAGGCTTAGTTAATATGTTTTCCTATCTTAGTGTAATAGTTAGTTTAATGTTTAGTAAGGAAAACCACTCCCCTTTGGGGGGTGGAGATGATACTTATATATGCAATTAAGAATGGAAGAATGCTTTATTTTGAAATGTGTTGATTAATATGAATGTATGCTTGCGTGTTAGAATAGAATACTTCACTCGTTGGGTTTTGCCAGAAATCTTAAGACACCTCCCATGCTTGTTTAGTTTCTGAAATGACCAGCTTGTGTTTATGAATGTTAATCAAGTAGGTTAGTGATTGAATTGATGGGTTTTGCCATGATAAGTAGACACCTCCTATACATGAAAACACTACCTCTACTTGTGCCCATTGGAATGCATTCTTACCTTCTTATTGTATATGTGTAATCACTACACCCCCTAGGGGTCTTTCTCTTCCTGATTCCAGCTTAATATTAAGTTCTTTTAGTTTTGTCGAAGTAATCATTAGTCTCTTTCATTTACATTTTCTTCTTAGTAGTTTAGTGTAGCGTAGATTAGCATAAACATAACTCTTCCCTCTTTTGTTGCCACTTGATTTCTGAAAAACCAGAGATTGCTCTCCTTCCCGTGGATAGAACTGTATTTGCCACGTCTTCACCGACATCGTGCACTTGTGGTAGTTTAAACGATTAAACAATACCGCTTATAGTTTATGATATAAAATGTTTTATATCATTGCCAACATAACTTAGATCGTCCTATAGGTCACACCACAAAACTTGGAAACAAGAAATATGATTTTATATTTTATATGATGTATTAAGTTTCACGTGTTATGAAATAATATACATGTGGTAAAATAATAAAATCAATATGTCGTAAAAACAACATTGTTAGAATAATAAATAAATTCGTATGAAATGTATATATATTATGGGGAGTAATGTTTTGACATTATATATGATAATATATTACATAATATAATGTGATCTAAAACATTATAACATATGAATTTGCTAAAACCCTAAATTCCAAATTTTGTTGGATATTAATCCAAAATTTGGTGGTCAAAAACAGTGAAAAATGGTTCAACCGTTTGACCACGTTTTTGCAATATATTAATAAGAGAATTTTTACTGATTAATTGCTGGATTTAATCCACCTTGGTTAAAGGTAGTTATAGGATGATGATGTGGCAAAATAAACAAGAGATCATGTGCAAAGTGGTTTGCACATGATGTGGTTTAGTAGAAATATAAAGAAGAGATCATGTGTAAGTGGTTTGCACATGATGTGGTTTAGTGGAGAGATTAATAATGGATCATGTGTAAGTGGTTTGCACATGATGTGGGTTAGATGAAATCCTATAAATAGTTACATACTCCCTTCCTTTTTAATACTAATGAAAAAAATTCTCTCTCCCTAACGACCTCATTAATTCATCCAAAAATTCTCTTACTTATTCAAGTTTTTGGAGATTAAATTCTTGTCGTTTTGGCCTTAATTTATGCTTTGATGATTTAATCAACCTAATCTTAATTGTAATCAATGTAGAGTAGCACACATATTGCATAGCATATATATTTTATTGTGTTAACCTCTACAGGTGATCAAGACTCAAGGAAGAAAGGAAATCAAGTCAAGACATGTATTAAAGCTATATTGAAGACATGTAATCTTGTTTTCTTTGAGTCTTAGGAACATTGTGTAAATTGAGCATAATTGAGCTAAAATCAACTCACATACACACTAGGTTCCTTATAGAAGTCACACAAAAAATTTCACATCATTTTGACTTCAATAGATCGCCCAAACTTAGACAGGAAAACAATAACACTTAACCTGAACTTCGTCTGAATTGGGTCATGCAGGTTGCTGTTTTATGATTCTCAATCAAACCTTACCCAACTTAACCCCAACAGTTGTAACACCTTAGGAGCATATAAATAGGTGTTCCCATGACACAATTACACAACTCTTACACTTCCATTTGTTATATACACTTAAGAGAAAATTCCAAGTCTCTCATTCCCCAAATCTACTCTCCAAGCTTACAATTCCACACTTTAGTATCAATTCCACATCCTAACCTAAGTGTGCACAAGTTAGAGAGTGTGTTCCACTCAACAATGTTTTTCAAGGAAGAAAGCACTTCGGTGAAAGCCCGAAGTGTTCCTCTCGGATTGTGAGAGAAGAAAGTCAAGCTCGCGAGGGTGTTCGCGGAGCTTGTTTTGTAAAAGGCTTAATCTCAGCTCGTAACGAGGTTGATAGTGAAGACACAAGCGGAGCTCGAGGGAGTTCGAGCGGATCTTGCAAGAGAGGAAGTAGGTGGGAGTCCGAACCTCTATAAAATCCACTGCATTCTTTGTGGTTTGCATTATCTCTTCCTTTGCTTTTTAATTTAGTTTTTAATTCCGCTGCATATACTTGATTCCTTAAACTAGTAGGTAATTAGCTTAAAAGTGATTAGAACTAAGCCCCCATTATGATCCTACAACTTTAACAAAGATGTTCATGGATAGTGCTAGAAAAGAGCGTTGTAAGACTACCATACCACTCACAAGGTGCCACATGACGGAGGTAACATCGGTATCTTTGCATTTTCTCACTATGCAAGGATACCTTAAGAAGTTGTCAAAGCTCTCTTCCCCGATGCCCGATGACATTGCGGAAGATTTGATTCTTGGCTCTCTAGCCCCGTCCAACAAGGACTTTGTTATGGACTATCATGTGTGTGAGAAAGGGGTGAGTCTTGAGGAGCTTCGCAACGCTCTCAAAACGGCTGAAGTTGACATTGGCAAGGGTCGGCACAAGAATGTCCTAGCCATCCATGGTGGGAGTAAAAAGATCACCAAGAATAAAGCAAAAGGAAAATTCACCAAAAAGACGCCAATCAAGAGCAATGGAGTAGCAGGTGCTCATGTGAGTGCCTCGAGGGGGAATTCTTCAAAATCTCCAACTCCCAACACGGTGTGCTTTCTCTACGGTGAAAAAGGAAGACCTTGACAATGGAATGATTGAGCGTAAGCGCCCCAAAAAGTCTAAAGGTATATTTGTTATTGAAATAAATTTAGCCACCTCTGTCCATGATTGGGTAATAGATACTGAATCTTGTGCTCACATAATTTCTAATGTGCAACTACTAAAGGATAGGAAGGAACTCGTAAAAAACGAGATGATTTTGAAGGTTGGAAATGGTGCATGCGTTGCTGCGATTGCACACGGTTCTGTGGAGCTTCAATTATCTAGTGGTTTAAATTTATGTTTAAAGAACGTCTATTATGTGCCTTCAATTAGCAATAATATTATTTCTGTATCATGTTTCGATATGGATAATTTTAATATAATTATTTCAAACTCTTGCTTGTCTATATCGAAGAATGTAATTTTTTATGCAAATGTTTTCATAAGAAATTGACTTTATTTTCTTGATTTAGATAATAGACAAATTTTAAACATCAATAACAAAAGGCTTAAAACAACTCACGTGAATGATACAATCTTGTAGCACTATCGTCTTGGTCACATAAATAAAAAACGCATCAAGAAATTGCAAGAAGCTAACTTTCTTGGTCAAATTGATTTTAAATCATTGGAGACATGTGAACATTGCCTAATAGGCAAAATAACCAAGAGGCCTTTCAAGAACAAAGGTCTGAGGGCGAATAACTTGTTGGATTTGATACATTCTGATGTATGTGGTCCATTAAGTACAAGTGCAAGAGACGGTTTTAGGTACTTCATTACGTTCATGGATGACTATTGTCGTTACTACTATATTTATCTAATGAGAAACAAAAGTGAATCATTCGACAAGTTCAAAGAATTCAAGAAAGAAGTAGAGAACCAACTCAACAAAAAAATTAAGTCTCTACGAACCGATCGTGGATGTGAGTACTTAAGTACCGAATTTGATTCGTTCCTAAATGAGTGTGGTATTGTACCACAACTCACTCCTCTAGATACACCTTAGTAGAATGGGTATCTGAAAGGAGGAATAGGACATTGCTCCACATGGCTCGGTCAATGATGAGTCAAGCTGAATTGTCACTTTACTTTTGGAGTTATGCACTAAAGTTGCGGCTTACACACTAAATAATGTTCCATCCAAATCCGTAGAGAAAACGCCTTATGATCTATGGAGTGGTAAAATGCCTAAGTTCAATTTTCTCAATATTTGGGGTTGTGAGGCCTACGTCAAAAGATTTATATCGACAAAACTTAAACAAAAAGTGGATAAACACTTATTTATATGTTATCCTCGTGAGACAAGAGGATACTACTTCAGGCATAAAACCTCCAATCAACTGATTGTCGAGAGGATGTCGTATTCTTAGAGAAAGAATTTCTCAAAAGAATTAAAAGTAGTGGGAGTAGAATTGTGCTTGAGGAAACTCAAGATATTCTACAAGATCATGATATGTATGATGACATTTAAGATCATGAAGGCCCAACCGAGGTTCCTTTGGTTAGTGGGAGCATGATTGAGAGACCCTCGCAAGCAATTGTGAGTGAAACTCAATCATCCCCGCCTAGTGTACGTTCGAGAATCGAACATGAACAAATTCTGCAAGAAATTGAGGAAGAAGTTCAAGAAGTTCACGTAGAACCAAAAGAACTTAGAAGGTCAACGAGGGAAAGGAAGAAACTCGATATGTATTTGGGACTTCATGAGATCGTGGTACTTGATACCAATAATCCCTCGACCTTTCAAGAAGCAATGGAAAGAGAAGACTCCAAACTATGGTTAAAAGCCATGGAATACGAAATAGAATCCATGTATTAAAATCAAGTATGGAACTTGGTTGACCTTCCTCAATGAAAGAAAGTCATTGAAAATAAATGGGTCTTTAAGAGGAAGAAGGACATGGATGGGAACTTGACAACGTACAAAGAAAAGCTTGTAGCAAAATGTTTCACTTAAATTCAAGGAATTGATTATGATGAAACTTTTTCACTGGTTGTCATGTTCAAGTCTATTCGGATTATGCTCGTTATTGTCGTATTTCATGATTATGAAATATGGCAAATGGATGTCAAAACAACGTTCCTTAATGGGAACTTGGAGGAGGATGTGTACATGGTACATCCTCAAGGTTTTGAAGATCCAAAGAATAGCGAGAAATATGCAAGCTTCAAAGATCCATTTATGGAAAGCAAACATCAAGGAGTTGGAAGAAGCGCTTTGACAAGGAAGTCAAAAAGATTAACTTCATCCAAAGTAAGGAAGAGTCTTCTATATACAAGAAAGTTAGTGGGAGCCACTGCATCACCGCCTCAATCTTCGTTGCATCCACCGAGTTCTTTCACTGCACAGGATGCTTCATGTGCCTATTGTTCGTCGTAATATTATTAGTGGTCCGTGTCTGGTAGTTGAGTGTTATGAAGTGACTTTTAAATGTAACACATTTGTGATTACTCTTTCTGGTACTTTTATTGACAATGGGTACTTGTCTTGTGGTATTTTTTTACTTCATGTTGAACCTACTTTTTATAATCTCAATGTTATTTCTACTAAAGATGTGTCTTCTACTGCTGTTTATTCCATTGAATCTTGTGATGTTTGGCGTAGACGTCTAGGACATGTGAATTATCAATGTTTGAAAAGAATGATAAATTTAGATATGATTCCTAAGTATGCCATTGAGAATAAAAAATGTCAAGTGTGTGTACAAGTTAAACAACCAAAGAAACTTTTTCATTCTATGACTAGAGATACAAGTATTTTAGAACTTGTACACATTGATACTTGTGAATTTAATGGCATGCTAACTAAGGACAAAAAGAAATATTTTATCACTTTCATTGAAGATAGTTCAAAATATTGCTATGTTTATCTTTTGAAAAGTAAGGATGAAGCGTTATTTAAGTTCCTTATTTTTAAGAACGAAGCAGAGACTCAAATTGAAATGAAACTTAAGAGGTTGCGATCCGATAGAGGTGGTGAATATACGTCTAACCTGTTCGAACAAGTTTGTCACGATTCTAGCATAATTCATGAGGTAGCAACGCCATATTCTCCACAATCTAATTGGACTGCTGAACGAAAGAATAGAACATTATCCGATATGATTAATGCATTGTTGGAGAGTTCAGGATTACCTAAATATATGTGGGAGGAAGCTTTGAATATGGCTTGCCATATTCTGAATAAAGTTCCTCAGAAACATAAAGAGGATAGTCCTTTCAAACTCTAGCATGGTCGAAAACCAAGTCTTAAATATCTTAGAATTTGGGGTTGTCTTGCAAAAGTGATAATCCATGAACATAAGAGGAAAAAACTTGGCCCCAAGACCTTGATGCAATATTTATCGGATACGTGATTAATAGCTATGCATACAGATTCCTAGTAACCAAGTATGAGATATCTGGCATAGATGTTAACACAATCATGATGCCACATTTTTTGAGGATGTATTTCCCATGAAATCTGGAGTTCCTCAACAAGTTTCCTTTTCGAGTGATCCATCCACATATGGTTCCATCCACGAGCATGTGGAAAGGATGGCAAACATGGAGCAGATCGGTCCATTACCAAATTTGAGTATTCTTAAAAAGTGAAATTGCCAAGGATTTGGGAAGTGATTACATCACATACCACATCGAGGGCGATCCAACTACTTTCAAGGATGTGATGGCTTCATCCGAAGCAAAGCATTAGAAAGATGCAGTTAAGATCAAAATGGACTATATTGTCTCAAATGGGACATGGGAGTTGGTGAATCTTTCTACAAGTTGTTCAACAATTGGTTGTAAATGGATATTTAAAAAGAAATTAAAACCAGATGGTTCCATTGATAAGTATAAAGCCAGATTTGCTAAGGGGTTTAAACAAAAGGAAGGAATAGACTATTTCGATACCTATTCTCCAATGTCTCGTATGACTACTATCTGAGTGCTCTTAGCATTGGCCGTCCATATATGATTTTAGAATCCATCAAATGGATGTAAAACTGCTTTTCTTCATGGTGATCTTCAAGAAGAAATTTATATGGATCAGCCTAAAGGACTTGTAGCTTCTGGAAGCGAGAACAAAGTCTGTAAACTTGTTAAGTCACTTTATGGCCTTAAACAAGCCCCAAAAGCTTGGCATGAGAAATTTGAAAAAATAATGTTATCATTTATATTCCAGATATTGATTCTGACAAGTGTGTCTACTACAAAGCTTAAGGTGATGCATGCATTGCATTGTGTTTATATGTCAAAGACATATTACTATTTGGCTTAAACATTGAAATAATACATGTAACAAAGTCCTTCTTGTGTACTAAGCTTCAGATGAAGGATATGAGTGTTGCAAATGTGATCTTGAGTCTCAAACTGATTAGATCAGTAGAGGGTATTCCAATATCTCAATCTTATGTTGAGAAGGTTCTTGAGAGATTTGAATATACATATTATAGATCTGTGAAAACTTCATATGATTCTTCAAAACCTTTGTACAAGAACAAGAGTGGTGTTCTAGTTTCACAGTTGAGATATTCTCAGATTATAGGTAGCTTGATGTATCTTGCAAATTGCACATGACCAAATATTTCATTCTCGGTGAGCAAACTTAGTAGATACACAAGTTGTATTGATCGTACTCATTGGGAGGCTTTGGATAGTATACTAAAGTACTTGAATGGTACTTCTACCCTTGGGTTGCATTATGGGAAATTCTCAGCTATACTCGAAGGGTATAGTGATGCAAGCTGGAAAGCCAAAAACTTTGGGAGTAACGGTGTTACAGGGTGTGTATTTACTCTGGGTGGAGGTGTAATCTCCTAGAGATCTACAAAACAGACCAAACTGTCTCGATCTACGTTTAAGACTGAACTTTATGCTTTGGATACTAGTGGAATAGAAGTTGAATGGTTGAAAGTGTTGCCTTTTTTACCTTAATCCGTATTTTGATGATTTAATGAACCTAATCTGAATCACAATCAAATGTAGTGTAGCACACACAAACATAGAAGATATATCTTGTATTGTGCTAAATCTACAAGTGATCAAGACTCAAGAAAAATGGAATGAAGTCAAGACATGTAAACAAAGCCATTTGAAGACATGTAATTTTACTTTACTTTTGAGTCTTAGGAACTTGTGTAATCTTGAGCATACAAGAGTTAAAACTTACTCACATACACACTACGTTCCTTGTAAAAGTCACACACAAAATTTCACTTCAATTGGACTTCAATAGATCACCCAAACCTTAGCCGGAAAATCAACTAAACCTAAACCCATTCTGCGTGTGAAAAACGATCGACCAAAACTAGTTCACTGTTCGACTGTTTCCACCAGTTAGTCTACAGTGATTTTGTAGGATTTCGTGTCCCCATGTATGTATATATTTTAAATTTTTTAATACAACATACAAGATCGTTTTCATATTTTCAACAATTTTTATGTACATTACTTTGTGTTTATTCTAATATCATGCAATCCTACATATATTAAAATAAATCACAAAGAGAGAATCATAACTAAAGGTTCTCTAAAACCTTTGGAAGATCCGGAGTCGCACTGCCCGTAGAATCGTCCACCGATTTGCCTCCGAGTGTTCACCAAACTCTAAACAAGATTAGAGAGAAATGAGCTAGTCAATCAATCTCTAATAAGGCTTAGAATCTAGCTAATAACCCCTCTTTGAGCTCTTGAGATTTCTATCTCCTCAACTCAAAATTAATAAGAGATTTTCGTGGTGATTAGAGGAGAGATTAATGAGAGATTTTTTTTTTTTTTGCATTAACATAAACAAGTAGGATGAGGGGTCCTTTTATAGGCTCCCAAAACATCCTTATCAAGAACTATTCCTTAGTCATGATCTCTTGCTTATTCTCTCCTAAAATTAATCTCTAATTGCCACATAAGCATCGTCCAAAATGTTTTAATTAAATCTGGAATTAATCCACCCATAATCTAAATAATCTCTTAATAATTCAAGCAGAAATCGCACTGTTCGGTTGACCGAGAATTTTTCTCGGTTAACCGAACCATTCGGTTTTAATACGTGTTTGGTGCACCGTGACATAGACGGTCGACCGAATCCGTATGTGAAAAATTCTCTGGAAAAATTCGGACGAACCACGTCTCCTCTTCGGTCGACCGTTGACTCACCAAATTTTCTCCTGGAGCATAGTCATCGGATGACCGTGTCACCTTCGGTCTACCGAAAATACTCTTTCTCGGTTGACCGTTCACGCTCGGTTAACCGAACCATATTGTCTAGGCACTCTAGACAATTTCGGTCAACCAATTGTGATTACCCGTTCCCCATTCGGTTAACCGATCCGAAGATACCTCGGTCGACTGAACCCTGAACGGTTCACCGTGTTTGACCCCGATTTTGCCTTTGTCAAATTTTGGATTTATTTCCAACAAAGTTTGATCTTTTGGGGTTTTTAGAAAATTCACATTTTATGTAATATATTATCCTATGTAATAATAAATTATTACACCCCATAATATATACACCTCATATGAATTCATTATGATTCTAATTTTGTTAATTCTCCTGACATATTGATTTTATTCATTCACCACATGTGTCCTATTTTCACATGAAACCCGACACATCATATGAACTTATAATCAAGTCTCTTGTTTCCCAGTTTTGTGGTGTGACCTATAGGAGGATCTAAGCCAATTTGACAGTGATATTAAACACTTAATTCTCAAACTATAAGCGGTATCTAGCTACACATTATAGTTACCCAATTAGCATAGATGTCTTTGTTCCACCCGAACCAAAACACGATCCATTTAGTGATGTAAGTACACCACTTGTGTCCGTCCCTTGCCTCATGATATTAAGAATATATACAAAGTAGAAATGTGTCATCTTTGTATTATATCCATTTCTTGATCTCTCTAAGCTAATTATAACTATGTAACTTAACTCAAGTTACATTGTGCACATTATAATTTTGCTTTATCAAGGGACCCACTAATATCATCACTTAATTAAGAGGGGCAATGATAATCGTTTGACTAACTATTTTTTCCAGTACAAGTCATGTTCAACCGACTATTGCCTTTATCACTATACTCATTGATAGCTTTTGACAATAATCAAATTAAGCACTTCTTGAGTGAAAAGATATAAGTCTCATATCTTGGGATCCAAGACACATTAAAACATTAATGACACGAAACACAATTCCATAATGTTTTACTTGTTAGGTCTATTCAATATATAAAAGTAATCTTTTCCTCTTTTATCTACTCGTGTCGTCAATTATTTGTAGAGCTACAACAATCGATGACCAACACGACAATCTTATCTCGGTGATTAATGTTCTATGTTAATTACCATGATTGTGAATAACTTTTGATTTATGTAAACCATTATCTTTTAGAGCTCTACGGTTAAGGAACAAGCGCCTCTTCCTTAACACTTCCAAAAGACAAATACCATAATCAAGGAACAAAATGTTTGCACATCCAATTCATAATAATTGACATATAAAAGTAAAACCTTTAGAACACATTCCTTTCCTGAACATGACTTGTGCTGGAAAAGATAGCTAGTCAAACGATAAAGGCAATAGTTGGTTTTTAGCAAATTCATATCTTATGTAATATTAAATTATTACACCCCATAATATATACACCTCATATAAATTTATCCATGATTCTAATTATGTCAATTTTTGTGACATATTTGATTTTATTGACTCACCACTTGTGTCCATTTTCTCAAGAAACCTGACACATCATATGAACTCAAAATCAAGCTTCTTGTTTCCCAGTTTTGCGGTGTGACCTATAGGAGGATCTAAGCTAAATTGACAGCGATATTAAACACTTAATATCTCGAACTATAAGCGGTATCTAGCTACACATTATAGTTACCCAATTAGCATAGATGTCTTGTTCCACTCGAACTAAACATGATCCATTTAGTGATGTTAGTGCACTACTTGTGTCCGTCTCTTGCCTCATGATATTAAGAATATATACAAAGTAGAAATGTGTCACCTTTGTATTATATTCATTTTTCTTGATCTCTTTAAGCTAATTATAACTATGTAACTTAACTCAAACTACATTGTGCACATTATAATTTTACTTTATCAAGGGGCCTACTAATACCATCACTCAATTAAGAGGGGGCAATGATAATCATTTGACTAGCTATCTTTTCCAGCACAAGTCATGTTCAACCAACTAATTCCTTTAACACTATACTCGTTGATAGCTTTTGACAATAATCAAATCAAGCACTTCTTGAGTGAAAAGATATAAGTCTCATATCAAAGGATCCAAGACACAGTAAACCATTAATGCCACGAAACACAATTCCATAATGTTTTTACTTGTTAGGTCTATTCAATATATAAAAGTAATATTTTCCTCTTTTATATACTCGTGTCGTCAATTATTTGTAGAGCTACAACAATCGATGACAAAAACGATAATCATATCTCGGTGATTAATGTTCCATGTTAATTACCATGATTGTGAATAACTTTTGATTTATGTAAACCATTATCTTTTAGAGCTCTACGGTTAAGGACCAAGCGTCTCTTCCTTAACACTTCCAAAAGACGAATACCATAATCAAGGAACAAAATGTTTGCACATCCAATTCATAATAATTGACATATAAAAGTAAAACTTTTAGAACACATTCCTTTCAATCTCCCACTTGTAATCAAAGTTTTCTCTCACATACATTCTCAATGTATAAAACAATAATAACTAGGGTAACTCTCTCTAATCACCCATCAAGTTAATCCACATGGTTCCTCAGACCCATGGACTCGAAATGCATTTTGCCCTTGGCTTGGGAAAAGGGTTTGGTGAATGGATCAACTGTGTCGCTGTTTGTGTCCACCCATAACAGATTTATTTTGCCATCGTCGATGAAGTCACGTGTGACAAAGTACTTACGATCCATGTACCTCACTTTGTGGTGTGATTTGAGATCCTTGATTTGCGAGATAGATGCACTATTATCGCAAAATAGCTCTATGGGTCCCTCGCACGAGAGAACTACTCCAAGCTCTTCAAGGAACTTCTTAATCCACACTCCTTCCATGCTCGCTTCAGCGACAACCATTACTTTGGAAGCGGTGGTTGAGTCGGTCGTAGTGCTTTGCTTCCAACTACGCCACCTCACAGCTCCACCATTCAGAAGGAAGACGTATCCTGATTGTGACCTTCTATCGTCGGGACCACTCATGAAACTCGCATCCGAATATCCCTCGGCTATTAACTCCCTTTGTCCTCCATAAACAAGAAACTAATCTTTGGTCCGGTTAAGGTACCTCAGAATATTCTTGACCGCAGTCCAATGCTCAGGACCTACGTTGGATTGGTGACGACTTGTCACGCTTAGAGCATACGAGACATCGGGTCTTGTGCAAGTCATCGCGTACATGATCGACCCAATTGCCGAAGCATAAAGGACATCCTTCATGTACTCTAAGTCCTGACGTGATTGCGCACGTTGAGACTTCTTGAGTTGCACACCCATACTCATTGGCACACTGCCCTTTTTGGAGTTGTTCATGCTGAACCTTTCCAAGACATTGTCAATGTACGTACGTTGACTTAGGCCAATGAGTCTACGAGGTCTATCTCTATATATCTTGATTCCCAAGATGTATTGAGCATCACCCATATCTTTCATCGAAAATGCAGATTTCAATGAACTTCTCGTTTGCTCAAGCAAAGGTATATGATTTCCCATGAGGAGTATGTCATCGACATATAAGATCAAGAACATTATGTGGCTTCCACTAACCTTCTTGTATATACAAGGCTCTTCCTTACTTTGGACGAAGTGAATCTTTTTGACTTCTTCGTCAAAGCGCTTCTTCTAACTCCTTGATGCTTGCTTCAATCCATAAATGGATCTTTGAAGCTTGCATACTTTCTCGCTATTCTTTGGATCTTCAAAACCTTGAGGTTGTACAATGTACACATCCTCCTCCAAGTTCCCATTAAGGAACACCATTTTGACATCCATTTGTCATATCTCATAATCATGAAATGCGGCAACAACGAGCATAATCCGAATAGACTTGAACATGGCAACCAGTGAAAAAGATTCATCATAATCAATTCCTTGAACTTGAGTGAAACCTTTTGCTACAAGCCTCGCTTTGTAGGTTGTCAAGTTCCCATCCATGTCCATCTTCCTCTTGAAAACCCATTTATTTTGAATGACCTTTTTCCCTTGAGGAAGGTCAACCAAGTTCCACACTTGATTATCATACATGGATTCTATTTCGGATTCCATGACCTCCAAGTTCCCAAAGATGGAGGAAGTTATCTCCCGCTAAGGGTGAGCAGAATATCCCTCGATCGATGGCTGCTAGTGGATGAAATAAGAAAGAAAAATATTCTTAATTTTTGGTTGGACAATTTAAACATTTACATGTGATTTTAGAATTTAGGTGATCATGCATATTTATCATCTATACACATCCTAACATTCATCCATACAATCACATATATATCAAGCACACAAACATAAATAAATCCATTCACACACATTGTGTGAGTTTATATGTTCCCGCATCCTTGATCCTCGCGCTTCTTCAGCGTCTTCCTCTTGCACCATGGATGTTGATATTGCAAAAAAAATAAACATGCATCTCTCAATTTTGAAAAATTGTTTAGTGCAAGTTTTATGTAAAAATCATCTCATATGCATGCAAATACATAGAAATAGAAATTTGGCTTTCATATATACATAAGCCCCTATGATTGAATACTAATAACATACACATTCATTCATTCATTTATTCACACATGGCTTCTTCGGAACATACAAACTCACATATCCCTGCATTAGAGAACTCGAGCAACGCATGTACATATACTATATATTACTCGATTTAGTTTATCATGCATCTCTAAATCAAACAATTCTAAAATAATTTGAAATCCATTAAAAATGATTTTATGCATCCATAGTTCAATACACAAAACATTTGAACCGATGTTTATCAAATTTGAAAAAATAAAAATTTAAAAAAGATAAACATATGCCTTTTTCGTTTTGTCAATTCATTATAAAATAATCATTTAATTAAAAATAAAATTTTTATATATTAGACATAACTCTAAATTTTAATTCTAACATTCACATGATGTGTTTCAAAACATTTAAAACTATCAAAAGAATCAATTAGAATTAAATCAACAAAACTATCGGAAAACTCGAAAAAGACATAGAACATGAATTGTTTCGATTGTAGATGGTAAACTAAAATTAATTATATAGTCTAATCATTGAAAATATGAACTAAAAGCTCTGATACCACTGTAGGATTTCGTGTCCCCACGTATGTACATATTTTAAAAAATTTAATATAACATACAAGATCGATTTCATATTTTCATCAATTTTTATGTATATTACTTTGTGTTTATTCTAATATCATGAAATCCTACATATATTAAAAAAATCACAAAGAGAGCATCATACCCAAAAGTTCTCTAAAACCTTTTGAAGATCCGGAGTCGCGATGCCCGTAGAATCGTCCACTGATTTACCTCCGAGTGTTCACCAAACTCTAAACAAGATTAGAGAGAAATGAGCTAGTCAATCAATCTCTAATAAGACTTAGAATCTAGCTAATAACTCATCTTTGAGCTCCTGAGATTTCTATCTCCTCAACTCAAAATTAATAAGAGATTTTCGTGGTGTATTAGAGGAGAGATTAATGAGAGAAAGAATTTTTGCATTAACATAAACAAGTAGGATGAGGGGTCCTTTTATAGGCTCCCAAAACATCCTTATCAAGAACTATTCCTTAGTCATGATCTCTTGCTTATTCTCTCCTAAAATTAATCTCTTATTGCCACATAAGCATCCTCTAAAACGTTTTAATTAAATCTGGAATTAATACACCCATGATATAATTAATCTCTTAATAATTCAGGCAGAAATCTTACTGTTCGGTTGACCGAGAATTTTTCTCGGTTAACCGAACCATTCGGTTTTAACACGTGTTCGGTGAACCGTGAGCTAGACGATCGACCGAATCCGCATGAGAAAATTCTCTGGAAAAATTCGGACGAACCACGTCTTCTCTTCGGTCGATCGTTGACTCACCAAAATTTCTCCTGGAACATAGTCATCGGATGGCCGTGTCACATTCGGTCTACCGAAAATACTCTTTCTCGGTTGACCGTTCACGCTCGGTTAACCGAACCCTATTGTCCAGGCACTCTAGACAATTTCGGTCAACCAATTGTGATTACTCGTTCCCCATTCGGTTAACCGATCCGAAGATACCCCGGTCGACCGAACCCTGAACGGTTCACCGTGTTTGACCCCGATTTTGCCTTTGTCAAATTTTGGATTTATTTCCAACAAAATTTGATCTTTTGGGGTTTTTAGCAAATTCACATCTTATGTAATATATTATCCCATGTAATATTAAATTATTACACCCCATAATATATACACCTCATATGAATTCATTATGATTCTAATTTTGTCAATTCTCCTGACATATTGATTTTATTCATTCACCACATGTGTCCTATTTTCACATGAAACCCGACACATCATATGAACTTATAATCAAGTCTCTTGTTTCCCAGTTTTGTGGTGTGACCTATAGGAGGATCTAAGCCAATTTGACAGTGATATTAAACACTTAATTCTCAAACTATAAGCGGTATCTAGCTACACATTATAGTTACCCAATTAGCATAGATGTCTTTGTTCCACCCGAACCAAAACACGATCCATTTAGTGATGTAAGTACACCACTTGTGTCCGTCCCTTGCCTCATGATATTAAGAATATATACAAAGTAGAAATGTGTCATCTTTGTATTATATCCATTTCTTGATCTATGTAAGCTAATTATAACTATGTAACTTAACTCAAGTTACATTGTGCACATTATAATTTTGCTTTTATCAAGGGGCCCACTAATATCATCACTCAATTAAGAGGGGCAATGATAATCGTTTGACTAACTATCTTTTCCAGCACAAGTCATGTTCAACCAACTATTGCCTTTATCACTATACTCATTGATAGCTTTTGACAATAATCAAATTAAGCACTTCTTGAGTGAAAAGATATAAGTCTCATATCTTAGTATCCAAGACACAATAAAACATTAATGACACGAAACACAATTCCATAATGTTTTACTTGTTAGGTCTATTCAATATATAAAAATAATCTTCTCCTCTTTTATATACTCGTGTCGTCAATTATTTGTAGAGCTACAACAATCGATGACCAAAACGACAATCTTATCTCGGTGATTAATGTTCTATGTTAATTACCATGATTGTGAATAACTTTTGATTTATGTAAACCATTATCTTTTACAGCTCTACGGTTAAGGACCAAGCGCCTCTTCCTTCACACTTCCAAAAGACGAATATCATAATCAAGGAACAAAATGTTTGCACATCCAATTCATAATAATTGACATATAAAAGTAAAACATGAGGCAATCGACTACTCTTTAGCAAATTCATATGAGGTGTGTATATTATGGGGTGTAATAATTTAATATTACATAACATAATATATTACATAAGATATGAATTTGCGAAAAACCCCGAAAGATCAAATTTTGTTGGAAATAAATCCAAAATTTGACAAAGGCAAAATTGGGGTCAAACACGGTGAACCATTCAGGGTTCGGTCGATCGGGGAATCTTCGGGTCGGTTAACCGAATGGGGAACGGGTAAGCACAATTGGTTGACCAAAATTGTCTAGAGTGCCTGGACAATCGGGTTCGGTTAACTGAGTGTGAACGGTCAACCGAAAAAAGTATTTTTGGTAGACCGAAGGTGACGCGGTCATCCGATGACTATGCTCTAGGAGAAATTTTGGTGAGTCAACAGTAGACCAAAGAGAAGACGTGGTTCGTCCGAATTTTTTCAGAGAATTTTTCTCATGCGGATTCAGTCGACCGTCTATCTCACGGTGCACCGAACATGTGTTATAACCGAATGGTTCGGTGAACCGAGAAAAATTCTCGGTCGACCGAATAATGCGATTTCTGCCTGAATTATTATGAGATTAATTAGATCATGGGTTGGATTAATTCCAGATTTAATAAAACGTTTTTAGGCTGCTTGTGTGGCAATTAGAGATTAATTTTAGGAGAGAATAAGCAAGAGATCATGACTAAAGAATAGTTCTTGATGATGATGTTTTGGGAGCCTATAAAAGGACCCCTCATCCTACTTGTTTATGCTAATGCAAAAATTCTTTCTCTCATTAATCTCTCCTTTAATCACCACGAAAATCTCTTAGTAATTTTAAGTTTTGGAGATAGAAAATCTCAGGAGCTTAAAGATGGGTTATTAGCTAGATTCTAAGCCTAATTAGAGATTGATTGACTAGCTCATTTCTCTCTAATCTTGTTTAGAGTTTGGTGAACACTTGGGGCGAATCGGCGGGCGATTCAACGGGCAACGCGACTCCGGATCTTCGAATGGTTTTAGAGAACCTTTGGGTATGATTCTCTTTTTGTGATTTATTTTAATATATGTAGGATTGCATGATATTAGAATAAACACAAAGTAATGTACATAAAATTGTTGAAAGTATGAAATTGATCTTGTATGTTGTATTAATTTTTTTAAAATATATACATACATAGGGACACGAAATCCTACATATTTATTCAACATGCGTAATCCAATGAATTACATGACAATATTTGTAATTGTTTCAACGGATGTCTCATATTTCACGTTCACACAACAAATTGTTTTAACTCCTGAGGTCCTAAGGTGTGACAAATTAAAGCTTACAAAAACATAATAGAATGGGAAGATTGTGTGGATTGAGATGTTGGAATCCTTCGTTATCATCGCGTGTGGATACAAGTAACTTAGAAGAAGGTTCTCGACCAAGTAGAAAATATTATTGTAGAGGCAATCACAACATAAGGAGGACACAACGACGTTGGTGGATGGAAGAAATTGGAGAGGCAAAATGAGTGAAACATAGGCCGAGCACCTGACAGGCAATGAGTGGTTGTAGCAGATGTACACATGAATAATGAAAGCATGAATAGAGGATCACTAGGAGAAAAGGGCAAGGGTGTTGAGAGTTTTTTGGTGGGAGAAAGCGAAAATGTTGCTAAAAGGCACGAATGTTTGGTAGAATTATAGTAGAATGTGGTTTTGTGGTTGAAGGAGGTGAAAGTCTCTTTAAAGTCGAATCTTATACCACGTTCACAGTGAGGGTCAATGGGACCGGCAAGGAGAACAATGTGATTCTTGAGAACTAGATATCGACTTTATAGAGTCATTGACAAGAAACAATTGCATAGTAACTTAAAAGAATATTGTGCAACAACATGATGAGAATGAAAGATATCACAAAAATTGAACGAAGTAAAGGGTATTAATAGTATTTGAATGAAAATGAAAGACATGACACTATAGGTGTGTTAGGATAACAATGATGGAGAGATAGAAGAGGGGAAAAATGGAGAGAAGAGAAAAGAATAGAAGAGAAAGTATGTTTATTTTTTATTGTTTGGATACAAATAAATTAGTAAAGAAAAAAAAAATGTTGTATCATATTACCAAAATACACATGCTCTTTTAGCCATGTTATTTCATTATGGGAAGAATGATAAAAATTCAACTTTTTTCATTTTTATCCCTAGGTTGTTATCTAAATAAGAGAAAACCCAACTTTTTTCTCTCTCTTCATTTTCTCCGCAAGTTGTTTCCCAAATACACCATAAAAGTTATTTTGGGATGATAAACTAGTATAAGAGCTAGTCCACATGATTTCTTCGTCGTCGAGAAGAAGTTTCACTTGATTGAAAAACTTGTGCAAACATAACTCACATTCAATTACCAACTCCTAGGTCTCCTCCAGAAGGCAAATTCCCCGTATTATTAACAAAACGGCAAAACCCTAGCAGGGGTAAAACCGTCATTGCAATTTTCTCTACGTAACCCACGTTTCCCGCCATTCCCACCCATTCCCGCCAAGATCCCTCTACTCTTCTTCTTCTTCCGGCGGAAGCCGAAACCCTAAATCTCCAAATCGGGCCGGATCGCGTCGGAGGAGACAGCGATGGACGAAAGCGGCGCATATTACGTCGACGCGAAGGCCGTCCGCGTCGAGAACCTCTTCCTCCAGTTCCTCAAATGGTGACTCTCTTTTAGGGTTTTTTGGCCCGAATTCTCGGTGGGACGCTTCAAAATAGGTTTTTTCGGTTTTAGCTCTTGGGTTCTGGGATAGTTTGAGAATGTCTTCCCGAGGTCATCAGAAGGTCGAAAGTTTAGGGGTTTTTCCCCCAAAGTCACGTTTGATGCTTAAAGTCGCTTCTTTGATAGCTTCCAGATCGACAATTTTAGTTTGGAATTTGGGGTTTGGTTAGAGAGTGTCTTCATGGAGGGCATCAAAAAGGTGGAAAAGTTAGGGTTCGTGCCCCCAAATCAGGTTTTGATGCCTTCAATCGCTTCCTTGTTGGCTTCCAGATGGACAATTTTAGTTGGGAATTTCGGGGTTTTGGTTAGAGAGTGTCTTCCTGAAGGGCATCAAAAGGTGGAAAATTTTGGGGGTTTTGGGGGCTTTGGTTAGAGAGTGTCTTTCTGGAGGGCATCAAAAGGTGGGAAATTTAGGGTTTGCTGCCAAATCAGGTTTTGATGCCTTAAATCGCTACCTTGTTAGCTTCCAGATAGACCCTTTTAGTTGGGAAGTTTGGTGGGGGTTTGGTACGAGAGTGTTTTCCTGGAGGTCATCAACACGTGGAAGTTTTAGGGGGTTTGCCCAAAAATCACGTTTTGATGCTTCAAATTGCCTTCCTGTTAGCTCCAAAATCTACCGTTAAGTTCTCTTTTATGGTTCTGGTGCAGTTTTTGGTTAAGACTGTCTTCCTGGAGCTCCTCAATAGGTACAAATTTTAGGATATTAGAGTTTTGACCCAAAGTCGTGGTTTGATGCTTCAAATTGTTTCCTTGACACATTAGGGCTTTTGACTTCAAAAGTGAGTTTTCTTATAGGTTTTTGCCCAAAAGTCCTACTTGACAATTCCTCTTGTTTCATTAAGTTACCTAAACATCTGCGTTTCAATAAGCTAGCTATACATCACTCAAAAAAATCTATTCAGCACAGATAGGAAACTTTAGTTTCAATTCAATATGCTATTGTGATTCCTCACTTCCTGTTCGCATAGAACTCCAACATCATTCTGGTTTCCCCCCCTAAAATTCGATTGGCCTCACTAGGTTCAAAGCTGAACCCACGGCAGAGCCCTTCTATGAGGCAGAGATCGAAGCTATGCGGTCGAAGGAGTCAACCACCATGTTCATCGACTTCTCCCATGTGATGCGCTTTAATGACCTCCTCCAGAAAGCCATCTCCGAGGAGTTTCTAAGGTTCAAATTTTATATAGGTTTCGAGTCGTTCAGTTTGGTTAAATGTTGCAGGTTTTGAGAAAAAAGGCCTGTTATGCAGGTTTGAACCTTGCCTTAGGAGTGCTTGCAAGAAGTTTGCTACGGAGTATAAGGCAGCGGAGAATGGGCCTGCTTTTGTTGCTGATGACAATCCTAGTCGTGACATCAATGTTGCCTTCTACAATATTCCTTTGATGAAGAGGTATTATGGCATAATCATTTGCACATCTGATTCTTTGGATTTTATCTGTTGGCGGTTGATAGTCTTCTGAAGTTGTTTTGATATAGCTCTACAAAAACAAAAACATTGAAATCAAGTTTATCCCAGCTTGGGCTTTGGTGGTGGGTTATAAACTTATAATGTGGCATATTCTATTTTCTTGTAGCATTGCTAAGTTGTGTCTATTTGAGTATTTGAGGACTCATGCACACTAGTGAATTTGGAGCAAATAGGACTATAGTTAGTGATTTAATTTACAGTGACTGAATTTGTACTTTTGTACAAAGAATAGCTTTTTCCAAATTAGAAAAAACACCAGAGTTTTTTTCATACATTTCCAGTTTTGTACGTTTTGACTGATACATTTAGGTTACGTGATGCACAAAGATCAAAAAAAATTGAGACCATGATCATGTATGGTTTTACTCTAGCGTGATGGGGAGTTTGGTTTGACTGTAGATTGAGGGACCTGACCACGTCCGAGGTCGGTAAGCTTATCTCAGTCATGGGTGTCGTAACACGAACAAGTGAGGTTCGCCCCGAGCTTCTTACTGGGACTTTCAAATGCTTGGAATGTTATGGCATCATTAAGAACGTCGAGCAGCAATTCAAATACACTGAGGTAAATGAACAATGTAATTTCCTAGGCTTCTCTTTCTTGCATGCTAACTGATAAACTTGTTTCATGTGTGTAGCCAATTATTTGCACAAATGCAACTTGTGCGAACCGGAACAGGTGGGCTCTTATACAGCAAGAAAGCAAGTTCACAGATTGGCAAAGATTAAGAATGCAGGAGACTTCCAAAGAGATACCTGCTGGGTCCCTTCCTCGTTCCTTGGATGTGATTCTTCGACATGAGATCGTGGAGCATGCTCGGGCCGGCGACACGTAAGATTCCATCTCTTTCTTCTTAGTAGACTTGAACTTCGCATGTTGTTGTGTTTACTTTTGTATATTCTGTAACATACAACTTGTAATTTTGTATATGCAGCGTCATTTTTACAGGGACACTGGTTGTTGTGCCAGATATTATGGCATTAGCTACACCTGGTGAGAGGGCAGAATGCCGACGTGAGGCACCACAGCGACAAAATGGTGGTGCTAGTCATGGTGGTGTAAAGGGCCTGAAAGCTTTGGGTGTGCGTGACCTCTCATACCGACTTGCTTTTATTGCAAATTCTGTGCAGGTTGGCATTTAACTTTCCATGTTTCCAAAAGATACATCATTTGTTTATAGAGATTGTTGTTGTAATGTTTACTTTCTTTCAGATTGCTGATGATAGAAGAGAGAGCAGTATTAGGGACAGGAGAAAGGACGCCGATGAGGGTGATAATTTAGAGTTTACGGTATTTGTTGATTCTGATACATTTTGTGTGATTAATCAAACCCTATTTCCATTCTAGGAAGCTTCCATGTTTCTGTGTTTATTTGTTTCACACCTTTTTAGTTGAATGTTTTTCATAATATTTTCCACTTTCATCTAAACATGACAGTGTTTTAAACAAGTTTGGGCATTTACCAATCCGCATCTTATTCATTTTTTTTATAAATTTGTAAACAGCAAGAAGAGGAAAATGAAGTGAACAGGATGAGGCACACTCCTGATTTCTTCAACAAGCTTGTTGACAGCATCTGTCCAACTGTTTTTGGACATCAGGAAATCAAGAGAGCTATCCTTCTCATGCTTTTGGGAGGAGTACACAAATTCACCCACGAGGGCATCAATCTCAGAGGAGATATCAATGTGTGCATCGTTGGTGATCCTAGCTGTGCCAAATCTCAATTTCTCAAGTATGATCAGTTTCTAACCCCTTCTTTCTGCTCTTTCATAGAGTTGAGTCATTTTAAGGCATCCGTTTATACCGTAAACTTTCTAACTGAACTATCCGATGCTGAAATTTAGATATGTTGGTCTGCTTATTTTATCTATTTGTCAAAACATTAGGATTAACATCCTGGTTTCCAACTTAATAAGATCCTTTAGATATTTTTTTCTAGTGCACTTATAGATGTTTCCGTTGCAGGTATGTTGCTGGTCTAGTCCCAAGATCAGTATATACTTCTGGAAAATCCTCGTCCGCCGCAGGTTTAACAGCAACTGTGGCAAAGGAGCCAGAAACTGGCGAATTCTGTATAGAGGTGATAATTTTTGCTGAATAATTACCTCATTAAGTTGAGATATGTTGAACTTTTACACGGTTGCATGATTGTTTCATTGCATTTACTTGCTAAAACTTGCCTTGTATTCACGATGTGTTTTTGTCAAATAAAAGACATGTACCACAACAACGTCCTTTCATTATGTTTGTGGTTTATACATGTAGGCATGTAACCCATTTCACTTGAAATATGTTTGGTTTACAGGCTGGTGCATTGATGCTTGCTGATAATGGGATATGTTGCATAGATGAATTTGATAAAATGGACATCAAAGATCAGGTGAATCTCTTCTCCTTTTCACCTAAGTGTTAGGCTCGGCTGGATTCTTACCACAAGTTCTGACTCCTAAACCCGTAAATCAAAGGTTGCCATCCATGAAGCCATGGAACAGCAAACCATAAGCATTACAAAAGCGGGAATACAAGCCACGCTAAATGCTAGAACTTCAATATTAGCAGCAGCTAATCCTACTGGTGGGCGATATGACAAAACAAAGCCCCTCAAGGTAATCATTACATAGAGCTTTCTTAACAATTGGTACTGTTGTCTAAAACAGTTTGAAAAAGAAAGAAATACTGTTTAGACATAAACTGTGTAAGGTTTCTGACTTGTCCTATATTTCAGTATAATGTGGCACTTCCTCCTGCCATACTTTCAAGGTTTGATCTAGTATATGTCATGATTGATGAGCCAGACGATAACACAGACTACCACATTGCGCATCATATTGTGAGGGTTCACCAGGAGCGTGAAGAGGCACTTACCCCTGCATTCACCACTGCAGAATTGAAGCGCTACATTGCATACGCTAAATCTCTCAAACCTCAGGTACAATACTTGTTTTTTCCATTGGAGATACAATTCTGTATATAACGGTGTTGCTGCCCAGTTCATATATATACCCTTTTATGCGTCCACAGTTGAGCGTTGAGGCAAGAAAGATTCTGGTGGAGTCCTATGTAGCCCTCCGTAGGGGGGATACTGCACCGGGCAGTAGAGTTGCTTACAGAATGACAGTTAGGCAGTTGGAAGCTTTGATACGGCTCTCAGAAGCAATTGCAAGAAGTCACTTGGAATTAATGGTAAGTATGAATGTATGATCATCATATCTCAATTAAATTGCATTACAATAGCAACAATTTCTTGTTATCAGTGTTCATTCATTTTCTTTTTGTTGGCTCAACCAATGACTTAGAGTAACCAGTGACTTAGGGACTGCTTATTGTAATTTTAGTTTTCCTAATCCTCATCAGTTCACAAATATTACCATGTAGGTTAATACATTGGTTTTCAGTTAGCATGCAACATATTTCATGTATATCGTCTTTAAGGTTAATATTTAAGATGTTAGTTTATCTTACATGCATACCACACTCTAGCTTAGACTGCCTATCACATTTATGGTATTTGTTGCACTCGGGCAAGTGAGGAAATGTTCTTCAAATAGATTATAAACTAAACCTTTGTGCATGACATTGCATGGATTAGGATTCAATCTCTGGTCGTAATCTTTACAATTACTGTAGAATGTATAGCACCATGTATTGATTTGAAACCTTAAGTACAGATTCCCTCTAATGTATTTTAACCCACTCAATTTCCTGGACAACTTGTATGTTTAGGTTCTATTCAAGGAACAATTTTATCCACTGGTTTAATGATGTTTCCAGGTTCGACCAGCTCATGTTCGTATGGCAGTAAAGCTGCTAAAGACATCCATCATCAGGCAAGAAAACAATAACTTTGGAACCTTGTATTTTTTTAAAAACTAGCAAGCAAATCTCACTGTTGCATTTCCAGTGTTGAATCAAGCGAGATCGATCTAACAGATTTTCAAGAAGACGATGATGGTGATGCTGTTCCAAGTGAAAGTGAACCTCTGCAAGCTCCAAATGGTGAAGGGCCTGCACCTACAGAAAATACAGGTGCAACTATAAAAACAATGATTTTTTTAACCACCACTAGTAGATCATATGTAGTACTTACTACAAGATGTATTGCAGCTGGTGCAGAAGCACAGGGAAGTTTTCCAAGGAAAAAAATAATGACAACAGAAGAACATTTCCAGAGAGTTACAAGAGCCCTAGTTATGAAGTTGCGGCAGCACGAAGAATCCATCATGCGAGAAGGTAACTTCTTTTGATAAACTTTAATTGCATTTTGAATTCCAATATCAATATGGATACGATGTTCCTTTTGAAGTAATAGGTTGATTGGATAAGATGTTCATATGGTGATGTGCAAGCAAAATAGCAAATGCTTCAGTCTGTATTATCTCAATAAAACATTGATTATGTCCATCACTATCCCCTTCAAACATACTCTTATCAGTAGGACTTATTTGAAGCTAACAACATCATCACACGATAAATTATCTTAAAGCTTTCAATTGTTGTGCTGCAATATGCAGGTAGTGCATTGGCTGGAATGAGGCAAAAGGACCTAATTGTTTGGTATGTTGAGCAGCAGAATTCTCTCAGAGAATACAGCTCCCTAGATGAGGTGAAAGAAGAGGTTGAATGTATCAAAGCCATCATAGAGGTAAATATAGCTACAAAAATGCAGGAGAAAATTTATAATCACATGATTATTAATTCGAACATTGTAATTGACATGGTAATGTAAAATGGGCAGAGCTTAATACACAGGGAAGGCCACCTAATTGTTATAGATGATGGAAAGGGAGCAGGAGCTACAACTGGAGAGGACTCAAAACTCTCTGCCAGGGAGAGAAGAATCCTAGCTGTGGCTCCGAATTATAATATCGACTAAGGAGGCGATTCTCAATCTAACTGTACTTACACAGGGACCTGCTAGCTGGCTTCTAAGCTCATTGGACCATGTTTCAATTGGGCAAGCCGAATGAGCGACAAGTTGAGAGTGATCGGTCTATGAATTGTTGTACTAATTTTTTTTGTTCGAATACAAGTCTTATTCGCTTGGCGTGTGCTCATGTTGAGTTCTTACCGGTTGATGTTCATGAATGAGTTCATTCGTATTTATGGATAAAAGCGGTTTGGAATTAGAGCTCGCGTGATAGTGTTAGATATATGATACACTAATGTTTGCGTTCTTCTAGGACACTTTTGAATCGGATTTGGTTGTGGTTTGAGCTTCACATGAATGTTTAAACATATGGAAAGCCCAATTACAACTTCCAACAAGTTAAGGGTGGATAT
The DNA here is from genome assembly GCA_963682175.1 of Triglochin maritima. Taxonomy (NCBI): domain Eukaryota; kingdom Viridiplantae; phylum Streptophyta; class Magnoliopsida; order Alismatales; family Juncaginaceae; genus Triglochin; species Triglochin maritima. The sequence goes on along the minus strand of OY821786.1, from coordinate 27,504,085 downwards.
CATGTTGAAAGGGTGTTAAATTTTTAGTTTTCCATCTTGGTTGACATCGTGTTTGTGACATGTTTGGAATAACAGCCGAGCTTCCAGTCCAAGGTCAAGGCCACCATGTAAAACATGTTTGTGACATGTTCCAGTATATAATAAACATGCCATAACAGAAATAGATGGAGATTTGTACAAAAGAAACATGTTTTAGAGAACGAACTTTACAAGATTAGAATGTGACCATGTAATAAAGTGAAAAATCAGAACAATAATCCTGTAACAAAAACTTCATCGTGAATAATCAACTATTTTTAAATGTGATATATGATAAACTATCTGGTGCTTTTAAGTTGTACATGATTAGATACATCCCTTCTCTTGTACAACTTCAGGAAGGCTAAGGTCTGGATTGCCACTCTTCCATACTTCTGCCAAAACATAAACAAGTTAAAACCGGATAAAAGAATATTAATCATTAAAAATTATGAATATTCAATAAATAAAAAATGTCAAGTCTCATGGAAAATTCTAGCGGATAGGGCTGTCAACTCTGGTTTCAACTCGAAACTCGAACCCGATAAATGTTCGACATCGGTTTTAGCTTGAAAATAAAGAACACAAATGAAAAATAAAAATGAAAACCTCAAACTCGGATTGGAAACGAGCTGGTTTGAACTCAAAATTGCTCGAGTTTGACTTGATGGTTTGACTTGAGATTATTATTGTGCAACTTGTATTTATTTTAGGAAAAAAATTCAAAATATTTTTTTAATTTTTTTTGCCAAATTAGACCTCAATTAAAAGTATTTTTCAAACTAGACTCGCTGTCACCACGTGGTGACATATAGCGACGGCATGTTTGTTTTTTAGTGCATAGAGAACTTGACATCACTAGTGCCGAGTTCTGTTTGGTTTTTTATTGCCCAACACTTAACATACTTCACCCGATCTGAGTTGCCAGGATAACAGGAGTCCAAGTAGAACTCGGCATCGCAGATGCCAAGTTCTATTTGCATTGTTCTCATGACAACTCAGATCATGCTTGAGACGGTTGAAGGGTCAGGTCTTAAATAGAACTCGACATCTGAGATGCCGAGTTTAATAGGCAGAACTCGGCGTTTGTAAACTCACTGGTGGAAGACAAGATGTGCTCGAACAAATGATGAGGCTTGAATGAGATGTTGAGACAGATTAGTGTTTTTCTTAACAAACGAAATTGATGACTTGGTAAAATGAAAAAGGAATAAGAACTTACAGAGTGATTGGAACCAAAATACAACAAGAGCTACCGTCCATGTGACCATAACACCATATTCTAACTTTTCGTCTTTGCTTTGCTAGAATTGTCACCAAATTCTTCAATGAGTTCTGTCGAGCTTTAAATGCAAAGAAAAGAAATTCTAAGCGTGGGAAATAAAATCTGGTGGTTACAACTAAAATATGTTTTTTATCAATAAGTAAAATATGATGTCCATTGCACTGCTTTGGATTGATAAGACAATATTTGCCAAAAAAAATGAAATAAACCTTACCTGATTATTGAGCTAAAATATTCACAATTGTAAGGGAAACTCCATTGAATGCATGCTTTTCCAGAAAACTTCGCTGGTAAACTTCACCACAACATATAACCACAAGAAAGCTGAACAACAATTATGTTTTCTTTTCCCAGTGAAATACATGCCTTCAACGGTATGCTTAACAACTTGAATAATAGCAGTATGATATCTTCAAGGCACAAAGACTATTGTGAGTAGCAGTTTCCAGCTTCACTCGGTGCAGAACTGTTTCGACAGATGAGCGCCACAACTCACAACGATCATTACACTTGAAAATTTCCAGCAACCTTCTTCCAATACGAAGCGCATTTTAACGAACTAAAATGCCCTCTGAGCAAAAAAGGCAAGAAATTAGATAATTATTGAATTGCCAAAGCAGTAACTTACGTGTAGTACGTGAAAACTTCCAAATTAAAAGGGTGAACATTTTTAGGGCAACAAGAAACCATCTCCACAGTGAGAATCATTATTTTTCCCTGGAATACACATTTAGATAGATAGGTGGAAAGCCTAATATCATGATCAAAGACAGTCATGGGAACGAGATTATTCTGCAATAATTTCATATGTTTAATTAGCAGTCTCTTGTATATACAATAACTCAAAGAATGGTTTATTGAGGGTGTTCATGAATACTAGCGTTATAATAATTTGTCAAATTTAAATTACCAGACATCTTGGCATGAGCATTTCCCACCCTTAAAATGATGAAAACCACTTGAATCCCGCAAGATGATCTCTCTTGCAGTTGTAATAGAAACAAACTTCAAGAAAGAATGGCAGTCTCCACAGACGTGGACGTTTTTCATAACCCGGACGGGTCTACCTGGGGTGGTGGTCAAGAGCCCATACGTCAAGGCCAGTTTAGCACTATGATAAAATAAGAAGTCTTTCTTCTGATATTCTTCTACTTCATGCAGAACAAAACTCGTGTCGGGTGTGTACCCCACTTTCATACATTCCACGATCAGTATGTCTAATGCACTGTATATATCTTTGGATTGTGAATGCGATCTATCTCTTGTGTAGAACGAGTGAATGAGATTTTTATCTATGACCCAACTCCGAGAAGGATGCTTGCGTATTCCCTTCTTCCGCATTTCTTCTCTGATCTTTTCAGAGACATGCCATCTCCCTGAAGAAGAATAGAGATTTGACACAAGAACATAAGATGAAGGGTCTGTTGGATCCAATTCGAAGATTCGCTGCATAGCCTGAGTTTCCATATTGAAATTGGAGTGTGATCTGCTACTGTCAAGCAGCGCTCGCCAAACCAAAACACCAGGTTCACAAGGCATGTGTCTTATGAACTCTTCGGCTTCATCAAAATAATTCCAACGGCCCAGAACTTCTACTAACGAGGCATAGTGTTCTTCAGAGGCTTTGACACCATAAGTGCTTGTCATAGAGGAAAATAAATTGCGACATGTAATGACAGAGTCATAAGTCGTGTATTTGCACGCAGAGAGAACAAGAAGAAAACTGATATTATCAGGTTTTATGCTTATGCTATTCACCTTTTTCCAAACATCCAATGCTTCGTCTCCTTGGCGGTGCAAAAGGTGAGCAGTCAACAAAGCATTCCACGATACGACATCATGCACTGACATCGAATTAAAGACCTTCATGGAACCATCCATGTTCCCACATTTCGTGTACATACTGAATAGAGCATTTCCAATGGCAACATCAAAGGGATTACATATCTTCAGAGCATAGCAGTGAATTTGCTGGCCCATCCCCATAAATCCTAAGGCCCCACAGACTCCAAGGATTGTCGTTACTGCAACTTCGTCTATAGGGAGCATGTCACCTTGTGATACAGTTGAATTGAAGAAACTCAATGCTTCAATCAAAAAGCCGTTTCTAGCATACCCACAAATCATAGAAGTAGAGAAGATGAGATAACTATCTTTATTTGTACACTTTCTAATCACCTTCTCAGCCTCTTCCATTCTATTGCATTTAACATACATGTCCAACAATGCAGCTTCCATCCAAGCATTTAATACACATCCAACCTTCAATACAAAACTATGTACTTGCTTGCTAATCTGCACTTCCGCAACCAGCGCACAAGCACGTAGGACACTTGCTACTGTGAAATCAGAGAGTTCCATGCCATCTTCAACAATTTTAACAAACAACTCTATCGCTTGGAGACCTTCCCTGTTCTGACAAAATCCAGACATAAGAGCATTGTACGAAACAGAGTTTATCTCTTTCATCTGATTGAACACCTTAAGAGCTGGTTCTACCTTCCCAAACTCCATAAGACCAGAAATCATTGTGGATGAAGAAATTAAATCCCGATTGGGCATCCCATCAAATATGCTAACTATATCTTCCACAAAACCAAATTTAGTGTAGAATGCGATGAGCGCATTGCAAAAACTCAATTTCAACTCCAATCCAACTTTAATACCATGGGCATGAATTGCTTCCCCTTGCGCCCGGTATGGACCATCATGGAGAGTGGTAAGGAGGTTTGAAAGTGTGAATTGGTCCCCATAAAATCCATCAATTTTCATCTCATGAAAGAGCTTGAACGCTTCATCATACCTATATTCTTCTACCATACTTAATATAACTGCATTCCACGATGACACGTCACTTTCCAACATACTCCCAAACAATCGGACAACATCGTCCGCCCCTCCAACCTTAACGTACAAGCCCATGAGTGCATTCGCCACATGGAGATCAAAACAAAACCCCATCTTAACCGCTAAACCATGCATTGCCGAACCAAATCGATAATTCAAATGACGAATGCAGGAAGTCAACACCGCAACAAAAGTGAACTCGTTGGGTTCAATTCTGCGATCACGCATCCGGATAAAGAGACCCAAAGCCTCCTTTTCCCGTCCAGACTTTGCGTAAGCTGAAATCAATGACGTGTACGACACAACATCCGGAAGCGGCATTTCTTCGAACACCTTCCGTGCATCCAAAACACGCCTTAATTTAACATACATACCCAAAATTCTATTAAAAACGAACGTCCTCTCTTTTGGGTCAAACCCAAAACCAGCACTTTCCTCCGGAATCTTGAGAACGGCACCATGCACGGCCCGACCAAGTCGGAGGTCCCAATTACGGACAGCGAGACTTAGAAGGTGCCCAATAGATTCAAAGGTGGGATCCTTGCGTGGAAGAGATTGGATATTTGGGGCTGGGTCGGGGTTTGGGAGTATTTGGGCAAATGGGCAGGTGTTGGATTTGGATTTGGATTTGGGGAAGGAAATGATTGTGGGTTTGGTGGGGTTGTGATGTTGGTGGAGTGGAAGGAGACCAGTGGTGGCGGTAGGGGAGGGAATGGCCATTCCGGTGAGTCGTTTGGGTTTTTGGGTTTTATCCACTCGGACATGGAAAGTGGGAATGGATTCTGTGGTCAGTGGATTCGGTTCAAACTTGTTGGAATGACTACCAATAAGGCAACAATAACCATTCTTTGGTGTACTATTTGTGACATTTATTTTCCAATAGACTTGTATTTTATTTTTTTATTGCTAAATTACAGTTTATGTAATGACCCTAACCTATTTAAGAGGCCAACGGTGATTAGGTGGGCTTAACAGTGGTGTTTGCATGGGAATGGAGGAAGGAGTGGTGGATGTGATGGGAGGTAAGGTGGACGTGATGGTGGGGTGGCAGGGGATGGTGTAGGAGCATGGTGGAGGCATGGGTTGAGGTGAGGGGAAATTGGGTTGTTGTTGGTGTTGGTTTTGGAGAAAAGAAGAAACACACCTCTCTCTCTCTCTCGTTCTCTTCATTTCTTCTCTCCACCCATCTATTTCCCTCATTCTGATCTCCAGCTTCAGTGGTGAGGGTTGCGGTGCAAGGAGGATGTGCAAGCGAGCGTGCTGGGCTAGGTGCGGCGCGAGGAGGAAGACGCGCGTGAGGTCGCGGTCTCGAGGTATTGTCGTGTGAGCTCCGACGTTCGTCGTCGTTCTTCACGAAGAAGGTATGCTAAGTTCTTGCATTAGATGCTTGTGTTGCTCACCCACGTTGGGGTGGAGTTGTGTCGGTCGTGGGAGGTCGAAGACATCACCGACGGCGAGAAACGGCGTAAAATCGTTGGCCGGCGCAAGGTTGTTGTCAACCAACGGTCGACCGGTGCCTTCGGGCGGTCAACCGATTTAGTGTATTTTTGCCCGACTTTAACCAACACCGGTCGAACGATGCCTTGTGGCGGTCGACCGGTCGTGCTTGTGCTGGTGGGTCGGGGTTTGCCTGGATGTTTTCGGTCGGACGGGACCCCTGAGTCGTTCGACCGGTGCTTCGTGTTTCGCTTGGATCGGACGTTGACCATCCAAACAGTCGACCATTCCTGACCTCTGGTCCGATTGGAACTTAAGTGAACTTATTTGTATTGTATGTTGTTTGACCGATTGTTGTGTCTTGTTCGACCGGTAGATGACCTAGAAAGCTAGGATGTCCCTGGTAGTTTTCGGTCGACCGAGACCCCTGAGTCGGTCGACCGAATGGACTTGTATGATTTTGACCAGACTCCGGATTTTGACCACATTTGGTCGACTGGTTTTAGACTTTTGTTCGACCGTTGGGAATCAAGTTTTGAGCACAGAGTTCGACCGTTGTAGGCGTTCGTTCGGTCGACCGATTCCTTTGCGGAAGCGGTCGACCGGTATACCTTTTTCGGTCGACCGTTTGGGCCCAGAATTGAATCCTGGTCCTAGTTGAGTGTCAGCTCTGTCCACGGAAACCCGTGTACTCGCATAGAGCATGAGCCGAGAGGTGACGGTGGGTATGTTGCGCGTGTCTGCCCAGGGACCGCCGTGTGGAAGAGTGTGGATACTTGGGACGTGTCGCCTCTGTATTATAGAGGGTGATGTAGTTTGTACCTTGTTTCTCTCATTAGAGTAGCAGCTTGAGGGATTGCGAATCACATTGCTTTCAGCGAGCACGCAACTGTCGTTGGGTGAAGTGACTACCGGCCTGGATGGCTACGGAGGTCGCTGCCTTGATTTTATAGCGTTGGAGTTGGTGTCTGATTGACATCATTTCATGCTTATATTTGTATCTTATATCCATTATCTTTCACCTAAACAATGCTATGTCACGAGTTTTATGTTTAGTTTTCAGGAATAAATAGGTTTGAAGAGATGAAGCATAAAAGGACCCAAAAGCTGGGAAAAAGGACTGAATTGTGAGATCTGGGGACCAAGATGCAAGGAAGAATGACCTGATTGCAAGACAGAAGGACCTAAGATCAAAACAGAATACTCCACACCATCATGGGGAGTATTTTACCAATTCGATTCGGGTCGGAGCTCCAATAAACAAAGTAGAGGCATCCAAGACCAAGACACACTTCAAGAAAAGCCCACAAACAAATCCAGACGAATCTGGATCCTATAGGCCGCCAATTGGCGGTCTGAAACCGCCAATTGGCGGTCTGGATCATTCCAGATCCGATAAGTTTTCTCCTGGACGTGTATTATGGTTTGTTTAGGTTATTTTTGGTATTGGTTTAGTCCAACATCGGGGGATTGTCCCTAATTAGCTTTTTCCATGCCTATAAATAGAACTCTTCACCTTCCATTGTAATTACCCATTGCTTGGTGACATTCTCTCTACTAAGGAGTGAGGCTTGAAGCAAAAACTCAAGGTGGAGGTGAATGTTACCTTCAATGTGAGTCATTGTTAATAAATAATTGTTCTAGTTTCTTTTAATCTTGTCTTTTAATTTGTGCATGCTTGCTTAGTCTTTCCTTTCCTTTTAAGTTTCTTTAGTATTTCTTGCTTGCTTAGTATAGTTTCATTTCAGTTTAATGCTTCATTTTGTTAGAGTAGTTAGTTTAAATATGTGTGAGTAGTTCCATCCCCATTTGGGGGGTGGAGAAATATGTGATATAATCATGTAGTGTATTAAGTGTGTGTTATCTTTATCCCTTGACCTTTATATGATTTCCATAACCATCTAATGAGTTTTCACTCTTATCTTTGATATGCTAATGCTCTTGAATGAAGCTTAGTTTATGCTTTGATTAGTGGACCTATTTTATGGGGAATGATAAGGTTAGGATATGGATGAAGTTAATATTGGAAACACAAATTGTAGTGTATGTGCTCTTGTTGCCTTTACCTTAGCTAATGTCTTGTATGTTTTAATGATGTAGTCTTATCTTAATTCATGTGGAGGCATGGTAGGGTCTAGTCTTTATACTTGAGTTCATTTAGCTTCATTCCAATTATTGTCTTGTATGTTTTAATGATGTAGTCTTATCTTAATTCATGTGGAGGCAAAGTTGGATGTAGTTTTATGATTTCATGCACTACATGTTGTGAGGAGCTTAATTGAACACACACAAACTTCTTTATATTCACATTTTTTCTCTACCCCCTATGGGGTTTAGTTTTATTGCTTATCTTCATTGCCTTTTGCATCATAGTGTAGTTTAGTGTAATCAACATTTCTCTCCTTCTTTTACCACTCGCCTTCGAACAAACCAATTGTCGACACACCTCCCAGTGGATGACCCGTATTTGTCACCGCTTCAACGCGGCCGTGCACTTGCGGTTAATATAAAACGATCAATCAAGTTTTTGGCGCCGTTGCCGGGGAGGTGCTCTGTCCAGACGTTGGTTTGGACGATTCGAGGGGTTTTTAATTTTTTGTTTCTAGTTTTTTCTTAGTTTCAGGGAACCATCGGATCCAGGGGAGGCTACTGGAGAAGTTTGAGGAGAAAAAACTCCAAAAGGACCGCCAATCAGCGGTTGAAGACCGCCAATTGGCGGCTTGGTGAGGGATTCGTGATCTCAAATTTTTGCTGGTAGTTAGTTCTGTAATTTGTGTTATCTGGGAGCCCTATTTTGCATGCTGTGACTTCTTGTTTGCTCCCAGATCATTAATCACTCCCCCATTAATCAACTTGGCCTTAAAATCCAAAGCAAAAGACTAGACGTTCTTATTTGTTTAGGTCACGCATCATGTATTGACTTAGGCATATAGTTGTCTTTTGTTTTAGCTTTATTTTCAGTTGTTGAGTGCTGGCGTGAGGTACGCATTTCCTACACTCATTCATGCATCTCGTATGCTCATGCATTAGTTAGTAGGAATTGCATCAGGACAAGAGTGAGTTGAGCGTTTGATTGGAGCGATCGATTGCTAGATCTAGGTTCAAAACGCTATTAAGGAGGGGTTGTCCCATAAAAGATAAGGTGGGGGATTTCATCACCCTTTCCTTGGCCCCGAAAATCACTCTTAATAAAGCCTTAACTAAAAGCAAGTAGACATTGGCCCTAGGATTGCGGGCGCACTAGGAGAGTAATCTAGTTGAGACCGTCATGACCTGATCGGCGCTGCCTACCTTGTCGATAGTAGGAGGTACTGGATCCCTGGATCTGGTATCACTTGTTGGGCATTGTGGTCCTCGTTGTAGCGAGGTGAGGCGTGTCGAGGCTAGTGACCTCGAAGTTAGGCGTCGTCTAGCCTAAGGACCCACTGCCTTACATTGTTTGAGCCGTGCTTGCTAGTTAGGCTTCTTCCTGATCCCTCTACCCACGCTAGCTCTAGGGATTCTTCCCTTCTCCTCTGAGTCATCTTCTTCTCACCTACTTCTACGTTTTAGTCTCCTCCCCTTTACACTCCCTAGTAGCGTTTTAGGGTCGAGACTAGCACTTTTTGCGAGCTTAGCCTCGTGGTGGTGAGAGTGGTCGACTCGAGAGTTTTTCTTGAGATGGATGGTTACATGGGCGACCATCCATATCATTGTTGGGACCAGGACGATTCTCCCTGGTACTCCGGACCCATGCAACCTGGGGTGGCTCAGACTAACACCCTGTATGGTTGGGATGATCGCAATTGTGTGACTGAGCAGTCTTCATATTGGGGTAACATGAGAGAGGCACCGACTGCTAGACCACAATCTAGTTATGTCGGATCATATGCTGGTCAACAAACTTTGGCCTCTTTCATGCGTATGGCAGACAACATGAGTGCACCGGAGGCTCCAGTAGCCATACCGTGCGACTGTTGTGGGTTGAGTGGTCATGTTATCGGGGAATGTCCTTATGTTCCCCCTGAGCCTGAGTATGAGCATACCTTTTCCCAAAATGCTCATTATGACCATTACGCGTCCGCGTACAACCCGAGAGTGATGGATTCATGGGGAGACAATTCTTATTCAAATTCTTATACTTCATGTTCACCCCAGTATCCTCCTCCCGAATACCCAGAATTCTACCAACACCCCACTCCAAATCATTGGACTCATTCTCAGCCCATCCACACCCAACCCCAAAATTACCCAAGCTCTGACTTGGACCTCATCGTTGACCGCATACCTAATTCCTTGAAACAAACTTTCCTTACCTTCATGGAAACCACTCAACAGTCCATACAAAATATGGCACTGCAAGTGAGACAAATGTCGCAGCAATTACGTGAACGTGAGGAGAGTGACATTTCATGTCAACATGAGGATTCATCTTTTGATATCGAACCGCCACCACCACATACACAAATTCAGACCACAATCTTTCAAAGTGAAACTCCTAGTCAGTCTAAGGGACTTGGGGTTTCCATTCACGATCACTTGGTGGAGGATTCGATTCAAATTGAGAATAACATGGACCAGCTTCATTATGAGTCGGCACAAGATTGTGCCTTATCTTTTTGTCCCGTGGCCCTTGAACCACATGATCTTCATGTTGTGCCTCTTAAGGACTCACCTCTGGTGGAGCAAGAGCTCCCTAGTACCCTCAATTTCAAACAACCTGATGAGAGTTTGCCTCTCACTATTGTTCCTGATCATCTTGGAAATGATTGAACATCAAACAACTACATTGCTCATGAGGGTATTAGGAGTTCCATGGAGGATACCTTGGGTATGAGACCCACTTTTTGTTCTCCTGGTGTGTCGGACATGCCTAACGAGGCTCTTGACCTCGTTCCGACGCACCAGCCTGTTGGTTGGAGAGTTTGGATTGACGATCATAACTTCAGCAGCGCAATGGGAGAAACTCTTCTTCCGTTGCCCCTCATTTCCCAAACTCTTGAGATGTTCAAGCTCTTTCAGTTTGATCCTTTGAATGAGATGCCTTTGCGTCCAATTCATGAACCTCTCCTTTCATCTGATGCTCTTTGTGAAGGGGGCCCACTCATGCGTATTCTGGCCCCGTGTGGTGTCATGTTCCCTTTCCAAGTGCATTGACCCACTCTTGAGGTTCCCATTTGATGTCTTTTGACAAATGAAGATGGGAACTTATGTTTGTACATAGTTATATATAAAAAAAGTACAATAAAAGACTCCTTCAGTGAGCATCGATTGTTGTGAGCCCCAACCCTTGTGTATTTGGGCTCCATTTCTTTCACGTATTTGTATCCTTTCTTTAGCATCTCTCTAGTTTTGAGGGAATTTGGGTTGTGTCCATCAACATGACCTTGCACTTCCCTTTGTACTTCATGTTGGTGAGATCTCTCCTTTTTCATGCATAAATCCATGTAGTATCTTGCTAGCATTCATTGAGGACAATGCATGAAGTAGGTGTGGGGGGGTGTTTTACGTGTGTACATAGTCGAGTCTTTTCTTTCGATTTTGTTTTCTTTTGTTTGCATTGTTAGGGTCATGTTAGTGTGCTGCATTTAATATCAATATATCTGCTTGCCATGATCCTTGGGTGACTTGTCTTCTTCTGCTTGCTTAGTGCTTCAAAATTTTCACATTTCTTTCAAAATCTTCATGTGTTTGCGAAAGAAAATGTTTTGTGGGTTTTGTATGTGTTTAGCATGTGCAAAACCGTTGAGAGGCAAAGTAAAAAGAAAGCTCCCAAAATTGTCTTGAACTTGATGCATTAGGATATCTAGTACTGTGGTTTTGGGATTTATCGAGTCGTTAGGATGCACCCCAGTTTTCCCTTGGGGTGAGTAATCATAGGGTTTCAGTGCTCAAACATTCAAAGAAGTCCACCCTGAACCTAGTGAGTCAATAATTCGTGTTTGTTAATTTAGGAAGTTTGTTGTAGTCAAGGACCCTTTAAATTCTGTTGTGAGACATTAAGTGTAGGGGTTTTGGTTGATGTGTAGATAAGAAATAAGTGAGTAGGTGTTCTCTCTTCTCGCACGGCTCCTATCACTCGGGAAAGTAGGTCTGAGGGGACTTTGTGCCTGGTGCTTTCGAGTCGTCTGACTTGGGATGCACCGACCGAACTCCCGTTACACGGGTGGTAGGGATCGTCCTATGTGGAGATTTGGGGTAAGGTGTACGTGATAGTGTAAGTCCTCATAGGCAATGATGCACGAAACCTGACCCTGGGAGAATCAAACATCAACCAATAAAATGCTCCAAAGAAAAAGAAAAAAAAAGAAAAAAAAAGAAAAAGAAAAAAAGAGTCAAATAAGAACCAAAATGGACTTTACACATTGTATCACATTCAGAAGTTAAGGTTGCCCATGTCTTTCACTTAAGTCCTTGACTAACTTTCACGAATAACTCATTAGGCTAGGTGTGTGGACGGATTACATATATAGAGTCGACCCGTAGTATTATCGCGTCCCATGATCGACAAAATAAGTCCAACGAGTCGTGTAGCTAGATTGATTAATGCGTCTTGTTCGGATTTTGTGGGTATAGCCGCTGAAAACCCTCAGGAGACAACACTCCTCCTCCTTGGCGACAAGGAGGTTTAACGGCTTGTTGCACGTGCAAAGTGCAACCGTGATTCCTACGAAAGTGAGTTAGGATTTCTTGTTTTCGTATGTTTTTCTTTTTCTTTGTTTTGCTCGGGACTAGCAAAAGTTAGGTGTTGGGGTATTTGATTGACATCATTTCATGCTTATATTTGTATCTTATATCCATTATCTTTCACCTAAACAATGCTATGTCACGAGTTTTATGTTTAGTTTTCAGGAATAAATAGGTTTGAAGAGATGAAGCATAAAAGGACCCAAAAGCTGGGAAAAAGGACTGAATTGTGAGATCTGGGGACCAAGATGCAAGGAAGAAGGACCTGATTGCAAGACAGAAGGACCTAAGATCAAAACATAATACTCCACACCATCATGGGGAGTATTTTACCAATTCGATTCGGGTCGGAGCTCCAATAAACAAAGTAGAGGCATCCAAGACCAAGACACACTTCAAGAAAAGCCCACAAACAAATCCAGACGAATCTGGATCCTATAGGCCGCCAATTGGCGGTCTGAAACCGCCAATTGGTGGTCTGGATCATTCCAGATCCGATAAGTTTTCTCCTGGACGTGTATTATGGTTTGTTTAGGTTATTTTTGGTATTGGTTTAGTCCCACATCGGGGGATTGTCCCTGATTAGCTTTTTCCATGCCTATAAATAGAACTCTTCACGTTCCATTGTAATTACCCATTGCTTGGTGGCATTCTCTCTACTAAGGAGTGAGGCTTGAAGCAAAAACTCAAGGTGGAGATGAATGTTACCTTCAATGTGAGTCATTGTTAATAAATAATTGTTCTAGTTTCTTTTAATCTTGTCTTTTAATTTGTGTATGCTTGCTTAGTCTTTCCTTTCCTTTTAAGTTTCTTTAGTATTTCTTGCTTGCTTAGTATAGTTTCATTTCAGTTTAATGCTTCATTTTGTTAGAGTAGTTAGTTTAAATATGTGTGAGTAGTTCCATCCCCATTTGGGGGGTGGAGAAATATGTGATATAATCATGTAGTGTATTAAGTGTGTGTTATCTTTATCCATTGAGCTTTATATGATTTCCATAACCATCTAATGGGTTTTCACTCTTATCTTTGATATGCTAATGCTCTTGAATGAAGCTTAGTTTATGCTTTGATTAGTGGACCTATTTTATGGGGAATGATAAGGTTAGGATATGGATGAAGTTAATATTGGAAACACAAATTGTAGTGTATGTGCTCTTGTTGCCTTTACCTTAGCTAATGTCTTGTATGTTTTAATGATGTAGTCTTATCTTAATTCATGTGGAGGCATAGTAGGGTCTAGTCTTTATACTTGAGTTCATTTAGCTTCATTCCAATTATTGTCTTGTATGTTTTAATGATGTAGTCTTATCTTAATTCATGTGGAGGCAAAGTTGGATGTAGTTTTATGATTTCATGCACTACATGTTGTGAGGAGCTTAATTGAACACACACACACACTTCTTTATATTCACATTATTTCTCTACCCCCTATGGGGTTTAGTTTTATTGCTTATCTTCATTGCCTTTTGCATCTTAGTGTAGTTTAGTGTAATCAACATTTCTCTCCTTCTTTTACCACTCGCCTTCGAACAAACCAATTGTCGACACACCTCCCAGTGGACGACCCGTATTTGTCACCGCTTCAACGCGGCCGTGCACTTGCGGTTAATATAAAACGATCAATCAGTGTCTGCACGTGGAGCTTGTTGACCCTGGGGACTTCGGTTCGGATATGTCGATTGTCTGGCCTCCCTATGTGGCGGATAGTTTCGACTGGCCTTGATAGGCAGTGATTGCACGAGCCCGTGCGGCCTGTGTGGCGATGGGAGGGCCCCTGTGCGGCCTGTGTGGCGGCAGGGAGGATCGCGCGTGGCATGTGTGGTAGCGGCGATGGACTGCCGATGATGATTTCCGGCAGGTAGCTCGATTGGGCACCTATCGAGTGAGATACTGTGCGGTCTCTGTGGCGCCGGTGATGGACCGACCTGAGCGACAACTCCATTGGTGTGGTGGTGGACCACGATGTTTTTAGATCTGATTCTACCTGCGTGGAAGTGTGAGCGCCTCCTCACCGATCCCTTTGGCTTGTGTAGTTTCGTATGTGGATGTGTTGCGTACTGTCCGCTCGACCCAATGTTTGTAGATCGTGTAGCCTGTGTGGCACTAGTGGTTGTGGACAGGATCCTGTTGTCTGCCTATTTTAGGTTGTCGTGATTACATGTATTAAGTATTTCTGTATTATGATGTAATCACTCTTTTGACAAACTCTTATGTAATATGGTGCCCCGGATATTTGGTATTTTTATGAGTAATGTCCCCACTCTTGATGGTATTTATCCTTGTGTTTCCTCGATTTTAAAAGTTTAAATTTTCCACTGTTCGGGGATGTTACAATTTACTTCTCTCAAATGCGATCGAATAAAAAATTGACCTCTCGAACGTTCAAAATGTCACATTCATATGCCCTTTCCCCTTAAACTTTAATTTGTCTAACCGTTGACCATTCTCTATCATAAAATTATTATTTTTAACTTGTCTATTGTTTTTTTTTCAACTTTTTTCTTTGTTTGCCAAACATATTTCTATCTTCATTGTAAATTTTGAATCAAATCAGATGTCAGATTTTCCTCAAAATTAGGACTGATTGGTACCAAACCGACCTAAACATGAAGCACGTCTGATCTCCGATTCGTTTCAAATTTTACCTAAAGATAGATAAAAGTATGTTTGACAAACACGAAAACATTTGCGTAAAACGGCGAATGTGCTGAAAAATAACAATCTTATGATGGAGAGGGTCAGAGTGTTACATAAATCAAAATTTAAGGGTGTGAGTATCACGTTTGAAAGTTCACGGGATCAAAGTGTTAGCCGACCATAGTTCAAGGTGACATTATCTTTTTTTTAGAATATATGTTATGATAATATAGATAACCACTAAGATATCTTGTGCATTGCATGATCATGTCAAATTGTAATTTTACTTAAGTAGTTTTCTCTTTGGTATTTTTGTTTTGAAATAAATATAAATTTCCATAGAGTTAAAATAAATCATTCAAATCTATGATGACATAATTTAAAGGGTTAATTACAATTTACGCTCCTGAGTTATGTCTTGATTTCACTTTACACCCCTTAACTTAAAAAAGTGAAAATACACCCCTTAACTTTCGTTTTGTAACACTTTGGTGTCTTGAACTTTAAAAATTCATTATTTATCCACCCATTAGCCAATATTTTCAGTTTTTTTACGTTTTATGCCTAATATACTTCAGCCAAATTCGAACAAGATCTGAACTCCGATATGATCTGAACTTTAATGTAAATTTAGTATTATGAGTGTGTTAGGCGTACAATGCAAGAAATTCCACAAATAATGGTGAATGGGTGGATAAATGATGAGTTTTTAAATTTCAAAGGGCAAAGTGTTACAAAATTAAAGTTGGGGGGTATAAAGTGAAATTAGAACATAGTTCAGGGGGTACAAACTGTGATTAGCCCTTATTTTAAAGTACGTAAGAAATTTCATTTTTTATTTTTTCCTCACAAATCTCAGGAAATTAATGCAAGTAGGAAGTCAACATCAAGTTCATATTTTTTAGTAACCAAAGAAGATCTAATGACCTACCTTTATAAGTTATATTCTTGATACACAGGAAACAAAAAGATTAATACATTGTAAATCTAGACTACATTAATGCATGTAATTGGGGGGAAATCAAGAATAACAGGAGTTAAGAGAGAATTGTATCATGAAATATGGCAAGTAAGATGGTATAAGTTTTTTTTGAAATATCTACTATTTGTAAAGAATATGAATTAGAAAAGCTAAGTGAACCAATACCAAAAGGAGACATTAGAAAAAATAAGGAATTAAAAAACATAAGACATACTGTCGAAGAAAATGAAGAAACTTGGTACCGTTTGGTAATAGATTCTTAGCTGGACTCCAGTAAGAATCTGGTAAGAATCCAATTGTGATTCACAAAAAGATAACCAACTTCCAGATTCTGTAAGAATATCTGTATTTCTGACAATGAATTTGTATAGAACGAAGAAGCTGAATTTTTATAGTTTCTTGCAATAATCCAAATTTTGAAGTGACATTTATCATATTATCCTCAGTTGTATTTATCATAATACCATCATATTTTAATATTTTATTCGATAAATTTCTAATTAGAAACTAATATTTTACGATATTTATTAGATAAATGTCACATATATTATATTTTATGATAATTTTCAATATTAGAAACTAATATTAAAAACATATAGTTGTCATTGACATTGAAACATAATATTCTACCTTAGTAAAAAAATTCATATCATATCTTACAATAGTAATCTAACAATATAAATATAAATCTAGGGGCATACTGGTCATTTAACATTTAGAATCATGAGTAAGAATTTATTCCATCCAAACAAATTTTGTTTCTTTTAGGAATCATGATTCTTACATTTCCACTTAGAATCTGAATTCTCACAAGAATCCTATCTAAGAATTTATTGCTAAACGGACCCTAGGCTTTGTTTGGATTGGATTCTGATGGTGATGATTCTTGTGAGAATCTGATTCTTACTAAAATAACTGGAATCCTGAATCCTATAAGAAGCTAAACATGTTTGCATATGTGGATTCTTGCACATGATTTTTAATGATAAAATGACAACACTATCCTTGAAATTCTTCAAAGAAGAGAAGATGGGGGAGAAAATGCTCAAGTCAAAGCAGAAAAGAAGGAGATAGAGGATCTCACCTTTGATGTGGTCCAACACAATGGTTTTAGGGTTCAATACTTGAAACGAGAGTGATGGAGAGAAGAGAATGATTTACTTTTGTGGATGATGTGTTGTAAATACATGGGGACACACCCAGTCATAACATAAATTGTTGAGGGCATTATTGGAAATTCACTCTCAATAATTTGGATTCTTGGAAGAAGCAGCTTTTATTTGGCTTCCTACTTGCAACCAAAATAAAGCTACAAGAATTCATGATTCCAGTAGAATCAAGATTTTATGATCTTGATTGGGTGCACATCTTATCAAGAATCAAATTCCAACAAGAATCCCAACAAGAATCTCTATCCAAACGCACCCTTAGTGTTTTTGTAGGAAATTTTTCGATAGAATAAATTGAAAAGTGAGTTTATCTTGTAGAAGAGAACAATAAGTGGCTGGTTATTTAAAATAGGCATGTAATTAAGAATATGGGAAGTCTGGATGGATTTTAGAAAACAATTCAGTTTCAATACCATTTAAGTGGAGTACTTTATTTGATTATATTATGAGTATATTACAATTAGTTGGATGATATACAATAATTGGTCATAATAGGCATAAAGTTAAAATAAATGTTCAACATTATAATAAAATAAGTCTCTCAAATATTTTGAAAAGTTACGTCAATCAAAATTATCAAACTAAAATTGGCTTTAAACTTAGAATAAGAGCTGTAAAATAATAAGCTTTGACGTTGAAAGCTTGTCACTCCGGGCATGAGAAATGATGTTGGAGTGTCGGTGCACATTACACGATTAATTAATGGATCATGTCGTGTAGAAGTTAGGACACGTTCAATATGAATCTCATTTACATGTTTCGAATAAAAAACATTACACGTTTAATACCGTTTATTACATCATTTGCTTCTAAGTTGTTATTATAAATAATTAAAAATAAAACCTATTTCTATATATTATTATGTGTATTAATCTTGTACTATTCGTAATCATGTACCTAAGTACACAATTACTTATCGTGTCTCATTTGTGTTGATTGTTTTTGCACCTGAAATCCATATTCGACCCACTTAATAATCATGTTTCTATATCCAACTCATTTATTAATCGTATTCAATTTCTCAATCCATATCGTTTTTGTGTACCTAACTTTATGTTGTTTTCGTGTCGTGTATTCGTGTTTTGTATAAAATTGACAGCCCTATCATTTATATATAGATTGATCATGAGTTGATGAAACTTGAATATGTCACTCTTGATATAATGGAGAAGAATTACTTGTCACTGGTTTGGATGTCGAAACCCAACTTGATACTCTTGAGAATACAAATGAAACAGAAAAAGCACCAAACAAAAATAAAGCGAAGGTTGTGATTTTCTTTACCTTCATTTTTTTAGAAAATGATTTATCATTATCCAATGCCATGCCTTATTGGGTTGAGCAGAAAATCGAGTTATCGATGAAAAATCACGAAATTCGTCCAGTTGATTTGTTCCGTTCCGTGAAGTGAATGTATGAGTGCATGATAAGTGATTGTTCATTTTAATAACCGCAAGTACACGGTATCGGTAAAGTCGTCGAAAATACGAGTCAAACTTCAAGGAGTTGTGAGTGTTGTTGTGACTACCATACTCGAGTGAGAAATGAGAGGGGAATGAGGGGATTATGCTAACTAGCTACACTAAACGACAAATTAATCAACAATTAAACTAAACCCCCAAGGAGTGGAGGTGTGTAGGTATGTGTGTGTGAGAGTGGTTTTTGATTACATAAGGCACACATGTGTAAAGTAGGTGAAATCTACTAGAAACTAGTGTGAAGTCTAATTAACATCAACTACATTTACATGAATACATGACTAATATAGTTAGACATGAAGTTAGATGTACTTTGAGTTCTCAATAATGAACTAAGAACCTAGTGTGGACATTAGGACATCAATTAAACATTCATACAACTCAATACATTCATGCATTCTCTACTAATCAAGCATTCATACATAACAAGTCATTTCCATAAAACCAATACAAGTTGTTGGTTTTTTGGCTAATAATCGTTAAACCGTTTTGATGATTAATTAACATATCAATAAACACATGTATTTCTATCATAACATCTCATGCATATGTACACATATATTTGGTTTTACTAACCATTTCAGGAGACAAGTGCTACACAAGACAAGAAATCAAGTTGAAGAGTAGATATGATTTATGTTTCTTGTACTTAGGATTATATTGTAACTTGGGCACTTGGAATCTTGATTGAATTGCATTGCATGACTCATAGAAAACTTATAGAAGTCTTATACTTAATTCCATCTCAAACAGATTTTGTTAGGTGACCGATACACATAGAAATTCCACTTAGAACAGAATTCTTCCTCATTCAGTCGATCGGTAGTCCATCTGGTTCGACCAAATTTTAACAGATGCCTAAGTTCTTTCCCATAACAGTCGACCGGTAGTACTTGTGGTTCGACCGATTTTAACAGGCTCGTGCCTTGTCTAAATCGGTCGATCGAATTTCCATTCTAGTTCGTCTGTTATCTTGTGTCAACCGATATATCCCAGTTCTACCAATTCTATTTTCTTCATAGGTTATATCTTGACACGTGTTGCGGTTAGTGCACAAACCAGTCGATTGAAACTTGACTTTTGTTCGACTGTTTGACACTTCGTATTTCATTTAAATATGACCGTTATACTAGTCGTATTATACAACGATCGTATACACATACTTCAACTAACCCAATTCGTATTTATGGCCACCGGTCGAACAATACCACAACGGCGGTCCACCGGATCAAGAACAATTTGAACTCCCAAACTTCTTGTTATTTTCGGTCAGACTGGATCATTGTTTTGTTCGATCGTTACCTCAATTGTTTATTATTATTCTGGCCAAAACCCTCTGAATGGTCAATCGTTAAGTTCTTGCTTTGGTGGTTCGATTGGTATGCATTTTATCTCCATCGTTTTCTTATTTACAAGAAATCAGTCGACCGTTTAGCCCAATCCATTCTTCAGGAAGTTGAAGAAGTCTTATGCAAGGACCTCAATGTTCTCATTCTTCTTCTCTTATCCTTCGTTTGTGGGATTTTGCATGTAATGCCAAGGTTGGGTTCTTGGAGGCTTCCTTCTCCTTTCAATGACTCAATTGGAGTTCATAAGCCATTAGATTTCCAATTACTTCCTCCATCTTTAGTTGAGATTGGTCATGTGCTTCTTCAATTGCAACCACCTTGTCTTCCCAATCGTTGCTTAGCGATTGGAGGAACTTCATTGTCATCTCTCATTTATTGAGTTTTCTTCCAAGAACACATAGAGAGTTAGTGATATCGCTGAAGTGAGTGTTCATTTCGTTTATGTTCTCACCGATTTGCATAGTGAAAAATTCATATTTATGCATGAGGAGATTAATTCTAGTTTCTTTTGTTTTGCTATCACCCTCCGGTTGCATTTGTAATCTATGCCATATTAGTTACCTATGGATAGGTCATGTGCTTCTTCAATTGCAACCACCTTGTCTTTCCAATTAGTTACCTATGGTTAGATCGAGTTTTTAAAGCATTTTTTGCTTAACTGATTCAACCCACTTGAAATTGGACTAGGATTTCTCTCAAACCCACTTAATTGTCTTTAACCCTTCTAGACAACTTCATAACCCCACCACACATAAAAAAACAAAACACACATCTTAAACCCAAACTCATTCTTTCTTCACCTATTATACCACAAAAGCAACTTAATTAACAAATTAAAACTTTAAAACACCTCACTCTAATCCTCTTAAAACTCCAACTCTTAGAAACTCTAAAACAATTAGAACACTTGAATTCATATCTGAAAAAAATAAAAATTTAGTAATTTACAATAAGAGCAAACTTAAGACTAAGCGCTTAAAAACAAACTCAAAACTTAAGTAAGATAGAGTGGAATTAAACCTAATTAACCAATCTCAACCCTGATTCACCAATTCAAAACAATAATTCACCAATGTTAAATAAAATTCCAAAAATATGGACATTGAATCAATTAGTGTACTCTTGTACACTAACACATATGTACTCTTGTACTCTTGAATCAATTAGACAATGTTACCTTAATCACAAATATGCCGACAGAATGTCCCATTTTTGTAGTAGTGATTATGGGGGTATGCTATATAAAGAGATGTAGAGTTTCAACATAACACTACAATATAATCATTGTGTGATCTCCGTCATCTCGTTAAGAGAGACGCTCAATGCATAGAAGTCCGAAGGTGGTGTTCGAAGGGATCGTGAGGACTTCCGCCGCGTACCGAGCATGTAAAGCCCCGAGCCCGGACAATTGCTCACCCGTCCGAACCCGGTGCGTTAAGATACGATCCGCGATCCTGACCGCTGCGAACTCTGATATTTAAATCCATCTGATAGGCCCATAATTAATCTGAAAAATATAATCAACAATTTGTGAGCTCGACAGTCCGCAAGTACCAACCATCAAACAATCAGAATCATAATCATGTGGAAAATAATACAGAATATGACATTTAGTCAATAAGCACAATCAAGAGACATGCATCACAAATAAAATGCATGCATATCAATCTGAAACCCCCATTCAGATTCGACCACATCCTGTGCTTCTGAAATCTATCAATCTGTCAGACGCACACCTGGTAGCTCCACACTAACGACAGACAACCCTTTCCTCTCTCGGGTGGCTCCATGCTATCCGTTAGGCAGCTCTTTCCTAAGTTGCTCTGCCAGAAACATACACACAGCCACAAGACATGTCGACCGAAACACCACCATGCAATCATATGCATATCCATAAAATCAACATCGATACTCAGCATGCATGCAACTACGTACAAATATCAAGAGAGACATACATGACATGAAATTGAAGAATAACGAATCAGTACTTGCCTCAAAATCTCCATCTTTTTCTTCTCTATATTCTTCTCAAAATTTCATCTTCTCCTAAAACCACACAATCATCCAACAATCTTAATTACTCCATTAAGATATTTGATTATTACATCAACTAAAAAATTCAGGATATTACATTCTACCCTCCTTAAAAGAAATTTCGTCCTCGAAATTTGATCTCAATACTGTCTCAATCCGAACAAATCAATACAAATTTTTCAACTCATTATTTATCAAATCTAAAAACCTAACATCACTTATCGCTCATAATTTAGATAATCAATCCAACCAAATCGAAATTCACATTTGAACTCAAGTCCAAATATCTCTAAATTCATCTTTCATTATTTATTAATAATTTGGTAGCAAATCCAACCAAGTCAAAATTCACATTTAAATCAATAGTCAATACTTCTAAATTCAATTTCTCAAATTCCAATCCAATCAAATTTTTATTTCAAATTCAAATCCCGACTAATTCCGAGGATCGTATTGCTCTGATACCATTTGTAACGCCCCGAGCCCGGACAACTGCTCACCCGTCCGAACTCGGTGCGTTAAGATACGATCCGCGATCCTGACCGCTGCGAACTCTGATATTTAAATCCATCTGATAGGCCCATAATAAATCTGAAAAATATAATCAACAATTTGTGAGCTCGACAGCCCGCAAGTACCAACCATCAAACAATCAGAATCATAATCATGTGGAAAATAATACAGAATATGACATTTAGTCAATAAGCACAATCAAGAGACATGCATCACAAATAAAATGCATGCATATCAATCTGAAACCCCCATTCAGATTCGACCACATCCTGTGCTTCTGAAATCTATCAATCTGTCAGACGCACACCTGGTAGCTCCACACTAACGACAGGCAACCCTTTCCTCTCTCGGGTGGCTCCATGTTGTCCGTTAGGCAGCTCTTTCCTAAGTTGCTCTGCCAGAAACATACACACAGCCACAGGACATGTCGACCGAAACACCACCATGCAATCATATGCATATCCATAAAATCAACATCGATACTCAGCATGCATGCAACTACGTTCAAATATCAAGAGAGACATACATGACATGAAATTGAAGAATAACGAATCAGTACTTGTCTCAAAATCTCCATCTTTTTCTTCTCTATATTCTTCTCAAAATTTCATCTTCTCCTAAAACCACACAATCATCCAACAATCTTAATTACTCCATTAAGATATTTGATTATTACATCAACTAAAAAATTCAGGATATTACAGAGCAAGTCCCAGAAGGTTCCATCATCCGCCCTATATGCCTTATTCTCAGCGTATTACAGAGCAAGATTATTGACATACATTATTCTCAGCGTATTGGGTTATACATCAATCAAGTGCTTATATGTGAACATTGTGATTTACTTAATTGTTCTCATGCATCCAAATATTTCATCTTATTGAAGCCAATTACTGTCTTGGTATTTCAGTCCTCTTTAATAAGGTCCCCATGTGTTTTTATTTATCTAAACTCTACATATTACTTGAGGATTTAATTATTAAATCAATACTAAACATATCATAGTAAGTGCAGTTTGTGACATAATATTTCTGAACTGCTAAACATCGCCCCAAAATTACTTAAATCGACCCTTGAAATTACCAAATTGCCCTTCATCCTATTTTTGCTTATTTATCTCACAATTTCACTCTTTTTTCAAAACTTTCTCTTCCTATACCTACTACGGAAGATTAGGAATGTCTCGGAGGCCAGGCAAGCAGCCAGCAGTTCCCCCGGTGTACCCGTATACGGTAACCTTACTTTATTTATTTGTTTTTAAAAAAAAAAAAATTAAAAAAAGTGGCCGGCGTCCGAGGGAGACGCCCCCCGCATGGGGCGGGCGTCCGAGGAAGCCGCTCCCCCCATGGGGGGAGCGGCTTCCGAGCCTGCGCCACACCGTCGTAGTATACGTGCTCATAAAAAGATGGGTTCGCAGCTAGCTCATTTGAAATCGAACGACGGGCGAGTTGCCAATTGTCTTCACCACCGTGAAAAACATCGGCGACACATCGAAATCCACAGTTTCCATCAGCACGTACATCATTCCACTGGTGTAGGAATGGCATAATGATTCCTGGAATCCTATCCGCATATGGAAAGTCGTCTACGTCAGCCCGCCCAGTCACTACAATATAAACAAAAAATACAGTTACATATAATAACAAAAGATACATATTTACTGAAATAAATAACAAAATTATAATAACAATAAATATAGGGATGGTATACCTGATCCTCCCCTAACAGACGAAGAACCAGAAGATCGACCACGACCTTTGCTTCCACTACCGGAAGAACGACCACGACCTCTACTCCCACTACCTGAAGATCGACCACTACCTCGCTCTGCATACTCAAACGCACTAGGGTCCCGTCGTGTAGACTTTCCCCTTGGTCGACCTCGTAGCTTTGTTTTTTCTGCAGGCTCTCTCAAATTCGCATGTTCGGGGTGTAGCTGCTCGAATAAAACCCGAGAGGCAGATCGAATTACGGTGGGGTCACTTCCTGCAATCTCATCAACAAGGCTGCGAAAATGTTCGGCGTCTTGAGCTGCCTGAGACACAAACTCTGCGTTCCCGGCTCCTTCCCCAATGACAAGTGTCCTCCAGAACGAATGAATCTGCTCTAAGTAAATTCCGTTGTCTGATTCAAGACATCCGCGGATGGTACATGCGCAAGGTATCCCATGAGAAGTCAGAAAAGCGCACTCACAACGATATTCAACTTCATCATCTAACTCTTGCATTCTTTTCACCTCCTGACTCAGCAATTGCAAGCAGTGATGCGAAACTCGACCATTTATGTGACGATATAGAGCATGTCCGAAATTAGTCAAATTTCGCCGTCTCGAGTCTTCAAGAGCGTTTCGAATATTCGTCAGCTGCATTTCAATAGCCGCGTTGACGCACTCGAAAAGAGTGTCCAGAGCTGCAGTCGATGTAGAAATCCACTCTTTTAGAGCCGAATGAGCACTTTCGACCCTACAATTCGTGGTGTTCCCAAAATGAAGGACTTCGTTCGTCCAATTCAGCACAAACTTTTCTTTATGCACCAACCACGTGGTGTCCAGATACTCCGTGATAGCCGGCCACGATCTATACAAATCTTTCAGAGCATACACAGCTCTATCATACTCGGCTTCTGAAGTAGAAAGCATGATTTTCCTCCATCTTCCACGCCTCAAAGTCTCTGCCATCTGCTTATTTTTCCCGAATACGTGGTATGCGTAGTTCAATACGTCTTTGTTGATGTGCCATGTGCAGAGTAAATGAGCAGAGTCAGGAAATACCTCTCTCACTGGTCGCATAAGGCCTAACTCCCGGTCTGTTATTATTGCAGTCGGGCTGACAATCCCCAATAACAGATCTCGCAACTTCTCCATCACCCACAGATAACTGGAGTAAGTTTCATCCATCAAAATCGCATATCCAATAAGGAAATTCATGTTTGTTGGTGTGACCCCAATCATTTCGAACAAAGGCATCTTATACTTGTTCGTCTTGTAAGTCGAATCCATGCAGATAACGAAAGGATATGTCCGCAACAACTGGACTGACGTCGGATGTGCCAAAAAAGCGTGAGTGACGACATCAGTTTCTGGATCCGCCATAATCCAATGTAAGTACTCACACTGCACTGCTTGATAGAGAAACTGCTGGACGGGATTCCGGTCTTCAGATTTTGTCCTCCTCATGTAATCTCTGAAATTATAAATATGCCTTTGATTTGGATTGTCCTCCGGGAATTTTTCTTTTACTGCCTTCAAGATGTTCCGTGGTTTTGCTTGCGCCTCAGTCATATCACGAACAATCTTCTTCGCCCAAGAACTTAGACCACTAATTTGACGATGACCCTCTGGATAAACTGCCAGTCTGTGGTTGAATGTAGGATCGTGTGGGTTATGGGTCCACTAATCACTTTTAATCTAATCCCTAACTAATCAAACAATAAACGCAGCGGAAACAAATTTAAAAACAAGTAGGGAAATTAACAGGAAATGCAAACCACAAAGAGACTCGGCGTTTTTATAGAGGTTCGGCACCCCACCCGGGTCCTAGTCCTCTCTTGTAGACTCCGCTCGACTCCGCGAGCTCCGCCTACGTCTTCACTAACCACTCCCCGTTCCGGGCCGGGAGAGAACACCTTTACACCACAAGCAACGCGAACAACCCTCGCTTGCTTGAATTCTTCCTCTCACAATCCGAGAGGGACACTTCGGGCTTTCACCGAAGTCCTTGCTTCTTTTGACAACTCTTGTAACTGAGTGGGATTCACTCTCTAATTGAGCACACTTTGAGTAGGATGAGTATATGATCAAATGTGTGAAGTTTAGGCTTAAAGAGTGTAGAATTGGTAGCTTTGAGGATTGAGGTTTCTCTCTAATGAATTGGGACAATTGGAGTTGGAGAGTTGTGTTAACAACAAGTCTTGATCCTCTATTTATAAGCTCCTAAGGTATTCTAGCCGTTGGGGATAGATTTGATTGGGTTTTGTGCAAGATACACAAAGCAGAAAATCGGGCTGCAAATCTGTCCAGAACCGGTCGACCGAAACTAGTAAACCGGTCGACCGTTAACATGATTTCAAAGAGAACGGTCGAACAAAAGAATATTCGGTCGGACAAACGAGCTAGAACTTAACTCTACTTAAGTGAATCGGTCGAACCAAAGTATGGGGCGGTCGACCGATAAGGGGATTCGGTTGAGACAAAGGTCAATCGGTCGAACGAGAAATGTGTCGACCGATAGCAGGGAATTTGGTTTCTGAAAATATGTTCAACCGGTCGACCGAAACAAGGTCGTCGTTCGACCGGTTACCGAATGTATTTTGGGGTTAAGTTTGTTTTATACGAATACGACCGTTATAGGAATACGACAAGAAAAACGGCCATATTAAAATCCGGGATCGGTCGACCGAAAAGGTAGAACCGGTCGACCGGTAGAGTTCGGTAAAATCACTGTGGAGAGTCTGTTATAAACCGGTCGAACTGAGAACTGGTTCGGTCGACCGGTTCACACAGGAAATCTGGGTTTAAGTTTATAAGTGATTTCCGACTAAGGTTTGGGTGATCTAATGAAGTCCAAATAAGGTGAAATTTTGTGTGTGACTTCTCTAAGGAACCTAGTGTGTATGTGATATGTTTTTAACTCTTGTATGCTCAATTTACACATGTTCCTAAGACTCAAAATAAAATCAAGATTACAAGTCTTCATTTAGCTTTATTACAAATCTTGACTTGATTTCCTTCCTTCCACGAGTCTTGATAACCTGTAGAGGTTAGCACAATACTATATATGTGCAATGCAATATGTGTGCTACTCTACATCATCATAATTAAGATTAGGTTAATTAAATCATCAAAACCTAGATTAAGGCCAAAAAGCCAACAATCTCCCCCTTTTTGATGATGGCAACCTATATCTTAATTCTATCTAAATACATGGAATTTGTATATGTAAACTATGCATATTAATGCTCCCCCTATGGATGTGCATAGTTTTTGTTCAATTTTATGCCAAATTCCAAGTTACCCCCTTAATTATCTCTCCCCCTTTGACATCCATCAAAAATAATAATTATTTAAGACTTTAAGCATAGAATTTGGATGTCTTGTAATGAAGTTGCTCCCCCTAAATTTTGCACTTCATTACTCTAATAAACGATATAACATTAAGCTCCCCCTATCAATAAGGCTAAATGGAAACAATGAGTATGATTCAAGTTAAGTTCATTTAAGTTTCAACTTAAGCCTTATTCTAACATCCATTTAAAATTTGACATTTAGAATCAATGGATGTGATAAATGATTTGCAATGAATAGGGTATATGATTTGCAATGAATTGAAATTCTAAAGATATGACAATTAAGCATATAAACTAGATTAGAGCTAAATTTTCAGAAATTTCAAGGATAGAAATTTATACCAAACTTGAATCTTGATTAGCTCCAATCTCATTTGGTGATGCAACCGGATTCGAATTCGACGCTTTGGCTCACCCGGTCACCTCCAATCTCCTCCTCAATCTCCTACAAGAGTAGATTTAGGTACCCAAACAACTTTGGGTCCTTGAGTGTTAGCTTTGGGAATCCACACCATTTTGGTTTTGGGAGCCCACACACTTGAGGAAGTAGACTTAACAAATAAATGCTTGCCATTTAATGTAGTATGAGATACATGGTTTTTTAATTGAACATTGTATCCTAAACCATGTTTAGCTAAGGATTGTCTTTGACTACCTAAAAGCATATCAAGCATTTTTGTTCCTTTAGTGAACATTTCTAGATCTTTTCTTAATTGCATATTTGAAACTTTAAGATCTACATGTTCATCAACAATGGGTGTTTTACTTAGACTAGCAAGTGATGATTCATTTGATCCAAGTCTAGCAATCACCTCATTCTTTTCATTCATGATTAATTCAATTTGGCATTTGAGATCATTTATTGTTTTTCTAGCATTTTTGTTCTTTTCACAAATGATCTCATATTGATTAACTAAATCATGAAATGCATTTTGTAGCTCATCATGTGTATATGATTCATCATTAGCATTAGAATTAGAGCTAGCACTAGAATATGATTTACTTGAACATGAATTACTTCTAGTGGAATAAGATTTAGAGGAGTTAGAAGCTACCTCACTTTGTTCATCTTCAATGGCCATGAAGCATGAATGTGCAACCTCTCTTCTACTTTGTAAGGAAGAGGATGATGATGATGGAGATGAAGAGTCATCCCAAGTGGCTTTGTGAGCTTCCTCCTTCCTTTCTTTCCTCTTACTCTTCTCCTTTTCTCTTCTCCTCTCTCTTCTCTCATTTTTCTTCTCCCTCTCTTTTCTCTCATTTTCGCTCTCCTCCCTCGTTTTTTCTTTTCCTCTTTTCTCACTTCTTCTACCTCTTCTTTCATTCTTTTCTCCTTTATCCCTCTTGAGGTATTTGAAGAAGTCTTGGGCAAGGACCTCAATGTCCTCTTCTTCCACCCTCCTTGGCTCATCAAAATTTGCATGTAATGCCACCACGGAGTTTTTCTTTGATGCTTCCTTCTCTCTTCGATGACTCAATTGGAGCTCATAGGCCATGAGATTTCCAATGAGTTCCTCCATCTTCAATTTTGAAAGATCGTGCGATTCTTCGATTGCCACGACCTTGTCTTCCCAATCGTTGCTCAATGACCGGAGGAATTTTCGAGTCATCTCTCCTTCATTTATCCTTCTTCCAAGAATCAAAAGAGAGTTAGTGATATCGGTGAAGCGAGTGTTCATGTCGCTTATGTTCTCACCGATTTGCATAGAAAATATTTCATATTTATGCATGAGAAGACTAACCCTAGTTTCTTTAGTTTTACTATCACCCTCATGATGCATTTGTAACCTATGCCATATTTCATTTGCACTTTCACAACCCCTAATTCTATTGTATTCTCCCTCATTAAGGCCACAATAAAGAATGTTCATGATTTTAGAGTTCATTTCAATTTCTTTCATTTGAGCCCTAGATAGAGAATCTAAATCATCTTCATTTGGGGGTATGTATGGATTTTGAATAAACTTCCAATACTTAAGGTCATTTGATATTAAAAAGATTTTCATTCTATTTTTCCAATAATCATAATTTGACCCATTAAGCAAAGGAGGCCTTGTGGTGCATAAACCCTCTAAGTGATTAGATGTGCTAGCCATGCTAAAAATACGATTAAGTATAGAATTTAGCTAACAAGGCTCTGATACCAAATGTAGGATCGTGTGGGTTATGGGTCCACTAATCACTTTTAATCTAATCCCTAACTAATCAAACAATAAACGCAGCGGAAACAAATTTAAAAACAAGTAGGGAAATTAACAGGAAATGCAAACCACAAAGAGACTCGGCGTTTTTATAGAGGTTCGGCACCCCACCCGGGTCCTAGTCCTCTCTTGTAGACTCCGCTCGACTCCGCGAGCTCCGCCTACGTCTTCACTAACCACTCCCCGTTCCGGGCCGGGAGAGAACACCTTTACACCACAAGCAACGCGAACAACCCTCGCTTGCTTGAATTCTTCCTCTCACAATCCGAGAGGGACACTTCGGGCTTTCACCGAAGTCCTTGCTTCTTTTGACAACTCTTGTAACTGAGTGGGATTCACTCTCTAATTGAGCACACTTTGAGTAGGATGAGTATATGATCAAATGTGTGAAGTTTAGGCTTAAAGAGTGTAGAATTGGGAGCTTTGAGGATTGAGGTTTCTCTCTAATGAATTGGGACAATTGGAGTTGGAGAGTTGTGTTAACAACAAGTCTTGATCCTCTATTTATAAGCTCCTAAGGTATTCTAGCCGTTGGGGATAGATTTGATTTGGTTTTGTGCAAGATACACAAAGCAGAAAATCGGGCTGCAAATCTGTCCAGAACCGGTCGACCGAAACTAGTAAACCGGTCGACCGTTAACATGATTTCAAAGAGAACGGTCGAACAAAAGAATATTCGGTCGGACAAACGAGCTAGAACTTAACTCTACTTAAGTGAATCGGTCGAACCAAAGTATGGGGCGGTCGACCGATAAGGGGATTCGGTTGAGACAAAGGTCAATCGGTCGAACGAGAAATGTGTCGACCGATAGCAGGGAATTTGGTTTCTGAAAATATGTTCAACCGGTCGACCGAAACAAGGTCGTCGTTCGACCGGTTACCGAATGTATTTTGGGGTTAAGTTTGTTTTATACGAATACGACCGTTATAGGAATACGACAAGAAAAACGACCATATTAAAATCCGGGATCGGTCGACCGAAAAGGTAGAACCGGTCGACCGGTAGAGTTCGGTAAAATCACTGTGGAGAGTCTGTTATAAACCGGTCGAACTGAGAACTGGTTCGGTCGACCGGTTCACACAGGAAATCTGGGTTTAAGTTTATAAGTGATTTCCGACTAAGGTTTGGGTGATCTAATGAAGTCCAAATAAGGTGAAATTTTGTGTGTGACTTCTCTAAGGAACCTAGTGTGTATGTGATATGTTTTTAACTCTTGTATGCTCAATTTACACATGTTCCTAAGACTCAAAATAAAATCAAGATTACAAGTCTTCATTTAGCTTTATTACAAATCTTGACTTGATTTCCTTCCTTCCACGAGTCTTGATCACCTGTAGAGGTTAGCACAATACTATATATGTGTAATGCAATATGTGTGCTACTCTACATCATCATAATTAAGATTAGGTTAATTAAATCATCAAAACCTAGATTAAGGCCAAAAAGCCAACAGTGATGTCCGTGAGCACTATTAAAAACCACAACCCATCCATCACGATCTCGTCGCTCCACCACTTTTATTAAGAAACGGCAACCGCAACCCTTTCTTTTGGTGTTTCTTCGAAGTGCAGTATCCATATCCCGAGACTCCATTTGATTTCGCCGGTCGCATCTCAAATAACAATCCATCCGACTATCTGATCTTGTTTTGTACGACGACACGACCAAAAAAAACCCAGCTCCGATAGCTACTTGTTTGGCCCATTTACATGCTTCATCGATTGTTTCAAAGATTTGTGTAGTTTGAAATAACTCACTGTAATCCACTCCATCACCACCGAAATCTTCCAACGGAACCTACAAAAAAAAACGAAATTAAAAAAATCAAAAAAATTCCGGGCGTCTGTATTAAACGCCTACCCCATGGGAGGGGCGTCTGAGTTAAACGCCCTTCCCAAGGGTGAGGCGTTTGCGTAGGACGCCTGACCCTAGGGAAGGGCGTCTACTACAGATGCCTTACCCAAGGGGAGGACGTCTACATAAGACGCCTCTCCCATTGCGTAGGCGTCTGCGTTAGACGCCTCGACCAAGGGGAGGACGTCCTACGCAGACGCCCTCACCTTGGGGGGGCGTCTAATGCAGACGCCCGGCCCAAAATTTGCCCCGCGCCAGACTTACCTCATCGGATGCATCACCTTCGCCAGACATTTTCGTGGTATTTTTACTGATAAATTATGAATATACAAGACCGTAGGCCTAATTTATAGACACGGGACGATATGGGTATTAAATATATTGTTAAGGGCAATTTGGTAATTTCAAGGGGCGATTTAAGTAGTTTTGGGGCGACGTTTAGTAGTTCCCTAATATTTTCCTTGTCACGTTTTCTGGTGTAGAGATTGAAAACATATCGTAGTAAGCATCTATCTAATTGACCAATTATGAACTCGGGCACTTTTTCTAATTAATCAATGATTTTGTCTAATCGATTTGGAAGAAAGAGTGGCCGCAATCAGTGTCAAGTTATATATTCAGTACCATCCGCCTTATTGGCGCTGTGAAATATTCTAGATTCGAGATTTTTAGGTTATTTGATGATTTAGTATTTGATTTATTCATAAATTACAACTTCATGTGAGCTCGAATTGTTTTATGAATCATTACTAACTATAAAGTAATTGATTAACAAGTCGATTTTATGTAAGAAGGTTGTGGAAAAATGCATAACATTAATTGTTGACGAACAAGGACAGATGTCTTCCTTTGACTGATATTATGGAAATGATGCATAATTCTCAATATAAGCATCGGGTCATGGTTTTAAACTCCAATCACTCACTCTTTCTTGCTTCAAATCAATATTGGTCATCTTAGATATAAATATTATGCACACATAGTATAAAGCCCACACACCCAACTCCCTCTCTCTCTCTCTCTCTCTCTCTCTCCCTAACCCCAACCCCAACCCCAACCCATCTCTCCCTCACCTCTTACCTTCCTCGCAGCAGCTCCGTCGACTGCGCGTAGGCACGGAGGGGAATCATCCTCTTCTCCGATTTCCTTCTCGTATAGGTACGCCACCCAACCCTTTTGTGTGTCGATTGGAGGGAGGAGAGGAGAGGAGATGGAGGCGGTGGCCGGCGGAGTGGATGGCTGGAGATGGACCGGCGACGGCTGTCGCGCGCGGTTGGTGCGCGCGACCTTGCACGCCGTGCCACCGCGCTGTTGGCGGTGGACGTGGCTACTGCCGTAGACGTCAACCAGCCTAGGCCGGGGTGGCTGCCGGCGGTGGGTCGCCGGGGCTGGGGCGGCGGCGGTGGCGACTAGGGTTGGGAAGGAGGGGGTTTGCTTGGTTTTGGGTTTTTTTGCAATAAAACCATTGATTTCATGTGTTTATGGTTGAAGAGTATTTCGTTTTGATTTTGGGTTAATTGCATGAGTTTCCTTGAATTGTTTGGTATTTGATGAAAGAATAAGTGACTGGAGTAATTGCTAACAAAACCTTGGTTTTCTTGGACAATTAGTTGAATCAATTAATTTGAGTTAATTGCAAAATAAATTCTGTAAATTAATTGTAATTGGTTAATGGTTTATTAATTGCACTAATTGCTGGAGAAACCCTGGAATTAATTATATTTGAGTAAATAATAAATAATTAGTTTAATTGCTTAATAAACCTTGGACTTTCTATATTTGTGAAAAATGTTTTAATTTAGGTAAATTGCCCTCTTTTCCCTGCAATTCTTTTATAATTCTAAAAAAATATATAAATTGGGAAAATTAGTGTTTTCCCCTGACTTATGAGAATTACTTTTTGGTACGGAAATTTTAGTAAAATTACACATATACCCCTGCATTTTCACTTGTGAGTTTTAAAATTATAATTTCTTTACGCTGCTCGTACGATTTTTATAGTATCGTTTATTCATTTCATTTATATCGTGTTGGGTTTGTTTGACCCGTGCTTTTGGGGGTAAATTGTATTTACGCTTGCCTTGTGAGATCGTGAGAGATCCGGTAAACCGTTTTGTTACCCATGTTGTTGCGAGTGGTCGTTGGAGCGTCGCTCACGGACTCGGGTGATGCATTGCATACATTGCATCATATGTCTTTCATTTAGGTTAATTTTATATCAATAAATGCTACTAAGGTATGTGTTTAGTCTTATTTACAGAATACAGGGACCTGAATGCAAATTACTCATATCCCGAGCATATATGCGTGTAAGAGACTCATTCCTGTCGGAGCACAAAAGTAGACAATGACTTAAGTGCAAAAAACCAAGGACCTAATTGCAAATTACGAGTAGCTTTTATTATTATGGAGAAAATCTAAAGAAAAATCAATGTGGATCTCCAAATATATAAATAAATAAAGTCGGAGCTCAAAAGAAAGGAAAGAATCAATCCAGACGCGAAAAAGATATTGAAATCATACCATAAACACACAGGAAAAATCTGGATTAAATCGGAGCTAAAAAGGCGGCGAATCCGCCACACCTTATGTACAAAATGCGGCGAATCCGCCGCACAAAGTTAGATCCATGCTCTAAAATTTTTACCTGTTGCGTGTTGACGTGTGTACTTTCCTATTTTATACCTAAGTCCCTTGTATCGGCTATAAATAGCATCGAAACGATGTTGTGATGGTCCTGGTCTTTAGTTCTTAATTTTAGTCCTTAGTTTTAGTAATAAAATTCTGTCTTTTATTTCTTGTTTTTAGTTTTCTTTTGTAATTTCTCTAGGACCCCTTCTCCTTCCCTCAATCTATGAGTTTCTAACTCTTTCCAAAGGGTGGAGGTGACGGATTTAGGGTGATGAGAAGAGAAGATGTTATTATTTTAATTTCGTATTAGTATGTTTTGATTACTTGAGTTTATGTTAAATCATTTATCATGTAATGCTTTATAACTAATATGATTTATTATAAGTTTCTTAATTCTCTAATCTAAACCCGATATCTAAACCTCCACCCAACGGAATTCACCATCTTTGTTCTTGTTTTAGTTTAATTTGTTCATGTTTCTTGTTTTAGATAATTAAAAAACCAAAAATCTCAAACCAACTTTATTTATCTCTCTTCCTTCCTCAACTCGAAAATCACACAAATAACAGAATCTCTCACTCCTTGTGTTCAACCCGTACTTGCCGCGTCTTCATTGACGCCGTGCACTTGCGGTATAAATAAAAATCTCAACATCGGGATGTGGTTGATTAGAGGGGTTGACGTGTGAGGTACGCATGCCTAGATGTTAAGGTGTTTCCTTGTTGTCGTGACGGTCCGGGATGATTTACCAGCGTTGTTACGAGTGACCGTTTTAGCTGGGCTCGCGGGCTCGGGCGTTGTGGTAGGATTCTTGGAGCCGGACGCGAAAATTGTCAGCTCGCCAACATTGTTACGGGTGACAGCTGGAGCTGGGCTCGCGGGCTCGAGCGTGTGGCTGGAGTAGGGCGTTGCCTTGTGGGCCGGATGCACGGTCTGGTCGAGGGTGCACGCTCGGCCTGGCTGGGTGCGTGGTCGCCTTGGAACGTGTAATAGTTTTGCCATAAGGGCGGGTTGAGTGTTGTCTGGTGGGTTGGATGCGCGGTGAAGTTCGAGGTGCACGCTCGGCTTCACTTGGCGCGTGATCGCTTGGGACACGAGACCAGTGTGTGCCGTCCGGGACAGCTAGACCTTGTTCAGATTTGGGTTGGGGTGGTGTATTGGGTCTTGTTTTGAGACTCATGCGTGTTTGTGCGTGTGCAGGTGAAACACGGTAGGCTGCTGGAGGCGACTTGGGCTTAGGACGCGAGGACTGGATTTGTCGAGCTCAGTTTTCACGTATTTCTCCAACTCCTCTCAGTAATTTTCTAGTATGATTCAGAGTTCTTGTATTTCCCTTCCGCGTTGTACCTTGACTTTAACTTTATGATATATATTTTATTTGAGGTCTCGAGTTGGTTATTTCAGTTAATGTCAATTTTTTGCTTCTTTTTAGTGTTGTGATTATTGTTGTGTCCCAAGTGCAGATCAGGGGCGTTACACATAGAGAATAATATAGTTTTCTATTTTAATTGATGATCCTTGTGATTTTGAAAAAAATCATGTCGTCCGACCAATCCTTGAACAAGATGATGAAATAACTTTGCGGGTATGTTATGCCCTTAGCAGGAATTACCTGGAATTAACAATGACCCAATCTAAGAGCCACGTCGTGCAAAAATGTATGTCGTCGACTATCTCTCGGCATATGACTAACACTTCAAGATCTACTTGCTTGATGAGATACTATGGAACTGGCACACAACTCGACTTGGAACTAAGTCATACAAAAGATGCTACAAGCTATAGATTTATGCCATATCTATTAACAATATTTTCTTAATTTTGTATCTTTTCACTACAAGAAACTAAACCTACAGCCACGGGAGGTGTATCCGTGGCTGTAGGCTCGGTCACTATTGCCTACAACAGCGACGGATGTGAACGAATCAGCCACGGATAAATCTCGTGGCTGAATCATTACTCCAAATTCTTGAAAAGAAAACCCGACTCCCTCACCCCCAAATCAATCCTTCCGCAAACCCTCACCCAACAACAAAAAAACCCTCACCTAAACCCTCCTCCGACCCAACCTCTTCCCTCACCCAAACCCCGAAACTGTAGAATTTCATGTCCCTATGTATGTATATATTTTAAAATTTTAATATAACATACAAGATCGATTTTGATAATTTTCAGCAATTTTATGTACATCTATTTGTGTTTTATTCTAATAACATGCAACCTACATTTATTAAAATAATCCACAAAGATAGAATTATACCTAAAGGTTCTCTAAAACTTTTTTGATGATCCAGAGACACGTTGCCCGCTGAATCGTCCACGGAATTACCTCCGAGTGTTCACCAAACTCTAAACAAAGTTAGAGAGAAATGAGTTAGTCAATCGATCTCTAACAAGGTTTAGAATCAAGCTAATTACCCCTATTTAAGCTCCTGAGAATCTTATCTCCAAACTTAATTTTACTAAGAGTATTTTCATTGGGATTAGGGACAGATTAATGAGAGAAAGATTTTGCATTAGTCTTAAAAGAAGTAGGAATATGTGCCCTTTTATAGGCTCCCAAAACATCCTTATCAAGAGCTATTATTTAGCCATGATCACTTGTTTTTCTCTCCTAAAATTAATCTCTAAATTTCACATAATCACCCATAAAAAACGTTTTAATTAAATCTGGAATTATTCCACCCATGATTTAATTAATCTCTTAATAATTCAGGCAGAATCGTTCTTGTTCGGTAGACCGAGAATTATTCGGTCAACCGAACCATTAGGCTATAACACATGTTCGGTGCACCGTGAGTTAGACGGTCGACCGAATCCGTATGAGAATAATTCCCTGGAAGAATTTGGACGAACCACGGCTTTTTAATCGGTCTACCGTTGACGCACCAAAATTGCTCCTGGAACATAGTCATCGGATGACCGGGTCACCTTCGGTCTACCGAGAATACTAATTCTCGGTTGACCGTTTCCAATCGGTTAACCGAATCCGATTGTCCAGGCACTCTAGACAATCTCGGTCAATCGATTGCGCTTACCCGTTCCATATTCGGTTAACCGATCCGAAGATCCCTCGGTTGACGGAACCCTGAACGGTTCACCGTGTTTGACCCCGATTTTGCCTTTGTCAAATTTTGGATTTATTTCCATCAAAATTTGATTTTTTGGGGTTTTTAGCAAATTCACATCTTATGTAATATTATCCTATGTAATATTAAATTATTACACCCCATAATATATACATCTCATATGAATTTATTATGATTCTAATTATGTCAATTCTCATGACATATTGATTTTATTCATGCACCACATGTGTCCCATTTTCATATGAAACCCGACACATCATATGAACTTAAAATCAACCTCATGTTTCCCAGTTTTGTGGTGCGACCTATAGGAGGATCTAAGCCTAATTGGCAGCGATATTAAACACTTAATATCTCAGACTATAAGCGGTATCTAGCTACACATTATAGTCACCCAATTAGCATAGATGTCTTTGTTCCACCCGAACTAAAACACGATCCATTTAGTGATGTAAGTGCACCACTTGTGTCCGTCCCTTGCCTCATGATATTAAGAATATATACAAAGTAGAAATGTGTCATCTTTGTATTATATTTAGTTCTTGATCTCTTTAAGCTAATTATAACTATGTGACTTAACTCAAGTCACATTGTGCACATTATAATTTTGCTTTATCAAGGTGCCCACTAATATCATCACTCAATTAAGAGGGACAATGATAATCGTTTGACTAGCTATCTTTTCCAGCACAAGTTATGCTCAACCAACTATTGCCGTTATCACTACACTCATTGGTAGCTTTTGACAATAATCAAATTAAACACTTCTTCAGTGAAAAGATATAAGTCTCATATCTTAGGATCCAAGACACAGTAAATAAAACATTAATGACACGAAACACAATTCCATAATGTTTTACTTGTTAGGTCTATTCAATATATAAAAGTAATATTTTCCTCTTTTATATACTCGTGTCGTCAATTATTTGTAGAGCTACAACAATTGATGACCAACACGACAATCTTATCTCGGTAATTAATGTTCTATGTCAATTACCATGATTGTGAATAACTTTTGATTTATGTAAACCATTATCTTTTAGAGCTCTACGGTTAAGGACCAAGCGACTCTTCCTTAACACTTCCAAAAGACGAATACCATAATCAAGTAACAAAATGTTTGCACATTCAATTCATAATAATTGACATATAAAACTAAAACTTTTAGAACAGATTCCTTTCAATCTCCCACTTGTTATCAAAGTTTTCTTTCACATACATTCTCAATGTATAAAGCAATAATAACTAGGGTAACCCTCTCTAATCACTCATCAAGCCAATCTACCTGGTTCCTCAGACTCATGGACTCGAAATGCATTTTGCCCTTGGCTTGGGATAAGGATTTGTTGAATGGATCAGTTGTGTTGCTGTTTGTGTCCACCCATGGTAAATTTATTTTGCCTTCGTCGGTGGTTGAGTCGGTCGTAGTGATTTGCTCCAACTACGCTAACTCATGCCTCCACCTTCGAGAATAATGACATATCATTATTGCGACCTCCTATCGTCGGGATCACTCATGAAACTTGCATCCTAATAGCCCTCGGCTATTAACTCCTTATGTCCTCCATAAATAAGAAACTTATCTTTGGTCTGGTTAAGGTACCTCAGAATATTCTTGACCGCAGTCCAATGCTCAGGACCTGCGGTGGATTGGTGACGACTTGTCACGCTTAGAGTGAAGGGAATGTGTTCTAAAAGTTTTACTTTTAAATGTCAATTGTTATGAATTGAATGAGAAATCATTTTGTTCCTTGTTTATGTTATTCGTGTTTTAGAAGTGTTAAGGAAGAGACTCTTGGTCCTTAACCGTAGAGCTCTAAAAGATATTGGTTTACATAAAACAAAAGATATTCGCAATCATGGTAATTAACATGGGACATTAATTACCGAGTTAAGATTGTCGTGTTGGTCATAGATCATTGTAGCTCTACAAGTGAGTGACAACACGGGTAACAAAAGAGGAAAATATTACTTTTGTATATTGAATAGACCTAATAAGTAAAACATTATAGAATTGTGTTTTCTGTGTCATTAATGTTTTACTGTGTCTTTGGTCCTTTGATATGAGACTTATATCCGATCACTTAAGAATTTCTTAATTAGACTAGTGTCTTGAGCTATCGATGAGTGTAGTGTAAAGGCATTGGTTGGTTATGTATGACTTTTGTTGGAGAAGATAGTTAGTCAAAAGATTATCATTGCCCCTCTTAATTGAGTGATGATATTAGTGGGCCCCTTGATAAAGCAAAGCTATAATGTGCACAATGTGATTTGAGTTAAGTCACATATTTATAACTAGCTTAAAGAAATCAAGAAATGAATACTAATACAAAGATGACACAATACTACTTTGTGTGTATTCTTAATATCATGAGGCAAGAGACGGACACAAGTGCTGCACTCCATCACTAAATGGATCGGGTTTTGGTTCGAGTGGAATTAAGACGTCTAACTAATTGGGAGCTATAATGTGTAGCTAGATACCGCTTACAGCTTGTGATATTAAGCTCTTAATATCACTGCCAACTTAGTTTAGATCCTCCTATAGGTCACACCGCAAAAACCGGGAAACAAGAAGCTTGATTTTTGGTTCATATGATGTGTCGGGTTTCTTGTACAAAATATGACACATGTGGTGAACAAGTAAAATCAATTATGTTATGATATATAATATAATTAGAATCATGATAAATTCATATGAGATGCATAAATTATGAGGTGCAATAATTTATTGTTGCATAGGATAATATATTGCATAAGTTGTGAATTTGCTAAAACCCCATAAAGTTCAAATTTTGTTGGAAATAAATCCAAAATTTGAAAAGGCAAAATCCGGTAAAAGTTCGGTGATCCGTTATGGTTCGGTCGACCGAAGGATCTGTGGATCGGTCAATCAAACGTGGAACGGATGGTCATAGTTGATTGACCGAACTTGACCAAAGTGCCTGGAACTCTGGTACGGTTTACCGAACCAGAAACGGTCGACCGAACAATGTCCAGTTCTGATATTTTCGGTTAACCGAATGGCACTCGGTCTTAGACGAGAATTAGTCTGATCGGTTAAGGAGAATTTTTCTCCTTAAGAATCGGTCATCCGTCTAGTGCACGGTAATACGAACGTGACATATTCGGTTAACCGAGTGTGACTCGGTAAACCGAACCGCGATCGATTTTCTGCCTTTGATAATTAAGAGATTAATTTGATCGATGGTTGGATTAGCTCCAAACTTGGTCAAACGTTTTGTGGATGCATGTAATGCATTATGGAATTAGTTTGTGAGAGAAAATGTCAAGGAAACATGGCTTAAGAATAGCCATGATTGAGATTAAGATTGGAGCCTATAAATAGGTCCTTATTCTCCTTAATTAAGTTAGATGTTTTTTCTAATTATTTTCTCTCCTAATTCACCACAACAAGCCACGAAAATTCTCTTAGTTTTCTAAGTCTTTGGAAGGAGAAATCTCAGAGATTAAGGAAGGGGTTTGTAGCTAGATTCTAAGCTAGTTTGGAGATTGATTGGCTAGCTCATTTCTCTCCAACCTTGTTTAGGGTTTCGGTGAACACTCGGAGGCATCCGGCGCAACGAGAAGTGACGATCGTCTTCCTCAACGTCTCTGGAACATCAAGAAGTTTTAGAGAACTTCTAGGTATGATTTTCGGAGTCCCTTGTGTTTTTTTAATAAGTTTTTGAAACTAGTTATTAAAACAAACCGATGTATGCATGAAATAAATCGTAGAAAATTGTAATTGATCCTTATTATGCATAAAATTTCGAAAAATATATATGCACAATTAAACATGAAATCCTACATGGAGCATACGACATATCGGGTCTCGTGCAAGTCATCGCGTACATGATCAATCCTATTGCCGAAGTATAAGGAATATCTTTCATGTACTCTAAGTCTTTACGTGATTCAGCACGTTGAGACTTCTTGTGTTACACACCCATACTCATTGGCACACTGCCCTTTTTGGAGTTGTTCATGTTGAACCTTTCCAAGACCTTGTCAATGTATGCACGTTCACTTAGGCCAATGAGTCTACGGGATCTATCTCTTTATATCTTGATTCCCAAGATGTATTGAGCCTCACCCATATCTTTCATCGAAAATGCAGATTTCAATGAACTTCTCGTTTGCTCAAGCAAAGGTATATGATTTCCCATGAGGAGTATGTCATCGACATATAAGATCAAGAACACTATGTGGATCCCACTAACCTTCTTGTATATACAAGGTTCTTCCTTACTTTGGACGAAGTGAATCTTTTTGACTTCTTCGTCAAAGCGTTTGTTCCAACTCCTTGATGCTTGCTTCAATCCATAAATGGATCTTTGAAGCTTGCATACTTTCTCGCTATTCTTTGGATCTTCAAAACCTTGAGGTTGTACCATGTACACATCCTCCTCCAAGTTCCCATTAAGGAACGCCGTTTTGACATTCATTTGCCATATCTCATAATAATGAAATGCGGCAATAGCGAACATAATCTGAATAGACTTGAACATAGCAACCGGTGACAAAGTTTCATCATAGTCAATTCCTTGAACTTGAGTGAAACCTTTTGCTACAAGCCTCGCTTTGTAGGTTGTCAAGTTCCCATCCATGTCCATCTTCCTCTTGAAAACCCATTTATTTTGAATGACCTTTTTCCTTTGAGGAAGGTCAACCAAATTCCACACTTGATTATCATACATGGATTCTATTTCGGATTCCGTGGCCTTAAATCATAGTTTGGAGTCCTTTCTTTCTATTGCTTCTTGAAAGGTCGAGGGATCATCGGTATCTAGTACCATGATCTCATGAAGTCCCAAATACATATCGGGTTTCTTCCTTTCCCTGTTGACCTTCTAAGTTCTTTTGGTTCTACGTGTACTTCTCGAACTTCTTCCATAATTTCTTGCGGAATTGGTTCGTGTTCGATTCTCGAACGTACACTAGGTGGGGAAGATTGAGTTTCTCTCACAATTTCATGCGAGGGTCTCTCACTCATGCTCCCACTAACCAAAGGAATCTCGGTTGGGCCTTCATGATCTCGAATGTCACCACTCATATCATGATCTTGTAGAATATCTTGAGTCTCCTCAAGCACAACTCTACTCCCACTACTTTTTATTCTTTCTAGAAATTCCTTTTCTAGAAATACGGTATCCCTCTCTACAATCACTCGATTGAAGGTTATATGCCAAAAGTAGTATCCTCTTGTCTCATGAGGATAACCTATAAAGAAGCACTTATCCGCTTTTGGTTGAAGTTTGGTCGACATCAATCTCTTGACGTAGGCCTCACAACCCCAAATCTTGAGAAAATTGAGCTTAAGTATTTTACCACTCCACAGCTCATAAGGCGTTTTCTCTACGGATTTGGATGGAACATTATTTAGTGTGTAAGCCGCAGCTTCTAGTGCATAACTCCAAAAGTAAAGCGGCAATTCAGCTTGACTCATCATTGATTGAACCATGTCGAGTAATGTCCTGTTCCTCCTTTCGGATACCCCATTCCACTGAGGTGTACCGGGAGGGGTGAGTTGTGGTAAAATACCACACTCTTTTAGGAATGAGTTAAATTCGGTACTTAAGTACTCAACTCCATGATCCGTTCGTAGAGACTTGATTTTCTTGTTGAGTTGGTTCTCTACTTCATTCTTGAATTCCTTGAACTTGTCAAAGGATTCACTTTTGTTTCTCATTAGATAAATATAACCATAACGACTATAGTCATCCGTGAACGTAATGAAGTACCTGAAACCATCTCTTGCACTAGTACTCATCGGACCACATACATCGGAATGTATCAAATCCAACAAGTCATTCACTTTCGGTCCTTTCTTCTTGAAAGGCCTCTTGGTCATTTTGCCCATTAGGCAAGGTTCGCACGTCTCCAATGATTTAAAATCAAGTTGACCAAGAAGGTTAGCTTCTTGCAATTTCTTGATGCGTTTTTCATTTATGTCACCAAGACGATAGTGCCACAAGAGTGTATCATTCACGTGAGTAGTTTTAAGCCTTTTGTTATTGATGTTTAAGATTTGTTTATTATTCAATTCAAGCAAATAGAGACCATTCCTTACGAATGCATTTGCCTAGAAAATCCCATTCTTCGATATAGACAAGCAAGAATTTGAAATATTTATATTAAAATTATCCATATCCAAACATGATACAGAAATAATGTTCTTGCTAATCGAATGCACATAATAAACATTCTTTAAACACAAATTTAAACCACTAGATAATTGAAGCTCCATAGAACCTTGTGCAATCGCAGCAACACTTGCACCATTTCCGACCTTCAAAATCATCTCGTTCTTTACGAGTTCCTTCCTATCCTTTAGTAGCTGCACATTAGAGATTATGTGAGCACAAGATCCGGTATCAATTACCCAATCATGGACAGAGGTGGCTAAATTTATTTCAATAACAAATATACCTTTGGCCTTTTTGGGACGCTTACGTTCAATCACTCCATTGTCAAGGTCTTCCTTGTACTTGGGGCAATTTGGCCGGATGTGTCTCTTTTCACCGCAGTGAAAGCACTCCGTATTGGGAGTCGGAGATTTCAGAGATTTCCCCCTTGAGGCACTCACACGAGCACCTCCTATTCCCTTGCTCTTGATTGACGTATTTTTGGTGAATTTGCCTTTACCTTTGGTGATCTTCTTGCTCCCTCCATGGACGGCTAGGACGTGCTTGTCCCGACCCTTGCCCATGTCAACTTCAGCCGTTTTGAGAGCGTTGTGAAGTTCCTCAAGACTCACCCCTTTCTCACGCACATGATAGTGCATAATGAAGTCCTTGTAGAACGGGGCTAGAGAGCCAAGAATCAAATCTTCCGCAATGTCATCGGGCATCGGGGAAGAGAGCCTCGACAACTTCTCAAGGTATCCTTGCATCGTGAGAAAATGCATGGATACCGATGTTCCCTCCGCCATGTGGCACCTTGTTATTGCTATGGTGGTCTTATAGCGCTCTTTTCTAGCACTATCCA
The DNA here is from genome assembly GCA_963682175.1 of Triglochin maritima. Classification (NCBI taxonomy): domain Eukaryota; kingdom Viridiplantae; phylum Streptophyta; class Magnoliopsida; order Alismatales; family Juncaginaceae; genus Triglochin; species Triglochin maritima. Next base: position 27,459,840 of record OY821786.1, on the reverse strand, counting down.
TGAACATCTTTGTTAAAGCTTCTATGGTCTTCTTGGGTTTTGAATCCAAGTATTTCGCCTGAAGCGAGTCACCCATGGAGGCTAACATTAGACCGTGAACCTGGTTCTCTTGGTCTTCCCACTTGGCTTTTGCCTCTCTCTCGCTATCGGTTTCCCTCTCATTTAATTTTGGGATTTCACCATCCAAAATATGAGACAATTTCTCAAACTTTAACACGATATTGAGCTTGAGTTGCCAGCTTATGAAGTTTGTGCCATCATTTGCCAAATGATATTTTTCAATCATAGATCGCACAATAGGTTGAATATTCGACATTTCTACAAAATAAATTATATGGGATTTAATGTCAATTTTATGTTTTAAAAACAATACCGCAAATAAAAATTTGTCCATAAATGCAGCAATCCAAGATCATATCAATTATAATATAAACTAGCTAAGGGCTATCAGATATATTATAAAATCAAGGTAAGAAATCATTTTCTAATCATAACCATTTCGAAATATCGCAACATTTGCATTTTCAAACTCTTATGACTCTTGTCGTTTTAATTTGGAGGGAATATGACCAATCCTCGTAAGAAAAACTCTCTTTCCCAAAACCGAGCTAGGGCTCCGGGTCTTGTTAAGAAAACTTATTTCATTTGATACGAGATACGTTTATCCATTGTATTCACAAACAAATATACTTGGTGTCCGTTAAGGGCGAATCGCACCTCGTACATCTATTCGTGGCACAACAATAGATAACCTTATATCTCCCACTATTCCCAAAGATGGAGGAAGCTATCTCCCGCTAAGGGCGAGCAGAATATCCCTCGATCGATGACTGCTAGTGGATGAAGTAAGAAAGAAAGATACTCTTAATTTTTGGTTGGACAATTTTAAACACTTATATGTGATTTTAGAATTTAGGTGATCATGCATATTTATCATTTATACACATCCTAACATTCATCCATACAATCACATATATATCAAGCACACAAACATAAATAAATCCATTCACACAATCATCGTGTGAGTTTATATGTTCCCGCGTCCTTGATCCTTGATCCTTGATCCTCGATCCTTGATCCTTGTGCTTCTTCAGAGTCTTCCTATTGCACCATTGTATGTTGATATTGCAAAAATAGAAACATGCATCTCTCAATTTTGAAAAATTGTCTAGTGCAAGTCTTATGTAAAAATCCTCTCATATGCATGCATATACATAGAAATGAAATTTGGCTTTTACATACATAAGCCCCTGTGATTGAATAATAATAACATACACATTCATTCATTCATTCACACATGGCTTCGATGGAACATATAAACTCACATATCCCTGCATTAGAGAACTCGAGCAACGCATGTACATATACTATATATTACTCGATTTAGTTTATCATGCATCTCTAAATCAAACAATTCTAAAATCATTTGAAATCCACTAAAAATGATTTTGTGCATCCATAGTTCAATTCATAAAATATTTGAACCGCTGTTTATCAAATTTCTAAAATTAAACATTTAAAGAAAGATAAACATATGCCTTTTTTTCGTTTTGTTGTTTCCTTATAAAATAATCATTTAATTAAAAATGAAAATTCTATAAATTAGACATAAGTCTAAATCTTAATTCTAACATTCACATGATGTGTTTTAAAACATTTAAAACTATCAAAAGAATTAATTAGAATTAAATCAACAAAACTATTCAAAAAGACATAAAACATGAATTGTTTTGATTGTAGATGGTAAACTAAAATTAATTATATAGTTTAATTGTTGAAAATATGAACTAAAAGCTCTGATACCACTGTAGAATTTCATGTCCCTATGTATGTATATATTTTAAAATTTTAATATAACATACAAGATCGATTTTGATATTTTCCGCAATTTTATGTACATCTATTTGTGTTTTATTCTAATAACATGCAACCTACATTTATTAAAATAATCCACAAAGATAGAATCATACCTAAAGGTTCTATAAAACCTTTTTGATGATCCGGAGTCGCGTTGCCCGCTGAATCGTCCACGAAATCGCCTCCGAGTGTTCACCAAACTCTAAACAAAGTTAGAGAGAAAGGAACTAGCCAATTAATCTCTAACAAGGTTTAGAATCAAGCTAATTACCCCTATTTAAGATCCTGAGAATCTTATCTCCAAACTTAATTTTACTAAGAGTATTTTCGTGGGGATTAGGGAGAGATTAATGAGAGAAAGATTTTGCATTGGTCTTAAAACAAGTAGGAATAAGTGCCCTTTTATATGCTCCCAAAACATCCTTATCAAGAGCTATTATTTAGCCATGATCCCTTGTTTTTCTCTCCTAAAATTGATCTCTAAATTCCACATAATCACCCACAAAAAACGTTTTAATTAAACCTGGAATTATTCCACCCATGATTTAATTAATCTCTTAATAATTCAGGCAGAATCGTTCTTGTTCGGTAGACCGAGAATTATTCGGTCAACCGAACCATTCGGTTATAACACATGTTCAGTGCACCGTGAGTTAGACGGTCGACCGAATCCGTATGAGAATAATTCCCTGGAAGAATTCGGACGAACCACATCTTTTTAATCGGTCTACCGTTGACGCACCAAAATCACTCATGGAACATAGTCATCGGATGACCGGGTCACCTTCGGTCTACCGAGAATACTAATTCTCGGTGGACCGTTTCCAATCGGTTAACCGAACCCGATTGTCCAGGCACTCTAGACAATCTCGGTCAATCGATTGCGCTTACCCGTTCCACATTCGGTTAACCGATCCAAAGATCCCTCGGTTGACCGAACCCTGAACGGTTCACCGTGTTTGACCCCGATTTTGCCTTTGTCAAATTTTGGATTTATTTCCATCAAAATTTGTTCTTTTGGGGTTTTTAGCAAATTCACATCTATGTAATATTATCCTATGTAATATTAAATTATTACACCCCATAATATATACATCTCATATGAATTTATTATGATTCTAATTATGTCAATTCTGATGGCATATGGATTTTATTCATTCACCACATGTGTCCCATTTTCATATGAAACCCGACACATCATATGAACTTAAAATCAACCTCTTGTTTCCCAGTTTTGTGGTGTGACCTATAGGATGATCTTAGCCTAATTGGCAGTGATATTAAACAATTAATATCTCAGACTATAAGCGATATCTAGCTACACATTATAGTCACCCAATTAGCATAGATGTCTTTGTTCCACCCGAACTAAAACACGATCCATTTAGTGATGTAAGTGCACCACCTGTGTCCGTCCCTTGCCTCATGATATTAAGAATATATACAAAGTAGAAATGTGTCATCTTTGTATTATATTTATTTCTTGATCTCTTTAAGCTAATTATAACTATGTGACTTAACTCAAGTCACATTGTGCACATTATAATTTTGCTTTATCAAGGGCTCACTAATATCATCACTCAATTAAGAGGGGCAATGATAATCGCTTGACTAGCTATCTTTTCCAGCACAAGTCATGCTCAACCAACTATTGCCGTTATCACTACACTCATTGGTAGCTTTTGACAATAATCAAATTAAACACTTCTTGAGTGAAAAGATATAAGTCTCATATCTTAGGATCCAAGACACAGTAAAACATTAATGACACAAAATACTATTCCATAATGTTTTACTTGTTAGGTCTATTCAATATATAAAAGTAATATTTTCCTATTTTATATACTCGTGTCGTCAATTATTTCTAGAGCTACAACAATCGATGACCAACACGACAATCTTATCTCGGTCATTAATGTTCCATGTCAATTACCATGATTGTGAATAACTTTTGATTTATGTAAACCATTATCTTTTAGAGCTCTACGGTTAAGGATCAAGCGCATCTTCCTTAACACTTCCAAAAGACGAATACCATAATCAAGGAACAAAATGTTTGCACATTGAATTCATAATAATTGACATATAAAAGTAAAACTTTTAGAACACATTCCTTTCAGAAACCCCCCTCCGAAACTCTGAATCCCCACAGCCAACCGTCCAACATCGCGTGTCCAACAGTCCAACCTCACGTCGTCCAACCTCGCGCCGTCCAACCCTCCAGGTTTTGTGGGTCTTTCTTTTCCATTGGTTTTGGAAGGATTTGGTCAACTGCAGTTGTGAGATCTTGTTTGAACTTATCTATGGAATAATAATCTTTGTTTGTTTGTGCTTAATCTCGTTTTACATGGAGTCAATTTTCGTTAGTTTGATCATGTATTGGGAGATTTTGAGATTTGAAATAGCTAGTCAATGCTATAGGTTAATTTCAAACTTCGACAAACCGGATTACATCGATCCAAAAGTTGTTAGAGTATATTAAAGTAAAATAAATTCTCAACAAAATCATATTGAGATTTGAGAACTTTATTGGCGGGTGCATCATAATCCACTCGGGTTGGTCCTCAGAAGTCAGGATGCCCTTCCTTTAGCACTGTAAATTGACTCCTTTGTAATCTGAATTTGATCGTGTTTAATGCTTTTACAAGAAAATAAGAGCTACATCTCTGAATTAGCTTTCCAAAACATCCTTCAGAAGTTAATTTGGACATCATTTGTGAATGTTATGAAGAAAATAAGATACATATGTTGGTGATCACAATTGTTACATATGTTTGGTTGCCATCCGATTGTTACATAATAATACTTAGATGAAGCTAGCTCCAAGGACATAGGCATACTATAAATCTAGTTAAGCCTTAAATCTGTTAGTTTGGTTGTAGATTTTGACTTGTAGTGTCCAAAACTGGACTATATTGAAATTTTGACTTATTTAAGTGGTAAAGCAAATATGATTCCTTTTGATAATCACTAAACAAAACCTTTTGGAACGGAAAAGTCCAACCTCAAATCAAATTCTACCTAATCCACCATATAAAATCTAACATTCTAACGTTTACAAAAAACATCCTTTAAAAGGTGAAAACAACAACCCATCCAATCTTCATGAAATCTAGAACACAAAACAAAAAATATAGTGTAAATTGGAACCAGATATAAGTAAGTATAAGTAAGTGCGTGTATTATTCATGTATGTACGTACTATTATTATGTTAATATTTTTCACTACACGAGGATGGAATTGTCATGATTAACACTTTCTTTGGCCACAATATCTTCCATTCATGATTTCATTGTCATTGCTGAGCTACAAATCTGTATAATTTCATTTTGAGTCACACATCTATAAGGCCTTACATGTAGAGTATCCTTGCATGATCAGCATCAAAGTCTCCAATATTTGTCAAAATTCTTATCAACCTACTAACACATTGACTCACACATATACCATCCCTGGGAGACTTGGGACCCTATTATAGCACAGACCACGTTTATCATATCACTGTCACAAACGTTTTATCTGTTGAGTTGTTCTTCACCTTCATATGTGTAAGCACCCCACATACAAATGTGATTAAACAAATCTGATAATTTTCTGTTGAAATATTTAGGCACCGAGGTGATTAAACAAAAAGCATGTTGTAATCACCCCACATACAAATGTAGATATAGATATATACATCTCAACTTGGACATACATTCCAACTTTACTATAGAACAACCAAACAAATCACCCACTAGTTTGGGATGCAAGGCTTTGTTGTTGAAACCAACCAAATGGCTTACTAATTTGCAGTAAAATGGCATTTCTTGGTAGTCTTTCCTCGTCAATAAATCTTCACCTGGTCATGAAGTTTTTATTGTATTAGAGACTTGACTTGCAACTAATGAACGTCAAGCTTAATTTAAACAAAATGCTCATTTTATTCACCTTCTGATTTATTGTTCAACATGGATTTCTTGTGATTTTATCCAACATAGTTTTTGTGATTTATTTGAACTTGATAGAGACAACATGGAGTCTAACAGAAGTTGGATGTATGGTGGAAGAAGTAGTTCTACATTTTCCGATCGACTTAATGGTTTTCTGGATTTTGCGTTTGCATCTAGTCAGAGTTCACATATAGTTTGTCCTTGTTCTAAATGTAACAATTCCAAATGGAAGAAACGGAAAGATGTATATGAAGATGTTATTTGTCAAGGTTTCACTCGTAATTACACATGTTGAATTTTTCATGGCGAGGACTTTGGAATTTCAAATCCATCGACCACGTCACGAATTGAGGGAGAGAATGTTGAGGAATTTGATGACATGCATGGCATGGTCCAGGATTTGTTAAGCAATCAAATGGATGCAAACAAGTTGCGTGATGAAAACATGGAAGATTCAATTCCTGTAGGTGACCAAACGACGAAGCTTTACCAATATTTAGAAGATGCAGAAGAAGAATTATATCCTGGGTGTAAATTGGGGCTCACAAAGTTGTCTTTCATCACAAGGCTATTCCACTTGAAGTGCGTAAGCAAGTGGACCAATAGTTCATTTAATAAATTGTTGGAGTTCTTTGCGGATGTACTTCCAGATGGTGCACATGTGCCTAAAAATCATTATGAAACAAAGAAGATGATGAACAACTTAGGTTTTGGTTACAATAAGATACACGCTTGTCCTAATAGTTGTATCTTGTACTGGAAAGAATTGAGTGAAGCCATTTCTTGTCCCGTATGTGGAGTTTCACAATGGAAGGTTGTAGAAATAGACGAAGATGGTGAAGACATAATTGCCACTACATCGAAGAAGAAAAATAAGCAGAAGAAGATTCCAGCAAAGGTTTTACGTCATTTCCCAATTAAGGATAATCAAAGGTTGTTTTCAACCAAAAATGTGGCGTTGTCGATGAGATGGCACGACGAGAATCGGAAAAGTGTTGGAGTTTTGAGACACCCAGCTGATTCAGAAGTTTGGCATGCATTTGATAGAATCCATCCATTTTTTGCATGTGAACCAAGAAATGTCAGATACAATGTGTTTCTTGTATGCATCTGTTTTACAATCTATTGTATGAAACATGATTTGAAATGAATAATATAAAAAAAATGGGCTGCTTTTATGTCTGGAATGAAACATAGCTACAGCCACGGAAAATTTCCGTGGCTATTGGTCATTAACACAGGACCAATAGCCACGGAAATATTCCGTGGCTGTTACTACAGTTACCATATCAGCCACGGATAAATTCCGTGGCTGATACATATTTACGCGCTCACTTCTCCCGCCAAAAAGGACACAACGTCGGTATTTTTTCGTCACAATATCCGTGGCTGAAGATCTACAGTGACCGTCGTATTAGCCATGGGGAAAATCCGTGGTTGTTGGTCCATTGCGACAGACACTTAGTTACAGCCACAGATATATTCCGTGGTTAAAGGGTAAAAATGTTGTAGTGTTTAATTGTGACATCTTTTACCAGTTGGTTTGATCA